>OV121096.1:29814125-32229125 GCA_921293015.1 Phorcus lineatus
TCAAAACTGTATTTCTGATGATGAAAATAAAATGTTTTCCTTCCATATCAATATTTCTTTTAAAAAAAACAAAATAAAGTCCTTCTTATCTCTTAACTTTTGATCAAAATGTGCCCAAGAAACATTCAATCAAAAACCTTGCAACAAATTCTTAACATAAAAGTTTGTTTAATATCAAATACAAATCAAATCGTGATTCTTCAAAATGAAAGCAATACATATTGATGTGTGAGACAAACTAAAGAAAAACAATATTTATGTAAAATAGAATTATTATTGGTCAACAACCTTTGATCCACATGTTTTCTACATTTTGATTTATCAACCTTTCGTGAACAAAGAACAATCCGATTAAAAAGCTAAACACAATGTACTTCAAGTCATGAACACAAATCTAGAATATTTTGAACTCCAATTTCCAAACCAACAGAAGTAAACGTAACTAAACACAAATCTCCAAATATAATATTCAACTCTCTATTTCTAAACGCACTAGTGCACACCAATATTTCGTAAACACAATGAAAACACAGATACAGCACATATCTCGATATTACTCCGATTTGTGCACAGCTAACCATAGATTTTTTATATGTCCAAACAGACAGCAACTGTCTAAACTTTTTCACTGTTGATTGCAGGTTAACTGTAAAGAATTTTAAGTATTTCTTTGCATCCATAGAAAGCTTAGGTGAATGCATAAGTCGTCTTAAACCTTAAAATAGCCAATTTAAACCATAAAAGCGTGCACTAGTGCTTTTAAGGGTTTCTGTCTTTTAAGAAATGAGAATGAACTCTAGTTTTCAGCATGGTAAGAAACTATAAATGCCAAGTTTAGAACAAAAGTTGCCTTTTGCACTAATAACTTATAATAACTACTTGTCATTGTCTCAGTTTTGCATAGGAAATCAATTCGACTAAATATCTTCGCCAATAAAATAGTTGATCAATTTTATCTGTCAGTCCTGGACCTTTTGCAATAACATAAATATTTTGCCCGTTTAAAAGTTGAGGGAGGCCGGTTAATAAACATCTCACAGCTGCTCGACCGGCAAGCAAATCAAGTGGACCCCTTTACAGTCGGATTATGGGTGTGCTATTGGGAATCTAGTGAAATCTAATTGTGTTGAGTTTACCACCTTTAATCTGCTTTCTGTTTCAGAAAAGGTAAGTAGGAGCTATTTTTATTGCATTTTCAGCTGGAAAATCTCACTTATTCAATGTCAACACTTTTGCAAATGAGGTGCCAAGGCTTGTTGCACACCAATTGGTATCGGTAGGGTTGTTTGAGTTCTAATATTGAAGGCTTAAGTCCATGAAAGATTTAAAAAATGTTGCAAGCATAAGGGTGGGGGTTTAAATGAGTAATGCACTATTTGCCTGGCTTGCATAAATTTACCTTGAAAAACTGAGAGAATGATTTTCCCAAGATTACCCCACACGAAGAAGAATGTTATAACCTCAGGGATTACAGAGTAGAAATACCCCCCCCCCAATGAGATACATGTTGTTTTTCCCTAAAAGAACAAAATACAAGGACAAAGTCCTATTGCACAGTCTGTATAAAACCGACCATGTTTCAGAAGATTGCATATACCAAGATACTAACCTGTACCATAATGGGAGTTTCCTCTCAACAATGGTCTGACAACTGCCTTTATAGACTCATGTTTTGATATTGCATACAAAACAAAGTAATCAGTGGACTACATATCATCATGTTTAAAAAAAGGATGGCTGTGACAATGTATAAATAAATGTTCACAGTCTTGTGATTGGCTAGCGGAGCTTTTGTCAGAACATGCGACTGTACAGCCTGTTGTCAGACTGTTGTGTAGAAACCAAAGGAACAAGTTTGTATCACAGTAGAGGCAAAATTTTGAAACTTTTACATCTGGGAACAAGGGAGATTTTAATCAGATTGTGCTTTAGCATGAACACATAGGTAACCTTTAGTCACTAAGGTAGTCTTAGAGCAATGTTAAAAGATTGCACCTAGTTGACCTTAGCTTTAAGGTTGATTAGTGCAACATCCCCCTGACCTGACAAAACTTCACGGCATTGCTATCAGATCTGAACCATCTATACCAATCAGATCCATCTAATTGCCACTCTATCACCACATTCCTATCTCATATTTTTCCTGTACATTTGTTGCTAGCTTTAACTAATTCACATTTGTTCCTCTTCAAACATTCCCTCTGTGTTGAGATATCGCTTTGTGAGATTCACAAGATCACCTGAAATATGAAGAAAAAGATATTTAAAAAACTTGATAATAAAATGAAAAGATAAAGAAGAACATTTACAAATTACCAAGAACAATATAAAAAACAACCACATAAACACAAAACGAACAAAAACGCAACTACCAGAGAGGTCAATGACATTTTGTTTTCATTTCATTGTCAATTTTCTACCATGGTTGCGATACAATATCCTGATTCTCTACAGTTTATGAAAGAAGAACTGATAAACGTTCCATAAAAGAGTAAAGTTTTTCCTTATCTACCAACAAGACATAAACTTTAGATGACTGGAAAACACAAAATTAGTTACACTATGAAATAGGTGGGAAATATCAGAAATATTATATATTTTTTGTTTGTCTAATCATTTTAATCCCTAAAATGGAATAAACACTTTATCAGCTTATGTGGTTATTTGTTTTAAACAAACAGTGTTAATAGTATCTGGATACATTGTATCTTATGGAGATACACTGATGTATCATGGACCCTGATGACATATATATTCTGGTATATTATCTCAATGTGTATCCATGCACTGATATTGAGAAGTAGAATATACAAACATTGATACTAGCGATGCACCACTAATATTTATATGTTTAAAGTATCAAGCTAGAAAATATGATCATCAACACTTTCTATCCCTACAACAAAATAAAAGACCTAAAGTTATTACTTATGAAATACTTTTCTCATGTATGATTCAATAAAACATTACAATAAGGGCATTTTTTGCAATAAGGTAATATAAACTCACTCGCTATAACTGTTGCAGATCTCTGTAGGTTTTCATTTCCATCTTTGTATTCATCATAACGCAAAGTTCCAGTTACATACACTCGATCTCTGCCAAAAAAGATGTGCACAAAAGTCATGTCTTGGTCCAATTTATGCAATAGTGAAATATACATTTGCTGACACGTCAGATACTGTGCACACTTTCCAAAGTATATTTTTGAATATTTTGTGGTACCAGGACATACCTTAAATTCCTGATGCAATTATAGAAAGACAAATGTAGAAATGAGCACAGATCACATACTCCCATATTTCAATTATAATATGTCAATGAAAGTTCAAATTAGCATAAGGCATGACAAAAGGCATTACAAAACTGGAGAACAGAGTTTCAAAGATTTCTGTTGTTTGATCATTGTTCCAGTTACCGTTGATTCATTCTTGAAGCAAAAACTGCTTGACATAACTCTAACCATATATTAATATTCCAAAACCCTATTGACTCTCGAAGCAAAAAACTGCTTGACATCTCTCTAACCATATATTGATATTCCAAAACCCTACTGATTTCTTGAAGCAAAAACTGTTTGATATAACTCTAACCATATATTAATATTCCAAAACCCTATTGACTCTCGAAGCATAAAACAGCTTGACATCTCTCTAACCATATATTGATATTCCAAAACCCTACTGATTTCTTGAAGCAAAAACTGCTTGACATAACTCTAATCATATATTAATATTCCAAAACCCTACTGACTCTCGAAGCAAAAAACTGCTTGACATCTCTCTAACCATATATTGATATTCCAAAACCCTACTGATTTCTTGAAGCAAAAACTGCTTGACATAACTCTAACCATATATTAATATTCCAAAACCCGAATCATGCGTGGTACAGACAAGAAGACTCCAGATGATAAATGATATATTTTATATGAGAGCCATTATAGTTATGTGCTCAAATCTGGGATACGGTCTTTTGTCACTGATAAATTAAACCTACGATCCCGCATCATTTCTCATAAAGTTTTGAAATGACCCATGAAAATTTCAGCTGTTGATCTCACTTACACTGCTCCCACTCACAAGACCTTGTGACAGTGAGTCCCTAGATTCAATAGGTCATATTTGTTAGATTATCACTATGGTATCAATTTAAATCATATCGAATTTTTAACATTTTCTCCACCTACCCCTTTTTCAGGTTCGCTGCCACCTTTTCTCGCAGACCAGGACGGAACACACTGACCCGGTGCCAGTCCACGTGGGAGACTGTCTGTCCTGAGAAGATATATCAGTTCATGTGGAAATAACCCAACAAAGATAATATTGGTATTTGATCACTTGCATATTGAAGTTTCAAAATATTAATTTGATTTAATAAAAATATTAAAGAAGCTTCTAAGAAACATCTACTCTTATCTAACACAACTTGTTGTAGTTCATTATCATATAACCACCGCTTGGGCCTTTAACTCCAGCCAATGACAGTTGGAAATCATAGATAAAATTCAAACAGGCAAGTCATTGGTTCAACTTATTTATTTATTTATCATTTCAATTATAATTCAAGATCTTCTTTGAGTGTGATTTAAGTATTATATAATGAAAGATCAGAGGATTTGATTACCAAATTTTCTAACATTAATATATTGGTTCTTGGTTTCACTCAAATGTTAATAATTTTTATGAAATAAAGAGTATATCAAACTCCCTTTAGTAAAAATTCCACATCAGATTTGGTCTTAATTAAAGTTTTCAAAAAAAATATTTGAGCAAGCAATATATCATATAAGACTTTGATAGATAGTTTGCAATAGCAACATTATTGACAAATGGCTACCATTTTGTTTGGTGAAGACTTGGTTGGTTGCCATGGAGAATACACAAACAGGGTGATCAGCTGACCCTCTCATCTCGGCATCACGTCCAAGTCGACCCAGGAGGTTGATTTGATTTATACCTGGGATTAGAGTAGAGATACAACATTTAAAGTGACACAGAGTCTGTTTATGATTTTCAATGTCACTTAAATACAAGCCACAATATCATTTACCCCAAGTTACACTCAAATCTTGTCCTTAAACTTAAATATCTAGCTCTAAAATGCCCAAATTATATTTGTTTTCTTGTATTCATATATAATCGGAAAATGTTCATAGTAATGTTACAAAGCTGAATTTCTCTGTGCCATTTACATGTATCTTACATAAATGACTTACTTAACACTATCAATAAATGTTTGTGTTAGTGCAACTACAGTAAATAATTTTTCAAAATTACGTTTGACTCACTGGAGCGCCACTGTCCAGTTTTCCATCACAAAACATGACGCAAACCTGTTTATTGTCAGCATACAGAACTAATAAGCTTTGTGGTTGTGATTTTCAGAGACCATCACATAAAATAACACCATATATAAAGGTTGACATATTTGACCCCAACAACATACTCGGTGCCCCTTTAACAAAGATTGCATTCAAGATGTTGCAAGTACCAATATCTATTATCTGTCTGTACTCCTGACCAAATTTTATCCTTAGAAATATTTTTTAAGGCAGATTTATAATTTTTGAGAAACGAGGCCTACTTTTTTCATATCTCATTGTTTGTGGTTCATCAACATCATCGCCAAAGTCAGCCATCATACGTTGACATGTTGTCACTACTGTCTGACGTCTCAACTGGACCCTGACCTACAAATGAAAGAATACATATATAGGATATATATGAAATATAAGTAAATGTACACTAATTAGCAAACAATAGAAAACAAAAATTGGATTATATATCAGCATGCCACGCTAAGTCAAATGAGGGTTTGACATATATTTGAATACTTTTGCTCCGTATAAACAGATCTAAATGATATTGATCTATTGAGATCAAGGGGGGACAGCTGTTTAGTTTTTTGCATTACATGAAACGATAAAATTGGGCCAATGGTTTTGTAGCTCATCAGTCATTTGATGAAAGACTATTCCAGTTTGAAGACATTGTTCATTACAAAAAGTACATTATTACGATGACGTGAGGTGATATGGGGTCAAACGCCGCTTTCAAGAGTATTTCACTTATATCACGGCTGCTAGTATTATTTCAGGGAGAAAGCCTGCAACACCAAAGTGGCTATGCATTGCGGTCCCTGCAAGCATTGCCTGGAAATAGCAAACCATGGATGGTTCTGCGCTGAAATTCAGTGTAGCATTACACCAAAACCTTACTGCTTGTAGAACAGTTCTCTACTGCAGACAAAGTTGCCGAGCCCCTGGTGGAATCAATCTAGAGGCCTCTTGATCCAAAGCTGAACGCACATTTAACCACTGCGCTTTCCCGCCCCCAATATATACAGACATGACTCTTGCAGCCCTTATAAGGGATCACAGGGTACCAAATTTCTAAATTAGATGCATCATTAGTCGTGGAGTCTGTAGGCGAGGTTTCAGAGTTCCTGTGTCATTGGTTGAGGAGAGGACAATGACACATTGAAAATTTTGTAGACAGGTGCAGGACTACATGCCATGACATAGACCCAGATGAGCTATAAAAGTTATATATTGATGCATGATGTTGTATATGGCAGATATAATGTAAATGACATTCATTCGGGATGTTTGTATAATTATATGGGCTCATTGTGGCCGCGTATCTACATGTCAATTTCATGTGTCAACAGTGAATGGGCAACAATTATGGTTAAAATCATTTGGGAATTTCATCTTCTTTTTCCTCGTTTTTTTTCTATTTACAAATTATTTTGATAGTGAATATGAATTAAATGACAAGACATATATGCTTAATATTACATTATCAATTATGTTTAATGATGTAATAACTGGTCAAAATTTTGTTTTGTTTTTGAAGATTGGATTTAGACTTCTGACAAAATATGCTATCATCGCATAGTACAATCGTTTTCAACGAAAATTACCCGACAGATTACTCTCTGTTAGCACATTTCAATCTCCATTTCTCAAACAAGGAGAAATACATTTTATCAAGATATTACATGATAAAAGCAAGATTAACAAACGTCTCCTTTCAACATACCGTGTTAGCTAAGCAACGAAGCATTTTACAAACTCTTATTCAACTGTCATTAAAGGGAATCAGTTTGTTTTCATTTGAAGATTGCCGCACGTGCTTCCGGTTTGAGACAGGTGCGCGGCAAAAATAACAGGGGAAGCCACTCTAGTTTGTTTTCGTTCTTTAGCCGGTGATCAACCTTCCTGAGTGAAAATGACCAAAAAGGGATGGATTGTAAAATTGGTCGTTGACATATTCCTAATCATACTAAGTAAGTAAAAAGCTTATAAATAATCACTCAATGGAATGTAAATTAACTTCATTTGACTAATTGGTCATGCACATTTAATTACCAGCCTAATTATTCTAAATTCTGAACATGATACTTTCCTTTTTCAAGACTTCGAATAGGCCTATATTAAATAAAAAAATGGTGTCAATAAACATGTACTCTTTTCTATTATATATTTTCTATTTTTCATGTACTTATCCTATCAAATACATGTCAATATGATTAATTTCATTTTGATATATTATTAAATTTAAATTGAATTTCCATCTTCTGTAATAACTTCTGCTTCTTAAGGTTTACAAAATTAAATAAATAATTCCACAAATCATTTTAAAGTTTGTATAGTCTTATCTTTCATTTCAATAGTTAAGAAATTATTAGAGTGCCTTTAAAAACACTTCCTCATTACACTAGTACATCTTAACATGCTATAAAGTTTTATTCAGCCACCTGCTGTAACAGATGGTGGGTGTGTTCATCCAGCTATTTTTTCTTTTAAACACCAAATTATACGCCCTTATTCATGGTATGTTTTAAAATTAAAATCGACAGTGTTCCAAGGTATAAAAGTTTTTAAATATTAACTCGAGCGGGATTTGAATGTATTCTATCAGGGGCTATCTGACTATATAGTATAAGACGTTCGAATCACGCTATACTAAAGTCAATATTTAAAAACTTTTATTCCTCGGAACACTGTAGATTTTAATCAGACTGGGTATGTTTTAAAGAGCCACTCCGTGATTTTCATAACATATTATTTACCTTTGATACGAACCTAAATGTCATATATGGTGATAGAAAATCAAAACATCTTAACTTTTCTTAACTTTTCATGTCCAAAAGACATATAAATGACAAATACTGGTTTTCGATGAAATTATAAAAACAGCTTTATAAATGCACAGAGGTGTAGATATCACGTCTAATATACATGCATGCTAGTTATATAACCTAATAAACACTATCAACTCCTAACTGCCCTCGTGGAGTGGCTCTTTAAGAGTAAAAAAATAATAAATAGTGATAGAATAGAGAATGAGTGAAAAAATCATTTAGAAAAATTACCTTTTTCTTATAAAATATAAAATTTTGAATCTTAAATTGAAGTAGAAATCTAAGGTATATTATGCATTGAGAACAAATTTATATCTGTAATTTATTTATGATTTATACAAGAAATTGTTTTTAACAATAATATTAGCAACACATTCACCTTCCTGTGTTTTACAGTCGCCGCCCTATCTATAACCCTCCGCCAGGTCGGTGTTCCCTTTCATAGGGGATTCTTCTGCGATGACCAGAGTCTGATGCATCCAAAGAAAGAAGGAACTATCAGCGCTGCCGTACTCTACGGAGTCGGATTTGTTCTGCCTTCCGTGTTTGTAAGAAATTGTCAATTTTTTTCGTAAACTGTCATTTACTTTTCCTCATTAGAAGGACAGTCCTGTTAGGTTATTTTTGTGGAAACAGAATCCAAGGGGTAATTTTAACGCATATGTTATAAGTACATGATTATAACATAATCTATTAGAAACATGTTACTGAGGGTCAAATATTGGTAGATTTAGATGTTACAACTAGATGAATGATAGCACACACCCAGTTAGTTAAAATAAGAATGAGAAGTGGAGCCATTCATCGGTATACAAGCGTGAAAAGCCTTGCTACGTTGATTAGTCTTATGATAAAACATTTGTAATAAAATGTGTAAATATTTCATCAATACATATAGTTTATTTTCATAATATAAAATTGGTATAAGTACAGCCCCTATTTTTATATCATTTTCCCCTCAAAACAACATGGTGGACTGTAGCCGATAGGTCAGGCTCTTTAAGCAGAGCAGCATCAAGGAATGTGCATTTGCTTGGATAATTACAGTCAAAAAAGCAGTTTTGAGATTTCTTTTCACATGAAGAAAGTCTTTTAGAATTTCTTTTTTATTTTATATAATGTTGAATGATGTAAGACAATTCTTTTCAGATTATTGGCATCGAATCTTTCCACACCTATATACACCATGCTAAGGGAAAAGACGTAGAGATGCGCTCAATGCCGTTGTTGATGTTTAGACAAAGTTTTGATTACATCATTCCGTTTTTCTTTGGCGCTGCTGTTACTCATCTGAGCACAAATATTCCCAAATATGCCATTGGTCGACTCCGTCCTCATTTCTTTGAGGTGTGCCAACCTGATTGGTCAAAAATAAATTGTTCGTCAGGAAATGCTTACATCACTGAAAATGTATGCACTGGAAGTGATCTGGCTGCAATCCAGGAAGCGAGGTAAGAAAGTATTTATTGAAAATTTTATTCTATGGATTTACAACTTTTCTATTTCAAGATTGTGAAGACTCGTCCCAACCCGTCAGTAAACTTCAATGAGACCATGAAAAAATCATTACTCAAAAACTAGATGACTTGAAACATTCAAATTGGGTATGATTGTTACTCAGAGTTTCAAGTTTTATCAAATGAACCTTCTGTATAATTTTTTTTAAGTTTCTGTTTGAAACTGGTTGTTTACCTCTTATTGACTTAACTGCAGTTATGTAAGTGAAAAGTTAATGAGTAAGGGTTACCAGTTGACCATGTTTATTCTGACAAAAAACTTTGGTTGTAGGACAGGACAATACGACGTGCCAATACCATGTGCCCACTTGTGTGAATAAAAATATTTGAAAAAAAAAAGTCTCATAGGAAATGTGTCTTACTTAAGTTAATTTTAAATGCAATAAAATGTGAATTTGCAGTAAAAATATTTTGTCATATTGTCATAACTTTGATATTATTTTCAGAGTGTCTTTTCCATCTGGCCATGCCTCAGAAGCTTTCTATACGATGGTGTTTCTTATGGTAGGCTTCATTGAAATATCAAAACAATTACAGCAGTATTCAGAGCAGTCAGATCAGGTGCTCAGGCCTTGATTTTTTTTTAAACTCCACAATTTATTTTAAAAAAACATTATGTAGACAAATTGTAATTGGTTTTCAAGAACCTGCTTAAGCACATGCATGATCATTGATAGTTTATCATATCTTCTACACTTGTTTTCATAAAAATCTTTATTCAATGCACATTTCACATACACATAATCTCACTTTACTACCTCATGACTAATTGTCTTAATTAGTGTTATATTCCTTCACCCCTTTTCATGACAACAGTCTGATTATGATCGACCGTGCTCGGAGGGATAAAAGTTTTTAAAAATTGACTCTAGCAGGATTCGTAATCTACAATGGTCTGAAGCAGCCCCGTAGCTCACTCATTCTGATGTAATTGAAATAACCCATCACATTGACTTGGGCTAAAGTCTCTGGTGTCAGTATCTAGGGGCAAGTAACTCCCATTTACCATACGTTAAACCCTATTGCCACTATCCTTCTTTTAAACAGGATGATGTGATTGGTCTGCTAATGACTGTGTTTTGTCTGCTCTAAACTGGTGTTGAAACTGTTGTAGAGAAAAAGGTTCTTAATAGTATAAGATTAAATCCCACTAGAGTTAATTTTAAAAATCTTTATTTCTCGAAAACACACTTGACTTGACAAACTGTCATAGCAATAAAGTATATACTGTTTATACTTTCCAAATGTCTTGTTATACACATGATAGTTTGATTTGATATTTTTTAATTTAACGATATGTGAATACTTTTCAGATATACCTACAGATGCGTATGACATGGTCAGGTCTGAACCTGCTGCGCCCCACTCTTCAGACCATCCTCTTCTACATGGCCTTCTACACCAGCCTCTCCAGAATCTCAGACTACAAGCACCACTGGAGCGACGTGCTCTTTGGTTCCCTTCTCGGAATTCTTGTGGCTTTTTTGGTTGTAAGTTTATTTTCATGTCTCTTTACTATTGCTAGGGCTTGTTGAAAGTAATGCGTGTTACGTTCGTGTTAGAAAATATTATTACCAATATGGTTCATCATAAGTGGTGACATATTTTCAATATGAACACATGTGCACATATTACTTTTGCCTGGCAACGATTGTTTCAGTGGGAGTTAACGTATTTCGTTGTCTGTGACGTCATGAAACCATTGTTCATGACGTCACTGTAGCGGGCCGTCACAAGGAGACCATTTTCTGAATATATCAATGCATTTTAGATGGAACAGAATCGGTAATAAAAAAATATTACATTCGGAAGTGTGTCATATGACTTTTACTCTCTTCGCTCTCACTCGGGTAATAAAAAAATTCACACTCGTTTCGTAAAAGTCGTACGACACACTTCCTCAGGTAATAATCTCTATGTATGAATACAAGGAATTCAGTGGGATGGTTGAAACATGATAATTATGATGATGACAACAATAATGATTATCCTCTTTTCTCACAGTTTTAAGATCAGGGCATGCAAATTCTTGAAAAATGTTAATCTGATTTCCCTTTCTACGTAAGGAATTTTATTGGCCTTATGTTTCATCAGAAGTAGTGACATATTTTCAATACATGCACATGTGCACATATCACTTTTGCCCAGCAACTATTGTTTTAGCACGAGTTACTGCATTTCACCATCTTTTACATCATAAAACCATTGTTCGTGACGTCACTGTAGCCAGCTGTTGTAATGGAAGCAGGCAGTTTCCATGCGACTTGTGCAAATTTGAGTATAAACCTTGCTATTGCTCGGGCAATATAAAAATTCACACATTTTGTAAAAGTCTCATGACACACTTTCTGGGCTTATAATCTCTATTTATATCTTCCTAGACTTACAAAGTGGAGCCATTCACTACTGAAAGACAAAACAAAGGGCAGGTAACTCCCAAACTTGAAAAAGCTCAGAGATGGGAAGAAGAGGACAAGACCACTGCTCTCTAGCGACATAACTGATCACCATGGAAACCTGGCCTGTTTACTCTTCGGCTTTACAAAACAAACATGCACAATGCATTGACTCCTAATAACCAAAATTTAAACGTAAGTGGTGTCCTTTTTATCATTTGTGCACACGTTACTTTAGTAAAACACCCTTACAATGCATATTCCCATTATTATGTCTCTTCCCGAAGGGTCGGGGGAGACATATTGTTTTTGGTTGAGTTATGTCGATGACAATGTTCCCATATTGTTTCCAGAGCATAAATATCTCTTTTTGCATAAAAACACTAGTCATTCATCTGTGACACCATGAAACAATTTAGACATCAGTGTGGCTCGACTTTTGCAGCTTTTTGAGAAGTATTTATTTGAATTTAGCACAGGCGGTAGACCTCTAAAATAGATGTAAGTTATAGTGCATATCTATTTCACATATAAGCAATATATATGACACAGTCTGGGTGTCCTGACACAAAAAACAACTTACTATTAACGTTAAAGACACTAAAACACGTTTTTCAGGTTGAAATTCTCTATTTCAAGGCTTTAAAACGTAGGGCCATCTTTAACATTGCATTAAGGCTTCCTTTGTGAATTAAGGTTCCCTTAGTGTTTTGTGCAACTGAACCCTGGGTCTCTTCTGAAACTGCTCAGAAACTGGGAACTGTCTACAAATATGAGAAAGCATCATTAAGCCAGGTAGCCAGTTTAGTTGTTTCCAGTTAAAGAGCAGATCTGACCTTGACAAACATTTTTTAAATCTTAACTTATGAATACTACTTTATTATAATATATTCAATGTCTATCACCTGTGAAAGTTGAATTCATAAAACATGCAAGTTGAATTTATAAAACATGCAATTAAAAAAGTATCGTTCTTGAAAGTTGATTTTATAAAAGGTCTGCTAAGATGTATAAATTAATTTTTTTTAAAGCAATATTACAATTTGCTTTAGTAAGAATCTCTAATTCATTGATATGAATTGAACTGTTGACATGAATCAAATATTCTCAGAGAATTTATGAGTAAATTAACTAACCTTGTGGGGCTTCATTTCTCAGTCATCAATCGAATCTTGAAGGGATCATTAGGTGAAAACAAAAGTCCAGGGAATATTCCTGTTTGTCACCTAAATATATGCTTTGTTGAAATGAGATATTTTGTTAGCAATCTCACCATCAATGTACAACATTCTTTTTATCAAATCATGCCTAAAGCACAATAATTATTCAAATACCTGGAATGTTAGCAGTAAGAATTCATATTCAACTAATATCACTGCTGCAAAAGTATGAAGGTCACATTAAGAGCGTTGCAAATTTAAGAATTGTTATATGAACCATTAGTAATTATTGGTAATCTTTGTATTTGACCTCATTGGCAGGAAAACATAACCTGATTCCAGTTTAATGAGACGATAATTTATTGCCAAGGATTTTGATGAAATATCATCTAAGTAAAAGTTGCAATACAATACTTATCCTGATACTCAACAGTTGAAAAAATATGTACGATTGAACAGAAATATAGATATCACAAACATAACATGAATTGATATCACAAAATCAAAAAGAGTGAATTTGATGATAACTTTTTTTTTTAAATTTGTATGTTTCTTTTGTAATTTTTTAAAAAATTTTTCCAATAATTTTTATCACAGAAAACAGACTTTAAGTTTTTCTTCAGCCTTATAAAAACAATTTTTGTAAGAAATCATGTAAATAGAATCAAGGTATATATCTCCTGTGGCAATATATCGATGTATCATGTACAATGCAATATAAACATCCTGTAGCTTTGCCTGAATGTGTTTTGATTGGATGCACTTGTATCACATGGTAGAAGATACAAACATCAATACAGTCAATGAATTGTTACACCACGGTTATACTCACACATTCTTTCTTCAGAGGTGATTATGAAAATTACAAAATTGATGTCAAATGCCGTATGATGATACGATGATGTGGCATGGCACTGAACAAGATATCAGAACATGCAATCTTGCAACATGCACTTGCAGATAAATTCCTTTATATATTAAAATGCTAACCGATATAGATATTTTTCAATTCCAAATGGCCTATAAAACATATCTGTTAACAAATGCTTTGTAGAAATCAAAGATTCAGCAATATATCTTAATATCTTTGATAAGAATGTGCAAAAATATTTTAAATGATTAAATTGTATGAAAAATTGTAATTGTGCTGTATTCTGAAATGACAATCTATTTATTCTATATGCATAATTGTATGGCTTCTTGTCTTCATATATTCATCATATTGTCAAAAATTCTATCATATGTTCCACAGAGAGTGCTCTTTAAGAAACAAATAGTTTGATTTGATTACAAAGAGTGTTGTTTTGACAATGGATATTTTTAAGAATGATTTTGAGATTAATATTCAATTTTATAAATGTATTTTGTTTCCTTTTTTGCCTGAGTTGTTGAAATGTTAGAAAATATTTGAATCTCAGAAATGTTAGCATTCAATAAGATACCTCAAATATTGAACCGGTTTTCGGATTAGAAATGCTTAGTTTTTTTAAAGGTTGCAGGTTAAATGGGATCTTTGACTCATTTGGGATACACCATAGACATTTTTTTATTTCACATATTTGAAAATCATTGAATTGTAGACCAAAAGTTTTCCCAATTTGCTTTGTTGTTATGCTCTTAAGTTTACAGTTAGACAATTTTATTATTTTTATGTGTATTTGACATTTGAACTCAAATTTGATATTTTTTGGATGGTTTTTGGTTTTTCACATTTATTATTATTTTTTCCATATTTTTGTTTCTTAACTGATAATTCATCTTTCAGTGTCAAATCAAATCTTTAATTACCAAACCAGATACACGCAGATATCAATGTCATTTTTCATTATAATTCTTGAAATATTTGTCTTATTGCTTTTAATACATTGTTTAGAACTCAGACCCTATATCAATATTAGTTCATCTGACTTCAAAAGGTAAGATGGACTTATTGCTTTCTCTGGCATCCATCGTCCGTTGTCCATAAACTTTCAACTTGGTTAACTTCTCCAAAATTGCTGCTCCCTCACAGCTGAACTTTTGTGGGGATGTACCTACTAATATGGGAATTTGAATTTTTTTTTAAGAAACCAAAAATGACAGTTCAATGATAATTCAAAGTCAATCATAAACACTTAAAACACACCAATAATTCCTTCAAAAGATGCAAGTAATTATATCCTTTTTTTTGTATCTTCATTTTAATTTTACAAATGTTTTTATTCTTGGTCACATCCATCATCCTGCTGAAATTGGAAACCCTCAAAAATCTTTTTTAATAAATTTTATCTTTTAATTTTTGGTGATTGGTGCCCAATATTGTTTTCATGCTTTGTATTTTCTTTTTTAGTTTGGTTACTGTGTTTTAATTGTTGCATACATTGTATGTTTTGTATCCATTATTAGGCTACCTGTCAATCAAATTCAACATCAACTTTTGAGAAATTTTATGCTTTGTACAAGGACAGTGTATTGACTAAGGGTGAAACGATTCACCGATGTTCCAATGTATCTCGATACATATTCTATGATACGATACATGATGTAAAATTGTTAAAAAATCCATTCATCACGATGCAATTTACCATAAATGACATCTTTGTGATAATTATAATGATATTTCAGTTACATGTTAAAAATTTACCTAATTTGGAGAAAGTTGTGTTTGGTCCTGCATATTGTTTTTACCGGTGGTGAATCTATTAGGTACAGTTTATAGTTTTTAGTTTTTAACTTTGTGAAGGGCAACTTTGGGATCTTCAAGCCAAGTTCAAGGATACTCTGAGTCATTATGTTTCAGTTTTATGTATCGAGATACATATCGTATCATGACTCAAATATTGAGATACGTATCGTATCGCGACTCTCCTGTATCGTTGCACCTGTAGTGTTGACAGTGCCAATTACACTCTTTATATTATATTTGCTGACTTTTCTGCTATTAATCAAACAATCTGTTTTCATATTTTTCTTTCCATGTTTTGATCATTTATTTCAAGTTCCTGTTTTCTTTTACACTTTTTTGATAAATTTAAATGTGAAACTAATTTTGAATATTTTTCTTAATGGTAACAATTATGTTAACTTTGTCAAATATTTAGCTTTGTATTTAAAAATTATGTTTTTGACACTTTATACTCCTTTGAAGTTTTAATCAAAACATCACGTCATAAAGTCATATTGAATGACAAGAAATTGCATCTCAAACTAGGTTCCGAATTCAGGCAAAGAAAATGCATGAAAGGTTTGCGTGCTGTCACCTAGGCTGATGTCATGTTCAAATTATACAACATAATGTGTTCTCTCACTCACACGCAAAGAAATTTTTGTTCTTCTTAAACATACAAAACTGAGCAGGAATTTTGCAATTTAACTTTAGAATGGTCATCGTTGAATTCACAACTAAATTTGAGTGCATCAAATCAGGCTTCTTCATTTCTATCCTGAGACATGCTCAAATTAGAACAGAGGTTAGCATAGGATTGTTTTGAGGCGAATGGTCTTCTAATCTCTATTTGCAGTTTTCTGTTGGCAATTTTTATGATGCTACATCAATACTTGCTGAAAATGAAAAGATAAGGAAAAAAGGAAAATGAAACTTTAACATAATGGTAATACAGTCATTATATTTAATGTTCATTATAAAAATATCGCTTAATATTTTCTAAACAATTTAAGAAATGAAGAAGTTGATTTAATCATCAAAAAGTAATTTCCACAGGATGGATAGAATATGTGAGTGCAAATCCTTGTTGATGTCATATTGACAGTAGATTGTAAATAATACCTTGCCATTTTAACTATGTGACAATCAAGTAATAACATCACATTACTTTTACATCATAAATATGATGACATCACATCAATTAGAGTCAATTCTTTGTTCAGAGAGGTAAATTTTTCATTAAAAATGTTGAAGAATCTCTTTCAATGATATATATAATTTCTCTTGAACAATAATGCAAGATGATTATGAAGAATTGTTTTGTCACCTATCTCTCATTAAGTGCCATGGTAAATTAGTATATTTATGAGCGGTGCACATTTTATAATTTTACACAGTTTTATACTTCAAACTGCATTCCATTTATATTGTACTGCTTTTGGATATACACTTTTTGGATATACACTATGGTTGAGTAGACATGTTTGTTTGAGATATAACATTATCAACTGGAAAAAAAAATTCTCAGCTGTATAAACTTTTTGTCATTATTTTTAACGGGAAGCTCTTAGAGTGACACAGAGTATGTTTCATGATATTTATATATGGCTTAAACAAATATTTCCTGAGTTATGTTCAAATAACCCCCCTTCACTTGTATCTTATCTCTTAAATGCACAAATTATTATGTTTTAAATGACCTCCTTAAGACTACCAACACATACTTGTTTTTTTGTCAACTATAAAGAAGTTTTCATAATTACATTTTGGATTATTGGCGCTCAGGTTTTCGCTCAAAAATCAGGACTAAACATCCTGTTTATTGTCACTAAAGTGAACTGATAAGCTGATGCTGATTTCTGATAAAACCACTACTGGTCTTGGAAATTACACAGTATATAAAGATTGACCTATTTGACTCCAACAACATACTCTGTGCCCCTTTAGGTGTAACATATCATGTGAATTGTTTACTCTCAAGCTTCAACTTCTTGTGATTCTATGCAAATAAACATAAATTGTGAATGGAGTCTCTGTGTTGTTTAACCACACACGGGATTGTTTAACATTTATATTCCTCCAAAAATCTCAATCTAGTTAAAACTAGATGTATTGATAATGGACTGCGGGCGTATTATATTGCAGCTAGTTTTAACTAGATTGCAAAAAGTTTAGTCCTTTTTTGAAAAAAGGTGAGTTGCACATTTGGTGCCATATGTTCCAGAAACTCTTCTTGGTCTCTGAGACCTCAAGGTACTTAGTGAGTTGTTTGACTACACATGGGATCGTTTAAAAATATGAATATCCCTTCAAAGGTTGAGTCCACTTTTGGAAAAGGTGAAGTGATGGTAACTTTTCTCTGTAAGTGGCAAGAGGGTTAATCAGACACATCCAGAGGGAAGTTCAGGGATTTGAAAGCCCCGCACCTCACATCTTTTGGAGGTGTCCCCTCCCCCTTACAAACTGAAAGCATCTGCCACTGTCCATTGTGGCAAAGGAATCAATATGAAATTTGTCTTTTTTTTAAAATTAAATAAACCTCTTCCCGTAGAAAGCATCCCCTTCTTTGACCCACTAGGTATATTCTGATGGCATACCACATAAACATGGAGCGTAGAAACGCACAATTGTAATACGTACGTAATAACTTCAGGTTTGATGGTGCTTTAAGGGGTAGTATGTTTCAAGCTGCTGCTAGTCTTTGTTCGAGTTGTTGTGATATGGTGAAAGACTACCCTGTACAAGACGGTTATAGAGGCAAAAGAGCTCACGATCGTATAACCTTCTTGTTACTTCTTTCTAAGAATGCTAAGGTCATAAGCTGTTATGGCGCCAAACTGTTTTTGCAATTGGGATTTTGTAGATCCAGATTGAGTTATATTGGGTAAAAGGGTGAGACAGCCATCTTCAATGGCACCTATCTACTCAAAATTTTGACAGTCTACTCAAGTCTTTTTCAATTTCCTCTGCGTCCCCTAAATGGATCAAGAGTCAAATATGGGGATATATTTTTGCACGGACTGTCCAGCGGAAATACAGTGATAATTTTCTGCATCCCTGACTATTATTTTCGGCTCAAAAGCAATGATGCTCCATTGGTAGAAAGAACATTATCGTAAGCCGTTATGAAACCAAGAATAATAACTTGATTTACATGGTTTGACAGATCTATTTTGCAGGAACATTTACAAAATGAGAACGTATCATTCCCCTTAACGACTTCCTGTTATTGACTGTTCCGAACGTAACAAGAGTTCAGTTTTATATGAACAGGAAAGATATGACAGCTTAATTGTGTTTTATATACAGCAAAGAGCGAGAGGTTATGTAACTGCTTGTAATTGTAGAAATGATGTCTGCATAACCATTAATAGCGATGAAAGGATTAGTATGACGAGTAAAACTATCTAATTTATAAGATATTCAACTATTGTTACTCTTATGGTTTTCTTGTGTTCTGAAAAGGCGTGAGTTTTCACATTTCAAAATTTGGTCGCAATCGTTCAGACTGTCAACAATACGTACTCGACTCTTAAGATTGCAATTCTGACCGGATGTTGAATGTTCATTATGTTGTCTTAATCGTTTTTTTCTAAATTATACATTCTACTTCAATTGCAATGCGTAATCATAAAATTTGAATAAGTCATACATAGTCAACCGAAAACTGTCACGTTACTGTATAAAGTGTACACAATATAGAAATTGCGAGAAACCCAACAATTTGTATTCCCAAGGAAGTCAAGATTTCGACCTAATAACTCAAGGCAAAGATAGCGGAGAGACGACAAGGTTTTCCCCCATTCATCGGAGTAATAGAAAGATGCGTAATGAAGCCTTAATGAAGACTGCTTACATTGTGGGTTGGGTATAAACTGTTATTAAATTCAGCGTTAAAACTGTCCTTGTATTGTTCAAATGAAACGTCAGTTTTCGCAACATTCAGATAAGTAATCGAGCAACCTGTTTACCAAATGCTTACTGCAGCGTGACAATGCACCTCCTCACAGAACCCATTCTCTCCCAACAGAGTTAGCTCCGTCATAAATTCCTATACAACCCCTGTCTTAATTCGAAGGTTTCTTGTGCACGAAAAGTAGAACGCTGATTGGATGCAATCAAAGTTAGTTGTGCAATCAGGGACGCCGTTTCAAAAGTTATCATTCAAATCGCCTTCGTTACTTCCGGAAGCTTTACAAAAGCTAAACTTTATTTGAATTTGCACCTTGCAGTTTGAGTCGTCTTTACAGAACACATACACCTCATTTTGCGACTGCATGATTGCACAGGCCTATATGACAACAAAAATGTCATTCATGCATTCCGCAGCATTCGGTGTTTTTATTGGCTGAAATATTGCCAGGTAGTTTAAGTTGCAATATATCGCCGGTAGGGGAAACTGCCTGATGCCCGAGAAACCTTCGAATTAAGACAGAGGTTGTATATGAATTTATGACGGAGCTACCTCTGTTGGGAGAGAATGCACAGAACCCGGATGGTGGAAGAATCATTGCAGAGACTGACCGACTACCGTAGCCACAGTCCAGGAACTAGTCCTGCTTCATGACTGTGTATATAAAGGAGCCTTTAATACAGTCTGGGTCCTCATTCAGAAAGTCCAGATTGACCGATAACACATGAAATTAGGAGCCCAAAGAAAAAATATCATGGATGAAGGAACAGTAAATTATTACAAATGTTCATTGACTTAATTTTAATGTATCCTAAATGGGAAAAAATTCTTAACGAAATCTTTTCTGACTCTGAGATGAAAATGATTCATGAAATGCCTTTTAGATGTACCGAATGTACTGAATTGAGATGGTTTCAATATCGACTTATACATAGAATTTTACCCTTGGGTTCCTATCTCTTCAGACTTAACTATATTGATTCACCATTATGCTTATTCTGCAAAAATATGTGACATTGACCATTTATTCTGGGACTGTGAATGTATTAACTCTCTTTGGAAAGATATCCAACAATGGATCAATATTAACGCCCATCTAAACATAGTGTTCACAAAGAAAGAAATAATACTTGGATATGTATCCAGATTATTCTGAAATGCCATAAAAAGGGTCAAATATAACTATTGGAAGAATCCAAAGGGAGTTATCACACTATTATGACATAACAAAAGCAATAGCCTACTCTTCATGTCAGTACGACAAGTTTGTTAAATTTTGGTCAAGTTGTCACCACTTGTTCACTTAGTCAATCGTTTTGCCTTTTGTCCATAGAAAAAAAGGATTTAAAAAGACGATGCTAAATACCAATTGTACCCTATATCAATCATCCCACATGTAAATATGAATGAGTTATGTGAATGAATATTTGTGTATGTATGTGCACAACAAAATGTTGAATAAAAAAAATTAATATATCTAGGAACATGCATGGGACCGTATCATTCGACGTATGGAAAATCCACCTACTACCCTGCTTAACGAACGCGCAAATGCTTACAACATGACTGTAGCTACTGAAAATAAACTTATTGACAGCATGCCAACGTGGGTTTCAGCACATGAAAACGTCAGAGATTTGACCATATATTATAGACTTTGCATGAATACGTTAATACTCTCGGTCCATGCAAATGACCATATTCCAGCATTTAACCTTTAATATATATTTCAACGCACATCAAGTTGAAAACGTCAGTACGCGTAATTGATATAAGTCGTGAAAGTATTAAAGCAAGTAACAGTAAACCAACCCATAACGTAAATCGACGTAGCCCGAATCGTCGTCATACGGTACCATTCGTCATTACGGGATCAAAACGATCTTTTAAACCTTCCTGTAACTACTATTCCGTTAGACCACGGCTAGTCTCAACGTCTAGTCCCAACGTCTCGTCTCCTGTAGCTACGTCTTGATGGGACCGTAGACGAACTACAACAGACCTACCCATAAGTTTATAACGTAAATCATCGTGCACCAAGGTGAAGAAGTTTTCTCTAACAATGTTTATTGGAACGATATTGCCGTGCCATTTAACCTGGGTCATTCGGAGACTGCAACCGAGTCATAATATGCTCTGGAATGTTTACGATTCAGGAGGCACAGTTATCCAGATTACAGCGGCCTCGTCCCAAATTGCTTTAATAACTACACTTAATGGACAATCACTGCATTGTGATATCTTGCTTCCAAAATGGCCGGTATCAAATCTATTCCTTCTCGATTTAAATGGCTACAGAGACTCGTCCTTGATTGTTGCACTGTCATTTTGAGTGAGTATTGTTTTGGATGTCGGGTGTGTACGTAGGGTCAGAACAGAAAGACTGATGCCTTGATGGTTGGATAACGTTTCTATGAGAATTTGGATGGAATTGAATCAAATGGCTACAGAGGCTCGTCCTTGATTGTTGCATTGTCATTTTGAGTGAGTATTGTTTTGGATGTCGGGTGTGTAGGGGCAGAACAGAAAGACTGATGCCTTGATGGTTGGATAACGTTTCTATTAGAATTTGGATGGAATTGAATCAAGGGCGTAGCTGCTCTGAGGTGTTTTATGGTCTTTATTTCTGCTAATTAATAAATAAGAGCAAACCGACGGGCTTATCTCCTACCTGTCTCATCGTTTGATATTTTGGAACTTTAAAAAAAGGAAGATGAAAACATTATAGAGGGTATTAGGCTTTTATTGATAAATACCATATTTGTCTCATCGAGTGTTTTTATAATCATGGGTGATCATATCTTAAATATATACCTTACTGGAAATCATATGACAAACAAATAGTTCATTTATCCATTGATCGCCTTCCTCAGAGTTTTTGTATCTACGTTGAATTATATCATCGTGTTCAGTTATTGTAATTATGAATATCAAAAATTGTTAGTATAATATCAGTAAGATGTATGTAGTCCTGCTTCATGACTGTGTATATAAGGAGCCTTAAAACAGTCTAGGTCCACATTCAGCAAGTCTAGATTCACTGAATACACATATGAAGCCCAAATTAAAAAAATATTATGGATGAAGGAACATTTAATTATTAAAATTTTTCATAGACTAAATTTTGGTCTAAGATGTAAGTTAAAGGGGCACTATCACGTTTTTGTAGATGAAATGAACACGAAACCGAAAATTAATGTTTTTTGATTGCAAGAAAATGCTATTTTCATCAAAAGAAGCAGTTTTAAAACTAAGATGATCGGTTAAACTTTTCAAATCCGTTCCCTACCTCAAATGATTTAAAGGTGTTCACACAAAATTGTCCGCCAGGGTTTTGCTTGGTACTTTATTATTTCTTCTACGATGCAGATTCAATCAATCAATCTTTTTCAATACTAAAAGGCCACAGGCCTATAGTACAATTTGAATGTTAAAAAATAGAGCAATTCAATATACAGATTAATGATGATGTGATTTTAAACAAAATTAATAAAAGGTTCTTCACTTTCACTGTCTGATTTTAAATACATATATGTATGCAGTTGTAATTGTACTTCATAGTAAATACGTAAACCCTTTCTATATTTACAATTTTGGAGCTATAAACATTACGTAACCCTTTCCATATTTTCAATTTCGGAGCTTGAAAACCTATTTGCCTTACATGTTCTGCATGTTAGTTTAAGATTCAATATACGAAAATGTTATTGAATTAAGAAGTAAAGGTTGCATACGTTTATTTAATCCAAATCGTATGTTTTCTTCTCAACAAACCCGGTTGTCAGTTTTGACTCTTTTTATATATCTCCAAGATACCTTAATCATCAAAATTACAACTTTTATATGAGCCAAAGGTAAACCCCAGGAATCGTATCTATAATAAATTATCTTCATTTATATAACAACACGTGACATTCTACTTTGCGGACGGAACAATGTAAATGTGCTTTGTCGATGGGGATGAAGAATACGAGACGGTTTGCTAAAAGCAGAAACTATTAAATCTTATTTGATTAATGTATCTAGGATTTATCTATAAAGTAACGCGACATTTAACGAGATAAATGACAATGAGGATTTGAAGATGTTAAAGTGACACAAAGAATGTTTCATGACATTTAATGTGGCATAGATAAGAGCCAAAATACCATTTGTCTTGAGTTGAGTTCAAATAAATTAGCTAAATTCTCTAAAATGTCGTAATTATCGTATGTATTCAATGAGCTTCGAAACATGGTTATTCAAGGATTATTAAGGAGTCTATCTTCTAATATCCATTTACATTACCAAATTACGTTGAGTCATTGTCCGATATTTGATCATTAATCGTAATGTTAACCTGTTTATTGTAACTATTCTCTACTGATATAAGCAATAAACTAGCAACTTTCAGAAACAATCAATCCTTCTCGATGAAATAACACCATTTATAAAGTTTGACATATATTATCGTTGTATTTGACTCGAACAACATAAGCTGTGTCCCTTTCAGGAATTGTTCTCCAAGAGTATTTGGCGGCATCAATAGCGTGTTTTATTGTTTTCAAGTGAAATCGTAACAAACTACCTTTGCTTTATACTTAGCAAGCTCTATTACCCAAATATTTAGCACAAAAGTGAAATCATCAAACAAATGCACATTTCCGAATATCTTATAAACATATTCTGATTACCATGATGAATTCAAGCTATTTATGCCGTGATTAATGATACTACTCTCATAATCTGGAATAATTTCTAAAGAAATGCTTTACTTTTGACAGTTTTTTAAAAACAGTGCTGTTTTTATGCGAACATTTATAGCTGTTCACTCACTTGAGGTATCACGTTAGGGTTTCTATTTAAACAATCAGTGATTAAAGAAAATAGAATTTTTAAAAGTACCCCGATCATGTTAGTTTTTTACATTTGGCATTTAAATGAGGACTATACATTGCCATTAAATGATTTAGTCAAATCAAACCATCTTCTATACCAGCAACAGATCTTTAAATACATTTAACAGAGCTTAGAAGGGGCAGTAACACGTTTATTTGAAAAAAAGTGATCTCATGAAAACCAAATTGAAAATGTTTCCAAATGTAAGATTTGGTTTTTTCATCAAAAGAAACAGTATTTACAAGGACGTACCTTGTTCGGTTTAGTTATGCGCATCCATTTCCCTACCCTGAATGATGATAGATTTTCACACAAAATGGTCGCCATTGAAGTTGGCATGTTACTTGACTGTTTCCTGCAAATGATCGGGTTGAGAATTATGATGTCTTGACCTTCTGAAGAAATAAATTTTAACAATTAACGTACTACTGCCCCTTTAGAGACTTTCAATTAAGGCGATAGCTAAATACATTTTATTATTCAGTTGCCATAGTAACGACGACATTTCGAAAAGTTGTCAGCCCAGTTCACCAAGGATTCTCTTGCCATGATCCCCGTCTACAGCAACCCTTCAATATGGATCCGGCTTCAGTCAGCAATGGCGTTCTTTATGGTGTTGGGTTTGGCTTCCCTGCCAGTTTGGTACGAGCTTTCAATATTTGAAATATTTTATAATATATATGTAACATAAAGGATAACCCGTGACAACATGCATTAACATGGAGTGATGAAACATGATTTTGGCATTGACAAGTTTTGCAACTTGCAAGTAGTGATTTATCTCACTTATAAAGCGTGCGAAATGATGTAAAAGTCATTATGCGAAAGTATGTCATAAGAAAAATTTAAGTAAATATTTGTAAAAAGTGTAGGTGTTGAGATAGATGCGTTAATTATCTTATCTCCATTTGCAATTTCTGACAAATAGGATGACACAATGTTCAACCTGCCATAAATTGATTCAATTTCAGAATTTCGTTTAAAAAATAGTTACATGAATCTCTGACATTCTGTGGAACGGAATTTGAAATTTGACTACTTGAAAATATTCATATTATAATATATAATTAGTGAATAGAATCAATTAACCGTGTTCTACAAATGTATTAACTAGTTCGATCTTATGGAAACACATATATCACCTTATATCAAAAGTGAGTTTTGTTTATTTTTCCAGATGATTCTTTTTGAAAGTTTCTTTGTCTATCAAAAAAGAAACCAAAATAATAAAATCCGTGCACGTGACTGCCTTCTCCTGATGGTTCAAAGATCCTTTGAGGCTATCGTTCCATTCTTCTTCGGCGGGGCAGTAACTCATTTAACAACAAATGTACCAAAGTACGCCATTGGTCGACTTAGACCTCACTTCTTTGACGTGTGCAAACCTGATTGGTCGAGGGTAAACTGCAGCAATGGCGGATACATCATGGAGGATATCTGCACAGAGACCAACAAAAAGCTGATAGATAAAGCCAGGTACGATTTTCTAGTGAAAGATTAAAAAAAATATGGTTCAATTTTTATAAAAAAATCTAATTGTCGTTTTCATGGATTAAAAAGGGGTTGATAAATACCCCTTTAACTTTGTGATTATAAGTAAAGTAATTCAGTTGAGTAATACTGATCATAGTTATGGTCTTAAACGTCATCATTGTCGCCATCATCGTCATTGTCTTCGTCGTAGTTATCGTCACCATATTCATACCGTCATTTTCAGAAGCAGCAGCATCAAAAACAACATCTTGTCATCAGCGTCGTCGTAGTCATCATAATAATCATCACAGTCGTCGTTATCATCATAATTATCACAACCCTCGTCAATATCGGTGCCTTTGTTAGAACACCTTTTTTCATCATCTTGTTTTTCTCTCTCAATCTCCGTTATACAGCTACATACCGAAAGTTTGTTCACATGCCTGCGTGTCCCAGTGCAAATATCATGTAATTGGGGATGTCTTTGAGGCATCATAACATTACGAAAAAGAAACGGATAATGTTGAATTTTCAGTACGGATGTGAAAATTCATTTTACTTCAACATAATCGTATATCATACCCAACATTTAACCATAGCAGTTTGGCAGGTCATTTAAGTGACCAGGGATAAAAATTCCAAAAACACTCATTTTCATTTTTGCTACAAAATCCATTAGAAGTGAGCCATAGCTTTTAACACAAGTCATGTTTGTTCTCATGTAAAACGTAATTGTGATTGTGTAGATGTTTTTCTCAGACATTGAAACTGTAACATTTTAATCGAAATTTCAGGAAATAGAAATTTCGAAAATATAACCCCTTCTGTATATTTCATCATACCAAAATTCGAATTTTTGCACAAAAGACTAGACGATCCCAAACTAAGTTAAGGAATGGCTATATTAAACATGGACAATATGTGATCCATTGTCAGTTTTGTGGAAGTTAATTTATTGACGTAAAAACAAAATCCAAATTACATGAAATTTGCACTACAATACAGGGGTATGTGAACAAACTTTTGGTATGCAGCTGTATTCTATGAAGTAATCGTTGCTTTAACTGTTCATAATGACTTGATTATTCCATGACTGGCATTCCGGTCCGGGTCACCACTACATATGTACTATAATAACCAGTTTATTACGACTAGCATCTGAATACGATGTATACACAGTGGTATGATGAGCTAGGATTCTAACATACGTCTGAGTACGATGTATTAATACACGGTGGTATGATAAGCTAGGATTTTAACATACGTCTGAATACGATGTATACACGGTGGTATGATAAGCTAGGATTCAAACATACGTCACGTTGAAATTCACTTTACAATGATATTGAGAATGTTTCTTAGGTCAAATCAGTCAAACGTTGTTAATGCTGTCATTTTATCAAGAAGGACTTACTGTTGCCGAAACTTAAACTGTAATGTTCATTGGTTCAGTGTATTGATGGTAAAATAGTAATGATAGTGAGTGGGACGGAATCGGGAATGTTTCCTTAAAGGGGCACAGAGTGTGCTGGTGGAGTCAAATATGTCAAAATTCATAAATGGTGTTATTTTATCAAGAAATAGTGGTTGTTTCAGAAAATCAGAATCCTAATGTTTATCAGTAATGTATAATGATAATAAACGGGTTAGTGTCGTGATTTGTGATCGAAAACTGGACAGTGGCGTGCGCCAATGATTCAAGCGTAATTTCGGAAACTTAATTACAGCAGACACAAAGACAGACATTGAATGATAGTGTTAAGTAGGTCATTTAATTAATACGCACGTTAATTGGACATATTATTTCGAATTCTTAACATATATAGGGCCTTTTTCCAATTATCAGTAAAACAAGAAAATAAATGTTTTGGCATTTTATAGATAATGATGCAAGTTAAGGGAAACGATTTTAACTGTATTCAGGCGATAAGGTATTTCGGCTATTACTAAAGCCATGCTTAAAGTCATGAAACATGCTCTGTGTCATTGTCTCATTTTGGCAAAACTAATCTTCACCCTATTAAGTTTTTTTGCATTTTCGGATGAATATGCATTTTGAGTGATATTATTCAAACTTGAATAGTAACATATGATATATTGCATGTATTAAAGCTAAAGGAAGTTTTAAGAAAACTTTCCTGTCACTTTAAGAAAACGTTGAGTTATTCTTGTAGTGATTCTGATGGTGTGGATACATCGATGTTTGAAAAAACAGTTCGCGTATTTTTTTATGCACATATTTTCATAATATGAATGTTTACCGATCACATAACATAGTGTTGTCAAATCAGAAAGGCGAATATCGCCGATTTTTAATGGACTTCCTTATTACTTCGTTAAAGTCGTGTAATTTTACACCAATTAGCATCATATAACACATCAAATGTCCCTGCCTCAACAAAAAGAACTAGTTTACTCGATGGGCACTTTGCAAGAGTGTATTTACTTACAAAAAAACATCTTATTTGGTTACCCGTACATTTGTTTTTACTGTAATAAGATATTACAATTTATATAAAACAATGTGTAATAGTTCTCGACAAATATTTCACTATCGAATATAGAACCATTCTTAATGACCTGTACACACGTTAGCTAAACTATAAGAATACTTGAGTCAGGTTTCCATTGTAATTTATTCATAAAAATATGAGAAATTTGGTATAATTTAATTTGATAGCATAATTGTTGAAACATTCATATGAAACATAACTAGTAACCTATTTTACATAGGCGCATATCACTATCACGATTGTACACGTGCACATATGAAAAATATGACACCTCTAATGTTTAAACACAAGCAGGGTCATGTTTTGTCATCCCTTCTTCTATTTACGTTTTCAAAATTCGTATGGACTGTTGAAATTCTGGTGATATATTTAAGCCGTAAATCCATATATTCATTTGGGGACGGGATAGCGCAGTGGTTACCGCGTTCGGTTTCGGATTAAGAAGTCAGTGGTGCGAATCCCGCCAGGGGTTCGGCAACTTTATCTGCAGTAGAGAACTGTTCTTCTTGAAGTAAGGTTTTGATGTAGTGCTACACTGAATTCAGCCGAGTACCACTCATTGTTCGCTAGTTTCAGCCGATGCTAACAGATTTCGCCGCAATGCATATCCACAATAGTGTTGCGATCTTTCTTCCTGTATTTATACTAGCAGCCGTGATATAAGTGAAATACTCTTGAAAGCGACGTTAAAACTCAAATCACCTCACCTCACCTCACCATACAATCATTCATCCACTCCACAACCACGGATAGATTTCCATGAAGTGTGTCGTCTCCAGTGTACTTTCCCCGACTAGCATGAACCAAAAATACACTTATTTTTATTTAACATTGTTATAAAACTTGTAAACTTTATTCAAATCCTGAAAGATTTCCAATAAATTTTGTTTTCCGATTTTCTTTCCTTGTTTAGAATCACACGAAACAGAGAATCATATAGATTAAGCTCATGAACTATTCTCATAACATTTTAGGAGATTACAGTTTTGTCACTTGTGCGATGCGCACATATTGTTTTCAAGAAACCAAAAGAAGCGGTTGGACGTAAGAGGATGATTATCTGTTTGGGTGAAATTAAGGATCGTACCGTGTTGCTCAATTAAAATGCAAGGAGATGTAAAAGAACCCGAGAAATGTGGTGAACTTGTGACATAGGCTATGTGGGAAGATATTAGTTGACTAGCCTGTGAGGGTAGAGGACGAGAAGAAGCGTTACTTATATTTAAGTTTATCTTGTTTCCAGAGTTGCCTTCCCGTCAGGCCATGCGTCGCTCTCTATGTACTTCATGCTTTATCTCATAGTGAGTATACTTTAAAAATTGTATTGAAATATTGAGGGTTTTTTCAGTATGATTTGAGAATCTGTTAAATTGACATATCACGGAACAGAGTCATTAAGAATTGTTTAGTAGGTTTGGACAAGGATAGTTAGTATTTGGGGAGTATCACCAGACCAACTGCTTAACGTTATCAGTATTTTCTGCATATTTCGACCATCTCTTTCGTTAAATAAAAACTCAGATTCGTTCAAGACGTTCAAAAAAAGGCACAATGTATTCATTCTTTGAGGAAAAAACACTTTGGAAGTCAGAAAGGAGTTAACTGCAAAGTCCTGTACAATCACAAAATCTTTTTTTAAGGTTGACATCGTGTCGGACTTGTTTGTCCTTATATTACTCTTTATATATAACATTTAAAACCTTTCATATTGGAAGCTTATTTTCAGAGCTGTGAGTTGCCCGGATGATCCCTACTATTCCCAACGATAAAATCATGTTGCTATTCTTTACAGTTTTATCTCCAAAGACGAGTGAAATGGTCTGGCTGTTCTCTTCTCCTCCCTCTGATTCAACTAGGACTGTTCTACATGGCACTGTACTGCGGGCTGACACGACTCTCGGATCGCTTACATCACTGGGAGGATGTCCTTGCTGGTGATGTCATTGGTGCTGCTATCGCCATCATCGTAGTAAGACTAGTTTCCGATTATATCATATATATATATATATATATATATATATATATATATATATATATATATATATATAATATATATATACACACACACACACGCACACAAGGAGAATTGATTTCTCAAGTGAAGGAAGGTTATATATAAGAAAGAGTAAACATCGGATGATTCTGACTGGATCAATCTTCTTTAATACAATACCCCAAGATACTTGAAAAGACTGATACGCTGGTTCATCATATATACCGCTATACCATTAGCAACACAATGTATAAGTTACCCTGATGATCACTATGTGAAGACCCATCTTCAGTTTATTATTTTCAAAGAATGTATAGATATATATCTCACTCAAATTCATCCCAAAATGCATTCTCTACCCTCAGAGGTAGTTACGTAATAATTCGTATACGAACCTCTGTTCTAATACGAGCGTTTCTCGGTCTAGAAATGTAGCTGTCGGATTAAAATCGACCGTGCTCCGAGGACTAAAAGTTTCAAAATATTGACTCTAAACAGAACGAGTTGGAATTTCGATAAAGTTTGTATTCCTCGAAACACGGTCGAGTATAATCAGACTAAAAAATGTAGAAGCCTAATTGCATGCAATCAAAGTTAGTTGTGCAATCAACGACAATGTTATCCATGCATGCGGTATTTTCATTGGCTGAAATTATGTTCTTGATGATGCGACCTATTCTTAGATTTTAGCATATGTATCTCCAACAACTAGTGGATTGCCTGACTTTTGAGACTGTATGCTCTTGAAATACATATTGTAGGCATTTTTTTCGTGTGCAAAAATTTTTTTATTTGAATATCCATTTTGATAGCTCATCATTTGATGCAACGTTTAAGCTCGTAAAGAGTGACACTTTTTAAATCGTATCAGCACGGCATGAACTGAAAATGGCAAGAGCTTCACAAAATGTCATGTCAAGCGGAACGAGGCCCGGGAACCAGGTTGATATTCTCTCAGCACGTCTTTCATATTTGTTATATACTTTTTTTTATTTTCTAGACGATGAAATTGAAACCAACCTACACACCACCGGAAGAACATCCGGGACCTGTTGAAAAAGTTGACGATGAAGTGATGGAAGATTCTCTCGAGGAAGGACCTAAGGTTGAAATGATTGAAAATGGCGTCTAAAAGCTGACTTCAACCTTGAAAGACAAAAATGTTAATTAATGATACCCTTTAATTTTGCAACAAACGACATTACTATATCAGATTTATTTTAAGCACAAAGCGTTACTGTTAAGGTTTAAATTTTCGAGAAACTAAGAAAGAGTCTTCTCACACAAAATTACTTCTTCCTGAAGTCTAACATATTGTCTCAGGGTAAACTGTATACACTCTGACTCCATTTATATACCCAGGGTTATAACCCAACTGAACGTTACGCGCTGTAACCAATGACCTAAGATCTATCTAAAAATAGTCAACCAATAGCAGCGCTTGGTATGCGAGTCGGCAATATCAAGGTTGCACTACCTTTTTCAAAGGTTTTCTTCTGCGTTCTCTTTGGTGGATCCCTGCGGAATTCGTACATTCTCTCGTAACAGTGTTTTCAAACAATCACGCGCCAACTTCAATTTAGTGTGAATATCATTTGACTTTATCTAGCTCATAAAAGGGCGACACCATGTTGTGGAAGAGCGAAAGCCAATTGTGGTATAGGAGGTTCTCTGAGGTTGGCAAGATTTTACCGTAAACCATCGCAATAAAACTGTTTGATTGCTTAAATCATAGGTCACAGCGCGTAGCGTTTAGTGGGATTATATCCCAGGGTATGTAAGTGGAGCGAGAGCGTATACGTTTTACCCTTAGACAGGATGGAATTCTAGAATGCGTATATATAGGATTCAATGTTTTGAACTCTGTGCTGGTTGTTGTTTCTTGTTTTTGTAACAGACTTACACTGTTTTTCATTTTAGATGCTATATATAGTGTATTGTGTTGTATTGGCAATCTACTTCTTATGTATTCGTGAATATTTTATTTTAGTTGTTATATTTATCTTAAATTATGTATATGTCACATATATTCATCTATATGGCGGAATAGGTTCCATACATGTAGGTTATGAACGGTTATTTCGACTTTTTTCAACATATGAGGCAAAAGTAAAAACCTATATTCCTATTTTCAAATTATGAATAATATACTTATTGTTTCAAAATGTGAGTCCATGATTGATCCAATCTCATTGAAATCATTGAAACTAATCGCTCGTACCGCGTAGTTTCGTCTGATTTCAATGAGATTGTGATTGATCAATGAAAGTTTTTTTACATTCGAAGCGCCAATGAATGGCTTCAGTTCTCAGTTTTCCTTATTGCACGAATGTAAGTTATTTCCAAAATGTCAATAAAAATATATGAATTAAGAATATGAATATATGATATATACGATCTTTAAAATTTAAAAGTAAGGAGCACAAAGGTTTTATTTGCTTGTTTTATTTGGTTATATCAAATAAATATGTATCAAAATAATGTAGATATGATTATAAGAAGTTAACCTCAATTGAAACGAAATTCTTGAACTAGTTTGGCAAGAACTCAAAAGCTTTTCTATCCCGTTCTTCTAAGCGCGATATCTCATGAAATTCAGCCCCTTACGTCCTTCCCGTTCTTGTAAGCGCGATATCTCAAGAACGCTGCAATTAAAGTCTTCAAATTTAGAACTAGTCTTCGGATGAGGAACTTTCACCTCATTTTCAAGGTCACTACGAGACTTTGACGAGTTTTAAAACGTTGTTACAGCGATATCTCATGAACCTTTACACCCAGAGTCTTAGATTTGGAATCAGATTTCAATGGAGGAAAACCCTGAGACCAGTCGATTTGGGTGACCTTGACCCTTTTTTAAGGTCACTACGAGATTTGGACCAGTTTTTAAATGTTGTTTGCTAATTATCTCATGAATCATTGCACCAAGAGTCTTAAAATTTGGTATTATATGACTTGATATCAATGGAGGAAAAGTATGTATGACGAGGGACATCTCAGTATTGAGTACCTTTCTCGATAATAACAATTTAATTGAACAAGAAAAGTTCACTCGACCTACCCTCGGGAAACACTGATATGTGTCGGTCATTTAAAGCTCATTTCTTAATTGTGGCGGCTGACATGGTCATGTTTGTTACAAATAAAAATAAAAATTATCGCTCTCAATAGATGTAGGATATATAACTTCATATGTATATACAAATTAGACAGTAAATCACTCAAAGGATATACCAAAATATTAACTCGGAAAATCGTGATTAGTACCAGAAATGTATTCAAGAACTAATTTCTACCATTTCGGTATATTTTATGACAAAAAATTATCAAAGGAACAATATTAATTAGTTGAAGAAATATGTTATCATTGTCATATCATATCACATGTCATGCACAACAATTCGCATTAATTTGGGCGTTTCTTAGTTTTCATATCTCAAAAATTGGATATTGTGTTAAAGACGGAAATAGTATTTGTTTTCAATAATATAATTATTAACGTGTTTGTTAAGGTTTTTAAAAAAAAAAGTTAATTAACATTCTTTTCGTTGGAATCGATACAACAAAACTAATAAATTTTCGTTGATGCATTTACACTAACGTCATATTTTCTAATGAAAACTAAATCAACTATTTGATTTTCTTCGATGAAATGTTCTAAGTTCATTATGGAAAGGTCAAAATATCATGACTAATTCCAATATTTCGAAAAAATATGTTGCTATAATTGTCTCATAATTGACCTTTTAAAATGACAAATAGTCTTAATAAAAATCTTACACATGTATCATAACCTTTGATCTGATAAAATAGTTTCGAAAAAAAGAATAACAGAACGTTAACTTGAAAAGTTAAACTTGTTCAAATAAATTGTGTTTCAATGTCAATACGAATAAACCATTAATGTCCAATCGATTTTCAATGCATACGTGAAGTAATTACGTTTAAAGATTATGGGGAAGTCATGATTTATCATTTTACATTTTTCTTTTAATTATTCCGTAAATTAATTACAATCATAAATCACAGAATGTGAAAATTAAAAAAATCCACATCCTTTTTTTAAGCTGTCATATAATTCTCTCGTCAATCTCATTCATCTCAAAGTTGTGAACGAGAGTGCTTCGGCGGTATACATACTCGTAATTCTTCAATATTTTCTCTTTGTCCTTCACACTATATTTGACTGAGTCTTTGGAGGACATTTAGAAGTGATATACGTAAGGAAGATAAGATTTTCCAGAAAAAAACTTCTTTAATTTGTGAAATTCACGCCGTTTCGGAAGTGAAGTATTAAGCGTCAAGTTTGAAACGTCGTATAATTTCGAAATAAAGAAGTTGTTATCCAGAAAAGCTTGTCTTCCTCTGTTTGACTGTTAATTTCTTTTTTGATACATTTCTCATAATTAGCTTATTAACAAAATTGCTAAATTTCACATAGTTTTCAATTTTCAAAGTTTTACCAATTTCTAACAGGTCGGTGACTTCTGAAGTGGTATATATGTATGAAAGAATTATTTTATATACTTAACAAAAACAATAATGGGTGTTACTAAGATTTTGCAGAAAAACAAACAATAAGTATGTTAACTAATAGTAGTAATGTAGTATGTAGTAATATAAGCCTGTTCCTAAAACATTAGGAGGCCAAAACATGATTTTTATTGGATTTTCTCACAAATTAAACAGCTGTTACAGAAAGGACAAAAAAGTTACATGTTACGGGGAGGACAAGAAATGTTACATTTTATAACAGGAAGAATTTCAGAGCATAAGACTCTACAGGCAACTCGTTTCAACCTCAACATCCTTATGATTTCGGAATACAAAAAGAACAAACTTTGGCGCATAATGAGTTTGGAATGTTTAAGATCCTTGTTTACTAATGTGATGTTTATCAATCATTCCCTTGGTTATGATATGTAAATTAACAAATTATTTTTTGTAAACCTGGAGATAGAAAAAGACAGGAAGGTCATTCTGAGGTTACAGTGGGGAAATATTAACATCCATCACTTGGAAAATCATAGGTGTGTTTATAGTGATACCATTTTGTTGGATGATTTTGCAAAAACGTACTTTTGATACAAGTCAGGTCAATATATTTCAATTCCTTTTGTTAATTTCCATTCCTAAAGAAGTTATGATCGTTCCTTAAACATTGATTACTACATCTTGAGAAACCAATAGTTATGCACCATCCTTTAAATTGCTTATTTTTATAAGAATATTAAACAATCCTATCCTTGTTAGCGCCCTATCAGTAGTATACAATATACGTAAAATTTAATAAACAATGGTATTCCTGTAACAAAATATGTCCTTCCAATAACAAGTCATGTTGCAAGAATGACCGCTACAGGATTGAACTTAGAGAAATAGATATATATTACATTAATAGCGGCATGCTGATCTATATTGGGATTGAATGTTGGTAAAAAAAAATGGATATCGCTGGTGGTATCTGGTTAGTGAATATAGCCTCACGAGATCATCAGTGAAGGTGGATAATGGACGTTATAGGAAGGACGTTGAAAATCTACTCTTCTTACTATAAAAAAACTTATCGAGCAAATGTGACTGGATAAACTGGAAGTGTTGAACGATTAGGGTTACTCTCAAGGGACATTTATCGAGCAAATGTGAGACACATTTCATCACTGGATAAACTGGAAGTGTTGAACGATTAGGGTTACTCTCAAGGGACATTTATCGAGTAAATGTGAGACACATTTCATCACTGGATAAACTGGAAGTGTTGAACGATTAGGGTTACTCTCAAGGGACATTTATCGAGCAAATGTGAGACACATTTCATCACTGGATAAACTGGAAGTGTTGAACGATTAGGGTTACTCTCAAGGGACATTTATCGAGTAAATGTGAGACACATTTCATCACTGGATAAACTGGAAGTGTTGAACGATTAGGGTTACTCTCAAGGGACATTTATCGAGTAAATGTGAGACACATTTCATCACTGGATAAACTGGAAGTGTTGAACGATTAGGGTTACTCTCAAGGGACATTTATCGAGTAAATGTGAGACACATTTCATCACTAGATAAACTGGAAGTGTTGAACGATTAGGGTTACTCTCAAGGGACATTTATCGAGCAAATGTGAGACACATTTCATCACTGGATAAACTGGAAGTGTTGAACGATTAGGGTTACTCTCAAGGGACATTTATCGAGTAAATGTGAGACACATTTCATCACTGGATAAACTGGAAGTGTTGAACGATTAGGGTTACTCTCAAGGGACATTTATCGAGTAAATGTGAGACACAATTCATCACTGGATAAACTGGAAGTGTTGAAAGATAAGGGTTACTCTCAAGGGACATTTATCGAGCAAATGTGAGACACATTTCATCACTGGATAAACCGAAGTGTTCAAAGAGTAATGTTACTATCAAGGGACCAGTCGTTATTTTGAGATTTTTAAAAGTGTTACAGGAAAGACAGATATAGTGTATATAGAATTTGCCAGAAAGACAGGTTTCCGTCGGACAGGAAAAAAAATATTTTCATATTCATTTTTTACTTTAGGAACATTCATTTCATTTCATACTTGAGACATTAAAGGGCGACTGTCAATTGAAAAGACTGTTTGTACAATTTGTTGTTTCTTGATAATGAATATCGCCGGAGGGGTTAACTCGGACCTTTCAAGTTGTGCAACTTTCTTAATTAAATTGCTCACACACATTTATATTAGATAAATAACATTTGACTATTACATGTAATTTTTAATTTGACGACACACTCGAAAAGTTGACAAAGTATGGAATTTTAATTTTAAGAAAAGAAGCTCAAAAGAGGCATATGAGAAATTTTGGGAGGAGACACTGGCGAAAATTACTGACCATTATTACTGATCGCTCTCACAAGGTCAAAGAAATTATATGAGTGCTTCAGGTTAGTAGTGGTTGATTATAATTCCTCAAGATTAAAGTTATTCATAAATTCTTCAAAATATCTCAAGAGAACAGTAATTACATAATGAATTTTGCCTTATAGGGGATTATAGATAAAAAAATTCAATAAAAAAGGTGTTTATGTGGTAAAGAGAAATGGGAAAATTATCTTGAATCGAGTGAGAGCCAAACGAATATGAAAAGGGAAGAAATATTTGTCTTGTGTAATTTTTCATGAGTTATCATTCATATTTTGACAAACAAATGTATAATGCTGTTGGGAATGAAAAGCGTTTCTGTTATCTATATTTCTGTTATAGATCTTAGCTTCTTGATTATGGCGTTTGAATCATCGGTTAATGTTATATGGCAGAAACTGCAAACTGATAACTTTATGGGAAAATACTTAGTATCCATGATTTTTGTTTTAATTATGTAATTGTTAAAATGTCTGAACACTGCCGTTCTATGATAATGCCGTCGCTGAGGTCGTAAATATTTGAAGCGTACATAAAATATCCTGTAAAACTGAATCAGTTCATGTGTTTCTTGTGACTTTCTTCTTCTGAAATAGCTGTATGATTTAAACTGGTAATAATTAATATAATTGTTTTCTTATGATATATTTCGTGCATTTTAAGTTTAGGTAACAAATCAGCTACCCTAGTTTTGGGGCTTAATAAAAATGAAACTAAGAACGAGAAAGTAAATGATCAGAGCCTCGATCGTCGATACCATATGCTTTCTCGTCCTTGCTTTCAACAGATTATTTTAACGATATTTGGACGGCAGGCTTAACATCGGTAATGCAAAAATAATCCTGAGGAAGTCACCATCAGCTTTAGGAGCGTTCTAATTCACGAGTCTATCATCTAGACCCTAGAACAAAAAATTAAAGGAGCATTCCTAAGTCTAGAAATGTTTGATTAAGCTCTCAGGACTCATTTTTTATTTCACGTCATATCAAATAATGCGAATAATTACAGTTTTAAAAAATTTAGGGACTAAATGTTAGTCAACCACTACGCCAAATATTCGCTTTTAAAGTTCTGTAGATCACCTAAAATTGTTTAAATACAGCCGCTCCTGACTGTCTTCTCCAGCTATGCAAACCTACAAGATCTCTCTAAGCTATGATTTGTGGCGATTTTGTTTTTAAGGGAGAAAACACGAGGGTGGGGTTTTGGTAGACATTTAAAAAAACCTTAGGATAGCAGTGAGGGGTTTTGAAATGTCTATCAAAACCCCAAGAGAATATATTCTCTTACATATATCTCGTCTCGTGTTTTACAAACAAACATGAATGTTTTCAGTCGTCCAATCTTAAAGCGCACATAAAATATATCATTCCTTCATAAAAGGTAGAATGAAGTCCAACAGTCAGACGTTTTATAGACAGCAGTCTTTTTTGGTCTAACCGTAGAGTCTCTGAATAGAGTGCGATGAAGATTTGCAATAAAAGAAGTTTGGAAAAATTTTGGAGCTTTTATTAAGGTTGAAATCTAACCTGATGTGAGGTAAAATATCAACGTCGTTGAAGGGCATTTAAAATTGATGTACATAAGAAAGACAGTATTTATAAGATAACAACTTTCTTTTATTTAATATTTCAGGACGTTTCGGAGTACTAACATATGCTTACTGACGTTTTTAATATGTCAACTTGCCTACATGAAAATGGACAAGTATATGATAATTGCTTCATGTTCATTTAAAACTATTGACATATAATTTATTTAGAATTTTTAGTTTCTGGGATTGGATATCAGATCGATTTATATTTAAGTATATATTGCATTTAATTCGTATTCTTTCATTGAATTATAAACGTCGGACATCGTTTTATTCTGATGAATACATACTTTCACAACAAAGTTCTTTCTAGGTGAAATGTGCAAGACGTGTTTACACAGAGAAATAACCAAGTGGAAGCCTACCCCTTGTTTCTCGTCTCTATTTACACATCGTGTTAGACCTTCATTTCAGGATTAGGACCCCAAATGTCGGAAAGGGTGAACAAAAAATGCAAATAGCTGCACGTATATGCATTTGCCTCTGTTGTAATCACTATTTGATAAGATTAATGGCAAATGGAGGATCAATTATGTTATGTGTGTTGTGTTAATTGTTAAAGTTTTGCAGGAATTTTATACAGACAAAAGCTTAGATTGATGTTTGCAGTTATTCGCGGATTTCATAAAAATCGACAGTAAAATAAGTGACCCCCACGCTTTTCAATAGGTGAATCCTCCTTTTAAAAATTCCTGATTTCGCCACTGGCAATCTTCTGTATCCTAAATAAGCATCTCTCGTTGTCTTTCGTGTTTGTCCGTTATGTATCAATGTAATTTATGGCAAGACACTTATTAAACGCGTGCCTAGAATAGATATCATAAAAGAAATGAGTTTTAATTTATACGTGCAAAATGCAATTTGTACTGGTCTAAGAGGATAATCTCGCTCAATTTGCATATCCATCCTAAAAATCAAAATATCTGACAGTATCTTATTTTTAATGGAGATTTAGTAACGGTCTTATCAAAACTGCACGTCCTACTTACAGTCGAAACGACATATGTAACACCACCAACCCACATTTTTTTCTCTGCTAAAGATACGTTTGACTGATGGGCGCGCCAGCCGCGGCACATTGTCCAGTTTTGATTGATAAAAATCATTAGCGTATACTTTTCTATATTAACTTAATGTTTGCCTTGCATCAACAATTAAATATATAGCTATTTCAGAGACCCTTTCCTTTTCGTTAAAGGTAATTATTCATACTTTTAAATCAAATATACTTTAAATCTTTATAGAATATTTCAAGCGACCTTCAGGAATATTAATTAATGAAGGCTCTATGATACTCTATGACATGAAAAGTGAGTAATCAATAAAACTATTTACACGACATTCGGAATATTTGTATAAACCGATAGTTTGTTCTATCTTATAGTTATAGATAATTATTCATAACTGAGATATATATATAGAATCATTCTTACCACTCCTTTTGATTTCCAAGAAATTGTAAATAAGGTGCTGTCATTTTGTTCGAACACGTGGGCATTTTGACATTTCTATGTCAAAGTAAACAAACGAGAGTTGACTCCCCTGAATGAAATAACATCGCCAGATGGCGGGACATTTTCGGCTATTTCCGTGATTACAACGTGATTGGCCGAGTTGCCTTCCATCGTAATTTTCTACCGAAAATACCGCCAGTGCTCGTTTATTTCTTTCGCTGTCAGACAGACAGCTGAGCCGCTTGATATGCATTCGGAGTAAAATGACAACTACATGCACGTGTTATTATTCGGGAGAGGAGTTTACATGTGATTTCTGTAGTAGGAATGTGAAAGCCAACTCTTTATTTCAGCCACCTTACGTTGTTCAAAGAGGTCGGCGATTTAGCCGATCGTTTGAACTTTAGACGCATTGAGGAAGATGACAGAAAAATCAGAAAAGAAAGATGACAACACGAGTGTACGAGTTGCAATTAGGTGAGTGAAAAAGTCTAATTAAGAGAAAATACACTTTCGTTTGCTGAAATTACACGGGTGAAATTGACAACGAAACGCTCAGTCAGGTAAAATTTACAACTCGAAATTTCGCGATCAGCTGAATGTTTGTTTTGTAAACAATGCAAAATTGACATCGTCTTGATCAGTCATTTGCTCAGCGAGAGAACATGACATAAAAAAAACCTCAGGATGTGGCTGGAAAGCACAACAAATTGAGCTTTTCTGCTATTTGAATTTGGACATTTCACTTAATTCTCAAATTATTTTTTGTATTATGTCTAATTTCAAAAGATATAGATCTAGAGACCCATATTCTTGTCGTCTAAGTGATTGTTTAGTAATTCTAAACCATTACAATGAAACTTAGCTTACTTCATCGAAGGAGATAATTTGATCTCACATGGAGAAGTGATTTTACATGTTTGAGCATCGATGATAATAATTTGTAACTGTTATAAATGTTAATTGATAGATATGAAAACAAGAGTGCAATCTATTCATTGTTATCTTAGAAAATGATTTTTTTTATGGATAAGTACTTTTATAGAATAACAGATTTATAAAATTTTACTCGCTCATCCATACAGGAGATAATAATTATCAAGTGATTATAAAATGGTAAAAATATCAGCTTTTTTTATGAGAGTCATACTCCATGCATGAAAGAATTCAGTTGCAAACTGATTGTTATTTGACAATAACACTATTCTTAGAAAATATTGGCATTTTAGTAAGTGTCAATGAATACTCATATTACCCTTAGCCTTGAAATCCTGTCAAAATTATGAGACATTGTGGTTTATGTTGTAATAAAACCAAAGTCAAAAGGTTATGGTAGTTAAATATGAAGTTATGATGATGACATGTCATTTGATAAAGGGCTCATTGTCTTTTCCATATCAAAGAATATCAGATTTATTAAATTTATATAATTGTTGATGATCATTATATATGCTAGTTTTTGTAAATCATGTATTTGTTAAAGTATGTTCCATCTTGTATGTGTTGGTAAAAAAATTGTCTACGAAAATAGATGTGATCAAATTTGACCTCAGACACAACATTTAGAAAAACCATTATATATTTTGACATCGAAAATAAACCATTTGCCTCATAGAACAAATCTCCATTTAGAAGCCAGAGTTATCTTTAGAAACCGTTTTCATTATTTATCTGGATATATTAAAACTATACTGTTCTCTCATTAGGACAGAAAGTAGGTAGACAAAGCAATTCCAAGACCACAATGCACAGCCTTTTCTAATTAACAGAACTTTTGATCTTTTAATTGTTTTCCTGCCCTAGAAGAATTGTTTTCTATATTCTTGGATATGGTACAAGCAAACAGCACCATGAAATGAACAACTGCATCTTTTCATTGATGGAAAAAGAAAACACTTATATATATATTAAAGATCAACCCAAGATCAAACTGGTAGAAACATGATTTGAGCAACTTTCCTGCCATTGTTTCACTTGATCAATGGAAAGGAATGAATAATGAAAGTGTAGTTGAGCTTTGATTTTAAAAAGAAAAAAATGTTTAACTGGCATTTTTTTTTTTGGGTCCTGTTTTATCTTTTGATTGATGGAAATTAAGAAATTACATTCTAACACTGTTACACTTTAAACGATATATAGAAACCTACAATACAATGATATGAAAAAGAAACATGTCAAGTTTGATTGATAGAGATGAACCAAATTGTTGAAAAGAGATGCCAGTTTACAGATTGTGTGCTTGATGACCTAGATAGTTGCTCCTTAGCACGCCCCTTTCATACATCGCCCATTAAAGATAAGCGAACCATGCTTTTATATGCAAGGGCAGGGTTTCTTATAGCATTGTAAGGTAACAAGCAACTGAATACAGTGGTATGTCTTTTATGAGAGAAAATTACATGCATTTTTAAGCCATCAATGAAGACGCTGTATTTAATGAGTGTCAACATCCTGCTGACATGTTATATTCTCTAATATGCATGTTAGAGATTGATAGATATATTTATTAAGTTTTTGAACCTCTGTTAGAATAAAGATATTCAGTTTAACCTCATCCTACAGATCTAGATCATGATAAAAGATTTCAAAGTTATTGACTGTCATAATAAAAAAAGGTTTGAATCAATTATGAGTGACAGCTATGAATATTTTTGAAATCTTTATTTTTGATTTATTGAGGAATCACATTTAAGAATAATTGCTTAGACCAGTGAAAAGTTTATGATATGGAAACAATGGTTTATTCTGGTGCTTTAATACAATGTGAGATCTTGATTGTTTTTGTATTTAAATATCCTATACAAAATCGTTAAAAAAAAATGGAATCAATTTCCTGAAATATCGGTATCTTTTCTTAACACTGAAATAGCACTTTTAATCAAGCCCATGGCTTGTAGAATTGTTTTGAGTAAATATACCATTCATACTGCTTGCCAATTGGTTTTATTTCATCATTTGATTCTGTTAATATATTTGGTTGCCTTGAATAAGTTTGGCTTAATATGGTTGAATGTACACATTATTGAATAGATTAAAGATAGGTGTCATTTTTAACCAAATATCATATTTAACCAAGTTTTGTGATCAAAATATAAAAATTCATAGCTAAATACGGAGAAAGTTTATACAAATTATTAAGAATTACATTTATTCAGATCACTAACATTTTCATTTTTACCATAAAAAGAAATCCTCAAAGGAGTTTTTCTCATGTGATAGTATATGTTCATGTCACATCATATTTTTACTGCCAGGTTTGACCAATTTGACAACTTGATGGTTAAGCTTGACTGTCTAGCAAATACTGTTGTTTCTGACCTTGTATTTAGCTTATATTTAGCTAACTAGTAATCCTTACTTGGAACCTGTTCAGTCAATTATAACAGGTGTAAAGAAGAAAAGAGTTGTTTTACAACCGAGGCATCAACTTCCTCCCAATGTATTGTCTAGATATTATTCGATTTTTTTTTTTCAATTCTTGACTTAATGAAAAAAGTAAATGATATGGTATCAAACAAGTGGTAGTTTACGTCACCATTACAGATTCTACAACAATGTACCGCTGATTCACGTATAATTCAAATAATCAGTCTTTCAGAGATTGTCATGCAATACTTGATTAAATACTATTAATAGTTAATTGTACTTCAAAAGGTTGGTTCTAACATTAGATTCTAAAACAAATTTTATTTCGTGGAAGGGAATTTAGTGTTTCATTATAACTACCTTCATCAAAATGGAATCACTGACAGTGTAATTAAGATTTCCACAAGTTAAAAATCATTAACACATCATTACCTTTTTGAAATCACAAGCTGTCAAGTTATTCTTGCATCACTCATTTTGTTGTAGGATTTTGTCATCCCTCAATTGTTAGAGTGAGTGTTTTAGGATCATTTCATCCATTTGTAAGCTCTTTGTGTATTTGAAACAGAAGCACACATTTCCTCAAAAAAAGCAAGGCAATTGCTGTTGCCTTGCTATATTTCATAGGTCATTTTAGTGTAAAATTGTTGCTAAACCATTTCTTTCTTTCTCTGCAGATTGTACATATGTCTGTTTCAAATCCAACTAATTTTACTCAACAAGGTTGAAGCAGTTGTAGGCGTGTAATCAATACTTCACCAATACCTTGCAGGATAAAGCATTACAAAGCTTTTGATTATTTTCTTTATTATGTCATCTTCACAAACAATTTGAATTAGGGAAAGTTAATATGAGCTCTTCAAGATTCAAAATAAGCATCAATCTGAGGGAGCTTGTGAACTGTAATGACCAGAAGCTTGAAGGGGGCGGGATAGTGCAGTGGTTATAGCACTTTTGGCTTCGGATCAAGAGGTCCATGGTTCGAATCCCGCCAGGGCCTCTGCAACATTGTTTGCAGTAGAGACCTGTTCTACATGCAGTCAGGTTTGGGTCAATGCTTAACTGAAATTCAGCGCAGTACCACCCATGGTTCGCTAGTTCCAGCTGATGCTCGTAGGTTTCACCGCAATGCATAGCCACAATGGTGTTGCGGGCTTTCTCCCTGCAATAATACTAGCAGCCGCGATATAAGTGAAATAATCTTGAAAGCAGCGTTAAACCCCAACTCACTCACTTGAAGGCAAATGTGACCGCGAAAAATTTTCTGCAATTCTAGTGCTTTGGTGTAGCTCTTATCAAATCAAGCTCAATTTACCTGTTTTGAAACGTATATGTCAAATATGTAATATTCATACCAATTGGTTAGCCATGAACTTCTAAAAGATGTATAATTGTATGTTTCCATGGAAACAAGTTACTAGTTGGTTTATTTTAAGTCCTCACCTGCGAGCTATTATTACCTGGGACCACCTGATAAAGCCACTGTAATTACAAAATCTCACAGCAGGATGGTAACGAGCTTGCTTTGCGTTTAAATAAGAGTATGAGATTGATAGTTGTCCATAGAGATTGTCATTTTCTGTCTAGTTAGAGAAAGAAATTGTCTTTGACCATTTCCTTGCTGATACAATTGGTCAGAAATGTCCTACCTGTGGGTAAAACCTACCAGTATACGATATTGGCTGAGCTATATAAAAAAAAACAGAAATATATGTAAATAAGGATATCCCTTTAGAGGTCTCACTACATTTTAAGAATAATATTAAGAATAATAGCAATTTTTACCATACATTATGACCATGTCGTTAAGGCACCTGTATAAAAGGAAATGTGAAATTGTGCAAACACCATGCAGGGGTAAAAAATATTTTCAGATTCAATTAGTCATGAAGGAATCAATTGGTCAGTGACCTGGGACTAACTGGGTTTTTTTAACCCCTGACCATGTGTTTATGGCTAATAATTTTATGTTTAATGATCGTTGAATTTTACTTCTAATTAGAGAGGTTTAAAATGGTGGTGTTCAAAGCCAATCCGGTTCATAGTCATTCAGAAACTATCAATTTGATTCTTGGGAAATAAATATAACAAACATGTTTGTCAGTTGGTATCCAATCTTACCTTTTTCAGTTTAAGCTCCTTCTGAATTCAGCAGTTATATGATTAAAAATTTCAGTTTTTAGACTGATCTTAAAGTCAGTAACAATAATCTTACTACAATACTTATCATGCAAATATGTTACTGTAAATGTTCAACATTTGTTTTATCCAAAATTGATTCAAATTTACATGTATGTTAAAAGCGATTCTATTATATAAGAGTTGAAGATATGTTTTATATAACCTTGTGGAAAAATCATTATCATCAAATGTTCAAAATATATTACTGCAGTGCAGTGCTTTGAAAACAATATGCTTATCACTATTGGCTCAAGTTTTAACCAACTTATTTTAGCTGTTAGATTAAGCAAAGGATATGGCAACTTTTATTGCAGTGCAAATCAATTTGTGCATAAAACAATAGTGCTGTGTTCCAAAACAGGTGCATTGTATGAACCAGCCTGCACTGACTGTACACGCTTAGATCTAACATGGTTTTAAGTTCCAAGTTTTTATAAATGAAATGCTAAAAGGGAGGAAATTTGATGACCCATCTATTTCACTGTTCTTGTTACACATTTTCTCAGCAAGACCAATATCTCATTAAAATATATAATATAAATCATAATAGATGAAATAAATATATCAAATCAATACTATCACTTTGCCACTCTGCATTTCTGATCTGATCTGTATATTGCTCCATAGGGGTCATGTCAGATCACATTTTCACTCCAGCCAATCAGAGGCAAGGCACGATTTGATATTGTAGTGGGCTTCTGATTCTTTGAATTCATGGAAGGTGAAATGCACAGATGACGCCCTTGATAAGACACCAATGGAACAGCACTCTGGTAAAAAAAACCAAAGTAGTAAAAGCGATAGATTCACTTTGAGAGTGTTTCTTTGTGTGATACCAGTCAAACTTCTAAAAAATGTAAAGGACATTAGTCTATAAGGATTGAAAAATTACTTCAGGAGCAACTCTAGGAACAATGATTAAAAAATAAGTATTCAAGTAACTCTGTTTCTCTTTTATGTTTGACGTTGCAACCGTTGCCCTTCTATTTCACTTTCCTTCTTCGTTTTCTCTTCACATTTCTTCATATGACCCCCAACCTCAACACCCAATCCACCAAAATGTCTTCCACTTCCATATTTTTCTGTACCAGGCAGTGAGCTAGGTGTAATCATTGTCCACAGTACATGAGAAATGACCCCCACTTCAAAGTGAGACTGGGTCCCTATGTTCTGACAACATCATACCTCCAGCTCTCCAGCCACCTAACTAATGATGCCCTGCGGATATCTTGTAAATGTGAAGGCAATCTGTCATTGTTGTTTATATCTCTTTTATCTGCATCCATAGAAAAGAAAAGTTTTATTATTGTTTTATTGTGGTAGAGATGAATAAAGGTCAATTTTGAGAAGGTTTTAAGAGCGTTTTTTTCATGTGTGCTCCTTCTAAGATGATGCTTTTATCTTAGGGTTTTGAGTTTGAAATATGATGCTGTTTTCTGATTATTTTTGGTATTTTTAAGAATGGATAAACCTCTAATTTGAAATTTGAACTTACCATAAAGAACAGACTTTATGACTTGATTTACACTGATGCTCTTGTTCTATTATAATTTTCAAAAATTATTAAATAATTAAATTTTCTCTCAATTTATTGTACAAAATATTAGAATTGTTATTTAAAACCATCAGTTAAAAAAGATATGCATAATCAAATTAAGGGCTGCGTCTTGGTTAAAACAAATTTAGTATTTATTTGTCAGCAATTTTGGCAAAAAAATCAATTAAAACTATTTTGAGATCAGATCTGTCACACAATCAGATATCAATCATTCTCCTGTAAAGCAGTTTCACCACTGTTATCAGTTGTAGCAGTCATGTTGTTTCACTATATTGTGTTGACACTATCAAGCTAAGAATATTGATCACCTATTTCCTAGTCGGCTAAAAATGGCGGAAGATTTGACCTAGTTTCTTTCCTATTCTGTAGATACAGTGGATCAATAACAGTGTGTTGACAGTGATGTAAAGTTTGCCTTTAGCTCTTCCGTTCTTAGTCCCCACATTGGAATTAAGTTCTTTAGTTAAAAGCTGTCAAGGCAGTTTTAATTAGTCTTCCCTTATCGTTACATGTTTTGAAAGCTAAAGGGCTTTTTTTTCGGTAACATTATCTTAGCATTTTGAATTTGAATTCGATAACTTAATGAGGCGCATTAGGAAGTTATTATTTCGCTTTGAATCTAAGATCGTACTTAAATTTTTTTTTTCTCGATTTTTATAGTTGAGGATGATAAAATTTATTAATCATTATTTCAATATCATTATGTAAATGTTATTTTGGATCACCATTAAAGCAGAAGTTAATTAATATTTAAGGTATATATTGAGGTAATGTATGTATGAAGAAAGTATGTAATATTTTATTATATTTATCAAGAGAAAATATGTATCATGCTACCATTACATTTACAACAGGAAACTAGTAACAATAACTTTACCACCTATCTATATAATAGAAAATACAAATAATATCAAATTATGATTATTTAATTAAAAAAAAGTACATTCTCTCATAAGGAATCAACAACCATGAATGAAATTAATTTCTATTATTTTTTACCATGCATAATACTTTTAATGTTACTAAGTACATGTTCACAGTTGAATATTTCCGTAAGAAGTCAAGCACTGTTGATGGTGAGTATCATCTTTCATTGATGATTTACATGCAGAATGAACTTGATGTTACCCAGTACATTCCCAGGTAACCATTTACCTGTAACGAAGTCAGCGACCTAGTACTTTATACCTGTGTGAGTCTGCCAGGTAAATGATAATGATAGGATCAGCATCACTGATGTCTTTCTTTCAACTGGCCTATCCCTGACATTGTATCTCACTCGTCCATCTTGTGTATCACCAAACCAGCACATCTTCCGTAGCTGACAAGTAAAATAAAATTTGGTTCTAAATGGTACCTACACATGTGAAGTTTTTACTGTTGGATAACTTAGCATTCTAAATTACTTATTGTTGGATCACTTACATCTGCTTGGTCAGAGAGTCTCTGGACTCAGTAGGTCATATTTGTAGATTTATCACTCTGTGTAGAAACTTGGTCTATGATTGTAGATAATATTTTATTTTGGAGAAGAAAATGTTGATATGCAAGCACATCGAGTTACATCGAATCACATCGATTATCACATCAAATCACATCGTAATTCGCATTAAAATCATTAGCAAAGAAATAAGTATGAGCCCTTTAACATAAAAAGAATAAGATATGATTTCATGCTATGATAAGATAAAGATGGCAATGGTAAAATGCCAAGAGGCCAGACAGGCTTGTAGACCAGTTTTAACCTGTTTCATTCCGGAACAATTGATTTAATAATAAGAAGCTATATTGATATATTACTTTGTGGAATGACTAAAGGTTATTTTTTTTACAATTTTTGTTCAGTAGAAATCAAAGCTATGGTGTAAAATCTATATTGTTAATTGGTTTCTTTACTATTGAGCTCAGGACTACTGTGTACTGTCAATAAAACAGCACACTTTACTTTCTTGCTCAATCTATTTGAGTATTCTTGAAGATTCACCACTACGTTTAATCCATGTGATTAAAACAAAATTGGTATTTTATCTTTTCACATGACAATTTGATAACTTATTTTATGATAATATAAATTTGCACTGTATCATTAGAAAGAAGATGTTTCATGAATTTTAATCCATTTTGTTTTCATAGACAATTTGTTAGTAGCATGCTAATTCTGTATAATTTTGAAAAGCAATATCAAATGTTACGCACAGTAATACAGGCGATTATCCAATGACTGAGAATTGTTTTTTGATTCAGCTTGATCAAAACTATTATCCTCCTAAACTTCTGTAACACATATGATAAAAAAAGAATGTTACTCTTTTGGTCATAAGACCAAGGGTATGGTTTAGGATTTGTTTTTGGCTCTCGATTTAATAGCCCAGGGCCCCACTGTAAATAGACTTACATATATACTGTATGTATTGTGTAGGTAAATCTGCACTCACAAAGCTGTGGTATATGTACTATGAGAGGTGACCCAGTGCTCCCATTGACATATCTGAAAGGCCCGCTTTTGTTAGCAATTACTGTTGCTTTCTTTATTTGTTATTCACAGGGGTCAAACAGATTAAGAATTAGCATGCTGCCATACATTTAAGAATGAGTTCCCCCTTTCAAACAATAACAAAAAAAGATTTACATAAATTTTATGTAAATCTTTTTTTGTTATTGTTTGAAAGGGGGAACTCATTCTTTTAAGCTTACAGTCATGTCTGTATGTAAAGGGTTTTTTATGTTTAAAAGTAAAATTTGAGAAATTTGTTGCAGACATGGCAAATAAGTATAATATAATATTGATTAGATGGATATTGAACAATATGACATATGTAGGTGCTTTGGTCTGGGCTGGACAGATATCTTTTAAGCTTTAAACTTTATATGTTTAATCAATATTAGTTCGTCTTATTTTGCAACCATAAAAATCATGATAATTTAATTTGAAAATATTTGATAAGGGTTTGAAGAAAAAAGTTCAAAGCTAAAGTCAATGTTTGTTTCTTGTCTCCGCTCATGAGTGAGTCAAAGGTAAAGTTAGATAAGACGTAACATTAGTATTTCTACACATCTGGGTATATATCTTAAAATTATTGTCATTTCACATTTTCAAAAGATTTATTTTGGTAATGAGAAATCAGTTTAATCAACAGAAAATGTCAGGTTGAAGTGGGGTGCAATCTTTCTTGAACATCCTCAAATGATGGAATTATTCTGTTGATAATTTTTCTAAAATTAAATTATATCGAGAATTGGGTCAGTTACAAACTTAAATAGATTATTCTATTATCATTTTCATATAGATTCACTATAAAGCACTCTTTGACTTGATGTCAATTGAAATTTTGCAATTCATTATGCTTGGTAAATATTAACCAGATCAGACAAGTGAATCACAGCAAAGATTACTTTTATTTCGTGACTGAAGTCAATTGGAAGAAATTAATTTTCTTTTCAAGTCTTTATGATTTCCCTTTTGCATGAATATAATCAATATAGATTCATTGGAAAGATAAATTCATGAACCTGGTTTGCCCAGAACAGTTTCACAAGAAGTGGCTGAGGGTGTATATGTATTAAATAGCTTGTATTTAGAAAAAATGGAATCATCAAATTATCCCTGAATTACTAATATACAGGAACCATATGTGACAAAAGTGAATAATTTTATTTTCTATGGCCTTATGCAGGTTATATATAGTCTCTCATAAGAGCTAGTTTTTTAGAAAAACCTTTTAATAACATTCAATTTATTCAAGAATTGACTCCTTTTTCTTTTAGCTTAGTATGTGTACAATCCACTTCCTAAATATGTTCTTTAGAATACAATGTGCATGATGGTTGGAAAAATGAAACATTTCCTGTCAATGAAGGGCATTTAGAAGAGATATACATAGGGAAGACAAGCTTTTCTGGATAACAACTTCTTTATTGTGAAATCCACAATGTTTTGGATTATATGCTTACTCCGTCATAAGGTTGGATGATGAATGAGTAATCATATACTCCAAAACGTTGTGAATTTAGCAATAAAAAAGTTGTGGTCCAAAATCTTGTCTTCCTGAAACATTTCCTGCCCAGCCCTTATACAGCTCTACTGTTAGTGTGTGACTTCTGATCTGTGTTGTAGAGATTGTACAGTTAGTGACATGCTACGTTATTTAGTGAGATACTCTTAAATTATTGATGCCCCGAGAAAGGACCTTTTCTTTCTTGGTCGTCTGTTGTAGCTAGCGTCCATCTGTCAGTATCAGAGATTTAATAAGGGTTCTGCTATTACTGATTAATTAGGCTAGTTACTAGTTAGTTGAAATATTTAATATTGGTGGAGCAATATTTATATTATGAACAACAAGTAAGTAAAGAGGTTTTTGTGTACCACCAAAAAAAATAAAATATTGTACTTCATTGTTTTCATTATTTTAACAGCGGCAGGCAAAAACAAAAAGATTTAAAACTCTTCTTGCTTTCAAATAAGGAGAGAGTCTATCTCGATATAATTCCACCTCACTGTGTCACTAGTTTCAACTGATTTTTTAAGGGTTTCCCTTTTTCTTCTAAAATATTATTGGTGTTAAGACTTTCAGTCTGAAATTTCAAACATCTACAGCAATAAATGTATAAAATCTGCTGGAGACACCACAGAAGCTCAGCCAGCCCTCATATTTCATATGGATGTTCGATACTCCATAAGTTTCATATCTTCCTCCCTACGCCTACCATATACATATGTTCCCACAGGTAAATATGCGTGTGTGGTGTCCAGGTGTTAAGTCCAATCTGTATGGATGTGTACCTAGACCACTACATCTCTTTATCATGTACATGGTGTTAGGACTTATCACATAATGGTGTCGGGATGTCCGTTTTGCCTACCAAGGATTATTTATGGTTTGCGCTGGCCGGTTCGGATGAAGTATTAGCTCTAATTTGTGTCGTGTCATGTAATGTCCACACATAGATAAATACAACCATCCCTCAGTAAACACAAGCAAAGAGGAATGTGCCGGACTTGTATAATGTCCTGCCTTGCTTTAGCCTCTCTAAGAACCTCTTGAATAGTTTGTGTTTTCTACTAGTTTTTATGAATAATGAAGAAATATGAACCTAAACAATTATTATAATGGACTTCTAAAATGTCCTTTTGTTCAAGACTTTCTTCAGGTTCTTTTAGAATCAGATCTTTGTGTTGAAAGGAGGATTTATAATTTTACAAATGAGAGAACAGTTTTCATGAATAAGTTTGGAATTTGTTGAAATTGGAAGAAATGTAATTACAAATTATTAATGATTTGGTGAATTATCATAAACTTTTTGGCAGTTGAAAATTTTAGAATTTTTGGAGAAAACACCAAAACATGTGTAAAAGAAAAAACATTTGTATAAGAGAGAAAAGGAAAACATTATTATATCGTTGTATAGATTTTTCCTTCATTATGCTAAGATAATCATCACCATCTTCCGAACATTGGTTGATAGTCAAAGTCAACTTCATCAAGTACAATCTTAGAATTGATGATCTTCAAGCAGTACCTGAAAGATTTATGTATAAAATTTTCTTCAGCCAACGAAATTACAAGAGAAGCCGCCTCACCAAAAGGGTATTCCGTATAAACAAATAAATCAATGGGTCAAACTGGACGTTACAATTAGTAAATACAGAACAAATAATGTCTCAATGAGACCCTGTATGTAGGTAAGAGGTATACTAAAAGTATTTGCCCTCAGAGTTATCTATACAAAGAAAATTCTTTGCTTTGATGCTGTGATTGTTGTTAGTTTTTCATTAAGATAAGGAAGGAATGTTTACCCTAAAGTACTAATAAATATGTCAAACAAAGCTGACTACATATGTAAGTACATTTTCAGTAAGTTCTCTGTATAGAGTTCCAATAAACATTGGTAAGAGCAACTGCGCATTTGCTTTAGGAAATTTTCTTACTTTTAACAGATTCTTAGAATTATTATCTACATATGTAGGTATGTTTACAGTTTATTTTATCGCACAGAGGATGTGTCCTATGAACATTGGTAAGAGCATCTGTGCATTCGCTCCAAAAACATGAACTCTGGAGGAACTTGAAGAAATGACTCTAAAAATAAATCTTGGTCAGGAGAGGTCAAAGTTATGTTTGATGTGGAAGAAAATGGAACATTGAAAACATTGATTTTATTTTGATGCTCTTTGAAATTTGAGGAGCATTCAATGCAAAAATTGATCAATTTTTTTGTATAAATTCTCAGCTGATTCATTTGGTGTCTTATTTCAATTTATTAGCATCTGCTCTGCTAAAATTGAAGACCTAAGAATGGAAAATTGTAATTTAAGAGTATTAGTTTTAGTTGTTGTTTTTTTTTTAAATATTTCTCTGCCATTTAAAAGAATATTTGATTTTCAATAATAATTATCTAGAAAAAGATTAAAAGAAAGTAAAATATAAATTATTTTTTTGTCTATTATACATTTTCATATCTTTAAAATAGAACATCACTGATACATCAGGACATATAACTGAAGGAAATCAATACTGTAAGTGTGCGAAAATTCTGGCAAGAATTCTGGTCCTATCTATGGATGTGATGTGATGCCTGCCACTCCATCATTCACCCTCATTCCTCCAGGGGGATTGTGTTGTGTTAACTTCATTACTCTTGTCTTCACAGAATCCATATTTTATTTCTGTACTTTATCTATAAATGTTAGAGTATTCTTGACTTAATTATTTCAATTTGACATTACCATTATTTCAACCCTTAACCTCTGTAACAGAAACATTCCAGGAGTATGTGCTGTTTTTGATGTATTAAGTGGCTTATTCTTAAAAAAATATGCTTACTTAATGGCTTTGAATTCATTCAAAGAAATGAATTTAATGTTTTCCTTGCCACAGCGAGGAATATTTAGAGACAGTTGGTTAGATAGGTATACCTAAAACATTGAAGAAAGAGCTACACTCATATGTTTTCAACTGTTTCTTTTCAGTTAATCATTCAACTTTATTATTTACTTCTTGAATCTTCTATCTGTTAACTAATATAGTTGATATGATGTCCCTATTACAGAATGTACTTAACATAATTGTTACTGTCCTCGCGGTTGTAGTCTGTTGTTTATATATACATGTATATACTCAAGGTTACAAATAAATTATTTGGAGTCTGTTTGATGCCATGATACGCAGATGACCTTTTGGTTTTATCTACTTAATGATTTATGATATAGACTAGTTAGATTATACTAAAGATTTGGCTTAAAATCATTATTAGTAGTTCTTCACAAGCATTGTCTGAAATATTCCTTTAGTTTTCTAGTTTGAATCCTGTAAACAGTGCACTGAGAATATTCTTTTAGTTATCTAGGTGGAATCCTGTAAATTGACCAATGAGAATGTTTTGGCACTCGTTTATTCAGCAGCTTAAATGTCAAACAGAATATTTCATAGCACCTATTATAATAGATAATAATAATTTCCTAATGAAAATGTTAATTTCAGAGTGAGAGTGTCTAATATATGTCATTTCACCTAATGGAAATTTGACCATATTGAATCTCCATAATGATCCTTTTGTACAACTTCAAGGGATTAATACCTAGGTTTATTTTCATCTTGAATTCACTGCATTATGTCATACCCTTGACCAGGGGAACTGGCATTACTGCTATATTGATTTATATCTATATGTATTTTAAGTCCATTTGAGCAAAACAGGGAGATTTATGTTATTTTATTTGAAATTTTCTGAAATTGTTAAATGTTTTAGGAAATTTATTGATTATCAACTTCTTTATTTTACAGATAGCGATGTTTTGATATAGCTTCTTTACAGTTTTCAAGCAATTTCATGAAAAATGGTATAAGAAGCTATACCAAAACATTGCTATCAGTAAAATAAAGAAGTTGATAATCAATGAAATTCCTTGTCTTCTTTTAACTAACAACTTCTGGAATGCCAACAGTTATTTCTTTCTTATTTCAAAATTAATTGTATTTTTTGTTTGATATTTATGTATTATTGTCTTGTCTCAACAGGGTACGACCCCAGAATGCCAAGGAGAGAATCGACATGTGCCAGGTGTGCACGACGGTGCTGGGAGACGAACCCCAGATCATCATGGGTAAAGACAAGTCCTTCACCTTCGACTATGTCTACAACATGCAGACAGTTCAGGAGACCATCTACGACAGTTGCATCAGGCCGCTCATTGATGGGTAAGATATTCGTGGTCATATCTGATTGGTTACCATTTGGAGTATGACCAATTTGGGGTCATAACATATGCAGACATCTAGTTAAGGGTCACTAATGCTCAACATACAGTTTGATTGAACATGTTATGTCCCTGTACTCCCTGATGAGAGGGTATCTTGTATAGATTAGCAAGCAGAATTAAGTTTGTTTGCATGTGTCGTGTGATCCTAAGTAAGTTGAGATTAAAAATAGGGAATCATGAAGAGTGACTTTCAATGATTTGGGGGCAAAAAGCACCTTTAAGCAGTGTGAGATGAGAAGGCCATTAGCTCTATTAAAATACTTATTTATGTTTCATTTATCTCAGTGATATTCCAGTAGCAAGGTAGTAGTTTTGTTGGTAATGAAGTTTGTATTCTATGTTGTTAAAACCACACATCTGTTTCTCATTTAGCATTGATACACAGCTTTTGGACCTGAAGCAAGTTGGAACTTCTTTTGCATTGATTTTCAGACTTGAAATTTGATTCTTGAGCAAAGAAATGTAAATGAGTAAAGATGGAAAGAACAGCAAATTTAAAGCTGTATCTGTGGCTGTTTGCCTGAATAAATATCTTATTTGAAAGCATGTTGTCATAGCTCCTAAAATATATTTATGTAACTCGTAGGCATGTCAAGAAAAGGCGTAGCAAACATTTTGGCCCCAAGCTTTGGTTTGTCAGCTACACTGATATAGGAAGTTCATTGGTGATCATCATATATCCAGAACATGAGAAAACAAATTGGTGATCTAAGTGCCTGGCCCATCAAGTACTATCTTGTTTGTAGATCTTGATCTTAAAGTGTGTAGATAATAATCAGAAGCAGTAACATGTTATTGTTGTCTAGTGTTGTTTCTTGATGTACTAAAGACCACCCATGTAGCTCCCGCCCTACAGGCTAGTATTTATCAGAGCCTCAGAGATAGTGTTTTGGTAGTCACTGGGTCAAGCTATAGTTGGATTAATCACTATGTACTACAGTGGAGATCAGGACTTTCATATAGAAAATTATTTGTCCGATCATTTTGAAAATGTATATATGGTATGATTGGAAACAAATTGTGATATTTAGGGATAATAAGAAGATTATTTACTTTAATATCACACATTAATAAATGTATTAAGCTTTAAGTGACCTATATGACACTGAATTCATTAAAAAATTCTTTACTTCCAGGGAATACTGAAAGATATGGTAAATGAAATTGCATCCGTGAGGTCTTTCATGTAGATGAAAAAACAATTTGTAAGATATTTTCTTATATAATGGTAAATTCTAATTTGAAAAAAAATGATATTCCATTTAATTTCGTTTCATTTCTAATACTTCTTCCACTCTGCCTTTGTAAGCAGTTTTGACATTCACCAGTAGTCCAGTGCACTGTTAAAGAAATCTCAAGGGCATAGTTATTTAGGTGATTGTCACTACTAAAACTGTACTATCGGTGTTAGACAATGAATGCGCTTCAACTTAGGATCTCTAGAATAATGACCTTATTCATGAAATATTTTTTCCCAGTGCTTTGGAGGGTTGGTGTAGATGAGTGTTACAGTTACTGAAATGATAAAGTTGAAGATCAAAAGTGCTTGTCCTTTTTAAGAAAAATGAATATTAAAAAACATATGATATATATTTCACAATGAATATCATGTTAAAAGAGTTGTAATTACAATGTAGAATATATGTAGAACGTCATACTAGTGCATTTTGATGTTTTGTATTGAACAATAAGATGTCATGGGAGCAGAGAAACAACGAGTTCGAGGAATGACGGATTCTCGAGTGCAATACGGAATTTGAAGACATATTCCATATTGCAACCTTGTATTACTACCCTAAGTTTACATGGGTATATATAATATAATTAGTTTTCAGAATAAGAATCTATGATATCACAAAACAGTTTTTAGAATGTTTGTAGTTTCTAGTATTGTATACAAGATTACAGAAGAAGGCAAAGTGTTTATCATTCTTGTTTAAGAAGTTTTGAAAAAATTTAGATAATCAATTCTTACATTTCAGAATTTGAAATCTCTTTTCAAATGAAAACCATCTTTGCTAGGCAAATCCAGCTATGGTCTGAATAACATTTTCAATCAAATTTGCCCTTGATTTCAATGAGGGATTACAAGTAGCAACAAACTATTTATTTATTGGTTGTTTACAAGAGTATGGGTCACCCACTCAGCTGACCAAGGTTGAGATTGTGTATAGCTGTTACAAATAGGTTTAGAAGAAAACAATATTGGACCCACCTGGGTTATTGTAGGGTTTCTAGGTCAGCCATGATCCTCTTTCATAAAGACTCTAAGGTGAAACTTGCTAGAAATTAGATAAAAGAGATGATTTTGTGGAAGGAGAATCAATGGACATAGGTGTGGGGGGCTAAATCCAACAATAGCTGATGTTTTGTAACTGGGCTAACTCTATGGGTTACTGTAGGAGTGGGGATAAGGATTGAGGATTTCAATGTCAGAAATCTGACAGTGTATGTTTATGTGACAGTTTGATTCATAGATTAGATGTGTGGGAGTCTTTGATTTGACAGTCAAATGCGAAAAATCAGAGATGATTTTGGGCAGAATTCTCATTTTAGTGGGGCTGTCTTCTAGCTGAAATATTGTGCGAGGACAGATAAACAATAATTCAGTGGATGAAAGTGTAGGTTACTACATCATGAAATATCCATAAATATTCACTATTTCATCAAAGTTTTAAGAAGCAGCAAAATGTGTTGGATCTCAAGATAATGATAGATAATGTCTATAAGATCATTAGATTCTCCGGCATTTATTAGAGGATATAGGGTAAATTTGGTATATGGCAGCTACTCGCTAGAATTCAAAATGAAAGATGATATCATTCTGTCTGGATATCCATGGGTTATAGATGTGAGACTCCATAGACATGCCAATCAGATGCTAGAAATCAGACAATAGATGAAGTTTTGTGACACTGCAAACTCAAAGGGTGGATGTGCGGGGATGGTACTAAATATTTTACTGTCATGGTAAAGGTCTATCAATATGAGATGTTTTTGATGTCATGAAGTGGTGTTGTTAGTTGCTTGATAGGATATACAGGTCACCACTATTAGCCTCAGTAAACTTGTTTTTGTCAATGAATAAGAGGTAAGTTATGGAGATTATTCTTGAGATGGGGCAAAGAAATGACTTGACAAAATTGAAATGTATTTGTACATCTGTTTCTTTCGAATATGATGCTAGACATTGTCAATGAATTCATGTTAATTCTTTTTTAAGGTTATTTTCTAGGTTTAGAAAGTAAAGATTTATAAAACAGATATGCATTGGGTAATCTTCTTTTTGGTTGATTTAAACTTTTTTCACATCGAAAAATTAAATCACCTTTCATGATAGATGCTGTGGTTGGACGCAAAATTCAGAACTTTATCCTAATGCAAGGGGTTTATTGTGGAACTAATAAGTATATATAATAAGTATTTATTTATAAGCATATTTTTTTCAAAGCTAGAACATATAAAGCCTTTTGAAAATCTTTTGGATTTTGTTAAGAATAATCCCATTTTTTAATGATATTATATAAATTTACAAGTTCCCCAGTGAACTCATTAACAACACCTCAGTAGGTTGCTAGATTTATTGTACAATAAGCCTATCTCTTCCACTTGTTGACGAGAGCATATTGTAAAGATTAGACCAACAACCTGTGTACAGAAGTTTGAGGTAACTCCATCTCCTGATGAAAGGAAGACTCTGTATCACGTTTCAAGTACAATACAAACTAGCAATCAGCCACACAATAGGGGATCACAGGGATGATAGGGCTTCTTAACATGAATTAGAGTTACCTCCCCTTGTCTTTGAAGATCACTTGACCATGTATTGCCTACTTAGCAGTTCTTGACCCATGGTCAACACGATATTATCCCCCTTAGCGCATGGGTAATCACATCTGATGATACAGGAGCTGGTCTATGGTATCTGAGGTCAAATGTCTGAGGTCAAATGTCTGAGGTCAAAGGTCAAGGTTCAGCTAGGATCAGACAGGGTGTAAATCTAGACTTTGCAGTCCATTGCTTCTTTTGTCGAGTCTTCTGCATAATCTCTAAATGATAGGTTGTATTCAGACGTGGAACAGTAAACCACATTTATTCAATCAGTAATGTTTTCATGGGTATAAGATTATATTGCTTTCCATTTACATCTTATCCATTGGAGGATGTCATAAATAACTTGAAAAATTTGCAAAGGGATGTATCCTTTACCGATAATCAGATTGATGATGTACAGAGGTGTACCCTTACCTCAAATGACATCATAGTTACTTTCCACTGACCTGAGGGACCACATATAGAATATACACATCCCAATTTATATCTTGTCCTGTTGTTTCAATTCATGAATTGTCATCCATTTGCCTGTTAAAACAATCTTTTCCCTGTTGCTGAAACAAAATAATTGCTTTTCTTTCATATGAGTTTTTGGGGCGGGATAGCGCAGTTGTTAGTGAGTTTGGCTTTGGAACAAGACGTTCGTGACAGTCCTTCAACTTTGTCATTTGTAGAGAACTGTTCTACAGGCAGACAGGTTTGGGTGCAGTACCACCTATCGTTTGCTAGCTCCAGCCGATTCTAACAGGTTTCACCTCAATGCATAGCCACTAACTTAAAGGAGTTTTGGGCTTTCTCCCTGCAATACTAGCAGCTGTGACATAAGTGAAATACTCTCGAAAACGGCGCAAAACCCCCAAATCTCCTCACTGTTTTTGACATTATAATTTTCATGTTTCTTTTCTGCTTGCAGGTGTTTTGATGGATACAATGCCACAGTGTTTGCTTATGGACAGGTAAGCTTTTTTTCTCTTTTCAGCCTTTTAATATCATGTGCAGTCACAAAATGTTCATCCAGCAAAGGGACATCAATTGATTATGGTTGCCATTATTTGCCTATTGTTAAGTTGATGAGCTGTAAGCAGATAAGAAGCGAAGACTGAAGTCAGTATGAAAAATTTGACAAATGTTGTGATTTACCATGACAGATGTATCTTATGGGCAGAAATGAATGAAACAATTCCCCTGTCACCGAATATAATCACCAGATTCAGTGATTTAGTAGGTAAAACAGCTGGTCATCTGGAGTGGGATGTGAGAACTGGCATGTTGTGGCTTTAAACGGCCAGTTCGATTACGTTTTCAGCGATAAGCTTATGCTGCTAACGAAGCTATTTTTAGATACAGTGCGTCACCAGTTAAGTAGATCTATAAATAGAATGAGAAAAGTCCCTTCCCATAATGCAACGCTGCATGTTTTCACAACATGGCGACAATCACGTTTGTGTCAGCGTGTCGAATGGGTCTGAGGGGTGATGCGGGGTACTTGGTCCGTAAATTTCAGTGCCGATTTCAGGTCTTTCCATTTTTGAGCAAGGTCTCCCAAATAAATCCGCTTGGCATTTCTCTCTTGTTGTCGTCTCGCAGGCGAATTTCCATCGTACTTTCGCGGTCGCCCTCGACTTCGCACAACTTCACTCATAGTAAAACTCTTCTTTTTTAAGAAAGATATCTAAGTTACTTCACATAAAGTTTTTAATGTACGGAAAACTGCAGCACTGTGAGTAATTTGGAGTGCGATAGTCTGGACGAATCTTTGTTTATATTGGGAAGCCGGAGCGAAGCCACTTTTCTCCTCAGTGTCATATTGATTGAGCTTAGCCATTTGAGATGTCATAATTAGTTATGCAAACATTATTTACATTATTAATCCCCAACAATCAAAACATCCAAGTAACTACAAGGTTACTACAACGCAGATCAATCATGCAGCGGACAACAATCTAATGGCCGCCATGATCGCAATAGAGTTAAGCCCCTTGGTAGTGCTGGTCAGTGGCTTCGATTGTTTTCGCTATTTTTTTCAGTTTGAAGGACGGATTACAACTAATTACCAAACATGAAAAAGTTGTAAACACAGAAAATAGAAAACAAATCGAATATATAAAAAAGTTACGTGTCGCGTGCAAAAGGGAATTCCCTCCCGAATATTTGTGGAACAGAAAATACCCGGTCGAACTGGCCGTTTAAGGGGTTGTATATATTGTTTGAATATATTTAATTGTCATGTGATGTTGTTAATTGAAATGCTGTTGTAGCTTTTTCAAATTTCATAGATATTTCCAAAAAAAATAATCCTTTGTCTAAATTTTACAAGTATATGCTGGAAGTTCTGTTTGTGCCTAAACAACCAGAAGCCTGGTTCGTTTCCTATGATGCTGAGTGTCAAGCAAGAAAGCAATAACTCCCATCTTTAACATCTTTTGGTGTGACGAACCAGACATCAAACCTTCTGGGTGGTTGGCAGACACTACCACTTCTTCTGTTTTCAAAAAACAAAAGAGTAGATATGTCATGTATGTACATATACTTTAGAATGCACATTGTCAAGCATCTGTTTTGAGTGGTTGATACCACTGTATCAGGGGACATGATGAATCTCGGCAATACACAAAATTGCTCTTTGGCCAGTTATGACCACTCAGCTGTATTGTATCCCATATTTCTTCTACTTACAAATGTCATCTCAAGGACATGTATTACCTCTTTGGTTGTCTTGATATAATTTTTAGCTCATCATCTGGCCAATGAGGCAATATGGAGTTGAGGCAAGGGGCACCAACTCAAAGCACAACTTCCTAATGGAATACAGAGCTGAGCGTAAGATACGAACATTTTGGAACCCATTCTGACAACATCATCTGATAGTGACAACTATAGAAGTTATTCACTGTACTATAAGTAGCATCCACTCAAACTCAGTATAGCAGCATTTCCTACTTGTACTACTTATGTATGCTGATGGTTGAGTGTAGGAGGGACAAGCTCAGCTATACAATATTGATTCTGGGGGAGTAATGGTTATACAACAAGCTTCTCAATTGCCAGATTCGCATTGCCTACCCCGGAGAATGGTCACTGTATTCAAGTGGAGTTCTTATCCCGACCTCGTACTATTGAGCTTTTGTGTACTGCTAGATTGGGTGGCAATGCCTCTGGTGTTGCTGTCTATTTGTGGTGTATGCAAATAACGTGGCTGTAAATGGATGCTAGTTTTGTCCAAGTAATTAAACCTCCTATGCTCTGATATATTTGCGCTATTGTAAGGATATATGTTGGATACAGCGTTATTGGTTTTATTCTCTTTGTTGCAATTGACCAGGGCCTAGATTTTCGAAGCTCTCTTAGTGCTAAGATAGTCGTAAGTGCCATCCACTAACATTGGCCTACGACCAACTTAGCTCTTAGAGAGCTTCGAAGATCTAGGTCCAGTCTTATATATGATATATATATGCATTCTTTGCTTATTTATTAGTGGCCTCAAGTAATCATGTTTTGCTGTAACTGATTCCTGTTGTCACTTTTACTGAAAAGAATGATGATTTCTCAACATATCATTTAATGATCAATTTGTGGACCTTTGTACTCTAAGGAAAAGTTGTATAATTTGGTGTTACTTATATTTGTAGGTTGTAAACCTTAAAATGTTTACTATTTGGTATAGCAGACGCCTTGTTTACTTGAACAGCTACAACATTGTACATTGAACTACATTGCCAGCTCCATTGGCTGAAATGAATATCTGCAACGTATCAATTTTTGACTACGTAAGATTAACTTGCACTCACATTCGCAAACAGCCATGCAGGATTCTTCACTACACTACACCAAAGTCCTAAGATCATCAATCTATTTTCAATTGTTTCTTAGGATTGCAATTGCTCTGTCATGGAGTCATAAACCATTATTAAAAGGTTATGGTATTAGACCATCGGCCTGAGGAGAAAATAGACTTCCCTTTTGTGAAGTATTGACTGATATCTATCCTGAATAAATGCATTCACCAAATTCCCTAAGATCTTAGATGTGCTATTATCAGTGTCTGAGTATTGCATTGACTCCATTGTAGATAGCTTTTGAAAAGGTCAGTCTGTTGGCATAGTAGAGAAAAGAGATTGACAGAAGCCTCTCCTCCCCACAGAGTCATAAAAGTCCTATAGTAACCTGTTTCAATAAGAGCACTTCCTTGGCTAGAAAGTGAGGAGCCTGGTTTGATGCAATCAAAGTTAATTGTGAAATAAGTGATGTTTATCAAAAGTAATCTTGTAAAACGTCTCAGTCATCTCTGTATTCTTTGGGAAAACTAGAATTTAGTCTCCTGGGCTTACTTTCGAAGCTCTCTTAGCACTAAGATAGTTGTAAGTACCAAAGATTAACATTGGATTACGACTATCTTAGCACTAAGAGGGCTTCGAAAATCTAGGCCCAGGAGTCTTCCCGATAAAAAGTTCAGTTGAATCATGGCATAGAAATGGCTGTTAATAAGCAATTTTGCCTTATATGAAGTGTTTTCTTTGGCTGATATTGTGCAGATTGAGATAGTTTGTGTTGCAATTTTCTGTCGCTTTGTGAATCTACTAGAAGCACTAGAAGTGCTGGTATTCAACAGAGGTAAGCTTAGGACTTTAGTTACCTCTGTTAGCTGAGAATTGCTATTAAGGGATGACTACCACTAGTCTGCCCAGGAAAGTCTGCTTTTGGTTTGATATTGCTCAGGAGAAAAGTTTGGAATAGTTTTGGATGATAATACAGACAATACAGATACAGATAATTAAAGATAATTCCAAATACTCATATAAATTAATTTAATACGAAAATATCTTTCCTCTTGTTTTTAAAAAGGCTTTTTGGAAGTCAATGTCATCTTATGAATTTATAACTAATAACCACATGTAAATTTTTTCACCAAAATTCAGTGAACAACCTCTTTCCTATTAAAAAAAGGGTTATGATAAGCCGTCATTATTGATTGAAATCAACCAGTACGTAACGTTGTTTTATGATAAAGATAGTATGATATGCTGTATGATTCTGATAATCATCATCTCAGTTTATCCATAAATCAAATGTTATGAAAGGAAAATCAATAATTGTAATTCAAATTTGAAATCGTGCCAGAATTTATAACAATATCATTCATGGATCAGGATTAGATTATAGTCAACCAAGCATTTATGTAACATCAAACCACATTGGTGTCTGTTCCATCTATACAGAGAGATGAGAGGCCCATTGTTTATGAGGCAATTGGTTTAATGATGATAAGAACTTTAATAACATTATACACAAGACAATCAGATCATTGCAGCCGTAATCATCATTGACATATTCATTATTAATCTGATGTATTGAGTTAAATTCTAATTGTAATGAAATACAAATCAATATTAGAGACAATTTCAAAGCTTGCACAACATGTTTGCAATATAATACCATAGAAACAGAAGGATATAATTTCTAGTTTTACCATGCATGCCACCTGTTTGGCTTTATTCAAATATTCATAGCCATGAAAATAGCATAAATGGGTTTTTTTAATTTTAAAATTCAAATCTCCATACAAGACATGACAAATCACATAATCAGTTTGATATGTAACAAGATTACTTAAACACAATGTATGATTTACATGCAATTGATACTAGGATTAGGAATGATAGCTACATGCGATACAGAAGGGTACACTTGCGTATAAAAAACGGTCATGACATACGGACCAGAATTTTATTAAGCTTTCATATTTGCAGTTTAAATATGCATTAAGGTGGTCAACATAATATGTTTTGTTAATGTCTTCTTTTACATGTTTTAAATTCGGGAATTTTTCGGTTGTTTCATTTTGTATATATATATTGCATTTTAGAAAAATATTTAGGGTTTAGAAAATAATCATGCAACCCACTGTGTCACCTCTTGTATTATGAAGCCTTTTAACAATATCCTGATGAAGTGGTCCTAAGTATTGTAGGAAGTTTGGGTTTTCATACATAAAAAGTTTTAAAAAGAGCATTTCTTGCAAACCTAGTTTTGAAACTCTGCACAACTACAAACTTGAAGATAAAATTAGGTAACTAAAAACACAACCATGCCAAACCTGACTGTAATTTCACACATTGTGCCAAAATTGATTTCAAAGAACATGTTTGTGTTCATGAAGGAATCATGCATTCCAAATTTCATTTAGCCTTTCCTCATGCAAGTGATATGGTTTCCATTTGGCGCCACGCTGATCAGCTGTTTGAAATTGACACCATTGTCCATATCACTTGTTTCTGTTGTTTATGCAGAGCGATATGCAAGTGGGTAATTAGATCGATTGTATCTCACTGGCGTGGAGAGTGCAGTATAACCCAGACACAAGTAGTCTCAATACAATTCTGAAAACGCCTATATTTAGTCTCTGAAACCTATACATTACTCATTTCCGTCTAATTAATTGCACAAAACTTTTTGAAAATAAACATTATGAAATAAAAAGGAGATAGGGTTTTGTTAACTTCAACCTCACAATGACAAAATAACTTATTTGATAATGAAAATGAACCTTAGAGGTCAAGGAAAGCCACTTTCTGTTGAAGATATAGATTTTCTTTTCTGAAGAGTTCGTGGTTTTTAGGTTAAGTAAGTCAGAGTACTGGAATATGATGCTTGGTCTTTCAAAGATCTAGACTTGCTAAATGGAGTCTTTCATGTATTAATCTTAATAAGAACTAGACTTGCTTTGCAGTGGAATTACAAATTTTGATGATATAAAGGTCTAAACTTGGTGCATTTGAAATAATTATTTTTTATCTCTGGTGCAGTGAAGGGTTCGTAATGATTAGGAGACGATGAGTAAGGCTATCTGCTTAACAAAATTGCTTACCCTCTTGAGAGGGTCTTGTTTTTGCTGACATAATCATTGTTTGGAGATAGTATGACCTGGTATGCATTTTGTCTCTGGCGGAAATAATAAGCGAAATAAGGAGTTGAAGTCATTGATTATAATGTTGCTTATCAAAGTGATTGTATGAATGCCATGCATTTTTGTTGAACTCATTATATCTTGAATTATATATTTGAGTTTTAAATCATTGACCTGAAAGTAAAAAATATTTCAATTGTGTTGAAATGGATATAATGGTTATGAATGCACTGGATACATAATTGATAAAAGGAAATTACCATTTGTATCTTGTGATGGATAAATCATAACTGCTGTGTTGATCCTATTATTTGTAAACTAATGGAAAACAAATTATGTTATCAAGCTTTGTCGAATAAATAGTAGTATTCAAATTTGAACAATGATGAATTAACAATTAGTAAGATTACTTTTATTCTCATAAACTTTTGCCAAAAACTTACTTATTTTTCTGTCAATCCGTTCCTCATTCAACAATACCAAATTCAAATAAAGCTCATGATGGCGGATCTAAAGCAACCTTTCAATTGTAATATGATAATACGAAGATGCAAGGCTCTATTGTTATGAATAATAACGCAACTGGTGGTTTTGATCCGAGCATACCGGGGTGCATATGTTGGTTTGATGATCTAAGCAGTAAATACCTTTTCGCTAGTTCCCATTCACCTTTATATGCAAGTGTCACCTGCACAAAGAACTGCATACCTTACCTGAATACATTTCATCCATCGCTAAATTCTCATACCTTTGAATGTAGGAGGGACATTTTTATGACAGTCTTTTTTTGTGGTTAAGCAATAATGGCTTTGGATTAATATACGTACATCATAGTGAGTTCTGTTATGTTGTACATGGTTGAATGTTTTTCAAATTAAAAGGCATGATTTGAGATTTTATTTAAGGTTGTTTGAAGAAATTTTCTAAGGGGATATTTTGGTCGCGGTTTTGATTTGATAGGTATAAGCGTTCAAGGGTGGATTTTAACCACATGTTTAATAATGATTGTGAATATTCTGTCCCTTCTTATGTTCCCAGTCACTTAAGGGTATTTTTAAAGTATGTGAAACTGTGAAATAATTTTGTCAAATGGCCAACTTCAGAATTGTTGTATAATTTTGATGATATCATTTTTAATCTGATATCATTAATTGTTCCATTTGCGTGATGTCTGTTGAATAAATTATGAATCAAATTATGAGAAATGCCTGAAATTTTAGATTTTACCTGATATATAAGACAAACAGCAATAAAAAACAGTACATCAATTTTCCACTGAATCATGACATGAAAACCTATATGAATTTGGATGGTGTAGAGTATTGAAATAGTACAGAATCATCTGTTGGCCTTTGTAAGAAGTTTTTTAAGGAAACATTCTTGAAATATTTCAAGTTAAAAGATAAGGAGTAAAATACCCAGCTTTTCCAGAAAATCAAACAGATAAGGCTTTGAAGAACAGTGTCAGAATAAGTTAATTCACCCAAAGGTTAGGAACACTTAAAAAACTTGTTTTCTTTATACCTTGTAGCTCTTTGCTATGCAATCGGCGCCTTAAGCAAATTTACTTTGTATTCATTTCTCTGAGTCTCAAATTTAACATGGCGACACTGGAGAGTTTTTTGTAGTTTGTTTTTCTTACCTTACAACATTCCATTGCTATTTTTGAGGGTATATTTATGTGATAGTATGCTGATGTAAAGGTAAAATGTCTTAAATGTATTATTGTGTCTGATTTGTGCCCTTAGCTACATAATTGATATTTCAGGTATAGGTTAAGTTATTGATGGTATTCACAAATTAGAATATAAATTTTTTTTGGAAAGCCTAAAGATGATTTCTCTTTGCTGATTTGTTAATACGCAGGAAAAACTCTTCATTGCAAATATTTTACAACAAAATTTACTGAAATATTAAGATTAAAAATCCAATTTACATTTAACCAATTATGTATTTTCCACTGGTCTAGCATAATGAAAGAATATTTAGAAAGAAAAAGTAATTATTACATCTCAAATTTTAGTTTTGTTCCTTCTAGTTTATGTTCACAATATGATTCTTTATTGAAAGTCAATATTATGTACGGAATTAATAAAAAAAAAATTTAATTCTTTATTGAAGAAATAATAAATTGTATCTATACATACAACAAGAAAATGACAGTCTATTTAGCTCAGATTATCTTTATAATAGGTAATGGTATCAAATTTCTAACCTTTCCTGTGTCAATGTTACTTTGTCCCAGTGTCATAGGGTCGTTGAAAGGTGACACCTTGCTGTATTATCATCTGTTGACTTGTAGATATTGCTTATAGACATTTGTTTACTTACTGCTATTGACAAGTACAAACTAATAAACCAATCTGTTGACCAAACATCTTACATAGGTTTGTGTTGTAGATATTTCAATTGCTTTGTACTCCTTAGTACACAACATTTTGTATAGGGTTAGGTCAAGTAAAAGTTGAGTGGATTGACTTCAAAAATGTGAAATAGAAATTTTATAAAAACACATTCATTTATGAGATATATGATAGAGGTTTGAATTTTGAAATATTTAGATTTTGTTGACCCTGGATTTGTCTTTACTTTGATTTGATGAAGTGATTTTGATCAAATAAAAATATAGTCCCATGTCGATTTGAAGTATGTGTATCCATCGAGTATTTAGTGGGAGTGTTCCATAAAATCATTTGCTTTAAACTGATTAATAATTGTTGAGATATTGTGACATGGCATTAAAGTGTAACTCTCATTAACAGTGTTTTTAGCGTTTGAGGAGAACTCTATGATCATTTCTATATTTTCACAGAAATGGTTGCACAAGGGCTAATTTAGTATCAATTTGTTGCTGGCCATAGATAGATTTACAATAACATATATTTGATGTTTTAAGCACCAAAGGCGCTTAGAAATTTGTAAAGTAGGGACGGTTATTAAAATTGCTTTTGATTAAATTCTAAAGATCATAAAAGGAACAAATTTATTCGTTTAACGTTTAAAAGTCGGACTTACCAACATATGGAATATAAAGACAGTCCCTTAAATGCAACTAAACTGCCAAGCTTTATCACTTTATATTTAGGCAAAGTTATGAGAAGGGGTTGCTTATCATTTTATGAGTTACAAATGTGATTAGAGGCACTTATAGGGAGAAAGAGTTTTTACATCGAATACGGTAGTTACAAAAGACTTCTTTTGACTAAGACCTGTCCTTTGCAGTTTAATCAGTTCTTTTTGATTCATTTTGGTCATTCTTAAAAGCATTTTTAAAGCCATTAGCATTGTCCCCTTCTTTCAATTATTATTTATCATCATGGCTTCTTGCAGTTGGTCTTTGCAGATTCATTCAATGTGGTTAGATTAATTGAATAGTCTGAAGTTCATCTCAAATCTGACGGTCATGTCCTCTTCTTGCAGACGGGGTCTGGTAAGACATACACAATGGGTACAGGGTTTGACGTGAGCACCCCTCAGGAAGAAGTTGGAATCATACCCCGGGCCGTGGACCACCTCTTCAAGGGCATCGAGGCACGGCGTAAAGAGGCTCATCAGAATAATGAGCCGGCGCCAGACTTCAAAGTCAATGCCCAGTTTATGGAGGTAAGTGGATTTACAGTGTCAACAGTTCTGTCATTCTTTTTCCAGAATCCAGGTTGGACATCAAATATCAGGTTAACAAATATGAAATTGTGATAATATCAGGTGAACAAATATGAATTTATGATGCCTTAATCTGTTAAAGTGTACTGAATTATTTGGTAAATGGTCATTTCAAGGTCTAGTGCAACAGATTAGTTCCTACAAAAGAAATTTATAGCATATCTGCACAAGTCTTTAATACTTCTCTCTTGGACCATTTGTTTACTGATATTACCTAATACAAAAACATTGTTGACTTGTGGAAAAATACACAGACAGTTCAATATTATAAGCAAATGTTAAGAACGAACTACTTCCAATATTTGAACTCAATACGATACAAAAAATAAAGCTCAAATATGAGGAAAAAAGCAGGGTTCTGATTGAGTTCATTACTTGTTTGTTCAGTGTCTGGCCTTACTTAATCACTGATATCATAATCTCACTAAATAACAAAGCTTATGTTAGCATATAAATATTCTCATTTCTACATGAGGCTTTGATTTGAGGGATTGATTTAAGTATTAAACTACCTGGGTTATATGCTGTCCATGTTTACTTATGGTATATATATTTCAGCATCATTGGCAATGTCAGTAAATTAATTGCAAAGAGGTCAATTACTCTAATGTTGGAATTTAAGATTAGTTTTAAGACCAAACAATAGGATCAATGTCATGCTTGTGTATCAAGAAAGGTCAAGGCTTATTTTGGTAGCGAGAAAATCATGAACTATATAATCAGTTGAGTGTCAGCAATTTAAAAAAGGGCTGCTCATAGAATAGCTACTTGGTGCAGGCTGGTAATCTTCCTGCCCCTTTGTTGAAATATTGATTAACAAAAAATATTTCTTGCTTGCTACTCAATCTACTCTCTTAAAACTTTTGATTTTACTTTACTGGAAGCTAAGAGTTGTAAAGGTTTCATAAAGACATGGAGACACCTGGTCATTGAACAGTCTTACAATTAGGGCATTAAGTTACCATTACAACGATGAGCAAGATTATCCACCATAAACCACAACATCACTGCACACCTCGAAATAATCCCCTATAAGTAATGACATCAGCCATGTAAGTAATGAAGCTCTCTACCCCTAATAAACAATGACATCAGGCATGTGCCAATGATATTACCTGACACTATGAGGATTTATCTGTCTGGTGGAGATAGCGATGCTACATGGATTGATTATCACATATGTAGGGCCACTGTTCTATCAGACATCTGATTCTGATAGGAAGTCAATGAATTTCTCAATGTCCGATGTCATCTGGTTAACATGGTATGGTTTGTCACATGATTCAGGGTTAAAAACATCCATCTGAGGTCACTGACCAAACAAATACTGCTTTTTACTTAAGAAGGCATAACAATTTGTGTTACCTTTGCCCAAAAAAAACTGATTCTATGGCTGAATGCAAAATACTATAAGACCATGACTTATGAATGTTGAAAAGGTTTTTAACTCAGATGATTTTTACATGATTTCTGCATTTGTTTGGTATTTTTGACAGATAAATAGTATGCGACTCATGAAACCACATAATTTTTCTAACTCAGTGATACCAACATAGTGAATATTCTGTATCTCATAAAATCACATAATTTCTCTAACTCGATGATACCAACATAGTCAATTTCAGTATGCAACCAATCTTGTATCCAGACTTCAAAAAGCTTTTCTTACTTGTGAGTAGAAAAATCTAACTTTATGATCCCAGCTGATTTCACTGACTCACTTGCAGTTAGCACCATATTAAACCCTTTTGATTGTTTATCCATAAGTGAAGCTCACCTATGCTTCATTGCTTTTGGGTAACAGTCTCCATCAGTGAATTCCATTGGTGCAGCCAAGTAGTGCCAACTTGCATATATTAGCAACTCTTTAACCTTCACAGTATATCCATATGTGAAGCCCAGCTATGCCTTCACGACTTTCATAAGTAGATTCTATTGGTGCAGCAAATTACTGTTCAACTTGCATGCATTAGCCAGTGTTGAAATAGGTTTTTGACTTCAAAAGCAAACAGAGCATGTGGTTTGAAAACCAGCCTTCCTGAGGATTTGAAGCCCTGCAATATGTAGAAACTTAGTTCATCTTAATCACACAAGCTAAGCAGGCTTGTTGACCTCTTCTTCAACAAACCCATCTGAAATTAACCAGCAATTTGCTGGTAGCCTGGCAGCTATCTTGAACACTGGCATTAGTTCCATGTTAAGACTTGATCCATTTCTATTAGTGTAGCCATCTATTGCTTCCCAGGCTTTTGCAACTGCCAACTCAATTGGCAGGTTATTGGTTGATGTGTTCGTACATCAAGGTGTTAACAATACCTTAAATTCTCTTTATCAGTAAATTTTCTGTAGATTATGTCAATCAGGCTTAAAATCAAGTGACCTGTAACCCCATTTGATAATCTATGTTGGAACAAAACCTTCATTCAAAAACTGTGATTAAATTTAGATTTAACTAGGATGTCCACTTCTTAAAAACTGAATGATCACACATTCTTGGTTTCTTACAGATAATCTGATCAAATAGAGTTCAAAGGCAGTTCCTTTTTTGTGATCTCGAAATCCATTACTTACTCTATCACATTTTCACTTTTTTTGGCACGGCATTAATGGCTGAAATATTACCTGAGCAGCACTGAACAGTAATTGTCAATCACTTTGTGTTGTTTAGTCTCACCTTGGAGGTTCTGATCATCAAAAATTCTCAGAAACTTCCATTACATGTTTTGTAACACAAAAATTATTGACCTGGCAAAAAGTTGTATTTGTCAAGCTGATAATCCTGCTTTCAAGGCTTCTAATCTGACTCGGTTGGACAAGCTTACACTAAATCCTACTTTGGTAATCATAGTTTACTCAGCATGTGACATCCTGCTAGACTGTCAACCAGGCTCTTGAAGAATCTCACCAGACACTGCAAGACTAGGGGCGATACAAGATTTTTGTTTGGCTTTGGTGCGCCCAGTCTGTGTCCGAAGTAACAATTTAGATAAATATCATGCAGATTCTTACAAGTTTTGTTGAATGTTTACTGTATTTTAGTTCCCTGCCTTACATTTTCCTTATATATATATATATATATATATATATATATATATATATATATATATATATATATATAAAAATAAATATATATATATATATATTAACTTGAAAATTATTCAAATGTAAATTACAAAGTCATTTACCATAATGTTTAGATTTTTCTAGGTCTGCAAATGAGTAAAACTTTTTCCTCAGATCGTCAAAACTTTGATATTAATTTTGTCTGACTGAGTCTATCCATTTTCTCTTTGTGCCAACCTTACTGAAGACAAATAACAACTAATATCGGTTGAGCTTTCTTGTGCTAGGCTAGAAGCGAAGCAGCTGGGAGGAAGGTTTATATGTAAAGGATTAGATAAGATTTTATATGTACAAGATTAGTATGAAGAGCCTGCAGTAGTTTGAAAATAGCCTGGTTTAGTTCTAAGTAGGGATTATGTTTCTGCAAAACAAACTAGCTGTTATTGATTGCTGCACAAGAAACAGGGCATGAGTGATAAATTTGAACTAGCTTTTCAATCTATTAATCAAGTTTTTGCATAGATATGGATGTAGCAGTTACATGATAATACAAACTCATTAGAAACAAATAAAGACATTGAGAAACAAATTTATATATATATCTTCAATTTTTGCTTGAACATTCTTCTTGAAGTTTCGAAGAGTCAGGGAAAATTTTACAAATAGGATGTGAAAGATGAGATATCTAAAGCTTCCCTATCTATCACATTATCAAAGGTTTTAATTGAAATTCTTATTCTGGCTTCCATGGTTAAATGAAGCAGTTACGTATAACATTTATCTTTTCATTATTTTTCTCAGCAACATAGAAAATGAATAGGCAAATGAAATCAAGAGACATTCAATTCAATCTTTTGAAATAATGTTCTGTTTTCTTGTTTTCAATTTATGTGCAACCCACAAAAAAGAGAACTCTGATAACTTGTGTTTTTATTAAGTAACTTTAATGGCTTTGTTGTTATCAGAAACATAGAAAAAACACATTTCAGATGACCTGTTCAATGTTACTTCTAAAGCTGACTGCCACTTGAGTCCATGGATCGATACATTACTCATGATCACCCATCTACCATCTGTAGCAGGGAAATAAGTCCAGCTGTTTACTGACTGCTGTAAACCTTTCTTGTAACACCAGCTTGATCGTGTGTCAAAGTGCCCAAATTATTTCCTAGATACATTGATTATTGGTTCTTTGATGTTGAAAAGAAGGAAATTGACCAAAATTTGACATGACAATCTAACATTCTTAACTATGAAAATATAGAGGAAATATATGATCAAATTGGCACATCTTGAATGCAATGTCATAGGCAAACTGTGACATCAAAACATTGTTTATCATGTGATGTCACTATGAAAAAGTGATATTGTGCCCTAGGGCATTGTATACAAAATATGAACCCCCATGTGATTGCCCTTGTTGGTAATAAGAAGTGCTCATGAGTTTGATGTTGTGTTCCTCTCTTTTGCCATAATTAAGATACTTGATGAGTTTGTATTAATTGTTGTGACGATGATTAGAAAGCCGCATGACTCTTTTATATTGAATAAATGCAACACTGTGGATAAGGATCACTATATAGTGCAAGGACCATTCTCTTCCTGAATAGATTATTGATTGGGTCTGTGCATTGTATAAATACATACATAGGATCTATCCTGCTGTTCAGCCCACAAACATGGCCGCCTGGTGCGAGTGAAATTAGTTACTTTATATTTGGAAACAAATTCCATCTTAAAACTCAAAATCTATTACCTACCAATGAGGGATAAAAACAGAGTTATATATTCCATGACATTGTTATTCATTACTGGTATATTACCTTTAGTGGGAAATTATTATTCACGGATGTTCTTTGCTTTGGATAATTTTTTGCTATGATTGTTTTCTTCTATTTCTTGGGATTTGAGGAAATGAATTATTGACAGATGTAATGATATGTTTTATTTTATGTAACTGCAAAAAGAATAACATAAAAATAAAGGCTTTGAAATATATAGGAAATCATTGTGACCATGATATGTAAGTTTTTGGTGTAATATTTAATCCATTCTTGTTATACCTAAGTAATTGATATCTTTACTCAGGAAGTTTTATGGTGTATAATATTGCACGCTGAATTAGATCCTGCTGTATGTCAATGGTCTGACATCTTCCACAGGATGCAACTGTGAAGCCTGTACCAACATCGTACAGAAACATTCCCATAACACCTCCTAATAAATACCTCTCTGTGTGTTCTATGTGTCAGATGACCTTTATAGTGGCAGGTCGCCCTGGTGTCACAGTCTGCCATGGGCTGTTAATAGAAGGGCAGCTCGACTGTCCTAATACCTGTCAGCACTGAAAGAAATTTTTTTTACATGCTGGCCCAAATGATATTTTGAAACACTTGCTTCTGTAAGTTCCTAATGTTCAAGCATGTAGTAGTTGTTATTGTCTTTGAAGTGATATAGACAAGGAAGACAAGATTTTCTGGATAACATATTATCTCACAATTAAGAAGTTGTTATCTAGAAAATCTTGTCTTCCTCATGTACTTGTTGTTATCATTAATTATGTAATTCTGATGTACCTGTATGTATATCATAATGTCAACTGTGTATCATTCTGCTTGACACATGCAGGTACAATGATCTGTATCAGAACACACGCTGCTTATTGCTGTAATACTGCTCAAGTGACACAAAACATTAACCAACTCACTGTTTTTAAATATTACACTCCCAAAATAAAGGAGTTGTTATCCATAAAATGTGAACTTTATTCTTTCCTTTCTAAAAGTTACTAAAAGAAGAAATTTATTCTGGCCCAAAACCTTTTTAGAATTTCAAGAACATGTGTTTTGAAAATAAATATGTTTTTGGCAGCAGGTAATTGGTCTCATTGATTGTTCTTTTTATCATAATCAACTTTTGTTTCAGTTTTGTCACCAACTGGTAGCTTTCAGGATATAATTACTTTCAGATTTAACCCTTTATGTGCTGAATTCTTTAGTGCCAGACCAATCCTCTATGACAAGCATAAACTCAACAAGGAGAGTTATCAAGTATCATCTTACATTTGGCATATCAGAGATTAAAACAGCAGGGAAAGGGTTAAGAATCATGTTTCACATCTCAATCTAGGCTGTGAAAGGTCTCTCTGGTGCCATTTAAATGGCACTGACTTGTAGAATGGCCACTTAACTTTTGGTGAAGAGTTTAACCAGCTTTCAAACAGAAGCTTTGTTAGTGGCAGATTGTCTTCAGGGTTTCAAGGACAGTTGTTTTCGTACCAACAGGTTGCTTGTTAACATGCCTTCAACTGCTCTGTACATGAATGAGTTTTCAGTCACAGCACGTACAGTGGGCGAAAAGGCTCGTTGATTAACTCTTGACATGCAGAGCAAAAGAAGGGAACAATGGTTGTTTGCTTCAAAAGGTTTTGTTGATGTTATGATGAAATTAAAGTATCTTGATAAGTGTGAGATTAAGCTAAAAGACTTATCTCGCAGCATTTAGACTTTTTTAGGAAATCCCTACTAAGGCATTTTTTGTGGGATCAAGTTTAATTTTGTTCAATGAAAAACATAATATTTGGACATGTTTGTCAAGTTGCTTTAGTTTGAATTGTCAATGAAGAATCAAAACACTATTCAGCGCGACAGTTCAACTAAAATCATTATGTGTAATTTTCAATTTAGCTTTAACCTCTAACGGAGGCCTATCAATTTATGGAAAGGATGTAATAGATTTGAATGAAACACTTCCTCTCTATCTAAAGGCCAGCTTATTTGTTGAGCTATTGTTAGTGGGTAATTGAAGCCATTTCAGGATATAGAGGCCACAAGTCATATGCAAGTATCTCTAAACAAGAAGTGTATTCAAGGAAAAAGAAAGTAGCACATTGAAAATTGAGGAAATGTGGTCTTGTTTTAAAGCATGGAGAATAAATGGAAATTAAAGTACAGTAAACATAAGAGTTGGGATTTAGTTATAAAGTTCTTTTCAAAACTGTAATCATAATTCATGAAAACTGAAAGTAGATTCGATATTGTCCACCTTACATTACAGTCATTGGCCAGTAGGTGATGGTTACATCTAGAAATTTTGACACTGTGCCTCAAACAAGCTTATAAAAAGTGAAATATTACTGATAATGATTGAAAGTAGAGAGATTAGGAGCCTCTTTCACAAACATTTTTGCAAATGTTTATTTCCCATTCACTATCTTTACACCAAGGTTACCCTTATGACCTGCACTATCCGCGGTTCCACTTTAATGGTGGCCTGGGTCAAACTCACATCTATTATAATCAATAGAAATAGATCTTGATTAGTGTAATTCTAAAAGTACGCTATTGAAAGACATTCATTCTGTTTGAAGTACGTACAACTTTCTTTCTCTCGAAACTTAATTGTGAATATACTGTACTGATTAAAAAAGGAGCTCAATTAGAGTAATTTTCAAAGCGTTCTCTTGGAGGAGTTCATGCCATATGTAGTACATATTATTCTCTTTCTTGAAAATTGATTTCGAATTCATATTTCAGAAAATCAGAGATTGCTAGGCCTGATCTTTTTATGAGGAAAGAGAATACTAATTGTTAATTATCTTAAAGGAAGGAAGAAATTGATTCTTCACCTCTGTTTTGGCTATGCTCATTGTGGCTGTTGTCTCGTCCGATTACTTAGTTTGACATGTGTTATCACAAGGATGTTTTTGATAGGTGGAAGTATTTGAGGAACGATCCATAATTTCCTTTTTGAAACTGCAAGTCTCTTAATATTTGTCCTCCATTCAACCTTAGCTGATTTTTTGTCTTAAAGTCTCAATTATCCGAGCCTTTTTTCAATATTTGATGAAAGCCCTTTATGTTATTTATGAATGCAAAATTTGACAGATTCTTTTTGTTAGTTTGATCTCTTGAATGGGTCAGGATTTCCTTATTACAAATACAAATATGAATAAAATAAAAATTGGTAGAAAAATCATAGCTTGCAAGAAATCTTAATCATCAAATTTCAACTCTGATAAAAACAGGGTAAGATAATAAAATAGAGATAATGCAACAAGCCCCAAGACTGAGAACATATTGAAAATAACCAAGATGGGTTAAGAAAACACTTTATCAAGTATTCCAAACGTTCTTCTTGCATCATAAACCCCTTGTCCAGATTGAGAAAGTTATTCTCGAAGGGTTTTGGGAAACTGCCATCTCTCCTCTTCCAGAAATAGTCTTCAAATGTCACCGATGGATCGGATTTAGATACAAGTGGTAATCCTGGTTGAGTGAGTTCATACCGTAGTCAGTGTAGCAAGTGCACTTGTACTGTTATCAATTCCCATATTTTGAAAAATAATGTGTCATAATTATCATGTCTGTACTAATGTAATTCCATTTTTCAACAAGTGTCTCTGAAATTGTTTCTCTTTTTGGTAACATTTTAAACAGTGAAAACTGACAATTAATATTTCATGAAAATAAAATATATTCTATCAACAACCACATTTTATTTGCAGTTTTATTAAGAGAGGGATCATATATTGCCACTGTAATGGCAGCATTCCTTTCTTAGGCTTAAGAAAGTTACACATTTGTTTACACAATATATTTGCTGACAGCTTACTTGCCATATTACACAAATGCCTTATCATGAGTATTAACAGCTTTGACTTCCCAATAAACCGAATTTTCATATCCATATTTGCTTCACCTCTCAAGATCATAATGCTGTTGATTATTCGGACAACTTGTATGATCATTACCAAATTGTTTATTCAGTTGATTAAAAATCGTTATGATAATAATTTTGAATTTAAAGCAACCATTGATTTCATAGAATGTCAGTACTATCATTTTAAGTCCAAGTATATTTGCAATATTTGAAAATGATGTAATGTTGAAATTTACATACGCAGATACGTAGATATCACACAATCATACAAATTTGTTTTTCACTGGTCAGTCATTTTCAGAAATTTGAGTGGGCCATTCCCCTTTGTAGCAATGGTAAAATTTCTAATGTCAATGTTCCATTTTTTATCCAATGTGCAAAATTGGCCCCTACGATTCCCAATACCTGCAGATGAAGACAAAAACTCCTTGGCCCAATTCTAGAATAGTAAATTAAAAATAATGACACATTTTTAGTAGGGTTTGGATTGTTCTGTTTTCACAGACTCTTCCACTTCAACATGTTTATTTTGAACTAAATTAGACTACAAGGGTGTTTTCACCTGTAGCTGCCCTTTAAATCCCTCTTTAGATCACCTGTGATTGCTAATAGCCTTTGATCCAACACCTGAGTTTTATTTACCTGTCAGTAGAATGGTATCCACCCACACTTACCTCCCTTTGATTAGAATTTTGTATCCAAGTGCACTTAGGCCATCAGAATTGGTTTTAGTGTTTTCTATCTCCAAGAGAACTACAATGTTCTTTTAATGAATGAAGTTCAGAAGCTATTCTAAAATTTATAAAATAACCCACGTATTATTACTACTTAAGATACTTTGATAGGTCCCACTGAAATCATTGAGGTATTGCTTTCATAAACTACCAATTTAGATAAAAATTAACATTTAAAAATATTCTATAAATATATCATTAAAAATGATGTGGATGTTATTGGGTTGCAGAATCCAGCCAATGATGCAATGAATGTATATATTGTATACTTTCTAGCAATTTTGCTTCTCTTAGATAAGGATGGCCTTTTACCTTCTCTGTCTCTCAGACTCTCGTCAGACAATCAACAAACACACTTTGCTTAGATTAATATCTATTCATCTATATTTACCTGTTTAAAGGCTGTTTTAGCCATGCTAAAGTGGTTGTATTTGTTCAGGTTTATCAAAGATCACATGTATTTGTATGACCTTTGTCATGTTTCATCAAAGCCTTTATCCCTGTAAGTGTTTGTATTACTGTCTGATCTGTTTTCCTAATTAACCGTATTGTCCAGATTGGATACTTCTTAAAACATCAAACTAAAAAATCAAATCAAAAGAGTTAGTGAAGTCTTTGAAGGGAGTTTTGAAGTAGCAAGCATTAGAACAGCAAGATTTCTGTTCTTGCTGCTTTGCTTCCAAATTTGACCAAAGTCAGTGGCATGGCCATGTATTATTCCGGTCTTTAAAATTTAACACTTTTAGAGTGAAAGCTTGTGAGAAATGTACAATGGACTCTAAAGAATTCCAAATCCAAACATGAATCTTGGATCATTTTTGGAGACTTGCAAAATTATTGCAAGAAATGTAAAGACACCGAAAAGGATCTCTTTTGAAAGTGTGATGTGTCAAAGACACTTCTGTGACAAAGATTTTCTGAGATGCATAGATTTTGTTCAATAATCTATTTACCTTAAGGGATCTGATTTGAAAGAGGATTTTCCTTAAACTGAAATAACAGTACCTCTTCTTTGTCTGTCTAAATAGATTTTGTGGTTCCTTTAGTGACCTAGAGAGTGAAAAAACCTATTTTATGTCGTTTTAAGATAATAATTTAAGGACATTTGCTATGTCACACTATTAACAAGCTATAAATTATTTATTTTCTAGCTGTATTTATGGTATTGGCATAAAAAAAACGTGATAAGATATTCGAGATCGAGTTCCTTTTTTTCCAGGAATTATTTTGAAAAAACTCTCAAAGAACAAGTGTATCATTCTTCAAAACAGCACCATTTCTTGACCTATAGCAGAGTATAATCATCAAATGAGAATTCCAGACATGAATCAATAACACAAATCATGACGTAAGCGCAATACCAATCTCTGTCGTTGACCTGAAACAGTTTGGCCACGGGTTAAGAATACCAGAGTACCTCTGAATACCCTGCAAGCTCAGGGCAAGAACTCCCTCAAGTCTTGCTACAGTAATGAGAGGAATCTACCTTTGACGCTGAATGAAAATATCATGCAGTGCTTGTGATAACACAGCTTATCTGCCGGTGCCAGAGTCAATGATACGCACATTGCCAGTTGGTATAAGGTCTTAGACCGGAGAGTGGATACTTGCGAGAGGGTGTAACTGTAGGTCATGTTCTTCAGATATGATAAGGCTGTGATGTATATGTAATGCATTATGTCTACTTCCTGTGTAACACTGAGCCATAGACTTTGAATGGTCGCTCTGTATAAGTGGAAATCATATGAAGTCATTTTCTTACTGGTTTACTTGATTAAAAGATTTGAGGTTAATGATTTAGTTAAATGTGAGAAATTATTTATGCAGATATGTTCAATTTGTGATTGAAATGAAATGGAATTTATTTTGAGAAATTCAAATTATTGTTTTGTGGTTTTACTAGAAACTTACATTTATGATGATGAAATATTGGAAACAACTAATTGAATAATATTAATTTTTTATGATTCTTATCGATTGATAGGAGAGGGTTTCACTAAGTTGGATTACCTGTACCTAATCCTCTCTATTGAATAAATATGTTTAAGTGAAATCGATTGATCTATACAAATATTAACATGGCCTAAAAAACAAAATTTAGATACTTGGTTTTTTTGGGGAAAAACTTATTCATATTATGATAAAGAAGTTTAAGTCAAATATGTGATGAATTCTTATCAAGCTTCGTAAGACATATATTGATGTTCTGTTTAGGGAGCATATTTTTTCTTGATTTCTTATTACCTGTATATAAACATCAGCTGTAAAAAAAATTAACATCTAAATTGATGAACAACTTTTCACAAAAATGTTTGACCAATCATAACAGGTTGTGTTTGTTTCTTTTAAACCACAAAAAAAACTAATTATCATCTAATTTACATAAAAAAATCTTTCTTTCCTCCTAAAAGTGTCAAATTAAAAGTGCAATTTCCATTAAGTGACAGTCACCATGTGTTTGAAAGAGATAACCTGTCTGTTTGATGGACAAGTTAACAACCACCAAAATGTACAAGTCGTTGTTAACGTAACTTAATCAGTGAGATGACAATGAGCATGCATTTTGAGATGTGTTGTCTTTAGACCTCTGACACAGTGATGGATTTAACCACCTTGTCTCTACTCTAAACAATCAGCCGCTAACAGAGAAATGTCCTGAGAATGTTTCTTGTGAAAATTGATATTTTGAATCATGTTTGTTTGGTTTTAGTTTTTGCATTAGAACATTTTTTAAGAAATTGTTTTAGGTGACTAGAAAATCACAAAGTAGATTATAAGTGTTAACTAGTCTCTAAATACAGGGCTGTCTACAAAATTATTTCAATATTCAGTTATGATTTTATAACTATCAATTTTTTAATTAAGAATATAAAATTTACAATTTAAGAATGAATTGAAAAACTTTTATCATTCTTCTTATAAAAACAGACTTGCAACAACTAAAATTGTTAGGATAAAATGCCTTCATTCCAAAGTTTTTAGCATTAGGCAGTTAATTTGCTTCCAATAAATATATTTTTTTTAAAACAATGCTTTACAAATTACTTAACTAAAGAAATCTGTATGCAAATGATGCTGAACTTAAGGAGGAATAAACTTGCTGACCTCAAGTCATTACCATCTTAAAGCACTTTAGTGCAGTAACGATTTGGCGTCAGAATACCCCACTGTACAGAGCTTCAGTATAAGTCCAGAATAAAGAGCTTTTGTCTGTGCGCTGATAAATTAGTCTGATATTCAGTCACTCTCTCTGCGATATATTACTCGCTTGCAATAAAGATGGGCTCCAGATAACAATAAGTTGCTCAGTTTTGCATGAAGATCTGGATGGAGATTATTGCATTAGTTGCTCCAGCTTTTGTAGTCTACGATAATATGAAATGAAACGCTACTTTCCAATGCAATGCAAACATCACAAGACTAGAGTTCCCATATTGTTTGAAATTGTTTAAAGTTCGTTAATTATTATTTTGAAATATTCTTAATGACTAGGTTTTGTCTGCTCTTACTATTTTCATTCTTACAAAAACATCAAGAAACTGCAGTTGAAATGTCATTTGAATCATTACAAGTTTTAAACAAATATATTTCAATTTTCTCAATGACTAAGCTTTGTTTTCCTCTGATATTTTTCTATCGCAATCCTTATCATAAATTAACTATTGATTGATCGACTTCTCAATACAAGGGAACACAGACCTGAAACTTGCCTAATAATGAAATATCAACTAATAACATGATATGCCATATGTGTATTAAGAGGCTTGCAATTTTGTCTTTTACATATATGCTATCAAAACTATCTCCTGTTTGACAAATTGGCATAGTAAAAATTGTATGCATGAAAGCTTTCTTGAATAGTTTTATTTCCATACTGAGAGGCCACAGGCCTGCATGTAGTACATGGTACATAGTTATTCATTTACAGGTAGTAACACATTCTTTCTAAACATAAACGCTTTGTGTATATAAATGGACAAATTTTCAAATATAAATGGACTTGTTTTCACTTGTTTGTTTGTTTGTTTTAGCTGTACAATGAGGAGATTCTGGATTTATTGGACACAACCAGAGATCCTGAGAGCAGGGTGAGTTGTCTGTGCCATGGAGACGAGCATGAAACCTTAGTGAAGCGGAATATTGTTGAATATTTAGACTGAATTCACCTCGAATTATTTCAGTATATTGATAGTCAGATAAAGTGTTTTGAAACAACATTGGCTTAAAACACTAGTTGATATCAAGTTCCTTGTTACAACACAAACTTCAGTTCTCCTATAGCTGATAATGCTGTTTCTTCAGCAACTCCCAGTTTTAGCCCTTCTTTTCAGTTACAAAGTTTCATGTCATTTCAGGGTCGCAAGTCTCACATCAAGATCCATGAGGATGCTGCTGGCGGGATATATGTGGTGGGAGTGACCACTCGTCCAGTGTCCTCTCTAGAAGATGTAAGTAGTGGACATCAGAGTATTGAGTCAATTGTTGAAAGAACTGGACATTCAACCTTGATAATGTATCAACTGGTCATCAAAGAAAGATTTGTTGAAGATGTTTTTCTTGTTGAAATTCTGACTTCAAAGTATGTACTGTGATAGTTTTGGGTCTTGGTGCAGAGATTTAAATTTGTACATGACAATCAGGTATCAAGTTATTTCTAGTTTATAAAACCTGACATCAAAGTCTGTTTACTATGTTTCTGATGTTTATAATTCAGGAAAGGTTACAATCTTCAAATGGAAGCATATTCACCAAAGCTTGAAATTAGAGCAGAAATAATTGTTGTAGAAATGATTGACCAAGCAATGTGGACAAGCAAAGTGAAATAAATTTTTCTGCACAGAAATATTGGGTTAGTGGGGTAATTATTTTTTGTGTGTCCATAATTAATTGTTATTGCATGTGTATCACTTGTGAAGAGACCTTTTCTATGAGATCGTAATATTTGACCTTGTAACCTTGGTAGTCTTTCATATCTTAGTGTTGAACATATCAAGTCAAATGATGTTGACCAGTTGCTACCAAATTTGACTCTTTAATTACACAAATACGTGAAGTTCATTCCAACAGTGGCAAGATCAATATACAGCAAGTTCTTTACATATTATGCTATGAAAAAATCAATACAAGGTGATTAAGCCACGTTCAAGCTCTTCTTTTTCTGGGGGAAAGTGGTCAATGATTTGCTGAGAAAAATCTACTTACCCAAAGCATGTAATTTTTTTGCCCGTGTAATTCTGAATATATATATATAAAGAATTTGACCACGATGCAGTGTATGAAATTAGCTTGAAAAGATGCCAGTCTCAAAGTTTGATTTTGTCAATTATGAAGCAAAATTAAAGAAAAATCTCCAATAGTTAGCATCCTAGCACAAAAGATACCAGGTTAAGGGCCGGCTGACAGGGCTTATTTCAAATACTGCATAATGCATTATGTTTTGTCATAATCAATGAAATTTAGTAGTATGAATAATTTCATGATAATAGCTTCAATGACTTTATATATTTTTTATAACAACAGACAATCCAGTGTCTACGTATCGGTGCCTTGTCGAGAGCGACTGCCAGTACCAACATGAATGTCCAGTCCTCCCGCTCTCATGCCATCTTCACCCTCCACATCAAACAACACAGGCTTGTCAAGGATGAGGTAACTATACATATTGTCTGATTACCATCAACATTTTTAGGAATTTTCAAACGCGAAGGTGGTTTTTAGCTATTTAAGGGGAGGTCGGTCCCCAAGTTTATGCATTTTATGTTAAAATTTCAAAAAGAACCCAAACACACCTCCTGCCCCAGTTCCTTTGATCCGCTGAATGACTTCATCATACAGTAACTGACTTGATTAGAGTTTGGAAAAGTTACATGCTTATCTGTGTGATCTGTCTCATCAAGACAAGGGAAAATATGATGTTCTATGATAATCTCAGACCACAGGTTTGACAGTCTACCTCGTAAGCTAAATCAAATTCCATTCAATTTAATTCTTTTGCTGCTGTAAGCAATTCAAGTTTTACATTGACTCAGGAATTACCAAGCTGTTTGAGCCCTATAGAACCTGTTTTGGTCCCCAAAAGCATGAGCAGAGATCATAGTTCTTAATATGTCAATAATGAACTACTTATATAGAGTTATTAAGGATTTTGCTGATATGTGTTTCCTTGGAAAGTATGCAGTGATCTATTCATCAAAATTATCATCTATAATCTTGAATTGATCTGTTATAACCTTTGATTAGATACATTTTTTATCACTTTGGGGAAAATCTCATGAAGATTATAATTCTTATTCTTTTTCTTCAATTTCAAATGAAATCTTTTTCAGGCGGCATTGGATGATGGAAAGGACACGGACTCCACAGTATCGTCACAGTCCGTCAACGAGTTCGAGACACTGACCGCCAAGTTTCACTTTGTCGATCTGGCTGGTTCTGAAAGGCTGAAGCGTACAGGCGCTACTGGAGACAGAGCTAAGGAGGGAATTTCCATCAACTGTGGACTGGTATGTGCACTTCAGGGCCTAGATTTTCAAAGCTCTCTTAGTGCTGAGATAGTCGTAAGTCAGTGCTAATGTATGGCACTTACGACTATCTTAGCACTAAGAGAGCTTCGAAATCCAGGCCCTGTACGTTCAAAGTTTGTATGATTTGCATGGTATTGTCAAAGAAACAATCTAGTTCTTCAGTTACATTCTCAAGATCGTCTAAAAAGGATGCCTTATAGGAATGAGTAGGGCTGATAGACAATGTACTCCCAGTGGCTGCAAAAGGTGTTGACGTTACAAAAGCCGTGTAATGGAGAGTGATTCCATTCTATCAAAGCATAGCAACGCACCTTAGAGCAGAATAACTCCATGAATGAAACCTTAATTAAATGGATCAACTTCGATCAAATGTTTGATGTTGATGAAGGAATCAATAGTATTGTCATAGGAATGTCTTGCAGCACCTTGCTCTTATCATAGAAGATTATTATAAGTACTTGCTGTCAAACTCATCCCATTTAGAGATTATGAATTCTTCATTTTAGATTATTAAAATACAACAATGGTAAGTATACATCTAATACAATCATCCAAGCTGTGTAAGTAAATTTTAAGATGATGCACCATCCTTGTTACTTCCAGCTTGCTTTAGGGAACGTGATATCGGCTCTAGGGGACAAGCTGAAGAAGGGTTCCCATGTCCCATACAGGGACTCCAAACTGACAAGACTGTTACAGGACTCGCTCGGAGGAAACAGGTGCAGAATACACACTTAGTACATTTAAACTAACACACATGATCTAAAAACGTAATTCTTAAAAAAATTATTGTTTCATTAAATACTGGGATAGTGCCCTTGGGATATTTCCATTAAAATCAAGGTTTGTGTTTCAAGAGTGTATAATTTGGCAAGGGTGATTTTGATTTGTAAGTTGAAATTGCTTTCTGACTTCTTGTAACAAGTAAATATTTTTATGACTTTCACATAGTCCCCTGGAATATTGAATTCAACTAGTTCCAGTTGTCTATTATGCTGGCATTCCTCCTGTTACCAATTTAATATTGGTTCCAGTCGCACTCTGATGATCGCCTGTATTTCTCCGTCTGACCGTGACTTCATGGAAACACTGAACACGTTGAAGTACGCCAATCGCGCCAAGAACATCAAGAACAAGGTGATCGCCAACCAGGACAAGGCCAGCAAACAGATGGCTGCTCTGCGGGCAGAGATAGCTACATTACAGAAAGAACTCACAGACTACAAGGCGGTACGTAGATTATAGATTATTTGGACCATTGACTGGGATATAGCTTAGTTGGTAGAATGGCATAACCCAGATGGCCGGAGTTTGATTTCTGGTCAATTCATACAAACAGAAAATAAAAGAAGGGAGTCCTTGCTTCCCTGCTTGGCGCTCAATCTTAGAAGGAAAGCACAATGCTTAAACTGGCACTGCACTGTGGTTGCAGGGAACAAAACTTTCCAAGTCCTTGTAATAAAAAGTTGAGTTTTGAGGGCTTTTGACATTATGAAGATGGAATAATTATGAACATATTGTAGACATCCTTTGACAAAGGGTGTCAAATGCAGAGGATTACACAAATATTCCCTGATTATTTGATGATGATATTAGATACAGGTTGGGATATGTCTAGTTTATGGATATTATCATCATTTTGACATGATCATGACAGGGTTTAAAAAGTGACTTTGGTATTTCAATATCTGATTGTAAGAAAATAACTTGCTCTCCAATCGAAAGTAATAATATACTCTGTGACTTTTGATTGTGTCATAAGAGGAGGTTGGTGTTTTCAAGTTCCATTGCATAGGTTTCATTGTTACATGGACGTGCTATGAGGCCTTCCGCCCTAAATCTCATACTCTGTATATTTCAGGGTAAGCGTATCGTGGACGCTGACGGAGTGGAGGGCGAGAGTGACTTGTTCCATGAAAACAACATGCTACAGGCGGAGAACGACAAGCTACGTCAGCGAGTGAAGGCTCTAAATGACACGGTTGAGACTCTAAAGGCCAGGAACACTCAGCTCATGGCTGAGAAGGCTATACTTAGTGTCACTGGTGCTAACGGTAGGATTTGTCTTTCAGTTGTGATTTGGTCCCAAATTTTGGAATATTAACATGTTTGAAAATATGCCCCTGTAATATCTTCTGACCCTGGGGAAATAGTACATTAGAAATATATGATCACAAATGAAATGCTTGAACTTGTAATTAATTTTTGTTGTAGGTAGGAGCCTTTTAATGTCTATTCACTAAGTTTATTTTATTATCTTGAATAAATGATACACTTAGGCTTGATTTTGTATTTGTAGTCAAAGGGGAGATAACCAGGAAATGTTTCATGACAGTTTCTTCTTGTACAGGAGACGTTTCCAATGAAGAGGTGACAAATCTTATCTCAGGTTATGTGAAAGAAATGGAGGATTTGAGGTAAATTTCTCATCATTTATTTTGCTTTTAGGAAAATATATTACATTCACTTAGGTTTATATAACAAGTAAACAAATGCTCTGAATCTTTGACAATATATTGGTTTTGTTGTAATAGTTTTCAAGTCTTTAATAAACTGATTTAGATGAGAAAATTGTTCACAATTTTATCAAAGATGGGGTACTGCTGATTTACTGTAAACTTGATAATGTTTGTACTATTCAAGATAAGTTCTTCTTTATCTAATCGAGAGTATACATACCAAAATCTTCATCAGAAATATCACAATTATGTTTATGTTCACTTTCAAATCACATCAGCGAAGTAAAAGGTTATCTAAATCACAGAAATCCTTTTTTCTACTTATTGATAAACCAATGAACCGTCTCTCCCAGAACCAAGTTGTCCGAGTCTGAAGCTATGGTGACCCAAGTCCAGAAAGCTGCTGCCCGTAGTCCATCAAGGCTAATGGTCAGTTCCATGTCCTCATACCCCCAGGGTGGCTTTGACTATCCGCTGTCCCCCGACAACAGCGTCATATCGGTCCTGGAGGAGGCCAAGAAGGACGTGAAGAAACTCAAGAAGATCAAGAGGAGCAAGTCGAGGCAGTCCAACCAGGGGTATGTGTTATCTGTCTTGTAATCACTAGGAACACAGCAGATGAAATTGTTCGGGAAAAAACAATTTTGTTTTGAAATGAGAAATATAAGAGATGGCATTGATTTGATTGATTAAATTATTTTCAATCTAAGTATATGAAATTAGTACTTTCTATACTCTTAGTAATGTTTATATTAAATTGCCGGGAAACAAAAATAATGAATTTGATTGATTTGGAAATAAGAACTTTTTTTAATTGAGCAAATAAATTGATGACGTCTTTTCTTATTCATAACTAAGTATTATCTCTAATGATATTTTGAATAATTATCATTCTAAACAGGTTATGAAATTTGTACTTTCTCTACGATTGCTGAGGGATAATTGGGTCTATTTCAGAAGCGACAAGGAGAATGAGATGGAGGGGGTTGAAGGCGGAACGGAGGAGATGGCGGAGATTATCGGGGAGGAGGACGCAGAACACGAGGAGAGTCAGGAGAAATCGGACGAGGAGGAGGACAATGATGTATGTTTCCAACTCGTAGAGGGTTTTTTCATTGCCCTTTGCATATTTTTAAAAATCTTATTTTGCAAAGGTTACCCTTAGCTAAGGGTACTAAAGTGGGGGTTCCAGGAATTTTGAGAAAGAGGGTGAGGGGGTTGTCAGGGGGAGGTTGTTAACCTCTTGAAACGATGCCGTTTACTGTTGGAGGTAACCATTCTTAAACCTGTCCCTGCTGTGGGCGTCGTATCCCATGTGACTAAATTGTTAGAATTTTACAGTTTTGGTCCTCTCTGAAAAAACCTGCAAACAATCCAACAGGGAGGAGCTAGGTTAAGGGCAATTCTGGGAAGAAAAACGGGGATTTGGGTTCAAACCTCCTGGGTTGAAATCTTGACAAGTGGACTGTTGAATTATGTGCACAAGTCACTGAGATGATTGGTTTCTCATTCATATATTATTTTGATCCAGAACATTGATGATGAAGAGGAGGACACAACCGAGGATGAAGTCAGCTCATCAGATGGATCTGACTCTGAAGACAAAGGTGATTAATACTTTAAATTCTCCACCTGTTACTCTTGTGGTTCATTCAAGAAAATAAAGTTATGACTCTCAATTGGACAGAATACTTTTTGATTGAAAATAAATTCAAAATGAATTAATTTACTTCTTTGTGAAAGATAAGACACTGTCTTCATTCAGATTGTTATCTTATAAAATTTTCAAAAGGGTGGAATTTATTTTTTTTTAATGAAAATGTGATGTCATGTATTGTTATCATAAGCTTGTCATAAAAATAATCTCCAGTGCAACTTTTTGCTATCTGTCACATTTACATTGTATATTGATATTTGTAAGTATTAACATGAAAATAATTGTAAAGTGTTAAGTAAAAATACCATTCTTTTAACAGTTGAAATGTTCCTGGATTATAACCTCATCTGGTCAGGTAGAGTTATGTCCCCTGATGTGCTTTTTGCAGTCTCATTCATTTCATAAAATTACAGGAAATACTTTAATATCTTTTTTTTGACATTCCACTGAATTTTGCATGAACTTGTTTCAGATAGTTCTCAAAACCAATATTTAATCTATTTGGGTCAATCTTCTGCAAATTGCTAGATTTAATGAAATTGTGACATAAGATAAAAAATTCAATGAATATGATATTCTTTTAAAGTGATTGAATTTTTCAGTATTTTTAGTCCAGATTTAGATGGTCATCATAATCATGTAACAGAAACATTTTGCCATGGAATTATTTGAAGTTTATTTTTGTTTGTATTTTGACATGCTAGTGATTTTGTATGACATAGATTTTTTTTTGTATGTGTGGTATACAGTCTCTTGTGATACATACAGTTTGTTTTGTGATGTGCATTTTTGTACATGTAAGCATCCTAAGGGAAATAGTATTTTCATCTTTTGTCTGAAGTTGTTTATTCATTATCAGTGATCTGAATGTATACAGATTTCATTTTTTTGCAAGGTATCACCATTCATCTTTATTCATTTTCATATAGCACTGCAATATCCTAGCCACATGTATAACTTCCTTTAAAGATTTTGTTTGATAATTTTAAATGTTTTGATACCAACTAAGGGATATATAGTATCTTTGAATAGCTCTCAAATAATGTCAAAGTAATTGTGGTTGTTCTCACCATATGCAACTTCAAAAATCAGAAATTAATTTTCTTCAATTTGAAATACACTCTGTTGTAAAATTTTATTGTTAAAAAGAAACTTAACCATATCAACTCTCAAAAGTCAAAGAGAAGTTTTCTAATGTTAGCTAGGCCTTTAAAATGTTTCTCCATGATACTGGTTCTTCTTTTTCCATTCTCAAATTTAAGAAAGAGTTCACCTATGTTAAATCACAAAATAAAAAATACTGACTTATATCAAATTGAAATTTCAATAACTAAAGTAAGTATATTGAAATGCAAAATTTAAATTGTTTACCAAATATTAATCCCAATTGTCTTTTCAAATTTCAAACAAAAGTCACCATTATTCCAAATCAAAATTCAAAAGGAACTTATTTATTTTTTTAGAAGAAAATAATTAAAATGCAGAAACTTTACATATTTAAGATCCAAAAAATAATTCACTTTCTGAAATTAAAAAACCTCATTTTCCAAAATTCAAATAATCCTCAATGATCAAATCCAATTCCAATTTTCAAACCATTACCAATGCAAATTCAAATCCCAAATTTCATACTTCAAACACTACAATCTCTCCCATCCCACCAGACTCTGACCACATCCACGAGGACCTCGCTGAGCTGACGTGTGAGATCAGCATCAAACAGAGGCTGATCGAGGAACTGGAGCACAGCCAGAAGAAGATCCACGCCATCAAACACCAGTACGAGGAGAAGGTTATCCAACTTCAACAGCGGATCAAGGAGACCGAGCTTGAGAGGGATAAGGTCCTCTCTAATGTTGGTAAGTGTATCAGCTTTCTGGGTGAATATGTCTATCGGATGATCTCTGTCCCTGTTTTTCCTTGTCATGTTGGTCCTCCAACCAGTGTTTGGTAGGTAGGACCAAGTAGACCGAACTCGAGAGTGATACAGTCCTCACTCATGTTGGTGGGTAAAACACTTTCCATCTTTATATTGTTACCAGGATGATCTCTGAATCTATCTGTACATGTCATGTTACTAATTCAACATAAGAAGAAGTCACAATGGCTCTGTAGGGTCTTACTTGCAACATTTCTAGAAAAAAGACGTTGAATACCTGATATCTTGAATACAGTGTTCGCGTTAACGCATAAACCTGCGTTTTTCACGCATAAAAATCATATAAACACGCAAAATATATTGTAACTGCGTGTTTTGCACGCACATATAATTATACACTTAAGTTTATATTTTTCCATAATGTTAAAAATATCGTCCTAAGCTGATTGTCTGATTACGATGTCCTGACAAAAATAAATCGAAACCTGGAAATCCCATTGCTAAAAGCCCTGTCATTGGTTACTTTACCGATTGAATTCCCCGGAAGTCGTTCGTTTCATCCAATCAGAGCGATGTTTACAGGTGATTATTATAAAGTCTCATGCTGTATAATATTACGAAGTTCGGAACGGCAGCTAGTTACTTACACAGGCATGTGGTTGCATGTGTTTTATCATCAAAACTGAACCGTATATGGTAGGTTAAACTTTGATGTCTAAATTTTATGACAATTTATTACCTTTACTAGTAATTATTTTATTGAAATAAAAACTCCATTAACAAAAAACGCGAAATATTTGAATTGAACATTTATTATTTCATTTCTGCACGCACTGTATAAAAACCTACCGCGAACACTGGAATAGTTAACGAGATATAAATGTTGATCGAATGAATTTGACTAAAGAGTCTTATGAAGGTTACAGCCGATGCTCACAGGTTTCACCGCAATGCAAAGCCACACTGGTGTTGCATGCTTTACTCTGCAATAATACTAGCAGCCTTGATATAGGTGAAAAGCTCTTGAAAGTGGCGTTAAACCCTAAATCACCTCACCTCACTTATTGAAGGTATTAAGGGTGCATGGTGAACCTTTCATCATACCCTTTAAAATGCCTTGAACTCAATTTGTCTTCACCTCTTTGTTGAGAATTTCATCACGTCGAAGTCATCATCAAGATCATTGATCTAGATATACACACTAGCCATTATCTGTTGTGCAGGTCAGAGAGAGTCTGAGTCTGTTGAGAAGCAGAAGAAGGTGAAGGAAGAATACGCCAAGAAGCTGAATGACCTTCAACTTGACCTGAAGAAGATGCAGGCGGCAAAACGTGAACATGCCAAGATGGTACGCAACCAGAGTCACTTCGAGAAGCAGCTGAAGACTCTCCAGCACGAAATGCAGGAGATGAAGAAGACCAAGGTAGGCATTCATAGCCAGTTTGAGAAAAAGGCTCTTGACTAAAATTTCGCATTATTTATTGCTCATGCTGGCAAGGCAACATGCCACTGTAGCAGGCAGTCACTAGTGAAATCATCAATTATCTTGATATTATTTGTGCTGTTCAAAAATTGGATAGGATAAGTAATAAGAAATTATTTCAAATCAAAGTGTTTAATGTGACAATTTCCAAAGCTCTTGCAAATTTATGTTTAATTTTTGCTCCTGCTCAAGTTGTACAAAAATTCAAATTTATGTCAGAAAAGTCATATATGACATACTTCCTCAGGTAATTTATCTCTTTTAATGATAATCACTGATCAATTCACATTCTCTTAAAATACAAGTTACAAACAACTTCTGTCTTCCTTTGTGAATGATCACATTTTGCTATCAATCTTCTGTCTGCATAGCTATCTGCCAAATACTCAATGTCTATTCAATACTTTATGGCAGGTACGTCTGATGAAGCAGATCAAGGAAGACGGTGAGAAGAACAAGGCGAGCGAGACGAGGCGTAACAAGGAGATCGCTCAGATGAGACGCGAGTTCACACGCAAGGAGAACATGATCCGCAACCTGGAGCGCGATAAGAACCAGAAAGAACAGGTCCTGCGCCGCAAACAGGAGGAAGTGGAGGCACTCAGGAAGAGGCAGAAACCACTCTCCACTCGTGCTGCCGGCCGTGTCGGCAAATACGAGAAGGCACCCACCATTCCATTAGGTAGGATTTTGGTTGTTGGTTGTAAATACATAACATCTAACATTCTAGTCTTGGGTAGCCTAACCCCCCCCCCCCCCCCCCCCCCCCCAGTTCCATAAGTTAGGATTTTGGTTGTTGATTGCGACACTATGGCTGAATTAGATAAAGGGATGACACTTATGACTTAAATATAACTAGTACTCACTAAATTAAGCGGTGCTTAACTATAAAAAAAAATCCCTCAGAAGCCAAAACCACTCAAGTTACACTGCTCTCTGGGAAAATATGACATAGCATCCACCATTCCAAAGGGTAAGATTTTGGTTATTGTTTGTGACATTCTTGTCTTAGGTGCCATTCCACTTGCCACAGATTCAGCTTATGGCTGAAGTATAGATTTAGCGGGGCTTAACAATAAATGATTGCCTCGGTAGCCAAAACCACCTCAATTACACTGCCATGTCCTAAAATATGACACAGCACCAACTGTTGTATTAGGTAAATTTTTAAGCTGAAACTTGTCATATGTAAAAGATAATAACAATAGTGGTGTATAGGGTGTCCTATCTCAAAGCTGTCAGCTGCATCAGCAAATATGACAATGCACCCAATATTCCATTAGAAAAGATTTGGGTTATAGATTATGAAATTTTTCTATGAGTAACACTTTTCCAGGATGCTGTTAAGGCTGAAACATTGCCCTTCATGGAGTCATAGTTGATGTAATGGATTGACTTACGATTGATTTTAGGGCTAACATTGTTAGTTTGACGGCACCAATGATACAACTGTTCCACTCATCAGTCCTTGCATTATTGTCACCTCATCTCATCAAATCGGTTTTGCTTGACTTTCAACTGTAACCATTTTTTTTTTTCTTATCCAGCACCAATATCTACCTCATCTCCTAGACGAAGGAGAAGAAATGAATTTTCACCGAAAGTAGCCAAACAGAAGTGGGACTCAATTGAGAAGAATGTAAGTCATTTGTCTATCTATGTATTCATGATGAAGCACTCATAAAATATTGACTTGACAAACCCCTCTATGATGAACAAGATATTATGCCGGTTTTCGCTAGAAACCAATTATAAATATGTAAAGAATACTACATTGTTGTAAAGGCAGTATTTGTGTAATAAGATATCAATACCAGAATCCTTTATTAAGGTGTTTCCTTTGCTTGCAGTTGACGTCTGTGATAACCAAAAGATTGACAATTTCTCACATGGAGAAGGATATGGATATCTGGCTTAAGGTAAGAAACACAGAAATATCCATCTGCAGTTTTTCAGCTTTATTTCTTTCATCTATGTTATAAAATGATTGAAAAATCATGTCTATCAATATTTAGAACAGTCTACAGGAGAAGTAAGAATAAAACATTTTTGGAACAAGAATTGGAACATTTTTCAATCTCTTATGAAACTTTGGAGATGTGACATGAAATATAGTTCTGATTACTCATCCACTGAATAATGTAAATGTTCATCTGCTCCTCAGCAAAGAGAAAAGATTGGCAAGAAGATGGAGAAAGTTATCAAGAAGCGAGATATGTGCGTACAACAGAAAAAGGTAGGTGTTTGCCAGGAAATACTTGCTCATTCTATTGCCAACTTCCACCTCGTATTATTGAGTGGCCAAAGACATAAAATTCACAATAACAAAAATTCTAGTTCTTGTTGTACTTCATGTGTTCTTTAAACAAGAGCTTCAAATCTAGAGGTCCGGGCCAGGGGCTCTTTGTCAGCAGTAGAGAACTATTCTAAATGCAGTATAGTTTGGTCACAATGTCATGCTACACTGAATTTCAGCACAGTACCACCCATGGTTCGCTAGGTCCGGCCAATTGTTATAGGCTATGCATAGCCACAATGGTGTTGCAGGCTTTCTCCCTGCAATAATACTAGCGGCTGTGATAAAATATTCTTGAAAACGGTCCCAGATAACCTCACCTCACCTCAAAACAAGAGCTAAAAGTAGTAGATGCCTATTGCAATAAGATGAAAACCCCAAGAGCATCGGCAGATTCTAAGAGGAGTTTTGTAAAAGTCGAGAATGATGGGTTGAATCTCCTCAAAACTAACATCCTTGAATCCATCCCCCTTCTCTCTTTCAAATTGTAAAGCTTAAGTTCTCGAGAATTAGGTTTTAAATATTTTACTGACACAATTTTTACAATATGCATTTTGAAGCTCACACCCGAGTGACTTGACTTTTGATATGTTGTTCCAGAACGTTGAGTCTATCAGCGACCTGAACGACCAGATCCAGAGCCTGAACAACCAGATAGAGTACGTTCAGGACAACATCAACGAGTGTCAGGCCAACATCATGCAGATGGAGGAAGCAAAGGTAATAAGAACAAATACCCAGAACCATGGCCAGTGTTTAGTTGTCAGCAAATTGCTTGGTTTAGTTTGATAGTTGTTAGATTTTCTTGATTGTGAAATTTGCAACTCTTCCAGTCCAAAAGTAATCGGTAATTAGTTCTTAGGAGAGTAGCTGTTTTGATCACATAGTTAGCTTTACTTGCAATGTGGACCAGGAAGATGGCTCGGTTTGGGGGATTTTTGATTAAATCACTATGTTAACCCTTAAGATGCGGGTCCCGGGCCTGTCCGGGTTGAAATTTGCTTTGACCGCATGTCCTCTGGGCGAGATGCGACATCCAAACTCTATTTTTCTCACGCTAGCTCATTAACGCCGAGGTTCACAGTAGCGAAGGACGGGCAATTGTTGCACGGCAGTAGTGTCAGTTCAACGCTAGTACTTTCCGTCCGTGTGTCGCTAAGCTACCGAATTTTGTTTCGTTAGTGTTCTAAATAATGCGCGTACATGTTCCGAAAATTATGCAACGATTGATAACGTTTATCGTACCGAAAATAAGCTTTAAAATCACTCAATTTTCCCCCACTCCCCGCCGCACGTGCTAATAGCCTGTGGGCACTTTCTACCCTCTCGCACGAGCTTACCGCCCCGCACGTGCTATCGTTTGCTTACAAGCCTGCACTCACACCAAACGTACAACCTTATATCGCACGCCCTATGCTCTGAACCCTTGGGCGGATTTCAATACCGGTTGGGTCATTTGAAAGAGCAGAAAATTGTCTTCAATTCAATATAAAATACGTAACTACGCTACCTGAATTGAAGATACAGCATGTGCCGCAAAAAAGGTGATTTTTACATATTTTTAGTTTTACACCATTTTGTCACACCAATTTTTACATGATGTGCTCAACGTATTTTGACAATTTTTATATCAAAAGACAGAGAGAAAGATTGTCTTTCTTTCCATGTAAAATGTGTACATGCGCGATAATAAATAAAGACACAGCAAGCGCCGCACAAAAAGCTAATTTCTCGATTCAAATCATGTAAACTGAACGGCGATTTTGACATGTGCCTTTCTTTCGCTCATATCTTCTCAACAGGTAGGCGTATTTTGAAATTGATTACATCGTGATAAAGAAGGAATAATTGTCTTCGATTTGATATAAAAAAATTATATACACCATATAGAATAAAGATACAGCAAGTTCCGCAAAATTGTGACTTTTGTTTATTCTTTACGTTTTTACCATTTTCTCGCACTTTATATCACATAAACTTCTCGGTAAATTTTGCAATTTCATATATCAAAATATAGAGAAAAGGATAATCTTTATTGCCATGTAAAATTGGTATGTACAAGAAAATCAGAAAGGACCCGGCGCGCATCGCACAAACAGGCAATTTCTCTATTCATATTTTGTTTACCGAGAAGCGATTTATTTTCAACTGCTTTTTACACTTCCTATCCATTTAACGGCAGAGCGCATTATCGACATTTTTATATCACAATAAAGAGGAAAGGATCGTCTTCAATTCTATATAAAATTTGCAAATTACAATTAGACAATAAAGGAGCGGTTAGTGATGTCGCAATTATCAAAATCTGTTCTAAAATACCCGAGGGTACCATCTTTGCAAACTTTATATATTCCAAACCAAGTGGTACATATTTATTATTTTCATATCATCGTAAAGCAGAAAGAAATACCTTCATTTTCATGTGTAATTTGCATCAAAATAAAACGTGTGGAAACGATGCGACATATGTTGCGGTAAGGCGATTATCAAAGACTTTATTACTAGCTATACCCACGTTTCGTTGGTAATAACTTCTAATTACAGTGCAAAAGATTGTTATGATTTATTTCTTCGTAAAGAAGAATAAATTGCCTTCAATTCCATATATAATTTGCATGTATACAAAGCGAATAACATGATTTATAAAGTTGGAAATAAAGACAATTTATATTGTGTGTGAGTGTATGTTTCAACGGGGATACCCCGCCTGCACGCGCTGAGCGCGTGCGTTTGCCCGGGGCTATTAGCTTAGTAATATTACTGTGGGGGTCAGAGCGTTATCGGGATTTATCACTACCCTGTTTTCGTAATTTATATCTTTCGTTTAGGATGGCGTATCGTAATAAAATTTATCGTGAAATATAGAGCAAGAAATTAGCTTCAATTCCGTAAATAATTTGCATGTGTGCACTCAGTGATTAAATGATTTTATAATGTTTGAAATGAAGACAATTTTTAAAATTTTGTAAAATTCGTTCTAAACATATTATAAAAATAATTTTTATATCGATGTGAAGAGGAACTATTCATCTTTAGTTTCGTTTTGATTTCGCGCATGCGCTCTTGGAATTTATTGAGTTACGGCGCCCGAATTGAAAACAAGTTTACTTCAGTTGTAGAAACCGTTCCAGGGGTGATAGAAATTTCATTCAAAGTGTCAAGTAAGTATCATCCATTTGTAACACGGGATTCGCCGACTAGCTTTGTACAAAACGACGATAATGTCCGTATTTCGCCATGTAAACACGCCATATGTTGTTAAAACGGTCGCATCTGGCGGCGCTGGAAAATTCGGCCACAGGGGCTAATTGCGCTATAACGGTAGCGAGGCGAGTGCTGGAAAATTCAGCCACGGGGGCAAAACTGGTCAAAATAATATTCAGCAACTTAAGAGTTAACATTGCAGGTCATGTGAAATTTTTTATTTTGTGAATTGATAAGTTATCCCTAGAAAAGAGGTATTTCATACACTGCCTCAAGCTAGTGGTCCAGTAAGAAGTTGAACCTTTATGTTTAAGAGAGAATGGACTCTTCTACTACCATTAGTTAGAACAGTATATTTGGGCTTCATTTAGCACTGCTGTATGTGCTGTTCCACAAAGCAATGCTAAGAGTCCTGAAAACTTGTATATAATTCTCTCATATATGTAACAATTACTGGTAGTGCAGCGATCCATTTTAACCCTCTTCACCCCTGCAGGCCAGAAATCAAGTTCAAAAATGTATTTGGTACTGGTTATTTATGTGAAAAAGGGTTAAAACTAACATGAATATATGAAAGATCAATCATTTTGTGTTGTGTCAACAGGAGGAGCCAGAAAGCCTGGACGTGACGGCGGTGATCTCCACGGTAACCCTGGAAGAAGCCAAGTATCTGCTGGAGCACTTTCTGCAGCTCACCATCAATAAGGTAGGTTGGGAGGATTTCAGTCTTCTAAACTGACTACATACAGCTCAATTTCAAACATCATTCTCTGAAACCTCACGTCTTTGTCCCACTTGAAATTATATACTCAAGTATATTTCTTGCCAAATTGTCCAAAGGGAACATTGTTCAAGACTTTGCAACATTTATGCTCATGTGTAACAACTTGTTCGAATTCTTATGTCCCCCCTTTTTATCACAGGGTATGGCTTTAGCTAAATAAAAAGTATTCAGAGAAAATTCTAACCATGTCACCCCAACAACAATCTATTTCACCATTGTTCCACCTATCTCTCTTTCTGTATATATCAGGGTTAGCATTTGCCAGAATTAGCCAAATTCCTGCATATTATTCACAACATTTAATTTCATGGCACCTTTTGCTCCAACCTTCTCTATTTCCCAATCGCAGGGTATGGCTCTAGCCCAGAAGGACTCTGAGTCGAAGGAGCTTGTAGCTAAACTACACCAGACAGAGCTGAACAACACTCTGCAGCAGGACCTGCTCAAACACATGATGATGGACCATGTGGATATAGAGGTTGACAACCTCATGTCCAACAATGACGACATGGACGGTATGTACACTCAGGGGCATTTATAACAATTTGTAGCTAGGAGATAATAATAATAATAATAATAATAATAATAATAATGAGTATTTATAAAGCGCTATTTCCATACACAAGAGGCATGCTCAAAGCGCATATACATGTTAGAATAAAAGGTAATGGCGTTAGGTATTGGCATGAATAAAATCTAAGAGAAGAGTATGAATTATAGCATATGAATAAATATAGTACACAAAGTCAGATAAGTCAGTCAGTAGGAAAATATCATGAAATAATGTCTATGAATAATAGCTTGAAAAAAGATAAGCTTGAGATAAAGATACTGTCTGTATTGGTTCCAAAATAGGTTCCTTCACTCCGGTGATGATTTAGAATGCTGCTGCAGACATCATTTATAATCCAATTAAATACAGCCTTTTGGTGTCAAAACACTGCCAGTGGTTGATTGTAAACAACCGTAACTCATTAACTAAGGGAATATGACTCTGGCAAATTAGCTAAGTGTTGCAGGAATGGAATTTTGATGCATTAGGAGGTTAAAACTATACACATTTTCATGTGTTTTATATTATTTTTATATGCTTTAAAACCATAATCCAAGATGTAATATTACTTGTACAAAGATTCTAAGTTAATTCTACTTTGGTTTGCCAGACATAGCTATAGCAGAAAAAAAGCTACATTATTGTCAAGTTTTGAAACAAAATTCATTACAGTACATGCATTACAAATATGAGCATCCATCTTTCTGAGTCTTCTATTTTATAATTGAAATCAGTGTATGAAAACGTATATTTTTTTCAGAGTATGATATTGACAGCTGTACGACATCGTCTTCCAATTCCCCAGCCGAAAGGTAGGCACCTCTATCATGGCCAAGAACTTTCATTGACACGAATCTTGGTTACTTGTTTTGTTAATGTTATACTAACTGATCATAATCTTGAAAATAATTTTCCAAAATGAAACAAACTTATTTGTGCCTTTGTGTAGATTTTGTACATATTACAGAAAATACAGAGAACTCCTTCGGTAATATATATATTCACATGACCCGGGTCCCAAGGCAATAGATCTGATATTATTTATTCATCCATTTTATTTCAATGTTGCTACAAGATGTTACAAGTGACTTGAGTAAAATTTCAGACTATGATAGAAAATGTAACGGCAATAGCTCCCCACAGTCCATCTATGTTTGTAACACATTGTCTTAATTGCAAATCAACAAAAGTCACTATAGAATTAATTCTGATTTTCATATTACTTGAATAGTGTGATTGAAGTACTGATTTTTTAATTGTAATTTAGTTTCCAAAGTTTCACATAGTAAAATCCAGTAATTCAAATTTTAGAATTTTTTTTTCTTTTATTTTTTGAAATTTCAATTTTGAATCAAAATTGAAAAATAATAAATTATTTTGTTTTATCATAATTGAATTATCATTAATAGGTTAAAAAAAAAATTCAATAATTTAAATAAATTTCTAAAGATCTCTGTTTGGTATTTTGCAGTATATTTCAATAATTGCTTAATCTTATATCTCTGACTAAAACTTGTTTTCATAGCATTCAGTGTGTTTTGTTATTTATCTTGTCATTATTACAGTGTTTTGTAAATGTTAACTAACAACAAAAGGATAACATTGTGAGTCACAAAATGTCACAGCATGATGACTAAAGTTGAAAATGATTTGCATTCTTGAAAATGACTAAATGTTAAAATACTAACATTCTTTTTCTTCTTTTCTCTTTCCCTTGGGCCGTCAACCGGTATTTCCATCCATTCTAACCCTTCTCATGCACTGCCTGTGTATTCTACAGTGAAAACAGTGACTTTTGTTTATTTGCGGCTGCGGTCTTAATTTGTTTTGTTGCCCTCCAGTTATACGCCAATTGAGTTAGTGCATGGTTGTCTCCCATGTTTGAATCCCACTACAGTGCCTTCTTTTATACACAGGTTGATAATGGTTGTTATTTGTTATTTTAGAATATGTTTTTATATTGAAGTTTTTTTTTCATGTGAACCTGTTAGTGTCCTTAGAATTTCTGTGATACATTTTGCATGAATTTATTTCATGCACTTGAACAATCATTCTGCATTTTATTGTGCATCTAAATGTATTTATTTGCCTCTTTGCACATACTCTTTTAGCTTCCCAAGGATGTGCTCAATGTTATTTATATTACGAGGTGCCTTGAAAATATATGCAACCTTTGACCAAAATGTGCCAATAATTTCTGAAATTTTGTTTTATCTTAATTGTTAATCATGCTGATGAGATACTTGTTTTATTCTTGTTTCATATGAAAATCATAATTCAAGAACATCATGCAATTGTTGTTAATACACATTGTGCCAAAATTGTTTACAAAATAACCATCCGATCATTTTTTGTTGTTACAAGCTTATTTGCATATGAAGAGCACATCCTTTATTATTGTACTGCCATGTGTTTGTCACTGACCCCGCCCCCTCGTCTCTATTGGCTGCAGCATGTTAGACGCTCCGCCCCCTGTCTTTGTTGGACCTATACCTACTCAAGGAGATCTAGCCAATAAGAAAGAAAAGGTTAGTACTAATTATTAATTGACAAGCTTGTCAGGGCATTTGTTCATACAGGAATGTGATTTATGTTTTGTTTTTGAATATCTGAAGGAAAAACAGCGCTGAAGACTTTCTTTGAACTGTTAAATGAAATGATCATATATATCTAAATTCTTGAATGAAATTTGCAAAATGTTCAGAAATTGTTATTACTACATAAAAGCAAAATGCAATCAATAAAGAATTGGATCAAAACTATTAGATATGTTCCGTTACAGTTCAAATTGCTTAGTTCTGTTTCTCCTTGTTTTTGTTTGTGGTGTGTTACTTCTCTACTAGAGCTAGTTACTTCCCTTGCTTGTGGCTCTTCATGCAGGGGTGCTCTGAATGACATGGCAAGGCGAATGCAGTTGCCTGGCCAGCCTAGCGCCTATTTGCTGCCCATTAATCCTTTGGTAATAAAGGTATCTTGATTAATTCTTAACTCTCACTGTTATGTTGTACAACTTCCAACCACAGGTGATGTAATGTGTAGATAGTTTGGGTTTTTTTCACTTAAAAAGTCTTGAACATACAAATTTACAGGGACAGTCTTTCTGGGGTACTTTTCGTAGAACTAAAATTTTAATGGAGATCCCTGATGTTCTTTGTTATATAACTGTTTATCATTTTAATTAAGAAAAGAAAACTAATTTAACCATTTTATCTAGGAATGACTCATGTATTTCTGTAATAATCTGACAACACTATTATCAAGGAAATAGCAATTTTGTTGGTATGTTAAGCTTTCAAACTCAGAATTTATTCAACCAGGTAGCTCATTTTGTAGATAGTGTAGATCACCGAAGAGGTAGGCTTTCATTCTGGCTCTGCAATATCAAATGACATTCAGGCGTAAATAAGTAAATGGTTCTGCATAGCAGCCATGTTTAAAATCGATGCGAAAATTTTTAAATGCATGCAAAATATTGTGTAATATGATTAAAGAGACGTAGTCAACATTTCGCAGAAGTACCACAAACCAAATTTTAATCAAAATGTAAGAGTTTCTTAGAGCTTCTCTTCATGAAATTCTTTCCAGCAGTTAAAACAAATTTCTGTGAGGAGCAAGTTGTGTGAAATTATTATAGAAATCTCATTGGCTGTCATAGCTGAAGACATCTGTGGTTTATAGATAACATCATAACGACATCATCAGCTCTTCATGTATATAAGACATATGTCTGACATGCAGTTTTCAGTATTCAAAGTATTTTTGGAAATGTGTGATTCAGAAATGGAAATAAGCACACTCATAGGGACATCTAAAGTGGGGAAAGTTTTATTATGTTGTTCAACTATGCCTTCTACAGGCTATGTAATGCTACGAGATGTGATTGTCTTAATGCTATGAGGTATATTACCCCAAGTTAGGGTTTTCAGCCTAGTCTTGTAGGTTTCACTGCGTAGTGTTGATTGTGTTGCAGACCTTTCCCTGTAATCTTACCAGAATTATTTCTGGTCTAGCACCCCAGTCAGACTGTCCCTTTAAGATGATTATGGTAAATTAAGTGATGAATTTAATATAAAATTTGTAAAAATAACATTAATTAAGCAGTTTCTTTGGAAGAAAAATTACCCTGGATTAATTCAAGTAAAAATAATAATTTTAATAAATGAAACAATGAAAATAAATTTTGATATTGGTATTAAAACAATTCACCAGGCATAAGTTAACTGGTTGGGAGTGTAGTTACATGTTTATGAATATTGTAGATGGTGGCGTTACTATGAATCTTTGTCTAATACTATTAAAGTATCTCAGTGAAAGTCAATCGTAAACATATTTTAGGAAAACAATTTTCATTTGTGTTTATTCCCCTTGGAATTTTTTATTGTTTAGATGCAACTATTGAATTTCACTGAGAAGTAGCTTTAGTTTGATTTTAATTTGTGTTTGTATGTGTTTTTCTTTTACATGTGTATCCTAACATTTGTTTTTCAGAGATTGAAAAGTATGTAATTCTCAACAAACATGAAATCATTATATGTAGGAGCTTATTACTTTTGGGAAATTCTTTTGAAAATGTAACTACCCATGAAAGTTAGGAAGTGTTTTTTATCTTTTTAATTTTTTTGATACATGCAAGAATATTATTTGTTTGGATTTTCATAAAATAATTTTGATTCCATACACAAATGACCAATTTCCATAAATAGGCAAAGTTTGGTCATTTTCGTTTCAACTTTGCTGATTGCCCTTTATCTTTTTCGTTATTTATTTTTGGTTAAATATGTAAATAAGATTCCATTTTGCAGCTGTTTTATCGTCTCTTCCCCCCGGTATGTTTAAATCAATTTATCGTTATGAATTTATCCTGTAGTTAACACTTAACTCTGACATAGGACTCTCCACATAATGTGTATTGGACGCTTGTGGTATATACAGCATGTTGTATATACATATACTCAGTCTGAAAAATAATGCACCTATTAGCCAATTTGCTAGGTTCATTAAGATCTTCAAATATTTATGCATCTTATCCATACCTTGGGAGGAAAAATAAGATTAGTTGATTTTTATGTTCGTCAACATAATTGTTTTAGCTTTTTTGAGACAATGAGAAAGAAAAAAAATCATATCAAAATGTAAAAGATGTAACTGAAACTTACTCACATCAGCTGCAGATCTTTTGGGGGTCATTTTTCACATTTCCTCATTACACATTTTTTCTGACTAGCATTTTGCATTAAAAAAAGGTGTTTTAGTGCCACCTAGACAATTCGAACTAAGTTTGATACTTTAATAAAAACTTTAAAATGTATTTAATTAAAAGATAATTAACACTTAACCGTCATGAATTACATGAATCCAGTACTCTCTACATCATCAAATTATTATCCCATCCATTCATTAACTTTGAAATCATCCATTTATCTGTCTGTCTTTTATGTTTTCATGTCTTGTTTATCTAACAAGCTGTATAAAACATATCACCTATTCATCATCATTGTAATTATGCTACTTATTTTGCACTGTTCATGAAGTTTGTAAATAGATGCATATTTGACTGTTTCAACTATTTATTTTCCACTATGTAAAACTGAGCATGTAGGATGCATGCAAACAGTTTATGATTGACTTTAGAACTGAAAATTATCCTAGGAAGAAATTATGAATAAGTCTGTTGATTAATGATAAATAAGCACAATGAAAGATATATCAATTTGGCATGCGAAAAAAAGAATGTTTTCTTTTTACAGTTGTTTAGGGAGCATGTGTAGAGTAATTATAGCCTTTGTTGTTCAGGTTTTTACGTGAGGCAACATCCACAAACATCTTTAAAAATAATAAGAACTTTGTACAGCGTAGTTATAATAAGTTTCAAATCTAGAGCTGTGATGATATATAGAAGTATCGAGAATCGTGATATACATCTGGTGGTACGGTCTCTGTATCATGATACGTATCATTGACTTTTAAATTGTTCATTTTGCCTGGTAATTAAGGTTATAAATCTTCTATTTATATAAAATCCCTGAAAATAGTGAATTATGAATACATTATATCATATTGTATTGTTATACGTATCATATCATAAAATATATGTATCATCATAAAAATCACCTAAAAATCAGCTTAGGTTTTGTTAGCAACCTTTTAAAAAGTTTATAATTTTTCTCAAGGGTTTCTTTCAAAAACAGCACTCTCAGTATGGCTGGTTCTTCAAAACACAAAACATTCCTCTTTTTTCCCATTAACCCAGGGAATTCTTACTCATTTTTTCCACAATCGAAAGAACTTTCCGGGACGAGAATGTTTATGAGGCATTTTCATGATTTAGAAGCATCTACCAAACGAACAATGACACAGTGGTGAATAAACTTTGTATAACTTTGTAACTTTGTATCTCAAAGATGTTGAAAGTATGATTTTGTTGCCAAATAATTTTTTTCCACTTGGACACAATTCAGAAGACATTGCCAGAAATGTCATAAGTATTGACAAAAATATCAGGGGTTAAAAAAGTCCCAGGGGTCCGTTGCACAGAGCAACTTAACACTAAGGTTAACCTTAGTGCCATCCTTTAACATTGCACTAAGGCTACCTTGGTGACTTAAGGTAACCTTAGTGTTTTGTGCAACGGCCCCCAGGTCACAAACTTTCTAAACTTTACATTTGACTCGCCACAAAAGTTCTTTAGAAAGTCATTGACTTGCCTGTTTTTAAAAGACATTAAAAACAATATTTACATGACTTTCATTCAAAGGTGTGCAACAAAAGCACAAACCAGCCATAAATGAATTATTAATTCACAGAGAAAACATTTTTTAACCCTGCACTTTGCTCATATGACACGAAGGGCATGATGACCTGTCCAGAAAAACGTCATTTTGTTATTTACCTCACATACCATATATGATCATTCCATAATCATGATTAACCCTTAACCTCACTACTGCAGGCTAGAAGAAAGACAGCCACCCCGGAGGACCTGCTCTACGCCGGGAGTGCTACGGAGAGTTGTCCGCCTCTGCTTCCTGTTCTAGAGGCCCCTGAGGGTCGGGAACCCCTCTACCCGGTCAAGGAGGAGCTTCCCAGCCCTATCAACGGGGGGCCAGACATGGTCCTCATGCCCCCTCCCATCAAGTCTCAGTCCCAGACCGCCCCGAAGCAGCCTAGTGCTATTCCCAGGTAGGATTTCCTCCTAGACTGGCTTGCTTACTGCTAGAATAATTGTTGATTCCAACTGAAATTGATATTATCACATGCAAAAACCTTTAAAAAAAAGATTTTTTATCATAGACAACCCCTTCTGAGTGACGCTCAATGAACTCCCTTGGATACTTAAGTATCACTTTGGCAGTACCTCCGTGTCAAAGAGTGATCCGAAAAAGCTATTTAATCAATGTGATTAATTGCTCTTTTGTTTGTAACAAACACCTCAGTGATTTAGAATCTTTTAGGATTATTTGAGTGTAACATTCATTTGAGTGCTTTGTGCTTTTCCTATCTGGAGGGCAATTCATAATGGAAAAAGAAATAAATGTTCTGGATAACATCTTCTTCATTGTGAACATACACGATGTATTGCAGTATATAAACTTAGTTCTTAATCAGAATGAGCAGAATCACAATTCAGGAATAATCATATATTGCAAAACTCGTGACCATGTTCACAATATTAAAAAAAGATGGTTGAACAATTTAAAACATTATCGTTTTGTTTTCAAAGTGTAAGTATTGTATTACAGGCCTGGCAGTGGAAAGAGACCCGATCCAGGCCCATCACCGAGTCTGCGTCGTAAAGACATACACAAAAACAGTCCCGAACCCTCTCCTGTCATGCGCAGAAAGAATTATTCCGATCGCTTGGGAAGTCGCTCAAGCTCAATGTAAGTGCTGCATGTTAGACAGTACTTAAATTGCCACTGCACTAATAAAATCTTGTATGCTTGCTTCCTTGTTTTATCTTTTGTTTGCATCTTATGTTATTCTTGAAGCAACAGTTTAAGTGCTCTGTTATTTTGTGTTACCTCGTTCAAGTTTGGGTCGGCCATTTTGTGTCTCTTGAAACTGTCATGTTCAGTATTTGTTAAGAACCTGTTGATTTTATTTTGCTACAAGTATTTTATATTCATATCTGCTGGTATTTGATGTAGTGGAAGTTCTGCATTTCTCGATTTTCTCTATCACAAAGCAATTATGTATATGCTAATAAGGACCTAATGCTTGACTGTTCTATCTAAACCATATCAATTCTAACAAATAATATCTACCGTTTAACACAAATGTTGCAACTCTTACAAATATCATGAAGAAAGAAAACCGAAAATCCTTTTTAGGTGCTATGTTAGATAATAATGAGACATATCAAAAATCAAAGTTCAAAACTTTATTTCCTCTAAGTGCTTACCTGAAGCCCTTCATGGCTACTCTGCATGAAATAAGTGCCATCTTTCTAAAAGCAACATGCAGTAATGCCAAAACATTGCTAAGTAATTTCCCAATCTTGTGTCAAAGTCTCTTGAGAGTCCTGGCGCCGCATTGTTATAGAGGTATTTTTAGGTGAAATGCCATCAGAGAAAACCTATTTTTGTGTCAAAGAAAGCTTTAGGGCTAGGTTTCCAATAAGTCATATCGATCCTGCTGACATTTTAGGCACGAAGGCACTTATTAGAGGAAATATGGTTTCAGAATTAGTACTCAACCTTTTTCTGTATGTCCAATGTTTCATTTGTGATCCTTTAAAATTTGAGTCTTTTTTGTTTTTAATTTGAAATTCTCTTGGTTTGTCTACAGGAGGTACATAAAAATAGGTTCAAGTATCTCCTGTAAGCAAAATAATCATAATTAGTAGTGAAATGTGCATTTTATCATCTGATTAGTCAATAGTCTAAAGTCTCTTCACACTTGCAATTTCTTTCAATAATCTCTTTAGTGACAGAACCTTGGCATCTAGTTTCAGGATATATTCTATCAGATATTATAATATAGAGTATTTGCATATATATATACCATTTTCTTCATCAATATTATATAATTGTTCACAATATTTCTTCAAAAGCATGATAAGACCTCACAGGTAAGAAATCAACCATTATTTCACCTGGGATTTTGTCATCTATTCATTGGTGACTGATGCATACCCTAAGCAGGTTTATTTTCAATAATTTTTTAAAAGGCAAATCCTTTTCATCAAAGCTTTTTCTGTTTTGACCAAAAGCTTGTTCAGAAGGGGCTAGAAGATTTAATTACTTAAAACTTTATTTTCAAACAATCTGTCAAAGATCATTGCAAGCATCGAGACAAATATGTTGTAATTTAATTAAGTTCAATTATATCATAAAATTAAGTCATTAATATACAACAGTGACACATCTGATGGCTAAAATATTGCCCGAGCGACGGTAACAATAACTAACTACCTCACTCAATGGCAGTGATGTCACTAATGGCTGAAATATTGCCCAAACGGTGCTAAACATTAACTCTCTTATTAACTTGATGCCATTGTTGCCACTAATGACTGTAATGTAACCCAAGCGCTGCTAAAAAAATAACTCTCTCACTCACCGGATGCCATCATTGCAGTAAACTGACTCTCAATTCTAAATGAAGAAATATTTTTACTCGCAAGGGATTTGATAGTGCTTATTGATTAAAGATATTTTTGATAGTTACATAGAATGGATCATATCATTCATTGCATGCACACATGAAATAGATGCATGATACATTTTATGGAGCATGTAACCTTCAACAGAAGATGTTTTTTTAGATATTTATTAGTTCAGCCCACTCTATAGAGTAGTGTGTAAGAAGTTGCTGTTTCAGATTTTGGACATTTTACCGATAGATTTAAATCTAAGTAGCTATCATTAGCTGATGAAAATACATCATGGAATTACTAGTGTAGATACTTTGTTGTTTAAAATTGTTGTCTTTTACAAAAGAACATTTATATCTGCGATTGAAATAGTCATACCAATTATATAATTGATTTATATTCTGATCCAACAAAATAGTTTCTTGTTGTTAAATCATGTTTGATTTATTTTTGTGTTTGTGTGTCAGAACTATTAAATCTGAACATTTTACTAAGTTTTACATCTTGCCAAAAATATTCACTTGTCAATTCTTCCAAACATAAACATTATTGTAGGCAAACATTTTCACTGTCACCAAATATAAGATTCCAAAATATAAGAATGATAGAATGATTTTTGTTGACATTGAAATACTAAGAATTGGTAAATATGCCAACAGCGCACATATTAAGGAGGCAACAGTAAAGACATGCAGCGTGGAATTTGTTTTAAATTGTATTTATCCTCAACTTGTTGTAATTAAACTTTATGGTCTACAAGACACTTAGGTTTAACCATGAACTCATTTATAATACAATGTTGAGATGAGACTATTTCATAGAAATGCAAGGTGCAGGTGTTGCCCATTTCCCAAAGATCCAACATCAAGCATGAAAGTTCTTTAATTGATTAGAAACCTTGACCATTTGCTTTAGAATGACATTAGTTAACCATCAACAACTCTAGGCACATTGCTTGACAGTTGATTTTGTTCATCCAACTGGTTTGTTGTATGAAAATTGGTTTGTATTACTTGTAACCCAAATCTTGTACATGAAGCTATTTTCCCTGATGTACATCATCAATGCAGACAAAACATAAGTCATACACCACAGTCATTTATAGTCGTCCTTGTTGAACTGTGACCTCTGAATTATTTTCCTGCAACTGTCAACTGCAACTGTCTCCTCTGTTAAACCAAAGAGGCCAATGAAAAAAAGTTCTGATACCACTGAACATGTGCGATAAAAGTTTGAATACAGATATATCTCTGCTCTTGTCCCACCAAAAGTCCATTTGAATAAAAAAGAATTTGTCACTGCACAGACTTCTGAGCAGCTTCCTGTAGCTGCTGATGTCCGACGATGTGTGTCAAGCGATATTCCTCCCCCTCCATGTGTTCGATCATGCGTCTCTCCCGGGACAGCTTCTTCAAATAGTTTTGTAACTGTACAGCGTTAGAGCGCCTGTGGAGTCTCTCGGCTGTGTGATTCGGGATGTGATTTCTTCTGTGGCTCTGAAGCAAATGAAACGTATTATTTTGAAGATGAAAATTAAAAGTTTCTTTGATGTTTTCTATGCCAGAACAACATTTCATATCATGTACAGTTTATCAAGGAAAGAGTTGAATTTCAGAGGTTTTCAATGTATTTATAGAACTATAACCTTAACCTTAAATTTGTCCTTAAGTGTTTAATCAGTTTAGGCTTTTCTATTTTTTGAACAATTTGGTGGGGTTGAATTAATAGGGTTTTTTTTCAAAATGTCTTGATTTGTAATTCGCTGAAAAAAATGTTTTTTCGTCATCAAAATGTTGTCTGGATTTTTCAGGGAACAGCCGGTTTTAATTTTTCCATTTATTAAAATTGCTTATTTGCTTTGTATAGGAATAAGTCTATTCAGGCTTTGTCAAGAGGTGTTTTGCTGAAGTGAGATCATTCTGAGTAACAAATCTACAGGATCAGAAAACAAAACGCTGATTACTTGCTTCCAAATATTAATACACAACCCAGGAAAATTACCTGAAAAGCAGTGAAAGGGTTAATATACTTTCACTTAATCCAATAACATGTACAGGAAATTAAAATAAGAACCTTCAGGAAAAGGAGATAAGATCTACTTTGACTAAATCCAAAAAGAAAATATGGAAATGCCTCTTTTCAGAAGGCATTACTGTTGAGAACCCTAAGAATAAAAGGTGTGATTTATTTCTTAGCAAGCGAAGTCTCAATACATTTTCTGAAAGTAAAGGAAATTTGTCCAATCGAAAGGAATTACAACTGACAACCGTCTGAATAAAAAGATCTGAATTATATCCTTGCATAAGATGTTTAATCTCTTTACATCTCCTGTTTCCTGCTGACTCCTGCAGGGGGTAAAGGTTATCACATACCCATCGAGAATAATATCTCTGTATGCCCCATCTGTACGCTGCTATCTTTGACAAACATTTCTGTAGGGGATAGTTATGTTACAATCTGTCATTTGAAGTTCAAGGGATGATAATATTGATATTATAGCCTTTCCTTGTTTCTAGCTCAAACTGTCATTGTTTATTTTAAGGTTGATAAGAATATCTTGAAATTTTTTCTAACAATTTCCTGTATTTAATTAACTTTGAAAAAACACTGAATTGATAGAAATTTGTAATCTTGTAAGCACTGTTTGTTCCAAGAACTTTAAGAATATCAAATAATCAAATACTACTAAGGCCTTGAAACTGTAAAATATTGTTAGTGTTTTATCATGAGTTCATAATCACATTAGCGAAAAGATATTTCAATGATTTCTATCAAAACATTTGATTTTATCTGTTCAAGTTCAATTGTTGTTGAGTTGAGAGATTAACTTTTTAACACAGTGAATAAGCTTGGTCTGTTGAAGGGCTGATGATAGGCATACAATGGTAATAACTTCTTCTAGGTTAACCCTCAAGCCGCGGTTTACGGAATGGTCCGGGAAGAAATTAAACTACGCCGCAGTTAGCCTTAGCGAACCCCGGAAGCCGGACTTATAATCTGACGCATTTACTAATTAACGCAATTGTACGGTGTAGCGGATCCCGGAAAAAAATTGCACGGCAGTCATTCCGGTTGGACGCATGTATTTACGATCCGGCTTTCGCTAAGCCGCCGATATTTTATTCGTTGTTGTTCTAAACAATAAGGGCATATTTTCCGAAAGTTTTATAGATATTGGTCATGTTTATCGTACCGAAAATATGCATTTCAAACTCTCGATTTTCCCCCACTACCCGCCGGGCTTGCTATAGACCTGTGAGTTATTTCTCCCCTCGCGCACGAGCTTATCGAGACGCGCACGTTATTGTTTGCTCAGGCGTGCGCACTCACAACAAAAGCACACCTTGCTATCGCTCGCCCTGTGATCTAAACCCTTGGGCGGATTTCAATACAGATGGGATCATTTGAAAGAGAAGAAAATTGTCTTCAATTCGATATAAATTACGAACATGCGCTACCTGAACTGAAGATACAGTATGTGCCGCAAAAAAGGTGATTTTACATAATTTTAGTTTTACACCATTTTGTCACATCAATTTTTTCATGATGTGCTCATCGTATTTTAAAAAATTTTATATCACAAGATAGAGAAAAAGATTGTCTTTTATTCCATGTAAAATTTTTTTGCATGCGCAAAAATAAATAAAGACACAGCAAGCGCCGCACAAAAAGCTAATTTCTCTATTCAAATCATGTGAACTGAACGGCGATTTTGACATGTGCCTTTCTTTCGCTCATATCTTCTCAACAGCTAGGCATATATTGAAATTGATTACCTCGTGATAAAGAAGGAATAATTGTCTTCGATTTGATATAAAATTTGTATATATATTATGTAAAATAAAGAGACAGCAAGTGCCGCAAAAATGTGAGTTTTATTTATTCTTTAGGTTTTTACCATTTTCTCGCACTTTATATCACATAGAATTCTAGGCACATTTTGAAATTTTATATATCAAAATAGAGAGAAAAGGATGATCTTTATTTCCATATAAAATTGGTATGTAAACGAAAATCAGTAAAGACCCGGCGAGCATAGCACAAACCGGCAATTTCTCTATTCATATTTGTTAACCGAGAAGCGATTTTTTCCCACCTGCTTTGTACACTTCCTATCCATTTAACGGCAGAGCGCATTATCAACATTTCTATATCACAATAAAGAGGAAAGGATCGTCTTCATTTCTATATAAAATTTGCAAATTACAATGAGGCAATAAACGAGCGTTAAGTGATGTCGCAATGATCAAATTATGTTCTGAAATACCTGAGGGGACAATCTTTGCAAACTATATATATTCCAAACCAAGCGGTACATATTTATCATTTTCATATCAACGTAAAGATGAAATAAATACCTTCATTTTCATGTGTAATTTGCCCATATTTGCATCAAAATAAAACGTGTGGAAATTATGCGACAAATGTCGCGGTAAGGCGATTATCAAAGACTTTATTCACTAGCTTTACCCACGTTTCGTTGGTAATAACTTCTAAATACACAGCAAAAGATTATTATGATTTATTTATCCGTAAAGAAGAACAAATTGCCTTCAATTCCATATATAATTTGCATGTATACAAAGCGAATAACTTGAATTATAAAATTGGAAATAAAGACAATTTCTGTTAAGTGTGGGTGTATTTTTCAGCGGGGATACCCCGCCTGCACGCGCTGAGCGCGTGCGTTTGCCCGGGGCTATTAGCTTAGCAATATTACTGTGGGGGTCAGAACGTTATCGGGGTTTATCACTACCCTGCTTTCGTTATTTATATCTTTCGTTTAGGATGGCGTATCGTAATGAAATTTATCGTAAAATATAGAGCAATAAATTAGCTTCATTTCCGTATATAATTTGTCTATGTGCACTCAGTGATTAAATGATTTTATAGAGTTTGAAATATAGACAATTTTTGAATAATTGTAAAATTCGTGCTAGACAAATTTTTGTAATAATTTTTATATCGATGTCAAGAGGAACTATTCGTCTGGAGTTTCGTTTTCATTTCGCACATGCGCTCTTAGAATGTATTGAGTTACGGCGCCCGAATTGAAAACAAGTTTACTTCGGTTATAGAAACCGTTCTAGGGGTAATAGAAATTTCATTCAAAGTGTCAGGTAAGAATCTTCCATTTGTAACACGGGATTCGCCGACTAGTTTTGTATACAACGATATTTACATCCGTATTTCGCCACGTAAACAAACCATATATTGGCAAAACGGTCGCGACTCGCGGCACTGGAAAATTCAGCCACTGGTGCTAATTACGCATTAAAGGTAGCGAGGCGAGTGCTTGAAAATTCAGCCACGGGGGCAAAACTGGTCAAAATAATATTCAGCAACTTGAGGGTTAAGGGTTAACATAAGCATATGACACACTTTCAGGTATTAGGGTTCTGAAACTTCTTGTATGTATTCTTTCCACAGTGAAAAAAGTTTTTTAAAAGCTCATGAAAACTTGAAGTATAGTAGTAAATCTAATATCGTGTCTGTATAGTAACTGACAACAATCTGTGAAATCAACAGATTTGAATCTCTGTATATCAAACGAGACACCTGAAATCTCTTATCACATTTGAGAATGTAATGTTGACACGGTGTCACGGAGTAGGGTTGCAAGATTAGCAAAGACAAGAGATAAACTAGGTAAATGAGAATGTGCTCAGACAGTATTTATGTGCTACACCAAGATATTTGACCTGTCAAGCTCATGAATAATCCCCATGTACCTTGCATTTATCAATATTGCATAAGGAACTTAGTTCCAGGCATTTTTCTGGTATGATTAATGAGTTTGTCAATTATAAGGATATGACATGGTGCATGCACCAATAATTTGTATTTTGATTGATGAGATTATAATTTTTGCAATGTAAACAGGGTATCTTTAGTTTTAAAATAAAGGGGTTAAAATTAGATAATCACTGCTAAAATGTATGTATAAGTGCACATCTGAAACTACTAGTACAAACTACCAAATTAACAAGCTGATTCACAAATATAATTGTAATACCTTTGAAATAAAGTAGTGCTATCATTATTGTCTTTTATCCAGCCCAAACTCATTGAATTACAAATTTATATATTACCTAATAACTGCCAACAACTGCTTTTATGCTATATCCTTTTCTTCTTACATTCAATTGAGTTTTATCATGCTTTAGAACTAGGCAATTGAATTTAAGTTAAATGAAATAAGAACACCAAGAAATAAACAATGAATAGATAGAAAGACTAAATTCAACCATAATTGTAGTAGTCGGTACATTATAGGGAAAGGAAATTTAATGAAAACATAATTATTCCCTTTTGAGAATTTCTGATAATCAAGATTTGAATGGAATGATCAAAGGAATTCATACAATCTTACATAACATTTCCCTTTTAGAATAAAAGTAATTCTACCAAAAACAATTGTTTAAGCTTTACTAAAGTAACATAAAATGGCAAGTGTTAACAGAACTAAAAATACTCACTGGTTTCTTCCTAGTCCTCCTGATCCCGTCCCGGTCCTCCTTGTGAACCAGAAGATAATCACAGAGAGTAGGGTCCTTCTTGTCCTCAGCCGAGTGATGTCCGTACATCAAACTCTGCTCATTCTCCCTCATCCTCAACCTCACTGCATACAAGATGTCCCCAAGAGTCTTAGTTCTCTGTTCTGGGTCATGGATGTTCACATACACAGACTTCCACCTCTGAGTTCCTTCTGATCCTTGGGCAAGAACCTCTTCTGGTTTCTGTTCAGTACCCTCGTTGGTGGTCAGGGGGGGCAGGGATGTTCTTTGGTTCCTTTTGGTTGGTTTGGACATTTGAAACTTCTTCTTTGGAATCTGTGGAAGGGAAGTATTGGTGTGAGGGGTTAACTCTTGAAATGAGTGGCTGCCTGAGAAATGAACCTTCTTCATTGTTGGTTTGGTGGGAAGTGAGATCTCACAACGAATTGGGTCGTTTACAACAGGAATGTCATAGTTTGTCTCTGATATTGCTTTCATTTCTTTTATCTGAGGCAAGGCAGTGAGAGAGGAGTAGTCTTTGTGTTTGAGAGTCATGGAATTGTCTCCTGAACACCAGTCTGGTCTTGGGGCTTCCTCCTTTATCTGAGGAAGACGTAAAGAAGGAACTTCCTTTATCGTTTTCTTTTTTCTGTTACTCTTCTTCTCAGGGAAGAGACTCATCCTCAAATCTTTTTCATGTAGATTCAAACTGTCACTCTGTTCAGTTAGATCTAATTCTGTAAATCGACTCCCAAAAAGGTAGTCTTCATCTTCCAAATCTGGCAATAAATGTTGTGTAGGATTTACCCCTTTGACTGGAGGTAAGCTGCTAGGAGCTATGTCACCTTTTAAACGATGTCCAGCACCAATATCAGAATATCTGTGATTACCATTATGGTGTCTGCTAAAGTCAGAGGATTTTTTACTCCCAGACACATGCAGGGTCGAGCTAAGACCACTATCGGAATATCTCTGACTCCCATCAATATGTTGTGTGGTTGTATCAGTATTCCTCTGACTTCCTTGATGATTGCCAAGTCCATTTCTGTGTGCCCTAGACTCAGAGATCTTCAAGTCTGCCATGTCATGCCTGAGAGTTGCCAGCTGATCCAGGAGTTGATGTTTCTCAACTGTGTACATCTTCATGGTGTGGTGGATCTCCTCCTGAAGCTTCTGAGTAGACTTCTGCAGAAAGTTCTCGTACATGTTGTTCCTCACCAGGCTCACCCTGTGGACAAGAGGACAATTCATGTCAAGAAAATGGAGACCAATAGCATCTTTCAAACCCCCCTTGATGTAAAATCTCCCTCATCCAATACATATATCATTGAATTAATTTGGATCACTAAGGATATGGGCTCCATGTGAAATGGTTCCAATCCAGTTCATGTGAAAAAAACCATCAAGACCATGCAATACGTTTTTTCTATTAAAAAAACGGGGAACCAAAGGGAATCTTTATCGAATTGGTATATTATTGAGTTATGCACATCTGAGGATAAGGGAGCTCTGTAAAAGAGGTTCCGATCATTAAAAGAGTGACAAACTATTCTATCGGTGTATGATGTTAGCTTGCAAGGGAGGCCTCTAATATGATTTGTTAAAATTAACATACCAGCTGAGTCCACAAGTAATAAGGACAATCCTTATTTCCTACGTATTTGGCCAAGTTGCAAGAATAACCGCTCGTAAAGGAAATATATCAGGATTGACTTGTTTTCAGAGAATATTCTATGCAATCAAAGTATAATTATGATATATGATCTTAAGCCATTGGACCTAATAGGCATAATTGAACAATAAAGTCAATGAACCCATATCTTAGCTAAAAATATGTTGTTAACCTTAACATGAATTACCTTTTTTTAGAATGTTGATTAATAGAAATATTTTAGTCACAACATGTCAAAACATTGTATCAATCTCTGTTCATGAGTTTTTTTTCATTTTTTTAAGCATTAATTCATGACTTGAAGTATCGGAACAAAAGCAGCTAGTTAAAATTACCTGATGCCTGAATAATCTATGGTATAAAAAATCAAATAACTCAATTATATTCATACATACCTTATCTAAAATGATTAAAACTAAGAACACAAAGTTTATGCCATGGGTGTTAAAAACAGCAGCCGTCCAGACCAACAGGGGTTTCAAACTGCCTGTGGGTGAAAGTTGAGGACCTCCTATGATATATGACCACACAGAGAAGCAGATATATTGAAGATAAAAACCTCTCAAGTTAAGTTCCGATGGAAGATAGTTCTCCTATAACTCACTACACACTTCATATATCATAAGTGAAGTCTCCCCTGTATTGCCTGGACTCTTGTCGATATGACCCTATATTCTCCGTACAGCACTATTTTGCCAATATTGCTCATATATCATTTGAAATAAAATTACAGTTATAGAATACTTTCTCTGTGTGTGGTATTGCTGTTAGCTAATTAGTGTTTTATTTCTTTGAGTAGGCCTTAAAATTATATCAATGGTATCTTTGCATCAACATGGTATGATTTATTGATCAGATGTTTTAAAGTGAATTATTGATTGGACAGGAGATTGAAGGGATATCAATATCAAATGAACGTACTGAAGTAATTTAACACATTTATGTTGATGTTCAATAATTAAGGAGACATTTATAGTTTTTGATCATGATTTGAACTCAAGACAGTCCTATCTTTATTTGGGGGGAAAAATGTACTAAATATGTTTATTCAATGATATAGCCCGCTCATTATTCTAATTCTATTTTATCAATGAAAGGAATGGGAATGAATAAATAATTGAAGCTTGTAAACCTTACAAGAAATGAATATTCAATCATATTATTATCATCCACTGCATGTATTTATGTCAGTTTTCTTGCATAATATTCTTATTACACGTTGAAAATGAATTGGAATGGTGTGCAAAAATCTACCTCTAACCTATAGCTCAAAAAAATTGTGAATGTCAAACCATTCAGAGTTAGCACCAAAAAATCTACAGGAATTCCTTAGTCGGAATGAATAATGCATATTTGTTTGCTTTCCTCAAATTTATTGAATGATAAAAGGGAATGAGTTATGCCAGATAATGTTATTGGCTGGTATAGTTTCTTTACAGTTTCAACCATAAACATGAAACATTAAACTTTCTATTTTGATGGTAATCTAGAAGTAGAAGTTAACGTGATGTTGGCATTTTTAATATAGAACTTCTTTGTTCTGGGAAGGCTACATTTCAACAGACACTAACATCTTTTCAGAGGATGAAGAAGTTGATTATTCGTAAATTACCTTCTTCATCCATCAAACTTTTTACTCTCCTTGCTCACAGAGCATGACTTTAAATCCTGGTCAAATAAGTCTGCATTTGAGAACAGTTGTACATGCAGTAAGACTTTGGTTCACTAGTTCCGTTTGATACTTAGAGGTTCAACATGTGCAAATAGCAACATTGCTGTCAGTTTTCTCTGACACTCCTATTATACTAATGATTGTGATAATATTCATCCAAGAATTGTTGTAAAACATCAAATTAATCAGCTCCTCTTTTTCTTTATAGAATGCAGATAAATTATTTATAATTTAATTCAATATGTAATGTCCTAGTTCTCATTCCTAGGAATGTGAATTTGATAAGCTTGAAACCTTTGTTGTTTGATATTAAACAGTGACAAGTAGTACCCATGCTTCGAAGGTTAAGTATCATTGTACCTGTTGACACATGAAGGGGCTTTTACATACATCACCCAAATGATTTGTTTACTAAACTATGTCAGTTAAACTTGATAAGTTTCACATTTACAAGTACCTGTTACTGTTATTTGAGTTTTCAACCTACCATCATTGAGGTTTTTGTGATTAAATTTTGTGGATATAAAACTTTCATAAAATCTTTGTAAACAGCCTAAAATAAATTTGATCGTTCATACTTGAATTTTGATGTCATAGCACAAAATTTAATGAGTTTTCTTAACCTCCCTCACATATCAAATATATACTAGCAATGCAGCAAATCTTGCCGCATCAAATCATGTGATGGTTCGGGGCCTTCCCTATAGATCTATTGTGTTTTCAGTGCAATTTTGTAAGTAACTAATTACACATCTGTACATAAAACAAAAAATATCTTACCATGGCAAATTGTGAAATAGGATTCTGAACTTTTCTGTACTAAAGAATACAAAAGGTTTTTCATAAACTTAAGAAATCTTACCTTAGCAAATTGTGATATCGCTCATCAGATTCTAAAATTTCCTCATATAATTATCTATCTGTGAATACACAGTAAGAAAACTTAAGATAAAATGAAGCACCTTCATGTAAAAAAATACATATGCAACAAATCAAGCCAACAAATCACACTGCATATTATGACACAATACTTACAAAATTCTTAACTCTCCTCACATAAATATTCTTCATGCCTAGTAAGAGAACTAAAATATACGAAAGCACCTACATTAAACAAAGCGGCCACCATGGAGTAAGCTGACTGAGTACCGACCCGCTACATTGAAACTAAGCCATTGTAGAGAACAATGTGTGTTTACTAATGCACTGGCAGCAAATATAGATTTCAGGTTCAGGCGCTAATCTCACTACTCTTTGCTCATGTGGAAAAGTATGGTGTTATTGGGGGTTTACCTGACCTGCATTTGTAAAATAATTATAAGAAAATGATTGCATTATGTCCCAGTTGGACAAGATGCATGTTTTACACTTTATCTTAAATGCTGATCAAATTCTCTCCAGTGTTGTTCTTAGGTGATGAGGCTAGAGGTTATTTTAGATTATTCTGATAAGATGGGACCCCTGGCAATGGTGAAAGTATCCTACACTTTAAAATTTTAAGGGATAATAAAAGGGTGGGCAAATTCTAGCAGGACGCCCTCTAGGAAGAACACCGCTCTCTATGCAATTTCTATGCAAAATTATTGTGAATGTCTTTTCATTCCAACAAGGATTCCCCATCTTCTTTGTAACTCAGGGATTCCAGAGATGTGACTTGTCAAAAATAAAAGAAAACTTATTAAATAGATTGACTGTTCATATTAACCCTCAAGTTGCTGAATATTATTTTGACCAGTTTTGCCCCCGTGGCTGAATTTTCAAGCACTCGCCTCGCTACCGTTAATGCGTAATTAGCATCAGTGGCTGAATTTTCCAGTGCCGCGAGTCGCGACCGTTTTGCCAATATATGGTTTGTTTACGTGGCGAAATACGGATGTAAATATCGTTGTATACAAAACTAGTCGGCGAATCCCGTGTTACAAATGGAAGATTCTTACCTGACACTTTGAATGAAATTTCTATTACCCCTAGAACGGTTTCTATAACCGAAGTAAACTTGTTTTCAATTCGGGCGCCGTAACTCAATAAATTCTAAGAGCGCATGCGCGAAATGAAAACGAAACTACAGACGAATAGTTCCTCTTGACATCGATATAAAAATTATTACAAAAAATTGTCTAGCACGAAGTTTACAATTATTCAAAAATTGTCTATATTTCAAACTCTATAAAATCATTTAATCACTGAGTGCCCATAGATAAATTATATACGGAAATGAAGCTAATTTATTGCTCTATATTTTACGATAAATTTCATTACGATACGCCATCCTAAACGAAAGATATAAATAACGAAAGCAGGGTAGTGATAAACCCCGATAACGTTCTGACCCCCACAATAATATTACTAAGCTAGTAGCCCCGGGCAAACGCACGCGCTCAGCGCGTGCAGGCGGGGTATCCCGCTGAAAAATACACTCACACTTAACAGAAATTGTCTTTATTTCCAAGTTTATAATTCAAGTTATTCGCTTTATATACATGCAAATTATATATGGAATTGAAGGCAATTTGTTCTTCTTTACGAATAAATAAATCATAATAATCTTTTGCTGTGTATTTAGAAGTTATTACCAACGAAACGTGGGTAAAGCTAGTGAATAAAGTCTTTGATAATCGCCTTACCGCGACATTTGTCGCATAATTTCCACACGTTTTATTTTGATGCAAATATGGGCAAATTACACATGAAAATGAAGGTATTTATTTCATCTTTACGTTGATATGAAAATGATAAATATGTACCGCTTGGTTTGGAATATATATAGTTTGCAAAGATTGTCCCCTCAGGTATTTGAGAACAGATTTTGATAATTGCGACATCACTTACCGCTCCTTTATTGTTTCATTGTAATTTGCAAATTTTATATAGAATTGAAGACGATCCTTTTCTCTTTATTGTGATATAAAAATGTTGATAATGCGCTCTGCCGTTAAATAGATAGGAAGTGTAAAAAGCAGTTGAAAAAATCGCTTCTCGGTTAACAAGATATGAATAGAGAAATTGCCTGTTTGCGCGATGCTCGTCGGGTCTTTACTGATTTTCGTTTACATACAAATTTTATGTGGAAATATAGATCATCCTTTTCACTATATTTTGATATATGAAATTTCAAAATGTCCCGAGAAGTTTATGTGATATAAAGTGCGAGAAAATGGTAAATACACAAAGAATAAAGAAAAGTCGCAATTTTGCGGCACTTGCTGTATCTTTATTTTATATACTGCATATAACTTTTTTACATCAAATCGAAGACAATTATTTCTTCTTTATCACGAGGTAATCAATTTCAAAATACGCCAAGCTGTTGAGAAGATATGACGAAATAAAGGCACATGTCAAAATCGCCGTTCAGTTTACATGATTTGAATAGAGAAATTAGCTTTTTGTGCGGCGCTTGCTGTGTCTTTATTTATTTTTGCGCATGTACAAATTTTACATGGAATGAAAGACAATCTTTCTCTCTATCTTATAATATAAAAATTGTCAAAATAAGTTGAGCACATCATGTGAAAATTGGTGTGACAAAATGGTGTAAAACTAAAAATATGTAAAAATCACCTCATTTACGGCACATGCTGTATATTCAGTTCAGGTAGCGCATATTCGTAATTTATATCTAATTAAAGACAATTTTCTCCTCTTTCAAATGATCCCACCTGTATTGAAATCCGCCCAAGGGTTTAGATCATACGGCGTGCGAAAGCAAGGTGTGCTTTTGTTGTGAGTGCGCACGCCTGAGCAAACAATAACGTGCGCAGCTCGATAAGCTCGTGCGCGAGGGGAGCAATAAGCCCCAGGGCTATAGCAAGCCCGGCGGGTAGTGGGGGAAAATTGAGCGTTTGTAATGCATATTTTCGGTACAATAAACATAACCAATATCTATAAAACTTTCGGAAAATATGCCCCCATTCTTTAGAACAACAACGGGGAAAAAATCGGCAGCTTAGCGAAAGCCGGAACGAAAATACACGCGTTCAACCGACACGACTGCCGTGCAATTTTTTTCCGGGATCCGCTACATGGTACAATTGCGTTAATTAGTAAATGCGTCAGATTATAAGTCCGGCTTCCGGGGTTCGCCAAGGCTAACTGCGGCGTAGTTTAATTTCATCCCGGACCATTCCGTAAACCGCGGCTTGAGGGTTAAGTATTAGCAGCAGAAATCTTTTTGGACCCCTTAATTTTGCTTAAACATGCAATGTCCTGGTCGAACAATCCCTTTAACTTACTTTGATTCCTGTAATAGTGTCACACATGAATTTTTACATCAAGTACAACAGTTTGGTCGAGTGGATACATTGCTTTTAGAAGATATCTTGAATTACATTATTTCCATTCATTGTACTCATTTTCCTCTCCCAAAAAAAGCAATATTTATTACTCTCTAGACAAGTTTTTACATGTAACGTTTTTGAGAACTGTCAGTGCAGTGTTGTTTAGCTAAAGTACATGATGGTAATCTATGACAACATTAATCAAGCAAGTGACATGGTATGTAAGAAGAGTTCAGTGCCCACTTACAGGCTAGACCTACCCATTGCAATGTGTGAGGAAGAGGTGTCTCTTATTGTCCCCAGATTAGTCCAGATATCTTTGTTTAAGCTGTGATTACTCATCTTGCTGACATGTATTTCATGTTGGCCGATATAGACATTGACAGGGATTAGGAGCAATGTCCTAACTGGCAATATGCACGGATCATTTTACATGTTTAAATATGTGTTCCTTATTGTTTGTGTTTGTAGTGTTTGAGAAAATGTTATTTATACATCATGTCAAGATTTTAGGTAATGGTTATATTTGAATTTGTTTGGAATTTTAGTGTATGAAAAGTTAATGGTCATTTGCAGAGAGAATTTCATAAGCCGTTTAAACAACCCAGAGTATGGATTATTGGATATTGTTTCATTCATTTCTTTGATCAACTTTTGTCAAAAGATTTTATATGAGATTAAATAGCTTTGGAATTTTCCATATAAAATAAAAGTTGATAAGGTACTAACCTGCCTGAAATAGGGAGGCATGACCACCCCCTCCCGAAGTGCCCAAACCCCAACAACCCCCATTTCTTTATTCTGATAGCAAATAAGTCATCACTTCTTGATTAAAGTGGTTCATTAGTCAATATTGTTAATATATCTACTAAGGGTTAGATGTCCATGTAATATAAAGCTTGATAAGGTACTGACCTGTCTGAAACAGAGAGAGGCATGACCACCCCCTCCCGAGGTGCCCCACCCCCAACAGATCCAAGTTCTCCCAAGCTGGGTATCTGTGGGAGGGTGGGGACCGCTGGGATGTCTGTCATAGCAGGGCGGGGCTGTGGGTGGCGTCTATAGTGGTACTTCTGAAACAAGGTGAAAGTCATCATTTCTGGGGGGTTTATTCGGGTATATGAATGAAGATCTCTAAGAAATTATTAAGAAAAAATAAGGGTCTTACCTGTACCTGTAGAATATGGACATTATGGTCATTATTAATACCATTTTTAAGTATTTTTGATATACATAATCATCAGTATTGTTTGTCTTGCTATTGAATTAGAAGCACACCAGTAGCACATGGATTGTGGTAAAGAAGCTGGGCTAGTAAAGCATTAAAACTGGTAGTCTGAAAGACTAAGTTAAAAGTTTAGTTTATATGATCACAGAGATGCTTTTGGCTTACTGGTTTGAACATTAACATTAGGAAATGAACTAGTATAAATGGCTAGTGCATTGATATGGTTAACTTTAACCCCTGCTTCTATCGTGGTACTTTGTAACAGGAAAGATAAGTAGGATTGTTTCTATTCCTTTTGCGGTGTTTCATTGAATACCTTTCAAGATTGAATGAAGAAAAACTAATAGGATTTTCATGTTTATTGTTTGAGGATGATGTCTTAAGTAGTACATTTAGAAGAGGAAGGGTTTTGTCATCATTGTCATATTCATTTCAACAAATATGTCCAAGGAAAATATGAAGAGATACATGAACAGTATTTTTTATGTCTACAAGGGCTTTTTGGTGTGAAATACAAGGAATACATAATAAAATAGCAAAATATGCTTTAAACAATTATCACCAAAACTTCAACTAATTTACTCACCGAAATTTTTCCAAAATGTCACTCAAGTGCTGTTCATAACTGACTGCCTGCAATTCTCTTTCATCTCTTATACTGGATTATATTGTATTGACCAAGGCTGATAATATTGGCTCGTAGCACCAGTTAAGTGCACTACTTTATGTGCCTCTCAGAATGTCAGAAGTTCTTGTCATATAGAACCATGCAGTATTGAACAAATTGTCCAACATCCTGATGAGAACGGCCAAACGTGTTTAACCCTTCTAATGACAAAAATTGCTTTTGAAATACTGCGTTGCGGCACTTAACCCTTTGTCAGACTTACCTGAATATCAGTAGTTTCATAAAATATCATGACAGGTGACCACTGCTGTATCTCCTTAAAGTCTCAATGTGAGTCTATGGAAGCTTTATGTTTTTACAAAACAAGTAGTTTTTCTTCTTCGACAGAGAAACCCAAACATTTTCAATAATCAACAATTTATGAGGAAGACAAGATTTTCTGAATATCTTCTTTATCATTAAAGAGAAGACACCTGGGACTATACGCTTACTTTTTCGTCTTTCGTTTTCAGTATGTAAATCAAGAATATGTCACCACCAATTTCCCAAGAAAGTAGACCATTTGTACTGTCTGCTTTTAAGGGTTAAGCCGTGAGAGAACCCTTAATAGATTGGATTGAAACTCGAGACCTAATGTTATGCAGTCAATATTTGAACACTTCCACATCCAGATTACACTTGATTTATATTGGCAATAAAACAACATCTCTCCCACTTTTTTCTCCATTTATCAATAATGTCAACATTTGCAATGTTTTTATAAAGAGCATTACGTTCAGTACCAATGATTTTCTTTTCATCATAATCATGTGGCTGACTCATAATGCCTTTTTATACCCCCGCCTTACAGCGTAAGCGGGGGTATATAGCGTTCATTCTGTCCGTCCGTCTGTCCGTCTGTCCGTCTGTCTGTCTGTCCGTCTGTCTGTCTGTCCGTCTGTCCGTCCGTCACAAATCTTTGTCCGGAGCTTATCTCCTAAACTATACATGCTAGCTTCACCAAACTTCATACACTTATCAACCATGATCCCTAGATGTGCCTTTTGAGGGTTAGACCACCAAAAGATTTTTATTTTTTGCGGTTTCCATGGAAACATGACTAAAACAGTGACTCTATGACCAAGTCCTTTGTCCGGAGCATATCTCCTAAACTATACATGCTAGCTTCACAAAAATTCATACACTTATCAACCATGATCCCTAGATGTGCCTTTTGAGGGTTAGACCACCAAAAGATTTTTATTTTTTGCGGTTTCCATGGAAACATGATTAAACAGCAACTCTATGACCAAGTCCTTTGTCCGGAGCATATCTCCTAAACTATACATGCTAGCTTCACCAGACTTCATACACTTATCAACCATGATCCCTTGATGTGCCTTTTGAGGGTTAGACCAACAAATGATTTTTATGTTTTTGCTGTTTCCATGGAAACATGACTAAAACAGCGACTCTATGACCAAGTCCTTTGTCCGGAGCATATCTCCTAAACTATACATGCAAGCTTCACCAAACTTCATATACTTATCAACCATGATCCCTAGATGTGCCTTTTGAGGGTTACACCACCAGAAGAATTTTATTTTTTGCGGTTGCTATGGAAACATGACTACAACAGCGACTCTATGACCAAGTCCTTTGTCCGGAGCATATCTCCTAATCTATACAAGCTAGCTTCACCAAACTTCATATACTTATCAACCATGATCACTTGATGTGCCTTTTGAGGGTTAGACCAACAAATGATTTTGATTTTTTTGCTTTTTCCATGGAAACATGAATAAAACAGTGCATCTAAGACCAAGTCCTTTGTCCAGAGCATATCTCCTAAACTATAAATGCTAGCTTCACCAAACCCCATACAATTATCAACCATGATCCCTAAGTGAGCTTTTTGAGGGTTAGACCAACAAAGAAACCCAGACTATAATTTGAAGCGGGGGTATGTGAGCTGTGCTCACTTCTTTACTTGTTAGAACTTGTGAATATAAAGAAAGTTTTCAGTTAATTACTTCAGATTTAACAAATTTGATTTGAGATTAACATTTTATTCAAAGCTAGTTTTTTTGGTCTTTCATTTGAAACTTATCAGTCAAAACAATTTATCGAAAATATTGTGATGAATATATATATATATATATATATATGTATGTATTCAGCTTTTCTATGGTGTTAAATTCTTTCATGATAGATGACCTTATAATTTGTGAATGTTTTTTTATTAAACAAGGATGATGTTCCTCCTCAACCAAATATTGGTGCTTTTGTTGTTCATAATGTGAAAATCTTTTATAAATAAACTGAATTGTTTACTAAACTTTAAGGGAATTTGGACCATTCTTGTAAATATTTTAAAATCTTGATTCATATGTTTTGATGATGATGATGTTACAAGAAATTTTTTAAAGTTTTAACTTCTGTAAACAAAGAAAAAAGTGTAAGAAAACAATAAAAATAATAGATACCGGTATGATAAAAAAAAAAAAGTTAAATTAATTGAACTTACTTGTTTTCTTGCCAAAGCATAACACTGTGGTTCAGATCCTTTTTTTAATTTCATAGTTTTAATAATAGTATCCCAAGCACTGAATCACTTCAAATAACTACACACTTTTCCATCACAAGACAAAAAGCTGTTGATATATTGACGAAATTCTTGATCATTGGTTGCCAAGGGATTACGTCCAGTTTTGATGTTCATGTTGGCCTGTCAGTGACGGGTGGACATTGGTTGGTTGTCGAGGAAGTTGCAACTTAAAAGTTATCTCCGAAATATGTTGTAAAGCCCGTTTTAATAGAAGCTATGGGGTATAAGCTAATCGGACCTTGGTTGACTGTCAGGATGTCAGGCCCCTAAGTTATCTCCGAGATAGGCTCCACTGTCAACTACTATTGGATGGGCATTTTACAATGGTGGGCAAGCGATAATGAGGAAATTGGGATAATAGCGGGGGTTGTATTGTTGTGGAGTCACGTCAAATGTAATTATGATATTGGTATGTGGACTTGGGTGAACTTTGTGTTTCTTGGTCAATTGTTTGTGGGGAATACATTCATTTGACTTTGTTTGACTTTCAAGTGTTTTTGTTATAATACTTTCTCTAAATTTTAGTTTGAAATTATGTAGTATAATCTCAAATTCTTGTTTTATTTACAAGAGTGGATCAATATGAACAACATTATGTGTGCTGTAACTTATTGTTATCCCAGCTCATATCTAAATAGTTCATTTTGGAGCATTTGCAATGATTCAAATAATTATTTCAATAATTTGTATAATTTATAATTGATATTTTGAACATTTTGTTTAAAAAGTTCAAAGTGCAATGGGCTGTTTTCATAGTACGATTAAAAGTATTATTATAATCTTATATCCATGAAAACATTAACTCATGGAGAGGTATGACTAAAAAATATTATCATTTTATGATAAAAGACATGAGAAATAATTGTCTCTCTTGATAATCACTTCCGAGTAACCTAAAAGTGAGATACATAGATAACAATTTCACACCTACCAACTAAAGTTTTGAAAGTAAATACACAAAAATTAATACCTTAACTGAACAATAAATTATTTCAGTTACCAACCACAAACAGTAATCATATATTCACAAATCATGATATCAGTAAATGATACTTACTAATTAGTTAAACCTTTGCCTGACCAACCATGCCAAATTGCCCCGATACAATCTGCTCCCATGGTGCTCTGTTTGAAAGTGAACCCCAACTTACCCCTCCCTTAGTCATGAAGAAACAATGCAGGTGTTTTACCTATATCATTACCTACTGTCACCCGCGCTTCAAAGGGGAATTAAAAGCTTCTGTATCCATGTTTTCACCTGCGCATTCTTTTGTTGAGTGTTTCAGAGTGAATTTTGATAGACATTATTTAAAAGTTGTGTGAAAGAGTTTTTTTCTAAATGCTTTATAGGCTGTGTTGACTGCTTTGCTTTGGGCTGTTATACTTTAAAGGGACAGTAGCATGTTTTTGAAAAGTTGATTTCTTCCAATTCTCCCCAGTAAAAATTAGCTTATGCCAAATGTATTATCTTCAGTAACATCTCATTACTAAACCTGATCATCAAAAATCAGAGAGGAAATAATCAAGTATCACACAAAAATCACTGGCGCCCATCTATGTTTGAACATTTTTTAATCATTTTAGTTAGGGATATGGATTTGCATGGTACATTTGTATTAAGACTGTTTCTTCAGATAGAAAGTCATTGCCTTGTCTTGCAAAATTTATTTTTGTTTTCATGAGATCACGTTATGTAAACCTGCCTCTTTAGCTATAACTATAGTGTATTCCTGACTGTGTTGGTTAAGTGAAATCAAATATGAAATAATGAAATCAAACTTGGTAATTTGATTGTTATAACCATAAAGAATATAAGAAAGAAGTATTTATTTCAACTTTGATAGAAAAAGTATGAAGCAGATACTGGTGATATCAACTCACAATAGCTTTTACTTCATGTAACTTTTTCAAATATAATTCAGATCATTCCTTTTTTTAAAAAGAAGTAGAACTTTTTTGTATGAAATTTATTCAAGATATAAATAGCAATTAACTTACAATGATCAAGTGTATTTTAACAAATTGAACTCCTGGTAAGTCTTTCATCTGTTTGACAGTATTCCATGACAAACTATCATTGAAACGGCTAATCATGTTGTTTGACTTAATAGGGCTTACATAAAACGTTTTTTCTATAAATCATATTTTTTAGTTTTAAATATATTTTTTCATCCTGTTAAAGTACAACAAACATAAACAACATTGTTTTCATGTATGATTGATAAGTGTTTTGAAAGAAATTTTTTTTTAAATATCCAATCTTGGATTTGGGATATATCAAGTAGAATTTACATCATACAGGTTCAAATAAAATCAATATATACAAAAGCTTAATAGTACTTTATTTGGCTTGATAGGAATCTATTTGGCACTGATTCCTGTAAATACCTTTGATATGGGCACATTAGGTGTGATTAATAGATATCTTCTTGATCTTGGCCTGATTTCCATTATTGACTACCTGTCTTTATGGAGTGTATTAATTGAATATTGGATAAGCCTGGTCCTCAGGTTCTCAACTAGAGTAAACAAATCTTTATTCTCACATGGGAAATTTTACTAGTGAACTGGCAGATTTTTAAAAGTATTGAATGTGAAAGTCATTCATGATTAAAGTTAAAGTGATTGACATTTTTAAGTTATTCAATAAAGGCAAGTGTGTATTGGCCATGTGTTCTAATTGTTTTAGGGGAAATAGCACTTTTTTTAAAGATAAGTGGTCTCAGGTTTAAAAAAATTTAAACTGTGAAACAATGTCTTTAAGTTCATAAAGCAGTTACAAGACGAACGTACCATGATTGGTTAAGCTTTTCAAATCTTTTTCCCAACCTAAACAGATCTTAAAGGTGTTCACACAAAAATGGCCAGTACCACCCATGGTTCACTAGTTGATCAGGTTGAGAAATGAGATGTTTTGACCCTCTGAGGATAATACATTTATCATAAACTAATGTATATGTTGGAAAATTTGAAAAGAAAAATAAGATTTAATATCTGTAATGAGTAATCAGTTGCAATTCATTCTTATAACAATTGTTTTGAAAAAAACTGAATATCAGTTAATTACTCAACACTACATTTGCCTATGTATTTGCTGTAAATAAATTCCCCAAATAAGATTATTCACTACAACAACATGCCCTTTGTCACTTTAACATTTTGAAATTGAAGTTGATATTGATATTATTGATGTTATTAGAGATTTTCAATAATGAAAATTTGAAGTCTGAAAAACTGTTGTTAGAAAGACCTTGATGGCTTTCAAATCAGTTATAAATTTTACATCTTCGTATTTTTTTAACCATAAATACACTCTTTTTTTTTATATTACTTTTTCTATTTGTTTTTTGTGTTATTGATGGAAATTTCAAATGAAAATTTTCCCAAATATCCAGTTTTGTTCCAATCCAGAGTGTATCAGCATTGCCCATTACAGTCATATGTCCATTTTCCCTCAACACTTTGCTGTTTCTATTTGAATGATCTCTAAATTATTGTAACTAAAATGTTAGTATTTTTTATCAAATTAGTTTATATTTTATTCTCAATCGAACTAAAAATAGCATGGCAGTTCTGCTTGGTCCCATATGAAACTGTCCTAAAACTTGTAATCCAAGAAAGTTGTGGCCTTCCTAGGCAGAAATCGGCTCAATTATTGACGTGACTTGTCTACAGTGACATGTTTGAATGGAGGGTGTCGATTAATGGAGTCAACAGACAGATATTGATGTCATTAAGAAGCAGTCTTTATCAAAGGATTACCTCAGGACTTTGAAGATCACTTTAATGCCTTTTTGATCTTCGTGTCGATTGTTCAAGGATTTCTGACCAGTGTCGAATAGATCTATGCTACTGACTCCATTCTTACACAAGGGTCATCAAGTTTATGTACATCAACATTAACTGTTCAACCTTATTCGTTTGTGTAATAAGTCAAGTTTAGTTGCACTCAAGGCTCAAGCAACATCTCCTGAAACTCAAAATAAAAAATCCTTTTTTTTATTTACTAAATGATCAAATAAATTTTAATGCCAAAGATGTATATATTTTGATATTTTCCAGCAAATGTAATATGAAAACAATATCAAAAGGTCCTCAAACCAGCATCACACAACAAAATACTATCTCATATTGTTCTATTTTCACCGCCAAATTAACTGGAATTTTATTTAGTTACAGTATTTCATGTTAATCTTCGAAATCATACTGTTTTTTCTGTTACCAGAGATTCATCATCAGACATCACTCCCCCGTCCTCTCCCCCTCCCCTTCGCCGCTCCGGACGATCCAGCGACGAGAATGTCTTCTCCAGACTCACCAGCAATACTCAAAACTCAAGTCCAAACCCCAACAGGTCAGTATACAAGGAAAATACATTGCCAATACGGTACAAGAAAAGCAGAGGAAATGTATATTTGTATTCTGTTTAAGGTACAATAGTACTAGGAATACTAAGTTTGTGCGCTTATGCTGTTTATGCATACAATATTTTCTCTAATAGAACCCAGGTGTCTAATACTATCCGGGGATTTTTGGGGTATTGAGGTACATACAACTCCGGTAATAAACATATAAACGCAACTTGGACCACAATCCAGGCCTGGAATAGAACCTGGGGGGAAAGGAGTGCTAAATGAAATAGAACCTGGGATCTTTTTGTAGGAAATACAGTAAGTGCATAGTCCATGTGATTAATGATTCTCAGGATGTTGCTGAAAAGAATTTTCAATGCAGAGGTACTGAAAAGTGTTTTCAATTCTGTTGTCATCTCGAATTTCAGCTTTACATAAGGAATATATTATTACATTGTTAATTTGATTATTTTTCAATATTCTAAATACTGTTATTCTTCTAAGAGTTTTTAAGGCAAAACTTGTTCTAGACTAAATAACTATTCTCTGTTCTTTGAAATCAAGGACTATTAATAGGAAATAATGAATGTCCATGCTCATAACTTCAGTCCAAGTCTTGTTTTGAAAATAATATTTTTTTCCAGAGGCAACATTGTTTCCAGTAGTAGTAGACCAGTCAGTGGAAGGTCGTCACCTTTGACCTGCACCCACACTGCTCAAGGTCATACGAAGGCAGTTTTGGCGGTAGATGCAACAGATGACCTGTTGTTCACTGGCAGCAAGGGTATGTACTCTATGTAAACATGTAAAGGTTTAAGATGAATGTTTGTTTCGATAAATTGGATCACCACATTTAAACCAACATCCCCAGTGTAAGAAAACACTATAATTTTGCCCAACGCTGAGTGTATAGTTTAGAATCCCACAAGTGACTCTAACCAAAAAGTACAAGAATTGGTACTATTGCAGATGGTGTTAACCAAAAGTAAAACCTATTTTATATTTGTCCACCATCATAATGGCATGTATTTCTTATTTGCCAACGCAAGAAATCCGCAAACACAATCCTAGAAGATCATCCAAATCATCCTTCTCCAGATTTAAGAAACAAATAGGCAGATTTTATAATAAACCTCTCTCCTCATACCTTCTCTAGATCGTACAGCTAAAGCCTGGGACCTGACAACCGGCAAGGAGATCCTGGCCTACTCTGGCCACCCAAACAACGTGGGCAAAGTGAAATACTGTGAGTCCACAAAGATGACCTTCACGGTGTCCCAGTCCTTCATCAAAGTCTGGGACATCCGCAACAACAGCACCAACTGTATCAAGACTCTTAGTTCCTCCGGGCTCAGCGTGTCGGGCTCCACCAATCAAAGCTACCAGTCGAGACAGACGGACCTTGCGCCCGGGGAACATCACATCAACGACATCGCTCTGGGCAGGGACGGATACTCACTGTACTGTGCTACAGGCAACATTGTGCGTGTCTGGGATCTCAGGAGGTATGTCCTACTGTCTCTTGAACTAGGTTGTACAGCTTGACTGATGATTTATGTTTTTAATTTCTTATTTTCTTCTTTGTACAAATTTAAGTAAACTTTTCATAAGTATGTTATCAAAATGAAAACATTTGATTGCTGTATTTGAGACAAATTAAAGATTAAGTAGCAATAATTCATTTTTTTCAATAGTTTTACCACTTAATTCATACCCTTGAATAAGGAAAACAAATTTTTTGAACCTGCAGTTCTGAGACATTGCTCAAAGCATATCGAGAAAGTAAAACTGGCAGAGATCATTATGCTTAAAAAAAAATGTCACCCACAGTCCTAAGTTTTCCAGTTTATATATTTAATTGATATTAATAATTGGTCCATTTATAAAAATGTTTTGTAGCACAAACTGCAATTTGAGCAAGTTTCAGTGAAGTCTCCTGTTGACTGTTGCAGGTATAGTGCTGTAGGCAAGCTGAGTGGAGGGCACCAGGCCGCCGTCATGGTCCTCGCTGTAGACTCCTCCTCAGACTCAAGGACCATCGTCACTGGATCCAAGGACCATTATATCAAGGTATAATGGCAAACTGTCCTCAAGCTGATGAAAAGAAACAATTCCTGAGACATAGATCCTCTTTATATTGATCTTAAATAAAGTCATTATCAATCGCTTGACATCAGTGTTTCAACTAAAACCTTACCATTTCCCAAAAGGATACAGTGGAACTGTACAACAGTTGTAAGTTGTATATTACCTCTATGTCACTTTAATTATCACCTTCATTTTCCCCTGTAAAGAAGATGTTAATCATTACACTGTTTGCAGGTATTTGAGGTTCAGAACGAGGCTGCAGGAGTGTTTACACCAAAGCACAACCTGGAGCCACCCCACTATGACGGGGTTCAGTCTCTGGCCCTCCAGGGAACCACGCTCTTCAGCGGCTCTCGCGACACCTGCATCAAGAAGTGGGACCTCAGTGATCAGCAACTCAAACAGGTGGGTAGTGGATTGGTAGTGTTTGAAATTTGTACAATATCAGAATTATTTCTTGGTTGCAATTGCTTGAGTTGAGACAAGTCATTTTGAATTATAACAATGGAGGAGGATAAATCTACCATCAGCATAGGAGAAGAATTGTGTGTTTTTTTAATCCCCTGATACTGATATCTTTCAGATTTATCCTTGGTTAACAACAGATTTATCCTCTTAGTCCCAACACTGTTGGTCCAAAATAAATTCATGAAAATCATTTAGAGCATTTGTCATCGATCATTAACATTTTTATGACAAATTTCTGTCAATATCCAGTCACTCAACTCCGCCCACAAGGACTGGGTCTGTGCTCTTGACTTCATGCCAGGGACCAACTTCCTGCTGAGCGCGTGCAGGAGCGGCTTCTTGAAGCTGTGGCAGATGGACTCTTGTTCGCAGGTTGCAGAGATCAAGGCTCACGAGAGTAACATAAACGCCATCGCAACCAACTCAACGGCAATCTTCACAGCATCCAAGTGAGTATTGTTGTCTTTGAAAATACAAAACGGATCTTTTTCTTTATCATCATTTCTACTTCATTAAATATATAGTCCGAAGCATTAGAAAATATTAATATAATGAAACTCCCTTACATTTGAAGCAAAAACCGAATTGTCATGGCCAAACATGAGTATAATGTTTGCTATATACAATTGAAACGCATCCTGTTGTTAAAGCATATTAAAATATTGTAAAGATAACAAGTATTGTATAATTTTGGTTGTTGATGAATGATAAGAGATCATAACGCCTCTTTTTCCCATTTATGCAAGATTTAAAGGTATCATAAATTCTCATCACTATCATGTCGTAGTAAAGTAATTCATGGTTTATGTTTATAGTGCTTCTTATAAATTAATTGATATACTAATCTACATTTCTTACAGCGATCCTGGCGTAAAAGTGTGGCAGCTTCGCCGAACTAACACCTTGCGTATTTTTAACAGGGAGTGGTTTATTTGATACTAACATCAATTATACTGACTTCTTTAAGAGCCATTTAAGACGTTGGTTTAGAAGTTGTTTATTCTTTATTGCAAAGAGTTGTACTTCTTCATCGATTGACTATCTGACTTTTCATCTGTACCATATCAACCGAAGATTTCATCACACACACAAATTTGACTCCAGAAATAGATAAAAATGCAAATACCAAACTGTCACATTTGTGATACAACTCAGGAATTTGTATTTCCAGTTCAAACTGCTTTTCAGGGAAATGAATTGTTATATTACTTGCAATTTTATCCGCTGTCACAAATGTTTTAAGTCAGTATTAGGAATTGTTTTCTGAAGTTGTGATAAAAAATAAGATGTTCCATCATTTCAATTTGTTTACATGTAAGATTAGCCAGTTTCTGTAAATATTAGTTGAGGTTGGATGTATGAATTTGATATATTGTTACTATCATTATTTAAAAAATCATTTGAGCGATGTTTTTGTATATATTCAGTAGTTAAATATACATGTAAGATATCTTACTGTTTATGATATATGTAGGTTTAGTTGTAATTCATGTAAATTTGTAAACATGTAACCTGTATGAAAATGTATAAAACTTGTAAATTTGCTATTCCCAAAATTCCATGGGCTTTCATTTCACCCTAAATAATCTTTCACCGTTACTTCCATGTTATTCATTCCCATTGTATATTCCATTCCAATTTGTTGACATTCACAGATAGATCTATAAAGCAAAGAGAAATCTAAATGACCAGATTAAAATATTCTAAGAATGTGGTTTAAGTTACTTAATCAATAATCTATAAGAAATATGTTTCCTATTGTGTTTTGCCGCTAATGGCTGAAATAAATTTTAAACAGTAACTCACTGACCGATTGTGTTTCTCATGTACTTAATTGAAAAATCGTTTTGATCCAACACTAGATTTCTAAATTATAGATGTGGTTATGAAACCTGTTTTGATATAAATATGAATTGTTAAAAAGTTCAGCTGCCTTGCAATGTTTGTTATTGTTGATTTTTCCCGGTAAGTTAATGATTTGTATTGTTTATTATGCTGTTGATTCCCTAACTTTGATGTTAAAAAATGGAGCTGTTAATAAAGTTATGAACTTCTTGCCAAAATGGTTAAAAACCAAATTAAAAGCCAGAAGTTAATTATGGCACTTGATACCAGTAAAATGGACAATCATGGCAGTGAAAGATGAAGTAGTTTCTTCAGTACATTGCCCAAGTTTGCACAGTTTATGATGTCATTTAACTTCTTTGTTCCCAGGCTTTAAAAAAGATGTTTAGGTCCTAAGTCACTTACCAAAATTTATATCTTTATCTTGCCCAAATGTTCACTGAAAAGTCAATGACTTGCCTCTTTTTCAAAATAATTTCTACTAATTGACTCCTGTGACTTCTACAACTTAGTACCGAAAATTTATGTTAGTCAATGATTTTAACCTCTGAAAAGACATTTTAATCCCTGGTTACTATGTTACTGTTTGAAAACCATGGCTTTCAGCAGTGCTCATGTTGAGCAAATTCTGAAACTTGTAAGTTCACATGTTAAACTTTTGCTTTCCAACCGTTGAACAACTCAGAAATGCTTTTTGACAAGTTGTCGGCTTGTTCAAGTTTTCGGTGGGAAAGCTCATGAAGGTCTTATATCTTTACAGGGTTTCAAGGATTTCATTTTGTGCTAATTTGATTGATCTTGTAGATGACAATGTTCCATGACATTAGTTGATTTGTTCAATCCTCCTGTTTGGAAAATTTGGAAAGTTCACAAAAATTACGAATTAATAGTTACTATCACTTCCTGTGCCTAAGATATCTTGACTTTAAAGTATCAATTCAATTCTCCAAAGACCACAGACTTAAGGTATAAAAGTAAAATTAAAATAATAATCACAATATATTTGTTACAGCATGTTATTTTGCACAGCTCACCGATATTTCCACATTTTCACATTTGCATAATTCTTGCTGATTTTACTTAGTTATTCTCCTATTTTATTTTCAACATTTAGTTATTAAATAATATACTCCTTCATCTTATTTCTCATTTTGTCAGCAAATTAATTTTGATTTTGTTTATTTTCAGGAATGAAAGCTTTCCCCTGATTTTGTTGCAACTTTTCTTTGCTTTATTTATTTGCATTACTTATGTTTTCTTATGTTCTGTCTGTGTTTGCTTGTAGTGACAACACTGTTTCTATTTGGAAGAGTAAAACCTCCCCCGAACCCTCAGACGGTTCTGACGTCAGTGATGATCGACAAGCCACAAGTTCTTGACGGATACCGACTTGAAATTGACGATCTAAAAGTTCTAGAAACCTTGACTGATTCAAAACTTCATCTCTGTACAAATACCTGTATTTCTCTTATTTATGTTTGTATAGTGCTTGACCAAGGGGTTATGTTTATCATAAGGTCAGATTATCATAAAAACAACAATTTTAGCAAGTGAAATCAACATGAATTATTTGAACTTTAAATTATACTTTGTATCATCCTGTCTATAGTTTTGAAAGGATGAAAAGAATATGTAATAAGAAATAGTGATTACCTTAATTTAAGACTAGTATATGACATTTTGTGATCTGATATGTTTATGAAATTATATCAAAAGTTTTTAGAAGAAACAGTTTATGCCCAAAAGTGATAAAACTTGATGCATTCCATTCAGGGTAAAACATTCCATTTCAGATTTACGTTAGATTTATTTCCGCAGTTGGCGTGCATCAACAGTATATTTTAATGTGCTAAGTGCTAAGTTATGACTAATGCATTGTTTGTTATATGATTTGTGAAATCCATGTTTACCAAAGGAAATTTGTTCCATATTTGTTATCTATGTTTGTGAATTCTGAGCAGAGCTGAACAAACATCTTGACTGATTAAAAATGTCTAATTCTAAAATGATATTATAAAAATGACCCAGCTTTTTAAAAATGAATCTAATTTGGATAAAGTTTTGTGCAAGTTAGCTTAATCCAGCTTTTTAAAAATGAATCTAATTTGGATAAAGTATTGTGCAAGTATAAGCTTAAAAATTCCTTCATTTCATTGTCAGTACCTAACACTCAAAAATGTATCATAGTTGTTTACCTACAGATCATTTGTGGGTATTATACAAAACACCTTTAAACATAGTTATCTGTTTTTGAAAACCTAATACTTTCATACAAAATGAATGAAAAAATGTAATAAATTGTAATCACAGAGCTCTATATATGAATTATAAATTTATTATAAAATGCTAAAAGTGTAGTTTATGTTGTTAGATTATTTAGAGTAGGAAAACACCTGTACATGATATTCCTATCATCTGGCTTGTCTCAGTTTGTGATCTCGGAATATTTTACAAAATAATATCTTGTTGTTCCATCCAAAGGTTTTCAGGGTTACCTTTTACCAAAATATAAAGTATATCTCTAAGTTGCATCCCAATTCAACTACCATACCTTCTCATACACTCGTCTATTATTTATGACGATGTTAAACAATGTAAATGATAATGTATTATTTTTTTAAAATGAATATAAAAACATGTCACATTTTAAAAAGTAAACATTTCTTCTAATGTTTTTTGATACGATTTAAAGACATTGTCACATTATTGGAGTGTGACATTTAAGAATTAAAGAAAACATTTAGAAATAAGGTGTAGGTGTTTGCCTTGTACACTTGAAAATAAGTTATATTGAAAGACAATAAATTTATTTACCTTCACTACCATTAAACAAAAGGAGTATTTTAGGAATATAAATCATTAATAAAGCATTTTATGAGTGCTTCAGCTGCTATTCAACTGAAACAAAAAAAGATGTGTGAAGCGGACACTTAAAAGCTATTCTTTCAGTGATTCAATCTTGACTATTCAATAGCAGGCATTATATTTATGAGTGCTTCAGGTGACATTCAACTGAAACAAAAAAGTGCTTTCAGTGATTCAACCTTGACTATTCAATAGAAGGCATTATATTTTATGAGTGCTTCAGGTGACATTCAACTGAAACAAAAAAGTGCTTTCAGTGATTCAACCTTGACTATTCAATAGAAGGCATTATATTTTAGTGATACTGTTAACAAGCCAGTGTCATGCTGACAATCAGTCTCTGTGAAGTGTACTGTTATTTTGGTTCAGGGTTTGTACTTGTACATAGATCATATTCATTCCATTCAGGAACATCTGATCTCGTTTTTGCCGAAATCTATGGTTGCCACCCACAAGTTGCCAGAATAGAATGTTGTGTTTGCAAGATGAGAGGAAGTTTATGACTGGAAGTTTGTGCTAGATGTTCCATTTATAAGTTTTTTGCAAGTAGCATCAACACACAATGATTATGTTGAATTATGAACCTTCATGAAATTTGACTTTCTCATTATTTTCATGTCAATTAGCCATCAATTTATGATTTTAATTAAGTCATTGTTCAAATTTTAAAATCATCTACCTTTATAAGTTTACCAATAAATAGGTTTTTGACCCGCTCACTTACAACTTTACAAAAGATATAAGGACCACTGTCTAAACAGAAGCTCTCATCATTTTATCACCTACACATTCATAGGAATATGGTCTCCTATATTAAACTAATATAATAGACTAATTATGTATCTGGATGAGGGTGTTCCATAATCATTGGTAGCATTATGAGTACCTCAGCCTAAACATGCTTTGTGCTGATGGGGACTAGTCTTAGGTTTTGAAAGCTATCTTAGCTTAAGTCTCAAGTGTCACTTTTTGACTGTCTTTCAGCTAAACTAGCTTTGGAGATCTGTGGCTACTTTGATAAAGCCCCTTTAGTACTAAAGATGCCTTTAGCCTATATTGGGTTAAGATGATGCAATAGTTGTCTCATTTGTTAACCATGAATTGTCCGTTCTGAATACCCGATTTGTAACATCTTTTATAATCTTCAGTGTAATAGGTGTATTGTTTCTAGTCCATACATTGTAGGTGTATACGTTTAATCATTTACTGATTTTGAATTAATCTATTTATCATAGTTTTCATACTAAATTAATTACTTCAGAGGAAATCCTGAAATAAATTCATTAAAATAGTGTGAAACTGAAATAAGTGTATGGACAAAAATATTAATTTGGTTATTTTGTCAAGTTGCATTTTATGAGTGCTTCAACCATTAAAACTTGTGCTCATGTTCTTGTATCATGTTAATGTGTATAAACTGTTGGGCAATAATATTATGATAAGTAAAATTGTCAAAGCTTACTGCTAATTGATCTACAATATTACAGTTAATCACATTTGCTCAACATAAGTTCTGTTATGTATGACATGTGCATGTGTACATTTAGATAATGTTACTCTGAACACTGTTATGACTGCTTGGACCATAGACTGGTGCTGTGAAATGATATCAAAGTAAAATATTTTCATACCCCTTGATTGTTTTGTTGTTATTGATGGAATCGATACTTTAACCACACATTGTACTTTTGTAGTAGAGTCTCACTCTCTGATGAGATTGAAGCAAGCATCACACAGGATGGCAGTTGTTGCTTACACGGGAAGCCAAACAATTTAAATACTACTTGATTTAAATACTACTTACGATGGTACTTTCAGGATTGTTAAAACTTGAAAATGTGTAGCGTTGTCGTCTTGTCATGTTCTTTGCGCTGTTCACTACGCATCATATATCATGCTTTTACTGCTTTACCTACTTATAGATATACCTTCCACAGATATGGGGGCTGGGTACTTTCAACTGTGCTTCTTCACTTCGTAGTATGTTCCAAAAATCCAAAATAGCAATTATCAAACATTTATTCGCTTTAACTGAAGAGGGCGTACTAGAAACCCGACATCAACAATGTCGCTACAGATTTAAAAAGGATCTCGGAAGAACCATTGTTGAAAATAAAACAAATAACAAATCCACAACCAACTACATCGTGAAGTTTCGATTTTGGTGTGAAACTACGAGGGTTAATTTACAAAAAATGGTAGCACAAAAACCAGGAAGATGGACAGGTCAAATTTGATTGGACATGCATCACTTCTTGGACCGGAAGTAGAGTTCTGGCCTCTCCCTTCCCCGTCACTAGTTGTATTTTGGACATTTAATGGAGTTTCTGATGAAGTTAAAGAATCGTTCCCCAAATGTTTAGTTGTTGATTTGTGCCATGGTGTTGTCATAACGATCGGTTTGACGGACGTCTTTGAACTGATTGCTACACCACTGCTTGGAATCACGTTGTGAGGAGGGGTTGACTTTGACCCGTTCGCGCTTCCTTGGTGTGGTATATGGGTTGATGGCGTTGTGGTCTTTTGACTGTACCTCACTTCACAAGAATCTCTCGCTGAAAATGATAATTCAAACCTCACGGAAGGCAACTTCTCTCTGCGGAGAATGCTTGAATTTATTTTTAAACGTTTAATGGAATTAACATTTTCATTATGATTATGCCTGTCAATAATTAAAGAGGCTCAATAAAAGAAAATGAAATAACTCTCAATTTAATTTAATCATGAAAGTTCTCTCAAATAAATACCGCTCAATTCAATTAATCATGGAAATTCAAATAGTTTCAAAGCATATTTGATAAACATAAATAGATAAATATTGAAACATGTTACGCTTACCAAGCTTCCAGTTTGAAGACCCTTGTTCCTCGATGGTGTGTACCATCAGAAACCGAAATTCTTTCCTTGAATCAATCTTCCACTCTGTTCCCGCTGAGGGGTCGCAGCTGGCCCCAGCACCAATGCGGTTCTTGTTCCAGTAGATGTGCAAGACGCTAGATTTTCTGCATGGGTCTACAGTCTTCAATGGTGAGCCAATAAGTTCAGTTTTATTGTTCTCCAAATGGGATAATATTATGCTTGTCGTTTTGCTCTGTGCATTACGATAAGCAAGCGATAATGTATGATATTCTTTTATGTTTGTATTTGATGACAGGATAAAGTATGCTTTCTGACAAGTTTGATAAGACAGAAATATCTTTCCCATTGACTTGAAGTTAAAAAGGTCACTTCGGACAATCTGCGATCTTCTTGATCGGCTGGTCTTCAATACCAAGCTGGCAAGGCTAAAAAAATCTTCAAAATAAAAACGTTAATGATGTAAATATTAATTAAAAATCAAGTGTAAATAAATATTGGAATGGATCATGATGTGTAACGCACATTAGCGATGTAGATATAATATTAAAGAGCCACTCCGTGATTTTCATAACATATTATTTACCAATGATACGAGACTAAATGTCATATGTGGTGATATAAAATCAAAACATCTTAACTGTTCATGTCCAAAAGACATATATGTGAAAAATACTGGTTTTCCATGAAAATATAAAAACAGCCTTATAGATGCACAAAGGTGTAGATATCACGTCCAATAGACATGGATACTAGTTATACAACCTAACAAACACCATCAACTCCTGGATGTTGTAGATAAGTCTCCAAAATTACGTGTGACTGTTGGACGCGCGCCACTGTCCGGTTTTCGATCATAATTGCGACGTTCTACCTTCATATTGTCACTGTAAGAAAACAGTAAGTTTCAAAATGTGTCTTGATACATCGCGATCAAATGACACCATTGGTTAAGTTTGGCATATATGACTCCAACAACTCACGGAGTGGCTCTTTAAGATAAGGAATACTTGTTGTGGACAGTTAAAATATATAAATGTTTCAGTTAAATGAAATATCACTCAAACAAGGTTATTAAAACGCTTCTTAACTTTTTAGCAATAGAATGTTTTCTGACGTTCTGATTATCCACGTTTTATTTGAACTCGATAGCGACTCCTCTTCAGTTGTTACGATCTTTCTGACCTTGTTCATTCACAAACTTATATATACGACAATTACCGGCAGTTTGTTGCGAAAGAAAATTATATTGCTCGCTTATAATGCAAATGAAACCGAGTAATTCTACGTTTATTACAGCGGGACAGTATTTTTTTCAATTGATTAATAATTGTTTTGTCTAACCTTCAGACAATTTTTCAACCACAAAAAGACGTTTGGTTGGACTATTATTTTTTGCAATAGTTTTTCGGGCCATAAGAAATCTTTTAGAAGCAGCAGGGCAAACAAATCGAGTGTAGGATTCGTCTAGCAAGAGACGGTGTCAACAATCATCATACAAAAACGAACCTTCAGGTTTTCTCAAAGTTGATGGACAATATGCTTTTTTATTCTTGACTGAAATATAGAAAAGCAAATATATAGACACAATTTTAATATTATTAATAAAAGAGGTCATTAATGGCTTTAACGCACAACAATCTGAAAAACAAACTTGGGATGTCCTCACGAATTTTGTTTCCAAGAATATACCCTAGATTTAACCAAACTATTACCTTAATGATATGTTTACATGTATGTAATAGAATTTAGGTGCCTTCAGGTGTACAGTCAGCATATGTTCAAATGATTGTTAAAAGAATAACAAAGCCGACCTGCTCGAGTACTTGTGTGTGTGAACCCTTAGTGTAATCATGTGTTATCTGAACTTGTCGTCGAAATACTTTTATGGAGCCCTGTTTTTAAAGAGCCACTCCGTGATTTTCATAACATATTATTTACCTTTGATACGAACCTACATGTCATATGTGGTAATATAAAATCAAAACATCATAACTTTTCATGTCCAAAAGACAAATAGATGACAAATGCCAGTTTTCCATAAAAATCTAAAAACAGCCTTATAAATGCACAGAGGTGTAGATATCACGTCAAATATACATGGATACTAGTTATATAACCTAACAAACACTATCAACTCCTAATTGCCCTCCTGGCTGTTTAAGATAAGTCTCCAAAATTACGTTTGACTATTTGACGCGCGCCACTGTCCAGTTTTCGATCATAATTGCGACGTTCTACCTTCATATTGTCACTGTTCAAAACAAATTAGCTCTAAAATATTTCTTTTTGGTAACAGTCAGTACTTCACGATCAAATGACACCATTGATTACTTTTTGCATATATGAGTCCAACAATTCACGGAGTGGCTCTTCAAGTCATGAGACGCCGCTACACAACGCAAGTACTTACCAAAAGCCCAGGTTGCAATGTCCTCGCTAGATATAAACGCTGCTCTCAGTGTCTCCTTCACAAGACTGTTCCAACTGAAGATTTTCTTGCCATCACAGACGTCCGACATAAGGAACTTGCTATTGCTTAACTCCAGGTAGAACCAATGTGAATTTTTGCAGAGAGATTCTGTTTGCTTCAGAATCATAACCGGCTTAGAAGCCTTCTGTCTTTTGTCCCAATGATACAGCACTGTTCTTATTCCACTGCTGCCATCTATCTCATTGAAGACAATTTTGTAGTCCGGAGCCGATCTTACTGTGTCTTTTCTCGTCGATAGTGCTATGTTAGCCGTTCTACAAGTGGACATCGAGAAAATAAGTTTTCCTCTGTAGATATATATTCCTCTTTGGATTAAGTCGACTCCTCCTCCTCGTGTTCTAAGTTTTACAATATTTCCTCCATGGACTACTGAAATACCTGTAAAAAGAGTACACAGATTTATTTCCTGTGATATTCGTGAATTCACCGCACAGGAAGTTGATTAATACATTCGCTGGAAATGAGGGGACAACTTTGTTTGCTTTGACACTCATGACTTCAACTCACAGACGTTAAAAATAATAAATATAATAAAATACGTAATGCATATTAAAATTAATGTCCCTTATGAAAATTATTATTGAGCGGCAGCCATCATTTAGTCTGCTTCTCAAAAACAACCTTACAGTCTCAAGTCTCGATAAAATGCAGTCTCGCCCAAGAGAGGTTAATCCGTTGTAAATTCCTATACTAACCTCACCTCTTTCCCACTCCGGGCGTTTCTCGGACTAAAAATATCGAAGCCTGGTTCAAAACCAAACTTTGTGCATTTTTACACTTTCTCTTTTCAAAACACAATCGCCTTATTAAGCGACTGTATCGTTGAATAAGCATCGCTGACAACAAATATTCTATCAATGCATGCGGCGTTTTTATTGGCAGAAAAATTGCAGATAAATTGTTCTATAGTTCGCTATATTGTTATATATTCTGTCGCTATAGGGGAACCTGCCGAAGCCCGAGAAGAGCTTGCATTACAAGAGAGGTTAGTATAGGAGCTACCTCATCTGGAGAGAAAGGATAAATTAACATGGCCCAAGTGGCACTCCAGTGAAATATTATGGAACTATTTCAAATGGAGGTTAGGGGAAGGGTCACCCTTTTTATGAGCAATTTAGCTCATCAAACCTGAGCCATGGTTCTCCGGAAATTTTCACAGTTTTTACTTTTTTCACTCCAGAAGTGCTGAACCCCCAAAGCTGAATTTTGCAGGGATGTTCCGGTTTTTTACATTTTTCACTGACCCCAACCAACCTGAAATGAAGACTCAAAGCCAACTTTGGTGTTGACCCTCATTCAGATATGGCATGGAAGTGTGGCCAACCTCAAATCTTCATTCGACTATTTTCAAGAAATAGTAGGAATCTCAAATTACTAAAATATCATTGTCTTATATGATGTGGTAGGGTTGCAAATAAGAAAAGGCATACCATTTTTAAATCTCTGTACAATGATTTATTCAATCATATTGATGTTTTAATGAGGATTTAAACAAGCCGATGTTCTTGTATGTAACGCAATTAATAAGCAAAATATGTACATTAAATAAAGTGGTCTGGAAAATTACCCGCAGTCGGAGCATTTGGAATGTGACGTCAAAGCAGCTTTTAATTTGCCCTATGGCACGTATGAAAAATATGAACCCCCATATGATTACCCTCGCAGGAAATAATCTGTTTATATTTTGTAGTATTATATAAGGAATAGCATTAGATTTTATAGACTTTCTTCCAATTTTGTTAAGAGAGTTCTTGTCTAATTCACTCGACATTGGACAATTATGATGGTGTACTTCACCTTGAGAATTTACGGGTATAATCTTGAACTTCAACAATAGAAATGCTGATGAGATACAGAGCCCATGCCTTGATTTTAACATCTGTTTTGCAAAGTTTGGGGTTCAAACTCCATGAACCTCTGATCCACTGTTATCTGTATTCATAGTCATAATGCCCTATTATAAAAATATAAACGAAAACTTTTTACTTATACTTTTATACTTATCAAATGAAAACAAACGTACATGTCACCAAGAGAGCCAACGCTGACCATCCAGAAAGGTCCATCTTGAAGTCAAACTTTTATATCCAGAGAATACAAGAGCCCAGGCCACTGCGTAAATATTTTATGGAAAAAAATTCTCACGGGTCCATATTATCATTGGGAACATTCCAAGGTAACCGTGGGTGAAAGAGACTTGTCACGAAGTAGTTCGATTAAATTACTTTCAGTAACAAATATAATATGGTAGGTGTATTTCTTTTCCCCCGTCACAACGAAGCCGTTGAATGATATAGAAAAGACGTCGCCCGTCTGCGCATGCGTCTAAATATTTCTCTACCAGGCTACAACACAAATGCAAACATTAAAGTATGTAAATTCCTGAAACAGGAGGTAAAGATGTAACTTTTTGTGTTTTTTCAACCTCTGATGATTTCTATCGGTTTATCGTTTTCATTAAAAGATACTGTAGAAATGTGTTGCCTTACCAGAACTTAAACACCGTGTAACCTAGCCAAATGAAACTTTGGTTTTAAACTTCGTCCAACTTTGCCTTTCAGATACGCTTCTTAGTGAATGAAACTTGGCATGCATCGTATCTTCCTGTGTATCTTTACGTCTTCAACTTCTTGGTTTTTCTTTTTTGATTATTTCCATGAAGAATAAAAGAATATAAATTTGTTTTTTGTTACGAACTCTGTAATGCTGATCTCAATGAAATGTTACCAATGATAGAGAACAATAAGTATCTTGTGCATCTTGAAGTTTTTACCAATGATTTAAAATAGCTTTGACAATTCTAAAAATGACACAGAGTATGTTTCATAAATCTATATTTGGCTGAAAATACTGAAATACCATCTGTCTTGAGTTCAATTTGAACATCGTCCTTAAACTTGCATCTTTAACTCTAATTGCCTAAATAATTATATTTTCTCGTTTTCAATGATAATAGAAAACCCGCCATATCGATGTTAATAAGTATAACAAATTTTGCATCTAATTTACGTGGATAGTAGTAAGTAAATCTAATAAACACTTTCGAAATATGTATATCATGTATCTTGCTGAGAAGAGGTCCAGTATTTCGATTGAGCCACTGGCGCGCGCCATTGTCCAGTTTTCGTTTATAAATTACAACTTAAATTTGTTTATTGATACCATACAGCAAAAAAAGGTAACTAATTCTCGATAAAATAACATCATCTATAAAGTTTGAAGTATTTGATTCCCACGTATGTGTGTCCCTTTAATGAAATGATTGGCTGGGGATAAAACCCACTCTGTCTTTCTGGTCCCCTTTATAAAACAAATGATTTATCTTTTCTAATGACAATGAATGTATGCCGAATGTATAATAAACTGCCTCAACCCAAAAAATTGTAGTCGTAGAAAAAAGCATTACTTATCAAACGAAAACTACTGACAGTCATTTTGTCTGAATCATTTGAGGTAGTGGAATGGATTCGCGTAGCTAAACCGATCATGGTTCAATTGTTTTAAACTGCTTTTTTTTATTCAAAGACATTGTCTTGCAATTGAAAACAATTATTTACGTTTACGTGGATCGCCTTGTTAACCGTAAAAACATGATACTGTCCCTTTGGTGACAATCAAAGATTGTAACAGGCATGTTGGTCGATTTTACCTATTATCTTATCAGTAGAAGTGTATGTGCTTTTCAAATTATAGTGTTTCTGGTCAATGCGATTTGCATCAAACAATACTATTGAAACACTACATGACTTTGTAATAATCATGATATTCTAAGATGCAATTTATTTCCAATAAATTAGATATATTTAGTTACTACACATATTTAACCCAATGTGTCTTAAAATCACTTTTTCTCATACGAAGGTCTTAAAAATGCTCGTAATTGATGAGATCGTCGACCATTAAGATGTAAAACATTAAGTCATAACAAAGGGCAAGAAAAAATACATCTTGATAATTGTAAAATACACGCAAAAGCATGTACATTATTGTCGGTTTAATTAGCCGAACACTAATGGTTATGAGTAATTTTATGGTTTGCTAATTTGAGATTGTGTGAGTATACTGATTGTGAGTTTGCCAAAGTATTTAATAGGAAATAGAGAGTACATCTATTGACTTGCTGGAATATTAACTCCTTAAACGCACTAGTGCACGCCAATATTTCGTAAACACAACGAATGCACAGATACTGCATATCTCTCGATATTACTCACTATCCTCACTCAAGTAATCTACTTCGTAAGTTACTTAACAAATATTTACGTATACAGGTAGTAAAGTGGATTTTTAAAGGCCGGAAGTATTTAATGTTACGTTACATTAAATCCGCATGAACTACGATATCGGAAATATTAAGAATTTGCTCATTACCAGAAAAGAGGAAACGGCAGCCTCTATGGTCAATCTAATAACAATGCTAATACTGTGTTATTAAATCGGTTAATTTACAACATTGCTTTCATAAAACATATTTCATTATTTGTTCTCAGTTCAGATTTTAGTTAAATTCAATAGCTGCACACAGTACTAGTTCAGCTGTTTCCAAGTGTCAATAATCTATCCGTTTTGTGCACAGCTAACCATAGATTGTTATGTGTCCAAGCCGACAGCGGCTGTCTTAACGTTTTCATTGTTGATTGCAGGTAAATTGTAAAGAATGTTTAGTATTTCATTGCATCGATAGAAACATTGGCTTATTTTAACGGAATGCTTGTTAATAAAACTATTACCGGTGGAGACACCAAAAATTTGTGACTTGGGTCTTATCCTGTGTTGTGTCCCTGGGCAAGACACTTCATCCACTTTGCACTCAGTTCACCCAGCTGTACAAATGGGTACCTGAACAAGGGGGAAGTACGGACCTATACATTGTTAATCGGCAGCACCGAAATTAATATCCCTCCAGGGTAATAATACTCAAGGGCGCTTTGAGCATGCTTTGTCATGGATATATGCGCGGTATAAGAACGCTATTATTATTATTATTATTATTATTATTATTATTGTTAATAACTAGTCAACTATTGAAAAGAGGGTTTAACCCTCTTAATAAAAGTAGTGTTCTTTAAAGAAAATTATCAACAATTAAAGAGGGGGTAGCGAACATCAAGAAACCTTACACACAACCCTCCCGGTTATGAAATAAGGAATAAACTTTCAACAACAACTTTTACATCTTATTTTGAATTATTTTCATAAATGACAATTTAGCCGTGCGTAGGTAAGTGTGAAGTAAAGCCACAGCACACGCGTATGAATTCTGAGATTCGCAACCCTAATCCTTTATAATGATCGAGTTTTAATCTTTTAAAAAAACATATAGGTAATATAAACAATAACCAACTCGTAACGGGAAATGACAGATTATCTTTCCCTCGTTATATTAATTGTGCAAGGCTCGAGAATAACGAAATTAATATAACTCGGGGAAAGATAATCTGTCATTCCCTATCACTCGTTAGTTATTTTTTTATATCTGTTCATCAAAGACTATTTTATTCACTTTGTACGGGAACATTATATTTGAAAGACAGATCCATTTCAGTATAATGCCAATTGCTAAAGTACAAAATAAAACATAAATTAGCATTTTCAGCATGCTTTAAGTTACATTGTTTCTAATGAATGAAAAATTACAGAATTTCAGTAATACATGAATCTCATGACACAAATGTCATTTTCGTAACATCTTTGCATATGTTGGAATACGGTTATTTCCTATACTTGTCATCATAGTTTGTAAATAAGGCACAATTGACTCTCTGCTAGAACATGTCGACTAAAGACTAAGGACAAGAATGCAGTCGAGAGGAACTGGGGAGTAGCATCCCACAGAAAAGCAGCACTTTACGAATATATATATATATATATATATATATATATATATATATATGTCTGGAGAACCAGCTACTCTCGGCTAGTGCATATCAACTAACGTAATCAAACTGGGAAACACAAACAGGGACACTACCAAAAAATTAAATAGTGAGAATTCAAGGTGAACTCTCGATCCTGAGGAAGTTGTATCAGTATTGTTGTTTTGTGTCTCCAATTTGACGTTAACGGCGACTATCAGCTCTGCGCATGTTCCACAACAGGCTTCCTGTATTGTCTTATCTTTAGGACAGATGGCATCCCCGATATAAGTCTTGAGTGGGTGACAGGAAGGGGGAGAAACATCACCCCAGGGGCAGTCTGTAATGGAAAACATAATGACGTTATTTTATCTGAATGAAGAAGGAATTATTTTTGGCGAGGCTCGATTTAAAACATGGTCATCTTAACATAAAAAATTTCATTATTACAACACCTCTTGCATATAAGCATTCTCTACTTCCGGTTCTATTTGATGTCGAAGTTCTGTTATGAGACCAGGCTTTTTTCGAAGACATGGTTATATCATAAGACAAACTTCAATCCTACGCCACGTTTCTACTCAATTTCAAGGATATGTTGCAATGTTTGAGGTTCTATTATAGGCCAATGTTCTATTCGAAGACAAAGTTTTATTCAGTGCCAATGTTTTATCAATTCCAAACATGGAAGACTCTGCAACAGTCAATGTAACTCATCCTTTAAGGACTTATTCTGTGCACAAATAGCTACATTTCAAAATAGATCATCAGCGTCACATAGTATTTGTGACACACTTTTAGAAACCGTTCTTAAATACACATTATTTACGTATGTTAGTAACTCTCTAAATACTGGAATGGTTCGATGTTAATCTACAGTGCGTAAAATAGTTGTCAATTGTATTAATGAAGCTGAAAATGTAAGATGGGCTACTCAAGTCAGATTGAGACAGGAATTGTTCAGATACCGCTTCACTCACACTACTTTTGGTATTCACAGACTTTATAATCTGGTGTATGTTTATCCACTATACAGAGATAATTTATCAATGTGTAAAACTCAAGAGCAGAATTTGAAAAATATTGTGTACTCTGTAAAAGACAATGTAACGATTATTATGCCACATTATCTTACACTGTGAAGACTATATGTACAACACAATTTTTGTTCAAAACTTCTTGACCTATTTGATTTTGAAGCGTATGTACAAATTGAACTATTAACTGAAGATGAATTGCTGTCTCTCTTTTCTGGAGGTGAATTACCAATAACTGACCAAATAGATGAAGTGTCTTGGAGATGAATGATTTACTTTTCTGTAAATACCTGTATACCCTGCTCTCCTCACTCAAGTGTACATTCTAGATATTTTTGTCTCTGCTTTGTAAATATTTCTCCTTGTGATAGTATTGTAATTACTTGATGTAAGTGTAAATATATATGATGATCTTCGGATTAAATCTGGAGGAAATAAAGAGATTCATTCATTCATTCATTCGACACACAGTTTCTGTACAATACCAAGTTATTGAAATTAATGTAAAAATAAACCACATTAAAATGATTACACTAATTATTGTTTTCAAATATGCCTGATTGTAACTTGCATAGTATACATGTATACAGACTTACTTGGAAATTCTGTTTTAGCGTTTTGTAAACATGTGGAACAACACGATTTGTTCACATGATCCTTATAACACGCCTTGGATCCATAGTTCTGTATATATTTTTCACATGTCATTGATTCAAATGGTATGACGTCAGTGCACGTGCTTGGATACGTCACTTCCGCTTTGGATGTTGATGATAATGACGACTTTGATGGTGATGACGATGTCATCATTGATGTGGTAGAATCAGTTGTTGTAGGGTAGTTTCGACAGGTATGGCAGCATTTATGTCTATCCTCAGGTGAATAATTCAAACAGTCATCTGACTTGCATTTACCCGCAGATATCTTATCTCCACATGGGCATTCTGTAAATATACAAAATAATAATAAAGAAATTAAATCAAAAGGGAATAAAAAAAACTAAGCTTGTACAGTATATTTATTCACTGGAAAAGGGATTTTTAGGAAGGACTAAATCAAGTTTCATTAACAAATTATGCATTTTGATTAACTGACGTCGCAAATAGTCACGATCGCACTTGGAGAAAAGCTTCAATAGCTTAAATTATCAGTTTTACATCTTTTGACCACTGTCAGGAACAGCTCGTTCAAGTGTAACTATACAACCGAGGTTACCTAAATATATGCTATCTATATGAGTTTTAATAAAACGACTCAATGAGATTGTATGTACTTTTTTTCTGGTAAATCTTACCTAACCATAAAAAATGTACTAGAGCGTAAAACATTGTCTTCCCTTCCCCAAATTATCAAAATGTCTAGACAATACAACTTTAAAACGCGATGAACGTCCTGTATACTTTTTATATTCAGTTTAACTTAATTACTTATCCATATTTCCACAGTTATATCATACACAATAATTTTACCCAGTGACCAAGCCGTACCCTTCAAAATTCAAACATCAAATCTTTACTATTGAAATTGAAAAGATGATCAAATCCCCGAAAGGAACATCTACAGGATTCGGAGAGGCATTATAGAAAAATTTGTGATGATTGGTTAAACGATAACGGTTTCGCTCCTGAAAGGTTGGTAACGCCGAGGACGACACCAACAACGACACCAACTACGACGCCTATGGAAACCCAGCAAGAAACTCAATCCTTCGGGGACAGACATGATCAAAAGAAGCACATCATCTATACATGTCTGACCCTAATTATTGTACAAACATGCTGTTTGTTTTTAAAGAACCGGTGTATATTTGTAAATTTGTTTTTTGCAATTTATACCTTATGTAGAGATAATATATTCGAAGTTACGTTATCTAGGTTGTGACTTTTATCAGAATCAGTGGCATTCCCATCGGAAATTTCCTATTTGAATATTGTTCTTTTTTTCGGAAATTTAGAAATTAGCAGGAAAATGGCTATGAGTTCAGTAGAACGACATCAAGCAAGTTAAATTGAGATTTTGATCGAAAACCGCGTGCCAACGACTGAAACGGGATTAAGGAAAGGTATTAACAGCATACACAATGGTTGGTAATATTAAGAAGGTCTTTTAACTAATATACATGTAGAAGGGACGCAGAAGTTTTATTCTTAACATTTATAAGGCCGTTTTACGATTACATTAAAAACAATGTTAGATATAAAGATGTTTATTGGAAAGGCGTTTTGAACTAAAAACTTCAGATTTTACAATATTGGATGATATGTACATATATCTTTCAGTTTGATATACATTTTCATACCTTCAGGTCCATCACAGATTTGAGCGCAAGTGTTACAACACCGAGCTGTCCATTCTGACTTATAACAATTCTCGGGCCCGGAAAGAAGAATGTCGCACGTTCCGGCCCCTTCGGTTGTGGTGAAAGTTGGACTATCTCCGTGTGGACACGAGTCTGTCAACAGATAAACAGTTTTAATATCTATAAGTAAGAAAAACAGTTTACTAAATTTGAGAATTATTATCAATATTTATATCTAATATTGAAATTAAATCATGATTCATATAGTTCATGCGATATATACCTGATGAAAATGTTCAATACATCACGTTCACATGATTATTATCAAAACTTGCCTCTCAAAAACTTCATTCATGGAATTCCATGCCATCATAACATTATACATGTACCGGTATTCATAAATTACAATCATCAACAATTCCAGCTTTCATGAAAACATAACATTTTTCAACATAACCAGTTTTCAACTTTGAGCTAAGTAATGTGTTATATATGACGTTGAGTTCTAATTACAGCGGAAGCCTGGAAGCCATTAAATGTTTGTAATTATATTTTGTCGTGATATAATATGAACAGATACTTCATATCTATAAATTAAAGATATTATATAAGTTCACAATTCGCACAATTTTGTTGCGGACAGAAGGGAGAGCGAGTGATATATAGGGGCTAATGGCGTTGAAATTAGCACTCATTCGCTATCCTCAGTGTTAACATGACGTGATCGTTCATGATATATCACAACATGATATGGTGACATTTATAGCCTAAATTTATACCAATTTATACCTTTTTAAGCATTCTTCAGTGTTGTAACTGAGATTCAAGCGCATATCTACAATAACCGTTTCATGAAAGGACATTTATTCATCCTCCCGAAAAACAATGCTCCATGTAAGATAAAGCTTAAACGATAACTTTTGCAAGTTGCTTGAACCAAACTACATAAACTCACTCTGTCATCATCAATACCACGACAAATGGTATAAAGTCATAAACTGAATGATGTTACAATGCACTGTGACACTGTGCTTTCAGAGGATTTCATTTTTTAACGAATATTAAATAATTAAGAATGACGATAGATGTGAAATCACATCAAGGTGTGATTTGATAACAACTTAAAGAAAACTATTCATGAGTGTCGATAAAGTTAAAAATTTCAACATATTTCTGAAAAGGTTGCAGCTTTTACAATAAATTTCATCTTGTAAAGTTAAAGTAAAAAATTTCAACATATTTCTGAAAAGGTCGCAGCTTTTACAATAAATTTCATCTTGTCCATAAGTTTAATTGTTTGCAAATATACACTTGACAAAAATCAGATACATACATATGTGAAAGTCAGAATTACGATGTTTTCGTATGTTTAGATGTCCCATGTGTTAAATCCTTTTACCTTTCCAAAAATACTTCTTAATATCAAATAGTTTATTTCGAACTGTAAATCCGAAATGTACTAGTATGTTAAAACAGGACCCCGTTAACGTTACAATCAAGAACGAAACAATAACTTTTATGAATGCTTCAAAAAGAAAGGTACGATTCCTTGATTTTTCACGAAGCAAGGAAGAATAGTATTGTCTGTACAGTTATATAATCAATCAAAAGAACATCATGTCTAAAATACAAACATGCACTGATGAAAAAACATTAATTCATAACAAAATAGCGTTTACAACAAACATGCATGAATAATAAACATGCATGATAAACAAACATTAATAATGGCAGATGTTGAATAATGATTATGATTCATGATATCAATGCAATTAGTGTCGCTTTAACAGGATGGGAAGGAATAAAGAACATACCTGATGCAACGGGCGCACCGTCATTCTTTTGACATTTGCCGTCCATACACCACTGTTGATAGAATAAAGTCATCATGATTCTCGTTTCTATCGAATGATATTTTCCTTTGCTTTAAAAGCACTAGTGAACGCTTTCACGGTTTAAATTGGTTATTTTAAGGTTTACGAAGACTTATGCATTCACATAAACTTTCTATCGATGCAATGAAATACTAAACATTCTTTACAATTCACCTGCAATCAACAATGAAAACGTTAACACTGCCGCTGTCGGCTTGGACATATAAAAATCTATGGTAAGCTGTGCACAAAACGGTTAAATTATTGACACTTGGAAACGGCTAAACTAGTATTGTGTGCAGCTATTGAATTAACCTAAACTTTAAACTGAGATAAAATCATGAAATATGTTTTATGAAAGCAATTTTGTAAATTAACCGATTTAATAAAACAGTATTAGCATTGTTATTAGATTGATCATAGCGGCTGCCGTTTCCGCTTTTCTAGTTATGAGCAAAATTTTAATATTTCCGATATCTATATATCGATTTCCCTTCTTTTTAACCTGATCTCCCTTCTTTTTAAACGGAATATAATATTAGGCTCAAAATTGACATTGTGTACGTTATCATAAGACCATGACAATGCATGGTGTTCGTTTTTTTGTGGTCTAGTTTATGTTTTCAAATAGAGTTACATAAACATTTGAACATTTAGCATTATTTTCACCTCATCTTAAGGCATTTCAAAGATCCTTTACTTGTATTGCAGACTTTCTTATTAAAAAGAATTCCTGTTCATGTCAAAGTTAGCTTCGTGTGCATATCATGCGGGTCCCGGAATATTACGGGATAGTAAGATTATTTTCAAAGTTAGCTTCGTGTGCATATCATGCGGGTCCCGGAATATTAAGGGATAGTAAGATTATTTTCAAAGTTAGCTTCGTGTGCCTATCATTCGGGTCCCGGAATATTAAGGGATAGTAACGTTAATTTCAAAGTTGATTTGTGTGCATATCATGTGGGTCCCGGAATATTACGGGATAGTAAGATTATTGTCAAAGTTTGCTTCGTGTGCCTATCATTCGGGTCCCGGAATATTACGGGAAAGTAAGGATATTTTCAAAGTTAGCTTCGTGTGCCTATCATTCGGGTCCCGGAATATTACGGGATAGTAACGTTAATTTCAAAGTTTGATTTGTATACATATCATGTGGGTCCGGAACTTATGGGAAAGTAAAGATATTGTCAAAGTGTGCTTCGTATACATATCATTCGGGTCCCGGAATATTACGGGATATAGTAAGGATAATATCAAAGTTTGCTTCCTTTGCCTGTCATGGGTGTCCCGGCATATTACGGGAAAGTAAGGTTATTTTTAAAGTTAGCTTCGTGTGCATATCATGCGGGTTCCGGGGTCCCGGAATATTAAGGGATAGTAAGGATAAAGTAAATAGTAAAGTTTGCAGAGATAAGATGGGTCTTAGCAATATTAGGCAATATCCGATCTTTGGATGTGGGCTAAGCAGGTTATTGTGATTGTAAACGCGTTTTTTGTTTAAATTGGCTATTTAATTGGTTAACATTTATCGATTCAGCAGCTATTTGAAGACTTCATCACCTATACCTGCTTGTTTCCACACGTTGTCCCCGGGGCCGCTGTTACAAGTAGACAGACGGAAGTGTTAGATGATGCACAAAACATGGCACGGCAGAACAGGTCACCAGAATCGAAATTAGTACCCTGCAAATGATATAGATAGATAGATAGATAGATAGATAGATATTCGTATAAGGACATTTTCAGGGTTATATAACTAAGCTTTGACTTTACATGATATAAAATGTGTAATGCACTAATTTCCTGAAAAAGGTTAGGCCTACTAACTATCCCGTAAAAACTACTTAGATATACATTAACTTTAGCAGAAGACACAAAAACAGTGCTCTAGGCTCTCACAACCCCCGAAGTACGCAGTGTTGATACCCAATTGATCCCTCTAAAGCTTTTACCAACATACATCCTTATTGGAATGGACTTGTGATAAGGTTTATAATACCAAGTACCATATGTCTCTTAATCAAAGGGACGTAACTCTAAATAAAAATCTTCATCAAATCAATGTGTGATGTGTTTACCAATTACCAAAGCATAAGTCTGGTTTCGGAAAGACGCAGAAGGCTATGTCATTGCAAGACAGTTATTGTTATTCTTAAATTGGAATGTCAAGGAACATAACTCTAAAAGTATTTGAATTGTGGCATGTCAGAAATGCTTCATGCGCATCACTAATGTACATTCAAGGTATGTGTCAAGTTTCAGAGAGGTTGAGCTAAACCTAAGGGAAGAGCTGACTTCGAAATACGGGCACTGTCGATTTTTTTTTTTTTATTATTTAAATTTTTATTTTTTTATTTTTTTAATTTTATTATTATACTCCAAAACTACTCATTTCATCGTGCTGAAATGCAATATGTTCTTCACTGATAAACATTTCAAGCATGTATAGTGTTTCAGAAAGATTGATTGATAATTGTGGTTTCGCAAGGCAGGTTTAGTCATTTGTAATAGATAACACACGAGAGTGAGGGCACGCATTGGATTGTAAAACCTTAGGATTTGAAGCTGGCGGGAAGTAAGACCGAAAACAAAGCTTGAGTTCTTACTTCGCGGAGATTTCCAACTGAGCCTTTTACATTTGCAAGCATTACCAAAGTTGAGTGTATTATCTAACTTAAATTCCGGTCAAATTGCTGATATAAACATCGTCAAATTGCTGTTATCAACATTGAAAGAAATGCACTTGCAAATCAGTCGGAAGTTTAAAAGAGATGCCAATGGGAATATAATTCCCTAATGAAAAAAACCCACTGGGTAGTTATTACTTGAAAAAAGATATCCAATAATTAAAACACCAATAGGTTTCTTCGGATCTGACAGGTAGACAGCTTTAGGTCAAGGGACATAACTCTATATCTTAAAATTGAAGAACATATAATCACCCTGCAAAGATAGGATTCATTCCCAAACTGCTGACGACACTGCTCATCCGGGGGATAGAGTTGACCTGGCATTTGATCTCCAATATCCGGTACGTTTTCATTGACTGGTTCACTTCCGGTCAGACATGATTCTCGGTCGGTGTTCGTTCTTTGCAAAATTAAAAAGCTTTTTTAAAAGTTGTCAACTGCAAGCAACTGAAAAAAGACTCAATTTTTCTGTTATATGTTTAAATCTTGTTGAAGAAATAATCCCATTAAAAGTATAAATGTATGAATTCTATTTTTCAAAAGGCATTATTTGAAATGTAAAAATAGTTTTGTTTTATTTTTCACGGGGTAATAAAACATATAAGAGGATAGTATTAATACACTGGAACTATGTTTCTAATATTCAATATCTTTAAGCTTCTATATTAAAACAGAAAGAACTGAGAAGAGGGTACATTAACACTTTGTCTCCTGTGTATAGATTCCATAGAAAGACGACGTCACTTCTACTAAGTGCTTCACGGTTACCCTAGACTGAACGTTCCAATGCTCTTCACTTTATTACCCGTAGGACTTTTAATCAGGAAACTTTTTCTTAAATACTTAACTTTTATTGTGAAAAGAGATCTAACCCTACAATGCGTTTTTCAAGTGACGGACACTTATCAAAGGTCTTTACTTACAACATATAAAACATTTTATGCGTAAGTTTGAATTTGCATACAAAATTTGCGAACACAAAGTTTGACATTGCAAACTTACGAGTTTTCTACGAAGTCAACAAAAGCTTGAATCGAGCAATTTGAGAAGAACCAAGGGTTATATTTCGTTTCTTTGGTTTCATCGTACGATTGAGGGGCCATGATAAAACGGTCAGTCGCTAGGCAGTCGTTGTATTCCCCATCGTGATTCGCTCCAAGGCTATTAAAACAAACACATTATATTAGATTGAGATTCCTAAACGAGAGCACAATCGAACGTGTGCGAGATCTCGGAAATGTATTCAAGATTATCATAGAAATCCATCATATAGCAACTGTTCATGAACACGTTAACATAAAAACTAACATGACATTTGAAATTTGCATAAATATCGATAAATGGAATATCGTTGGCCAAATGAAAATGAAAAATTTAGATTTGAACTATTATTCTTGATCCGATTCAAATTATTAAGCAAATATTCACTTCAGTGATACTATTTCAACAAAAACATCATTAAGGAAATTTAGTCCTTCACGAGAGCTCCTATGAATAGATTTCCACCTATAAAGACATTCCCTATCTACAGAGGAAGCTCCGGCATAATATCCTATACTGTATAGGAATTGATTACAATTGTGACGATAGATTGCAGTATCGAATATCGTGATAAAAAATCTGACGATATACGTAACTTGAAATATCGCTGTATCGTTATACGTATCGTTGAATATAAAATTGTTTATTTTGCATAAAAAGTTAACTTGTCAAAAATTAATCTTTCTATTTTTTTAAATCCCTGAAAAAAGTATATCGAATCGAATCGCAATACGATATCCTATTGTATCTATCGCGAAATATCTGTATAGCCAGACCACCAGAATTATTGACGGAGCTACCTCTGTTGGGAGAAAGTTACATAAAGAACTATTCAATGCAAATCTTTTCAGTGTATAAACCTGTGACCGAGTTCATGAGTGGCGGTACCAACACTCTGGAACCCTCCATGATCTTCCACAACAGACACGCTGTAACCGTCCTTGTTACACATGGAGTTAACGTTGGCCAGGCCTGGTCAGAAATATTTTTTTACCATTGTTAAAGGCACGCCAATATTTTGCATTTTTTAACACTGATGGGAAAAAAATGAAGAGAATGAACAAAATCAGTTAAGAAATAATCATTTAAGAGAAATTATACCACTTTGAATAAAAAAAACTACTATCAAATTTTTTTACCAAAATCGGTCAAGAAATAAAAGATTTATATCTTCTACCACATTTAAAGAAATAAGTTTCGTGGCAGAATGTTTTAATTTCTATTTCTTGTGTTCAAATTTGAAATATATATTTATCACACTAGAGTTCCTTGAAAGGTCATAGAAGACAATGGAGCCAAAACAATATTGAGGGTGGAGCAGGAAATAAGGTAACGTCATTTAATCATTTTTTCCCCCAATCCACCTTTAGATTGTAAAATGTTTTTCTTTCAAACCTACAAATTAGCATATCGTACAAGGGGATGGTACCGTTATACTCCATAGTGGACACTTATTTAAAGGAGGCACATAACCAATTTAGATATAGCAGTTTCATAAATTATTGGTATTATATAAACGGGGATTCAGAAATTGGTCTTGATACTGTAAATCTAATTGGATTCGATACTCTTAATTACTTACCAGTTGTGTAGTTAAAACGATAGCCTGTATCGCCACCGGTAATATCATAGCTGGAAAGAAATAAGAAAGATTTGAGAAACATAGTACACGTCATGACCCATAGTACACGTCAAGTCCATACCCATTTAGCCTGTGTATATGTCTTTACTGAAAGCAAATATGACATTTATAACCTAATTTTCCACACCAGATCTGCGTTCAGATCTGAGCACTTTTCGACAGGGGTCATGTAATGTCACCTTTCACTACAGCAAATCAGCGACAAGACCAAATAATTGTCGGAAGGATTCGATATGTAAGCGAACCTGTGATTGGCAAAACATGATAACGGAAATGATGGGCGACAAAGCCGTATTGCATGCTGAAATTTGCTAATTGCAATGTATATTATGAGTTCGAGTTTTCTCGCTTCAATGGATAATTGATCTAAGAAAATTCCAATTTACTAGTTTTAACAGAAATCCCGTGCTACCTCAGAGACCAACAGCAAATCGCAATGCTCTGTATCTCCCAAACTATAGCATTTATTCAAATTTAGCATGTACATTCAAAGTGGTTATACACTATTCTTACAAGACAGTGCTGGATACTCGATTCGTTAAAATTTCAACTATATATGTTTACAACCCAATATAATAATAAGTCTCATAAGTATATAATTACACATTTGTTTCGCTTCATATTTCTTGGAATCTGGTATAGAAAAGTGTTGCTTTATTGTTATATTAACCCTTACCTTGTAAACAGCATGAGATGGTCATGGGCAATAGATCCACTCTTGTTGGACAACACCCATTCACGGAGATTGTCCAAGGTCAGAGTGGCATTAATTCGCATCACACCGTCAAACAAATTCACGTGATCTTCAGTCCAAGGTGACGTTTCTGCTGTCTAATATTATAAGATGAAGTGTTCATATTTAATGACGTAGAAGATAGCACAGTGTTGGTACTTTTTGTAAAAGCAATCTCAAAGAGACAATGTCGTTGGTAACTCGCACTTGGAAGAAACTACAGTTTATTACATATGTGGTGGTACTGAATTAATGTTATTCTATTGAACGTATGAAAGCATGCAATTGTGATGGTACGATATATGTACAACCGTCACTATGGAATATCTCGCTTTTGCACGTTAAAACGTTTATGATTTACTCGTTAAAGAACCGTACCTAACTGAAAGTTGTTTAGTAATTTACAACTTGAAATAATTCAGAGCGCATCACCATACTACATTCGGAAGGACTTGTGGTCATAAGTGTAAGTAAAAAGGTTAGAGAACATGCTGGAGAAGTATTTAAGAATATACCTCGGATATGATGAACCCAACCAGACGTACGATAAACTTGTAATCTTGGGTAACAATGTGGGAAAACCTTAGATTTACCTGTAAATACAAAATAAATGAATAAATAACGTTTTTTTTAGAAAAATATGTTGTAGGTACAAATCTAAAACGTCAACCATATATATTCCATATATATATTCCATATATATATATATATATATATATATATATATATATATATATATATATATATATATATTTTCTATACATTACATATTATATATATTCTACATTTTTTAAAAAGAAACAATTATAGGTGATTTGATAATTTTGAGCAAACCAATTTTTCGGCGTATAAAAAGTGTAAGTACAAAAAAAATAAACACAAACCAGAAACTACAGGATACTACACAACATATCCGTTTTGAGAAAAATATGAAAACTTCAAGAACCGTTTGAGTGAACATAGACCAAGAAGTAAAAGTCCTTCGGGTCTTGGCTTCATTATTTTTACAAAATAGTACGGTTACGAGGTCATTAACATGCTAAACTACACTCTGATATAATGCCTTAAAGATATCATATCCCAGTTTTGTATCCGACTTCAATCCCCATTTTCATAAAGACAATACATTCAAGTAAATAAAACACCAAACAGAGTTTCGATTCGTCCTTTAATTAAAAAGATATAACGGTTCAAAAAGCGTAGAAATTGGCCACCTCGAAAGCCCAATTAAAAAAGTCCCTAGAGTGGCCTGAGCTCTCCTTCGGCTGATGTGACGAAATAGACAGGACTCGCTCCGCGTTTGTTTGTAAACAAGTATATATCAATGCAGATATGGGTCGCATTCGTCTACGTTTTCATTGAGAATGAGACATGCCTTCTTCATGCGTTGCTGCCAACTGTACTAATAAGAAATCAGGAGACATTCAACTGCATCAGTTTCCGAAGAATCCTGTCCAATTGATTTAAACAGTATTTTATTTCCATAAAACATATAATACACAACATTCAGAATATATATATATATATATACAAAAAGGAAAAAGGATTAGCATAAAGTTACTGTCACATGAAATCAAAGTTTTAAATTGTGCCAGTGAGGCTGCATTTCTAATGGTGGTATCCAGCGCGTTCCAAGCATTAACAGTTGATGGAAGAAAAGAGTTATTAAAATGAGACAAACGCCCAGAAGTGCCTCGTAGATTTTCGGAATTTCGTAAATTATAACTGCTTACATTAGAAACGTTAGGTGGAACCCATATCGACAGATATTGTGGAGTTAATCCATACACCATTTTATAGAACATACATAATTTGTGAAAGTGGCGCCTTTCCATTAACGAAGACAAGCCTGTTTCAGTATATAGTTTTTGGTGACTTGTGCCACCTGTTAGCCCAGTTTGAAATTTGTTTTAAATCACTGTTTAGCAGGGTCTGAGTCTGGAAAGGATCTTCTATAACAAGGTATAGAGAAGTGTCATCTGCAAAGGGTTTTACATTACTTACCAAACCGTCTGTTAAATCATTTATATAAACAAGAAATAGTAGCGGCCCCAAGACAGAGCCTTGGGGAACACCAGCAAATATTGATTTTGTGTTTGATTTATGACCATTTATCACAACCGATTGTTTTCTATCGCTAAGATAATTCTTAAACCACCGTAAAAGACTTCCGGTGATTCCAATGGATTCAAGTTTTACTAATAAGCCGGCATGCCAAACACGATCGAAAGCTTTACTAATATCACAAAAAATAGCTCTGACTTCTTTACCATCCTCCATGGCTTTTGATATCACATTGTAAAGTTCCGTTAATTGATAAACTGTCGAGTCTCCAGTTTTAAAACCAGACTGGTGTTTAGATATTATTTCATTGTCTATAAAGAAATTGGACAAAGTTTGTTAGTCAGAAAAGAGCGAAGTGGAGTCCTAATGGCAGGTCTGTCATCTGCTCCGATCATTTCACAGAGGACTGTTATGATCTTTCCTACGATTTCAAAACGGACTTTGGACTTGCCCCACAAAGGAAAAGACTCGTCAAAAATGCCGTACCAACAGTAAATAAACAGATAAAGATGAAAATGGGCCCGCTACCCGTCTGTCCAGCGAGATATGACAGTCAACCATATCGGAAGAGAAAACGGACGGAAGACTTTGAGAAGAGGGAACGAAAGAGGGTAAGGAATTTGAAAGATTGGCTAATTCAAAATTCTATCCAGGGGGAGGTGGGATAAATAATCATGAAACTTTTGGGGAGTTGACTTTAGTTGATGATTTTGCAGATGAATGTTGAGTTTTTATCTGCAGTATGAATTTATGTCTCTCAAGATTAGTTGCAGAAATTAGTAATTTAAACCCCAACAATTGTTTACATTTTTAGTATTTGATAACATATGGGGTTGAAAAATTCATCGAGTTGAACTAAATAGTTATTTAAAATGTTGGAGAGTATAATGAAATAAGGTGCATATATAGATAGATAGATAAATAGATAGATAGATCTGTAAATGGTACACAGTGACATGTCTGCAGTTTGTTACATTACTAGTTTCGGGGAATATATATTTTTTGGTGCTGATTACTTTAAGGATACATACAAAAATGTGAGCACGTCGCTAATGTTTGTATGTTGACATGCACTACAGTTTTGGTTATAACATTTATGAATTAAAATTTCTTGCTACAGCTTCACTTTAGAAGCAACAAAAAGTAAAATTAAAGCCAAAAGCTGCCCCGGAGAAACATTTACCATTTTATGTAGCCTTACAGTGGATAATTTATAACCTATTTGATATTGATAAACATTGCAGTATGAAATAATATATTTAGTAATACAGATTTGTTAATATTTTGTCATGTGTCACGTGTATTGACAAACCTAATTACCTTCATCAAGTTTCAATAAAGGCTGTTGATCATGTGTGAGGATAAAGTTAGATAACTAATCAGTGTCTTGTACATGTGTATTATCTTTTGGAAATGTGCCAGGTGCTGAGGTCATTAAGTTTATTGCTTAATTGCCACAATGTACAGGTGTGCGGCATTTCATGTAGGCTGTTAGGTAATAACTTTATGACTATATTGTCTGGTGTGAAAAAGTAGTGTTAGGTAACTAAAACCTCTCTCTGGTAAAATACCGGTACTAAAGTGATTCTAGGACAAAAGCCCACCCGGACAAGATCCCACCCGGACAGAAGCCCATAGGACAAAAGCCCACCCTGACAAAAAGCCCACACTAAACCTCAATATACTAGGACAAAAGCCCACACTTGTTTATTTTATTATTCAAAAAAATACAAGGACACAACGGGAGTCTAAAAGCACTAACAACTTGTGAATAATGAATATGTAATATTCATGAAATTGACATATTGTTGTCATTACAGAAAAATACATTTTCACAGCATAGCATAAGCATACAAGACTCTCAATTCTTTCCATTTTTCCACATATTCATAAGATGAATGTTATGAATCAGACCAATTTAGCAATTCCTCATACACGCATTGAGATTTGCCAGTTAGCAAAGCATAAACACAGGTGACGCTTCCATTGCCAAGTTTTGACTCAAGCCAATTTATTGTCAACACACTGCAGTGTGACATTGAGGTGAAACACTTACCTTAGAGTAATTACTTTTGACTCAAGCCAATTTATTGTCAACACACCGCACTGCCATACTATTGGTATTCATTCATTGACCAGTGACAATTAAAGTAATCACTTAAGATTTAATCCCTTTCAAGACACCACTGATCACGTCACAACATCTTAGTATTTCACACCCATATTTGTACATCAATATATTATTCTCATATGATTGGTGGGCTTTTGTCCACATACTAAAAAATAGGTGTGGGTTTTTATCCGGGTGGGGTTTTGTCCTATGGGCTTTTGTCCTTGTGGGGTTTTGTCCGGGTGGGCTTTTGTCCGGACACCACTAAAGTACCTAGGGAAATGGAAATAATATGCTTTTCAGCGTTAATATTTTCATTTGGTTGAAATACTTAAAATTGAAAAAGAATTTCATATTAACAATACATTTCCAAGCAGGCTTTAAATTACATCACAATCAACAATAAATGGTGTGTTATTATTGACAATATTGGCCTACGTCACTCTAGATTAGTACCACACTCTTTATCTCAAACACTGACCATTAACTCACACAAAACAACAATAATCTGTATCCTTACTATGCAAAATACATTAGTACGTAAGTCTAAGTTTTTATGAAGGTGGCAAATCGCGAATCAAGAGGTAGGGATTTACTAAACACATCAAAAATTTAATCTTCATTATCAACTGGTTAATAAGCCCCAAAACAGCTGTTCGGAACCGTCGTATCCTATTCCGAGATCCGGAAGTTGCCGAGAGGCAGTCCATCAAAAGCGAGATCTCATTGTTACAGTCATGCAAAGCAGAAACACATTACGATAGAGTTACGATAATGAGTTGACACTATACAATGGCACAAAGTAGTAACAAATAATCTACATATACAATTGTCAATCTACTACACAGGGGTATAGTCGATTTGTCTAGATGTTCAAACAAAAAACAGTCAAAATGGCGGCAGATATCAGTTTGGGTTCACTCGATCGGCATTATCGGAGATTAACAACCCAAACAAAAAACTAGTTAATTAATGTCAAACAGAATATGTCGATGTATTGATATTAATAGCTTTGGTGACTTAGGGGCTTTTTATAAGTACAATCAGTGAAAATATATACGTTCACGACCGCTGAAATCTACACTGTAAACAATGACACAGATCAGCCAGTCGTTAACGAGTCCTGTCTATGTCGTCACAACCCACCTAGCACCTGATTGGCTAATAAAACGTTTGGCGTCTGTTTTCCGGAAGTGTTTATAAAACACGTTTTTTCTGCTATTTTCAGGTGGATGTGAACTTCAATAGTTGTTGATATTTATTCTTAACTATGTTATGAAGTATTTCCGCTAATCGTACCCCCTCTGTGGATATATTATATTTAAATACTATTTGAATCACTCAAAAGAGATAAAAAAAAACTTGAGTGTTCGAAAAGGTCATGTGAAATGCAATTCTTCAATACCGGAAAATAATGGAGCGTTAGAACAACATAATGGCGTAACAAGTGTAATTTAAAGTCAGTTATCGCCCCTATATTTAGAGACTCCAACTGCGCATTCGCATGTAGTGTTGTTGTAAAGGTAAGAACAAAAACCCTTGACAATGTCAAGAAAACCGGTTCAATGAGGAATTGTGATTTCGTCTGCAACGCCAAGATCGAAAACCTTATGTTTGGTACTATATACCGTCGGAAAAAATTAACATTTTGCCCCTTATCTATTCGATAGGTCAACAGATTCAAATTCGTTTGAGAGAGTGTGGTGGTGTGATGTGCAAAATATCATTTAGTGGCGGGCCAGGGAACTTTGCAGCAAATCGGTACATCAACAGCGTCCGTGGGCATCACTTGCATCAGAATATTCGGGAATAATATCGTTAATTCATTCTTATTCAGAACGCGTCATTCTCAACCAAATTGCCAAAGCTACCGATAGTCTTAACCAAAGACCTGGGCCTCCTTTCACAAAGCCTTAAGGTGATCGAAAGTCCTGAAGGTAACCTTAGTGCAATGTTAAAGGATGGGAGTTAAGGTTAACCTTAGCTAAGGTTGTTTTGTGAAAGGAGGCCCTGGGCCCAGATTTTCGAAGCTCTCTTAGTGCTAAGATAGTCGTAAGTACCATACAGCAACATTGGCTTACGACTATCTTAGCATTAAGAGAGCTTCGAAAATCTAGGCCAGAGCTTGACCCCAGAGAAAATCAATGGAATGAACTTGATCGATGGGTACGTCAACGTCACCATATGTCTCAGACGCTTCCACGAGCGATCAACGCATTGCAGAAAGAGTGGGGAAGAATTTTGTAAAAAAATGACTTCATCATCATATCCATTCATTGGCGAAAGGATACCAAGCTAGAATTGCGTTAATGCGGGCCATAGGTACTCGTTACTTCGTTGTAAAACACTACAACAACGGTTGATGTTATGTCTAAGCTTATTTCCATTGAAATTCGATGTTACACTTTGTCAACAAAATTTGGGAAAATGGATTTTGCGTTTCTTCTTTTGAAGAGTGTATCGATTTGTCAAAGATATAAAAATATATCCACAACTGAAATAAACCTGTAATGAATTCAAAGTCAAGTCAAAGATTGTTTATTGTACTCAAGGCCTCTTGTCAAATACAATGTGTTACATGGTGTAAGATAGTGTAAAGTCATATTTGGTAAGTATATTTGGTTGTAAGATTAAGCTTACCGCGTTCATGACATGGGTAAAATATTCCTTGGCTTTGATTCGTCCCTCACTGGCCCCACCTGCACGTGTTTTCCATCTGAAAATGAATTGGTTTAAATGTTAATGTATTGTTTCAAAATTATATTTTGGATATAATTTTGAAACTTTTTCACTGTTTTTAAAATTATATATAACGTGCAAACGAACCTTCATATATCGTGAAAAAATAGATATTAAATTAGATATAATTTATTTGATTAAGAAATTTTCACATGGGTTTGTCTTTGCCCTCATTTCTATTTCAAATAGGAATTTAAATTGAAATCACATATCCACACGCGGGTAATAACACTGTAGATTTATTGTTTAAAAGTAATATCTCACACTTTCATGACGGAGTATTCCAGTAACACTAGAACGTCAAGGTAGATGCCTGTTGCCTCGGTTGTTTCTCTTTTTACTCGGCGATTTGGAAGACGTAAGTTTTCAAATGTTTTCGATAAGATTTCTTCATGTAGAGAAACTAAAACGTAAAAGAAAAGTGTAAAGGAAACGAAATGCTTCATGAAGTACAATCTAATACAGGACCTTCCTCAATAAAATTACCACCGATGAAGTCGTTCCTTTAAAGTGACGGGTCTATTGGATTCGAGGTAAGCCCAAAACGTCCCTTTAAACACATTCTTTATTCGTTCATATAAGTGTATCGAAACACACCTATGTACATATAATTCAGTGCATTGTATCAACATTTCAATTATCGATATTGTAGATGAAATTAGGCGTGTGAAATTAAATCATTACCATCGATTCCTGCATCGAAGGGCAAGTCTTCTTTGCTTCGGAATAGATGATACAGATTGACATTTTCCGAATGAAACAATCGCTGGTACGGTGAAAGTGGAGATCTTGACGGTAAAATGCGATACTTCAGGCCCTCTAGGAAAAGTGTGCCCTCCTGTTCAATGAATTACAATAATTATTCATCAGTCACTGCTTTTCGGAAATTTAAAAGAAATATCGTCAAAAGAGTATAAATCTCAGGAACAAATCTGTTTAGTTTTGCTCTAATTTAACAATGAAAAAAAATGTTTTATGTCATACAATCAATTATGCAAAGCATCAAACACTGCAGAAAATAACACACTTGCTTTTTCGCGTAAATTGTCGAATTTGTGCTTTAAAATGTTTGGTACTCGTACATTCACTGGTTACATTTTACTTACAAGCGGATTTGGCTATGTAGTTTACAAATCTTGTTGAATTTACCATAACATCGACGTTCTATCAACCTTTGCCTTTCCAACAGCACACATGACGCTTAAAGTTTTAGCTTTTCAAATGTACTCAAATTTATTTGTTTTTCGTCTTTCACCTCTGTATAAATTTGAAATGATACAATTTATTCAAATATAACAATATCTTACAATCTCATACTGAGCACCCTCCTGTTCATGATGACGACACGTGACCAGAAGCGCCACCTCGTGTTGAGATTCCTGATAAGCTGCTTGGTGCTAAAATAGTTATATAAAGTTGTAGTTTTATTGCGCTTCTTTTTTAAACTACTGATAAAGGAGGATAAAGCTGAAACAAAATTTGTTCCTTATTCAAATTCCTAAAATTTCTTTACAAATTAATAGTAGTTCAATTCAAACAGGTAAGACATTAGTAAACGATGAGAAATATCTAAAACCAACGTCCAATCGAATAATCGTTAGCACCGGATATGACGCCGAACTGGTTATTCTCATAAATGAAACCAAAAATTTCATTGAAATAATAGTAGACAATTATTGGAGTATCTTAACCATTAAAATAAGATATGTCTGTGAAAATCATCCATATCATACATTTACTTGTGAAATGCATTCAAATTCTTTTTAAACAAAATGGGCAAATTGTTAAAACATTTTCAAATTTCAAAAGTTCAGGAAATTCGAAAAAGATAAATCAGGAAGTTTCAAAACGATTTTAAATCGCACCTTTTTATACTTCATCATGCACCTTAAGCGATGTAAATGTTACCTTTCCATCTCTAGCTTCCTCTGTCTTGAAGATGTAATCATTATTTTCATATGTCTGTATGACGTAGGCAGGTGCCTCAGGATGCACGTGATCATTTCGGGTCAGCTGAAGTGTCATGGACCTACTTCCGGTTTCCATTATGATCTTGAAACTGGGCGGAAGTGTACATGAAGGTCCTCGTTCCATTTCCGGGTCAAATGTGACGTAAGCATGTTCTCCTAAAAAAGAACAGAATAGGATAATGATATCAGGACATACATACATACATACATACATACATACATACATACATACATACATTTTTATCCCTTAAATATGAATCTATGTATGGATATAAATATCATATATTTATGTACTATAGGCCTGTGGCCTTTTCAGTATGAAATAAAGATTGATTGATTGACATACATGCATACATACATACATACATACATACATACATACATACATACATACATACATACATACATACATACATACATACATACATACATACATACATACATACATAGGCCTACATACACATACACACACGCACACACGCGCGCACACATATATACATAAATTGGGGACCTTCAGCGTTAACTCTTTGTCGGTATATATATATATTAATATATGTGATTGTGCAGCATTACTTTTTAATCGATACCCCAATGATTTAAAGTCAAATATCAACTTTTCATGCAGCAAGTTAACAAAATAAAGTATTCTTGTACAGTTCAGGACATTAGTTGATTTAAAAGATTTAAATTATATTTGTTGTGTTTCAAAATGACAATTTGAAGGAGGCGTTAATGGTTAGTTGTGGAGACTAATTTTTGAACATTGGGTGTTTAGTTTAAGATGATTTGACAATACATTCAGTCAGCTAAAATCACTTTTGCAAGATTAAAATTCAAGGTAAGATATCATGTATCAGTATATAACACTTGCAAGATCTGTTAAAGACCATGTGAACTTCTGAAGGTTGGCAGATCTAATTATCAACATTGCACAAATCTGCATTATCAGAACAAATGATAGTGTAAGGTCATCATTGAAAACTCGGTAGATATCCACGTACCTTGATGTAAAGTGTGAACAGTTCCTTAAATAGTCTGCACATTAAACTAAAATGAATGAGAGAAATTGTTCTGGTATACATTTGGCAATGATTTGCATAAAATTGTCAGAACCTTTGAAAACGCTTCAAGAATCTTGTTACAATACACCCTTTTGCCTTTGTGTACACCATTGGCATAGTAGTTCTTAGCTGTAATCCGTCTAAGGGTTAGTAACAAACATACAGCTACTCAACAAAAGTTTGTTACACTGTTCATAATTCCCAATGTAAAATCATCATTTTTGAAGTCATTAAATTTGTCACTTATTCTTAATAAACTATTTATAGGCCATCCTTTTGTATAGATATCTTAAGCCTTCATTTCTCACTATACATATGTAAGACACAGCTCCATACCGAAAGTTTGTTCACTTACCACTGAATCGTAGTGCAAATATCATGTAATTTGGGTTTAGTCTGGACCTCAACAAAATAACCTCAGCAAAACTGACAAAGGATCACACATAGTTCATTCTTGAACTTATTCAGGGATCGTCTGGTCTCTCGTGAAAAAATTCGAATTTTGGCATCTTGAAATAGACAGATGGGGTCATATTTTCGAAATTTCGATTTTGTTAAATTTCGAATAAAATTTTCGATATTGACTTTCAGAGAATGAAATCAATCCAATCACATTCACGTGGTGCAAAGGAACAAACATGACTCAATTTCAAAGCAGATGATAAGTTATAACGATTTTTAAGAGAGAAAAAAATAGTGTTTTCGAAATTTTGACCCCTGGTCACTTCAATGACCTGCTAAAATTGTTACGGTTGATTGGTGGGTATGATAAACATTTGCCTTTAAGGAAAGTGGATCTGCAGATCTGTATTGAAAATCATTTTCGCAATGCTACGATACCTAAAATGCATCCCAAAATACATGATATACCGGGGTAAGTGAACAAACGTTTGGTATGCAGTTGTACTTACATATCATCACTACTTTGAATCTAATATCGCGATATTTGGATCTAGGTTTAAGATATTTAGGTGAGGTCATATGGGTTTAACGACGCTTTCAAGAGTATTTCACTTATATCACTGCTGCTAGTATTATTGCAGAGAGAAAGCCCGCAACACCGCTGTGCCTATGCATTGCAATGAAAACTGCGACCATTGGCTGGAACTAGCGAACCATGGGTGGCACTGCGCTGACGTTAAGTGTAGCATTGCACCCAAACCTTACTGCGTGTGGAACAGTTCTCCACTGCCGACAAAGTTGCCGAGCCCCTGGCTATGTTTTTTTAACCTCCTTTGAACGTTTATATCTCATTCATTATATATATTTCTCTATATTGTGATAATACAATTAGGGATGTTCAAACATTAATATATCGTGTGATGTTTGGAACTGCATCATAGCATGTATTTCCAACATGCATATAACTCTTTTTTTAGGAACACATTGTCGACTGGTTACCATTTAACAGGTTATAAAAAATCAATACCACTACAATCATATATAAGAATACATCCAGCCATAGATTGTAATCTACGTTTATCTAATAACGTTTAACCATTGTTTTCAAATAACGGATATTCGACAAAGCAAATTCAAATTCCTTTGCAAGTAGCCCTTAAGTCAGTCTAAGATTAACGTTGTATTTAAGGGATACATACTATCACATCACATGCGATTCAAGTTTTTTTTCCAAATATTGAAAATCGAACATCACTGAATGTGTGTGAAATCCATCATCTCGCATACCATTTACATGAATATGAGGTTTATAACATTTTATATAACAAGCAGCTATGAAAACATCTTAACAAAACCAGCCTTCAAAGAGAATGTCATGCTTCGATTATAGAGCAAACCTTTTTACGTTAGTTGTAAAGAAATGACATGCTATACAATACGTTGTTTTATCAAATAACCAACCTTTTTTCCATCGATATTCATAATCATTCAGTGTAGAATACAACTGGACCCAGGGGCATTTTTAAACAATAAGCCCAATTCATAGAGCTATCTTTGAATTTAGAAGAGCTCACGTTTTATAGTTATGGTCACGAGTCATCTCATAGACTTATAAACCTTCAGAAACAGAGGAAAAAATATTTTGATAACAAACAATAAACTATGATTACGTTCTTTTGACTGACAATGAGAAGAGAGTAGGTGGGCATGGGCGGATCTTGTTTACCTCTACAGAAGAAGAATGAGTGACGTCACTGAAGGTTTATACATTGTAGTACGCCACTGCGGAAAAATAGATTTGAATTGAAAAATTGAACTATAAATTCGTTGATTTGACTTTCAACAAAGGAGTGGGACATGGGTGGATTATGTTTACCTTTACCGAAGGTTTATAAATGGTATAACGCCGCACCTTGAAACCAAGAAAGTACACTAAACTTACATTGTTACCTTTCGAACGCATCAAAAGGGTTATTCTGTTGTAAGTGACTTGCTTGACAACGACATTAGAATACATGTCGAAGCAACGCTTTCATGGAATAGAAAGAAGTTGATTATCAATAAGAATTTTTCAGGGAAAATATGGACGCCTTAATGTGACGTTTGTATAAACAGTTTGGCTTTTTAAAGGGACACTAGCACATTTTTTAAATCAAAAGAGCGATCACTCAAAACGAATATTATAAAAATGGTATAAACGAAAATTTAAAAAATATTACCAATCGCAAGACAAATCTTTTTAATCGAATGAAGTAGTTCTAAACCAATTGCCATGTTCTGTTAATCTATACTAATTCATTCCCCAATCTCAAATGATTAAAAGGTGTTCACAAAAATATGGCCGCTAGTAGTTTTTGTTTAAAACCTTATTGTTCTTCTACGACGACAGATGACCGAGTCATGTAATGCTCTAGATGTAAGATCTCAGAAGATAACACTTTGGCACAAACTAATGTTTATATTTTGAAATTTGAAATTTTATTTTTAAAAAAACGTGCGATTACCTCTTTAACAGTCAGTAGTAAAAAGGGATCCAAATTGACGTTTTCAGGTGTTCATTTCAATGTTTCAAAAGACCTACGTTTTTCAAACTTATGTGTATTACATCGGTATTAAGAAAAACAACTCGCGTTTAAACCCAATCGACGACGTATGTGTATTTGTGGGAGGGTGTATGAAGGCCTCTAAAGCGTTTTTATGAAGTTTAGGAAAGTTGATAAATCGGCAACAAACGTTGAGATGTCAACAATCAATGTAATGATTCAAAATTAGATAGAAATTCCATGTTGTCACTGTCATATGTTATCGGAAATATGTAAAAGTTTAGTTGTCTGTACATATCTACTGACCAGCCCAATAGTTCGAATTTCTATCTACTAAGGATTTCCTGGTGCATGCGTGCACGTCGATACGACAACTTATTTCATATCTTAGTACCGTATTTCCTCGAATAGACGCCCCCGCCGTCTATTTTTTCAGACCCCCTTTACCCCCGGCGTGTATTCGAGACCCAGCGTCTATTCGATGCCCGGCGTCTATTCGAGGAAATACGGTAATAGCGTCACTAAAAGAAAGCGTAACTTTCCTTCGTGCAGCAAACAACCACTGTCTACTTCTGTCCAGATAGTATCAAATGCGTTAGATCTACTCTGTTGGATTGTATTTACGCTCGATTGAAAACACCCTGTAAACTCGAGAAGACGTTATCAATGATGGGAAACAGTTAAAGGATTCGCATGAAATGTATGGAGTTTTGTGAAAATAGTTCGTCTTTTAAACCTTAATTCATGTTTATCAGATTTGGATACCGAGTTTATCCGATATTTATATTGCACTGATAACACACTCCGTTATATGATAATTTCCAATAACCAGTCACCCAGTAAGCTATGTTTTCTGACAACAGGTTATGCGCGAACAATTGCGATTTATCAAAACATGGTTCCCCGTTGCCTATTGTTTGTCCCTTATTCAGCTTTCTCCATGTAAGTCATGACAACATTAACGATTATTTTTTCCATTTGGGCTTGTAGTAAGGTCCGGTGGTTTAGATTTTATTATTTTTTTGACAAAATGTATTACTCATATCAAGTAAAAGAGTTAAACACAGTCCTTACAGCGTTTGAAAACTACATCGATGTTATTACGATACTTAAATTTTTGTTTGACAACTTTTTATCGTCAGTTTATCAATGTACATTTTAAAGAGTAAATGTTAGTATATAACCATTGACTTATTATTAGATCATAGATATTATCCTTTTTTTCATATTCTCAGGGAAGGGGCAGAAAGGGGCGACGTCACAGAGAGATGCCGAGGGACAAAGCGTGTAAAGTTCCTGCTCACCGTTTAAAATATCATATATCTATCATTTGATATTCTGAAAAAGTATCTTCAAGATTCTGTTGTCATCAAAACACAAATTTGAATGATGGGAAATAATTTAACATTGTTTTGGGGAGTTGACAATATCCATTTCCAGATGACATATACGGAAATGCATACCCTTTTTGGTATGAAAGAAATTACAATAATTATTGTTGAACATAGTTCTAAATAATTTAACACAAAGAAATGAACGGGAGGAGATACTGGGACATTTTTACACCTTTCAATTACATATTCAACCTCATCAAAGAAGATTTTAAAATCATAGTAACCATTGACTCAAGAGTGTTTACAATATAGCCATGATGAGAAGACCGTTGTGAAAATTAAACAATAATATAAAAAAAAATTTCAATAACTGGAGTGTTGAAAAAACTGAGTGATAAGGCGGCCTATGTGGGATAATTCAAGTTAATAAATTTCGAACATAGACTAACGTTCAAATGTCCTTCGAAAATATATGAACTAATCTGACAACACAAAGTAAACAAATGCTTACCTTTTGAACACCCAAAGTATCCAATGAAAGCAAATAAACTTAATAATATGTTTAAAGACTTCATTCTTCAAAGATTCTGTTTAAATTCTATTTTTTTAAATGACGTTGATGTCACATAGTCTCGGTCTGAAGTTTGAGTTAATGACGGTGTTGTGTACGACAAATAGCTATTATAAATAACAGGTTTGGGCCATAGCTCATGTCGAGGTAGTTATTTTCGTTTCAATGACTGATTTTCAATTGGCTTAACCCATTTCACATCAGCAAGGGTCTATTGTATAGTAGTATTATCATATATAACTAACGGCTAAAAAAATGTGAAAGTCAAGGTTCGGTGATTTTCTTAATGGAGAAATACCAATAGGTTGAAATGATACTGTTGGTAAATATTATGAATAATGAACTATGATATCAAACCAAGAGTAAAGAAACAGGACCTCTTTTGTTGAATTGTTTACGTTTATCAACAAACATCAGCTTAATTGGAAAACCATCACGTGTGACTTAGATGTTAGTGAATCAACTAAACTACATACATACATACATACATACATACATACATACATACATTTTTATCCCTTAAATATTAATCTATGTATGGATATAAATATCATATATTTATGTACTATAGGCCTGTGGCCTTTTCAGTATGAAATAAAGATTGATTGATTGACCTTCAGCGTTAACTCTTTGTCGGTATATATATATATTAATATATGTGATTGTGCAGCATTACTTTTTAATCGATACCCCAATGATTTAAAGTCAAATATCAACTTTTCATGCAGCAAGTTAACAAAATAAAGTATTCTTGTACAGTTCAGGACATTAGTTGATTTAAAAGATTTAAATTATATTTGTTGTGTTTCAAAATGACAATTTGAAGGAGGCGTTAATGGTTAGTTGTGGAGACTAATTTTTGAACATTGGGTGTTTAGTTTAAGATGATTTGACAATACATTCAGTCAGCTAAAATCACTTTTGCAAGATTACAATTCAAGGTAAGATATCATGTATCAGTATATAACACTTGAAAGATCTGTTAAAGACCATGTGAACTTCTGAAGGTTGGCAGATCTAATTATCAACATTGCACAAATCTGCATTATCAGAACAAATGATAGTGTAAGGTCATCATTGAAAACACGGTAGATATCCACGTACCTTGATGTAAAGTGTGAACAGTTCCTTAAATAGTCTGCACATTAAACTAAAATGAATGAGAGAAATTGTTCTGGTATACATTTGGCAATGATTTGCATAAAATTGTCAGAACCTTTGAAAACGCTTCAAGAATCTTGTTACAATACACCCTTTTGCCTTTGTGTACACCATTGGCATAGTAGTTCTTAGCTGTAATCCGTCTAAGGGTTAGTAACAAACATACAGCTACTCAACAAAAGTTTGTTACACTGTTCATAATTCCCAATGTAAAATCATCATTTTTGAAGTCATTAAATTTGTCACTTATTCTTAATAAACTATTTATAGGCCATCCTTTTGTATAGATATCTTAAGCCTTCATTTCTCACTATACATATGTAAGACACAGCTCCATACCGAAAGTTTGTTCACTTACCACTGAATCGTAGTGCAAATATCATGTAATTTGGGTTTAGTCTGGACCTCAACAAAATAACCTCAGCAAAACTGACAAAGGATCACACATAGTTCATTCTTGAACTTATTCAGGGATCGTCTGGTCTCTCGTGAAAAAATTCGAATTTTGGCATCTTGAAATAGACAGATGGGGTCATATTTTCGAAATTTCGATTTTGTTAAATTTCGAATAAAATTTTCCATATTGACTTTCAGAGAATGAAATCAATCCAATCACATTCACTTGGTGCAAAGGAACAAACATGACTCAATTTCAAAGCAGATGATAAGTTATAACGATTTTTAAGAGAGAAAAAAATAGTGTTTTCGAAATTTTGACCCCTGGTCACTTCAATGACCTGCTAAAATTGTTACGGTTGATTGGTGGGTATGATAAACATTTGCCTTTAAGGAAAGTGGATCTGCAGATCTGTATTGAAAATCATTTTCGCAATGCTACGATACCTAAAATGCATCCCAAAATACATGATATACCGGGGTAAGTGAACAAACGTTTGGTATGCAGTTGTACTTACATATCATCACTACTTTGAATCTAATATCGCGATATTTGGATCTAGGTTTAAGATATTTAGGTGAGGTCATATGGGTTTAACGACGCTTTCAAGAGTATTTCACTTATATCACTGCTGCTAGTATTATTGCAGAGAGAAAGCCCGCAACACCGCTGTGGCTATGCATTGCAATGAAAACTGCGACCATTGGCTGGAACTAGCGAACCATGGGTGGCACTGCGCTGACGTTAAGTGTAGCATTGCACCCAAACCTTACTGCGTGTGGAACAGTTCTCCACTGCCGACAAAGTTGCCGAGCCCCTGGCTATGTTTTTTTAACCTCCTTTGAACGTTTATATCTCATTCATTATATATATTTCTCTATATTGTGATAATACAATTAGGGATGTTCAAACATTAATATATCGTGTGATGTTTGGAACTGCATCATAGCATGTATTTCCAACACGCATATAACTCTTTTTTTAGGAACACATTGTCGACTGGTTACCATTTAACAGGTTATAAAAAATCAATACCACTACAATCATATATAAGAATACATCCAGCCATAGATTGTAATCTACGTTTATCTAATAACGTTTAACCATTGTTTTCAAATAACGGATATTCGACAAAGCAAATTCAAATTCCTTTGCAAGTAGCCCTTAAGTCAGTCTAAGATTAACGTTGTATTTAAGGGATACATACTATCACATCACATGCGATTCAAGTTTTTTTCCAAATATTGAAAATCGAACATCACTGAATGTGTGTGAAATCCATCATCTCGCATACCATTTACATGAATATGAGGTTTATAACATTTTATATAACAAGCAGCTATGAAAACATCTTAACAAAACCAGCCTTCAAAGAGAATGTCATGCTTCGATTATAGAGCAAACCTTTTTACGTTAGTTGTAAAGAAATGACATGCTATACAATACGTTGTTTTATCAAATAACCAACCTTTTTTCCATCGATATTCATAATCATTCAGTGTAGAATACAACTGGACCCAGGGGCATTTTTAAACAATAAGCCCAATTCATAGAGCTATCTTTGAATTTAGAAGAGCTCACGTTTTATAGTTATGGTCACGAGTCATCTCATAGACTTATAAACCTTCAGAAACAGAGGAAAAAATATTTTGATAACAAACAATAAACTATGATTACGTTCTTTTGACTGACAATGAGAAGAGAGTAGGTGGGCATGGGCGGATCTTGTTTACCTCTACAGAAGAAGAATGAGTGACGTCACTGAAGGTTTATACATTGTAGTACGCCACTGCGGAAAAATAGATTTGAATTGAAAAATTGAACTATAAATTCGTTGATTTGACTTTCAACAAAGGAGTAGGACATGGGTGGATTATGTTTACCTTTACCGAAGGTTTATAAATGGTATAACGCCGCACCTTGAAACCAATAAAGTACACTAAACTTACATTGTTACCTTTCGAACGCATCAAAAGGGTTATTCTGTTGTAAGTGACTTGCTTGACAACGACATTAGAATACATGTCGAAGCAACGCTTTCATGGAATAGAAAGAAGTTGATTATCAATAAGAATTTTTCAGGGAAAATATGGACGCCTTAATGTGACGTTTGTATAAACAGTTTGGCTTTTTAAAGGGACACTAGCACATTTTTTAAATCAAAAGAGCGATCACTCAAAACGAATATTATAAAAATGGTATAAACGAAAATAAAAAAAATATTACCAATCGCAAGACAAATCTTTTTAATCGAATGAAGTAGTTCTAAACCAATTGCCATGTTCTGTTAATCTATACTAATTCATTCCCCAATCTCAAATGATTAAAAGGTGTTCACAAAAATATGGCCGCTAGTAGTTTTTGTTTAAAACCTTATTGTTCTTCTACGACGACAGATGACCGAGTCATGTAATGCTCTAGATGTAAGATCTCAGAAGATAACACTTTGGCACAAACTAATGTTTATATTTTGAAATTTGAAATTTTATTTTTAAAAAAACGTGCGATTACCTCTTTAACAGTCAGTAGTAAAAAGGGATCCAAATTGACGTTTTCAGGTGTTCATTTCAATGTTTCAAAAGACCTACGTTTTTCAAACTTATGTGTATTACATCGGTATTAAGAAAAACAACTCGCGTTTAAACCCAATCGACGACGTATGTGTATTTGTGGGAGGGTGTATGAAGGCCTCTAAAGCGTTTTTATGAAGTTTAGGAAAGTTGATAAATCGGCAACAAACGTTGAGATGTCAACAATCAATGTAATGATTCAAAATTAGATAGAAATTCCATGTTGTCACTGTCATATGTTATCGGAAATATGTAAAAGTTTAGTTGTCTGTACATATCTACTGACCAGCCCAATAGTTCGAATTTCTATCTACTAAGGATTTCCTGGTGCATGCGTGCACGTCGATACGACAACTTATTTCATATCTTAGTACCGTATTTCCTCGAATAGACGCCCCCGCCGTCTATTTTTTCAGACCCCCTTTACCCCCGGCGTGTATTCGAGACCCAGCGTCTATTCGATGCCCGGCGTCTATTCGAGGAAATACGGTAATAGCGTCACTGAAAGAAAGCGTAACTTTCCTTCGTGCAGCAAACAACCACTGTCTACTTCTGTCCAGATAGTATCAAATGCGTTAGATCTACTCTGTTGGATTGTATTTACGCTCGATTGAAAACACCCTGTAAACTCGAGAAGACGTTATCAATGATGGGAAACAGTTAAAGGATTCGCATGAAATGTATGGAGTTTTGTGAAAATAGTTCGTCTTTTAAACTTAATTCATGTTTATCAGATTTGGATACCGAGTTTATCCGATATTTATATTGCACTGATAACACACTCCGTTATATGATAATTTCCAATAACCAGTCACCCAGTAAGCTATGTTTTCTGACAACAGGTTATGCGCGAACAATTGCGATTTATCAAAACATGGTTCCCCGTTGCCTATTGTTTGTCCCTTATTCAGCTTTCTCCATGTAAGTCATGACAACATTAACGATTATTTTTTCCATTTGGGCTTGTAGTAAGGTCCGGTGGTTTAGATTTTATTATTTTTTTGACAAAATGTATTACTCATATCAAGTAAAAGAGTTAAACACAGTCCTTACAGCGTTTGAAAACTACATCGATGTTATTACGATACTTAAATTTTTGTTTGACAACTTTTTATCGTCAGTTTATCAATGTGCATTTTAAAGAGTAAATGTTAGTATATAACCATTGACTTATTATTAGATCATAGATATTATCCTTTTTTTCATATTCTCAGGGAAGGGGCAGAAAGGGGCGACGTCACAGAGAGATGCCGAGGGACAAAGCGTGTAAAGTTCCTGCTCACCGTTTAAAATATCATATATCTATCATTTGATATTCTGAAAAAGTATCTTCAAGATTCTGTTGTCATCAAAACACAAATTTGAATGATGGGAAATAATTTAACATTGTTTTGGGGAGTTGACAATATCCATTTCCAGATGACATATACGGAAATGCATACCCTTTTTGGTATGAAAGAAATTACAATAATTATTGTTGAACATAGTTCTAAATAATTTAACACAAAGAAATGAACGGGAGGAGATACTGGGACATTTTTACACCTTTCAATTACATATTCAACCTCATCAAAGAAGATTTTAAAATCATAGTAACCATTGACTCAAGAGTGTTTACAATATAGCCATGATGAGAAGACCGTTGTGAAAATTAAACAATATTTTTAAATTTCAATAACTGGAGTGTTGAAAAAACTGAGTGATAAGGCGGCCTATGTGGGATAATTCAAGTTAATAAATTTCGAACATAGACTAACGTTCAAATGTCCTTCGAAAATATATGAACTAATCTGACAACACAAAGTAAACAAATGCTTACCTTTTGAACACCCAAAGTATCCAATGAAAGCAAATAAACTTAATAATATGTTTAAAGACTTCATTCTTCAAAGATTCTGTTTAAATTCTATTTTTTTAAATGACGTTGATGTCACATAGTCTCGGTCTGAAGTTTGAGTTAATGACGGTGTTGTGTACGACAAATAGCTATTATGAATAACAGGTTTGGGCCATAGCTCATGTCGAGGTAGTTATTTTCGTTTCAATGACTGATTTTCAATTGGCTTAACCCATTTCACATCAGCAAGGGTCTATTGTATAGTAGTATTATCATATATAACTAACGGCTAAAAAAATGTGAAAGTCAAGGTTCGGTGATTTTCTTAATGGAGAAATACCAATAGGTTGAAATGATACTGTTGGTAAATATTATGAATAATGAACTATGATATCAAACCAAGAGTAAAGAAACAGGACCTCTTTTGTTGAATTGTTTACGTTTATCAACAAACATCAGCTTAATTGGAAAACCATCACGTGTGACTTAGATGTTAGTGAATCAACTAAACTACCCTCAAATCTATTATCAGTTGATGAAAAGAAGTGTAAGGTGAGAAAGCAAGCACACAATATTACAATTGTAAATTTAGCAAAGTGAGAAGCTTGCAAGGTTTTATAGATCTTATTTAAATCCAAGTAATCGAGGTAACTACCTTTGTCTCATTTCAAGAACGTTACACCTATCATGCCAGCTATAAGCATTTTAAAGAGAAACTAACTAGCTGAGAAATTTGCACGGTAAACACTTAAAGTCAAAGAAATCAAGCAAACTTTCCTAAAAGTCATTATCTTTGATGGTTAATGATTATTGTTCCCTTTGATACATCGCTTCCAAGAATAAGAAACTTATAATTATTATTACAGGGAGAAAGTGCACACACTGTGTACATTTAGCTAAGTGAGAAACCAGCAAGGTTTGATAAAACAGTCATAAGTTATTTCAATCCAATTATTGGAGTAAACGAGAATGAACTTTTGTTTGCTTCCACAATTGTTCTTCTAAGCATAGATCAGTGAGAAGTGAAGTGCGAAGGCCAACAACTGAGCAGCTAGTATTTTATAACGTTTAAGGTAGCGATTACAACTGAATCATCTCATTTCAACTCAAATTAACATATTTTCTTTTCTATTTAGTTAAGAATTATATATATATTGCCAAAATGGTTCATTGCCATTAGACAAACCCAGGCCTCATTTTTAACACAAGACTTCACCGTGATTTCGAATTTAACTCGGTAACTACACGTGTACTAATTTCCAGTTATACAACCGTTCAACATCCCTATTATCACGTCCCACATATAATAATAATATAATATATATAATATACATATCTAATATACTGATGATCAAAAGAATGTAGCCACTTTGACTTTTTCATCTAAAATTACGAACAACTAATGACGTGAATGTAGATACAAAACGTTGCATAAACATAGTCTAAGTCTAAAAATTTATTTTTATTTGAGATTATTGAATATTTACACATTTCAGATACATGCCATCACCTTTCTGCCTGTACAACGGCACGTGGCAAACAGATGAAATAACTGTTTATAATTCATGCTGATCATTATCTGTAGAATAAGACACCTAAAAACTCTTTAGACATTAAAAAAACGATTAAAAGTACATAAGAAAAACTTGATCATTCGCAGAAAACTGCCAAACTGGGAAAAAAATGTTCAAATCGCCATTTTCTTTGCATTACCATTGACAGCATGTTCTGACAAGTAAAACTGGTTGGTAGGATATTGGACAATGCCAGAATAGACTAAAACTTTGGTGCTTAGTCGCATGAACGCCTATATTTGCTTGCTTTAGACCAACTTTGTTAAGGATAACATACAAGTAACCGTACATTCGTGAAAAAGAATGTACGAGCCGCGAAGCGGCGAGGACATTGTTTTCACGAATGTACGGTTACGAGTATGTTATCTGACTTAAAATACAGCCTAGTCTAAAGTGTTTTTTGTATGACCTGCTTTGGTTTATGATAATAACATTCGTATTTCATTGCATAATTATAACACAAAAAACGTTTTTCAATAAAACAAAATCCTTTAACAAAATTTGAGATGGTCCCAACTCGTTCACCGGTCATTCTTAATGCACGTGCAACGTAACCATCTTGCCGGTACATTCTTAATGCACGTGCAACGTTACCATTTCGCCAGTACATTCTTAATGCACGTGCAATGTATCCATCTAGCTAGTACATTCTTAATGCACGTGCAACGTTACCAGCTTAATTCACGTGCAAGACGTTTGAAACCGCAATCAGCTTGGGATTTGGTATAAAAGGAAGGTGGTCTTAATTCAACTTAGACATTATGTATGGCAATTTTGTTGTTGAGTGGGAAGACATGGCCGAGTATCCACACTTCGAAGACATTTCTTCAGAGGATGATGTTGTGTTATCAAATAATGAAACCAATTCCCATCCGGGGACCATCTCAAAATTATTATTGCTCAATTGTCCACATAGAAGCAGTAGATTCTTGTAGGATAATGTATGATTGAAACAATACAATGACGTCACTGCTGTATTTTAACTCTTTGTGAGTGTACAGCTGACATAATCCACTGAACGGCCAAACTGGTTCCCTAAACGTGTTACGCTGCGCTTCGACTGGTTTACTTACACTTAGGCACGGTTTACACGATGTCGTCTACTAAAACATAATGGTGGCAAAATTTACAATAGTGATAAATAAATATCTAAAAAGATGTGAATGTGTTATACCTTTACATAGAGAGCATGCCGTCCTTAAACAAGTTTTGTTGAATCATGCTGATGTCAAATATTTAACAAATTTGAAAAGCTTTGTACATGTCAACCATTGAAATCGTGTGCGATAGCTACTTCAGTGAGGCCACACCATACCTTGTACTTTATGTCATAAAGAAGCAATATGCATGTGTATTGCAACATGGAACAAGTTCTATAAGAAAGTAGAGATGGCATTTAAATTATACAAGAGTGTAAAAGAATTGTATTCAAGTGCAATAAGTTTTCAACTTTAAAACTTTAAAACGTTTTTGTCAATGTTGTCAATAAAAATATCACGATTACTGATAATTTACTGAACCATGAGACTATTTATGAGTTAGGGCACCCTGAGTTAGTTAGCAGTGCGTTGCATGTACCGGTGTAACCTTAAATTGGACCTCATTATTGAAGTACCGTGGTGCATACTAGACTGTGGTTCCTTTTCCAAAGTGTCTAATTACATGGTCTGCTACTCTGGCGATTCTTTATCTTCATTGGTCACTATGTACTACCGAATAGGCTTAAACGGAGGAACCTATCAGGATCGTTTCTCAAGAACGAATTTTGAGTGGAAATTTAGTCGATAAATACCTGATTTAAGTAAATGACTGCTTCCCAAATCCATTTGAAATATGATACTGTTAATTAACTTAGCTTTCTAGCTTTTGATTTGAAATTTGACAACAAAGCACATTGATTTGTAAAGAAAAATCACAGTTCATCTCATAACGTTATGCAGAAACAAAACATGGTAGACACCTCGCAGTCAATAGGCCTACCAATGACATAACCTTCTTTTGAAATTGATACTTTTCAGCAAGTCAGTAGGTCAACCTCTCATTAAACGCACCACTGATAATTATTGGCATATGTGACTTCAATAACTCACGGAGTGTCTCTTTAAAGCAGCGCTGGTATGTTTTTCAAATCTCTAAATATAATCTCATTGAAATCAGATCGAAACTTGTCCCTCGTACCTCGCTGCGTTAGGAGCTGATTTCAATGAGATTGCTCTAAATAGGAAAAGTTTATGTTATATGCTCAAAATTAAATTTACTTAAATGCCTTTATTTAAAAAATATTGGACAAGTCAATAATCAAAATTATTGAAATGGATTGGGCCGTTTTGTAGCGTACCCCATTTAAGCGTATTCATAATTTAATGTTTTCTTGATGGCATTTGAATCTCAGGCTCGGAAAGACAAAAGTGAGGGAATCGTTACACATATATGTGTGTATCAAAATTGGCTAGGTCTGTCTCTGTATGTGTGTGTGAGTGTTTCTGTATTTACTAGTTTGACTGTATAAATGCATTTTCGATTATACAGTCCCTTTTTACTTGTACAACGAGGAAACTAGTATTTGACTTACATCTTAATTGGTCAAAGTAAAATAATTCTTTATCATTAAAATTTCGATAATCGTTTTTGGTCACTGACGTATAAAAGAAATGAGTTTCTTTGCTTATTGATAACAACGAGCTGTGTTGTACCTAGACAATATCACTTCAAAACTGGCTTCTAAATAGAGTTATATTGTTGTGGATTTTCCAAATTTAGGTGTAAAAATACTCTCAGAGTATTAGAGTATTATATCGTATTTTCGCTGGGTAGTTCAATCAAAATCGAATGATGTTTCAAACGTTTTTGGTTTTTCAACAATTTACATTGAATAATCAACATCACGATTGTTTGACGTTATTGTGAATGGTTATTCTTGTTATAAAAATCGTATGCACATTTGTTGGATAACTTTCAATGAAATATTCTTTTAAATGAAAGAACTACAAAAATTTACAGAAGCACATCTGTTTAAAAAAAGGAGTGCGTAGGAGCCAAAGTCGCCGTGATTTATGACAAGACACGAAAGTAATAATCTCTGGAGGCGTAATAGGAACATGGAAAATGTTGAAGGTATTACAAGACATTTAGAGTTAAATCCGGCAAATGAGGCAAAAGTTTGTGTCTTGCTAATGTTTTATGTCAATGTCCATTAAGTTTATGTAATCATATGGATAGATGTTTGATATCATTAAACCAGATGAGAACAAAACATTCCTTGTTTTACATCAATTTTATTTTTTTTAGAAAAATGTTTTAATGTTTTTTTACTAACAATATGGCAAACCAAAACATAAATATGACAATGGTACGAACATAAAACATTTTTTAAAAACAGGAAGGAGATATAAACTCATGATAATAAAGATGGTAAACATGCATTTGTCAATAAGTAAAAGGCAGTCTTACGTTATTTTGTAACACTTAACAGAACAAAACACAAAAGTTACTGAAACACACTTAGATAAGAACTGTAAAGAATGACATTCATCTTCACAAAAATAATGTAACAAACTCCCAACAGGGATATCATGTTTGATAAAGGTATATTTCATTTTTTTGAATTCCAAACTTTTGTGAAGGTTTTTGTTTCTTTATCTTATGTTAATCTTTTAATGCATTTTCGAAAGTTCTTTAATTAAAAACAGGGCTGTAAAACGATATAAAAGTTAAATATAACACATAATATAATGTTTCAAACCAAAAACCACGATATTTGCAATTGAGCATTCTATTTCACCGGTATTCTCGCCGAAATGAAGCTACTGTGGCCTCTTCCAACGTATCCTCTTTAACAAGTGCGCCATTATTATTTTTCCGAACAAAATCCTATAACTGTGGAAATCATTAATACCATCCTTATTTGTATGTTGTAAGAACGAGACACTTCGACACAGGACATAAGATCTGGTCTAGCAAGACAGCACAAATAGTAGGTGCGTGATTAATGAAATTGATGAAGTGCAAGTAATGAAAAAGGCCAGATATGAGCTACGCATTAACCATCAATTCAAACAATCAATCTTTGACCATAGTAAAGTTGCACTAAGGCATCGGTCATGAAGATGAATGCAACACCAACAGACGGAAAATACGGTACAATAGTATCTTTGCTTGTCAGGTACAAATGTCCAAAGGTTCGGAAAGTATCATTGAACAATGAAAATGAAAATTCAGGATGATTTTGACACGTGGGTTTTTGTCACTGTAGAAAAAAATTGAAAAAACCCCGAAATACCAACCCATTGTTTTGTTTGATTAGCAATATTTTAGATCTTCCTCAGTAATGCTCCCTAGACCCCCGGTTAACTTGAAAACACTTAGGTGTGATTCCCTATATCAAACATGGAATGGTCTTCAGCAAGGAAATTCATGAGGTGTGTGAAAAAAATGGTCATCCACATTGCACCGTCAGTCCACACAATTGTACAAATGGGTACCTGAATACTAGAACTATGTAGCTGCCTTTAAATGGAATTTTATCAGGGTTATACCGAATAGCCAATGAGCAGTCCTTGCAATAGATATAAGGCTAAAACAGTGTCATTAGTATACCGTCCGCGATACAAACTATCAGCACAGCAATCTTCTTGCTAGAAATTACAGGAGCATGTTTTACCCTAAATGGACATGTCCTTTTGGTCATATTTCACAGTCCAATAGCTCTAAAACCAGGAAGTGACAAACGGGCATGTGCATTTCGCTGGCCAAACGTCTCGGCGATGCTAGCCTAGACTCATTCTCTCCCAACAGAGGTAGCTCCGTCATAAATTCCTATTTTATGACGTAACTACCTCTGTTGGGAGAGAATGGCCTAGACTAGCCTAGAGTATTTTCCCGTTTTAGTGCAAGTAGTTTCACTTCATCGTTTTTCGTTTTTCAAACGTCTGATGAAAAGACCAGCAAGAACTATCTCGGCAATCTGTGAATGAAAAGAAGGTTTACTTTATTGAATTTATCAGATCAATTATTCGTGTTCATATTTTCAACACGAAATCATTGAAGTCTTATGACGGAAATGAAAAGCAAAACAGGACAGTGGAAGGGAAGAATATCGTCCGCAATCTTCAAATTGAATGCATTGAAAGTAAACGTATTTCAAAATAAATTTCTTGTGAGAAATGATGGTGTATTCGATATTTTTAACGTTATGATATAAACGTTTTTATTATCATTCGAAAAAAATCATTAGAATTATGCACGTGCGTGATTATCATCAACCACACATTTGAAAAAGCTTGTTTGAAATGTTGAACTAGATAATCAATCAACGAACAATGCTTGGAGATATGAGGCAGACCTTCTATGCATCAAAAATTGTTTATCATTATTGGTACATTGTATGATTATTTGTAAATACATTTTTTAGAAATTGAAATATATATATATCTTATTGACCAAGAAAGCATTTATTTATCAATGTCAATTTAACACGTTACCATGACTACTGCAAGACCAAAACCAAGTCCCAGAAGCACCCACGCATGTCCCTTCAAGAAATCTTTACTTGCCTCGTAACAACCCTGGAAGAAAGGCAGCTTCGTTAGACACTGTCATGATGAAGAAATATGAAATTTATGGATTAACAACTTCTTTACTACAACAAAAACATCATTGTACATCAACCCCTTAACATATGTATATAATCACAGTGTTGTAACATTCAGTATAACTTGCTTGATAACTGGGTTAGTATCAACGTCGCATTTCTTTGTAATAAAGAAGTTGTTAATCCATAAATTTCCTATTTCTTCATCATACCAACTCCTAAAATGCCACTCCAAGAAGTTATGCTGTCATGATTGTTATATAATCTGTAGATCTAAGCAGACACATGAAAACATTATCTAGCAAAATTAATTGAAAAATTTACAATTTATTCCATTACTTTAGGCCTACAAAATGGTAATTGTAGCATGTGATGTTTACTGAAATGTATTGTATACCATTATTAAGGAAGATATACGAAAAGAAATAACAAGTGTAATCAATTACAAAACAACCTAACAAATCAGAGGAGTTCTTTAAGGAACATGAAGTACGGTTAAGCTATTTGAATCCATATCTCATCCTTTTACCTAAATAAAAGGTGTGTACACTAAAATGGCTGAATGGAATTTTCACATTATACACGAGGCCTTATTCTGACACTAAGGATAATCGAGTTGAATTAAAAGCGCGCATACAATATGAACATTTATATATTTATACTAATATATTTTGCATAAGATAACAATTAATATAGATGAAAAGATTAAACATAAAAAAGTGCTACAGTTTGATTATTCCATTACTGATGTAGCAGGATGAAGTCTAGACTTTCAGAAATTTTGTCCTTTACTCACCGTGTAGAAAAGGTAAACGTTTTTAAACTGAGAATCCAAATTGGCAGGTGGGCCGAGTCTGAAGCTTTGACACCTGTCCACGTTGGTGTAATCTCCTGATTTCTCAAGGTAAACACAGCAAGATTCAGGTACATATTTCTTGAGGACAGCCGTGTTTGATGAATCTAAAATCAAACAAAATAATCCTTAACCTAAGTCAAAACAACTAATAACATGGGTCGATCTAAATTATGTAACATTTATGAAAAACGAATGCATACAAATATGTTTTATAAGGGAAATTTCTGATTTCTCAAGGTAAACACAGCAAGATTCAGGTACAAACTTCTTGAGGACAGCCGTGTTTGATGAATCTGAGATAAATCAAAATAATCCTAAACCTAAGTCAAAACAACTTATAACATGGGTCGATCTAAATTATGTAACATTAATGAAAAACGAATGTATACAAATATGTTTTATAAGGGAAATTTCTGATTTCTCAAGGTAAACACAGCAAGATTCAGGTACAAACTTCTTGAGGACAGCCGTGTTTGATGAATCTGAGATAAATCAAAATAATCCTAAACCTAAGTCAAAACAACTTATAACATGGGTCGATCTGAATTATGTAACATTTATGAAAAACGAATGTATACAAATATGTTTTATAAGGGAAATTTCTGATTTCTCAAGGTAACACAGCAAGATTCAGGTACAAACTTCTTGAGGACAGCCGTGTTTGATGAATCTGAGATAAATCAAAATAATCCTAAACCTAAGTCAAAACAACTTATAACATGGGTCGATCTGAATTATGTAACATTTATGAAAAACGAATGTATACAAATATGTTTTATAAGGGGAATTTCTGATTTCTCAAGGTAAACACAGCAAGATTCAGGTACAAACTTCTTGAGGACAGCCGTGTTTGATGAATCTGAGATAAATCAAAATAATCCTAAACCCAAGTCAAAACAACTTATAACATGGGTCGATCTGAATTATGTAACATTTATGAAAAACGAATGCATACAAATATGTTTTATAAGGGAAATTTCTGATTTCTCAAGGTAAACACAGCAAGATTCAGGTACAAACTTCTTGAGGACAGCCGTGTTTGATGAATCTAAAATCAAACAAAATAATCCTTAACCTAAGTCAAAACAACTTATAACATGGGTCGATCTAAATTATGTAACATTTATGAAAAACGAATGTATACAAATATGTTTTATAAGGGAAATTTCTGATTTCTCAAGGTAAACACAGCAAGATTCAGGTACAAACTTCTCGAGGACAGCCGTGTTTGATGAATCTTAAATCAAACAAAATAATCCTTAACCTAAGTCAAAACAACTTATAACATGGGTCGATCTAAATTATGTAACATTTATGAAAAACGAATGTATACAAATATGTTTTATAAGGGAAATTTCTGATTTCTCAAGGTAAACACAACAAGATGCAGGTACAAACTTCTCGAGGACAGCCGTGTTTGATGAATCTGAGATAAATCAAAATAATCCTAAACCTAAGTCAAAACAACTTATAACATGGGTCGATCTAAATTATGTAACATTTATGAAAAACGAATGTATACACATATGTTTTATTTGTGAAATTTCTGATTTTTCAAGGTAAACACAGCAAGATGCAGGTACAAACTTCTCGAGGACAGCCGTGTTTGATGAATCTGAGATAAATCAAAATAATCCTAAACCTAAGTCAAAACAACTTATAACATGGGTCGATCTAACATATGTAACATTTATGAAAAACGAATGTATACACATATGTTTTATTTGTGAAATTTCTGATTTTTCAAGGTAAACACAGCAAGATTCAGGTACAAACTTCTCGAGGACAGCCGTGTTTGATGAATCTGAGATAAATCAAAATAATCCTAAACCTAAGTCAAAACAACTTATAACATGGGTCGATCTGAATTATGTAACATTTATGAAAAACGAATGTATACAAATATGTTTTATAAGGGGAATTTCTGATTTCTCAAGGTAAACACAGCAAGATTCAGGTACAAACTTCTTGAGGACAGCCGTGTTTGATGAATCTGAGATAAATCAAAATAATCCTAAACCCAAGTCAAAACAACTTATAACATGGGTCGATCTGAATTATGTAACATTTATGAAAAACGAATGCATACAAATATGTTTTATAAGGGAAATTTCTGATTTCTCAAGGTAAACACAGCAAGATTCAGGTACAAACTTCTTGAGGACAGCCGTGTTTGATGAATCTAAAATCAAACAAAATAATCCTTAACCTAAGTCAAAACAACTTATAACATGGGTCGATCTAAATTATGTAACATTTATGAAAAACGAATGTATACAAATATGTTTTATAAGGGAAATTTCTGATTTCTCAAGGTAAACACAGCAAGATTCAGGTACAAACTTCTTGAGGACAGCCGTGTTTGATGAATCTTAAATCAAACAAAATAATCCTTAACCTAAGTCAAAACAACTTATAACATGGGTCGATCTAAATTATGTAACATTTATGAAAAACGAATGTATACAAATATGTTTTATAAGGGAAATTTCTGATTTCTCAAGGTAAACACAACAAGATGCAGGTACAAACTTCTCGAGGACAGCCGTGTTTGATGAATCTGAGATAAATCAAAATAATCCTAAACCTAAGTCAAAACAACTTATAACATGGGTCGATCTAAATTATGTAACATTTATGAAAAACGAATGTATACACATATGTTTTATTTGTGAAATTTCTGATTTTTCAAGGTAAACATAGCAAGATGCAGGTACAAACTTCTCGAGGACAGCCGTGTTTGATGAATCTGAGATAAATCAAAATAATCCTAAACCTAAGTCAAAACAACTTATAACATGGGTCGATCTAACATATGTAACATTTATGAAAAACGAATGTATACACATATGTTTTATTTGTGAAATTTCTGATTTTTCAAGGTAAACACAGCAAGATTCAGGTACAAACTTCTTGAGGACAGCCGTGTTTGATGAATCTGAGATAAATCAAAATAATCCTAAACCTAAGTCAAAACAACTTATAACATGGGTCGATCTGAATTATGTAACATTTATGAAAAACGAATGTATACAAATATGTTTTATAAGGGAAATTTCTGATTTCTCAAGGTAAACACAGCAAGATTCAGGTACAAACTTCTTGAGGACAGCCGTGTTTGATGAATCTGAGATAAATCAAAATAATCCTAAACCTAAGTCAAAACAACTTATAACATGGGTCGATCTGAATTATGTAACATTTATGAAAAACGAATGTATACAAATATGTTTTATAAGGGAAATTTCTGATTTCTCAAGGTAAACACAGCAAGATTCAGGTACAAACTTCTTGAGGACAGCCGTGTTTGATGAATCTGAGATAAATCAAAATAATCCTAAACCTAAGTCAAAACAACTTATAACATGGGTCGATCTGAATTATGTAACATTTATGAAAAACGAATGCATACAAATATGTTTTATAAGGGAAATTTCTGATTTCTCAAGGTAAACACAGCAAGATTCAGGTACAAACTTCTTGAGGACAGCCGTGTTTGATGAATCTAAAATCAAACAAAATAATCCTTAACCTAAGTCAAAACAACTTATAACATGGGTCGATCTAAATTATGTAACATTTATGAAAAACGAATGTATACAAATATGTTTTATAAGGGAAATTTCTGATTTCTCAAGGTAAACACAGCAAGATTCAGGTACAAACTTCTTGAGGACAGCCGTGTTTGATGAATCTAAAATCAAACAAAATAATCCTTAACCTAAGTCAAAACAACTTATAACATGGGTCGATCTAAATTATGTAACATTTATGAAAAACGAATGTATACAAATATGTTTTATAAGGGAAATTTCTGATTTCTCAAGGTAAACACAGCAAGATTCAGGTACAAACTTCTTGAGGACAGCCGTGTTTGATGAATCTGAGATAAATCAAAATAATCCTAAACCTAAGTCAAAACAACTTATAACATGGGTCGATCTGAATTATGTAACATTTATGAAAAACGAATGTATACACATATGTTTTATTTGTGAAATTTCTGATTTCTCAAGGTAAACACAACAAGATGCAGGTACAAACTTCTCGAGGACAGCCGTGTTTGATGAATCTGAGATAAATCAAAATAATCCTAAACCTAAGTCAAAACAACTTATAACATGGGTCGATCTGAATTATGTAACATTTATGAAAAACGAATGTATACACATATGTTTTATTTGTGAAATTTCTGATTTCTCAAGGTAAACACAACAAGATGCAGGTACAAACTTCTTGAGGACAGCCGTGTCTGATGAATCTGAGATAAATCAAAATAATCCTAAACCTAAGTCAAAACAACTTATAACATGGGTCGATCTAAATTATGTAACATTTATGAAAAACGAATGTATACAAATATGTTTTATAAGGGAAATTTCTGATTTCTCAAGGTAAACACAACAAGATGCAGGTACAAACTTCTCGAGGACAGCCGTGTTTGATGAATCTGAGATAAATCAAAATAATCCTAAACCTAAGTCAAAACAACTTATAACATGGGTCGATCTAAATTATGTAACATTTATGAAAAACGAATGTATACACATATGTTTTATTTGTGAAATTTCTGATTTTTCAAGGTAAACACAGCAAGATGCAGGTACAAACTTCTCGAGGACAGCCGTGTTTGATGAATCTGAGATAAATCAAAATAATCCTAAACCTAAGTCAAAACAACTTATAACATGGGTCGATCTAACATATGTAACATTTATGAAAAACGAATGTATACACATATGTTTTATTTGTGAAATTTCTGATTTTTTAAGGTAAACACAGCAAGATTCAGGTACAAACTTCTTGAGGACAGCCGTGTTTGATGAATCTGAGATAAATCAAAATAATCCTAAACCTAAGTCAAAACAACTTATAACATGGGTCGATCTAACATATGTAACATTTATGAAAAACGAATGTATACACATATGTTTTATTTGTGAAATGAAGTATATAATTACATGCAATAGATTATAAGTTATAACATTCCGTCAAGAGTGATATTAGATTCCACGTTAGATCAAATGCATTGAGCCAATGGTACAAACATAACCCCAAAGTGTTCTTTGAGACATGCATTTAAAAGGCTTTACACCCTATTCGAAAGGGTGATACCAGTTGTTATCCAGGGTCATGTTGACCAATGGGTGATCGAAATTCTCACATGAGGTAGGATGAAAAATACTTCATATAATTTGTGCTACGCTGCAAGTTATCAAAATTCATATCAAGTAGCTCAGAGTTTAACGATCAGTTCATCATAAGAGATGATAAGAGAGGAAAAACAAGGATATTGGTTCGAATTCAATTGAGGAAATTAAAATAATAGACATAAATTAGATATAAAAACTCACCTGTCTGATCTTTGAAAAACGTTGTTTCTTTATAGGCTTTCCAGCCCATGTCAGTGACTGCACAACATTGGAACTGAAGTTGTGGACAGAAGACAGAAAATTAAAAACATCCAAAATTTATTTGATTAGATGACTGAATCTAACTGAAATTGTGCCCTTAAGAGACAAAAAGTAATACATTTTATTATGTTATTATATGTTTAAAATGCAGATGCGCGAATCACACAGTGTTCCCCATCGTACTGTATATGAGTAATTTAATTCAAAAGCGTATATCTTATTGTCTATACATTATCGGCGAAAATGAACGTCTTAACGTTGTTGTATATTGTTTTACGGTCTATATTAGCTTTCATTTTATACTTTTAACTATTAAAATGTTATTTCATGGGAAAGCGCACCTGTCTCTGAAGTCGGTCCCAAGACTCTCTGAGGGTGTCTTCCCCCGGACTTCCGTACTTCTGAAGGGTCTTCTCCATGTTGCCCTGTACAGTGCTCTCTACCTGTGGGGAGCGAGGGGTGTACCTTTAGTTAATAGTAAATAACTAGTCTTCGATGGGTACAGAAATACTGATACCCAAGAAAAATTAACATATCCTTACTCTAGGGATTTACTAATCTAACCAACAATAGTGTAGTAATATTATAAACATTTTTTAACACTTAAACCTTAGAATTAACCCTGGCCCGAAAAAACTCTCGAAAAGCAAATCTAGGGGACACAACATCATGTTTATATATGAATGTATTATGATATCGTCTTGAATAAATCTTTAGACGCGGATGAAGCTTCTGAGGGATTTAAAGATTTTTAACTAATAGCTTACAGACTCTTAAATCCCTCCAAACTACATTATAATTTACTATGATGATATTCATCGTTCCCTAGATAGGAGCCCTATTTTAAATAAGCAAATAAATATTTCATGTTACATTACTTCTCAGGAATTTAATGAAGCACTAGTAAAATGATTCAAATCTGCGATCCGTGACTCATAGCCGAACAATAAGTAATTCAAGGGTCTGAAAATTGCTAAAGGTTTCCCCTTTTTAATCTGACGTTCTGACTTCAAGTCAATGAGGCTTGATACAGGGGTACATCTTTATGAAATTCTCTCAATATGGGATCTTGCCTCATTAAAAAATAATTGGTACATCAATTAAGATACTGCTGTTGAGCGATACTACAAGCTACCATATCCATCAACCATAATTAATATGCATTTATAACACGCCCTTAATGTAAATATACCAAAACTTTGGTCTAAAACAAATTTGGCCCCGATTTCATTTATTTCCAATGGCCTTAGAGGCGCATATCATCGTATTGAGACTTAAGGCCACGCAAACAAGATAAGGTAAACACTTGGAATGATCTTTTGAAAATGTCTGAAACAATTGCTTCACATCTTCTTACCTCGTCTTCAAAGATCACAGCCATGACGGCACCGAGGAAATACAGGAGGAAGAGACACACCAGTAGTATGAGAAACTGCAACGAGAGACATCAGCGGGTGAGAATAGGTGAGACTTTCAACTATTAGGTATAACACACTGAGGCGACAACAATCTGATGCTTGTTTATACTTTTCCTTCAGGATTTCAGGTATATAGGTTTGTATAATTGGCATTGAACACGTTGTAACTTTGCTCTAGATTAAAGCACATTTTACAGTAGATGTAAAATCGTGCAAGCCTTGTAGTCTGTCCTATACAATTATCCTTACAATTAACGGTTTATAAGAGGGTTTATACACTTCTCCTTGTTTAGAATTATCACACATCTTTGGTCAAGTGCATCAAGTACCGCCCTGGAACCATAACCTTGTATCAAATTATATAACGTATAATATGGCCTAGTGTTCCCTACTGTGTATGCAATCAGTACTAAATTACCTTACATTGTTTGTATTTTTATTAATTCATTAACGATATGAGAATATTTAAGTGTCAAAAAGATGAAAATGTATCCTAAGACATACACTGCATGTACACTGACTTATAAATTGAAACTGAGATTAGTTCTTTCGAAGTTTGACTCTTGCTTATCTTGGAACTGTTATCTATAGTAATTTTAAACTAATATTTTACTAACTTTACTTTTAATCATGCAAAACTGTAAATGTCTTTAGCTTCGTTTTCACAAGGTGTCATACGTGAACCTTTTGTTTGAATAGAAGTACATACCACAAAAGAAAGAACATGATGATGTTTAAAGAGAGCCATCAAGCCAATTACAGCGGTTGCCAAGACAACGACTCCGCCAATGAGAAGAAAGACACAGCCCGTGAGGAAGAGCTGCGCACCTATCACGTGCGAGACGAAGACTCCCTCAACCAGAATCCAGATAGCCACGGACGTCATGGCAACTCCAGCGACCTGTGAACAGAGTGGTAAGTTATGATGATTTTACCAGCGCTTCAAAGAAGTGAAGGTAATTTCACAACATAAGAAATCTTATAATTGAAACACATACTGACAAAAGCCTGTTAGGAAAATGTTTATACTTTAAGGATGGCCCATACCAGAGTAAGCGAGGTCTTAATTGGCTGACCATCGTGAATTCAAAATGCGTGTTCCCTTTGATCATGTATGGAGAAAGTTGGCATTTAAAATACTTATTGTTGTTGAATTTACATTGTAAGTCTATGTCCATGAATGTGATAGTATTTAGTCAAGCAGATATTTGACTAGCCTACCTGTCTTCACTATTTGATATTGACGTTATATAGCTAATGTACGACGAGTCTCACAAACACGGAAAAGGCATATGCGAGGACATGAAAATGATTCGAAATATCTTCCATGTAACACCATTTGTCGTAACGAAACAATAACATGGTATTAAATGATCGTATTTTTCATTACTTTTCACGATCTTGATACCTCACAACCTCAAAATGATGTTTCTTCCTATCATATAGATGTCTAATGATACTCCAACATCCTCGACAGGCGAGTAATAAACAATCTTGAAGACCTCAGTCAGGTTTCTATTGGGGCAAGTTCCGAGAACTTAAGTCTTCCAGAAAAGTAGTAATTCATAATTGGGTAGCTGACGGGAAACAACTCATTTTCAATTTTTCTCTTCTTTACAATTGATGTCGAGCTTATTTTCATCATTATTACTATCAAGACAACCATAACCTACTGCTGTGCTGACGAATGACTTTTGTGTATATAATAGAATATTGTGACTCATTTAGTATTGTACTCTAAACTCTTCGTTTATTAATAATTCAAATGTCATGGTTATATTTAATATTTTTTCATATAGTGCTAGTTTGACTGGGATATTTCCTTATACTCAATTCGCTTCTAACAACATACACAGAGATAGGAAAGCGAGACACAGTTGAAAAACAAAAGTGGCAATTAAAGACTCATCGGAAACACAAATGGAGAGGCAATGGAGACAAAGGGAGACAACTCACCAGATTAAGTCCGCACAAGAGGACCAGCAGAATGGCTGGCAAACCCATGATGTCTATTATTCGTTCTCTAACTCCGATATGTCAGTCAAGTGATGAAAAACATCTGAAAATGCAAAGAGTCTTTTTTAAAGATGATAAATGTTAAGGTTAAAAGAAAAACTTAGTTCATGAATTATTGGAAATAATTCAATTAATAATTTGTCATATAACCAAAGTATTCCTAATTGATTTTGCTCACATGAGATGTAATCACTATCTTAATTCATGTAAAGTATAGATATTAATATATCCTCCCCATATGTATGTGTACGACAGGGGATATTGGTATTTTATATACTATTAAAGATTGGTTATCTTCAATTTCCTGTCTTTTCAAATATTAACTAAGAAAGATTTTTTTTAAATGTCATTATAAACCTGTCGTCACCTGACTACATGCAATAGACTGAACAACTTCACAAAGAAAAATATAATGATTAATAAGTATTATCTAAATTGTCTAATGGCCAATTGTCTATAAAACAAATCAAGTACACAAATTGTAATATGACAAAGATATTAAAACGTTAATAGATTCGTACCATGGAACTTGATTTCTTAGATTCTTTTATAAAATCCAATCAAAATCATATTAAATACTTTTTTGGTTAAAATAATACATTTAACTAAGGGGAAATATTTCACTCGTAATGAAATCAAATATATAAAGTATTCAAATAATACTTATCATATACTAATCTATGATAACGCGATTACTGTGATGAAAGTTGAATCGATACTTTTTTGGTTAAAATAATGCATTTAACTAAGGTGAAATATTTCACACGTGATGAAATCAAATAAATAAAGTATCCAAATGATACTTATCATATACTTATCTATGATTACACAATTACTGTGATGAAAGTTGAATCGATTACGCAAAAGGTGTTGTTGTGGGGGTCTTTCGTAAACCCGGACACCAAAGCGGATATCCAGGTGAAACGTACCCGGTAAAGTTGGGTATACTGTAACACTATCTTAAAGGGCCACAGAGTATGTTGTAGGAGTCAAATATGTCAAACTTCATTAATGGTGTTATTCAATAGAGAAATAGTGGTTGTTTCTGAAAATAAGAACCTTGATGCTTATCAGTTCACCATAATAAGGTTAAAGTCGTAATGTATGATCGAAAACCGGACAATGGCGCGTGCCAAATACTGAAACGTAATTTTGGAATCTATTTACGACAGATATCAAGACAAAATGGGGTTGATATGATTAAGTAAGTAATATAACATATAAACATATATATGGAAGCAGAATTTCGACTTCTTAAATTGTATATGGCCGTTTTTCGATTATCATTAAAAACAAGAAAATATCGTAATTTTGACAGTTTAGAGTTACAAATGAAACTTTAGAAAGGCGATTTGAACTTACCTCAGGACAAATGATATATTTACTTTTTTCAAGCCACATACAAAATTTATTAAACATACTCTGTTTCATATTAATACCAACTCGTAACCTCGAAGGCACTAGTGCAAACAAATATTTCGTAAACACAACGAATGTACAGATACTGCATACCTCTCTCTATCACTAACGATACGCACTACGTAATCCACATTGTAAGTTGTTTAGCACGTATACATGTACGTATTCAGGTTACAAAGTTGATTCTAAAAGACCGGAATCTTTAAAGTGACAGAAAGTATGTTTCATGATTTGTAATTTGGCTTTAGTAAGAGGAAAAATACCCTATGACTTAAGTTAAGTTAAAATCGCCTCCTAAACTTGCAGCTTTATCTCTAAAATGCCAAAATCTATTATATTTTCTTGTTTTCACTGATAATCCGAAAACGGTCTTATAATTGTTAAGAATTCGAAATTATGCGATCAATTAACGTGTATATTAGTTAAATGATCTACTTAACACCGTCAACCCATGTTTGTCTTCGTATCTGCTGTAAATAATGTTCCGAAATTACGTTTGAGTCATTGGCGCGCGCCACTGTCCGGTTTTCGATCACAAATTAGGACATTAACCTGTTTATTGTTCTTATACTGGGTTAATAAGCATTATGATTCAGATTTTCTGAAACAACCACTACCTCTCGATAAAATAACAACATTTATGAAGTTTGACCCAAGCAACATACCCTGTTGTCCCTTTAATGCAACGTTGCTTGAAATCCGCATTAACTATGATATCGGAAATAGTAAGTTTTTGCTTACAACCTGAAAAGCGAAAACGGAATTCACTAAGGTTATTCAAATATAAATGCTAATGTTATGTTTATGAAATCGGTTAATTTACAAGAATGCTTCAATAAACAATACGTCGTCCTTTTTCCTCAGTTAAGAGTTACTAAATAAATTCAAAACTTGCACGCATCACCCTTTCAGCCGTTTTCAGCTATCCATATTTTTTCATTTCTTTGCACAACTGACAATACATTTGTTATATCTTAATAACAATGGTAATGTTATGTTATGAAATCGGTTAACTTACAAGATTACTTTAATAGACTATAGCTCATCCTATGTTCTCAGTTCTCAGGTTAGGTGAATTCAGAAGCTGTTCACATAAATAGATTAGCCGATTTGAACTGTCCTTATTTTTTCCGTTTTATGCACTGCTGACTATGGGTCTTTTATATCTCTAAGCCGACGGCGGCCGTCCTAAAGTCAATGTCTATATCCTCATATGCCTAAAAACAGTTAATTAGAACGTAAAGGCGTGCTATATTAAAGTTTGACGATACAGCTGCTGAACAAAAGTTTGTTACACTGTTCATAATTTCCAATATAAGATTATCATTTTTGGAATTTTTTAGATTATAACCAAATCTTAACATAACATTTTACAGACCATAATTTTGGATCAATATGTTCAGGGTTCATATCTACACTACATATACAAGTTACATATATGTTGTATGCCAGAGACAATTCTGGCATTACCATAAAGAGGAATGGGGTAAAAAGTAAAATTAATCAGATTTTCCTATTTCTTCAGTAAAATATTAATCAAACACATTTCCGGCAAAGGATTGACAAAATAGTTACTTAGGATTTACTTTATGAAATATATAAAGTTATTTACAAAAAAAAACATTAATAAAACATTTATGAGAAATTCATGAAAATTTTGTTTTTGCATTTTCGACCCCAGTGATGTACAGATCCATGCCAAATTTGCTCAAGTTGGAATATGAATATGAATGAGTAGGAACGTGATGTTTCTTCATCTCCTCAAAAAATCATAGCTATAGGCAGAAATATCATTGAAAGAGTGGAACATAAGTGAACACCTATTTACATGATATTAGTACTAAGTTTGCAAGTAATGTAACAAACTTTTGTTCAGCAGCTGTATACGTGGAAAACGGAGAAGTAATTTAAAAATTAAATGCGTCTTGATATCCTTATTGGGGGATTTTATTGATGAAGGGGATTAATAAACACAAGAGGGGTCAAGGTTCGAGGTAGTAACTCTCATCAATGACCATTTTCGGCAACTCAGTGTGTAAATATTCAGTAATAAAAACAACATAAACACTAATTTCCTTTATAAAACCACAAACCCTTGAAATTAAACTTGTCTTGAAAGAACAATTAAATCATTGAAATAGCCCTGTAAGCCTTAATAGCATGAATATTCAAGGATTTGTTGAATAAGAGGTCACGATTTCCCTTAGAAGGAAGGTTAGCCATTAACAGGATAGTAGAACTCCCAGGCTATAGTTAATGCTATTTTTACCTCAACACATACATCCTCATGAAAAGCAAGTCTAGATCTTAAGTCTGAAAGATTCATTTCTCTGCGGCTCCTTTCTTATATTAAAATTAAAAAAAATTTTGGGGAGAATTTCATTTTCAGCGACCAATATGTTTCTATTAACAGGTGTTCTGTTAGGGTTTGTGATTCGAGAGTTGGTTTGGAAATCCGTGTTTTGGTGCTTTGAAAAGCAAGTTCGTGACTGCCCATGATAAACCTGACGCCGTTGTTGGTTTAATGGTTGCGATATGGCTCAATGTAATGTAATGTTTTCGTAATATTTTATTTTTGCAATATATTAAAAAAATGTGTTGCGTTCTTTTGTTATATAGCAAATCTTGAACATTATTCTACTCAAAGAAAACTTGATTTGTATAAACTGATCTTTAACGACAAAAAGATATACCACATGAGTTAAAGGAGGATTTAGATCATATTAATAATCTATATAAATCAAATGTGTATTCGATAGACTATCGTTCGAGATATACCTTAATTACATCGAGTACATCGAATTGCATATGTTATCTGTGCATTTACATTCGCATATTTAGCATAGATACTAGATATAAAAAAAATTAAATTTAAACTCTTATTTCAAAAATATACATGTAAGTATCAATCACACATTAGACACTAAATAGATATGATAAATATTGAAATACCCTTAGCAATGATTTTTCCAGCATCTGCAAAGACTATTGCCTAAGCTAAAATGAGGTTAATTATGACCGAGAATTCTCTTTGTCTTTACACATGCAGTATCTAATGAAACCTCTTTTGAAGTGCACATATGCCTTCCAATTAAAACGGTTCAGTGCTATAAAAATAATCACATGCTCACCTTATGCGTATAATAAGACCCGTATACTATCAAAAGTCCACTGAGTGTTTTCAAATAAAGCACAAGTCAACGGCTTTCGCTACCGCCTGGAAGTGAACACATCGGTTAGCTCGAGGCGACAACCCTTTTTGTTAGGCTATGTTTCAATCATGCCGTCTTTTAGAGACAGTTACTCTTTGTGAACAATCCTTGACCTAATTTCACAACGTTTGTAATAAAAATGTGAACTTTAGCAAATGACATAGTTAAACTTGAAATTTCACATTTCGCTCATAGAAAATATTTTTTAAATTAGAAAAAAATAAGTTAAAACAAGATCAAGAAATTGTGAAGCGACTTGAGATATTTTTTCTTTTATCCACAGTATTGCTTAATCCCCATGTCACTCAAACATGAACTAAAACAGGAAATATGATAATGAAATTACGACGAACGAGTTCAGTTATATCATCTACACTACTTCACAAATCGTTATTCTTTTAACCTGGACGAAATACAAAGCTTTCTTTATGACCAGGTCTCCAAAGAAATGCTTATTTTATATTTCATAACTATAAAACTACATATCAATAATGGTGTGAATTAATCCAAACCAATGAATGAATATAAACCTCCATCTTCGATAATTGATATTTCGATAATTTTTCAATTATTGGAAAACTTTGAATGATAAATTCAATGTGAAATGAATTGGCTGGTTCAAATCTTTGAATTAATTGGATTAATTTAAGTAAGTACATGACATGTATTTATATCTATAAAGGGGCAATAGCACGTTTAATAGATAATCTAAGTGACCTCACGAAAACGAATGTTTTCAATTGCAAGACAATTTTTACAATCATAAGAAGCGAATGTATATTGATCGGTTAAGCTATGCAAACCCTTTTCCCTACCTCAAATGGTTAAAAGGTGTTCAAACAATAATGGCCTTGATAGTTCATTATTTCGTCTACGACTGGGCTGAGTAATGACATGTTTCGACCCTCAGAAGATAATACATTTGGCATAAACTAATGTATATTGAGGGGAAGATTGAAGAATTAGTACCCTCAACCCCCAAAAAACGTGCTCCTGCCCCTTTGATGATATCCCCCAACGCATACTTTCGTGAAGACGACACCATAAAGATGTGAGCGATGTAAAGTAAAATACTTGACATATAAAGACGACATTGATTGATAGTCTTTGATAATGGTCACGATAGGACCTACTGCAGCAAGATGCTTTTGGAAGGTGATAATATATGTGAATGAAATTTTAAGGTTATACCATAATAATGTTATAACTTGCACTTGCCTCAACTATTATTTTTTTAAAAGATGATACGATGGTTTCAAAAATGCAGACTTGTCATATTCATATATATATTCATAATGACGACTTTGATTGTGTTTAACAAAAGATACGACATGATGTATGCCAATACTTCACATCATTACCCTTTATTCTAACATGTATATGCGCTTTGAGCATGCACCTTGTGTATGGATATAGCGCTTTATAAATACTCATTATTATTATTATTATTATTATTATGTGTTTGCATGAAAGCTATTCTAAAGATAATATGGCTTGTTGGCCATACGAGAATATGATGATGACTGATTGAGGTTTAATGAGATTTGCACAAGAAAAGTTTCTAAAATTCAAATTGAAGGTGAAAAAATTATATAATATCCTCTTATGCAAAATGACTACAGATAAGCTGTCATTGATGTGCAAGTGATAAATAGAAAATAATAAAAAATGAATGGTTGATTTAGTTACGTATACGGGAATTTTCATTTCACTAACAAAATGTAAAGAATAAAAAAAAGTAACCAATTTGAAGTAAGAAAAGATCTTGAGAAATATCTTACAATTTTATGTGAAGACACGTTTCTTGCATGTTTAAACGAGGCCCTGTCAATAGTTTCAATACACAAAAGTGTGAATAAAACAGGTTTGTCGACAGATACCCAAACATTTTGCGTATGATACGACCTAAATGTATTTTGTTGACTCAAATCACGATGAACCCTTTTAATCAAATTGCTTCATGCGCAAAAGCAAAAATCACGATCATTTTATTACACTACTGCTTAACTTTATATGTATCAAGCAAAAACAACTGGCGGCCATTTTTGGATTTTTGGAAATGGATTTCTCATAACTTAACCGATCATGGTACATTCTGTTTGTTTTGATTCAAAAACATTATCTTGAAATTGGAAACAATTATATTCGTTTTCATGAGATCACATTATTCATTTTAAAGAACGAGCTCCTGTCCATTTATAGAGCCACTTCGTGATCTTCATAACATATCATTTACCTTTGATACGAACCTAAATGTCGTATGTGGTGATACAAAATCAAAACATCTTAACTTTTCATGTCCAAAAGACATATATATATATGACAAATACTGGTTTTCCGTGAAAATATAAAAACAGCCTTATAAATACACAGAGGTGTAGATATCACGTCCAATATACATGGATACTAGTTATATAACCTAACAAACACTGTCAACTCCTAACTGCCCTCCTGGCTGTTTTAGATAAGTCTCCAAAATTACGTTTGACTATTTGACGCGCGCCACTGTCCGGTTCTCGATCATAATTGCGACGTTCTACCTTCATATTGTCTCTGTAAAAAAACAACAAGCTTTAAAATGTGTCTTTTTGGTAACAGTTGATACTTCTCGATCAAATGACACCATTGATAAAGTTTGGCATATATGACTCCAACAACTCACGGAGTGGCTCTTTAAGGGAAGACGTGTATAAATGCAAGACGAGACCAAAAATATTACGCTTTTGGTAAACATGATTAATCTAATTTAAGAACTATCAATTTTAAACATCGTTGAAGACGAAGAAATAAGAAAAAAAATATCATGAGAATTGTGTAAAAGTGATTGAAAGAAACCTTGTACTTACATCACTATGAGATCCCCCTACATTTCTTAATGAATGTACGACTGTGAATGTAAAGGTAACGAACGATTAAGACGCGAACTCGTAATGAAGACTTTGATTAATGATAATGACCCGTTCTGGAACGCTACCTGATAACCGTTACCAGATATGATGAAGGTGAGTTAACCTACTGCCGGAATATTTTAAATGTTTAAACGTCCTGTCCTGAGCTAGTATACATAAATGGATTGATATTTTACGTAAACTATTTTTAACAAATAACAGGGATTTCCGACAAACAACCAAGAATAAGTACACGTCAGGTTATATAGTTATATCTACTTAATAATTCTAATGAGGTGAGTAAAGAATATCTGATGTTTAAATCGTAAACCATTAATATATAGGTATCGGATAGTATGAGTTTAACGATATACACAGGATTATGGTAAAGATCAACGGTACAGTAAATGTCAGATAATTATCTAGCTGTAAGCAAGATCTACATGTATATCTTAATGATGTTTTAAAATTCCATATGAAACGTTGATTTGGGCATGTCTGGACGGTATACATTGCATCGCTTGATAACTTTTAAATAACGCTATCCATATTTTAAGCTCTCATAGCGCTATAACCATAAATCATACTTGGAAAGCTTCGCACATTATGTATTGACTAGAATTACGGTATTGCCTTAGTATTTGGTTGCATATTTAGTTTACATATAAAATTATTCGATGTTCATTTACTGTTGTTGAATATATATAACGTTTTTATAAGGTACTGAATTTACGTTTTTTATGAACTTTTATGCACATTGTAAAACAAATAAGTACACAGAAACTCACACACACGACGTGCTTAAAGTCATTGCCAAGCTAATTGGAAATTAATACGTCGAATTTTTGCAAAAACGTATTCGAATCTTCTCAATTCTAAATGTCACACGCGTGTCTCACTTGGCGAAGATAAGAAGTTTAAATAAGTTGATTTATTGCAGTACAAGAGGGTTTTTTCAACGATGACATAAGCGAGTTGCTGTCGGACTATAGACACACCCATGAACAATCGATCAACTGAGTCTATCGTCAGGTAAAGTTTTCTATATGAATATCTATGATGAACGTATTAGTAACGTTTCTTTCAATTATACTCTCAAAAGCTTTTTTTATTTCTCATACATGAATATTCCTCGTCACCAGAAAACCTGTATGTAAGCCTGTAGTGTGAAAAAAATAAATGAAACCGGAATATTTGATCTTGAAAACTTCATATAATTTACATAGTCAACAACCTTAACGCACATACGCCCGTGTTTGCTTTAAGTCAAGTAAAAAACACCTTCTTATGACGTGATCCTTACCTTTTGAATATGAGTACTGCTGCCTCCTTATTGATAAAAATAGTAAAGGAAACGGAACATGTAACTCTAAATACCACTATCATTCACCTAGTTTCTTAAACTGATAAGATAGAATACCATTCGCCATTATCAACAAGCTTAGGGTATTTATTAGAGATACATCCTGTTTAGAAAGCGAACAAAGTTAACATATTTTTCTATATAGATAGAAAGACAGGTCCAGGCGACCTAGCAATACAAAAGAGATATAACCTTTTAGCACTGAAAATTAAGTATGAATGATTATGCATAAAAGTTATGAATAAACGTAAAACCGTGCTCCGTTGATGCCTAAACAAGGCACTACCATTACACTTACATCCTAAAATTAGGCATAAGGCTATTCACAGAATCAATATTACAGTTTGAAGCCATCACAGGACAGGGGTTGATTGATCGGATACAGTAATCGTCTCGACAAAATATGCCAGTTTAACACTACCAGCTGCGACTGAATTTTCTACGTAACCCCTCACCTCGAGGAAAGTTATAGATATATTTCATATAAAGAGTATTTTTATTGAAAAGCTTTTAAAATTCCGTATAGTTATATTCAAAACGCAAGCAAAGAATTAACCATGACAGATTCAAGCACTGTTTCAAATACATGATAACACATGCGAGTTGAGAATGTAAATATTGCGTAACCCTGGGGCCTTGAAAACAACGAGTTTATAAACAATCTATCATGGTAAGGTGAACATACGGAAGACAGGCATACATGAAAAGAATTTCAGGTACATACCTCGTTTTTCTCACAGGTATTTGTCAAGGTGGGTCAAGTTACCAGCCCAGTGACAGCGTTACTAGCGTGTGATGGCAGGTATGCAATCCCACTACGCGAATAGTAACCTTGATTTGAAAGGACCGTGAGTCAAGCCATTGTAGATTGGAGTTGTCACGTGTTACGATTAAATACAGTCCTTTGTATATACGCCATAAAACCGACTGCACTGTGTGCCAGGGGTCGTGTGATGGGTTGTAAGGAGAGATAATTTTAACTTTGAAAATCTCTTTAGATGTTTTTATCTTTAAAGGAGCATGTTTAATTTGATCTTAAGCGTTTGACTTGTTTTTTTTTTTATCTGTCCATAAAGACGTAACAAATCATAACAATGAATCACAATGGACCATGGTCTTTTCTGAGGGCCAGACTGTTCGTCTGGCATCTGGAGTATATTTTGCGCGTGTAAGTGATTTAAAAAAGGCTTTTAGCTCCTCTAATAGAAATTGTTGGAACAATTTGTTGATTTCTAAAATTTAGTGATGTCAAAGGCAGATAAGTTGACATGGTTAAACAACTCCTCTACTCTGCAAAGAAACGCTGACATAGATTTGTGTTAACTACATTCCTTATTAAAACATAACTGTTTTCCAGTTGTAAATTGTGTAAATGGTCGCCATCATTTTTTTAAAATTTAAACATTAAATACAAAAATATACATTCCTAAATGAAAGCTTTTCTGTTAATTTCCTGCAATTCAAAATCAGAATACTTTCATTGCTTAAGCCTAGGTCCGTTGTTATTTGTAATTTTCACTTTAGTTCATCTTTTTCGAAAACTAAAGGACAGAGATATATCTTTATATTAACAATTTTAAGTTGTTATTTGTTTTTGCTGATGACATGCATCCTGCTGATAGTGGTGAAAAAACATCTAGTCACGATCATGTGCCTGATAAAACCTACCACAATACTTGAAAACAGAGAATAATGATGCATTTTAAAACTGCCTCCTTCTTCAACCTACATAGTGGTGGACTTTGGTTTTAAATTCAAGGTTAGATGCATAAAAAATAATTAAATGGTTCCAATGTCCAAAATACACATAAAATTATCTATTTAGAGGGGCAGTAGCATGTTTATTCTAATTTTCCCAATAAACATAAGTTCATAACAAATATATTATCTTCAGAGGGACAAACATCAAGCATAATAAAAACTGTTATTTTACCCAAGAAGTAATGTACATATAAATCAACAATTTTCAGCAACAAATTCTTTAGAATGTTCATTGATAAAAACGTTATGTTAAAAATAATCAAAAGTGTGTCATTGTTCATATTTTATTTCTATAAGTGTATTAACAAGGAATATATTCATTGGTAAAAAGATACAAATATTTACAACAACAATACATTTATCCAAGGGTAAATCCATGTAGGCACATTTTGGAATGTTATGAATATAAGGGCATTCATTATATGCCTTCCTGAAAATAGGCAAGGGATTTTTATTTTTTACACATACAAGCACAAGTTAATGTAACTTACAATCAGACATGAAATTTCAAGTATTCTTTGTCTAACCATATGTCACCAATGTCGATTATTAAAAGAAATGTGTTTGCATTTGTACACATAATCACCTTTTTTGTGAGGACTTAAAAGATCTGACTAGGACAGCCTAAAATGCTGTCATTAGTATAAAGAATAAATAGGAGGCAGTCTTGTCAAACTATCTGTATTCAATATATGAGATGCCCTATTATTCCATTGAAAAAATATAATTTGTGCTCATAACAAAATAATTCCAGGCTTGACAACCATACAAGAATCATTATGGAAATGTTGCATATCTCAGAATAAAGAAGTTGTCATCCATAAATAGTTGTACTTAGTTGTTTCTAACTTCTAAAATACAAAAGAAAATAATTCCAATCTAATCAAATGGTAAATTGCAAATGTGCAAATTCTTAGATTGTCATTAGATTAAGTTATTTACATTCAATGAATTGTAAAATGTAAATAAAAACAATAAAATCATATGGCAAATTTGAATTGAATTGGTAATCAATTGAATAAAGCAAAATATCATGCTCTGAAAAACAGTCCTAAGAACCAGTAAGATAAGAAGATAATGCAATTCAAATAAAGCATTATACCAAATATTGTTCACAACATATTCCATTTTTTAAGTAGATTGATTTGGAAAGAACACTACTTTGGTTTCTTGAAGATGTTATGAAAAGTCAAAATATAACTGCTAAGCTCTAAGCTAACTATACTGTAAAATGCAAGACAAATTTCTAAGTGACAAACACAAAACTGCTAGCACAAAAATAGAATTTTATGAAAAATCTATTCTATAATGTCCATTCACATCATCCCTGCATGATTAATTGCTTATTTCCAAGAAATATATCTATATGAAAAGGTGTTGAAGTAATGAATTAAGGTTTAAAATTGAGCATTAATGGCTTATCTGAGACTGTCAAAATTCCAATTTTTTGCCATTGCCATTTTGTGGTTTGTCTAAGTTCAGTGAAAATGGGATGTAAGTGAGTAAGTTGCTGTTTAGCGCCACTTGGGCAATTTTTCAACCATTAGGGACGCCAATTTGATAGTAAGACAAACATATTTTTGTAAAAAAGATATGTAAAGTGGTAATCTAAGTTGTGTACTTATGCTAACAATGGTCATCATAAAATTATCTCAAGCAACAATTGACAAAACATATTAGAAGCATGAATTCACAAAAGGTATCTGAAAATTATTTTCAAATTTATTCATGAAGATATTCCTGTTTGTACAGAAATGGCATTAGTGATTATTTCACATTTATTTCAAGCATGTCAATTTAGAGAGTTGTTGTTATCAAAGCACTGGTCATGTTAAGATTAATTATTAGCAGAAATCTACTTGAATTAGGGATGCGTCCAGAAAGAATGAAAAATTGGGAAGATATTAATGTATCAGCACATTAATGAAAGAAAGTTTTAATAAAGATTTCTATTTCCCCTTTCATCTATTTCCATGTGATAATGTGAATATTAGTTGGAAATGTCATAACAAAGGAAATTAAGATGAGTAAGTTATAATCTCTTTAACACATTTGATAACAATAACAATAACAATGTAATAATGTTATTTATAAATGGTTAAAGGGATATGATTAATAAACTGACAATGACAGAAATGCAAGCTTCAAAATAAATGTTTGATAAACACACTCGTTCCATTTATTCTTCTTTTCTAAATATATAGTTATTCTATTTTACCAGTCTGATTAAAATCGACCCTGTTCCGAGGAATAAAAGTTTCAAAATATTGACACTATCGAGATTCGAACTCTATCTGTCTAGGCCATCCTCTCCACTGGGTCTGACCGCACCCTACTGTAGCGCACATTCTTGCTTAAACTCATCTAACCAATCACAATGCGTGCGGCAAAAGCATTCGGTATCAGTAGCTAGGGGCAAGTAACTCCCATTTACCATTCGTTAACCTTGATCGCCGCTATCTTTATTTTAAACGCCATGATGTGATTGGTTCGCTATTGACTAGGTTTTGTCTGCGCTAAACTGGTGTCGGCACGTGCGAGCAGTGAGGCTGCCTTCAGACCCAGTGGAGAGGATGGCCTAGACAGATAGAGTTCGAATCTCGATAGTGTCAATATTTTGACACTTTTATTCCTCGGAACAGGGTCGATTTTAATCAGACTGTCTATTTTACTAAAATTAACATATCTAAGAGCACTTCAAACTTGATATATTTTGATGATGGCAGCGTTTTTACCCAAATGCATCTAGTGATCTTACGAGTGCTTGAATCTTACATTTACTTTTCCTGTAAACTGATTACATACAAGGAAATAAAGTTACAAATGTCAAAAGGCATATAAACCAAGTACATATAAAATTTCTAAAGTACAATTGAACAAAAGATTTACATTTTTCAAATGGGACTAAAACAATGGGCTTTGAAATAATTATTTTCATTCATTGAATTATGAATTAATTCAATTAACAGTTAACTGAATTTTCTGAATAATCAAAATTAACATTTACAGTTTTAAGATTTTGATTCATTATAAAGCACAAAAGTCTGATTAAAAAAAAGGTTAAACTTAGTTAATTACACAAGCATTATTAAACATAACATAAAAGGGAACAGTCTATAAAAATTACATACCGCCACTGTTGACCTATGCGACATTAAATCATATCATTGTTACCTTGAATAATGACTAAGGTTGACTAAAATGAATAGTGACCGGCCGTAAAATAAATAATAACTAATTAAGAAAAAACCCTGTCTTCTAAAATCATGGCTTTATTGCTGGGTCACAGAGATGTTTGAAATTAAGAAATGTCAGGCAATCATTCAAGGATTTTCGGTAGCCTGTTTCTTTCTTGCCTTTCTTATTGTACCAATATCTGGAGGAATGTTTCTATGAATTCACGACAAAAATCTTCATAATGGTCTTGCATAGTGGTTTTCTTCAAATATACTTTAATAATACCAATTGATCAACATTCATATTTTTATTCTTCATTGTCAGATCTTGAAATCTCTATTACTGTAAAATCATTTATTTTCGCGGGGTGTTATTTTCGCGCAAACAAAAAAAATGACTGATTCGCGGGGTTTAATTTTCGCGCATATCGACTAAGCAATAGCAAAAATTTGGTGAGGAAAACTACATGCACTGTGCAGCAAAGATTACACTGAAACTAGTAGTAATTTACTTATAAAAAACAATATTTATTCAAAAAGTCAATGATCAAATTTTTATTTATTTATTGTCATTAAACGTCTTCAAGTTTTGAAGTGGTAACGATACCTGTCGCCAAGTTTTCCCGGAAGTAAACATTTGGAATGGTTTAGTTTGATCTTTAACTCCAAACAATAGTGTTTGAATGATGTGACCTCTCGAGATCTCGTTCAAAGAAATATCATACTGAACCGAAAATATACGCACCGAATCGAAGCTCAAGCGTACCGCAATCAAAACATCAGGACACGCATATTGGCGATCAAGAGAGGATTCCGCCAGGCCGGATTATTGTGATAACTGTGTTTGCACATCAAACAAGGTGCATATCGGCGTACGATGTACACATTTGTGAGAGCTCTAATTAGTGACTCGTCATTAATAAACGAACCAAACATTCCAGTGAGTAGTAAAATGTGTCAACCAAATTATTTGTCTGTTATTGGTTTTCTTCACGTTCATAACCATAATATTTCGCGATGTTTTATTATTCGCGCATTATTGCTTTGCGCGAAAAGCGCGAAAATTAAACCCCCGCGAAATATTATGATTTTACAGTATTTCATTTAAATCATAGTTTTTCATCTTCTTCTCTTTCTTTGACATCTTTCTCTGTGTAACCATGGCGATGCTCGTGTTGTTCATCCATTACAATTCTCCTTATAAAGAGGACGGTCAAAACAATTCCTGCAATCTGAAAAATATGGAAAACAATTAATTTTAGAAAAACAAAAATAATTGTCTAGTGCTTTACATGACGGCTCAAACACATTTTAAAATCTGTAATATACCAATGAGTATTCCAGTACTTAGAAAGAACACATTTTAGGGGATTATATATATATTTCGCATATGCCAAACTTATATATAGAACGATACTGAATATACTAATATGTTGACAATGATTGACAATAGTGATTAGTCATTTAGAAAAATGTAATTTTGTAAACTTATTAAAAGCAGGAAGAGGATAAGATTTTATTGAGTTTTAAAGTTTAAGTAAGAAGTATTCATGAAAATGATACTAGTTGTTTCGGCATCAGCACATACAATTGTGTCGTTTGATTTTCACTGAAAATAAGTACTTATCATATATTTGGAAATTTTGGAATGAACATATTAGATGTTTTGAATGTATATGTATACCATCATAAATGGTATTATGACATGTATGAATGCCAAACAAAATATCATAAAAATCAAGGCATGTCCCTACAAGACATAAATTTTGAAAACTTCGATGGTTATTAATCTAACCTATACAAAATTAGAGTCATTGACTCTGTAGTTCAACAGACTATCTATAATTTGCGATAGAATTGACACCAAATGTATAAGGAAGAGAATTCCCATCAGCTACAAGGTCTGTACACAAAGTTTAAGCTTTCTAGGCCTTTAGCTTCTGGAGAAGAAGATGAAAATAGGTTTTTAAGATGTGACCCCTGTGGCTCTTATTAGGGGCCACAGGAGCAACAAATCTATAAATTACAATAATCATCAACTTATCAAGGAGTCTTAACAAAAGTTTCCAGCTTTCTAGGCCTTTTGCTTCTCAAAAGGAGATAAAAATATGTTTTTGGATTTGGCCATTGTGGCCTATATAAGTGGTTACAAGGTCACCAAATCTATGAATAAAAGAATCTCATTAATCTAATACTGTACAGAAGACTTCAGATTCCTTGAGTTAATGATTCTCAAGAAGAAGTCAAAATAGAAAAAGTTTATCGACGGTCAGACGGATTGATGGACACCAGACACTTCTCTATGACATAAGTCCATCAGACCTATCAGGCCAGATGAGTTAATAAGTTATAAGAATGGCATAGATAAGTTGATTACTAATCTTTGCCATTTGTTGAAAAAGTTATTTTCAAGCTGATATTAAATGAATACTAACCATTCCAAATGCAAAAGCAAAGCCGAGAGCTAACACAATCCCGGACTGATCCAGGAGGAAGGTTCTAGCAGCTAGGTAGCATCCCTGGAAATAAAAGAATATGTAAAATATATAAACAGGTTAAGTCTTTATTTGCTCATACAGAAAATACTGGATCGCTTTCCTCGCCCCCAATGTCAATTCTTGATTATCATCTTTCTTAAGTGGATTATTGTTCCAGTAATTAGACCACTCAGGAAGGTAAGGATCATGTTGGTGTTGGTGGTTATCACGTTCACCTCTCTCACAAAATGCCTAAGATGGAGGGGGGGAAAATTGTGACCTGTATCTCTAATATGTAGTGTCCTTTGACAGGCATTTCATTGCACTTAGTCCACACAGCTGTTAAAATGGGTGCCTAAAAACAGGATGTATGGACCCACGTGTTCACGGTTTATGCTTGGTAGCTGTTTTGACTATATATATTCCTTCAAGGTAATAATTACTGGTTTTCCTCGAATACAATCCTGGTGTGGAATATAAACTCGGGCTCAAATACAACCTGAGGGGGTCATTTGGTGCTGAGGTAAATACAACCAAGATATTCATGTAGAAAATGTAAAACTGTACTTGAACATAACCTTTGCGTTGAATAGAATAGGAATAATGGGGTTATGAACAAAATAAAAACCCAGGTTTGTGTTAAGAGGAGATACGGTAAGGCCTTGCATCTGGATTGAAATTGATAAATATCCACATTCTACACATTATCATCATCATAATTGTTTATTAACTCAGAGGCTTTGATTAGTTAGTTATCCGAAATGTTCTGAGTAGATGTATTACAGGAAAAATAATTATCAAGCAATAAGAATACTTTAGGTGGGTCCAGAACTTTCGAGCCCTAAGAAAATATTGGACAAAAATCTGAGAAGTTGACAATCCATATAAAGACTTGTACACAAGATTGTTTCACATACAAATTGAATATCCAGTATTCAAATCTAAACTGCTTGCATGATACATATACATGTAATGATAACATACAAAAACATGTTGAAGTTGTGTTCTTGAAGGTTATTAGGACAGACAGACACACAGACAGTTTTCCTTTCTTTATTCCTGACAAACTTTTCTGTTGTCATAATTATTTGAGATTATTAGCTGTGATTAATGCATTAGCCTCTAAAGTGTCAATAACACTATTTCCATAAAACAGAAGATTAAACCACATCCTGCCACAATTAAATCTGACATAAAAAAACTTATTGCAATTACAGTGAAAGGTCAATAAGAACTGAAAAAAAGTTGGTTTTACTAACCCCATAATAAAGATATTCGTTGGTGATTTGCGTAGTTGGATTTCCTGGAGGTCCCAGCGGAAAGATCTGACACTTCTCTTTGTTTTGATAATCGTTCATTTTTTCGTCAAACACACAACACGATTCAGGGACTAGTTTCCGCGAGGTCTCTGGTTCATCTGAAAATAAAACATTAATATCTGGTCATTTTTTATAAAGTTTTCTGAGCTTTTTTAAACTTGCAATGTCAAAGCATAATATTTATAATGCATTAATAACTTGCCACTAATGAGTTATGTTTAGGTTAGGCAAAATTGACCAAATGACAAGAAGAATTGCTGATATATAGAGGAATGTTTCAATACATGCTTGATGAAATGAGAGGTACCTCAATAATTCAAACACATAAGGTTACTAGTTACTACAGTTGAACAATAGAATGTTACTTCTATAAAATTGTAATTTCAGTTTATGTCAAATATGATTTTTTTCATCAAAATTATTAAATTTTATTTGATTTTCTTTTTATTTCATTTTTAAGATTTATAAAAAAAAGTGTTGTTTTGATTTAAGTTTGTTGCAGTCTTGGATTTGTCTTGAACCAAAGCTTGTGTACTGCAATACATATTGAAGATAAGCTCAGGTATACCATTTCCTTCCTACATAAGGCTTCACCCTTTTTCAGTCTTGGAAATACCTATGAACCATATAGTCATGTGCTTATTCACTCATTTTCAGTTTTATCAGAAGAGAAAATCTATTCACAATAAGTAAGGATTACTAAACCAATTTTTTTAATTACGACCAGTCAAACGTGGCATCCAAATTTAAGCGACTTTGTTTAATATCATTTAAGTGAGTTTTTTGAGCAATATTTGGATTTATTTCAGTCGAAAAATTCAAGACAAAATCATTATACTGACAGAAATTAATGGCAGTTATACTTACACCTCTGTTCAACATAAAATGGTGTCAGCTTGTAAATCTCCCAGTTTTCCTTGTCCACGCCACAGCATCTTAGCTTTGAATATTGTAAATGACAAAATTATCGATAATAAATGCAATTTATTCAAATCGTAAAATCATATCTTTTAAAATGAAAATTTCCACTTTTCGAATATGAATAGAAAAAATTTATAAATCAGCATCATATAATTGAATTATCTTATCTAAATAAATATATCTATAGCAAAATCCTAGGCTCTGATACACTAATATACAAAATTGTATCTGCTTCAGGGAAAGGAAATGTCCAAACATAAGTGAGAAGGGTTTAATTCACTTAATCAGCAGTGTTTCAGCTATTTTCTTACACAAAAAGTATGTCGGGTATGAAAGTTTTCGTAAATGGTTATGGAAATTATAGTTTTTCTAAAACTAACTCAAGATTGTATTGGCTGCCAGATCTACTTAATATTCATTCGGTCAATGAGTCTAGCATACACTTTTAAATGTGACTTTAAAACAAAAATTGTATTTCATTTGGTTACGCAATAACATGAAACATGTTCAAAGGTGTCTTTTCATTATTTCTGTCAAATAGGACTGTTTTGCTTGATAGATGATCCATAAACATGTTGTGAATTGCTGGAACTATATTTATTAAGACCATGATGCAATGCAGTTGTTGTTTGTCGCACATTAACTTGCAACTTACCTTCATGAAGTCATTTTCCAAAAGTATCGTAAATACTCACAAATATGACTTGGGTAAGAAAAAGAAGAACCAACTCAAAGCTAGGAATTATCTAGCTAGGATTTTCGTGAATTATTGAATTCCACATTAAAGCTCAGAATTTATAACAACAATCCACTCAGGACAGATCACCATAATTCTTTGCATCTTGGTAAATATTCTTATATTATTTGTGGATGATGCCATCCAGGGGGCTGTTGCACAAAACAACTTAACACTAAGGTTCACCTTAGAACCATCCTTTAACATTGCACTAAGGCTACCTTAGTGATATAAGGTCACCTTAGTGTTTTGTGCAACAGGGTCCAGAAGAGAGTAGAAAGATCAGAGAAAAAGAAAGAGAGGGAAAGAAAAGGACGTTAAGATATAGTGAGAGAAGACGGCAGATTTTTAACCACCGAAGTTTTGTTTCGTCTCTCAGTCTATCCTTGAAGCTGTTTAGCTTGGTTGCACCTGCTAAAGGACCATAAATGAAACTGCTGATCCAGGGTCATGGAGACACACAAACCTTCACCCCACGATAATTGATTTGGTCATGCGGAGATAAACATAAATCTTGAATTCATTAATTCTTATTTTTATTTTATAAAGCTTATAATAATTTAAATCTACCTCAGACTGGACTTTATCCCAGGCATCAGTTGTCTGCCCATAGTTTCGTCCTCCATATTTGTTTCTTAGAGTTTGTGTCATTGCATTTTTCATTGTCTCTTCAAGCTGTAAAAAAGACATGTAAATACGATAAGTAATTTTTGTCTCAGACTTTAAACTTTTTATGGACCACAATTGATGTTATAAAATAGGATTCATATAAGGAAACAGTTATTATGTGAACAGCACCCACGAATACCAATATTCCTCTCATTCTTTACGCAAGACCCAGGTTCCATTTACCTCAGTACCAAGACCTCCGGGTTTTTTTTTTTGAGGCCTGGGATATATTCAAGACCCTTACTTATATTTGGGGAAATGCAGTAATGAATTTGGATTTCAGGTGAGAGAAGACCTTTGTCCTCCATTGGCCCTGTTTTTTTCTCTTTTTGGCCGAATTTCCCGGATTGGCCCGTAATGCCTAGCCAGAATACTGTATAGGTGAGTTGGGGTTTAACGCCGCTTTCAAGAGTATTTCACTTATATCGCGGCTGCTAGCATTATTGCAGGGAGAAAGCCCGCAACACCATTGTGCATTTTGCATTGCGGTGAAACCTGCGAGCATCAGTTGGAACTAGCGAACCATGGGTGGTACTGCGCTGAAATTCAGTGTAGCATTGCACCCAAACCTTACTGCATGTAGAACAGTTCTCTACTGCAGACAAAGTTGCCGAGCCCCTGACAGAATTCGAACCACAGACCTTTTGATCCAAAGCCGAACGTGCTAACCACTGCGCTATCCCCCCCCCCCCCCCCAGAATACTGTATAAAAGTGCTAGACTGATAATAATTTAGCTAACTGATAATCGTAAAATAGTTTATATAAGAAATTTTATCTCACCTCTCCTCGAAACACCACAGCCATTATTGCGCAGATAAACAAACACAGGAATATGATGATCAAGAAGACGAAAAACTGAAACAATTAGTTTGAAAAAACATTCAAATGACAAAAACTTCACATCAAGTCATCTTTCAATAAATACATAAATTAAAGAGGTCTTCAGATAGTAAAAATGTTAAACAATTTTAATGAACAGACAAAATCAAAATTAAAAGGATAAAGACCATTTTCACCTCCATCTTTTGGAGTGTATAAATAAGTGTATAAATAAGCTTAACCCCTAACCACCACGATATCTAATTTGACCTTTTTTGCAATGATTTTTAAAATGAACATTTTACAACAAAGTATGTGTTTTCATTCAGTCTTGCTGGTCTTTCTTCATACAACCCTATCAGTATTGTTAACAAGAAAATGCAAATTTTAAATCACACAAAAATTCAATTGCATCTTAAAAGCACTATAGCACACCCTTTTTTCGTTTTATAGACTTACGCGTAGATTACGGTCATCTTTTGATGATAGAATCTATCAGCCTCAAAGTACTCTTTCATATGGTACATTTGGAACAAATGTGCGTATTAAAATTTTAAATATATTTAATAAAACTCAAAACAATAATACGGACCGTAACACTAATTCGACTCCCGCACCATCTGTCGGACAACCATGAACTAAAGCGAAACCTATGGATTTCTCTCCCTTGGCATTGCTCCGGGTCGGCACTACAAAAGTCGCTGCAGACAGAACTCGGTCTGGACCAAAATGGCGGTTAATGCTTATGTTTATGGTCGAGCTACGGATCCCTGCAAAATATTCGCCGAATACAAATGCCTTGGGACCAGATGCTGCTCAATAAGGACGAGGTAAACAAGGGTGTATTTAGGAAGACGGCATTGCAACGCTGGATCGAAGCGAGAGGCACGATGTCGATGATGCCAGACGAAATGTTACTGTTAGCCCAGACAGGTGAGCAAAACTTCAATGTTTCAGTCAATCGTTCATTCACTAAATCTTCCTTGTATGTCATCGCATCAATGAATTAATTTCGTTCTCATGATGAACAATATTTTCATTATATTTTTCTGAAATACGAGATCCACGAAGATGAAACACTTCGTCATATTTATTTATTATGAGCAATGTATATCAGAAAATAAACATTGTTTTTTTAAAATCAGGCTTGATTTGTGTACAAGAAGCCTATGACCTTAAAAGGCACACTATCATGCTCTGATGTCCGTATACCTACATATATACTTTATAGATTTTCTATATATTGGAATATATTACCTACAATTAAACAAATTACTGTTTATATCATTTATTACTGTAGATCTAGGCCTATCTATCATTGTTCTTTCAGTGCCAAATAGTCAATACTGCTATTTTCACTACAAATATGAATTATTCCGTATGCTCCTAATTGCAATTATAATAAGTCAATTTTATTGATCGATTTGCTTATACTGTTTTCCCCGGAATAAGCATCCCTCTGTCTTTATTTTCAGACAACCTTCAGCCCCGGGATATAATCGAGACTCCTAGTCGATTCAAAACAAGACTCTTTTCATATTTTGGGAGATAAATCATACAGGACTACAAAACCGTAGGTTTGGAACTCTTAGAAACTGATTTGTTATGCAGGGATTGGGAAAGACACATTTTACAATGGGCCATTTCAGGGCTTTGAGTATTTCTCAGAATTTTGAATGGGCCATTCGGTCGATTCCCCTCAGTTTAATGGTAAAATTTATAATTTGAATGGGCAATATTTTCATCCAATGTGCAAAATGGCCCATGGTCCCTGCCTTTCCCTATCCCTGGTTATGGGTTGTGATTGATTGGCTTAGGGCATGGCATTTTATCTGGCGTCTGTTCATCTGTTCATGAACTCTTTACTTTTTAATTTTCTTCAACAGAACATTTGACTCTAGAAATCTGAAATCTGGTTATAAAGACTCCTAATTAGGTCCTTAAGGTTCTTGATTTATAGATTTCTTTATCCCTTGACTCATTACAATGGCCACAACCTAAAAGCCTATTTCCATCCCTATCTACCCTATTTTCATCATATTCTTCTGACTTCAGAAGAAAGATATCTTAGAATCTTGAAACATTGTGTGCAGATTCCTTGGATAATTTTTTTTCATAGATTTGTTGACCATGTGACCTTAATAAGCGTCGCTGAGAACACAACCCCAAAACTACATTTTGCTCTTTTTAAAAAGGCCTAGGAAGGTCAAATCCTGTGTACCCACTCCCAAGCTCAAATAATTGATTTGGTGGGCCTATTGCAGCTCGTATGGTGATCCCGTGACCATTATTGAAACAAATTGAAGATAGCTTTATGAGCTATAGCGCTGATTGCATTACCTTAACTCCTTCAAAGACTCTCCACATGTTTCAATTCTCAATTTTACTTATTTTTATGAATAAAAGTTTCTTTTACAAACTATGTGAAACCAAAGTCCTACCCTCAGAAATATGATTTCAAGATTATCAATGGCAATACATAGGATTTCTTCCTTTAATCTCTGAAATGAAAAGCAACAAAGTGCCAGCTTTTTAAAACTTAAGTTATGTTAAAGGTGCTATCAACAATTTCAGTAACAGCATCCAAAGAAAATTGTTTTCTGTAAAGAGTCTTAAATTGTTACATTTTTATCTGACATTAGATCTTGTTTTGTTGACAGGAATGATGCCTTTCTGAGACATGACTAGTCTCAGTGCACATCATAGAAATAATAATTTGAACACGAAGCAATGGACGTAGTGTCAGAAGTGTCACTCTGGGTATGTTAAATCATAAATTTTTTCAACATTGTTGAGGTTGTGTATTAGTAGCTTGTGTGGAATTTCATTTTTGTCTTTCTATGTCAGATACAATTGCCAAATGTAAGAAATTAATTTCTGTGGGCCATTCAGGCATTGTACAAAATTTTACTACTTGGCTAGTAAAAGAAATGTCAAATAAATTTTATAATAACTGAATAAGTTAATATTAGATGCAAATGTTTAAACTCTGAATGCATGTAAAGTTTAATGACAAATTCCTTTTTCTCTATGCACTGAACTGATTGACAAGAATTGGACCTGGACAACCATTGCTCAATTTCTTCTACTATGTTATCAAAGAGCTTTAGTAAGTTAACAATTGCAGAAAGAGTATTGATTCATTCTATTATTGTCAAAAGGATTTAATTATAATGAAGTAACAATACTAAGTCAATTCTGAAAAATACTGACTTGTACTACTGTATATTCCCCAGCTTTTATTTACTCAGAGGTATCTAGATTTCAATGATTCTGTCAGTCTGAAATTGTTTCCTGATTGTAATTCAAAATGTATTTGATATGAATTTTTTTTATCAGTGTCAACTACCTGATGATATTTATTCTTTTAGGAGTTGCAACTTGCAACTTTGATGGGTAATGGCCAAAATGCTATACATTAATTTTAAATTCCCTTTAGCTGTTGAAATTAGCAATGTGATGTAGCTTTTGGGTAAAAAAAAACCCCAGAATTTGAAATTAAAGCTATCTGCCCTCTTCATTGATTACAAAAGGTTCATATCAATGCATGTCATGTAAAAGTGATCAAACTCAAGGGAGTTTATATAACTGTGCTCACTATCACCTTAATTGCCAGATCACATTTCCATATTAAAATTCTAAATGCATTATTTGTATTTTACAGGTTAACAGTGACTGCATAATCTTTTCCCGAAGAAGGATGAGCACGCCAAGCACCATATGATAATGCAGACAAAACCTTTTATGTGAAAGATGCAGAATATATATGTTCATTGATATTAGTATTCTTTATCATGAATCTTCTTTTGATCAAATCAGGCTGGCCGGTTGGGCTCATGGCATGGCATGGCAACTGGTGTCTGTCTGTCCGTCCATACATTAGTCCGTAAATATTTCGCTCTTTGTACTTCTCATGAACCCCTGCCTTTCAAGAGCTGAAAATGTGTAAACATGTACCTTGGCCTATGGGAATATAAATTGTAGAGTTTGTGTTTCTGTGGTCCCAAATAAAGAGCACAAGGGCAACTCCCTAAAGTCAAAATTTTCAATAAAGCCCTAGAAACATAAAATGTAGTGTCAAGACAACTCCCTCATGAAGATTGTATTCATAATAATGTATTTGGTGACCCTGTAGCCCAAATAGGGCCATATTAACCACAAAACATATTTTCATCTTCTTTACCAGGAGCATTTATCCTATAAAGCAAAAGATGGTTTACAGACCTCTAGCTTATTGAAATAATTGCTCTTGCCACACCTTGACATTTATAAGAACCACATCAACCACATTATTAGGTAATGGAATTTAATATTTCAGGTTTTGATGACCTTATGACCCTACAAATAGAGCCTCTTTTCCGCCTTATTATATAAATTGTGTGAATTCTAATGTACTAAAGAGCCAATGGATCTATTTTTGAGTTCTTCCAAAGAATCGCTTGGTTTTCAGAGCTTAAATCATCTGTACAGGGTTTGCTTTATTGTCATTAAGGAATACAAAGGATTTTTATGAATAATAACGATAATGAATATACATGTGATATGCTATCTCCCTTAAAAATCATTGATAGCAAAATGTAACATTTTCAAGTTTTATTGCCTCCAAATGTAAGAATGTAATATGTTTTCATTCGATTTTTTCATGAACCTATTGATCCATTGGCACTAGGCAACCCAAATCTTATGTACAGGTCCTTTAGCCAATTGGGAGAATAAATTGAAGATTTGGTGATTCTTTTGCCCCAATGAGGGCCTTGGGAGTCATCTCCTCAAGATCAAAACGCCCATAAAGACAGAAATCTTGTGCAAAGGTACCCTGGCCAAGGGTGATTATGATTTGTGGATTTTGGTGACTCTATGGCCCCAATGAGGGTCATAGAAAAGTATTTCATATTCTCCAGACCCAAAAGCCCTTGAAGGTTGAAATCTTGTGCACATGTTCATTGCATTGTAAACTTTATGACCAACCTGAGGGCCATGGGGCATGCCCTTCATTTCCTATTTCTATTATTTCATTCTTGTGCTATGGAAATAAGAGTGTGGCAGGGGCACTAGTTAAAAGTGTTTAACCCTCAGGGCTGTGATAAAATACTGAATGTAAACAAGTAGGATGGCACATGAAATTTCAGATGAGGTAAATAACACGTCTGTGTAGCATAAATGATAATTTTTTTACAAGACTCTGAAATTCTTATACAGGACCTGGAGGGGCAGAAGAGAGGAAGGGGCTGGAGAGGTATAAAGAGGAAGTGACTAGGAAAAACACCTATTAACTAATATAAGTATTTAAACACATTTGATATGCAAGAGAAAAGTAATTGTTTTTCCTTTCTCTTACATTAACTAACATTATACATTATCAAAGGTCTTGTTTTGAACCATGCTATGTCTGTTAATAAATATTTTCACCGGAGAGACATTTATTGTTTTGTTTTTCTTACTTCAATTTAGTTAAAGATTACTCTCAATGTCATTTGCAATCTGGCATGTAAAGTGATCAATAAGTTTATTATGATAAAGTAAATAGTGTTTATGTTTAAGATATTTATTTCAAATGGCAGGAAGGGAGGAGGGGTGGCCTTATATATATTAGGTTTGAAAAGAAAACCAACTACAAGTTTTGACATCCAGCAGTGGTGTTCTGATTTCGGTTGTGATATGCTTTTAAAAAATGGAAATGATAGTGTGCAACTGAGTCAACTTTGTACGTTATGTCCTGATTTCCCCACAATTTTTGGTCTGGTCGAGCATTGTCAACAAAGGATTTCTTCACCAAAGCCAATTCACATGAGCTCAATGTCCTGACTATCTCTCATATATGATGACAGTAATTTATTAAGGATTTGGTATTCACACTTCTTCAAATTCAGGCCATTGGTCAAAACATAAGCCATCCTTTGACTTCTCTCAAGTAAACAGGTCATACAGGAAATTGATGGACGCTACAAATTGTATACAATTCACATAAATATGAACTAGAATTGTCTGTTTGTCTCAAACAAATAGCCTTTTTAGAGAAATTTAAAATAACATCTCAATTCAAATAATTATAAAAAAAATTCTTTTGAAATAAAGGATATTTATAACTGTCGACAGCAACTTATAATGGTATTAGATTTGACAGAATTTCAAAAAATGGTTAATGTGCATTTTGTTGCATGGCCGTGAATTGATTTAGCTGTCAGATCAAGGTTTAAGATCCAGCATTAAATATTGCTATTTGGTCCATTCAGAATATTGGCAAAAAAATGACAAAGGTTATCAATATTTTCTTTAAAATTCTATTTTTTAACACATAATAATAATATATTTCAAAGAATATGAAAATGTTTTCTTCTCCAGGATATTATATTGATAATTCAGTTTTGAAATGAAAATAAATAGGTTTTTCATTACTATTCCATCTTCTGTGAAAACCTATTGCAATGTTCGAGATGGTAACGGTCAGACCAGTTTATATATCTTTGGAAATGTAATATAACAACGAAATACTTCATGGGGATTTAAAAGCACATCATTCACATATAGATTTTACAAATTTTAGGCCTTGTGATTTTTAAGAGTTCAGTAGGCCCTATACTAGCCTATTTGTTCTTGGCAGTTCCAAAATGAGAAAAGATTTGTAATAATAAGCAATTAAAAACATCATGTTTCAGTTTCGGAAGGGCATCGTGTTGCATATTTCATCGAAACTATAACATCAATTATAAGATGAATTTCTTGTAAACAGCGATTCAACAAGTGTCGACGATCAACTGATTGACACAAAACCGTATGCGCAATGATTGCAAACCAGTTTGACAATCATCACAACACCGCGTGCGACACTTTCCGATGTGCGGAGCAATTGTTTACATTCCATATATGGCAAATGTAGGCGTATTATGAGCAATCCGCTACGATGGTTTCATCAACGAATGCAGGTTCATTCTAACGAATAATAAGTATTTTATTTCATCAATAGGAAGCTTAAGTGACTATATATACCCTCGTAAGCCTTAAATTAGCTAGTTTGAGCGCGAAAAATGTGCACTAGTGCCTTTAAACAACGGAAACAAGACCTTTACGATAAAGTCTGCGATACTTACAATGATTAAAGGACGTCGTTTTTCCCTGAGAACTGCTATCACACCGAGGATGGATGTTCCAACTATGAGGCTTCCTCCAATGAGAAGAAAGAATGATGCAATGGAAAATAAATCCGTGCCAATGATTAGTGACACGAAAACTTTATCCACTACAGTCCAGATGGCTACGGCAGTGATGGCAACACCCGCTATCTGAAATAAGATAAAAGATATTTTGATTCAGGTGAACTAAAAACGTTAAATTTACCAGGGCATAAGTGATGGCAATGCCCTCTATCTTAAATTAGATCAAAACAATTCTTACTTAGGTATGCATTTTATGTGCCAAAGAATTCAACCGTCACTACTGCTCAACCTAAAATTCATATCTATAAGAACAACTATTTTAACATTTGGAATGGTGGCAACACTTAAAAACTATATTCCTGACAATAACAAATTGCATTCCTTTCGGAACCCTTTCATTATTTCTTCTTATAAAATGTGAAAATGAGGTCCCATCACTCTTGTCACTTAGGAAAAAAAACATGCCCAAGAAAGATTTCATTATTTTCTGAAGCCTAAAAGGTATTGATGAATTTTCATACAAGAAAAAGTAAAACATTTTCATATTTTAAATATTTACACATGTATAACAACTTAATTTGTAACCTACAAGTTTTACATGTCATAATATCATAGTCTTAGTTTTTTCTGTATAAACCTTGATTTCTATTGAAAAAAAGCAATCCTTCAGCTAATATCTAGCATGTATGATATATTCAAAAGTATCACAAAACATATATCGTCAGATTGATTTTCATAATCAAAGCATTTTTTTTCAAAGATATATTGAATACCCAAAGATATCATATAAACAGTTGTCAGTAAATTTTAATTGTTCCTAAAACCCTTACCAAAAACAAGGCACAAAATCCTATGAGTAACATCTTGAAAAGGGCTTTCGTGCCCATGATGGCCGGTTTTCTGTTTCACTGTTACACGCTCATACGTCCTTGACAACCTGAAATGTAAAGGGAGATAATTCTGTAAAATCATGCTTCAATTCACTTGCTGTTTCGTAATAATTCAGAAACATTAAATAATGTCAGTTAAAGAGCTACTACGTGATTTTCATAATATTTTATTTACTTTTGATACATGTAAAATGTGGTGATATAAAATAAAAAAGTCTTAACTTTTCATGTCCAAAGTCTTTTTGGTAACAGTCGATACATCACGATCAAATTACACGATTGATACATATATGAATCCAACAACTAATGGAGTGGCTCTTTAACAAGGCTTCAGATATCCTTAAAAAGGAGAGTTCTAGTTGGTTAATTTTGGTTGAAAAGGACCATGATCATTTTTCAACAAAGTTTTCTAATATTACTGATTTGCAGATTGTATCTAACTTGCTTTGTTTACGAAAACCTTGTTTAGGGGTCTAATTGAGTGAGTGAGTGAGTTATTGTTTAACGCCGCTTGGGCAATATTTCAGCCATTAGCGGCAAGTTTAGGGGTCTAAAGCCCCTTTCAAAATTAGTTAACTAATATCACAGCTGCTAGTATTATTGCAGGGAGAAAGCCAGCATCACTAATGTTGATAAATGCATTGCAGTGAAACCTTCCAACATGGGCAGGGACTAAATGTGTAGTAACGCACCCTAACATAACTGCATGTAGAACAGATATCTACTGCAAACAAAGTTGCCAAGCCCCTGGTGGGATTCAAACTCGGACCTCTTCATCAAAATATAGCTCACATGAACTCACAAAGAAACCTGATCTGAAGTAAACCAAACATCAGTGCTACAAGTATAACCTACGGCATGACAAGGCATTTTTATCAGTCTAAGGAATAATTATTTTCAAAGTTTAGGATTTCTGTATGGTCCCAATCAAAACAATGGTGATTTCATTAAAACAGACAAACAAAATTATAGTTGGTTTAAACATTCATTTATGCTTACCTTAATTTTTATTTTTTCATATATCATATTTTTTTATTTTGCTGTTTTAATTATTTTTTTTATATTGCAAATGTTTGTCACTTCATTATGACACCTTTGAATTGAACATGCATTTATTCAAAGTTAACAATTGTAAGTATAAATGTAAGTAATATGCATGCATTGGAAATCAGTGCTCTATATATAGAAGTTGACCTCAGGAAAAAGTACCTTGAAAACAAATTGTTAGTCATAAGTTATTTATAAAGTCCTGACTCAATTTACTGGAGAGTGGATTTTATAACTTTACACTCAATATGTTTAATATCTTAGCAAGAACAGGATGTCAAGCCAATGAATTATTTTGTAAAAGATTAAAAATCAAACTTTGCTATCACTCTTATTGTAGTACATAAAAAATCTTTAAAAAACCACACATTTGTTTTTCACAACTTACAAATTTAAATTCGCTAAAAAAACCTCTAGTTGACAGTAGATTTTGAATTTCTCAAACTCCCTACTTACCGTGTAATACTGTTATCAAGAAAAAGGGCATTTTGTCAGTGCTAAATTATATATGATGAATGAATTTGGACATTTTGAATATCATAAAGCAACAAACCTCATTCAACCTGATCCAATAGTTTATCAGCCTTGGACGTGTTACATTCAAGTCGGCTTTGCCTCAATGAATATCACATGTCCAGGATCAATAAATGCCATGACCAACCTCTCTTAATAATTGTTTAGTATTCATCAAAGTGTGTTTTTGAAATCTTTGGCTTCACTGTTTAAATGTACAGTTTGCTGATCAAATTCTCATGAAAAATAATAATTATATTACATATTCATCATGCAACATTGTTCAAATGTTACAGTTACAATCACAAATTATGATTTTAGATTCATGAGCTTTGATACAAATAGCAGTACATATTGTTTATTGTCAAATCTTACCGGTGAGTAATTTGAAGAGTGAGTGGTCACTTTGTATTTTTATATTGTATATTTCACAAACTAGATATATATAGGAATAAAGGTATGCGTTGTTTGTTAAAGTCCGAGTAAGTTTGACCTCCCCGCCTATCACTCATCGTTGTCTGAAGCCAGTGAAGGTTAGATTTTTTTCTGTCAATCTCTAAACAACACCGCCATTTTACCGGGATCTCACCTGTCCCCTATTTTCGCAAGTCCAGGGCAGGTGTGCAGTAATTCTGCCGGTGTTGCACGTTTAAGTTTCAATTGACGTTGATTGGTTTAAAAAGTTTCAAATTTATGATATAGGATATATGAGGGTGATTTTTATTCTGAAATAAGGCTCTTTAACCGATTGGATCTTGAAATAAACCTACCTTCCCGCTTCAACGAAATCGGAGCTCTTTCACAGGTGAAGGTAGATTTAGACTAAACGCGGAAGTGGGAGTGGCGGCCTGTACAAACTCCGAATAATTCGCCAGTGACTCGTCACCATGGATTAACTTAAGAAGTATCTAAATTGAAATTTATCTGTAAAGCGTTCGCATTTTTAAATATTTAAAGACATGTTTTAGTTATGAACCAGAGTTCAAGAATTTGGATGTTGGATACTTATTGCTTATCAGAGAAAAACTGATGAAGATTAGTTAATTATCTTTTCTAATATATAGAAAGACAAGATAAGCAAGATGTATAACATATGCAAATGGTTTGAATATGTATGTGAATATAGTTTTTCATATGTATTTTTTCATATACATGCTACTGTCACATGAACATTAATTAAGACAAACGTATTAATTTTCCGACTCCCAATTGTCATTCAAATTTTAAAATTTGGCCTTCATTATTTTGAAAACAAAAACTAATATACAACGTTTAAAATATGATAGTTGTAGATCCTAATTTGAATTAGATTGTCTTTGTATGATTGTCAATTGCAATAAGTTATCAGTTTCCACTTGGCAGTGGGAGAGTTAACAATATATCCAACGTTTGGTCTCGGAGGACTCGTTTCAATCTATCTTTATGTGCAATTAAAGAAGCCACAGGCCTATATAGTACTTATATGTACGGAAACTATCATGTAGAAGAGTGCAATGTTTTTTAAAAAAAATTGTATGTTGCAACAGCTTAGCAAAAATATCGATTGATAATATAATACTTGAAGTAATATTCTTTAATTTACATGTGTCTGAAATATGGGTAGGTCGGGCAGATACAGAGAAAATAGTATAAATCTTCTAGTGCATTCTCATTGCATATTTATCTAGTGATCATATTTCGTTACCATTTTACCAAAACTTACAACACAGCTTGCTCCATTCTTTCGCATATTAAGAAAAGTGGATAATATAGAGGATATTAAATGATGTTTGTCAAATACCTAAGAACATTCGTTTTACCTGAAGGGGGAAAAGTACCTTACTTATATTTCAAATGAAAACAAGCGTATGAAAACATCAGTTAAATCACCATCTGTTTCATATGGGCGAAGGCTGCGCTTAGCGCGTTTTACCACTAGCTCGGAAACATCGAGATACAACATGTATTTATAAAATCTTTATCGATGTTTCCAAGATTGATTGCATTGAAGACAAGCATTTTGAAAATTGTTCTTTTGGGATGAATTGAAAAGGTGAAAATTTCCATCAAGAGTTTATTTGATCTTTAATAAGAAATTAAAAAAGTATTTTTAGATTCTAACAGCCAAATAAAAATCAATGTATCTTTTTTCATGAGGAATTCCACAGGTGACGATTATCGATCCGTTGTTGCCAAATTATGAAACGATACTGAAGAAGAGCTTTGCCTTCGGAAGAAAATTTAAATTGTGTTTCTGTCTCGTAGTTTTTAACAGCTGGTGATTAAGGGAGAGGGGTTACCTGCCAAAACGCAGAACTGTGTGTTACAGTGTGTTACTACTCAGTATTTTCATATAAACATATACCGGGAGGTTCATACTGTTGAACATTGACCTGTTGATTCAGTGATCTGCTAATTTGACTGTGTCGCTCTACTCACTGTCAGAGTGGACCAGTCCATTACTTAATTGAATAGGTGTGACCAGCCTGACAATGAACTTTTCATTTCTGCTAATTGGGATTCTGCGTTTTGCAGTTCTGCGTTTTGGCAGGATACCGGGAGAGGCATTAGTTTTGAGACAATGGGAATAGTCTTGCTTAATATAATACACCCTAGGTCAAACATTTGACAAAACAAAGATAACTATATGCATGCATTAATTAATAAATATTGAGATTTAATTCCCTCAGTGAGAAGTTTTGAAATTATTCTTACTTGTTGGAAAAATACTTAGTCGTTTTTTACCTGCGATAATTACCCAAACTCCCTCTGTAGAACGTAAGGAGACATTGAAAGGAATTTATTTTTAAAATTACCCAGATTTTTACCTCATAGATGTCCCGGATGACGTTAATCAATTTAATAGTGGATTCTTAAAACGAATTGTTTACTTCTCAACGTTTCAAATTGCGTGACAGACATGTGTTCATTTTGTTTTTATTGAATTGATAAATGAAATAAAAATATGTTACTTGTTTATGAATTTCTAACATGATTAATCAGATATAATTACAACAAAAGCAAATAACAAAAAACCTACACAGATATCATATTACATTTAGTATGTCATTAAAATTAATGTTTATCTTTATTAAGTATTCACTTTTTGAATTGAATGTTTCTAAAAGAAACAAATAATGTAAATTGTCACCACATATACATACATTTAAAAAAAACTAAGTTTCTGCAGTTATCACAATTTTTATTTACAAATTTATAAGTGCATGAACTTATTGTCAATTTTTAACTTCGAATGTTCAGTCTCAGGGGAGACAATTATAAGGTCCAAAATTATGCATAGAGTTGTCTCCCTTTACGACTTGAACATGTCCGCTGATGGCAGTAGATATTTTCGCTTAATTTGACCGAACATATTTCCCTTATATATTGCCAAGGTATGTAGTTGCTTTGATATTAAATCAATCCTTTGATATATTTTCAAAAACTGATTGGAATGTCATGTCTCTTCTTCTGTTTTGTTCACATAGTTTGGTTACGAACCTCCGGTGTTTGTTTTGATGACAGATTAGTTAAAATGCAGACGATGGTCCTTTTTAGATATTGAACCTCTTTCCTGAAAATTGAGCCTTGTCTTGAAATATTCTTTTATTAATCGATTATTAAACTTGATGACATAACCTAGGTTAAAGTGACACAGAGTATGTTTTTGGATTTTTTATGTTCCTAAAATAAGAGCCAAATTACCATATGTCCTCAACTTAGTTCAAATCGCCTACCTAACTCGAGTGTACAGTGCTGTCGGGTAAAACTACGCACCTAAGAGATACATGTTCATTCTTCGAGAAAAAATACAGTATATGGGATAAAAACCACTTCATTGTTAAAGTTTAGAGCTTCACTGATAATATTAATGTAAAATATTCATGCTGAAATGTGTTTGTCAGTGAAACTGAAAGTTTTCCAACGAGTACCCCCCTATTCCCGTAGGTGGTCACGTGTAGGCTAAAGATACGCACGCAGGGTTTGAATGCACCATACACTTCCAATTTTATGATTTTGATAGATTTTTAAACTGTTTTCTGAAGTCTAGGTTAGGACAGACTGATAGTGGGATCAATACTTTGGTTTCCAATAACATTTGTTATGTGGGAAGGCAAACTGCTTGATTACGATATGTTTTCCAGGAATTTTGTCAGTTTTTACCGATGTTTTGCCAATAATCAACAATTAAGTCCTTTTTACCATTTCAAAAATTTCATGATATCTTCTAAATTGCCTAAAGATGCATAGACATAAATTTATTACAAGATAACACTCATCCTGCTTTACTAGGTTAAGTTTTGTGCGAGTGCGTATCTTTATCCAACGCGTATCTTTACCCGACACGGCTGTATATCTCCCAAATTTCCAAATTGTGATATTTTTATGTTTTCCATGATAAAAGAAAAACGGCCATTTAAATGTTAGGATGTCGAAATTCTGCGTACATTTTCCATGTATATTAGTTAAATGTCCTAATGAATACTACCAATCCAGTTTTACATTTCTGTCTGCTGTAAATAAGTTTCCAAAATTACGTTTCAGTCATTGACGCGCGTCATTGTCCGGTTTTCGATCACAAATCGAGACTTAAACCTGTTTGTTGTCACTATACTGAACTTATAAGCACTAAGATGCTAATTTTTGGAAACAACAATCACTTCTCGATAAAATAACACCATTTATGAAGTTTGGCATATTTGACTCCAACAACATACTATGTGGCCCTTTAACTTAGATTAACGGAAATGTTTAATTTATTGTGTGGACTGTGGAGTAACCGTTAATCTCTACTGTAATAGTTTTAGTTATTATGCATAAAAAATCATGACTGCTACTTAGTCAATCTCTTTCGAGAATGAATAGTATAACTGCAGGAACACCCATATGAAGGCTGTGTAAACTTATTAAATTCAAACAGAAACAAATAGTTGTGGCGATTGTTTAGTTGCCGAATCAACATTCATGCCCCTAATTTTGATGTCCTGATACCCTACTCTGAGTGATTTATTATGACACTTAAAAGCTCTTGTTAGATTTAATGTGACGCTACCCAAGATTTATGACTCCATGTTTGTAGTATCTACTCCGACTGTGTTATGCATGAGCAAAGAAAGCATAAGCTTCTTTTTTCTTGTTCTACTTTCAAGCTTGAAGAAAGGTAACATTATGTTTTCTCAATCTACACCTACAGCCCTATTCCAATGAGTCCTATGATTATAGCTATCTTGTGCCAGTGTTTTCTGTTCATTGACATATATTCCTTCTACTTACTGTTAATTTAATCAAAGAAAATTGATTCTTATGATATGAGTACTGGTTGGATAATTGTAAAAATATTTAGCTAGGTCAATTGGAAGTTTATGACTTGATATATTTTGAAATGACTATTTGATTTTTAATGTCATAGGAATGACATATTTATAATATTAATAATGCATGTTGTTTTTGTGTTTGACAAATGAAAGAAGGCCAAAACTAAATTCTCTAAAGTAGAAGGTTTGAACATAATTTTTGTAGGCTTTTTTTATTAGAAGACCAGTGCAATTGTAAGTACCGTCCCAGAGCAAACTCCATGTTTTTTCTTTCTCAGGGCTTGTAACATATTTTACAAAGTTTTTGTATGATTTTCCCGTGAGAATTAACAAAATAATTCTTTTATTTTGGTTAGTTCTCTGGATATTTTCTTCCACTTGTAAAACTTTATGAACATTATATTTTCTTATAATACAGATGCCAGGCAAACTGAAAGTACGGATCCTTGGGGCAAGGAATCTACCAGTTATGGACAGAGCCAGTGATCTAACAGATGCTTTTGTTGAGGTTTGTTGTTTTTCTTTCTCATCTATCAATCTTACGTGTAGATTTGTTTTATCTGTTATGAATACTTAACTTCATTAGTCACCTTTTTTAGCTCATCTGAGCTGAAAGGCCTGATTGGCTTATAGCATGGCATGGCGTCCGTTTGTCCCTTCATCCCTTCATCCGTCTGTCTGTAAACTTTTCACTGTTTCATCTAATACTACAGAACCATTTACTCTGGAATTTGGTAAAATTTGGTGACCATGTGACCCTTTATGACAGGCGCAGATGCCACATCCTAAAAACTAAGTAAATTTTTTTCTTCAGAAAAAAGAGGCCTTGTCTACAGAGAAATTTGAAACCTTTAAAGAAAATAGAAACTGGCATGGCTGATTTGGATTCTAGTTTAAAGATTTGCTGAGACTGTGACTCCTAATATTTTTTTTTTTATTTTGACTCCTAATATTGCCTTTAAGGGCCACACCTTAAAAACCTTTTGTCATCACTTTAAAAAAAACCACAAATTCCTTTAAAGCTAAAATCTTGCGTGCAGACACCTTAACTGATGATGGTTATAATAAATGGATTTGATGATCCTGTAGCAACTCATATGGGGACCCTGTGATAATTTGTTATAGATAGTAGAGAGCCTGATGAGAGTAGAGAGCCTGATGAGAGTAGAGAGCAAAAGGCTCTATTTCCTTTCAAGTTAACCAACAATTTTCAAAATTATGCATACAAATAAACTGATCATTAAGTAAAAAGTATAACAAATTCCATAATTATTTACAGATTCTGGTTTTGTCTTCTATTTCAGGTGCGCTTCAGTAGTGAAGTCCAGAAGACAGATGTTTACAGGAAATCACTCAACCCACAGTGGGATTCTGATTGGTTCAAATTTGAGGTAAGATTGTTATTACCTAAGGAAAGAAATTATGATAATAATCACACACAGGAAATTGTTATATAAGTCCTTTTTGCAAGGCAACATTCCAAAGGATAAACACAATACTCTATCAACTAAGATTTCTGTGTATGAGGTAAATGATTTATCAGTCCCTTAATGAAAAATATTATTTTCTAGTAAAGAGAACTTCTTATTTGTATTTCCTAATCAACATCTGTTTCTGTTGCGCTAATTGTATTATTTATTTATTTTCTTTATGAAGGTTGATGATGAAGTTTTACAAGATGAGCCTTTGGAATTACGGTAAGTATTTCTATATCATCATGACTAACTCATTCAAAGTCAATAACATGGGGGCTCTTATTCCCTTAATGTTTGAAGCCATTAGATTGGTAACTTAAATCATGTGCTATGAGTTGGATTAAATGTAATATCAACATTTATGTAATATATATATATATCCTTTTCTTTTCCACTCTCTGAGCCTGAAAGACAAGAACATTTTATGGATTATCAACTTCTTTATTGAACTGATTGTGATGTTTCGGTATAGCTTGTTATAAAGAAGTTGATAATCCTGTAAGAAGCTATACTGCTATCAGTACAATAAAGAAGTTGACAGTCCATAAAAAGTCTTTGTCTTCTTATACTGACAACTTCTAGAATGCCACTCAGACAGTTCTCTGAGATAGTTATGATAATGAGTCTGGTCCTAGGAGATAACCTTTATCATTAGCTATGGCAACATCTTCGTCATTATCATAGATTTAAACATTACAGCTGCTTATGAATATTTAGCTTAGAAATGAATAAAACTCTTAAAATATAATTAATATTTCCACTTCTTTACTTTGCAGAGTGTTGGACTACGATACCTACAGCGCCCACGATGCCATTGGGAAGGTCTACATAGATCTGGACCCTCTCCTGACTAGAGACAGTCCCAACCTCATCAACGGATGGTTCCCCATCTACGACACTATGCATGGTGGGTAATTTTCATGACTGGGAACTCCTTAGTATGCCTTGGAGTAGGACAAAGCTACCATTGGGTATTATGTAGATATGACCTTTCTGTAAAATTCTTATAAGTGGTTTTTACTCAAGGTCTTTGCTGATTCTAACAATGCTGTCATGTTTTTATTTATTTTTTAAAATTTTTTTTTATTCCTGATATCTTACATCTTGATACATCATTTAAGGCATATAGCCTATGGTATTAATGATAACAGTTTTTTTGTAGAAAGTACATGTATAAGAAAATGTTTTTATGTTTCTGCAAAGATTTCAGCTTGCATTTTATGAGTGAAGGTCCATATCATAAAAAGTTAATAAAATGATAAGAGAATATTCAATGTTTCAGGTATTCGAGGAGAGTTGAATGTTCTTGTGAAGGTGGAACTGTTCACTGATTTTAACAAATTCAGACAGTCATCATGCGGAATACAGTTTTTCTGTAGTAAGTTCTTATAAGTGAATAAGAGTTCTTAAATGGAAATTTAACAATAATTCTATCATCCTTGTAATGGTTTTGTTGAGGTGTTTTTATTAGCCTCTTATGCATTCTGTCATAGGTTAAAACTATAGGCTGTCATACTTCATTACACATGACTGTATCAGGAGCTTGGTAAAATAATTGGTTGGAACAATTGTTTGAAACTAGTAAAAAATAAGGGTGTATATTGCAATAGAGGAACAAGATGATACGTACCGGTACACTCTTCTGAATGTATCCAATAATTATATTGAAGCTTTAAAAATTTACAATTGAAGTCAAGAGAGCATGGAAAAACTAAAATATGAAAAGAACCAATATATTTTGCAATACGTATTTAATACGCTTTTCTGAAATGATGATCGATACCCATCCTTAGTAAAAATGTAACCCTAACTCTGGCAGAATTTTTTTAAGATTTGCTTACTTCATGTTTAAGTCATTACACTTCTGCTATGCTGAGTTGCGAAGTCATTATAAACATTGCTTGCAGCTGCAGAAGTTCCATCTGGGCAGAAGCTGATGAACATCCACGGCTTTGTGGAGGAGCTGGTGGTGAACAACGACCCAGAGTATCAGTGGATAGACAAGATCCGGACTCCCAGGGCTTCTAATGAGGCCAGACAGAGACTCTTCTCTAAACTTTCAGGTGGGCTCAGATAGATCATAAATATTATATACAAAGTTGGAAGAAAGTGTGGCCATCCAAGTCTTTGTGTTGTTTGTTCCATGAGTTTGTGTTGTATACCATCCAGCTTCGGATGAGGCCAGATAGAAGATCTTCTCTAAACTCATGAAAAAAGATATAATTTCCTAAAACAAAAGACAAAATATTCAAAATGCGCTTGAGTTTACCCTACAGTACATTTGGGTACCTGATGATGTGTGGTATTGAAGCTATCCTTCAAGTGCTATAAATGACAGCTCTGGTTGGGTAAGAGAAAAAAATGGAGAAGGTGAATGAGCAAGCTTTCAATGGGGTTGTGTTCACTGAAGAAATATCATCATTTCCATCATGCTGTTTACCTTTGGAACATTGACATTTAGTAAAAAAAAAGTATGTTATAGTGACATAAGTTTGCATGCCTGTTTCTTGACTCCGAAGACTTTTATTCAAATATTAATAATATAAGTTATAACATTCCGTCGAGGGTGACATAGGGATATGTTATTCCCGCGAAAGGTTTTATGCAACGAGCCGAACGTGAGTTGCATAAAACCTTTCAAGGGAATAATATATCCCTATGTTACCCGGGACGGAATGTTATAACGAATTTATCATACCGAATGTCTTAATGTATTATTCAAAACTTGCTCTCTATTAGTAAAACAGACAAACAGAAATGAACAACACCTATGACCTGATCATGTGACTTTGATTGATTGACGTGGAAGCACGCTTTACTCATGTAGTGGGGTATAAGGGATTTATCATCCCTCGGCGGCAGTGAATATGGATATTTGTTTAGGGTCACGTGGACCAATCAGAGATCAGCATTCTTACATGAGGTATGATAAAAAGCATTTTATTATCTTAGTATTTACTTAAATCTATGGGTCAAGATAAGACTCTGCCAAAAGTTTCAGTCATTCATTGTTGGGTAAATTCTAGGTGAACTCCAGAGGAAGATCGGAGTGAAGGTGATGGAGATGGGAGGCAATGCTGTCCTGGGGTGAGATGAATGAATCATTTATAGAATATAAGTTGGTATAAGCATATTTACCAATTCTGATCAAATAGTAATTCTATCTGTGAAAAACTTCTTGTATCCTGCCAAAGAAAATAAAACAAATCCATACAATTTACAGCAGAGATTTACTCTGTGTATGTATAGGTTGGAATACATGGAGGATATTAAATGTTTTCACCTAATATCTTTTTGATTATATTTTTCATGTGGCATAAGTAAAGTATACTTTCAAGAATGAAGTCAGAATATAACAGAATATCATAACAGAGGGATACTTAACAATTATAGCATTTCATTTATATAAATATCACCACCATTTGTTTCCCTTATAAGTAGATAAAGTATGGGGGGGGGAGTACCGTCAAAACATAGATAGAACTCTTGATAGACTTTCAAAACTATCGGGGGTCGATGGACCCCCTTCATCCGTCTGATGAAGGGGGTCAATCGACCCCCTAAACGTAACAATTAAAGTTTTGAAAGTCTATCAAGAGTTCTATCTATGTTTTGACGGTACTCCCCCCCCCCCATACTTTATCTAACTTTCTTGTACCGTAATGAATCATTTATTTGATCCATAGTTAGTTCCCTTAATGATTTTCGCCATTCTATAGCGTAGGTCAGCGCCTCCCCCACCTAGCATATCCCTTATAAGTAATAATACAATCTTATAAACCTGTTAGTTGATATTTTCTAGGTACTGTCACTGTTTTGACTTAGAGGGAGAGTCGGGCATCGTTGTGAGGGGTATTGGCACTGCTGTTACAATTGGCAAATCAACAGGCCAGTTATCTCCCCTTGGTGTTTCTCCTTTAAAAGAGTAAGTCTTCATTTGTTTACATCTTTTATTCATATTTTGGCAAGCTTTTACTAGAACAAATCTATCAAGGTTGAAACATCCTCAAAATGTCGGTACATTTTCCTTTCTTTAAAAAGGGCATGAAATAGCATCATGTTTATTTTTCTTTTCAATATTTTATCTGCCACATGCTTTTTGTGAATTGAATGTTCTTCAATTCAATGTTTTAAATTATTTCCTTTTAGAAGTCAAAACTTTTCAAATGATTTCTCTTTTGATAATATTCTTAGTTGAAGGTTTATATCTCTTGTTGAGAAAACATATTTCATTCATATTTTGATTTTATGTTTCAACTTTGATTTATAGGCGCATCAGTATATTCAAATTTTGAAAGCATGGTCGTTAAAAGTTAAAAAATGTTAGTGCCTAGAAGAATGTATTTTTTTCTTTAATATGTTATTCTGTGATGAAGAAACATGCATAAAGATAATGATGTTTTTGTAATAATATATTCTGTTCATGTATGTTTTTTTAACATATTCATATTATACATTGTAAGCTTACTTATTATTTTTAGAATTAGCTAGAATTTCTTCATCAAATGATGATTCAAGCAAAATTATTCACATTTCAAAAAAAAATTTATGGAAGTTTTACCTCGCTGCGTTTCTGAACTGTAGACGTCTTCATTGTTGTCATGTCATATTACCTGTTAACTCTAGCCAATCAGAAATAAGGCTAGAAAAAACATATCTTTGTAGGCCTGAAAATTTTAATCATTAGAAAATAAGAAAGTCTTAGACAGGATTACCCAACACAATCTCAATGGAGCAGTACTCAGAAACACAGCGAGTGATATGTTTGAGCTGGTTGCAATGAGATTGGCCTATCACTTTATCTTTCTTAAATCTTTTTTCAACATTTCCAAAGTATCTTTTTACATTTCCCACTTTATGTAACTTGTATTTTTGGGTGGTTATAGCAACAAGATTTGACGAAAAATAATATTTGATTAGAATTATTTTCGGAGCTAAAAATAAAATTAGTCCTGAAACTTTGTGAATGCGTACCTTATTTTTGAATGACAGCTTATTGCTATTGCTTTTTTTAAAGGTTATTGTTTCGTTTACATGGTTATTAGCATTAGTTGATATGTCATATCTTGATTATTGTTATTAATCAACCGTAGTTCAGTTTACATACTATTAATGGATGCTTATTGAGCCTTATTCCCTTCAGAATAACATATTAACTACACCAGGTGAAAAATATTTTATTTCAAAGAAAAAATTCAACTTCAAACTAACTATTTTTATTTTTATTTGTTGAAAAACAGGTATTGATTCCATTACTGAAAAATGTGGCAATAATTCAGCATCCATTTAAAATCACATAGGCATTTCATACAGAAAATCATGATTTCACGTTTTATCATCATCTTGTTTACTTCACAATTGTGGTTAATATAGTTGTTAAAAGGAATAATTCATCATGTTAGTAAAACATTTTACTATGCTGTTTAAGCAAAAAAAGGTGAGATATAAAACTGTTTAGAGTTCCAGAACAAAGGTAATGTATGTTAACAAGAAGCATGCTTGGAAAATAAACAAAAAACTGGATTTGCATCTAACCAGCATTTTATTTCCCTTATTTACTCATTTGTGTTAAGGAACTGGAGCTTTTCTATCGTAGAGCTATTATATTATAAAGATGTACAACATTAGATATAAGATAAATGGAGTTAAGTTTGTTTAACAAACAGATTAGTTTAGATTTATTGTAAAGGCTATAATTAAAAGAATTATACTACAAGTAAAAATAATGCTCCATGCTTAGTAATAATGAAGACAGATAGTAGAATGTTATATTAACCTTTGCAAGGATAACAGGATGAAGGGTTAGGACTATTAACAGGATTACAACAATGTCTACAAGGACTGTTCCATTTCTGTGACCTGAACTTACTTCCTGTAGTATTTTCAGTGTTGTAACAACCTAAAATACAATCCCCACATTTAGGCTCAATCAAAATTTAGCCAATAGGCTTAAATACTGAGCAATCAGTGACATTTCAACTGTGTATTCAGTCTTTTCTTGAAATAGTTGGGAAGGCTAGAGTTCTCTCATATACTAATTGTGTAGCACATCAAGGACCCATTTGTGTGTTGATAATTGGAGCTGTATGATTACCCGCTGTGACTATTTTTATTTCTCACAAAGAAGAAATCGGTCGCAGAAATAAGAAAAATTAAATTATTGGTTTGATGAGAACAATTACCGTGGTATAGTTCAACTAACGACAGCGGCATAGTCAACCTACTTTGTTTGTTCCCTAGTTATGTTGCGCTACACGACATGTGTAGGTGGGACATTAGAAGTCTCATTAGGACATTACTAAAGACATTGTTGCAATCCTGGAAATATGAGTACCTTTCGTCCTTATCCTGTAAAGGTTAATTGAATAATCACTTAAATGAGGAGCATTTTGTGGATTGTCAATCTTGACCCAAGCCCTAATATGTCTGCTTTTATGTGCTGTATTTGGATGCCCCTGGATCAACAAGTATTGTACATGGTATGTCTTCAGAGAACTTGGACCTAGCATGCTGGTTTTCGTTGTTGAATGTAGACTGTTAATAACTGACTAATTTGCTTTTTGTGACAATTTGCACATTTTTTTAACAATAATGTTTCATTTATGGAGGACCTGGTTTTTTCTCTTAATGATGAATTTTAAACATTTCAAGTTTTGTTATGTAATTGTTTCTGATTATTTTTTAATTGATTGTTACTTTTCTTTATTATTTTAATTTTTTCAAAAAGTAGGTAATAATTGACTTAAGCATAATATATAATAATATAAACGTCATGTTTAAAATGAGAAAACTTACTTTTGCACTTTTGTTAAAATAAAAATGGAAGGAATGATTTTTGTTGAAACAATGTCCAATATTGTCACTGTTTTGTGAATTATGCATTCTGCATGCGAAAGAAGAAATCATTTAACAATTTGTTTCAGATTTTCTTTGTACAAATTACTAATTGAATGAGTAGATAATTTACACCAATAGTTGCTAAAGGTATTCATGTAGATAATTTTTTGCATCAATCAGTCCAATATGTTTTCAACAGGTAAGTATGTAGGTTAAAACAACAGTTTGTTGGTTTGATGAGCATTGTAAAAAGTTCCTTTATATCATAGTCAGCTTTACTTAGAACCATGCACAGAAATGATAAGATGATTATGAATATATTATAGAAATTGTTATTGCTCTTTTGAAATGTTAATCATGTTTTGATAATTCTACAATCAGAAGATATTCAGATGATAATTAAACAGAAAGCAGTCAATTATTCTTTACTTTTTATTTCATCATTAATTTTTAAAGAGATGCTTATGAGAATTAAGGTTTATTTTATAACTTTTCCCCATTTTTTGCCTGTTGAATTAATGTCAATTTGACATCTTTTAATAATATTCCATGGCAAACAGAATCTCTTTTTATTGTGTGGAGCTTTCTATCCCTATGAAAATCGTAATCCAAGTCATGTGATTGTTTTTCTGTGTATCGAACTTTTCGTTTCTATTCATTCACATTCTTTTATTTCTGAACATTGTTACTTCTTGAATGATAACTTAAAAAGGTCCTTTTAAAACTCAAGACGCTTCAATTTCAGGCTTTACTCTGGGTTCATATTTTTAAGTTTTAAATTTTACATTCAAGGTTTGAATTTAGGTTCTCATTTTTTCCTGTTGAAGAAATATTTTGTTACATCTCTTTAGAAGCTGTAGTTGTAAAGAGTTTAATTTTCTGAAACTAAGTAGTTAGCTATTCTTTATCATCAATCTTATTTCTGAAAGTGAAGATAATAGACCACAATAACTAACAGAGTTTATATTCATTTTCATTGTTTGTATAGAATGGTTAACACTATTTTCAAGGCATTATTTTTGACATCATAGAAAGAATATCGTATTGATTGCCCTAGATGTCAGTTTTGCACACAAAAAACCTTTGCGGTATAATGAGAGTGTAGAAGACAGTAAAACCTGCTTCTTGCAAATGCAACACTTGGTTGTGTTAGAGCACCTATAAAACATATCTAGTGTCATGTATTAGGGTGTTTGGATGCACCCAAGGCAACTGTAGCATGTTGCATGCCCCTAAGAAATATATTTCCAAGACTGTTGATAAAAAATAGATGACGATGGTGAGGGGCTTGTTATGTCTATTGTTAATTGAATGTTGGTTTTGGAATGATAAATTTCTAAAAAAAATATTAGTATTTTGGTTTTTTTATCAGGCCTGATAAACGATGTAATTTATCCTTTAAGAATTAAAATCTAAAATGGCTTCACATCAAGAAAATGATATCCTTGATATTTACAAATAATTTTGAAAATCTATCAAGATATTCAACTTAAATATTTATAAGTTCTAAATATCTTATTTGGTTCACAAATGCTTTAACTTAGTGTTATTGGAGACAATTGATATGCAGTTATACAAAATTTTAATGAATTTAATGCTTTCAAAACTGACAAACTTTTTTCTCTGTTTCAGTAACCGTCATGTGACGTTCAACAAACGACCCATCTCAATGGTCACATCTCCCCCGGCGTCCCCTACCAAGGCCCGATCCCCTCCCCCCACAGCCCCTCCAGCGCTTCATGGGGGTCATGTATTCACTTTTCCTTCCAGCTCCCCCCTCCCCGAGGAGACGGTAGCACCCACTGCCTCCTCCTCCCCCTCCCATCATCGCCACTCGACATCCCCCATCAGGGTTGGTGTACCAATGATCAACCGCCGGTCATCGGACTCGGACCTTAGTTCGCCACCTAGAGGTAAGTGTTTCATTATTTTTTTTACCTTTTCAAGATTTTGGGGATTCAATGCAGAGTTTTTATGATTTTCTGTGTTTATTTACTTGAAATGTGATGATCTAATGATATTGTGAAGATTCAAACTTTTTTCTGGATTAGCAAGTTTTAAAAAAAATTTCTGTGGTTATATACTTGAAATACAGAGATCTAATGATACAAGTGTATAATATCTATGTATTAACATGATTTGAATAAAATATAAATCATATAAATACACTTATGATTTAAACTTAAAATCATAAAAACTCTTGTGTTGATCCATTATTCACCACCATATACATGTATCACTTTTTTCACAAGCCATGTTATGTTTAGAAGCACAATAACATTGATACAAGTTGAATGATTTGTTCTTTATATTATGGATGTTCAACTAGCATAGTTGTTATAACATTTCTTTTAGCATCTTTTTAATCTCGTTAACATTAACACACATGAATATTTAGGTAGTTTGTAAAGCTAACTTGTGATATTGATATAAATAGGCTGTTTTCTCTCTACTTATGATTTTAGGTGTAATTCTTTCAAACCTACCTGTCATAACTGCTCGTCTCCAAGCAACCTTAAGCATTAGACATTATATTTGTAGGACTCAGATCTGTGGCGGGTCTCTAATCTATGGCGGATCTCCTTATCTGTGGCGCGTTTGATTGTTAGACTGTTTCGTGACGTCATGATAAGTGACGTCATTGTGCGATGAAGTCATAATAGCTAACTGTTCCCGTCGTAAGGCCCAATTGCGTCGCTAGCGAAATAATTATGGAAGACACAAAGAGATATTGCAAACGGATAACGACCAAATAATACGAGTCCATATCCCAATTACAAAAATACATTAAACAATACCTTACATGTAAATAAGACATTTACGGCTTTATGCCATATCAAATGTGTTTACTTTGTAGGATCTTTTTAGCCCTCAGTGAGTCTGTCTTCTTTAGCCCTAAGATATTAAAAGACTTTTTTTTAACCCTTGGATTCCTGTCGACGGATTTTAGGGTAAGTTTGTCTAGCATAAGGTTTGGTTAATCATTGCAGAAAAATACAAAAAAAGGTACAAATGTCTGTCATTTGAAAATCTGCCATAGATTTGGAAATCCGCCACAGATTTGAGGCCTGCCATGGATTCGAGTCTTACATATTAACTAAAGTTTATCAGTCAAGTGTCAAGCTACCCTTTCTTCCTTGCATTAGTTTAAGCCATTTTCAGACAATTTGACATTTGTAGACAATTAAGTCCAACAGCTGCCTTTATTTATTTTTTGGTCAGCACCAGAGGTGTTTTGTGATTTGGCTTTTGTGGGATGGGGGTTATTCAGGGGTATGGGGGTCATCAAAGCTCAGGAGAAAATTTGAGGCAAGGGGGGTTGTGGTATATCATGTCAATGTATATCATATTTCAAACAATTATCAATGATTTTTTGAGCTTCAGTACTGCAATAATGCTACAATAATGCTTCAATAATGAGAGTTTGTGTCTTACCGTTATTTGTACGAGTGTGTTAAGACTGTTAGAGAGTGGGGACAAAAGGTCACACCTATAAAAGCTGTGTGTTACTTCTTTTGTGTGAACATAGACATTGGCAATTAGACTTGAAAATTCAAAATTGGGTGACCGTCTGAACTATAATGGCAAATGGACAATGACTTAATATTTGACATGTTAGTCTTCAACCTAAGATGTAACAATGATGCAATACCTGATGAGATGCAGAGTCCATGGCCAACATTGTTAAAGTACAGTAAAGGCTGGAGCCATTGCAAGGCTGAATGATAGCGTTTCAGTTGACTATTGTTAATCTCACACTGAATAGAAAGTTTGTCAACTACAAAGTTTTTGAAAAACAGATTTTGTTTGTTTGCCTACATTCAGAGCATGTTAAATTCACAATTAGTATAGATCTAAATCATTTTGACACTATTGTAAAAGCATGCAAGGGCACTTTTCTGGATTATGATTTCACTTAAGACATTAATACGAAACCACAAAAAGAAATTGAATTTTGAAAAATAGCTGAGACACTTATTAAAAGTATGTATGATGAATATCTTGACATAGAATTTTTTTTTTTAAATCACTGTACAGGAAATCTGTTTTGTTACTAAATTATATTAAAACAATGAGGATTCATTTTAAGCCATCTTTACATTTGAGCATAAATAAGATTTGTTTTGTATGTCCATAATATATGTCCTATGTGTATGTATATCTGTTGTTACTATGGTTACGTGTCCCATGAGCGTAATGTCTAAGCTATGCAGCCTTGGCAAACCTTTTATGAAGACACTGTTATATCAAGCTAACCATAGTCAATAAAGAGGCTATGATTACCTTGATTAAGAACCCCTTGAGAAATAGCCAGTCTGAAAGTGTTATCTTCTTTAAATAAATCCAAAGATACACAGCAAAACAAAAAGCATGAATTTTTCCAGATAATGATCGCTCAATTGTCCCATTTCTTTAGTGGTTTAGACATTTTGCAATTTGAAAGGAAAAAATTCTCAAATCACAAAGAGGCCGCATTTCTCCTTAACTGTCCCAATCCTCTTTGAACAGCGATAGAAAGAAGCCATTTCCAAACATGCCTACCCTTAAGTTTTTTGCATAAGGCAAATTACAGCCTTACAATTGAGATAATATATATATGGTTCTAAACCAAATATTGATTACTTTCCATTTTTCCATTGATAAATGAATAAAATCTCAATTATCTGTGTTTTGACACACTTTAATTTGTCATTTATTGACTGTTTAAAAAAATAGGTTTGATAATTGTAAGCAAGAATCACCTGTCTCAGTCAGGAGGTAAACAAATGTTAAGAAATACTGTGCTTGACCCGTGACATGATTTATTTATCCATTCAACATTACGCTGTAGTTATTGGAATTATTCTCAGAAAGCTCTGTGAGATCTTGTTTACTTTTTCCATTTGTAATTTGATAGAATTTTTACCTTATTATCTTTATGCTGGAATTACTATTTTTGAAAGGTAGTTCTTCTATTTTTTCCCAAAAAAGGGTAGGCATGTCTGCATTTCGGATCAAATTGTTTGCCAAACTTCCAGGATGGCTTATTTTCAAAGGCTGATATGTTTGTCGTTGTAAGGAATAACTTATTTTGTGAAAGGAAGCCTCGAACTGTTCAGTGTAGTTAATTGATTGTTTGATCCCTAGAGGTTGAGTTTCGAACGCCCAAAGAACGACGCTTCTTGAAGCGGAGTAAGTATCCTGTCAATGTGCAGCATGGACTGAACAAGATTTCATTAATCTGCCTCCCGTCATGTCAGTCGTCTTGTCTCATTCTCCACTCAATACACAGTTGCCATAGAAATGGTTTTTTGTTTGAAGAAATTCCCATGATACTAACTCAAGTTTGTAGAAAGAGTGTCCACTATTTTACAGTTGCAGTAAAAACAGTTCACCTTTAAAAAAATCCCTTGAAAATGAACTGTAATATTTTTCAAGTTTTGCACTGTAGACCAAGTTACTTTAGCAATTTTAACGTCTAACTTGCAAATATCCACTAAAATTAATTAATTATACCCCCACCTTACAGCTGTGCTCACTTCTTTACTTGTTGAATAAAGTAAGCCTTCACTGTTCTGCTGAAGATTTTTAAGAAAGTAAGCAAAGGGGCCTTAGACCATTTTCTCTTTACAAATAAATGACGTATTTATGATTGTGATACTTATTGTTTAAAAGTCATCTTCCTGGGCAAAATCATCATTGTATCCCTATTTAACTTGTTGTGTTTGTAGACAGTAAGTGTCCACTATAGTGTACTGACATTTTGGTGTGGTTGTAATACACATTTTCAATAAAGTGGTTTTTTTAGAAACCCAAACTAAATCTATTATCACTTAAAAGTTTAATCCAATTCTGACGTTGATGCACACTTGGTGATTTCTTCCCAGTCACAAAACTACCCAGAGATTCACACTACTAAATGAGGATATTATATTGTTAATAGATTTCTTGATAGCTATCAAATTCCTTGAATCATTTTGATAACAAGGTCAACAGTTCAAAAATTAGTAAATATTACCCAGTTGTACAATATCACTTTAAATAAACACTGGAGAATAACTCTATATCTTTTGCATGCTCTTCATATACGGTGCTATATCTTTAATCTCACCTACTTGTGTAATTTCTATATCAGTCAAGTCAACTGACATGAGACTTTATTTGTGCAATTTCCCTGAAGTGTGTGTATAGGTGCTCTTGTTGGTTGTTCCCTATCCTAATGGTTTGTGCAGTAGTTCCTGCAACCCTTATTGGTTTCTCTTTCAGCTGTGTTTGGTAGAAGGTTGCATTCTAGATGATCTTTAGGTGTGTGCTCTTCTTTACTGCCCACTTTCCCTGGAATATTTTAGTTTCTCCTCTAATTACTGTAAATACGGTAACGATCGCCCTGAAATACCAGTATAAACCTTGAGAGTCCTTACCTGAAAGTGTTTTTAAGAATGACACGTCCTATTATTACAAGAAAAGTCCACACCCCGCTCTCTATGCCCCCCCTCCTTGACCAGGTGGTAGGAAATACTGTAACAATAGTACCTTGGTGTCATTTACAAGGCAATATGGTTTGTATATTTATGTATGTTTCATGTATGAAATGTAACAGAATAAAAATCTGTAGGTAATAATAGAGGACGCATTTACTTAAATTGGGGATGCAATATTTACTATATTGTAAATTTGTTGGTGGGTTGCAGTCTGTATTGTGATTGCTTACCTCCCTTGTCATTTTACCTCTCTTGTACAGCTGTAGTAAAATTAAGTAAATTAAAAATTGCTTTAAATGTTTGTAAGTGACATTATTGATTGGTTCAAGCTTACTTCTGCTTTAGTTATTGTTTGGTGAACATTTATAAATTGTTTGGTTTCCTGGTTATGATTATAAACATTTCCTAATGTTGCATTAGAGGTTGTATGTTCATGATTATGAAATGTATTTATATGCAAAAGAAGATCATAATTGTTATATATGCAATGTTGACAAAAAATTCATTTAAAAAATTGTATTCTTGTTTGCACAAATGAGTGGTAGGTACCTGTATTTCTTTTCACTATATTACTGTATGTATCATAATCTATCACTCATATCAATTTAACAAGTATATCCATATTCGCTACTGAACTATACATTGTGTCAAATATACATATATATTGCATCTTATCATCTAGCATACATATTAATAATGTATTCATAGCATAGAAGACTAAATTATTCTGTAGTCATTTAGCAATTTATCTAAGCCCATAAATTTGTTTAATTCCAAATAATTTGATTGAAACTAATTTATTTATTTCTAAAAATATATCATTTTCCGACATTATAGTTCTTTTTACACTCCCCTATCAAAGCACTATGATGTGATAAGAGCCGACTCAAAACTAGTGTTATAAGGTATTAACCTTCACACTGCTGGTCAGCTAGCTGATTTATCTCTGAATGTTCTCTTTGTTTACAAGTTAACTTCCTGTTAATCAGCCAATATGTATAAAAATTCAGCAAATAAAGGGTTAATGTAGCACAGTGTTACTTGCTAATTGGAAAGGTTTTTAAAGGGGCGACTCTTCTTAGGATAAGCATCTTAGGGTTCAACAAAAATACTCAGAAACGACGGTCCATTTGTCCTAGTATGTATTCAGCAGGTAAAAGGTTAATGTTGAGCAATGTTTATTTCATTTATTAGCACAAACCTATAAATTGATAACAATCTGTCTTGTAATTTGCACATGAGCCAGTGGCCTTAATACTGATTATATTTCTATCTACTTGCTTCAATAGCTTTGAGAGTTTTCTTTAAGGGACAGCTCTATTGGGGACTCACATTTTGGTTTCCTAAAAAATTAATGAAAGAACAATTCCTTTAGTGACTGCCACATTTTTGGGACAAACTGAAAAGATCATGACAAAATATCATGACATGGAGAAATACTTGGGATTGGCTAATGTTCTTGGTTGGTATGTATGTGGTTTTGAGGAATCTATTTATTTGTATGCCTGGTAAGTTTTTAATCACTAGATTATTAGAGCAGTGTTAGTCTCATAACAAAACTGCAAGATTCATATCAAAGCTTAAGTAGACAACTTAATTAACATTCAAATATTGCACTTTGTAGTCATGACAAAAAGGATGTTGAATTGAATTAAGTAAATAAGTTAATTAGGTAAAGTATTGTTTGTTTGTTGCTAGGCAACAGTTTGACAGGAAGCAGTGGTAGTGGAAGCGGTATAGGAAGTGGAACTCGACTCACCCACTCCCGATCGTGTGTGCAGCAACAGAACATCGAAATGCTGGTATGTCACTTTGAGGAATGGCTCTTACAACATACTAATATAATATGCATTTCAACAAAAAACAATGCTAGATGGGGCGGCGTTTATCCACTGGGGTTACATGGATCCACTAAAGGATGCAGGCAATCACGGCTAATGCGGTTAAAACATAAGAAAAGTAAAATTGAGAGAGGGGGGGGGGGGGGGGGGGGGTGAATGCCAAGCATATAAAAAAAACTGGAGGCACAACCTTCAAAGCCAAAGTTAAGTAACAGTTCGGGGAGCGTTTGCTCCCCTTCATCAGACCAAATCTCTGATGAAGGGGAGCAAACGGTCCCTCAAACGTTACTAAACTTTGAAGCTTGTGCCTCCAGTTTTTTATATCCTTGGCTTTCACCTCCCCTCTATTTCAACAAAAAACAAAAACATTCACCAATTATCCAAACTGCCCTTTGTTTAACATGCAGAAATTGTCTCTTAATTAGGTCAAAATATTTTCAATAACAAGGTCTAAAAAGCACTTTACAGAGAATTTGGATATGTCAAACTTCAACATCTATGCAGGAAATAGTTTGAGGCTTCCTTTCATAAAGCAACCTTTACTAATGTTAACCCTTTCTGTCTTAATATAACATCATAATTACCTTAGTGACTAACCATTTCCTAAGATATTTGTGAAAGTTGGGTCTATGTTACAAGACCAAATGTAATGAACTTGACAACTCTGTCTACTGCATTAAGGCTCTCCAAAACATGTTATTTTTTTGTCTGCAGGAATTTCCGTTTTTCACCATGAGGACCTTCCCATTAGGATTCATTGTTCACCTTGGGGGTGTTGTGTCTGCCAGATCTGTCAAACTTCTCGATAGGATCCATAATCCAGGTATACATTCAGTTCAATATATTCAACATAGAAAGTATGATACTAATAAGAGAAAAGCAAGCAAGACTGTTAGGCAAAATTTATTTTATCTTATTTTATTTTTTGTTGTCAAAAAAGTTTTTCATGCAAATACTGCAGTTGATCACTTTGGTGGTGTTATGTTTTTAGTCACTCTACTGGACAGGATTCATTACACAGGTACACATTTATTTTCTAACCGCATGACCTTGCACCAAGGGAGATTACTCTGAATGATGTTATTTAAAGTGAATGGAAAGTTACATGTTTTTACAACAAATTCTGTCACTTTGGTTGTCATCCTGTTCAATGAGGGTTATGTTAAAATAGGACGCTTCTACAATCTGCTGATTGTCTTCACTGGACGTGCATCGTATTGCTTGTTACTCCTAGTATTTCTATAGTGCAAAGACGCTTTTCACTTCTGTCACTCGGGCACTGCAATCATAGCTTGATTTAAGTCAGTTCATTGGCTGGTAATGCATGTAGCATGCAAGGGAAATCGAGGATATGTGGGAACCTAGTAGATAAATGTACCCTAATGGAGCAGGATGTTTGGTGGTGTGTCTGGTTTGTAAAACTGTTTGATGGAACCTGAATACTTATTCACATCCTTTGGAATGACCTTGAGGTAAGGGAGAATCTGGGAGATTACTCTGACGCTGAGGGGATTACTCTGATGCAGGGGCGATTATTCAAATGCAGGGGAATTAAATTAAAAATATTTCTGTTGCTCTGTTGTGGTTTCGTAAAAAATGTGGAAAATATATCATGACGTTGTACATTGAACTATATATTACTTATTTGATATTACGAAACAAAGTAATTAATCATTGAAAATTTAGTTCCTTTTATGTTTTCAAAAAGTTAAGTTCTCATCGATTGATTCATATTACTTTCTCTTATTCTGTAAAGAAGATGAGAATAAAATTCTGTATATTCACAGAGGAGCCTGAAACTAGAGACACCTGGTGGACAGAGATACGGACAGAGATACGTTCTCACGCCCGCGCTATGGGCTGTCATGCTGTGATTGGTTATGTGGAACAAACTTCCATATGGTAAATTGAGATCATGTTGACCATTCAGTTGGAAGATTATTTGATTTTTGTGTCTCAGTTAACTTGATTATGTTTCCATGCTGTGAGTGAGAGAAGAAAATGAACCATTCCTACTCTGAATACTCACTGCAGAAAGTTGGGATATAGAGCTTAAATATGGCAGGCGTTTGGAAAGGTATAGCAAAAACATTTAAAAAATACATTGAAACAAGATATAGATCACTTTAGATCTCTGTGCCATTATTGATATTCAGGAACAACCTTTCTCTATTGATTTGCATATATTTGCATATGTTATGAGACCTATTATTTGGTTGCTCAGAATTGATTCAGAATCTCAGATGGTTATATCTAACAGATGGTGTATAGTAAACAGTGAAATTTTTCCTGTGCACATATCATGTAATGTTATATTTTTGTGTCATGTGCAAATATTATGATCTGGCAACACGATTCTGTTGGTGAGTTCCCTTTTTTAGAACTTTAAAGATTAAATTATTGTTTGTGATATCACTGAAGCAACCTGTCCATAAACTCATGCCCTATCTGGCTATTTTTGTTTGATAAAAAATTGAATAGGATAGGTTTTAGAATAGATGATCGCAAAATTATAAAGTTTGCCATATTCTTTTCACAGAAATGGACGAAATATTTCATAGTAATACAATACAATAACGCTCATTCATAGAAGCTGTACAACAAAAAACTTTTTAATTACAACAACAAATTAATTATTATCAACGCATCATTATTTCAGTGACGAAATCATCATACTGTCTGCAAGCGGGACAGCAGCACGAGTCAATCTGGTCCAAGATTGCCAACCATCCATAGCCCGCACCCACACCCCCCTCACGTCCTCGCTAGAGCGCCAACACTCCGAGAAGGAGAGGGAGAAAGAAAAAGACAAGAAGTTATTTGTAGATATAAATCTAGCCAATCAGCTTGCTCAAAACAGGCTCTCTACAAGTGTAGACGGGTGAGCTCATTTGCATATCATTTCTTATAAGTGTAAGAGATATTTGGTTTACAATTATTAAACATTAGATATATTCATTTTTAATGTTTATGTTTGTAAATTATCAATGGGGGACCCATATGCCATGAGTATATTAAGTGCAATTTTTATCACATGCACTTTTCAAATTGATATATCATTGTTTCTGTTGGACATCATTTAACAATATAAGATGGCTATCAATCCTATTTATCATCTCTTAACTGAGTAAAGTTGCATGAATGAAATACTTGCTTAAGACATTTATTATTATGCTAGAGATTATGAATCTTACCAACCAGTGTCTTACTTTAGCCTAAAAAATTAACATTCATTTCCTGAAACCATCATGATTTACATAATTGTAATTTAACTAAATAATTAAATTAAATTAATTGAATAACTGTAGTTTGACATGCATACTTTTTAGTACAAAGCCCAACAAAACAAACAGGTCAATTTCATACATGAAAGTATTTTAGCTTTTAAATCACAATAAAGTTGTTGAACAGTTATTTGCTTACAATATTTGTACAATGATACCCAAAGAAAACAGCTTGCAGTGCATTATCAATTCTAAAATTAAAATACCTTCCTTGCATAGATACCCAAGAATATCCAGTAGAAAATGAAGCACCATGAAATCATTGACTTTATAATCCAAGAATGTAGATAATCAAGCACCATAAAATCATTAACTTTATAACCCAAGAATATCCTCTAGACAGTGAAGCACCTTAAAATCATTGACTTTATAATGCTGTGTTTCCAGTGGTGAGGATGGCCTGTCTCTGCACAACTGTGGACCTTGTCACATTCCCTACAAGAGTAATAGTGTTCCCTTCAACGTGTCCCTCACTCCATGTGTTATGTGCAGGTGAGGAACCTTGATTTTCTGTCCTGAAGACATACAGATATCAGTCAACACATTCTTGTTTTTGTTGTCTTTTGGTTAGATACTTATCTGATTCAGGAAAGAAAGGGATGTGTCAAATTAATTTGAATCATAATAAGCTGGAAGGGAAATCTAATTAGTATGTTCCAATGCTCTGTCTTAATGCAAACACTGATAATTTGACAAAATGTATCCCATAGGTTATTGCGTGAAAAGTTTGATCTAGGTTCTATTTTCAAGGGTTTCAGTTTTACTCTAGATTTATATGCGTAAATAAAAGATCAGTGGTTAATTATTTCAGTGATATTATTCTTAACCATGAACCAAAGTTTCAGTATTGTCACTTTCCATTATTTTCGCAGGAGGAAGAAGGTACCAGACATCCTGTTCTCTACTATTGACCCCCCTCCAGAAGTTCTCACCTGGGGCAAGGGATGTCTCATACAAGCCAGGTAACAATTATTCATCATGACCTCAATCATGATCAAGGATTTTCTGATTTGCCGGCACTTTCCACAATGGTTTTGCCCGATGCTGTTCCATACTAAACTTTTCTGCCAAAGGCTGATTTTGGTTGGGATTTTTTCAAAGTACAAAAGAAGTGAAAAAGCATTTTGAGAAATTTTTTTTCGTGATTTATACTTAATATTTGGGTTGAGTAAATGTCAAGTCCATTTCTACTGGACTAAAAGTGCTGATGAGTGAAATATTTTCCTAGATTTGTAAGATTTAAAGTTTTTGCTATGCGAGATTTACAACATAATGTAACCAATTTCTCCTTTCACTGTTATTATAGATAAAGTTTTACAATTGACTTGGTCTTTCTACTTGTCTCATTCCAGGCTAAATGAAAATCTATTTACTTGGAAAATCTATATTGTTATTTGTCTGAATGAATTTATTGGTAAGGCAAACTCAGTTGCGATCAAATTTTACCGTAGGTGCATGCTTATGTCTGAAACTTTCATTCCCTGAAAAGGAAACTTCTCTACTTTTGTTTTTCTACAGAATATGCAGAGTAAGAACAAAAACAAAAGGAGAAACAGGAGCAAAAGAAGTCAGTGATGTGAGTACAGCCATCTTCCGCTTGTAGTGTGCATTGTCAGTCTGCAGCTCATAAATATTGTCTTCAATGTTCAATGCTTTCTTATATGTATATGACAATCGGTATGTTCAAATCCCCTGAACAACCCCTTGATCCAAAGCTGACTGATGTCGAATAATTTTTGATTTACCACTGCTGTAGATTGCTGTCTTTGAATATTTTCGGAAATGCAGATAAATGTGATAATGATTTGTCGTATTTTTATGATTTCAGTGTTTACCATTTATGGAGTATGAATTGCACAGCCAGTTGATGAACAAACTAAAGGTAAAAAATAAACTTGTATTTTTTATTATGAATATATATCTTATATTCATTGGACATCATTAGGACACAAAGTGATAATGGCCTATCATAATGAATGAGTGCGATATCATTTACAATGACCTGATGGTATTTGATTAACCTTTAGTTGTTTATGAATAAAATCAATATCATTTGATATATTGCTGCAGTTTATGTACCAATATCTCATAGTCTCATATAGTTTTGGATGAAAAGAAAAGAATGTGATGGAAGTTTGTAAAATACAGTATATTGTACACAATAAATGCAAAATTTTGAATAGAGGTTAAATGTCATAATTTATGACAAGTTCACTTGTTGACCTGTTTCAGATGAAGGGGATGAATGGACTGTTTGGGTTGAAGATTCAAGTCACTGTAGGAGACACAATGATAGTTGCTGTTGGGGTAAGGACTCATTTTTGTTCCAGCCAGCTCCTCCATTGGTAATTTAGTAATCGAGACCGAGTGGGGTTCTTTTCTTGTACTCGAGGGCTTGCAAAGGGGAATTTACTCTTACTTATTTTAGTAATTTTAGAATGTTTGTCTTTGATTAGTCCTGCTTCATGACTGTGTATATGAGGGAGCCTTTTATACAGTTTACTCCCACATTCAGCAAGTCTAGATTGACTGAATACACATATTAAATTAGGAGCCCAAAGGAAAAAAAATATTATGAATGAAGGAACAGTAAATTATCAAAACTTTTCATAGACTAAATTTTAGTCTAGTCTTTGATGATCAACGTGATAATGTCAAGATATTATGCCAATATATAACGTATTTGACCATGTATAAATCTACATATGTATATATATGTGTATATTATATCTTTGCTGAATCCTTCCAATTCTTTGATCCATGAAAGCCATAGTTCCAGCGTATGGAAAATAAACGGTTTTACATTTGGACAAAGGAAAGGAATATTTCAGTTCCTCACAAAACTACAATTGTGGTATTTTCATTAAATGAAATTTGAAGGGATATTAATGTCAGACTTTAAATCAGACTTTTCATAATTTTCTCAATTCAACAAATTGATCTATTTTCAGACAGCGACTTCAGCCTACCTTGGACCTCTGCCCCCTCCCCCGGTACCAAAGATATCAAACCAGGTGATATTTCATTGTTTTGTTGGTTTCATGCTCACTTGACAATAGATGACTGTTTGGTCAACAACTAGCTGAAGTTCAGTAGAAACATATTATTTGTTTGTAAATTACCCACATTATTTAAAGACCAGTAATCTAATTTGGAACTATGTTTTTAAGATTTTGTCAGTCCATTATGTGTCAAATATAAAAATTTCCTTTTCTTTAACATTTACCATTTTGTGATTGCCAAATCGGTGAAATTACAAGAATACAAAAACTTGTTAACAAAGAGAATATGTATGTAGGCAATTGACTTATTGATTGTACAATTGAGTTATTATGTAAGTATTTATAGCACTATCATGCATGTTTTTGACCAAACAGACTTTTGAAGTGCCTGATACAAAGCTAATCATGTTACTATTATTGAGCGCTCTATCAGTTTTGAAGTAGATTACAGTAGATTTTACTGTCAATGTTGTCTTTGATTCAGACCTCTTTAAAAGGAGAGAACGACAAAGTCGCTGAACTTCAGAAGAGGATTATGGAGACCCTTCAAGGGAACAGGGAACGATTTGGGTTGGATCTCATGGTAAGAATGTTACTCTTTTATTCATTTACAAATTTAAAGAAAACTTTATACTATGAACCCCCACCCCATATTCATACCCCTCATTAATATGTGAAATGTTTAAAACTAAGAGTATCCTTCATTTAGAACAGTGATACCATTTGTTTATTTCAAGTTGTGTCACTTTTTTACAGTTCCCAAAAGGATATTTTTAAGGCTTCAAATTGAGGTTATCTTAGTCCTCAGAAAGTTCTTAAACCTTGGTCCACAACAACACATGTGTGTCTTAGTATACCAAACTTCGTAATTTCTAATTTTACCTCAAGTTTCTAATTTTGTTTGTCATGGAGAAGAAGAATTTGATAGATTATGGAAATTGGCAAGAAGGATTATGATCAGAAAATAGTATGGTTTTAGGTTATCACATTTCCAAAATCAACTCAGTTAGTAAATTGATGAAATATATATACTAAATTCTGTTGCTAGGACACCCAGGGGCAGCCTAGCCCAAGAAGTATGGCCACTGATGAAAGTGAAGATGAGCAATCTGACCTCGAGCTTTCAGCTGGAAACAGAGATACTTTTGTACTCGAGGTAGGATGTTGTGAGTTGGTCAGTGATTGAATACTGTTGAATTGTTTGAGAGCTGTGTCAAGCCCGCCATTTTGCCTGTTGATGGCTGAGGAAGAGTTCTTGGGAGGGTAGGTTAGAAATATGGTGTGCCGATTGATCAGAACCGGAAGGGGCGTGGCTTAATGGATCTGTCTGTGATTGATCAGTGTTGAATAGTTGGAGAGCTGCCATCACATGCTGCCCTCAGCTAGGACAGGCTTGATTCAATGGCTTACAGTAGCCAAGTCTAAGATCAGAAAATTGTTAAAGAAATAACATTTATTGTATCAATATGTCTGATTGCTACAATTTGTCTTGGATCTGAACTTGAAATTTATTTTTAAAGCCAGTGGTGAATCAATGAATTTTTAACTGTGTAAACTTTCCTTTGTTCAGATGATTAAAGGTGATCATAGAAAATTTTACTGGTAGGATTTTCTTCAAGACCATAACTTGAAACTTGAGATATTTGTTAAGTAAATGGTTAAGCAAACTTGTTCTTTTTGTTTTAAACAATTTTCAGAATTGAATCCCTTTTTTAATGCAAGATGTCTAAAGTTATTCTCAAATGTCAGAGGTGGAAATGAGCTTTTTCATGATTGATTGTAATTAATAAATGCTATTGCAGATAGATGATGTGAAAGACGAGATGATACTGGCAGTATTACAGGATCTGCCTCCGCCAGACGGAATAGAGACATGTAACACACTGATACCACCCAGCGTCACGCGGGATAACATCAATATCAACCTTCAGGTTAGTGGGAAATAAGCTGTGAGGATTGAGTCAGTCTTTTGAATATCAGATTTTTTACACATTCAACGACAAGAAAAAATGAGATGACATAGTGACAAAAAGTAACAGTGATATATTATCCTAACAGCTTATCCACGCAGCTGCTGAGACCATGTCAAAAGTGATCCAAAATATGCCTCTGTTACTAGTTGATAGATGATTATCTGTTATAGAGGTAATTTTTAAGGTGTTAGCTTTACGCTACCAGCCACAGACTGCTATTTATCTAAAGGAGGCATTTTCATTAGTTGAAATTTGTGTAGACTCAAGGGCAGGTCATATGTGAAGGAATTTTCGTTACGAAATATTACAGGTATAATAAGGTGTAAAGGAAGAGACAAAGAGCTGATAGCTTCCTAAGGATAAATGCAATTAACCTGGCTGTTAATAGCACATTCAGCTCAATACAGAGTATATAACAGGTCAAATATCCTTAAAGTATGTTAATAACCAACATATAAAAACTCTTCATAATGAGCAAATTAGCAGTGCCCGGAGAGAAACATTGCATGTGTATACTATGAAAAGCTATGTGTAACCGATATGAAGCAACCGGTGACAAGGCAATCAGAGGTTGTAGGTGCTTATAGGTAGGTGCTTGTAAATACCCTGATTGAGCAGGGCAGTACTTGAACAGAATCCCATCTACATGTAGATCAGATTCCATAAATATATATATGCCAATTTTACTTCAGATGTTCACCCAAGTCTGGAGAGGGAGGTTGGCACCACAGACAAAAGCTGATTTTGCAGACATGTTCGAGAGTTTACTTAGGGTATGTAGTTTTTGTAACAATTTATAAACAAAAGGTGCAAAGTTGAAATTGTAAACACAAGGTGAGAAATATAAAATGATTAATTACTCAATTTATTGTTAGTTAACCTATTTAAACTTAAAGGCATTTAATGTTACGAGACAATTACTTCCACCAGAATTCAATTATTCTGTGAAAAGAAAAAGCAGTCATGAGTGTGCAGGTCAATTTAAAATTTCAGTGATTCTATCTACAATGGTATCCGCAAAAGCATGTATTTTTGTTTTAAATTGTTGGATGTTCTATGAATGTTTGATCGTTATCTTTTCCAGAAAATTTATTTCAAGCTAAGAAAACTGGTTCCTCTGGTTCTAGCTGACTTGGATTTTAATGTAGAAATTCCTGACGAGGATGAGATTCAGGTTTGTTAAAGGATTTTTGTTATTAAGAATAGGAGTGGTCAGTTTGGGAAAGATGATTAGCCAAGCCTGAAGACTTATTGTCATAGCATGTGTTTTGGAAATATTTTTTTTTTCAATTCTCCCCCCCCCCCCCCAAAATATGAGTTTATGCAAAATATATAAACATACTTGATTATTTCCTCTTTCACTGCTCATAAATGATATGTGAGAAAAGGTCCATGCATGTTTCAGAAATAAGAAATTATTTTGTCCATTTACGTGTATACTAGTTATGTTACCTGTTAACTGTTAAGTTACCTCTATAACTTGGTATATTTGTCATTTCATCTGATATAGGTCAATTTCCAATAGATGACTTTAATTCAGTGATGTGTGTTTACTCCAGATCTCTGTGACGGGCTGTTGCCTAGGAGTCACTGAGGTAAAGATGGTCCCTAGCACAGGTCATCTTAGTCTTCCATCAACTGGCATTAGAACTCCACAGAAAACAGGTAAAGCTGGGTCAAAATCAGAATAGTTGACAATGGCAGCTACACAAATTTTTAATTACCTCCCCAGAAACCTTGCTGTTGTTATTTTAGTGTTATCAAACAAACATTGCACCCAACGTCGTCAACTTTGGTGACAGCTAACATTAAGGAAATTATGGTCGGTAAGTTGAATTGAATTTGGTGACTGTGACCATATTTTCAAGGTCACCTGGACATCAATGTCAAACTCTTAGATACATCTTCTGTACCATTGTACCCAATTTCTTCAAATAGGCGAGATTTAAATTTAGGGTATTTTAGACACACCTGAACCTCGATTTTCGAAGCTGTCTAAGTGTTAAGTTGCTCGTAAGTGCCATACATTTACCTATGACTGTCTTAGCACTAAGAAATCTTAAAAAATCTCAGTCAAGGTTAGTTTGTTTACCTTGTTTTGCGATAATCTTGTATGTAACTAAGATGGACATCATATGTAATACTTCAGGTACAGGGGAGGGAGAGGAGATGATTTTTCCAATGGACATAGCAGATGGATCCAGTGGCACCAGCACTCCTGCAAGTGGCAAAGGTATGAATAGGAGAGATTTTTTTTCTGTAAAGTTATTATCATTAGCTCTGAAACTCCAAGACTTGGTGATACAAGGCAGAATATTGTCGTTTATCTGTGTATAGACTGCTTTTTTGTTTTTAGTACTAAACTTACTGGCCCATGGGCGGAATATTAGCAATTGTAGTGTATGTGTAAAGATTGTCTCACTTTTATTTAAGTCAATACCCAAGCTCATCATTGCAGAATATTTGCAATTGTAATGTATAATATTTGCAGTTGTATGTATACGTAAAGATTGCCTCACCGTTCCTTTAGGTCATACTTAAGCTCATCTAGGCTTGTGCTTGTGTGTATATGTAAAGATTGCCTCGTCTATTTGTTGTTCAAGTCCTAACCATGGCTGATGTAGGGCATCATATTATCACTTGTTATGTGTAAAGAAAGCCAACATTACTTTCAAAGTGTTAGCCTTAGGGTTTAAAATTAGCACAAGCTGACGTCCATTCCTCTGCATATATCTTTTTTTCCTCCACTGTTTTTATGTTACAGTCCTCAAACCACTTAGAGTTGACTCTGGAAGGAAACTTGTCACCAGCAAACCAGTAAGTTTAACGTACAAAGCATATTATAAACTTATTTATATTCGGTGCTCACTTATTTGAGTTCTTTCCTTCTCATTTTTCAGAGTTCATATTCAAATTGATTTAAATAGATTTGAAAATAATCTTTAATCTTAGTTTTCTCACATATTAATAAAAGTCGGCTGCTGTTCTATTTAAGAGGGTAACTTCAGTAAGATAAGTATTGATATGGAAAAACATGAAAAAAAAAGAGTTTATTGAATGAACTGTTTGCAGAAAATTCCTCAAACTTATCCACATGGGGTGGAGTTATCTCCCTTACCTATTGTTGCCGGTGGAAAGATTGATCGTTACCTTGGAAACTACAACTTTTTCTTTATTCGGGAGAGTACAGCAGTGCGAGAGGTAAGATAACTCTTCCCTTTAAAAGTTAACTATCATCTCATGATACAGATCACATACACCTGAATATAAGTAATGAACAAATGCAATAGAGTAATGGTAACATATCAAGAAATGATAGTAGGATCTCTTTCATGTAATAATTATTCTAGAATCTCTTAAAAATCAAATTATTGTGAACGTAATCAACAAATCTTACATATTAGTAAAAGTTTTAAAATTACATTCTATGATAGATAAACCTTACATTTGATGATAGATAAAGTGCATCAGTGTCAAGATGAATGTCCAGATAATTAATTACATTATTTCTTGTAAAGGGTGGAGGATTGAGTGGGTTCATGCAGACAGCAATAGCAGAGGTGATGGCGATCGTGAGAGCTCACGTGGCGTCTCTGGGCGGCAATGCTCTGGTGGCGTACAAGATGACACACTGTATTCTCTACAGCAATCCTCACAAAAACCAGGTGAGGCTATCTTTTGTAATTTCTTGTACAGATATGAGGCTGTCCTGGTATCCAGTAATTGTGTAAATTTGACAGACAATATACGCATTGTGTTACTGTTTCGTGCTAGGTAGCGTTGATATCAAAATTGTTAATTTTGCCTAAAATTTTAAGTGTTTGTCAAAATTAAAGCTTTCTTTATAAAAAATCCCTGAAAATAGAGACTTTTACATATATCATATTAAATCGTATCGTTATGAGACGTCATGATACTTATTTAATGAAATGTGTATATCGTTACACCTCTAATGTACATTAGTAAAATTAGACAAATCTTATGTATGAGGGCTTTTATGAGTTATAAGTAGATTTGTTGTCTCCTAGAATCTTTGATTTGTATGCTTTCATATGATTTTTTGGGTTTAATGCAAGTTTCATGAATATAAAATCAAGCCACAGATACATTGACAAGAAATTATTTTTTTCTCAACACAGTAATTCTCCTGTGAATATTTTCTTCAACAACACAACAATAGCAAGTAAAAACTCCTTACTCTTATGTTATGACCTAAAAAGCTTTGTGATTTGAATTTAAAATAAATTCAGGAGTTAGGCACAAAGATATTATGTGAACATTTGCAAAGATATCATGTACACTGAAATTATTTTCTCTTCCAGAGCCAGTGTCTAGTGAGTGTTTGTGGAGATGCAGTATGTGCAAGTTTTGGGAGTGAGACCGTTCTAGCCGTTGTTCCACCACACTTAGAGAAGACAGGAGACTCGCCTAAACTAGTCAGCTCTGCCGCCACTTAGATCTGAACCAAAGAGTGACTTTCGTCAACATCTCCTGCAAGGCAAAATTCATGCCAGTCTCAATCAGTAGTTTCTCTTAGCCTTACTGCATTTCCTCAGTTTTCTGTGCCTGCTCTTTACCCTACTGTACCTGGACTTGATCAGAAGATTAATTCAGTTTGCTACTTATCACTGTTGAATAAACTGCACTCAAACCAAGAATTAAGGTGCAATATAGCAAGGATAAACTGCTCTGTGAAAGTTAGCGCTATACAAGCATCCTTTATTATTATTATTGTAATTATAAATTATCATCGCACACTGCTGCGGGTTATGTCTGGTGGGGAAGGGCCGATTTTAATGTTTTAAACTATCAAATCGTTCATAGTTCTTAGAGGCTATGAGGGTGTCAGCCTCAGGAAAAAAAATGTCAAAAATGAGTTTTACCTAACACACACATTATCGAAATGGAGAAAATTTGAATAAATGAATAATATTCCAATATTATATAATCATGCAATATTGAAACACAAAATATTATCAAACTATAATACTTTCTCTTTAAATGCTCTGTTGACCACTTCAGTGTGGTTTTGCTATATGATTTGGGAGTCTATTTAACAGTCCTGTTAATATTTGTTTGATACATATATTTATATATGTACATATGTATAATTGTTATTTTGTGAATGCGTAATATCAATGTATAAATTCTTATATAAATCAAGAAAATGTATATATTGAAACATCTTTGATGTGTGTCTCTACATGAATACAACCATAAGTTTTTGATAGGAGTGCAAGTATTGACATCCTTTATATATAAGACATTTCAACAAAATAAAATAACACATTGATTTACAAAAAGAATATAGATTTATTCAGTTTAAGGACTGCCTTTTTACTTGTCTATGCATAAACAATGTTTTCCAAAGATTTCTCCTGAATTTATTCTTTTTCAATTACTAGAATTAACAGACCTGTGTACATCACTAGTCAGAATTATTTTTAATTATTTTACTCAAAATTTTTTTTTAAATTATCACACGAATGTGACATTTTTAGCCTTTCCTGACAAACCATGACAATAGTTCTTTTTTTCTAGTCCATTTTTAAAAAAATGTCATGTGATAAATACCTTGATGTGAGAAATTTCCTTTTATAACATTTCTATAATGTAAATCATTGTCGATTCCAGATGCAAGAATGACTAGGTTACTTGACCATCAGTCTGTTTAAAATCGACCATGCTCCGAGGGAAAAAAGGTTTCAAAATATTGACTTCATCAATATTCATCTCCGGTCGATTTTAATCAGACTGACTTGACCGTACACTTATTTTCTGTTTTGGTTTGCTGGTAAAAACCTATCAAATTAACAATTTAACCTTGTTTTTAATTATAAAGTGTATAAATTGTAATTATATACATAATGTGTTACACACTCTCACAACATTGAATGATATCACTTTGTTATATTGTTGCTGGTAACAAGTTAATAAAGCATTGAAAAATATCCAGACTTTATTATTCATTTCAAGAGAACACAACCAAAGAGCCGCAATCAGTTGTCCTAATAACCATATGGCGTATCCGGGAATTTTCAAAGAGGGGTCATCTATTGAAAAGGGGAGGGGGGTTCACCCACTTGGGTCACCCATTTTACAGTTGTTATTGGGAGACAGTTTTGCCACTGCAGAACTTACCAAAGTCATTTCTTCCCTTGTAACAATGTTTCCCAATTAGGGCAAACTGACCCGAGGTCGCCGAACTTCGGACACTTTTGACTAGGAGCTGCAAAATTTTAAGTGCATTGTCAGCAATATATTTGTTTTGAAATATGAATTTTTTATATGTCAATTTATTAATTTCATTAAATAGAAAATTGATCGTAGGTAGTGTATCTAATCGACTTTTTGCTATGATGTACAAATAATAGATCCATGTAAGGAATTGGCAATATATTTGTTTCAACGTATATGTTGACTATCAGGTTAGGAAATTTAGAAAGCTTTATAGCACTTTAAAATGTATTCATAAACAAGAGAAACAACCAAGCAGTTAAATTGTACTGACTATTGGTATATTTAAAGAGGATATTTAAGTAAATGTTGAGATAATGATATGTCAAAATGACCTTGCTTCGGACAGTTTTGACCATGGTTCGGACACTTTTTATATTTCCTTTATGCAGACTTGTAATGCTGTAATTCAACCAAAAAAGGTCCGGATACATGCGTTACATACGACTAACATATTTCACAAAGTGATTGTTTTTTAAAACATACGGTTTAGCGAGTACGGCGTTTTTGCGTCAAATGCCTACGAAACTGATTGTGATGTCATAATTTTGTATCGACGCATGTTTTGGGAGAAATTAACATCGGAAAGCATGCTCTGTACAGATGACGAATTAATTAATGTTTCCGAAAAACTTTGATATTATTGTACATGAACTACTCATTGCATGTTTTGGAATGTCTGAGATCATTTTAATAAATATTTAATGCTAAGGGATGCATGCGAGAAGATTATGTGCAACTGTCCGAACCTCGGGCGATTTCATGTAGGCAATAAAAACGTTATTTTCGGATAATTTACTAACAATTCTGCATTTTAAGATAGAAATCCAAAATAAATATTACTTATTAGATATTATTTGGTTTGCTCATATTTACATTATTCAAATTATCTTTTATAATGCAGAGTTTCAAATATTTGAATCGATACACTTTCTGAACCTCGGTCAGTTTGCCCTACCCCTAGAGGCAAAAACTTGAAACAGCTACAACTTTCCTTTCTTAATTTTTTAGGGTCTCAATGACAGTGAAAATGAAAGACGTATACAGATTTCCAGACAGTTATGGAAACAGACTGAAAGCTCTGTTTTAAATTTGGCTGCATGCAACCAATCTGGTTCTCTTAGCTTGCAAAAGAATTTTTGGGATTACAACAGAGGTAACTTAGTAAGAAATTACTTACATAACCTCTATGTGATGACTTTGACTGGACACAGCGACTCTGTAGTCTATCAAACTGGTTTAAATCTCTCAAATTGATTTTCAGAAACTGTCAAAAGGCTAGTGTTGTTCAGTTAAGGATAACATACAAGTAACCGTACATTCGTGAAAAAGAATGTACGAGCCGCGAAGCGGCGAGGACATTGTTTTCACGAATGTACGGTTACGAGTATGTTATCTGACTTAAAATACAGCCTAGTTTAAAGTGTTTTTTGTATGACCTGCTTTGGTTTATGATAATAACATTCGTATTTCATTGCATAATTATAACACAAAAAACGTTTTTCAATAAAACAAAATCCTTTAACAAAATTTGAGATGGTCCCAACTCGTTCACCGGTCATTCTTAATGCACGTGCAACGTAATCATCTTGCCGGTACATTCTTAATGCACGTGCAACGTTACCATTTCGCCAGTACATTCTTAATGCACGTGCAATGTATCCATCTAGCTAGTACATTCTTAATGCACGTGCAACGTTACCAGCTTAATTCACGTGCAAGACGTTTGAAACCGCAATCAGCTTTGGATTTGGTATAAAAGGAAGGTGGTCTTAATTCAACTTAGACATTATGTATGGCAATTTTGTTGTTGAGTGGGAAGACATGGCCGAGTATCCACACTTCGAAGACATTTCTTCAGAGGATGATGTTGTGTTATCAAATAATGAAACCAATTCCCTTCCGGGGACCATCTCAAAATTATTATTGCTCAATTGTCCACATAGAAGCAGTAGATTCTTGTAGGATAATGTATGATTGAAACAATACAATGACGTCACTGCTGTATTTTAATAAGGAGATATTCCATAGACAGGTGTTTTGGTTCCACTGGCCTTAAAGGGGCAATAACACTTTTTTTTGTAGTTCAATTGATATCACAAAAAAAACAATAGTTGCTACCAAGACGAGAATGTGTAAATGGTGGTCGTAGATCTTATAAAGAAACGTGAAGACATTTGATCCAATCTCAATTTGATATTTTATTGAACCTCAATTACTAGCTTCAAAAGATTATTTTCTCTTTATGAACCATTACATGATTAATAAGTATGAAACAAATTCACACGTCTTTTCAATTATGAGAAGCTCATTTTCAGGTTTTAGATCATGATTGATATTAGATAACGAATACAAATAAACCCTCATGAAATAGACATTTGCATTCAATCAAACATTTCTTCATGGTAGTGACCAACTCTGCATGCAAAAGTTCTAGAAGTAAATTGACATAGTAATAAATCGCATGTTTTGTGACAGGTCATTCATTAGCCATATTATTATGAAATCACTGTCACTTATGTATTACATGATACTTTTCTACACGTGTCAGTTCATATACTTCAAAATAATATTTGTAATATAAGAGACAGATATCCATGAAATAGATATAACATTTCATTGATTTGAACAAGTTTCCCTGAGAAAGTAGCTTCATCTAATGATATACAATACAAACCAAGAATATTTATACACATATTGCACTTGTGGTAAATTCAAATTGACATCAACTTCTCATTATCATGACGGATTGAGGGACACTTTCCCTTTCAAATGAGCCAATTGTCTTCTCCTTAGAGTGAGTCCATACTGATTTTCTGGGGTATCCACGACTAACACTTTTGCATGTGATTCTGGCTTATGGGGAGGTGTATGTAATATTTTAACAGCTTCAAGATATTTATCTCTTAGTCGAGATGAACGTCTAGCTTGTGATAGAGCCACGTCAGAAGTTTTATCATCATCAAAAGAGAAGTTTAATATTCTAAGTGGAGAGTCTATCAAATTGGGAGCTTCACAAGATTCCTTATTTGAAGTTCCAAACTCTTCACAGAGTTCTCTCCCTTTGCTCAGTCGATTTGATCTCCTTTTTAAAGGTTTCTCAAATTCAGGAGTTTTCACATCAGCTGTTGGACAAATATCTAGTTCTTCAGACAGAGATTCTTCTCTCGGGGGTGTAAGAGCTTCAAGGCATTCTGACTGGTCTATTTCGGCATCCCTCACAAATTTTAAGGGTTTCAATCTGCTATTAGTATTTTTCCTAAATGAAAGATTTTCCTTGTCCGCAGAGATATGTCTTTGTCTTATTTGTGTCCGTTTACCACGTAATATTTTCAATCTGCTTGTACTTAATGCCTGTCGAGTTAGCTCATCAAAATTTGATGAGATCTGAAAAAGAAATAGAAAGTAAGTGAACCAAATAAATACACAGTATGTAAAATGAAATATTCAGATTAATTGATATTACGATAAGATACTCTGAATTGATAAGCAAAATAAAATAAAAAAATTTCTATATGTAAAACAACACTTGGACACAGAGAACAAGGGAGACAACCACAGTTTTCCACTTCAAGGATATCTTACAAAAGATTATTAATCACTTTAGTATTATCTTGAAAATATATTGATTGAATAAAAAACATTCTGTAATAAACAAGGCTGAAATTAACAGTCATGCTAAAGCCTGTACCTTGTAAACATATTATTTTTATTCAGCTTATGACATTTAATACTAATAGTAATACTAGCTAGTGTTAGTTAATTAATAAAAAGTGTGACTAGCTACTATCTTTTTTAATTAATCGCCAACCCTAAAACATCAACTTCCTATACATGATATAGTTGAACCTTACTTATTCGTATAAGGGACTGTAACAAGCCGGACCATAACTATGACATTCTAGTAGAAGAAGTATTGTTTATAAAAAATAATACCTACCCAGGAAGTATCAGACTCATTCACAGCAACTGTTTTGGCTGTGAGAGGATGTAGAGCTCCTAATACTGGAGAAATTGGACAGTCTGGACCCAGCACTGGACTCTTCACAAAGTCCAGTTTAGGTTTCTTTTCCAGAATAGACTTCCGAGACCCTTTACGAGGCATCCCTGAAAAGGATATTCAAACAAAAGCTATAACCAATTCTGTTTGAGGGACTTAAGAAATTGGTGAATGAAGAAAGAATGTATTTTTAACACCCCAAAGCAATGAGTGCAATAAAATCAACTGAGGTCAAATCTCAGTCCCTTGCCTAAAGAACATCAGTGATCCTTGATCAACTGGGCCTAAATGTTCAGATCCTCTCCACGTATCAGCCCTTTGAATTTTCATTAGGAAAATGTATACTCAGAAAGCCCACTTGTCATTCATTTAATGAAAAAATACTGATGTTTGGTATAAGATAACAAGTGTAGATTGCTTGTTATTAAAACCATGAACTGAAAGATGATTGGCAGGGGTTAAGAATCTGTAAGTCCCAAGTCAATGACTTACCAAATCTTTATTTTGAGTCCCCCAAAAATCACTGATAAGTCACTCGCTTGCCCAGTATTAAAAACTGACACACGTCCTTAGGCCCAAGGTCACAACATTATTATCATTAAAAAAACTATATTTATGAATAGAATATCCACAAATTAACAAATAATTTAAGACTAATCAACAATGGCTCGTAATGCAGCAATTGCTGTAGCAAATCTTTTCATGCACATAGCACCTAAGAATGGCTTCACCTCTCATTCTTGTCTTACTTTACAGAGTGTGCGTTCTCATTTATCTAGTTGTAAAATCTAAATCAACCAAAATGTCATCCTCAGTATGATGTTTCATCTGGGTTGTGTTACAATCATGTACTGATAACATACTTGTATAAACGGGAATCTCCCCTTGAATTTCGTTCCACAAAAAATATCCGAATAGGACTGTCCTTTTAAGGCCTTCAGCTGACCAGTCTTAGTTTCAAACACTGGACTTGCCACTTTTATAAAACAATAAACTATCCATATGGCCTCACTTTCAGAAAAGTTCTGTATCTTATTTCAAAGAGCATCTTACTGAATTTGAAAAAATTCCTGATGGTTGATAAAGTCAAAGACCAAACATGAGGATATTGACATCAGCTGTTTTCATAATTGCCTATACATTGCTTTCAATTTGTAATGGCTAACATCAATGACAAGCCATGGGAAAGATGACCACTTTGATATTCCAAGACATGATAAGATTTATTAGTTCTCATCAATATCAAAATACTCAAAATGACATTTTCTACCCAAAAAATCTAAAGAGCAGTATGATACTGAATTCAACCCATTTCAAATAACAATGCATATAACTAAATATATCAACAGAATAATATTGCTGTTACATTTGTCAAAGTTAAACATGGTGAATTGATCTAAAAGAGTGCATTTTTCTGAGAAGTTTTTCTAACGATCATTCAATAATCATAACTCTACAAAAACCACAGTAGCAATATATTGTCCAAATCAACTTGTGATTGGAAGAGTAGGAAACAACATAATACATGCAATCAAATTATCAAAATTTAATTTATAACATATCTTAGACTTAGTTTGACATAAAATAAGAGATATTTTTCTTACACGCTGATAAAATTACAATATTTGTTGTTATAAAATATAAAGATATCTGATGACACGAAATGATCAGACATAAATGGCCTTAGCAACATAAAAAGTATGCTGCTATATTTAGATGGTAGACAGACGATAAGTTCATTCAGCAGGTCTACAATATACATCTAATGAAATTTCTTATTCAGACGTGATGTTTAGCATTGAGGAGGAAGAGGAAATACAACAGATCTACACAACATTGAAACAATATCATGTAATATAGTGATTATAATTGGATCGTTTGGAAAATGTTATGGCCTTTGCATAATTAGTTATTGTTTGGCAATTAGGTTTGTCCATCAGCTGAAACACGTGAAGGAACTTGCCCGCTAAAATCAAGGAACATGTCCAAACTCATTCGAGTGTAATGTTTTCATACAAGTCGCCATGATCGATAAATTGTCCTAAAAGAAAGAACTGTTTTGATTGGCTGATCTATTAATATCAACCAATCGTTGTGCATTTAACAAACAAACTTCATTCAAAGTGTCACGGAAATTCTCGCGAGCTTTCAATGCTGGAACTTGATTGGTCAATTTATTTCGTGTCTCAAAATTTAAAAATGGTTGACAATCTTGCTCAGACTTGCTTTCCATCAATAATATCCAATTAAGTTATGTTTCGACATGAACTGTCACTTTCTCATTATTTCCATTGTGTCACTGCGTACTTAAGCATGAGGTAAGAGGATGTTTTCGTGATTTTTTCGTGTTTTCTTCTTTCCATCGTCTCAGTACAGTTATAACGTTGGTCACGGATGAACAAGATTCAAACGATATTATTTGAAATTAAATGATACTTGAAGAAACCTATAAAAGGTCTAACGTCTTTTGAAAAGTTTTAAAGACAAAATCAACATGTTAAGAATAACGTCATATGACGAAAACAACCCAGTCTTTTTGAGTAACCACCGGCAGTCATTCAAGTTGTTCAACACAATATCCAGTCAGGCCCATACGGTTTCATTACATTCGAGTGAAGTTTGTTTTTACTTAAAAGATAATTAAATATAATTTTAGTTAAATCTTTGAACAGGCTACTGAAAAAGATGCACTTCAATTTACAAAAGCTTGGGTTTTTTGGGTTAACAAATCATTGAGAGATCTCAATAAATCGAGATCGAAAACAACTGTGCAATGAAAGTGAATGTTGATTTAATTGCAAAACATATGAGATGAAGTTTAGCAACAATTTCAAATTCATTTAATTTCCTCCTGGATTCTGTGAATGTTGAATAACTGGATGAAATACCTGTCTAATGCAGGAAACATCAAATTCTTTTTTTTTTATTACAACATTTTTCTTATTTTGAAATGTCAAAGTTGAGGTTTACACTAACTGAAAGTCAAATAACTCCTTAATAAAAACGTTGGTTACAAATAATGTTACAGACACATTGGTTTATGGTTTATTTTTTTCAAATATTGACAACCAGTGATAATCATCTATTATAGCTCAGATCCAAAATAACAATTACAAATGATTGAAAATTAGGAAAAATAAAGTGTGACGGTTAATCCTTTCTTTGAATTAGCAAATATGTTTCAATCTTTTACTTCAGAATGTTTAAGAGATGGGTAGAAATTAAAGTTTGTCATAACACAGAATTATTTTGTCCACACAGAATGCGGAACAGTAATGTCTTATAGAAATGAATGTATTCTATTATATATGATGTCAAGCACACTGACTTGCATATAGGGTTGATTATTGAACATGGCTGGACTTTAGCAACCCACTATTTCAATGTGATAGACAGTTGCAGGGATTGGGAAAGGCAGGGGCCATGGGCAATTTTGCACATTGGATGAAAAAATGGCCCATTCAAATTTGAAATTTTACCATTGCTACTAAGTGGAATGGCCCATTCAAAATTCTGAAAATGACTAAAAGTTCTAAAGATGGCCCATTATCAAAGATGTCTTTCCCAATCCCTGCAGTTGTGACACACTTTATGACCCACTTTTGTGACAGCTATATCTCTGTAGTTTTGGATCCAAACAAAAATGTGTATCAGCAGCTGCAATTCCTTAAAGATTTATGATAGTATCTGATTTATCATATGAAACAGATTTTACCATTTTTCACTGTATCAAAAAGTGTCTCGCTTTCAACCTCTTGTCTCATCTTAAGCAATTTAGAAATGAAAAGAATTCAAAAAAATTTTCATGAAATACTATGCATGTGCAAGTCATTATAAGGAAATTCTAATCAATGAAACACTACACATAAATTGTGTTTACACATTCCATAAATTACCAATGCAAAGCTGATGCATTAATAGTTCATCTATCTTTACACCTCTTCTTGCATACCATTATATATCACTTTGGCATTCATGAGTTGTGGTTCATTCTTTGATTTCTGATCTTAGTTAAGTTATGTACCATAAATTGCCTTGAATATTATATCTCTATTTACAAAGGCTTGATCTTATCATCTTTCTTTCGCCAGCCACTGCAAGCATAACATGGCTGAAACTGTATAGTATGTATACTGAGAAAAGAAAGTTAGGGACCACCTATTTTTTAAAAATTCAATGGTGACATTATTTTTGCAATTATTGTCAATTCTTTCTTTCTTAACACTTCCTGCGTTCTTGATGTGAATCGTGGAAGTTATTAGGGGTCTTTAATGAGCCTGCTGATGTTATTGTTCATTAATTCCTCATTAACTCTTTTGGAATGTCCACCTGTGCTTTTCAAATCACTGTCCAGCTGTAACTGATGCACGAGGTGGGCATACATGCTACTGGTCGAGTTTGAAAGTTTCGTTGGTTCGCTGGTTCTGTAACTGAAATATGGTCTGTATCTTTCTGATTAAACACATTTGCATGTTGACTTTTGGATGTCTATTTTTACCCAGCAATAAGGTTTATCAGAATATCAATAAAACTGATTTTTGTAAAATTGAGAAAAAATCCAATGGTTCTTAACGTTTTTGCTCAGTATTTGTCATATCTATCCACCTAACTCTATCATACGGTCCTGGAATGTTCTGGTATTGCTTGATACAGTGCTGAATTCTGGATTATGCTTCTTGTAAATGGATTCTGATCCCTATTGATTGGTCCAACACAAATTTATTGAATAGTGAAAGTGTTAACTCAGTGGAAGTCACAAAATATTCCAAAAAAAGTAAATTTTCATTCTTATTTTTCATGTTTTAGTTCCCTTTTATATTAGTTTTCAAAATATCACTTGTTGTTATTTTCTCTATTTACTGTTCTTGCCGATAAAGGTAATTTCATAATGTATACTTTCCAGTTCAGAAAAAAACAAGTAGAACCTGAATGTGAAAATAATCTATTCCAAATTCCTTATTTTGAGTTACCCCTAAACCTTTTCTTGTGAGAGTAAACTACAACAAAAGACATGTTATAAACTACATACTATACAGCTATCCTTGGTTTGCAGGTGATGCACATCGTATGTGTGAACCTGATAGTCAGCTATGTCAAGTAGGAATGGCCAGCTGGCATTTAGTCCCGAAGAAGTTCAGCAACCAAAGCGGGGAATTAGGCAGCAGGCGTTGGCAGAAGATGCCAAACAAACTTACGTGATCATCATCAAGCAAGAGAATGAGAGTGGTCATGTTGAAGAAGTCGAGACCACTGGGTCAGTCTCAGTCCTCAACCCTTCATCCTTACAATCTCTTGACAGTGTACGAAAGAACTTGACCAACATTGAAGACGATGAATACGACAGTGGTATTTCAGCCGCAAACCTCTTCCTCAAGGACGATGAACTTGAGGATGTTGAAGAGGCTGAAGGGTTGGTCCTTCCCTCGGCCAAACGGACAAGGATTCATGAAGATCCACCCCAATCAATACCAGTATCTATAGCAGGGGACAATTTCGGTGCTAAAGGTTTTGTAAAAAGGAATCTGTTTTTTGACGATCTTTCTCCCATCACTCCTCCTGCTGGGTCAGTTTACACAAATATTGTGACATCAGCAAGTCCAGATCTACTCCCAGCAAATACAACAAGTGTAGCTGGTTCTGTGAACACTCCAACCCCAAATTTAGACTATAAGACGCATCCAGCAGTTCGTAAAATAATCCTGGTCTCGCCAAATCAGTGTCAATCATCTCCAAACACCTCAACTCCCAACTCAGTAGCTGCTGTAAAAGCGCTGTACTCGAGTTCCCCGCTCGCATCTTCAACACCCATTACTTCAGACAATGGTTTCAATGTATCAACTACGTCCCCCGACTCTGGAATCTCATTGTCTGTATCCTCTTTGTCCACCTCAAACATTCTCACGCCTTCATCTCATGAGGCATCCACAACTTTGCCCATTGCTAGTAGCTCAAGCTCCACACATGACCTGCTCCCGGCATCTGTGACGACTGTCCAGTCTGGTCCTGGTCAGCCAATCGAAACAAAGATTACCTTCTGTCGACGTCCAACAGCAAGGATCGAGAGAAAAGAATCAGAACAATCTGATGAAGGTGAGGGAATTAATTTTAGGATACTCATAAGGGGGTGTAAAGGTACAACTTTGAACAGTTAGATAGGTATTGCAGTATAAGAATATTGATAAGATAATGTGGTTAACAAATTATATAACAGTGTGATTTACGGTGCACTGAACTGAAAGCAAAGTGACAGTTCAACTTCTGTAGTTCTGAACCATTTCACAATGAAGTCATTGTGGTTTCCCCTAATGAAAATCGATTATGTAAAACTGTTATTCACAGTGCTAATTTATACAAATAGTTAAGATACTTCATATCAAATTGGAGTTTAGCTAGGAAATAACTTTAGTTTATTGCAATACAGTGCTTAGTTCTCTTAGCACGTTAGCACTGCAGAAGCACTGACTACTTTTGATTTTGTTTGTACACTAATTGTCTGATGAACCTGTAGGTCAAGGAGACAAGTCTCTGGACACATCTCTAGCCAACATCCAGTGGCTGGGGGGATTCCAGCTGGGTGAGAAGCCTCCCCCTCACAAGAGTGGACCCCCGACTGTTGCTACTCGCTGGACCTCCGAGGAACGTGGTCGCAGGAAAGAGTACAATCAGGAGGAGATAATCAGGGTAGGTGGCAAAATGTCATAAATAGAGGATATCATATGAGTGTCCATGACATACTATGTTTACGCCACGAGTGCTCAATGTTGGTATTTCCCGAGCGAGAGCGAGGGATATACTAATATTAAGGCACGAGTGTCGTGAACATAGTATTGTCATGGGCACGAAGATGATATTCTCTTTATTACCGAAGTCGCGAAGTCAAAGAAAATAACGAAAATCGACCTCCAAGCGTAAGCCGTTTACCCGCCGCAGTCACATTTCGAACGCAACAACATAGGCAAACTGTGATGTCAAAGCATTGTTTTAAACGTGACATCACAATGAAAAAGTGATATTTTGCCCTAGGGCATCGTATAAAAAATATGAACACCGATATGATTGTTGTCGTAGGTAATAATGATTTTTAATGCACAGTTAATTGATCTAGGAGAAAATTTGGGTAGTTTTGACTTAGACTTTTTGACAGCTTTTGACCATTAATCTTCATGATAAATGATATCACTCACTGTTGTTTTAATTATATTTGATATTTGTTTAGAACAGAATCTATTTAAAAAAGGGAGGGGGAAGCATTTGGAGGCTTCATTCGAATGCACAGATCAGGTTGACTTAAGATGATAAATCGGTTGACATCAGGCAAATAAAAAATTTATTCTTTGTTGGAAACGTTCATAGTTATTATATATGAATAGTTCATTGCCTGTAAAATCTTCTTACATAAAATGTTCTTTGAATATGATATTGTTAAAGTTATGAGTGTCAATTCCGTTGTAGGTGGTCATTGTTACAGGAATGAGAACTTTTACAAAATGTTATGAGGATTTGACCTGTAACTAAAGATAGTGGACCTTTAATGTAAAGGGTATTATTAACACCTTTCCTCTTCAGGTAAACCGAGAGTGTGGGAGAGTGAAGCGTCCCCCATATTCCTACATGGTCCTCATACAGATGGCGCTACAGAGCCGCACAGACCAGAAGATGACGTTGAGAGAGATCTGCAAATGGATTGAGGATACCTTCTCCTTTTACAAGTACACAGCCAAACCAGGCTGGAAGGTGAGTTTGAAAGAGCTTTCTTGCAAAAGTTACCCTCAAGGCTAATTTGAACTTTCAAATATCAAATAAATTCTTGTAGATTATCAAATAAAATGTAATCATCAGCTGAGGTTTGAAAAGATTTATCGGATATGTTTTATTTTCAATTTAACAATAAAAAGTTTCTTACATTTTGGAAAAATTCTATTTAATGTTTTGAGGTTTGAGCCCCTCAAACCTGAAAGGCCCGACTTCTCCAAAATAACTGACTTAAGCAAACTGAAATCTTGGTAACTTGGCCAATTGTAATTAAAAATTCTACATTTAGTCTTTGTGGCCTCAAAAATGGTCCCCAGGAAACCTGACCTTAAAACCTACTTTATCTTCTCCTTAGAAAAAAAAGACCAGAAATGATGAAGTATTGTGTACAAACTGCTTAGAAAATGGGTATTTGATATCATAGATTTGATGGGCTGATGATTGCACAATTAACAGGGGTATCTCATTCTTCAACACCAAGTGAAATGAATAGTAGGGCTTTGCTCAGTCTTGTTATTTTAACCTCTGTTAAATCATCTAAAGGGTAGATTCTGTCAGCTCTTCACTCTTTTGTCTTGTTGTGTTAGATTAAGATGGATTGACAAAGAGCTTGTTCTCACATCTCTCTGACTTGGTTTGTCTATCACCAGTTTCCCCTATGGATTATTAAACTTGATGCAATTCAGGTTTTCCTTTAAAATTTCATATCATCCCTGACCCTTTTCTTTTTATGTTGTTTTGCAGAACTCTATCCGTCACAACCTGTCCTACTACCAGTGCTTTGTGAGAACTTCAGAGGACAAAAAGAAACATGGAGCTCGATGGACACTCAAGTTTGACGACGAACGTGTCAACGAGGACAGAAATATCAATAAAGGTACGCATCAATCTAACCCATGAAACTGCACCCCCTTGGCCCATTCCCTGTTGGTAGAGTTTACACAATACTTCACTTCCAATGTACCTGTCCTTATGACACTTTTGTTGAGTGAGAAACCTGAGGGATAGTTAGAGACTGTAGATGTGCAAGCTTAGTAGAAGGCTTTGCTTACTTTAATTGTGTTTTGAAAGCTTGGTCTTACATCAGTTTTGCTACTTTTGTTGGTTACTGCCTTATTCAATTGCATTTATCAATTGCTAACCCTTTAAAATCCTTTCAAAAACTATTCTCCTCCACAGATAAGTTGTCTCTAAGCTGTGGCGCTGCTGGTTCTCAGATTCCTGGCATGATCCCGTTGTTTGTGAACCAAAACAACTCCAACATGATCCCACAGTCTATCATGCCCATGAACACTGCAGCTACTGCATCTCAACAGCAGTTCTTCCCCTTTCAGGCCTGTATCCGTCGCAAACGAACAGGTAATTGTTTTTATTGACTGATGACACTAAAAAGTATTTCATGCTGCAAAATTCAAGAATGTAGTTGAAATCATTCTTAATATGAAAGATGAAATAGCTGGGCAGAGATTTTTTAGGCACTCAAGCTAATATAGCATTGTTGTTCCTAGGTGATCAACAAAGGGGGTCTATTTAGCCTATTCTGTGCAAATTGAACCTTTTGCAATGATAGAAGTATCCTACATCTCAAAATTTTAGGTAACACCAATGATAAAGGGTGGGCAAATATCCTCAAGCCCCCCCCTCTAGGAACAAGTCTTACATACAGTTCATTATCTTTGACCTGGGACTATCTTTATCAAAAGTAATAGCTCCTAGCAATCATACTATCTATAAATTGTAAAGTTGTGAACAGACTCAATAGGCTTTCCTGCAAGCAAGATGAATTCTTTGAAGATAGACTGATTCTAAACTAAGATTATTTATCTTGTTTCAGGTCCGATGCCAATATTGCCTCGTCCGTCCCCGGTGCAAGCGTATGCACTGGTCCCCCTCCACAGTGTGCAGCAACAACAGCCTCAACCCCCACCCCAGCCATCGCCCTTTATCTTCCACATACCCACCTCTCAAAACCCTCAGATAGCTACTGAGACCACCCCCTACAACACCCCAGTACCAATCGCATGTGCCCCTCCACAACGCCAGGAGAAATCTATCTTACCAAACATTAAGCCAGCGATTTCCGCTAAACCAAGTGTCAATATCCTTCAGCAGGCCTGGCTGAATGCTGATATTTCTGAGGACGAAAACATGTCTCTGACATCCCTGTTGAAGGAACAAGGAATAGCTGTGGCAGCTCAGTCTGCAAAGAAACCTGTGAACAAACAGTCTAAGGTCAGTGCTAGTACCAGCAGCAGTCAAGGTCTTCCAAAGCCTAAGATTTATGCACCAAAGTCAAAGAAGAGAACTCGAAGTCGTGTCACAAAACTGGCCAAGGTTCCTGAGGAAAAGGAACTTCTCGCAGAGTCGTCTGACTCCGAGACTGACGACCAGTTTGAAAAGGGTCTTCCTACGCCTCTCAGGCAGTTGTTCCAGTCACCAGACGAAAAGACAAAATCAGAACGTGTGACCACCTCAACACCAGTGAGAAATGCGACACTTTCCCCAGACCACTTACCTTCACCAATTCGTGGCTGGACTCCTTTAAGAAACAGTGGGGGTTTTGATGGCAGTTTCCTGGATATTCTCCAAGAAGAGGCAGTTCATGCATTGAAGTTGCTCGGCTCTCCGCAGGGTGCTGATGGACAAAAATTGGGACGATCACCCAACACCTCTTTGACAGAGTTTGGAATATTTCAGATCTCTCCTGACAAGGGTAACCCCAATCTCAGCGACTGTCAACTTCAGGGTCTGTCTCGAATATTTGCGGATTTCGATCCCAATTTCATGACGGATGCTGATGGTATCCCAGTTGACATTGCAAATTTTAACTGGAGCGGGCTCCAACAGCCATCGCCAAAGGACGATGACAAGACGTAAACATTACATGCGTTTGAAATCAGACTATCACAGAGCCAGTGCCATTTAATTTTAAATTGTCTCTAATAAGTGATCTGTATTTATTCAAATTGTCAGTATTTTGTCAATGTATTTAACTTACTGGTGTCCTCTTTCTTGTCCATTTAAAAAAATGAAGTTAATGTCTATTGCAAGTACTATTTACCGAAGTTAAGTACAAAATGTACTTATGTATTACCTAGTCATAATCTAAATGATATAAGCTACTTAACAGATACTCTATTCTTGTTTTGTTGTTTTGCCTCTCAAATAATTTGTCAGTTTAAATTTCTTGTTTGTTAAGTGCATTTTTATTCAGTTGAACTGTGATTAATTTGTTGAGCTTTTTGTTTTTTGAATTCTGTTCATCCTGCATTGTCTAGAAGGCTTTTCATACTGTACATTTTGTATATGGTACAATGATCTGTATATCTGGATTCATCTCAGTTTTGACTTATTTGACAGTTTCTCAGTTTCTCTCACCTTTTCTTCTGCTCTGCTATTGCACAAAGTTACCTTTGTGATCACTGCAAATGCCTATGACATTTAGAGACCATATCAAATGTATATGAAAGAAAAATATAAGTCAACTTTTATCTGGTTTGATTCCTTTTAAGGAATCTAAATTTATATTTGAGAACTTTCTGAATTAGAAAACCAAAATACTTTTGTCATATATTGCAACAAATGAATCTCAAAGATGTCCATATTTTATTCAAAACTGCTGTTTTCTTTTCAACAGGCATTTATCTTCTTTCAAAAATCACTTGTGAATTTTTTCAACTTACAGCCACTCTCTAGAAACATTTTCATTGATTTCTTGTTTAGTTTCTGAATTCTACATGTAATTGTACAGCTGTATGTTGTCTTACACTCTGTCTTTCCTTGTCTATCTTGGCAAATACTGAAACTCCATGTCAAGAATCCAAAATACATAAATGTGTACATAGATGTTGATGCTGTGGAAAATATACTATAAATGTGAGCTACTAAACACTGATAAAATACATTTCTTGGTTTCAACAATGCAGGAATCATTCTAAAAGCTTTTCTAAGCAAATCGTCAAATAGCATTTTCACAGAATAGGTTCCTAAAAGATATGTTTTATTGTAATTCTCACATATGGATAAATAGAGTGAGTGTCTATCAATTTATCAATATGATTCGATTAAGATCAGAAATGTCAGAGGATGATATTGTAATCCTTTGTCATCAAACTTCATTCAACAGTATTGAATAAAATGAATCTCGCACTGTAACACTGCAATTAGGCATCTTGAATATTGAGGTCAGAGCATTGTGAGGTCATAAGCATAATATCAACGCATTGTCACATCAACAAATTTGTGTTCTCAGTGAGGCCAGAGAATTGTAAGGTTTGATTTTTGCACTATTAACAAAGTATCTCAAGCAAGTGATATCCTCTGTGAAAGACATAGATTCTTGAAGTCATAATACCATGTAATAAATGGTTAGACTTTGTTTAACTTAATACTAAATGCAGTCCTTTTGAAGTGAAGGGATGTTGTCACTGTGAAATTCATTACAATCTCATTGAATATTTGTGCAAGCTGAGATTGTGTTAGTTTGTAGGTTAGACAAATCCTATATATAACTGAATGGAAATGAAAATAAATATATATCTATATCGATTTCTTTTGTTATATATCTAGACATTTTCCTACAGTTCTGTTTCAGGAATCTAAGAAGTAACAGCTTCAACTCCGAGGCATGACAAACACCAGTCTCTTTCGCTGGTAATTTAAGCCATACTGCATTGTCCAAACAATCTTTTAGTGCAGAATCACAACAACAATTAGTAACCTTACAGACACTTCTGATTTGAATGTCAAGTTTACCTCAATATAAATCTCATTGTAAAATGATCAAACCTAGAAATTGAACCTCACTGCTCCATGGGGGTGCCAGGTGATATTTCCATTCCAGCATATTGTCAATGAAGTAAATTATTGGCACAATTTGATATTTAAGCTGGCCTCTAATTGTTTGACAGCAATTCATTGCCACTATAGTGTTGTGATCTTTCCCCAGCAGTAGTAATAGAAGTCATGATATAAGTGAAATACTGTTGAAAACAGCATTAAACCCAAAATCACTTCAGGGTACGGGATTGTTTGAACTGATGGAAGGTGAAAGGTCACAAACATTGCCACCTAACACGACCCCTGTAGAACAGTACTAAGATCAGAAATGAAAGTAGACAAGAGCCTAGGTTTGATCCCATTTCAATGAGATTGTAACATAAGATTGATTGAGGTTGTCAATTCAGCCACCTTTGCTTACAGCTTGTAAATTACATTTTATGTTATTAGAAATCTACCTCTAATAGTCAGACTTTTGTTTGTTCCTTTGACATTTCTTGTAGAAAATAATTTTTTTATATAAAGTAGCTCTCTTTACACTAGCACATTTGTTTCATTTGGGTATTCAACAGCTTTCGAGAATGAAACTGCAGAGGTCTTCAATTATTTTTTCACACTTAGTGTTCCTGTTTAATGTACACCCTGAACAGCCATTTTTTTCCCCCAAGTCAAAAGGTTTTTTTTTCCATTAGGATTAGTTATCAAATCTAAATTAAGAAACTTGGCATTTTATCAACACAAGACTTTCGCGAATGTTTCACACTTTTTCATGACGAAAATTGACATTGTAATCTATTAAATGGAGTCATAAAACCTCGAACATTGATTACGTTATCTTCAGTAATAAAACTTTTCTGAACGAAGAGTCGTAAAATGCCTGTTGGCATGCAGAAACAACCCTTCAGAGTCGATCAGGGGCATATAGAAAGTTATAAAGATTAACTATCGTACTTATTCGGAGTTATCATAAATCATAAACTAAAAATTCGGTTACCCTTTAGTTTTCTTATATTTTCAGATAAAGTACACCAAAAAAAACATGTTATTTTAAAGAATTCTCAAATATTTTGTTCGTTCGACCCACGTGTGTAATTCTCCTCTTTTATTTTTCACTCAAGGTTCATTCCTTTCGAAATCTGAACGATTATAAAATATTCATTCCGTACATGAATCGTAAATCCGTCGTCAAATCTCTCATCGTATTGTAACAAAATCAGATGTAATCAATTTATTGTGAGCATGCTCGATTTATTGAAGCTCAGAATTTATCATTTGATTATCAAGGACAAACTTGAGCCTCTTCAGTCTTACACTAGCAATACACTAGCAATATTAACAAATTCATCACAAACTTTGTAATAAACTTAAACATCCATATTGCATGAGCGTATGCCGGCTCATATTCGTTTTTGTGATATACTTTTACATATTCATTCTTGTAATATACTTACATTTATTCACTTTACTAATATACATACACACACTTCTTTTTGTAACACACCATATTAATATACAGTCGTACTAACCCTTAGTCAATTCCAGTTTTCTAAGGTAATCTAAACAATTTAACCTAAGAGAAAACAATGATTTCTATAAAATATTCACTTGCATTTTCATACAATCTCGTATATGTATAAACTCAATACACTCTTTACAATTACAAATAAGTCCCTAATTAACGCTCCCTATGTAAGAATTCAAATCTTCAGAATATTGAATATGAATATGTTTACTCGATATCATGACTTAATATATTGATGAGTGAAGCGGCAATTTACGTATACAAACTGCCACAAAGCATAAACCACTGCTGTCTAACGGCCCCTGACAACTCCCCCTGTACTGTATCTCGTGTTGACACCACAACCCGGCGACTAAGTGTATATAGGTATACTCGGTATAAGTGGTCGCAGTCCAATGTTAGCATAAAGATAAAATACCTAGCTATATCACATTCGGACAGTTTTTACCCATTGGAATTTGACAATGGCGACGCTAGCGGTGATTGCCGATATGGAATGGGAGGCCTCGAGGTACTTCGAAAGACAGGTGCGTTGTTTAGTTTACACTGTTTACTTAAGAATTGTATATTACGTTTTATAGTCATTGTATGCAATAGAAAGAGCGGGAGTACACATGATATTCAGTGCTGGCTTTGGAGAATGGTAAGGGGTGGCGGTTTTTCCAAGTCAAGCTTATATAATGTATTTCTTACAAAGCATACCAATGACTTAGTTCTTATAATTTTTTATAACAAATAATATGGTAAGCATTTTCAAAGATACATACAACTTCAATATGCTAATTACACATCAAAGACAATACGACAATTCATTATGTATAACAATGGTAAACTTTTTATCCAAGCGAAAGGTAGTACATATTAATATTTGAATACCAAATATTTCTTTGATGTTGGTTTTTTTAAATAAGGAAACGTCATTGTATTTATTAAAAGGTAAGTTTTTGTAAACAAAATGTTCACTTATTGCATGACCTTACTCATTAGAATTTATCAAACGAAATTATATACTCGACAAATTAAGTTGAGGTCCACCCTCATTTTGAACATTGAGATATTCTATTTTCATAAAATGATCCATGAATAATGAATATTTGGTCCGTAACTTTTCTGTTGAGTATATGAACACTATAACATGTAATAGATATAATCCTCAGTTTAAAAAGTTTTATATAGTAACTCTTTGCATACAAATAATTGATTCATATGCAAGTTAATTGTTGAATCGTCATTTTATAAAGTAAACAGTAAATGATATGGTACTATGGTGGATGATTATGTATATTCACTGTTGCATTGTACAGATTTTTTATTTCAATCATTCAAATTTAAAAAAAACGTATAAGGTGAATGGTATGTTGCTCTTTATTTTCCCTCATTGCTATCAAATAGTTGATTATATTCTATCTATAACGATACTTACTTCATTTTGAATGGTAAGCCTTCGTTAATGAATATTTTACTTATTTCGTTTTTTTTTAGAATAATGTCAATAGAAACGACGAAGTTATTAGTGTATGGCGCTAAGTCTTCAACTAGATTGGTCTGCAGGCGATTCTCATCTTGATTTTATCACACATCAAACACTTTGAACGATATCATTTTCATATCTTGAAATTATTTTAATTGAAAGATTGACCTCAACTTTTTTAACGATTTACCAGAGTGGTTGTGCTCATGATAACTGATTGCATGTCAACAATTTGAAAATGATTTTGTTATATTTTTTTTCATTTGATATATTATGTATGTTGTATGATAACCATTTTCAATTAGGTATATCGTGCTATGTGTCATAACACTCTCATTACAAACATAACCAAACAATTCGCGTTAAAATACAAAAAATATGGCTACACATGTATAACAATCTGTTTTCATACTTTCCTAAAATGTATTGACCGTGGAAATTCTTATCATAAAGCAAGGCAGTGACAATGTGTTACTGACCTTTCACTGATACGAACATGAACATGTAGGGTCTAATTAAATAATAAATAATAAATGGAAAATAAAACACGTAATTATTACAATCATAAGAGGAAAAACTCTCTCCCTTGCTAAAGATTTATTTTCTTTCAATGTATTGCACAAATGTAGGGTCTTTAAAGGTAGTAGCACGGGTTGTGTTGTTTTTTTTATAAATAAAGTAATCTCACGAAAAATAAATATTCTGAATGCCACAAGACTAGTCCAAATAATATTCATTCAATTTACAAAAATATCTTTGTTTTTGTGTCTTAAACATTTATCACATTGTTTGAATTTATATGTGAACATTATATATTTTTTCTTAAACATTGTTTTAAGATATGAAACATTGTTATCATTGTTATTTATCACACTATATTATTTACCAGACAGTTAATTTCGCTTGGGAATAAATCAAAACCATAAGAATATCTCGTTGGACCATTTTTTATTTCCATCACTCATATCTTACACAACCACTATCTATTGATAGTTAGTTTAGTTTCAAAATTGTACATAGAATGATAAAACAGTAGGACAATGGTGAAATAGCAACACTGCCCGTGTACACCGTGATAGTGACTAAGTGTAATACAAAAGGATATATGTATATACACAATCGATAAGTGCAGGACTATTGAGTGAAAATCGATACAATAAGAACACTCGGTGTAACTATACGATGGTAATTTATTAATGGGTTTTTACCTGCAGAGCGGCGCCTTTCATCTGCGAGGTCTTACAGGTATCTGTCCACGCACCTGTTTATGTGATAGCAATTAGCAGTTGTTTGTCGTCGCAGGGGTTTGGGGTCTTCTAGAGATCTCCGGGTTCTTTTATATTGGAGAGGCAAACAACAGCATATTAACGTTTCAGTTCCGTATATCATGTACACATCTAGCCAAACCTGTTTAGAAATAATGTAAAGTAGGTCTACTTTTTTAATCACAATTTTTTAGAGAAAGCCATCGTGAGACAGTGTGATATTGTTATCCAAAATATAACATTGTTATCAAAGTCTCTTCCAGGTTGTAGAAATCCATGAAAACGCAATGAATCAGTCAACTCAACAACCAATGAAAAGGTTTGATTTCGAATATTTGACAATTATCAATTTTGTAACTCTTGCATGTGTGCTGAAGTTTATTGAATACTATAAGCAGTCGTAACTGTTTCATTATAAGTTTATTGGCTCTGTTCGGCAAAACTGAATAAAAAATAAATACAACTACCGAAATCAATTCACAAAATTTGTGAGAAGCGAATTGGATTTAAATGATAAAAACATGTATAAACAAAACCTATACAAATTTTATCATATAATTTGTATGACAAAATATAAATGTTTAGAGGAATAGAAGATTGAATTACGACCTAAAGTGTCTTGAAAAGGAACAAACATACACACAAGAATTTTTACTGTTTCAGACCGGATGAAAAATAACATATATGAAGCCAGGCTTTAAATAAATAATTAATTGTGTAATGACTATTAATCAACATCTGATTGTTAAATTGTTCCATCCATTCCTAGACACAGTTAATTTGCTTTGTCAGCGATTAGCCTCTATAGTTAAATCGGGCACGGCCCGGTTTAGCCCGTATTTTAACACAATCCGCGCACGCATGCGGGTTAGCGTTTATGGCAACGGGGTAAACAAAAGTAAATTTAGCATCGCTGCACGTGTATTAGTGACAAGGGATTACAGGATACCGTTACCCATCAAAATGTACCGTTTTGGACTAAATACACACAATATGTAAACTCTAGGATCAAGTTTAGCGCTAAGAAGTCATCAAGCACGCACTTGTCATCAAATACCTTTACCTGTCGTCAGGTGAAGTGACCTATTTACAGGTGAGTTATTTCCCGGTTGTTTACCATGGAAACCTAATAGTTGTTTTCACAATTGATGAATATGATTATAATATTTGACCTAAAATTGACAACATGTTTCGTTTGATGAGATAATCTCTTTCACGAAGGTGTAACATACCTTTGGTTATGTTCATTGATTACAGGTAGTGAAAATTCATTCTTCTCACCTGGCTCATTATATTGATTAGATACGCTGTATGTTGTCCATTCATTGACGATGCTTTCTCTTAGCGAAAGATGCTTGGATTCATAGTTCGATATGGATGCACTTTCATTGTGGTCTCCGTTGCCATGTATGGGATAAACGTTGTTTGGATTTCTCTGTTTACTTGAGAAAACCCTTCGGTGTGAAATGTATTACAAATAGGACACGTTTAAACTTTATACCTAAAAAAAAGTAAGTAAAAGTTTCAATACCTTTCTGGAAAATATAAGCATCTGTTTAATAAAAGTGAAAAATAATTTGTCAGAATGATTTTAAAACATATGTTATTGTCAGGTATTTTGATTAATTTTGATTCTTTCTTCTCCTTTTTGATACCTGATGATCATTTATCTTTGAATCCTGTCAAGGATTAGTGTTAGTCTGACCGGTTTACATATTCAATATATATTAAATAAATTTATGATTTTTTGATGAAAACAACTTTGGTCTCTACTTTTAAAAGGAAAGTCCTATCTGGGTAATTTTTGTGGAAATGAAATTCAAAGGGACATTCTTGTTTATACATGACTGATATTAGTATACGATCATAACATACCCCAGTTGAAACAAGCTATTGAGAGAAACATTTTTGTTGATTTAAATTTGACAGCTAGATAAATGAGAACACACACACGGTGAAATAATATAAGAATAAAACGTGAAGCCGTTCATCAGAGCTACAAGTGTGTAAAGCCGCCTTGCTTTAGCATTACAATGTGCTACATGTTGATTAGTCTTACCACAAATCATATTTAAATGTTTGAATATTCTGTCCAGATAGTTAATTTTTATAATGTTAGCAAATTAGTGAAAGTACGGCGACTTCTATTCAAATAATTTTCCTCAAAACAAAATGGCGGACTGAATACCGATAGGCCAGCCTCTTTAAATTGTGATTCAAAACAGATAAAGGTTAATTACAGCAGAATAATACCAAGCTTATTGTGAAATCGATGAATCGTTATTTTATCAAAAACCCATTTTGTGTGAAAATGTTAGAATAAAGCACAAACTTTAGACACATGAACATTGATAATATGATTTATATAACAAGGCTTTTCAGCAGGCATTTTAAGCCCTGTTTTAAAACATATTCTAATTGTATTCATGTGGTGACATAGGTTACTTTCAAATGTTATGTGTTCGTTAATTCACTATCTTTCATTTGACATCCGTTTTTCGTTTTATGTCACCCTCATAATTAGAACTAAGTCACTTTTTATTGCACCAGGCGAGTCCTAGTGTGTCATCGTAAGACAGAATTGCCCAGATCAGGATCAACAGTTTGCAACCTCTTCTCTAATTGGTCCTTTTCATAAACACAACTGTACAAGAGAAATGGACTAATAAAAGAATAGGTCGCAACCTGTTGACAAAGTTTTATCTGCTAACATTACAAATAATAATAATCATAAATGCATGTGTTCATGTTTTGAAGTAACAATAGATTTGCTATGTAGCAATTACTTATGATACATCATTAACAATTGTACTTTTCAAACAACTTACTACATTTTATACAAATATCAAAGCCCGGTGGTTGAGTGGATAGGCTGTTCATACAGTCAGTGCTGGCAGTTTTTGCCTGACTCTATTGATGTTAGTTTTGAAATTCACTCTCAAAGATTTAATCTGAAAAGCACAAAATATTTTACTATTGCAGACAGTGACTGATTGTGATACCATATATAGCAATTTGCTCATTGTCTAAATGGTATGTATTATTTTCTTAAACATATTTTAACATATTTATTACTATTTCAAAGAATGGACGCTAGAAGTGGACAGTGTGATTCCATTTAAAACAATGTTTTATTTGCTTACTATCTATAAATGGTTTGTGTTTCTAATACTTATTTTCACATATTGAAATATTTTAGAGAATGGATGCTACAGGAGGATCCTATATGCAACAGCCAATCACAAGCTCGGAGGCTGTGCGACGATGTATGAATGTACCAATCAACGGTAGTTTGTCTAGTCATCACAATGCCATCGTGCCTCGACCGCCGTACGCTAGCGGCAGACCTTCTTCGGGTAGGCAAACTATTCTATAAAGGTGGAAAAGCCAATATTGTAAAAAGTGGCGAAACCATGATTGAAATAGATAATTGACCCCATGAGATGAGAGATAAGTGATGTTACACTGAAACCCAAAATATCCAGTACTTCTGTGGCCAGAAATGTTATAATTTATATCCAGCTCTGCTTCACTTTGGTTGGCTCTTGTGCCATCCTGTCATTGTTGCAACCTGTAGTAGGAATGTTGAGAGAACTTTTCTTAAACTGATAAAAAATATTGCTCACTGCTTAGCGAAATGATAGATTTATTGCTTATTATTTTCTCTTACCTTTGTTTCTTTCCGACTCATCTGCGTAGTGTTGATTAAATAATTTGTTGTAAGTTACAGTTTGAGCTTCTGTGGTATAACGTTTCCAAATGTCAGAATTTTTTATACTAAGAAACAATTGACAGGATAAGATTTTTGTTGACTTTATTTCACTCATTTACATTTTACAATATGTATAACATTATTATATAGCATATGGATAATAACCAGTGAATAAATAGAGGTCTATACGGCGCACGTAACCTGGTTACTTTAGGGACTGGCTGGTAACTTTTGTAGGTTGTTCTTTTACCGAATAATTGACAAAATTATACTATTAAACTAACTTAGCAGGCTCTTTTCATAAACTTTTATAACAATCACTTCCTTTATATATCAAAATGGTATTATCTACTATTCTTTCATTAAGGCATTAACACAATGGATAATAGTCTAATGTCATGCTAATGTCATGCTGTTTAATCGTATTAATGCAATACATTTGTATTGCATTAATAAGCCTCCCAGTAGCATATCAATTGACTTCAATCTTCCTCTAAAGGAATTATCTGCAATGTGCTAATTACCTTTTAATGTGTTCTGTCTTGTTCACATCTTTTCTATTTAGGCCATACAAACCAAAAAGTAGATATGATATATAGAGATTATTACTCGAGGAAGTGTGTCATATGACTTTTATCAAACGAGTGTGAATTTTTGTATTACCGGAGCGATAGTGAGGGTTATACACAAATTTCAAACGAGTTTTGTACAAGTCATATGACACACTTCCAAGTGTAATAATTTCTTTATTACCAATTCTGTACCGTCTAAAACGGCCTCCTTTCCTTGGGACGTCCCGCTACAGTGACGTCATGAACTATGGTTTTATGATGTCATAGACAACGAAATACGGTAACTTGCACTGAAACAATATGTCACCGCTTATGATGAACTATATGGGTAATAGATATATATATATGTGGGAGATAATTTGCACTTCACATAAAAGTCATGAAAATCAAGCAGTGTCTCTTTAAAATAACATATTACATGATTCAGATTCAGGCAATTGCTTGGTAATCGATTCCATGGTCATGGACTTTTTTCAAGCGCTTGTTACAACACTTATCTAATGTGAAAGGCCTTGTGTCTGTTACAGGTAAATGACAGGTTAATTGAATAGTTGCATTGTTTACCTGTAAACACTCTGTCTCCAATATAGTGCAAACATGATTCAAGGACACCAATTAAGACCAATAGAAGTTGCTTTGTTAACTCCAATATCCGCAGATATAAATGATAAAAAAGAACCAGAAAATGTGGTCAAAATTATTTTACCTTGCCAATTGTTTTAAATAAAAGCAACAATAAAACTATGACTTATTCAAGTTTTAAAGTTTCCTTGGCAATTGAAATTTCCTGTGTCATACAGATGTCAAAGTGATTTATGACATCATCTTTATCAAAATTTTATCAAGATTATTTAAAAATACTATATCATGTATCATTAGCAATAATAAACCTTTTATTTTTTCAAGACCAAAAACACACGTCAGTTGCATGTTGAAAAGAACTGTTAAATTTGTTTTCTATCTTGATGAAAGCAGAGGAATTACATCATATGATCAATAAATAAGCATGACTTTGCTATCAATACAAGTAGCATTAGGTTATTATACCACTGTATTCTCTCTTTAAGGGCACCTGTTAATTGCATGTCGATTGTGATGGTGTTATCCACTTCATTTCCTCATTGCATGTCGATTGCAATGGTGTTATAACTTCATTTCCTCATTGCATGTCAATTGCAGTGGTGTCATAACTTCATTTCCTCATTGCATGTCGATTGCAATGGTGTTATCCACTTCATTTACTCATTGCATGTCAATTGCAATGGTGTTATAACTTCATTTCCTCATTGCATGTCGATTGCAATGGTGTTATAACTTCATTTCCTCATTGCATGTCGATTGCAATGGTGTTATAACTTCATTTACTCGTCAATGTATATTTGATAAATCATCTTTATTAGATGTTGTATTTAGCAATTGAGTTTTTCTTTTCAAGGCAAAAAATTGCATGAATGTGAAATGTTGTTTGAATTAGCTCTGTCATTCAGGATCCATGGATTATTAAAAGAACATTTAAATCAAAAGAATAATGAAGATCACCCCAAATACAAATTTATCAACATTTCATTACCATTCTAATCACATTTTAAGGGCAAAAGAAAAATGATATGTCAATTTCATTTTAATCTGGCAAGGACCATAGGATTATTTATAAAAACATTTACATCAAAAGAATATTGAAAATCATCCCCAAAAATATTAATGCTATATTAATCATGATTCATCACCATGCCATTATCATTTCAAGATCAAATGATCACATGTCTATAGGCATAAATTCCATTCACTCTGTCAACTTTAATTAAATCTTGTAAATGTTAGACGAATGGTTTGATATTTAACTCAAAGGATTACAATAACATTCATGTTGTATTTAACAATAACACTTTAAGAGTGAATGATAACGTGAAAAATGAGATATTGATTGTATTCGTTTCAAGTTAATTTCAGTCTTGTCAATATTAGAGGATTTGTTCAATATTTACCTCAAATACTAAAGAATATCATCACAAATAAAAATAATGCTGTATTAAGGAGCCTAACATGATTTTCCTATCAAGAGGAAAAGAACACATGTCAATGAAATGTCGATTGCAATTATTTCAACCTCATTTCAGTCTTGTGAATAGTAGATGATTCGTTTAATATTTACATCAAAAGAACATAGAATATCATCAAAAATACATCTTCATGCTGTAGTAAATATTTATAACACATGATTCTCCTTTCAAAAGGAAAAGAACACATGTCAATGGGATGTCGATTGCATTCACGATGTCAATCTTGTCAATATAAGAGGAATTGTTTGATAATTACATCAAATACTATAGAATGTCATCACAAATACGAATTCATGTTGTAGTAAGGAGGCTAACATACGATTCTCCCTTCAAGAGCAAAAGAACACATGTCAATGGGATGTCGATTGCATTCACACTGTCAACTTCATTTTTTATCTTGTCCATTACAAGCATTGAGCTGTTTGTTGCAGGACAGGCTTAATATGATCAAGCTTGGCTGGGAGTCTAATCCAAGAATCAATACTACCTCGTCAAACCATTATTTGTTGTCCGGGAGAGTGTTTTAGACTTAAACATATATAGAATAAAAGTTTGCTTTAGGCTCATTTCAACTGTTTTTGAAATTTCATATTACTTATCTTTTTTTTTTCTTAAATAAATACAGAATGTCTGTTTCCTGACACATATATAATTTTTTACCTGGAAAGGTGTTTTATATGTGTGTGTTGGTTTTGTTTATTTGAAAAAATAAATAACAGTCTTGAATTTAATTTAAAAATGGCACCTTGTGTCTATCATGCCATATGGTTGGGTATATAGTGCTGCCGTCCATTGTAACAGCATCCTTGATTCTCTGGCCACAGTTGTTGTATATAATCTTTCATATAATCAATAATAAGCCATTCAATTACCAATATGGTTAATAATTTTTGGTTACATATTTTCATTACGAGCACCTTTACACATATCCCTTTTGCAGAGCATTAAATTTTACATCGCAAGTTTTATAACCATATTTCCATGTCTGTGATGCCATAAAACCATTGTCCGTCGCTGTACCCTGCCAGGTATATCTCAATGCAATTTAGATGGAAAAGAATTGGAAATACCTAGTTTACACTGAAGCATGTCCTATAACTTTCATGAAAATTTTGCAAATTTGTGTACAACCATTGCTCTTGCTTGGGCAGTACAAAAATTCAAACTAGTTTTGGAAAAGTGATATGACACACTTCCTTGGGTAATAATCTTTATAAAATCTTTCATTCATAACCTTTTAATATATTAAAGTAATATTTCTATGTAAACGGATCAAAATTATTTCCTGTTTAAAGTAATATTTTGTTTCAAGAGTACCCGTATTGTTTGATATGTAAAAGTTGTGTTCAGAAAAGCTAAAAACTAAAATGGATATGGCACCAGGACAAAAGCCACCTTGACAAAGGCTGTCCAAACAAATATCCCCTGAGCAAAAGCCACCTAGGACAAAAACCTATGTTATTTTGTTTCTAACAAAGATCATGTTTTTTAGAATATCATTTGAAAAGTCTCTTGGTGTTCATATCAGAAATATTGTTTGTATTCTTTCTTTTATTGCAGTGTGTCATTATTTAAAAGATAATCCAATTTATTGCCCATATGATAAACATAGCTAGTGACATGTATTTCATATGTGCACCTGTCCACATCGCTGCTAAATCCCATATTTCATTGTCATTCATCATAAAACCATTATTTTTGTCTTAAATTGAGATCCTAACGATTAAAAAAGGCATCGAAGTTATTTTTTTAAAACTTGATACAAGTTTGTTTTCTATCAAACGTCCAAATGCACGGAAACATGTAAAATTTATTGTAATCTGTCTCCCGAGATTTTTTCAGGAGATATATGGGCTGGCATGTTATTTTCTCATGTAAAGTTAATTGTGTTTGATCAGGTCGAAGACTCAGTCTATGGCTGTCTGCTTGATTGCGTTAATGGAAGAAGAAGTGGGCCAGGGTATTATCTGTAGGAGGAGTTGGGTTTCAATGATATAGATATTCTCTTTCAGTCTTTTGTTTTGTCTGGTCAATAGGTAAATGATATTTATGGGTATTGATGTCATTCTGACACAAATGCTTAAAGATATGTATTTCCTGAAGGTTTACGAGGACATCAAGGAATTAGTGTCATAATTTATGTGATCATTTAATGACATGGACACAGATAGAATATTACGTTTTTTACTGTCATAGAATTGAGGGGGAATAAAAATTTCAGTCTTATGTGTTCAGTGATATAGTCTAAGTTTTCTAGTCTATAGTCTAGCTTAGTAGTTTTTACAACATTTTGATTGCATGAACATAGAAAAAAGTGATGTTACTATAATATTCTGGCCGAGATATTCAATGAAAAATAACCTTATAATCTTAATAAAGATATATTCCGAATTTGGCACAACAAATATTTGTGAAACATGACAAACTTTTCTGGATACAGTTCCATTTTTATGAAATAATGGTTACACCAGTACACAACATGACTACACAATATTTATAAGAACACAACATTAGTATAAAGTACCAGTACACAGTTTCGGTACACTGTAGTCTGTATAGTACACAATACACAGTGTCAGTACACAATAAACTGTCAGTACACAATACACAGTGTCAGTACATAATATACAATGTCAGTACACAATGTACAGTGTCAGTACACAATAAACAGTGTCAGTACACAATAAACAGTGTCAATACACAATACACTGTGTCAGTATATAATACACAGTGTCAGTACACAATACACAGTGTCAGTACACAATAAACAGTGTCAGTACACAATAAACAGTGTCAGTACACAATAAACAGTGCCAGTGCACAATACAAAGTGTCACTACACAATACACAGTGTCAGTACATAATACACAGTGCCAGTACACAATACAGTGTCAGTACACAATACGCATGGTCAGTACACAATACATAGTGTCAGTACACAATACATAGTGTCAGTACATAATACACAGTGTCACTACACAATACACAGTGTCACTACACAATACACAGTGTCAATACATAATAACGTGTCAGTACATAATGCACAGTGTCCGTACACAATACACAGTGTCAGTACACAATACACAGTGTCAGTACACAATACACAGTGTCAGTACACAATAAACAGTTTCAATATACAGAATAAGCACACAATACACAGTTTCAGTACACAATATCAGTACATAGTTTCAGTACACAGTATAAGTACACAAGTACACAACATATACACAGTATCAGTACACAGCAACACTTAGTTCGCTAGTTCTTGGTTCCATAAACAACCACAGTGCTGTCAAAAACTTTCTTCCTGACAAGTTGGATATAAATTAATGGGGCAGCAAATCTTATATAGTCCTGCTTCATGACTGTGTATATAAATGAACCTTTATTACAGTCTAGATCCACATTCAGCAAGTCTAGGTTGACTGAATGAGCCAAAAGAAAAAAATATTATGGATGAAGGAACATTTAATTATTAAAATTTTTCATAGACTAAATTTTGGTCTACAAATCTTATTATGTCTTTGATGATATTATTGTCTTTACAGCTCCAACACGTCGCTGTACTTATAGCTACAAAACCTCACTCAATGACATACACAAGAGCCCAATGTACAACCGGTATACTCAGGAAACACAAGTCTCAAGATTCGCACCCTTCAGAGGTAAGTAGTCTCCAGGACCTAGATCTTACAAACTCTTTTATTGTACTTTTATATATTAATCTTAAACCAAAGAGAGCTTCGGAGTCTAGGACCTGATTTTTTCTTTGACAGAGATTATTGAAATTATGAGAAAATCAAAGGGATGTTACAGAAACATTTAATGTTGATAGCATTTAAGGAGATTATTACAGGAGCAGATGTGTCATACAAGTTTTACAAAATGAGTACAATGAGTCAATAATGAATAAGTTGTTCATGAAAATTTATTTCTTTAGTACACATTTCATAGAAAACACTCTAGTGTATTGGATCATTTTGTTTTAAATTATGTATTCAATTTTAGCAAGAAAAACCGAAGCATTTGTCAACTCTTCCCTGGGGTACCCTGTGTCGGACATGGGACCCAGCATCCCCCTCCCCAACTACAGCCCCCTCAACGACCCCAACCTGGTGGAGTACTTTGAGCGAAGATTCGGCACCTTGCAGCTAGACTCGTTAAGGAGACAGGTGAGAATCAACCTTTTACTTACCTTTATATTTTTTTTATGAAAAGTGAATAACTACTTACTTAGACTCAGCATGTACTTTTGCCCTAAATATTATTTTTCATTTGTGGCCTCTGATAAAATGAAAGGAAAATATTTCATGAAAAATGTTTTTATTTGAATTGAAAAAATAATATATATAAACGTAAAAATATTTTGATTAAAACATATCTGTTAATAATGTGACAATTGAGGTGTTTTGATTAAACTCCTCATAATCAAACTCTTTGAAATGTACTCATTTACTCAATTTGTGTCATTCAAATAGAAAAGGTGATTTTCATGATCACATCATTTGATGTTATGATTATCCAAGTTATGAAAAGAAAAGTAATCTGACAATGAAAAAGTAACAACCTTTAAAACTTTTTTCATGCAATTATTGTATTATGGCTTTATCAGTTTCGTTTTAGTTTTAGTTTTGGTAAGACATGATTTGATATTTGTGAAATGATCCAAAGGAATGTCTACATGCAGCATTTCTTCATACCTAAATTACAAGGAAAATTGAAGAATTTCTTGTGGTTATTGATTATTTTTCAGGATTCATTTTTACCTCATTTTTATTATAAGCCATTGTTGTTTCCTTAACCATGGTAACTGGTGAACCGACATCAATAAATGTTGTAAACAGATATTGCATTGAGTCCGGAAATGTGACATAAACATTGATTTTTCCATCAAAATAACAAAAATCCATTAGTAGAATGGGTTGGAAATGATGAAAGATATAAAATTGATAATAAAAAGCATTTTTATTCAGAAACACATGATTTATTTTCCAAACTTAACTAATGAGTTAACAATCATTGCTGTTTGAAATTAACATTCTCAGATTCTGAAGTAAATCCTTACACAAGATTTGATGGTCAGAGGATTTGGGACAATTTGGAAATTGGTATTTTGTTGCAAAGAAACAAAAAAATGACAGTTATATTGAGATCTCCAATAAAATGATGGGAGTCAGATGCAAAGACGTGTTTGGCAAAGATATGTTTGCAGATGTGCACTTATGCTATATTTTCACTGCTTATATTTACCTCATGAATGATAATAAATGATGCAGATTGCAGACATAATTGCAGAAACAATTTTAGGTCAACTTATAAAACTTTTGATAAATAATTGATGAAAATTCTAGTGTACTAGACCATTTTTTACAAATATATTCTGATCTCACCAGCGGCGACAGCTTTCCTCTGCGGGTTCGAGAAGAAGCAGCAGCACTTTGGGATTTTCACGGGGGTTAGGTGGGAAGGGGGCGCCTGGTGATATACTCTACAAGGTCTTTGTAACCACAGGAACAGAGAAAGGGGCGACCACAGATGCAAAGGTATGTGATGTTATGAGCTGTAGTGTTATTTTGATTTTTTTTTTTAATTTAAAGTAGAAACATTTATATCTATTCAACCAGTCGAAAAATATGGGTTTTGTTGAGAAATGATAAGGATAATACTTACCACTTTATGCAATAATGAATTGCACTGACACAATTATAATACCACGATAAGTGCTGCCATCCCCAAACCAGATGAAAGAGCATCCAATGAACCATGATCATCAAACTTCTTTCTCCACCCCAAAGCCAGTCTCATTTATAGTGAAAAATGTTCATTAAAACAAACAAAAGTAATTGACATCCATGATAAATAAAAGCTCACAATGGATAATTAAACAAAGCAAGTTTTAATAACTGACACCTCAAACCCTCTAACAGGGATTCATTTTAAAAACCTACCTGTATGTTTTCTAACTAGATGTCCTGGGAGCATAATAATTTAATTATACTATGTATCATCTCTGAAATTGTATTTTTTAATATGAAAAAAATTATTTAACAGCAATAGAGGAAATAAGAATGGAGGTTTTCCATTGATCTTAGATTGTGTAGACTTGCATGATATTTCTTCACTGGTTCAGTTGCATTTTAATATGAAAAAAATTATTTAACAGCAATAGAGGAAATAAGAATGGAGGTTTTCCATTGATCTTAGATTGTGTAGACTTGCATGATATTTCTTCACTGGTTCGGTTGTATTAAATTCCAGGTGTACATCAAAATGAATGGAAGTAAAGGCAAAATGCCCAAGACAAGGTTGACAAAGAAAGCAGGATCTGTGAAAGAAAACAAAGCAGTGTCTTTCAGGTTCAGTCGAGGAACTACGCACAATTTCAAAATCAGAGGTCCAAACATCGGAGATATCAAGTCAATTCACATGGAGGTGAGATTGAGGATTTGTCGTGAAGCCTTATTAAATTTATATGAATAAAATGGTTTAAATATTCTACATATTTACTGAAAATCTTATTGTATATTTGCAGCATATTGTAAAATCAGTCTGAATCCATTTTTCTTTTTTGTTTGAAATATTATATGTAAAATATTTGGTTTATTAGTTGATTTGGAACCTACCCTCCAAGGCATGAATTTTCTAAGCTCTCTTAGCACTGAGGTAGTCATAAGTAACATTTTTTAACCTAGGTCTACATCTATCTTAGCACTAAGTCAAAAAAGGATAAAAAAAGTGACATGATATTTTATGTATAATGAAACTCTCTCTAAAACAATGGCTGCCAGGCAAAATTATGCATGTGCAAAGATGAAAATATGACATGGCTTTTACTTTGTGTCTTTTAATAATGACGAACTTTCTTAAACCTTTGGCAGCTAGTGCATTTTCGTTTGAATTTTAGCACAACGGAACAAAGAAGGAAGAAGGCTGGTTCTTGGAGAAGGTGAAGATTGTCAACACCAAGAATAAGAAGGTGTGGATATTCCACTGCAACCAGTGGCTCTCTTACTATCACACGGACGGGAAGACATCCAGAGAGCTGTTCCCTCAAGTCTCATCAAAAACAGGTATGGAAATGTGCACAGAAAACTGTAACTAAGTCTTTGATTAACGTCTCTAGCATTGTTTCAGTAAAGATCAAAGGCGCCACAATAAAGTTTATTTTTGAATTTCACATTGATAAAGTTGTTATGCAGAAATCTTGTTGTTAAACATGTGACTGATAAGTTAAATGCTGTGGGCATTTGATAATCTTACAAAGACTAAAATGTGGCACTCATATCAATACCTTTTATTGCTGTTGATACATACCATGATTTTTCAAATCAAATAAAGTGCTCTCATTTCTGCAATGAAAATCATCTTGTGAAACCCAGCAATAATAATTATATCAAATATGTAAATGACATTAAATGTTTGTCATGAAATTTGAATTTATATTAACATCTTCTCTGTATGTCTGTATGTCAGCCTGTGGGAGGCTTTAATAAGGTGTATTACAATCATGACACTTTATAATCAAATAACATGTTTTTCCTCAGAATATGAAATTGTCACGGTTACCGGGGATAAACACGGTGCTGGGACGGACGCACATGTCTTTGTCAAACTTTTCGGAAAATCTGGAGTTACTGGGAAGTTTCAGTTACGGAGTAACACAAAGTCCACGTTTAAACGGAACAGTAGTAACACATTTGTTGTGCCTTCACACTGTGTTGGTCCTCTGACAAAACTGAGGATAGAGCATGACGATACTGGGTTAGCAGCAGGATGGTTTCTCGAGAGGGTGAGTTATCTGCCCTTTCAAATACCTTGTCTATGTGTTTTTTGTAAGTACATGTTTAAACAACAAAATTTATCTCTTTAGCTTGCACAATTTTTAGCCAAAATGATTTTCAACAGTCACAGGATCATCTTTAGACTAGGGAAGTATTCTCTTGTATAAATGACAGTTATTCAAAAATAATTATGTTGCACTAGTACACATATGTTATTTATGACACTAGTTATCTTTGACCAAATTATGAGTAATTTGATAAGCAATATCCCATTTTATGGACAATGGTGTATTCATTTAATGCAAATTCTATCCTTATTCATAACATTCCTTTGAACTGTCAGAAAAAGGAAAAAAAAATTTTTTTTGGAAAGTATAAGTTCTTAAATAGAGAAACATGTTTTTGGAGAGAAAGGTCTATGTTTGATGGAATGACATAGAAATGAATTTTAAAGAATTGCAGGTTGTTGGTAAATTTGGAAACATTTTAATCTAGAGGGTCAAAGTGGCACGTCATTATACAAAATATTTACAAAAATCATAGTACCTTACAACAACTGAAATTTTCTCTGCAATTTATTAATGATGAATGAATAAATGATTATAAAATATAAAATGAATCTGCAGGTGGTGGTGACAGACCTCCACAACCCCAAGTGGAAGTACTATTTCCCGTGTGGGATGTGGCTAGCCAGGGATGAGGGTGATGGCTCAATCTCACGTGATCTTATCGGTAGTCGCGACCCCATGGCCATCAGGAAAGGTAATATTGTTAGCCTAATTCTGATATTAAAATTTAATTGTGAAATCAAGATATTATCATATATTTAAACATTGGTTATGAAATCTTTACCTGTATGGATGAGAGGAAAAACAATATGGACCAAGGATGAGTAATATATTTAGGTCTTGAATATAAGTCAAACATGAAAGTAGAAATTTTTTGGTCAATTTTCATAGATTGGTTTTGCATTGATATAATTGACCATTTATACACATTAAAATTAAATTCTTCTATCAATCAAAAAATATGTAAATAAGTTTTTTTAATGTGTACCTTGCAATTATGATGGTATTATCTTCTCAATAGAATGTATTTGTTCAGTTTCAAATACTGTTTCTCGTTCTTGCTCATTTTTAAGAAGCAGGTTTTAAGGTGATTTTGATCATTACAAATTGTCAAAAATTTAAATTATTATATATCGTTTAAGACTTTCCTTTTTAGCAATGGTATGGCTGTTATTCATATATATACAACACAGATAATTTCATTAGAAAAAATTCTAAATCTACGAAAGAAGGAACTAAATGGAGGAAGTGTTCATAAAATCTCTGGCAAAATTCAAATTTGAAAACGGATGTCTAACCTCAAAACATGTAACAACCCTGTTAGAAAACTTTTCAACAAATTTCAAATATTTTGGAAGATATTCAATTTTGTTATTAAAGATTACCAGGAAAAAAGGTTGTGCTTTGCTTGAAGAATACCCATGTGGCGTAAATGGTACAGTCATTATTTTTGGTGATGAACTCTGAATCATCTATCTCACATTCCTTCTCCAGTTCTGTGGATCCAAACAATTTGTCCAACTTTAAATGAGGAGTTTAAACATGCAAAGCCAAGATTTTGAAAATGGTGCTGATTGGACCAAATGTCTTTTCAAACACCATGACTGTTTCACAATGTGTGGATCTTACACACAGTCTTAATACAGAAATTACAAGCCTGCATAAAAAAGAAAAGATTATTTTTGAATAAAAAAATTAAACAAATAGTTCATAAAACAAATTTGAGCCAAAACATCACCACTCAATGCAAGAATGAATACTTGAAATTGTAGACTTATTGCAGGCATAAGTTATTAAAAAAAATTCAGTTATATGAATGGTAAATTCTATTAACTGATTTGTAAAATAATAATCCACAGCGGCCAAGTACAAGGTGACAGTGTACACGGGAAACAAGAAAGGCGCTGGAACTGACGCTAACGTTTACATCACTATTTTTGGAGACATCGGTGACTCGGGAGAGAGACCCCTCAAACAGCCTCGGAAAAACAACTTTGAAAGGGGAAAGTAAGTATTATAAACCTTGAGTGAGTTATTGTTCAGAGTCTTCTTTCACAAAGCAACCTTTACTAAGGTTAACCTTAATTTCCATGCTTTAACATTGCACTAAGGTTACCCTAAGGATTTACGATCACCTTAAGGCTTTGTGAAAGGGGGTCCATCGCCGCTTGGGCAATATTTCAGCCATTGGCGGTGTATAAACCTTGATGTATCTTGATCTATGAAAAGAAATCAGAAATGCAGGAAGTATTGTGGATCAATCCAACATGAAATGTTCAGCAACACAGATACTTTATTCTTACATTTTCTCTGACTTTCAGAAAAGATGAGTTTGTTGTTGAGTGTGGTCGTCTGGGAGCTCTGCAAAGGGTTAGAGTTGGACATGACAATTCTGGGTTTGGGCCTGGATGGTTCCTGGACAAGGTAGGTGTCAACCTCTAGTTTGTTTCTTCATCTTCCCATGTTCAAGAAGCATGAAGGAGAACTAGAGATACCAGTACTCGGCTTACTTGTATGTTAGACCCTTGGCTTAAGAGATGATATAAAACAGTTTTAAAAAGTTCTTTGGCATGGATAAGCAGTTGAGAATCCAGGAAATTCAAAGGGGGGGTTCACCTACAGGATTTTTGTTTTGGAGGATGCGCCCGATATATATCCTTAAGTTACCATTTAGTAAAATAGCAGGCAGTTTCTTTTACATTATTGTATAAACAAATTTTTTAACTGTTTGGATGGTAGGGGGAGGGGGTATTTGCCAATGACCTATGTAAAAGTTTTTACGTGGAGGAGCACTCACCTCAAATGCAATTTATCAACAAAAACATTGGAGGAGGGGGGGAAAAGCACCTCTTTCAATTATTTAATATCTGAAAAAGTACAATGTCTTGGTGTTAATTTGGAAGAACTTTATCAAATAGTAAGTAAGTGAGTTTTGCTTAACAATAATAAGGAAATATAAATGACTTTAACCATGAATTGGGGTTTGTCATTAATATCTTCACTGGATACTCTTACAGTTGAATAGAAGATATTTTACAGCTGTTTGAATTTATGAAACATCGTCTAAGATACCTTTGAATATTTCACCCTGTTTAGATAGATCTAATCAAAAGTTTTCTTTTCCATTTGATAATAAATAAATTTAAAGGAAGAATTTTATATTTTTCAATGCTTTCAGAAAAGGCACTTAGGTTCTTTCATCTCTTGTAGAACCAGAAACACAATACACCAGAAACCGTTTGATTGCCATCATAATGGGAGTGGACTCTTGTACACATGAAAGCTTATTGCATTTTGTTTCTAAATATCAAAATCTTTTGATAAACATGATATACTTCATCCTCTAAAATGAATGTCATTTATGAGTTCATGTCAGCTTTTAAGTTAACAAAATGGAGGGCAAGAAAATAAAATTGATACTCATAACAGTGTTAGGCTTGTATAAACAACAGAAAACAGTGACATAATGCACCTGCAAGGAGTTGTCAGAATGAAATAAACTCTTGGCAGTGTTAGGCATGGTTTTAAGGAAGCAGAAGGTGGCACAATGCACCTGTAATGGAGTTCTCTGAATGAGCTAAACTCCTCACATTGCTAGGCGTGGTTTAACTAAGCTAGAGGTAGCACTAGTGCACCTGTAGGAATAAAGGGAATCATTGGTTTACGCCTCTTGTCTCATTACATAGAACAGACTAAACAGAAAGCAGTCAGGATTTCCTGACTCCAGGAAGTTGGCCAAGTCTTAAGTAGAGCAATGATGGAAAATGCATCAAAATGGTTCATTTTATCTTGAAATCAGCCTTGGAGTTGTTCTTGTTTATCAACAGTTTTTAGCCGTAAACAAGTGAAGATGTAAAAAATTCAAATTGATTGCTCTGGTTTGTATTCTTTGCAGTATTTTAATTACATTTTGACGTTCACTTAATGTGTTTTGTAATGATAAGACATGACGTTAAATTAATTTTTTCCCAAGAAATATTTTTGATGGTCCATTTTTGGCTTTTGTTCATGATTGTTGAGATGATGTCATGTTTCTAAGAATAAATTTTATAGAAGACAATGTATGATATGTCTTACTCTTGGTATTCATAGCATAATTTTAGATTTCATATATCCTGGTTAATAACTGAAGAGATGAATTTATTATTTAATGAAATATCTCCTTTTATTAGTGAATTATCTTTTTTTAATTATTTTGACCATATATATGTAACATGATTCAATAAAGTGATACATTCATATATAAATAAGTTTGAAAATGGAAACTCCAATAACAAGACAAAGTACTAGCTTGAATGCATTGTGCACCGAAAACCTTCCCACTCTTCAAGCCACCATGACATAAACAGAGAAGTGAAACTCGTAAATGTTTACTTTAATCAATATGATAAGAAATGAACACCTTCCAATTTCACTCAAGCATTTCACTCTTATCTTAATTCCAGGAAATAACATTACTCTTCCCTTCTCTAATTGTCACTTTTATTTGTCTGAGATATCTCTAGTTGTTTATCCCTCTTGTACAGGATATATTATGACTTTCCTCCAGATTTTCCATGTTCTGTGTCACTCAGGCAAGATAAAGTGATTCAAGCAGATAGCCAACAGCTATCCTACCCATTCTGACAACTCTTTATCTTTAGGATGAAGAATTAAACATGTGTACTGGAAGTAAACTATAGGTTAGATGTCAGTGTTGAGTTGGTAATATATACATTGGATTCTTGGGAGTGGTTTTGGGGTTTAGGTGTGGGTGAGTGTGTGGGCAGATGGGTGGTGGGTGGTGGGGGGTGGGGGGGAGATCCAAAGTTTATAGATGCATCCTTTTAAAGAATTATACCTGTAAATTGGGTCATTCATTGAGAATGACAGGACATAGTAAATAGCAGATATAATATGTTCAAAAAGGTTTTCCATGTTTCTTGTCAATCAGGAATCTTCATGACCTAAGGAGATACTCTTGCCGGTATCTTTCGCTCTTCTGAGATGCCAGATTGTTTCAACAGTTGGAGGATAAACACCCTTTGTTGGTGTAAATATGTATTATCAAGATAAGATAGATAAAAAATTTAATTTCAATTCCTTGAATTGAACATTGATCTCTAAACAAGACTAAGACTATCTGGAAGAGACATTTGTTTAATGTTTTATCTTCTACAACAACTCTAAAGCTGAAATTATATTTTTTATGTTGTTTCATTCAGCTTTTATTCAAAATGAATAACTAGTTTTAATTACACCTAAAATAAAGGTTATAGTTAAGTTTTTATTTTCTTTGTAACAAATAAAATCATGAAACTAAAGTTGTTTATCATGTATCAAACACAAAGGTATACATGTTTAGTCTATTATCTACAATAGTTAACATATTTAATGTTTCACGCATGTTATGAAAGCTACTGTTTCTACTTGTCTTTTTTGTTTATGAAAGATGAAAAAAGAATACATTTGTCATTCCTTCGAAACTGCGCTTTTGAAAGCTTTATACAAAACATCTGTTTATAGAGAAAGTTTTTTTGGGAAATCAAATTAAAATTCATCATTATGACATATAAAACAATGTCATCCAAAATGTCCTTGATGTTTTTGGTTTGTAGAAATACCAGTGAATACTTGGAATACACATTTTATAGAAGAATTATTTCACTATTTAAAAAAGACTGTAATTATAATCGGTTTCTTTCTTTAAAAAAAAATCTTTAAAAAGTTATGCTTAAAAGTTTTAAAGAATGACAAGTATGTGGTTTAGGCTTTGATTTTTGGGAATTTTCTTTTTGAAATTGCCGTCATTTAAATAAAAGTTTTTTAAGAACACATAACTGCTATCAAAAGAAGCATATCATTTGCTTTTTCAGAAAATTATTTCATCTGTGACACTTTACACTTTTCAGAGGAAAGATTAAATTTTTGTTTAAGTCTTAACTATTTTGGCCTCTTAACTTCCTTTTATATGCACAGAGTCTTTACAAATAGTACAAATGAATGAACCCCGATGCAAAATGTTTATGTTTTTGCTTGAAAAAATCCCCACATGCTTATCAAAGTTTCAAGAAAGAAACGGTTCTGCTCTGTTTTAGTATATTTTGTTGTCTTGCAAAACTGTCTTTGAAAGCGGATGTTGTACATCTGGCCATAAGAACAGGTTTATTTTATTGAAAGAGCATTGGTTTTTTAGAAAACATTTTCATCTTTGAAAAAAATTATGCAAAGCATAGGAACTACTGGAGTAAGTTCCTGGTAAGGTTGACATATGAAACTCATTCTTACGTGGAGAAATGAGGACATGATTGTTCTTGATGGCTTCAATATGTCCCTGGTAAACTCTCCTCCCAGAAAAAAATAAACATTGTGAAATAAAGGCTCGCAGTGGTTATGCCAACAGTACTTTTGAATGTCTTCATTTTGTACTGATGTTTACTGTCCTCTATGTGAATATGTTATGATAGTAGTTTGATAAAGTTTCAAAACCAAGTAATTGGGATCTCTAAATACAGGTACCTAATGATACGATATGTATCGTTATACTTAGGTCATGATACTGTAAGAAGATGGATACCATTTCACTGATGTGAACTCAACATTTTGAACTTGAGAGCCAGTTGACTGACCAACATTTTATCACAAATGATATATATATACATATCATATTTATTCAGCACCCAAATGAAGATTAATTAATTATCCTGATTACCGTAGCTAAGTTGGAACCTCGCACAGTTATTACCTGAAAAATGGTGGATTGTCAAAAATGGTTTAATGTTTATATCATTGAATTACAAAAACTATAGACATTTTCTGCAGAGAGATATTTTGGTTGAGTGTCCATTAAACAGAACAATCTGGATAAAAGCCAACATAAATAAAGATCAAAATCTAAAATTAAATGGCACTAAGAGCTTCTGTTTGTTTAATTCTTGAAATAACTAGATAGAGTCATCAATAAAACACATATTGCATACCTCTAAGCATTTAAGGAATTTGTATGTAAAAAATAGTTAATTCACCCTACACATAGATATATGGGCTAACATTATTTGTAAAATATAATATTAAAATCTAAATACAGGTTTAAGTTGAGATTTGTGATCGAAAACCGGACAATGGTGTGTGACAATGAGTCAAACATAATTTTGGAAACTTGTTGATAAAGACACAACACTAAATAAAGGTTTATAGGGCTAAGTAGGTCATTTCATTGATATACATGGAAATAGTATGCCTAATTTAAACTTCTTGACATTAATAAGGCCATTTATCAATTAAAGAAATTGAAAAAAAATAAAATATCACAATTTTTACATTTCAGAGATAAAGATGTAACTTCAGAAAGATGATTTGAACTTAACTCAAGACTTATGGTACTCTGGGTCACATTTAAGCATATATTCACATCATTTATCAAACATTCACTGTGTTCCTTGAATGTGGATGGAGCCAAGATAGAGCCACGAAACATTATGAGTAATGAAATAGTAAAGAAATCATCAATTTCGAAATTCCTTTGTAAAATCTCCACTCACCTCAGGAAAACAAATCCCTCAAGTGCACCTGGTGTTGTACCTGTACCAATTAAGGTACGTGATAGGTGCACATAGTGTCTGGAGGTCTGTCTAGCTGTCCATTCAGGTTCCGAAAGCATTTGACGGTGTCCCAGAATGTCAGCCCAGACTTGTACAAGACTTGCTAATTACTCATGTGTCACTGTGAGCTACTGTGGTAACCTTGATGCTTGACATGACTCACAGATTGAGGGGAGAGATATAAAGGAAAATGGAAGGGAGATAGGGGAAAATGGAAGAGAGATAGGGGAATATATGGAAGAGAGATGTGGAATATATATGGAAGAGATGGAGAAAATATGGAAGAGATTGGAATATGGAAGAGAGATAAGGAAACATGGAAGAGAGATAGGGGAATATGGAAGAGAGATAGGGGAATATGGAAGAGAGATAGGGGAATATTGAAGAATGATCTAAGAATAGTTACAAAAGTATACTTATAGCAAAATATGGATCAAAGTGAACTTACTATTTATAAACATAAAAGATAAAAGTTAGTTTCAAATTTTATTTGAGTTTATATTAAATGCTTCAAGAAAGCTTGGCCTGTTAGAGAAATTAAAATCAAAGGTAAATGTAAGGTAAATTATAGGCCTATATTAACAGTTAATTTACTATATCAGGACCTAGATTCTCAAAGGCCCCTTGGTACTATGATAGTCTTAAGTATCATACATCAACATTAGCTTATCTTTGTTATAAATAAGTTTTGTAAATCTAAGTCTTTATTTTAAAAAAAACCTATTGTTTACTAATTGGCACTTGTAAATCTAAGAGGTTACAGTATTTGAGTTTCTGGGATTGTCACTGTGTGTACGTGTGTATGTGTGTACTTATCCCAAATTAAGAAGCTACTTAATTAAAGACTGTAACGAACTCCTTTCTTTTGTTACTAACGAACCAGATGGTGAAATGATTCTAGGAAGTTACTACCAGATCATGTACAATGTCACGTTAACATTTCTAATGTTGAAAAATATAAACTCTACTTGTGTGGGAATTTTGTTTTTTAGCGTTTGGATGTATTTCAATGCTTTTATCCAAGATACCAAATTCCAGAAATTCATTTCATATGACTAAATGCCTTTTTATTTTAAGAATAAGAATATTTGTGAATCAAAGAATATTTTCTTGAAATGCATTGATTCTTGTCTTTATCCCTGAAATAAAAAAATATGGTCTTTTGTTTCCACATTATTCTTGTGGAAGGCACTATTTTTGTTTGAATAAAAGTCTTCGATTTATTTTTGATCAACCAAAGATGCTTCAGTCTTTGATTCAAAGGGCGATGTAACAGAGCTTTAATAAAGTTTTCTTATTTTACCCATGCATTACTGTGTTTGCGTCTGGCATTTTATTAAAATTATTAACATTTTATCGATCTCCTTATTGGCAGCACATGTGTAAAAAATTTCACTTGTGGGATACTAAAAATATATTCTGAGTGTACCCCTGAAGACACCTAATTTCAATTATATATATATATTTATATACTGTGACAATATATATATATATATGGTTGATGAATGAGTAATATTGTGTTTCTAAAATTGACAATTCAAAAATAAAAGTATTTTCAAAACTATTTATTATATCAACTATCAAAACATGTATGTAAAATGTTCAAAAATGTTTGATTTTACATGATATACATTGCATTTTTTAAACGTTAAACATTATTTGGATAAGTTTCGTTCACAAAAATTATGTTTTCAATACTTTCTCAGAACATAAAAGAATGTAAACAAGGCATAAACTGAATAGAAATAAATAATAACAATAACATAGAGTCAAATCTATTCAACACAATATCATAATGCTTTGTAATACATATAGAATGATCATTAACGTTAGTTTTGAAACATACAGGTCACAAAATATGCAAATATTTACATTATAAAACAATTATAAGCCTGGTAAAAACAAGTTCACTTAAAGTTTAACTCAGTCATTTCTTCTTCAAGGATAAAGATATATTGGCTTGTGATAATATTTCTGTGCTAATTATTTTGATAAAACGCTACATTAATATTACAATTTCAATAAAATCTAATTACATTGTAAAATGTAATGCCATCACCTTTTCTTGAAGAACAAATATCAAAGGTATAAGATACAATTTTAATAGCTATAAGATATGATTTTCTGCAAAAATGTTTCAATCCAAGATTTTTAAGTGAAAATTAAAGGAATTGAAATCGTACACAAGATCATAGGTGTAGGAACTGGAGGGTTCAGAGATCTTGCCTCTCAACTTTTAAAGTGTTAATGTTCTTGCCCATATGAAGAGTGATGATTTTTGTAAATGATTCCAACATCTAACAAATGTCTCACAGTACTTTCAATGTTCAAAGCATACTACTTTAATATTACTTTGCTAAAATTTGGGAAAAATATGGATAACATCACCATGAATTTATTCTCATCATTTTACATTTAAAATGCCTTTCACATCTTCCACAATGTTTAGACATTTTGCTTTGCTAAAATTAGTGCATCTATTAAACTAAAAACTTTTCTCATATAATTCCATTTTTACACTTTATGGTGTAAGAATGTTAATGGTTCCAATCAGAATGCTATTCTACCTTGTATTTATGGTCTAGATCTATTTTGGAACTGTTGATTATATTTGCAAGGCCTTTAACCAACTAAATATACTCCTAAGTACCTCGGTTTGGTACTTATCAAGTCTGTAAAAGAGCTTATGGTTGGGTAAAAAGTGAGATATAAGCATTTGCTAAGTGAGATAAGTATTATTTTCTCTTTTATGATTTGATGGTTCTCTTATGTGATTCTTTGTTAAAGAATTTCAGGAATAAAGAGTTTTGATAATTTTTGCGATGGTAGATCCAATGGGTGGGTTTTTACCAGATGATAAGTCGTGCAGTGGACCATGAACTTTATTAATTTAAGCTGTAGATGTTTGGGCTTGTAAAAGCTTTGGGAGGATAACCAACTGTTAGGGGGTTTGAACACTTTTTGTTATACTCAAGTATTGTTTTGGGGATTATGAAATATTGAAATATTACTGAATGAGAAAAATTAGAATTAAATCATTGAGATTATTAGAACAATTAAATTTGAACATTTTGGAACCTTTTGGGGTGAAAAATCCTTAAAATGTTAGAACATGTTGGTTAATGGAAGCCAAGTAATGAATTTGAAGAAAAAAAGATATTTTAACAATAAAATATATTAGTAAATAAAAAGAATGAACATATTTTTAGAAATCATTATGTTGTTCACAAATGGCACAATTATCATTAAATGATTGCATATTGGTTTTATCTTATCCATGTAAATGAACGGGAAATTTTGATACAAACCAAATCAACATCTTTTACTAATAAATACTTAGCGTGTCTTGCATTTTATTGCATTTTGAACCACTTTTTGGTAATTAAAAATGCCATGTGACAACTTATTGAAGTGGGATGGTAATCATGTGGTTATGAGCATTTTATTACTCTGTTACCCTCATAGAACCGTAAGATGCTTGGCTGATAAGTGGCTTTCATTTCCACACTTTGAGCATCATAGTACGAGCCTTTCAGTTTTGTTTACACATTAATTAGCTACAATAAGTGGTTTATTAAGCGTTACGGATATCTACCATGTCCTGATACATACTTACCTATAATGTTGGAAGTATTTGTTAAGGACTTTTTTGGCCAATGATTGATGTATCTATTCTGTATTTCTCTTCTTTTTTAAACTAAAAAAAATAATAGGTTAAGGTAGTTGATTATATTTGACAGATTGTCATATTTTTGGATAAATGATTAATGTATTGTTTTGTTTATTTTGTCAGTCATTTTTTGGTGTTTTTTTTAAATGTTACAGGTAAATAATTATGTTTTACTTTTTGGTATGTTTTATCCACATATAAGAAATCTATTTCTTAGTTTTCAATGGGTTATTCATGATTCAAGATATCATTTTAACACTTTCAAATATATAATTATATTTTCATTATCTAACATACCAAAATCTTTGACTTAAATTTTATGCTTCCTTTAAGATTTTTATTTTGAAGTCTTAAACACATGTTGAAAGCAAGTTAATTTGAATATACGTTTACATGAAGTTGCAATGACAACATACCTTCATTTATCATACACAATTTTTTTTTTCTAATCATAACTGACACTTTCTAGGTCATTAATCTTTCAAGTAATTATTGTCACATATTGAAAGTACTTAACACTAATAGAATATGTATAGGAAATAATTGAATTTTTATTGCTTATATGTAAAAAATGATAAAAGATCAAAACAAACACAGTTGGCAATGAGGTCCAGTTTCGAAGCAGTTATATAATTTTTCTAATTTTAATTGATACATTAGAATATCAAAGTGGTGTACGCCAAGATCCTATAATAAGTCCATCCTTATCATTTAGTTGGAACCAACTCTTTTACATGTTTATGATATCAAGGGAAACATTGCTCTAGTTATTGCCAAAAGTTATATGTTTTTGCCATACTGTGGTGTTGATGTGGTTGACATGTGTTAAAACGTGAGTTTGTTCTAACCTTCCTATATATTATTGCCTATAACTTAACAAGTATGTATGTTGGTTAAGTGAAATCTAGGAACCATATGTTATTTACTTGTTAAGCTTTTTAACATAAACAGAACAAAATTGATGTATTAGGGGATAAAATTTGATGTCAAAATAATCCTGTAGTGGTCACGAACATCTCATTAGGGTGTATAATGTTACCTTTACTTAGAAGTAAAAACTTTTTTCTGAAAACCTTAATCAGCTTCTAAAGGAAGTGTTCTAGTTAGAAATGCATCAAGAATGGACAATTTTCTGTTGAAAATAAAAAGTACATTTCAGCTGTTACACAAATGCAATAACTTAGAGCTTATATTGTTTGGAAGATAAAACTTCTAAGAAATTTTTGACAAAAAATAGTATTATTTCACTTATTAGATTCAACCCTTCATTGTTAATGGGAGTTTTCTAATAGATTTTCTTAATTAAAAGTCATGGCTCATAATTAATGACAACAACCACTTTGATAGAAGAAAAAGCATTATCGGAACATTATCTCAAAAAAATAAAAATGGCTGTCTTAGAAATACAACCATTTATATTTATATTGCATTTGTTTAAAGAGTATAGCTAAAATGATAACAATTTGTATATCAAAAGGTAGAAAAGAACATTTCACAAAATGGTTATCTATACAGATGCATATATCTATATATAACAATATTTTATTTTTCCCTTTGCATTTAAACAAGCAATATACATTTTAAGGCACACAATTATGTAAATTCATTTCATAAGTTTCATGTTTACTAAATATATTAGAACCTTGTTATCTAAACATAACCACATTGAAGAAGGCCAAAATATCGACACATTCCAAGCATTTAACTTCAGTTTGCCGTTATTTCATCCTTAATTCACATTTTTGCTTTTGCAAGGAATTTATAGATATATTTCTATTTTTCAAGTTTCTTTAAACTAAAATACCTGCAACTATAACTTCAGAAATTTGATAATTGATATTGAGAAATGGGTGATAAATGAAACTAAAGTGCATTTCCAGACTCTCCTTGTCTTGGTCAGAAACAATGGTTTTTGCGACAATCTCTTGGTATATATCTTACTAGCTAATAGTCACATGCCATTTCTGTAAACATTGAACAGTGGAGTTATTGCATAACTAGTTAAGTTCAGCAATTAGTGAAGCTTGTAATTAGCTACTTGATTACAGCTGATTGATTGTTCATAATGTCATCATCATATCTGTAACTATCTGATCTATCTAACTAGCTTGATAAACCCTCATGTCCTCCTCATGTGTTCTGCACTATGTTTATTTAATCATCCATTACTATGAGACATAATTTGATATATATATATAAGTTCTTAACACATTTCATATTTGTTTCACATTTCCATTACTCTTCCTTCAAAGGATATTTTTGTCAAATTTATTTTTTACAGAATGATTTAATGTGTATTCACATCTGATACTGAGATGTTTGTTCAAACCTTAAGAACACCATTTCTCATGGGGAATACACAAATGAAATTATCATCCTCCTGTGTTAAAAATACAAAAATCTCTATAATCGTTAAGCACTATATTCATGGGATATTCACAAGCATCATCATCACTATCTGTGTGATGTAAAATGTATTAACCATCGTCATCCTTTATGACATATGTACAAACAAATCACCATCCTTTTAAGGCAAATACACAGTCATCACTTTAATCTTCTAAGAACAATACACCATTATTGTTTATTCACAATCACCATCATTTATGGTGTATCATGGACACTCACCATTGTTTTTGGTGTATTAGGCTCAATCACCATCATTACTAGTGTATTAGGCACAATTGCCATTGTTTCTGGTGTATTTGACACTATCACCATTGTTTTTGGTGTATTAGGCACAATCACCTTCATTTATGGTGTATCAGTGAAACTCACCATTGCTTTTGGTGTATTAGGCACAATCACCATAGTTTCTGGTGTATTCAACACTATCACCATCATTTCTGGTGTATTCGACACTATCACCATAGTTTCTGGTGTATAAGGCAAAATCACCATCATTTATGGTATATTAATGACAGTTGTCATCAAGGTGTATCATGGACAACCATGGAACCTACAGATGCATATTGCACACACTCTTTATAGGATATCCATGTGTTATCGTCATAGTTTTTCACTTAGTTCTGTTATGACTTCCGTTTCTACAAAATGAGGCATCAGTTATATGTAGATGTTCTATACAGTTTTACCACACCCAAGACATAAAACAAGCAATCCATAACATCTAGTGTTAAATGCTCTCACCACACATTGGCTAAAATCCATTTGTGTTATAACTTGATTGCTCTTCATCACATTGCAGATTCCTAAACATTTAACATGATTATGTAAAAGAAGTGTTTTGTTAAAATTCCAAGGCACTTGGTGTCTTCTTATAAGTGTATTCCACACTTTCCAAATCTTCTCGTTTATGCCACTCAAACATGACATCCTTCATAGGTTAGAAGTGTTCTCTGGGTTTACAGGCCATCATAGTGCTGCATCTATTTTACACATCAGACACAAGTCTGAAAGATAGTAAGCTCAATAGCTAATATAAAGACTTTCTCATTTACCATTTACCATTTTACCATTTTCCATATTACCTTTGTGTTTTTTTCGCCCCTTCTTTTTCTTCCAATTCTAACATATCCCTACATTATAGGATATGTTCCAATTTATAAACACCAAGGGTTATCAAATATGTTCATATTTGATCAAATCCCGGGTTTATCAGTTGTTTCTTTTAAAATTTTACACCTTGTGATAATAGGATATTTCCCAATTTTCCAACACCTAGGTTGTCAGGATGTTTTCCAGTTTAGCTCCTGTGGCAGGATGGATACAGGATTTCTGTTTCTGTAAAGTTCTTTCTATTAGTGTCACAAGTCATAATTTAGTTAACTATTACGCAGGTTTTCAAATTTTGTGTGTGTAAATGTTTACTGAAAATGTTTTCCCTGCCCTTCACTTTCCTTGTATACTTTTATCATGTATGAGAAATACAACCCTAAACATTTACTATATTTGAAACTATATTTGCAACCCCCTCTGGATCCGCCACTGTGGGGTTAAGGGATATGTACTCCACACTGGTACCAGGCGGGAGAAGGTCGTAGGAAGTTGAGGGTTTTTCTCTCGGGCTCTTGTCCCCAGCTTTCTCTGGCAAATCCTGTAAAAAGAGTAGTTTGTTAGTGTGCCATCGTAAGTGCAAGTGACATGTGACTCTGACTTGCTGCCTTTCAGTACAAGACGAGTCACCTGATGCTAAAGGTGGCATCATGCCAGAGATTCTGGTACTGATAAAACTGATTCTTGCAACAAGACAAATAAAAGTAGACTTCTATTTCATGCTGGGGTAATCTTGTTCTTTTCTTACGCATGTACTCCTTTGTTCTTGAGTCATTTTGTTCTATTCTTGTTTTTTAAGAAAATGTTTCTCATTCATTTTAGATCTTTCAACCAATGGGAATAGATGATGAATTTTTCTTGATATACGTTCTGTGTTAATTACTTGGAACTTCAGAGTAACTTTACCTTTTTACTTTTACTCTTTTGTTGTTTAATCATTTTGTTCTATTCTTGTTTTTTTTAAGAAAATGTTTCTCATTCAGAGTTTCTTTACCTTTGCTAACTTCCTAAAATTTTCTTCAACAGTTATTAAAGATCTTTCAACCAATGGGAATAGTTGATGGAATTGCTTCTTAATATACATTCTGTGATTAGTAACTTGGAACTTTAGAGTTACTTTACCTTTGCTTTCCTAGTATTTTTTTTTTCAACAGTTATTTTAGATCTTTAATTCAACCAATGGGAATAGGTGATGAATTTTTTATTGATATACATTCAAACTTCATGTTTTTAAGTTAAGGATAATATCGTGAAAAAAATGTGACACATTTCCAAATTAATAATTGAACAAATAAGTAATAAGGATTAGGACCATGATATTTTAAAGAAAATGCTGCTTGAAACTACTAGCTATCATCTTCAATATTTAATACATACTACTCTCAAAATGCTGATGATCAAAATACACCATAAAACGATAATGTGAAGAACAATTTCATTTTTGTTTAAAAATTCTTTCTGAGCATTTTTCAACTGTGGCAGTGTCTTTGATTCCATTCATGTTATTGACGGATGTTTTGTAAAGCTCAACAAATCATTTAATGATTTGAAAATGTGTTTATTGCAATGACATCATTGTCATTCTTCAAACTTATATGGGCATGTTGGGCATGAAGTTGCTAAATGTTACTGTTTTCATAGGAACATGTACTAGTAGTAAACAGTTATAAAAGTACATGTTAATGTAATCTTGTTTGGTTTTTACCTCAGCAAATTTTTGAGAGGATAAAATCTGTTTTAATTTCAAATAAACAACCCATCTGTGCTGTAGAAAAATAAAAGCAAGTTTTAATTAACCAGCCTACTGGAATGAATGATGGTTTAAGTATAGATAACCTACCTTCTTTGGTCTTCATTGAAATCGCCGGTGGACTGACAGTGATAGGAGCGGAATAGCTGGTGCCAACAAACTCACAATGATCTTCTCCAAACCCAGAGACATCTCCCACATTAACAAAGTTTTCTGTCAGAGAATTTGCCAACATGATCTTGTATTTTGTATGATCACACAGAACCACTCCAGCTAGGCGGGCATTTTGGTATTTTGTTCTCCTGATGTACTGCTGTCCAAAACAGGCTGTATGGCTTGTGTCGTACGTGAAGTTATATTCAACCCAGGAGTTTGTGACACTCAGTTTGAACTCTATATTCAAGCTCTCTATAGATGCTGATGTGGCATTCATTTCCTTTAGTATCCCCTTCTGGATCGTCCTCATGTCGGAAACGGTGTCTTGAACCCTTCTATTCTGATTGTTGATTCTATCCACTCGGTTCTTCATAGCTCCAAAATTGGCCTCGAGCTTTCCTGTTTTGGATTTGTGTTGTCTTTCCAGTGTTTTCAAGTCCATTTGATATAAAACTGAACTGTCTTCGAGGTTTCTGATAGCTGCTTCCATTGAATTAACTTTGCTCTTCAGGGTATTGTTGAATCTCTGGATGTCTCTCTCAACTTTAGAAGTAATGTTGACAAACAAATCAGTTGTCACGTCTCTTGCTAATGTGGTTTCTATATTACAAAGTTTATTTTTCATTTCAAAGTATGAAACTTTGCTTTCATTTCGATAGTGTTGAAGGGATTTTTCAAGTATGTCTTGGAATCTATCAAGCGCTTTCAACTTCTTTCCCTGTTCATCAACTTTGGTCACGACACTTTGAGTGACGCTCTTAGCCTTTGTAGTCATGTTCTTCTTGAGCTCTTCTACAATGACATGAATACCTTGCATTCTGTCCACTTGCCTGTACAGTTCCTGTACAGTTGTGCTTAATGAGGACATTTCCAGCTTTATTCCTTCCACCTTGTCCTGCAGACCTTTCATCTCTTCCTCGTTGCTTTCTTCAAGTTGGTCAATTTCATTGCCTTGATGGTTGACAATGTTGGCAAGATTTGATGATTGCTTTGTCATCAGGCTTATAACCTCCTCCATTCTCGACTGAAGTAGGTTGTTGATTTCCCCGCGTAGTAATTCTTCAAGCTGTTCTGTGTATAAGTTTGTTACATAAACTTTTTCTTCTTCTTCGTGTTCTTGATCGCTTTGGGGTTCGTCGCCACCTTCAGAAACTGAGAGTCGTGATGAAATCTTATTCTTTTTGCGTATCATATCTTCATTTGATTTGACTTCTTGTATGTCCATTTCAGTGTCATTTTGTCCAGTACTGTTTTGCAGTTCTGTTTTGGAGTTATTAAGAATGACTATAACAGCTTGACCTTTGATTGTAACATTTTTCAAAAGTCCACCAACCTTGGATACCAATTCATCACCAGTTTTATTAAGTTTCTCTTGAAGAGTTTCCAGTTCTTCAATTATCTCCCTTGTCTTGCTTTCATTGACCTTGACATGAACATCATCAACGTAGGATTGGTCATTTCTTGGCCAATTGTTGATGATTTCGTTACTTTCAACAGCATTGGTTTTTTCTCTTTCTTCAATAGATTTGTTTGCTAAGTAATTTTCGATTTCAGAGATGACAATTGGTTTTATAATACTTGTTAAAGTTTCACCCTCAGAACTCCAATCTTTCTTTTTAATCCCAGATTTAGAGTGATTATTAATCTTGCCCTCCAAATATCTGGTACCTCCTATGTCAACAGTCTCTGGTCTCTTTTTAAGGGCTTTTTCAAGACTTTCCAACTTCTTTTCTAGGTTGTAATATCTTGAATCTGAATCCAGTGTTGCTAATTTGCCCTCAAGTACCTGAAGTTTATCATGACAAACCTGTCTTTCTTTTTGTAGCATGTTTTGGAGAACGTTAACTTCTCTTCTATACATGTTTAGTCGCACTTCCATCGAATTGAGCTGACGATTTACTTTTGCTTCAATGTCACAAGAGCTTTTCACTTTGTCCCTCGGAATCACAAAACTCATGACACAATTTTCTTCAGAAGGATGGTCCTGGATTTTAACAACTGAAGAAAATATTCCAGTGTTTGAAAAGAGTACTAAAATCTGTATGAGAAAACTTGAAACCGCCATGGTTATGCTTCTAGTTTTGGAAGATTTCCAAAATAAAGTTTCTCAAACTTAATTCTCACAAAACGTTTTTGTCTAAAACACAAAATGAAAAGCCATCTGGTTATCTGTTGACTCACAAGTCTGCTAGTGAAGATGTCAAGTTGTTTGAGTTTGGAAATTGTAAAAAAACACTCCGAAAATTAATATTATCCTGCCTGGCCTTGAAGAAACCACACACAGTGATCAAACTTGTGTGTAAAATTCCAACTGTAATAAATCCTGACACAAGTGATCCAAAAATCTTATTGTCTTATATCAATCCATTTTGGGCACAAAATTACACAAAATGATACAACATCAGTATTAATCCGAGCATTTTAAGTCGCACAGATTAAGTCCTGGCTATCCAAGATCAACTGCTAGCTCTGGCACGAGTAAGTTTACAACTGAGCTCCAATACAGTAGCTGGTGCTCTTATAGCCTGGCGGTGCCGAGTGCTTGCTCTCGTAACACTCGCACTTCCACAGCCACTTGCCTACCACTGACTCTTGAATGCTTCCTCCACGTCAGAAGAGTTCTATGTGTTGGGTCTATCCTGAAGATTTCTCAACTGGAAATTTAAAAATGAATAGTCATTAAGTGGATTTTTATTTCAAAATGTGCTAATTAAATATGGTTATGATGAATTGACTGAGCTTTTTGTATAGTTCATTATGTTTGTCATTAGGAATAACCGAAGATACAAAATTTATCAAATAATTGTAATTGAAAATGAAAAGAGGATGTAATCAATTTATTTAATGTAAGTAGAAAAATGAATTCATCATTTAATAATTGATGGTAGTTGAGAATATGACTTTATAAACTATAATTTTAAAAATCAATTTCACTGTGATTAAGATACAAGAAAATCATATATCAATGAACATAAAAAGATGTTAGATTCAAAAGAAAAGTGGGTTTTTTTACCAAAAGATTTGTTCATTAGTTAATGATGCACTTGACACGGTTAGTTCTTATAAATCTCAAATCATAAATCATTCGGTAATAATCCCGAATATATATGCAAATGAAACAACATCTACATACCTAGACATGATAGCATTCTCAAATATCAAAGAGGCAGAACATGTAGGAAGACCAAATGTCAGAAAGAAGGATTATTTACCCAGTAAGAAATTCCATACCTCCATCAAGAACGAGTGCTTCATCTTTGCCGAAGGACCATTCCCTGTGGTACTGGCATTAGTGGATGGTTCTCTGTGGAACTGGTATCACAGGAACTATCGTCCACCATACAGTTCTGGGAAATGTTTACCCAAATGTAAACAAACAACCTTTCTCTTGTTAATTCTGCCAATTTTTGCTCCAATTATGTTCAAAATCACATTTTGCCTACAAATATGAATCCCTAGTAGATTTTGAATCATGTAGGAGAAAACCATGTTGTTGACATAATTTCATCCTCATAATAATCTTTCTCTGGTTAATTCTGTCTTCTGTCAATTTTTGGCTCGAAATTGTCTGTAAAATTACCATTTCTCATTAAATCATGAATCACTGTGAGAATTTGAAACATGATGCAGAAATTAAAGTTACTGAGATAATTTCTTCCTTGTAAAGAAAACAGCATCTGACAAAAGATTTTAAGTCTCATCGTAAAGAATTAATCAGCTCTGTGTCATTAGATTGATACAAAGCCTTGCTTGTTTTGTCTCTGACCTAATAAGTGACTCATTTGCACATCAATAGCCTTACAAGGAAGTTCGAAGGTTTGCAAGTAAACAGCTTTTTTAATTTGTCAGGAGTGATGCGATTGCAATACTAATGATGTATAATCAATTTGTTACGTAAACTTTGTAATTTTTGTGGAGGGGGTCTGATATATGATTAATACTATGTTTTTATATTAAGTGCTTTTTATTACTATTTTTTCAAAATAATATTTTGAGTATCACTGAAAATTTTTTTTCAAATTTTAGTTCTTATACAGCATGTGATAAATTGTAAATTTAATTTTTTACTCAAATTAAAATACTTTTGAAAGCAAATCAAATGATAACAGATTTCAAATTGTAGCTTTTCTGAAAAGAATGAACATTTGATAAAGCAAAAAGAGACTCACTCTCAAACTTCAGTGTAAGAAAGTTGCTTGTGTTATAGACTTGGTTGGGCTGCCAATAACTATCAATAGCCTTACAAGGAAGTTCTAAGGTTTGCAAGTAAACAGCTTTTTTAATTTGTCAGGAGTGATGTGATTGCAATACTAACGATGTATAATTAATTTGTTACGTAAACTTTGTAATTTTTGTGGAGGGGGTCTGATATATGATTAATACTATGTTTTTATTTTAAGTGCTTTTTATTACTATTTTTTCAAAATAATATTTTGAGTATCACTGAAATTTTTTTTTCAAATTTTAGTTCTTATACAGCATGTGATAAATTGTAAATTTAATTTTTTACTCAAATTAAAATACTTTTGAAAGCAAATTTTATGATAAGAGATTTCAAATTGTAGCTTTTGTGATAGGAATTAATATCTAATAAAGCAAAAAGAGACTCACTCTCAAACTTCAGTGTAAGAAAGTTGCTTGTGTTATAGACTTGGTTGGGCTGCCAATAACTATCAATAGCCTTACAAGGAAGTTCGAAGGTTTGCAAGTAAACAGCTTTTTTAATTTGTCAGGAGTGATGTGATTGCAATACTAACGATGTATAATTAATTTGTTACGTAAACTTTGTAATTTTTGTGGAGGGGGTCTGATATATGATTAATACTATGTTTTTATATTAAGTGCTTTTTATTACTATTTTTTCAAAATAATATTTTGAGTATCACTAAAACATTTTTTCAAATTTTAGTTCTTATACCTTATGTGAGAGATTGTAAATTTAATTTTTTACTCAAATTAAAATACTTTTGAAAGCAAATCAAATGATAACAGATTTCAAATTGTAGCTTTTGTGATAGGAATTAATATTTAATAAAGCAAAAAGAGACTCACTCTCAAACTTCACTCAAAGAAGGTAGACTTGTGTTAAAGACTTGGTTGGGCTCCAAATAACTATTCATGCCTTCTTGTTTTTACAGATGTGGATTTTCAATACTGAGGTGTTGTCAATTCTGAGACTTACATTTTTTTCTGATATAAATATAAAGAAAGAAATGTCAAAATTGAAACAAATTAGTTAAAATGAGAGAGAAAGAACCTCTTGATTTTTCTAAGCTATCAGGCCTTGCTAGGTGATAGACTTACTATGGCTATTAAACAATGAATGTCGGGTTGTGACTAGTCAATTATTTGTTTGTTGTGATGTGATCTGTCGGATGTTTGTTAGTTCATCATTAAGTGCCAGGGTGAATGATAAACTCAATAAACATGTGTACACTCCTGATAAACGTGATAAACACATCAGCTGTGCCAGAGATGGAACAGCTGACAGGTCAAAGGTCACAGAGGGAAATGTTTAATATTACTCATTCATTCACTTGTTTCTTTTAATTCATCTACAGTCATTTGCAAATTATCTAATCATCTGGGCATATGTCAGTATTTCATTCATTCATTCATTCATTCATTCATTCATTCATTCACTCCTTCATTCACTCCTTCATTCATTCTCTCCTTCATTCATCTCATTTAATACAAATGCATGCATGTTTACAAGATGACATTAAGATGTGTAAATCAGCTAAAAAAAAAAAAATAATAATAATCACAAAAATATTGAATATCTTTATTTATCAAATTTTGATAAATGTTAGTTTGAGGTCGCTTAATTCTTGATTTTGATGCTCCTTATCACAATTTCTCCCTGTGGAGCATGCCCAAATAATCATGTCATGAAAGAATAACACACATAGAAACCTCCATAGTGAACCCTTGGGCTTATATAGGTGCTCCTGTTTAACTGTTACCACTATAGGCTGGCCTGCTGTGTTGTTCAACAACATAACAACATTACAACCTCATGTTGGCATGTTGGGCAAGGTTTGGTCAAGAGTTTGAAGGAAATGGTAAATTGGAAGTCTTCATTGAAAACTTGGTTCCACTCCTTCGGTATGTTTGGAGTGGGTGGTTTGTTTATGATGGACTGATATGCGTGACGTCAAATTTGGAAAATATGTCTCTAGATAAACCGATGCTTTACAGATTTTGTTATTTCAAAAGGGTGGGTTTGAATTAGATAAATATGTTCAGGATACATTTAAGATTTTGTTGAAAATATTTGTGGATGTTGTGCAATAATTGGTCATCAAATTAATATGCTTTTAAAAAATCAGTATATGTATATATATCTTATCAGATTTGCAAACCACTTTATTTTTCCACTAAGTAAAAAATATTATATAAATTAGGATTAAATTCAGACAGCTGTCAAAAGGAAGAAAAGTATATGAATATCAAATATTAATAATGTTTGGACCAAAGCTTTGTTCATACATAATGCAAGCAGTCATGTCCACCATAATTATTTTTGTAAGACTTTGCTAATAAAGATATCTGATAAGATACATCTGTAAAACGTCCTCAATGTTTTTTGGAAAAAATATTTGAATTCAATACTACAACATCGGAGATTTTTTATATAAAGGTGGAATATCCAAAGACTTGTTTTATTTATTGAAAAAATAGAACTCGAAACACCCTCACTAAGTTTCATAGACAGTGGTGAGAGAAGATAAGCTTACAGGGGCAAACAGAGTTCATAACGCCTAGGTGGGATATACGTGATGATTGTTGTGAGTGGAGTCACACAGGGTGAGATAATATCTCCCTCTTTGTTCTGCTATCTTTACAATATTTTCCTTGCTCTCTGGACAGGCGTGATAACAGCATGGGTGGCTTTGTACAGACTTTGGATAGTATTTCTCATTTGTCTTTTAACAGATTTGGGCTGACTTTCACAACAAGTGATAAATCAAACAACCTGTGACTGTTTCACAATAAATGATAAATCACAGATCTACTGTTCAACAACACGTGACATATCCATGGAGTGTTTCTCAACAAATTCAGATTAACTTCTCAAAACAATTTAAGATTAATGTCAGCAACAGAATATATTTTTCAACAAATAACGTATAAATCTGTAGTTGATGGATTTGACAACTGACAATGTTCTTAACATGATGTTTAACATAAAATAAAAATTCTGCTGCCCTTGATGATAAAAATATGATTCTTATTATGGAATCTGTTTAACCACTCACAACAAAAGATTTGGCAGGTGAATTTAGTTTGTTTTATCTTGTGAATTGATTTGTGTCTTTTCAAAAGTTTATCTTGAACAACATATGAATGTAAATTGACAGATTTAAACTACAGAACTTATGTATACAACAAAGGAGGTTTCCAAAACATAGTAATACAGACTTCTTATTTCTACAAGAGTGAAAAAATAAGAAATAAAAAGGAAACTTTCTAATTCAACTTTAACTAATTTCTAACTCTCTGAGGTAATTCAATTTGTCATGTTAAATTCATTGTGGATTTGTATTTTCCTCAAAACCTTGAATAGTTTGTCGAAAAAAATACATTAAAATATCTGTACCCTGTTGTCTTTATATTGAAATAAGTTTTAAAAAATTTAAAAGAAAATGATGTTGAAAAGGTTAGATGAAAGATATAGACTAGAAAAACCATCACCAAATCTTGCCCTAAGAAGTTTAAAAAACTTTTAAAAATCTCTTAAGGGAATGAGAATTGTAGGTAAGATTTCATACACTAAGTTACTGGAGATAGAGGCTAAACAGTCCTCTGTGACCCTGATATAGATATTACTACAGACTGGTAGTTGGAGATAAAACTTGCGAGCCTGACTGGAGGAAGGGGAGTGTGAGGGCTGGCTTAGAGGGGTGGTGGTGGTGGGGTTTGAGATTGGATGAAAATTGATTATTGAGGGGGTGGGGATTGCAGCCAAATTGAGGATTTTACCAAAGAGAAGGAGAGAATTGTTTTAGATGTCATAGTCATAATTCTTACATACAGATCTGGAAATAAAAGGATAAATTGTTGAGGATACAAAAATATTTGATGGACAAATTGCTTATGAAACTGATTTAGAAAGGGAATAAATTACCGAGAGGAATTTTGGTTTGAGGGACTTGCCAAAGACAAAGGGTGAAGGTATTTAGAGGGGGTCATATATTTTACATACAGATCTGGAAAAATGGAGGATTAATTGTCACTGATAGAATATCTTTGATGTACAAATTGTCTGATAGAAAGTGATTGAATGTAGTTCTGTGTACATGGTGATTGACATCAGATGCAGTTCAGCAGGAATGATCATGGTTCCTATCCAGATGGATGACCTGTTTCATTATCTCACCTATCAAAGAGTATGAATTAAAGATTTATTCTCTCCTTCGGAATATTGCTTGATAGAGAGGCTTGTGTTGTCACTCAGGGTAAGGGACTTAGTTTGAATTGTGCCAGGCACTAAAATGGGTACCTGGTATGATTAAATGGTAGTGCTTTTGAGCATGCAATCTGCATAGATTCATTGACTATGAATATAATCATCCAATGTCACAATTTTGCAAAATGTAATTGAATGTTTCTATGTTTATCATAGTTTATGTCCTTGTGGTGTAGACATGTTGTTAATTAATATAAAAGGTGGAGAAAGGAGGGTCTTTCTCGAGTGTCAATTTGTTGGGTGTTACTAGGAGATGTCAGTCTCACAGATTCATTTACACAGTTGTGAGTGATGGTACCCAGACAAATTACAATCAGAGATAACACCCAACAAATAACATCCAGAGATAACCCCCGACAAATTACAGCCAAAGATAACCTCAGTCTTGATAAGTCCTTGGAACCCCCTGGTCATTATGGATAGATGTTAAAGGTGGGAAATATATTCTGGATGACTGATGTATGTGCAATATACCTTCTAGAAAGCTAATACAGGTGAAATATACCTTTGGGATAGGTAGATATAGATGTTAAGGAGAGATAAGGTCAAAGGTGAAACAACCTGTATATCTTTCAGGGTATTTGCATGATTGAATTATTGTATCATCTGGCAATTCACTTGACATAAATCTACTTAACTAATTGATATCAAAACATCCTGAATAGCCATCTTACAAGATCACGACTGATGACAGTGCAAGAAATATCCAAGTTTGTTTATCAATTCCATAGTCAGATGATTGACCATATTTGATTTAGAGCACCTAATAAAACACATTGTTTAGATTTAATTTTTGAATGGAAGAAACCAGAGTTTCAGAGTCAAATTCAAGAAATAGAAAGAGATAAAGTAATTTCAATTAGCATTTAGAAGAAAGAAATAACTTCCATGACTTCATTTTAGTCTTAACCCCTAAACGTAAAGCCCGAAATTAAATTTGATATGGTAATGTTAGATAACTAACTTAGCGATCACTATAAACCTAAAAATAAGAAGGAAGTTTTCATCCTGTTGATGAGGTTTCATAAGTTAGTTTCATTGACAGTTTGGCAGCTCCTTGTATCAATCATCACAGGAGGAAAGCATGTGCCACTATTGTGTTTTGTTCAGCAGTGAAACCTTGAGATTGTGACAAAGCTTTGAAATATACAAGTTTTATCTCTACCTAGACAAAAATATTTCCTTTGGGGTCTCCCTTTAAATGTACTTATCAAGTTTGCTACAGATCATAGAACAACAATCTCTTCTGGATTTTGATGGGAGTGGTGCTTTCCATGGTGGTGCTTAGGAGTAAGGGGATGCAATTCCAGTTCCTTAATCTAATAAAGATACCGGGTGGTTTGTCAGATGTTATTACATTAAAATAGATTTTTAAAAAGTGGGAGGGGGTTTGGAGGGCATTGGCGAGGGGGTTTGGGATGGGATGGGTGAAGCATATCTGAGGAAAAGACTCTTGCAAGAGTCCTTTTTGGTAAGATGTAAAAACTTTATTACTTTGCATCAGTCTTTGTTGTTTGGATCGTTCACACCTCCACTTGCTTTTTTATTAATGAGCAAAATAGTACAGAAAGGTTAAATAAGATTATTTACAATACATAAACACTTCTGTGCTTCTTACTCCAGTCACTTCCAAAACCAATTATAAATCAAGTGGATAATTTGAAGTGCTTCCTTTATGCTTTTGAAACTGAACCCTCAGATTTGAGGGTTTAGTGACTTCTCAGCAGTAGTGTAAAGGAAGTCTCAAATCCCATGTGTTTGTTTGTTATTTGTATGATGATTGTCACAATGCCATTACATCAACCATGACCTCAAAGAGGTCACTTCCTGTATAGGTCAAGCATCATTCAAACATAATATTTCCTTGCTAACACACTATTTGAACGTAGGAGTGAACATGAAATGATTTTATCGCATGTACAGATTTGGTTTCTAAACATGGGAATAATAAGTTTTGCTTTGATGTCACAGTTTAATTATGACATTGTTTTGCAAAAGCCCCAATGACGGGCAACCTTTGGAAGTGGAATTGATTATTTCTTTAATCTTGCGACTAAGAAATAATTACAACTATTGTCCTTTGTTAGTTATGAAACCTTGAGAATCTGATAGAGCTCGCTTTAATTGGTCTTATCGAATTCAGTATAAAATTTTGATAAATATATAAGAATGATTATATATTCAGAATCCTTATAGGATGGTGCTTATTTCCATGGTGGTGCTTATGAGTTGGGCGAATTGCCCGTCAATTGAATACAGATATTGGGTGTTCTGTCTAATGTAAAGACATTAGAATAAATTTTAGTGCGAAGAGGGGGGCATTAATTTCATGCCTATGACTACTATGTTTTAAACGTTTGTGCCTAATTGTCAGTAAATCCCTCTCTTTCAAATTTAAAATACTAATATTTATGTTGTACACTTTGTCAAAGACGCTATAAAATACTTTCGATCAAATTTAATCCGGTAATGGCCTGTCTTTAAGCAAGATGAAAATCCAGTAAACCAACCACTAGGAATGCTTTGCATTGAATTATCAGCAGCTACCTGATATTTCTAAACAGTAGACACTTATAAGATTTTCTTAGAAGACTAATAGACATGATTTTTCTGTAGTTTGTAATTTATTTTTCAGATCATCATTGACGATGTTGAGATGGGGACTGTTTATGAGTTCCCATGCAGTCGATGGTTGGCGAGAGATGAGGACGATGGCCAAATATCACGTGACCTCCTTCATGGTGTTGGACCAATGGCAGCAGCCCCCGGTGAGTTAGATTTTACAACTGCTTCAATTACGTTGGTCAAGGGTGAAACGGTTCTCTTGTACCATGGTATGTAGTTTGTATTGCATTATGAATCCCTCTGCTTCCTATATGAAAATCTATCTAACAGTAACTAAATTAGCTTTGACTGTTCTTATAGCAAATGAAATAAAAATCTAAAAACAACTTCCTACCTCTTATTCCATTAATAAAAATCAAGGTCTTGACATTTTATTATTTAGAAAATTTTAACTTGATATTTAATTTCTGTTTTGAGAATTGTTAACAGATGAATATAGAAATATATAACTTGCTAGCTACTAATTTGATTATTAAAAGATAACCGTGAACTGGCTACCTTGTTTTTAGCAAGTAGACTGTTCAGAAGTATTATCTCATGCAGTAAAACGAATCTGAATGACGTCACTCTATATTGATGGTTCATTTCTGAAATTTTAGTAATACTGTGGTATACCGTTTCACCCTTAGTCTAAATTAGTCAGTTCTTATATTAGATATCTTCATTTTTCCTTCATAATAACCTTTTAACCTAATTCAAAAACATACCCATGAAAATCATTTTTTGAGTGCTTTTAACTAAAACATAAATTAATGAATAACCAATCTTCCCATATAAGTGTGAAATCTTTCTTTTCAAATCCCCAATTTTTAAATCCCATTTATATTTTTTTACCCTTTGTAGTTTTCTAAATGTTCTAATTATATCATTCCTTTTTTAATCCCACAGGATCAGGTAAACTTTATATTAACTCTGTGCACTGTCTGTGTGGCTAGAATATGTATGCAGTCCTCGGCCCAGATTTTCAAGTTCTCTTATAGTGCTAAAATAGCCATAAGCCAGTGCTACCATATGGTACTTAGAGAGCTTGAAAATCTGGGCTCCGGTAATAAGGCTGTATGGAAAAAATGAAATATGTCTCAAGTATTTGCATGCCAGTTTGTAAGTGCATTTTAATTAAACTTCCAGCTATTTTTAAGAATAATTCTGAATTAGTATATGTTACAAAAAAGAAACAAGAAAAACAAAACTTTAATTCATTAAATTTGCAACATAGATGTGGCTGAGAAACATGTATGTTTCCAAATGCAGCTTTAGTGTTTTGGATGAGAGATAATTTCTGTATATTCACATTGTAGATAAAAATGCATTAACAGGAAAACTACATCATATCATGGATATGGTGCACTGGGCTGTTGTTCACACATTTCATCAACATTCATACATGCTTTTGTATTGTTAATAATGTTCTTAATTTAGTTTATCAAGTTAGTGGATATTTTATCTTGTCCCCTAAAACACAATAGCCTTATCTTAAAATAAAATAAACAATTTTTTTATTTGAAATGTTTCATTTATCTTGAATATTGTAATCCACTTTATTGATGTTCACCGATAGTGCAGTAAATAATATTACTTTAATGTATTATTAAGCAAATTATCAGGAAAACTAGGTTCACCGTCTTATCATTTGTGTGTTTCCTTTTTAAAAAAAAAATATTTTGTTCATACTTCTTAATGTTTTGGGATATCTATATATCTCTTGGTACACGTTAAATGTTTAATAAACTTAACATTACTTTTGATTAGGAATATACAGTTTAAGAAGACAGTAGCTAATTACGTGTTTGAATTGGCGGTGCACAGTGGCTTGCTGAATGCCATTTGCACAAATCAAACTTCGAAAAATTATTTTTAACGAAGACAATAGAGATTAATTATTAATATTATTATTATCATACGCTTGACAAATATTTCTATCAAATTTCACAGATGATGATGATGAAACAAGTATGAATTAATAGTTAAGATATATAAAAGCACATATTTTCAGACAGAAGAGCTATGCTTAGAAATTAAATAAAAGTTGATAATACAAATAATTATACATGAGTTTTGTGATTTTGTAAAAAAATTATTTTCAAGTATTTTTATAGTTGTTGTTGTTGTTTGGTTAAAATCATAGATTCCTGATGTTCCTAAAGTGTTTGAATTGAAAATTTCAAGAGTGCTTTCTTTTCTGTCTGAAAACAAATTGCTGGTAATTTAGATCGGGAATGCTATGTCTGTATGTCTGTAGGTGTCGCATGTTAATTATTTGATAAAAAGATTTCACAGCATGCCAATTAATGATAAACCTAATGATGAAAAATATATTGGGGTTTTTCTAATGAAAGGAAAAATGATTTTGAAATAAATTGATATAAGACATTAACAAAATATCATTTTATGAACATTCTAGCATGTTTATATTGAGATCAAAGGTGCCCTGTAACCCTAGTTCACCTTTATTGATTCATATTCATGAAAAGTCATGACATCACTTGTACGAACCTTGATTGAGAATTATCTATCTATAGCCAAATTGGCTTGCTAATTAATGACAATTTTTATGAAAATGTTTTTAAAAGAAAGTAAAGGTTACAGTTATGTGAAAGTATTGAATAGACCCGAACTATCATATGCTCATTAAAGTACATTTTGGTATGAGCTATTCAACCTCTAGTTTTAACTATAATAGTTCACAGCAAAACAGTACTGTATGCAAAAACACATGGTCGAAGCTTCTCTATGTCATAAAAAAGCATTGTTTACTACAATGTCTTCAAATTCATTAAAACATGCAGAGAAAATTTGTAACTTTTTCTTCAGACTTGGTGATATATATGGGAAATACTAGTTTTTTTACTATCTATTGATATTTGCATGAATGTTATAGTTGTACTAATAGTTATCAAAAATGGTACGGCTTACTTTAGATGAATAATCATAATCAAATGTTGATGTCTTCACCAAGGCATCAATTAGTAAATGTATTATACTTACATATGTATTGATGTATGTACTAGTTTCTATAATCCAGAGGTGCATGTGTAAAAATAAGTTTGAATCTTTGAAGCATGTTTTCATTTTCATTTATGAATTTTTAATCATGCATTTGCTTGTATTATGACCCTCTACCCTTTAAGCATGAACCTAGCTGTTTTTAGATAAAGATAAACTCCTAATTTGCCTCCCCTGAACCAAAGCTTTCCCTTATTTGTATCAACCAATATTTTATAGTTGATTGGATCCCTGAATCCCTAATTAAATCCCAAACTTGCAGATCCATCAAAATATGTAAATGATTGCAATCTTTGCACTCAGATTACTTATCATAAACATATCTTAAAGGGGTTTGGGGTTGGTGGAGGTTTTTTTTGTGGTCAAAATGATTTATTCAAAGGCAGGACTTATTTGAAGCACATTTCTGACTCTTATAAGTAAAGTTTAAAGTATTGCTCTTTGATTTCAAATCTAGACTTCTTTCCAAGGGGTTGTGTTGAGGTCAAATCTTATTTTTTCTCCTTTACTAAAATCTGAATATGTAATTCTAATTAATAAAATATTGTAAATAATTGTTTGATCAATTATATTCTTAATGATTTAATCATTTAATTCAGTATCTAAACAAGATGATTTTAAAAATAATTATTTCATATTCACAAAATCTATATATTTTTTTTTCAAATAGGAACACCTTACATCATAACTGTGACAACGGGCGACAAACCAAGTGCCGGCACTGATGCAAGAGTTTATGTTGAGCTATACGGCGGAAAGAAAGGAATTGAGACAAGTGGGAAAATCTGGTTGGATGATGGAAAGTTTGAGAGAAATATGACGGACCTCTTCAACATCAGTATTGCCGAGCTTCTAAGCCCCCTTGATCATATTGTTGTTGGACATGACAACAGCGGGGCTGCGCCAGGGTGGTTTCTTGACTCTGTGTCTGTTTATTGTCCAAGCGCAGGATATGAGCAGTTCTTCCCTTGCAACAAGTGGTTGGCGAAAGATGAACATGATAATGTCATACAGCGCACATTGTACGAACAGATGGCCCGCAGAAAGAAGAGAGAGAAAAGTAAATAAATATGGATTTTGTTTTCGATAGGCTTTGAAATTTAAAACTTGTGCACTTTGCATTTTAAAAATGTTTGAACTATTTCTTGAAATTTAACACTTGTGAACTTCATTCATGAATTAAGTTTATTTACATATACTTTGAATTCTAACACTTCTGAACTTGTGCTTAAGAAGGATTTAAGTTGGAGACAATTTAAGCCCTCAGAACTTTCTTTGAGTTTATGTATATAGCCAAATTTTTCTGTCACATGTTTTGCACTCCCCAGATCAAAGGGTTTTGTTGAGCTAAAAAATGGCTTTAGAAATACATTTATGCTTATTTATGCTTATAGACCCTTCCCTATTCATATAAAGAAGTGATAGGGTAGGGTCTATAGGCATTTGTCCTTCGAAGAACAGATAGAATTCTCATTGATGTTGATGCATAGCATTGGTGGCAGCAGAGACATCACTGGGATATCACCTTTTGCAAAATCTTGTTTACAATGCATTATTCCATTAAAAGATTTAAAATTTGGTATTAAATTTTGACAAATATAGATTGAACAATTATCAACCTATCAATGCTATTGCCATTTGAAAATTAGTTGCTTTTTCTGATACAATGTCATTAGTATATAGTGTTCAAGTTTGCGTAGATACAACTATCACTTTAGTCAACTTACACTTAAAAGAACATATCAGTTTTGGTTAAATATTTTCGAATAAAAATCTGCAGAGGTAACGTGGTATGCACAGCTCAACCAGACATTTTGAAAGTTGGTGCTGACTAAAATGTGCAGATCATTTTAAGCTAAAATGAACAAACATAATATCAATTTATTTCATCAAACATTCAAAATTCAATTCTACAGAGGTTACATGGTATGTGTGGGTGAAAACATCAGACATTTCAAACGCGGGTACAGACTCTAACGTCCAGATGGTCATGTATGGAGAGAAGGGGAAGACAGATGAACATCCCTTGGAGAACAAGGGCGATTCTTTCGAACAAGGGAAGATGGATCAGTTTAAACTGGACATGACGGAGGTTGGCAAACCATACAAGATCCGTATTGAGCACGACAACAAGGGAATGTTTGCAGGATGGCATCTGGAGAAGGTGGGTTCCGAATAAAAGACATCAAAGAGGTTCTTAAAGGATTTGTTAACTATCTGCGAGCAGAAATATTGCTATTACTTATGTGAACAACTTTCTTTAAAATTCTTTACAGATGCCTGTTTATCATTTGTTATAATTCAGTAATTGATGGTGTTGATATTTAAGTAGTCATTGACCCTCACCCCATTTTGATTTATCAAATCTGCTTGTGCTTTTGTAAGTAATGTTATCCTCTAACTCTATAATCGCAGTAGGCATTTCTATAGTTCCAACGTTCCTAGAATTTAATTTGTTAACATAAATCAGTATGTATGGTTACTTTTTTCAACCATTTCTTTTATGACATTCTTAAAATAACAAAAAATGTTATGCTATATTGAACATTGTGATATATTAGTTATGGAAATCTGTTTTCCCTTGGAAGGTTGAGATGGAGTGTATGGCAACCAAAGAGCGCTACATCTTCCTGTGTGATAAATGGTTGGCGACTGATGAAGAGGATGGAGAGACTGTTAGAGAAATGCCAGCGGAGGGTCCTGGCATCAAGAAGCCTCTTCCATGTAGGTATCAATCATTATTAAAGGGAGGGTCCTATCTGAGCTTTTTTTTTTGTATAAAAATTCTATTTTCAAATTCTAAAACTAGATTACTTGTCATCTTTTAGCTGGATTTATAGGAGGTCCTCGTCAAAATAAATTCATTACCACGCATCCGCATGTTTGATGTGGAGATTATTATGTGTCCAAGTCAAATATAAAATGAGAAGTTTGACATCATTATATATCGCCATATCAATCTCAAAGACCCATGGTTAAGTAGAGTAGCCAGTTCCAAATTCCTCAAAATTCCATTCAATAAGGAAATGATAAACTTTTGAATTACCGGTAACTCCTCTGAAATAATTTTCAATTAGGAGATAAGCCTATTGTGTTTTAAAATTTTTGTGATTCGAACGTAGATTCGAAACCTGTTGATTTTATTTGGAGCCGAACGCGTAAGCATAAGCACAGAACTTTAAAATTTGACTTTCAAAAAGTACTGAATCACCTGCAACAAAATGGCCGATACGAAATTCCTTTAGCTGATCACGTGACCAGTCTTCTGACATTACGTCACACTGCACAAGCCTTATAGTAATTAGGCTAACAGTAGGCTATCAAAAGCACGTTTTCATCATGTTTAGCGGTAGATTGACAAACTCCGCGCAGTGCTGTTACGTCTCTTCTTTGCATCACGCCTTTGGACGATGTATTCAAACGCTGTCATTCGACTGTCTAAAAATCGTGTTCAAATGTAGATTTCGATGATGAAATAAACCAATAAAAAACAAGGATATTAAAATGTCATGATAGAATACTAATTCAGCATTTGAAGTGTTAAAATTTTTATAAAAATTATTCAATCATTTGTTTCCCTGATTCTTTTCCTGACTGATTGTTTCAACCCCATGAGGAGTATACCTTGTGTTTTAACCTTGCTTCCAGTGGTGAAGTATCTTGTTGAGATTCATACTGGAAAGCGACAATATGCAGGGACCGATGCTAACGTCTACCTCAATATTTTTGGTGAACTTGGGGACACAGGAAAAAGATGGCTTAGAAAGTCCAAAAACAACATCAACAAGTTTGAAAAAGCCAAGGTAATGAGATTTGTTTTATGTTGCTAGGCAACAATATGTACTGATACTGTTTTCTGATTGGCTGATTTGTGTGTCTAATACATTCTTTTCTTCTTTCTCTGATAAGGGTTGACTATATATAAGGAGCTGATATATATTTTTTTATATAAGTTTTGCAGTTTTTTTTCTGTTTGCACACTAAAAAATTATAAATATATGATACAAAACATTTTCAATTTATCATCATGATATCATTTGTATTAGATTTATATAGCAATGTAGCATTAAGCAGACTAAATTTTAAAAACTATTTTTTAAATTTTTAGATAAAACAATTATTGGACCAAATCATGTAGGTCATTTTTGAAGAATCATATTGAAATAAATGTATATTTCAACCTAAGGATTTTTTTCGAAAGAAAATAACAATATCAAAGCCTGTCTCCAATTAAAATGATTTGAATGCTTAAGATCTTGTGTGCTGACTACTATTAAGAAATTACAATATTTCCATTGAATATCAATGACTGCAATTATTACAGTGGAAATCTTTTGATTTTTGTGTGTCTTTTTGATTTCCTCCCTAATCTGACTGTTTCATATTAACGTCCATATGCACTCTTTTACTATCAGTTTTCCCCTGGCGAGGTAAGAATTATGATGGCAAATTTCCTCTGTTCAGACAGTCATATAATCCAGTCACTAATTAATGAATGTAGATATTGGTATTTTGATTATTTTTATTCAATAAGTGAATTTCCTTATGCTGATTATTGGTTTTTGATTAAATATATGTTTCCTAAATTTCTTTCCATGACAAATATCTTCAACAGACATTCTTTTAACTGACAGTTTTGATAATCAATCTTTTAAAACTTCAAATTCAATATTATATAATGAGAACAAAATTTTTGTCAGTTTTTATAATTATTTATATCTATATATATACATGTGATGAAAATCCATTTCTGTTAATTTTCCAAAATGAAAAATCTTTAAATCTCAAAATATTAAAATCAGGATATGGCAATTGGTTTTTATGCCTGTCTTTACGTAGATGCATGTTGCAAACATGTTTCATGTTGGTATGTTGGTATGTGTTGTTGGTTGTTCCACCCATTGTTTGTGTTGTTACACCTTGGCTTTGCTACAACAGGGGATTATGATGTGACATGGAGTAACAATATTGTAAACCAGCATGATATGTTATATACGAGAGTTTGAAAAAGGTCTTATATACCTTGTAAAGAAAGGTTATTCAATAGTGATAGGCTCCAATCATTTCTTCTTAGCAAATAGTTTTAAGCAGCTGATGATAACGTAATTCTACTGCATTCCAGAAAACACAATGGTTGTCAAAAAAATCATGTGTGGCATGTGATCCTAGAAATATTTTCCTAAAAGTTAAGATCATGGCAGATTCACTTATTATAAGTTTTTCTATCAAATGTGTAAAGAAGCATAAAAGGAAGAAAAAGAAAATATTGGGATAATTTGTTAAAAATTAATAAGTTGCAATTTACATTTCCTGCTTTTCCTATTATTTATTCCATCTCAGAATTTGGTCTTGGATATCAGAATTTATCATGTTGATTCTTAAGTGTACTTTTAAAATAAACTGGTTTGCCATAATGTTACATCAAAGGTGGGCGCTGGATTTTTGGGGAAAATTGGCTGCTAGTGTTTGATTGGTCAGATAAACAATCTTTCGAGGCGAAAATTGGATGTCATTTTAAATTTTGATGCAATGTTCTCCTTGTGGAAAAAATCTATTATTTTTAATTCGAAAATATCATGGTCTAATTTGAGTTGTTGATTACTTGAATTAAATGCATGATTGCATGAATTAAACTTTTTGAATCAAAGCTAATCTAGGCAAATGTTATTCATTAATCATTGTTCTGAAAATCATCTGTTGTCTGTAGAATGTTTTGATGATTCTTAATTTTCATGTAGTTCATCATTACCCAAACAATTTAATCTGTATTAAGTTACAAGTCCATTCATGAAAATTGAGCCAAATTATTAAATAATTAAATATTGTTGTATCACACTTTCTATATTTATCTTTCAACATAGATGTTAATAAAAAATTTCAAAGCATTTACAACACAAAAATATTATTTCACTGTTTTCATTCATTATATCACACTTCATCATTCTTCAATAAATTACATGATTTTTTACATTGTTAATTTTTACTAAAATGATGAAGACTTTAGGGATAGGTTGATTTCCATGTGACAAGGTCAGTTATCAACAATAAATCCGGCTTCTGTTCATGAAAAGACTTGCAGTGATCAGAATCACAGGGAAAAGGTGACCTTAGCATAAGGCTTAGCAGTCGATTATTCAGGCTGTTAAATTTCTATTTTATTAGTACATAGCCTTTATGTGAACTTTTGAATCTCACCTCACATACAAAAATAATATCAGAAGTAATTAAATTCTTTTGGCAAATGGCAAACTTCATCTTCAATCTTGTTACTGATTGCTATGACTTAATGATTATTTCTGAAGGTCGACACATTTGAGATCGAGGCTGTGAGTCTGAAGAAGATCAACAAGATCCGTGTCGGCCATGACGGGACTGGACCAGGAAGTGGTTGGTTTCTGGACAAGATTGTCATTAAACAGATCGGATCATCCAAATATGACACCACCTTCGAGTGCAATAGGTATGGAAGTCGTCTTGAGAAGATTGGTGTGGTTTCAAGAAATTATTCATGTTTTCGGAGAAGATGGTCAGGCACTTAAGATAGGCATATTTTAAGTTACCATTGTTGACTTGATAAGTACTCTAAGTGTTCTAAATGAGTATCCCTGACATTCGCTAAAAGTTTCCTGTGATTCAGCGATAACAGTAAATCTTAAACCATGTGCAATGACATATTTTTTCTTTACCCTGGATTCAATGTCATTTCAATAAGTATATAATGTTTTTCAAAACCTTGCTAAATGTCACCAGCGTGGATGTTTAACATAATAAACATTACTTTCCAGATGGCTAGCTGAAGATGAAGATGATGGTCTCATTGAAAGGGAGATAACTGCTAGTGGGTCACAAATGCTGAGCAGTAAGTATATGAAGAAGTACTCCATTACGTTTTCTGATTGGTCTCCTGGCTATGTGCATCAGTCAGGCCAAGATATATCACTGTCAACAGATACCCATCATCATCTTTCTTCTGGCCAAAAGCAATATTGAATTGTCACTCTAAAGTTCTTCTTATAAACAATGCCAGACTTTAGCATCTTTGGACACTTTATAAACAGCTCAAGATTTTTTATGCATTTTTTAGATAAACATCCTTTAATGCTTACCACATCCAAAATGGCACCTAAATTATTTTACATTACTTTTGTTGAGTTTTCATTCTGGCATTGACTTCATAGATATATTCTTGTTGGCAATGCTTAACAAGATTCATCATTATAATGACCAAAGGGGTTTCTTTTTCAACTGAGTTACGATCATTGTAATTTCTTAAGGAACCGTATTCAGCCAATAAAATGTAAGAAATTCTTCAATTTCAGCAACCCGTTACATCATCAATGTGAAGACAGGAGACGTGAGAGGCGCCGGAACCGACGCCAATGTAACAATGAAGATATTTGGCTCAAAGGGAGATACAGGTGTGATGGCGCTGAAGTCCTCAGAGTCATCCTCAAACAAGTTCGAGAGGAACAGGACGGATGTGTTCACGAAGGATGCAACTGATATTGGCAAGGTTGGTGACTAGAACTCTTGTAACGGAAGGCACTGTTTCCAGGTAGTTTTAGAAATTAAAGAATTTTGAATTTTGAATTCGTCTAATTTGGACTTCACCCTACCATGCATTGAATCTTATTCAAGAGACTAATTGCCACAGGACATCAAAGTTTATTTTTCAATAGTTGAGATGGTCTGGCCATCATATAGAACCATAGTATTTTGATGGTTACACCTTTCAACAACATTTGGCATGTATCCTCAAGATCTTTATTTGCACCGACATCTCATGGACATATCATTTTATCATCAAGGGCTAGTTCAATACTTCATCTGATAGTACATCTTATATTTCAATCCTATGTAAACTACTAGATCAGACACAGGATAGACGATTCAGTTTCATGATAGATCACCTCGAGGGTGTTCCAAATCAATCCAAATGATGAAAAATCTTTCCTTTGAATATTTAAAATCTGATTTTGAATTTTGTTCTTCTCAGATCAAGTATATCCGCATTGGCCATGATGGCACAAAGGTTGGCTCTGGTTGGTTTCTGGACAACGTCACGGTGGATATCCCGTCACGTGGAGAACATTATTTCTTCGCAGCACATCGATGGCTGGCCAAGGATGAAGAGGATCAACAGCTAGAGATAGAACTGGAACCATCCTCCACGGAGAAGAGAGAAAAAAGTAAGGCTATAGTTATTATATATAGGTATGTTAAATTTCTGGGATTGATTGATATTCAACATCCAGAATTCATTTTAAAACCAATGGCGATAGCGAACTCTATTTTTGCATACAGGCTTTTGAGTTGAAAGGAATTTTTGACTGTGCATATTTGTAAGAGATATAGGAAGGTCAAAACAAAAGGGAATTCCTGGTTTATTATACTTTTGAATCATTATACATGCAAAACTGAACTGTGTCATCAGAATTCTGTAATCAATGCAGCGATCCCATATGAGGTGACAATCTGGACGAGTGATAAGCGGAGCGCCGGGACGGATGCCAACGTGTTTCTGCAGATGTATGGAGAGAAGGGCAAGAAGACCCAGGAGATCAAGCTCCGCAACAAGACTGACAACTTCGAGAAGGGTCAGATGGATAAGTTCAAGGTCAGAATGTTGGCCTGTAGCAATTGTCCTGTTCTTTGTAGGCCTATAGGAATAAATTAAAGCTCAATCAGAGCTCAGACTGTGCGCAGCTTTGACATCATCAAATATTTAAATGCTGAAAGGCCAAAGCGCTGTAGCATATAGTTCAATGTACAACTAAACATTTGTTTGTAGCGGCACCTTCTTTCCTAGCAAAAGACAAATTTGAATAAAAGTCAATAAATTTTCTGAATATGGTCGGAGACGTACACCACCAGGTCAACCAATTAGTATGTGTTGCTTATGGTTAGAATCATTAGTTTCTCTCACGCTAATCGGGTCATTTCTTCCTCTGAAACCTCTGTTGTATACCGTTTAGAAACACTATACCAGTATAAACGGTTTACAGTGAAAATTGCAAAACATTATTTGTCTTTCAGGTTGAAGAAGCAGACATTGGTCGCATCCAGAAAGTTCGTATCGGTCACGATGGTGGTGGTAGATTTGCTGGATGGCACATGGAGAAGGTAAAAACATTTTCTATAACTCATATAATGATTTATGAATCATTGTTTTCACCACATTCAACGCCTCAATTCTTTGTTTCTGAAACAATTCTGATCTTCTCGTCACAAATCCAAATAATTGAATTTCAAAAAAATTAGCAAGTGTCCTTTGGTAACCAATGAAAGTTTACTTGTATCATTGATTCAGTAGGAGCGTCAGTATCTACAAATCTAGGGTTCACTCTCGATATTTCTTTTCTCAGATGTTGATCCAGAGGCGCCCTCTAGCTGGTACCAAGAAGAAAAGACGAACACCCTCGGAGACAGAGCGGCGAAAGTCACTCTTATCTTCTAGCAGAGATGAAGAGGATTCTGACTCAACTGGCTACAGTCCACCATCAACGCCCAAAAAGCGCAAACGACGACCAGGACACAAATCGAGTTTGGAGCGTGTTGATGAATTGGATGAAGACATTTACGATGGAGATGAAACCGAGGATTATTGGTTCTTTGTGGACAAGTGGTTCGCCAAGGGGGAGGACGATAACCAGATAGTGCGGGAACTGATCCCAACTGATGAACAGGGGAGACCACTCAAAGGAAGTCTGAAAGGTTTGCATACCACATTTGAAAATATAATTTATATTTTTTTCTTGGTTATGTTCCTGGTAAAATAATCAAATATGTTAGAACAAGTTTTAGAAAATAAAGATAATACTCAAAGCAATTTAGTTCTTGAATTATTTAGGTCCAAGTCATTCTGAATGTCCAATTTAGAGTGAATTAGAGAAACATTTTTCAGCACTACTTTTAAAATATTTCAACCGTTAGTTACAGCCAGGATACAGAAATCACAATTTTCAAACCAAAGAAATGAACTGAGCCAGCTAAAGATCCATCATCTCATACAGGTAAAATGAAAATCTTGATTTTTAAAAATTGTCTTCTCTTTATTCTAGAGGTGGAGTACACAGTGAAGATCTACACAGGGGACGTTCTTGGTGCCGGAACAGATGCCAACGTGTATGTGAACCTGTATGGAGAGAATGGTGACTCAGGCGAGCGACACATGAAGGACTCTAACAACACCAACAAGTTTGAAAAAAACAGGGTAATTATTTTGAAAAATAAGAAAATATTGATTTAGAAAACTTAACTTTGAAATAGTATTTGTTTACGACACATTTCTTCACCACAGGATGTAGTTGGTAACTTGATAAATGCATTTATTGTGGGCGGGCTCAAACCACATTGATGGTTGTTAACCATGCAAGTTCCCAAGTTGGAACTGTAGTAGAATTCAAAGTTGCATCCTGGGAGAAATAATTATCTGCTTTAGGGAGTTATAAGTATGTACTCAAATTTCCACAAAGTCGTCAAAAAGTGTACAAATTGATTTAGAAGATGAAACATGGAAATTGAAAATTTGTATGCTATATTTTCTCTACCACAGGATTTAGTTTTTCAATAAGGCTGAAAAAGGAACCTCTTTAACTTTATCCCCATTGACGCATGAAAGCTTTATTATTAAGTTTTTAACTCCACAAACAAATTTACTCTTTGTTTTTAGGAGGACATCTTTAAGATCCATGCTATTGACCTGGGTCGACTTGTGAAATTGAAGATTCGCCATGACAACAAGGGAGGTGGCGCCGCCTGGTTTTTAGACAGAGTGGAAGTTGAAGATCCAGATCACAGGAGGAGGTTTGTTAAAGTTGATATATTACCCAGGGTTATAAATTATTATAATCCTCATATATCTTGAAATTTTATTATTTTGCTTAAGACTATGGAAATTCCATTTTTCCTTTAGAAAGTTGAAAACAGAAAACAAGCCTGGAGCAGGCTGAAATTTCAATCTTTCAGCGTTTGTTTAGGGTATTTTTGTGTGTGTTTGCATGCATGTGTCTAAATCATTCAAAATATTTCACGTAGTCCTACTGTAAAAGAATATGGTCCTTTTGTGATGATAATTTAATTTTGTTGATTGTCTGCGATTTTAATTAAAAATGTTTTTCAATATATTATATCTGGAATTCCTTGTGACTGCATATAGAAATCAAATAAGTGATTTTATGACACTTCGTTCATAATCAATTTCTATTTTCAAGTGTTTAGCGTAAAAAGAATTCGAAGATAAACAATAAATTGAAGTAAGTTGCTTGACTTATTCATAAAAAGAAATGCCTTTACAATGATATACAATGGAAAGTAAGGTGATAAAAGTTTGATAACAAATGCTTTTCCTCATAAATCGATACAAGACCCCTTTATTCATATATATTTCTTTTTAAATTTCAGCTACTTCTTTCCGTGCCAGCGTTGGTTAGCGGTTAATGAAGATGATGGACAGATTGCACGTGACCTCGTTCCCGTCGACCAATCACTGAAGAGGAAACTTTCGAGGAAAGATTCTACTGCAATCAGAGACGAAATTGCTCTTGAAACAAAAGGTATGATTTATCTAATTTGATATATTTTGTAAGCGTTTTGTTTTCATCTGCATGTTCCTGGGTTTTTTTAATTTTCATTTAGCAATTTGTTTTAGAAAAAATACCATAAATTTTCAAACTTAATATTCCAATAACTTTCTTATTTCCTGAGGATATATTCTGTTTGTTCAAAAATGTCAGTAAATGCCTTGTAGACATAACAAAGAATTTCCTTTACACAGTAATTAAAGTTTCAATTTTTAAAAAACTATTTTTGATCAATTAACAATGACTTATTTTAAATGTTTGCATGACAGCTGCCATGACAACATACCATGTGAAAGTGACGACAGGCAATGTGTGGGGAGCGGGCACTGACGCCAATGTCTACGTCATTCTGTTCGGGGAGGAAGATTCAACAGGTAATGTATTTATTTTTATATATATAGAAATTTATTGTGGTACATCTATATATAGAGTATTTTTTATGTATTTCTGCTTGTTTCTATTTAAATTAGTTTGTTTTGAACTATTTGATGAGATCTTCAATATAAGACACTACCTGAAATGACTCTTAAAACTCAACAAAACAAAAAAAATTTGCACCCCTAAAAATATTACCAAGAATATGTTCTAAGGGTATTTTTGTTGAGATCTGCTTGCAGAAGTATGGGATTAAATTGAGTTATTAAATTGAGTTATTAAATTGAGTTATTAAATTGAGTTATTAATCAACACCTCATGCTTCATACATTTCTATTATTTACGATGACCTTTCAAAGATAATGTTGTTATGAGATACATTTAACTGTCTCTATTAGCTCTGTAAAAGAGGGTATATTTTTTTCAAACTCTTACACTGCAATCAGCGAGATATATGAAGTTGTGTACTTCATCTTCCATGTTTCAGTCAGGATATTTATCATGTGCTATGTTATTTTTTAATTTTAAAACATTACTTAATTATTGACTTTATTTTCAGGCAAAATGTTCCTGAAATCATCATTAACAAACAAGAACAAGTTTGAGAGAGGCAGAATGGATGAGTTCATCTTAGAGTGTGTGAAAATTGGAGAGCTGAAAAAAATCAAGTAAGCTTTCTCCAAATTTCTGTTTATTATACTCAATATCAATAAGTGCCATTCAAGGACTCACAGGGTTTGTTAAACTCAAAGGTAAAAAATAATTACAATTTTTAATTAGTTTATTTTCTTTGGAGGCTAAAATGTTAAAATGGTTGATGATTAACACAATTCCTTGCTTAATGTAAATTGAAATTTAAAACAGCTCATGAGGTCATATTTGTTTTTCATTTAAGCATAATGTATGCCAACCAGTTTTTAAAACTTTCAAGGTGAAATATGTAGGTGAAGTCTTTGAACATTAGTACGCAACACTGGTACATTTAATTCCCAACCAAACTGTGAAAAAGTTACTTTGAAATACTTACTTAATCTGGTCAATAGAATAAATCTGCCATCCTCTTAAAAAATTATTCCCTCATTAAAATCGGACATGACAACTGCATGGCATGGTTTCAAGTATCAATATCCCTCTATGTGTCTGTAAACTTGGACTGTGGACAGTTACCTTTGCCATTGTCTAAAATTGTGTATTTGTGGACTCTATGGATTCTATGCAGTAACAGTAACCTAATCCTCCCTCATTACAAAATCTGCTTCCCTCATTAGAATCGGACATGACAACGCAGGAGGAGGGGCTGCATGGCACCTGGACAATGTGGTCATCGACTGTCCATCCCTCGGACGCAGGTGGACCTTCCCGTGTAATCGATGGCTTGGGGAGAAGGAAGACGATGGTGCCATTGAACGAGAACTCTTCCCTCAAGAGCTGGCAACTCAGGAATATGTGCCTTGTAAGTACTTTACATGTTAACCCAGTGACAAAAATAATGAAATTTTGGTATTTAGATTTTATGAGTGCTTCAAAATGTCTGAGGCCAGTTTGAGCATGCTGCTTACTAAAACATGCTACCTCATTAACAACAATAATTATGCTAATATTGAAAGTGAGATTTTATGAGTGCTTCATGACACCTGAATACTAAACGATATTGTGTTGATGTAGAAGCAGTCTTTCTTTCCTTAAAGGAAATGTACAATTATTGAATGCAGGGATTTTATGAGCACTTCATGCATGAAATTTTTATTATTATTATTTTGTTGAAATTTATTGACAATAATGATAGAGCTGCTCATCATGAGGACCTTATTTAATATAATTCCTCTCTTCATCTTCCAGGCATACCATATGAGATAACAACGTACACGAGCGACAAGTCTGGCGCATCTACTGACGCAGACGTGTTTGTTGTTTTGTACGGGAAGGACACGTGTACAGAGAAAAAGTCTCTGTGTCACAGCAAGCGGGAGAGGAAGGAGAAGTTCAAGAGAGGAGCCACTGACAAATTTGTGGTAGAGGTGAGGGCAAACTAATTGTGTGAATTAAAAAGAGGATATTTGTCTGTTCTTGACCATGCTTTCTCGCCGAAGAAGGTAAGATAGATATCATCATGAGTGGTGCAGCAAAGAGTGATAATATATAACTTTACTGCCCTGTGAGACGAGGTAAATATTGTAATTGTTAAGAAAAGAACAATTTTATGATTAAGTTATTGTTTTGTACCGTAATCAAATCAAATCAGTTAACCATCACATACTCTCAGATCAAGGGCTGATCATGATGTTTGTAGAACAAAAGAGGACATCTCTTTTATCTTATTTAGTCAGTTATCTATTTCTAGTTTGCCCTTATAAGATTTTATGGTAGTGAATCCATAATTCTAATTCCACAATTTAAGTGTTGATAAAAGATAAATACAAACTATGTGAGCTGCATTCTAGAAGTTAGAAATGCAAGCCATTTAGTTAGTGATCATATGTTGCGTGTTGCTGGACTTCAAATTCTGCAAGGTGCTTGACCCGATAAAGAACAAGAATTTGTACAATTGCAGATAATGTTATACCAACTATAACAGTGTTAAAATAATTCTAAAACATATCAATTTTGTGAAAAAGAAAATGGATATCTGTAAAATCTTAGGCTTTATTGAAAAAACTGTATGTTAACATTATGTATTTCCAGCTGGAGGATGTTGGTCCGACTATTGAGAAGCTTCGTATTGGCCATGACGGTTCTGGGTTTGGAGCCGGCTGGCATCTCAACAAGGTGGAGGTTCGCCGACTCCATGTGTCCGGACGGGTAAGATTGTAATATATATTATGAACCTGGTCATCATTCTCATGTCATCATATTATGTACATTGAGTATTGTTTGTATCAACCAAACGCGTATCATCTTTGAAAAAACTTCCACTGCAAGGCAATATTCTCACCAGTTTCAATCACGGGTTAGTTTAAGCCTTGATGCATTTCATAAACTTTTCTGTGAAAACATTTTAGCCTACTGTGCCTGAACTTGATAAATTTCAATATTAAATTTACTTGAGGTTACTTATATCACCCAATTACCTATTATATCGAATAACAAATATTACTTGATTAATTTGATTAATTGATTTGACTAGATAATGCTTTCCTTATCATTTAATTAATTTGTGTGATCAGACTTATCATTTTAGAGACATGTGAGTACTAATCTATTTATTTATTTATTTTTTTCTCACAACTTTTCTGGACATCACAGGGAAAACAGCAGGTAATTATATTATTTGATTTATCTAACTGGAGATCACTACCAAGTTAAATCTTATAATTAACAACAAATAATTAACAACAAATTCCTACCTAAATGTAAATGGTTCATACAGTGAAATTTAATTCAAATGCAAAGTTTATTTCTTAAATAAGATTAAATGTAAAGTTCTAATTGAAAAGGATTTCATTTGTTCATGCGTTTGGTACAGATTATGAATTGACTTCCACTTTTTTTACTCTTTTCAAATAAAACCAATCAAATTTAACAATTTCTGTCTATCAATTGTTTTGATATTATGACATGCATATAAACTATCATTGAAGTGAAATAAATTTAATCTGCTAAATTACTTGTATATAACGTCCTAGCAGGAAATCAAGACTTATACAAGTTCAGCAATGCGAATTATGATACTCACCTAATAGATAACCCTTGTCTTTGAATGAAAGAAGTCAAAAACTTAAAAAGGTGACAAATGTCTTGATTGCATAAACTAAATTATTTAATTGGTGATTCCCTGCTGTGCACTCACACAAGTAAAACTGTGATCATGCAAGGCCCTTTCTGATTGATTCTGTACACAAGCAGTAAAGTGGGTACCTGGTGAAAGTAATGTAGAGAGGACGTTCGAATACAATAAAAGACTTTATCATTTTAGCAGTGCTGGTGGGAAATATATGCAATCTAATTATTCTCATTATTGAAAACACATAATGTAATAAAAAGATAAACAAATGATCTGTTACTATCTGCTCCAGGGCTCGATAACTTATGAGTTCCCGTGTGACCGGTGGCTGGCATCGAACGAGGAGGACGGTGCCATTGTAAGAGAACTCCTCCCGGCAAAGGCCACAAAGGAAGTGGTTGGGAGAGATGGAGAGGTCAAACAGGTCGATCAGAAACTCAGGGACAAACTTCAGGGTGAGTGTGGAATATATTTATGTTTTGTATGTCAACCAGGAAATATGGGATAGGCTTTGTGTGAACAGCAATATTTTCGGGATGACAACTTCTTTATTGTGAAAGTCATGACATTTTGTAGTATATGCTCACCTTCATCAGATGGGATGTGAAGGAATAAGCCTATACTCTGTAACAAAGTGCTTGTCACAATAAAGAAGTTGTTATCCAGAAAATATTGCTCGTATGTCACATCAAAATGTTTTTCAAAGACTTAAGAGACTCTGTGGAAATTTGTATTCGATAAAATGATGAAAAACATAATCATTTTGATAACATTTAAATTTCCGAAAGAAACAATATTTTTATTAATGAAATATACTCAAATAAGTTACACATTAGATTTATCAACAATGCCATTTTATCACATGGCAAGGCTTTCCATCATGCATCATGTATCGAAAACATATATGTCTTTGCAGTAATATCCCAGCGCATTTCATTTTCACTGAAATATCCAAAGAAAACCATCCCTTTAAGTCACTTGTGCCTCTATAGATATATTTAACATTTCATGATTATATTCATGCACAGAAACAATACTGCTAATTAATTCATATCCATATTCTTTACGTACCATTTTTTTATAACTTTAGAGCTCTCTTAAATTATTTTCTTGAAGTTTGAATTTATTTTCCAGCTAAGAAGTACATAGTGAATGTCTTCACTGGGAGTGAGAAGGGGGGTGGCACTGACGCTAACGTTTTCCTCACCATATTTGGAGAGAAGGGAGACACAGGAGAGAGAAAGCTAGCAAATTCAGAAACTCATCGCGATAAGTTTGAAAGAAATCAGGTTTGTGATCTTTTTCATTTGAATATCAATGACTTTTGATATTCTTACAGCATTGTCTATAGTTAAAATATCAAATGTTGTTCCATGAATAATCAACTAAAAAAAACAATATATTTTTGTATTTTGAAATATTATACCAAAAGTATTCAAAGATGAAAAAGCAGAATAGTGATAAATTTTAAATAGCCAAATTTTCATATTCATATTGTTGTATTGATTTTTATATGTAAGGTGAGATGCCATTTTAATTAAAATATTGTTGTATTCAATATAAACCTCTCCACTTGAATCAGGTTAATGATGATATTTTGCCTCATTTATGTACCTGGTTTGTATAAGCCAAATCTTTCAACAAACTTCACAATTTCAAAGTTGGCTTTGGTCATGGATGGTTCCCCCTCAACCTCCAATAATCCATGAAGCATCTAATTAACTTTGTCTGGCCTTACAATTACAACAACTACACATTATACTTTCACTTGCAGCATGACAGGTTCCAGCTAGAGGCAGGAGACCTGGGAAGGATCTACAAGATCTACATCCGGCACGACAACTCCATGATCAGCCCGGCCTGGTACCTAGACCGTGTAGAGATCACAGACCCCGCAGACAATCAGAACTACATCTTCCACTGTGAGAGATGGCTGGCTAAAAACAAGGGTGATGGCAAGATTGAGAGGCATCTCTATGTGAAGGTATATATTATCAGCCTTCAAGATCCCTCAGATCATCATCCCAATCCCAGCTCACTGTGCCATCCACAAACTCAAAACTAGCCGATAATGCCTTTTAAGTTGCTACACCTAAACTCTGGAACTCTCTTCCACTACGTGCAAATCTGTTTCTTCCTTCAAGAGACTTTTGAAAACACACCTTTTTACCTCTATCTCTCACTATTAAAGCACCGTTGAGCAGGCCTGGGCTGGAAACCAGGCGCTATATAAATCAATTATTATTATCATTATTATCATTATTATTATTATTATTATTATTATGTTCCTTTCTTTGGGGAGAACTATATGTGCCAGACAATGAAAAACAGCAGATCCCGAAACTTTTAAAGAGGGGTTAATTTTTACAGTTGATTGAAGAATAAGATTTTAAGATTTGATAATTCCAAAGGTAATTTTGGGGGGTGGGGGTTTGCGAGTTGGTTTGCTCAGGATATGTCAGTGCTTGCAGTAGTGTGTGACTCTTGTTGGTCCTTGTATGCTTCAAATCCTGAAATTGACTCGGTCCAAAAGTATTTTATACTGCATATGCTCTCATGTTTTCAATTTTGATATTTTGATAACCTTTTTGGTAGACAAGATAGATACAGTTGTGTTCAAATTCTGAACTGTACAGAAAATATTTTGCTGTGTACATACTCTGATTGAACTATTTCAATAGAAATTGGAATGTGTCATATTTTGTAATGAAGTCTATTTTTTATACATGAAATTGCTAATAAGGACTTTTAACCTTTTTAAAATCAATTCATGATAAGTGCAAAACTCTGCATAGGATGTAAAAAAATTAATATCAACCCTCTTCTTTCTACTCCTTACAGGGTTACGATGGTGAGATGTCGAGTACAGGAACACTCAGGTCTGCTAGGATTGGCTCCATGACGAGTCTTGACTCTGTTCGGAGTTCTGATCCATTCAGTAAGAGCCCACGACTAAACAGGAAGCAGCTAGCCAACATGTCTTCCATGGAGGAAATACCTGAAGGACCAAGTGAGTCCTTTAATAGTTTAGCTTATGTATTTTGCTTATCTTTGGAGTGAGGTTCAGCATTCTAACTGCTACACCACTGTGCTTGACACGTATTATATACCTTAGCCATCTTCATAATGAATTCTTTCATGAATAATTTGTTCCTGTTGATATTGATAAAGCGTTGATGGTTTTTCAGTTTTAACCAATTCTATTTAAGTTTTGCTTCATTTTCATTGCCGCAAAGATATTTCACCATTTTGCAGTGGCGGATCCATAGACAGTTCAGGTGGTTCAAACCCCCCACCACCCAACTCCCACCCCCCAAACTTTGGAATTCTAAAGAAAATATTCCATAAAACTGTTGACCCCTAACTGCCTTTTCAGTAGGTGAACCCCTTTTAACAATCTGCGATCCGCCACTGCTTTGTGCCTGCGTAATGTAGCCTTGTCACTGTGTTTATAGATATTGTGATCATTTGGAAGTAACAGCCGAATCACACTTTGCAATCCTGTCTTGTAGCGATCCCATACACAGTGAAGGTGACGACAGGTAACGGGGAGGATAATGGTACAGAGAGCAATGTGTGGGTTAGGATAATCGGACCGAAGAAACTGCACACAGGCCGATTGTTTCTGGAGCTTGCGCAGAAAGAGAGTTTCCTACCAGGGTCTGTGGAGACATTCTCGCTGGAAGCGATAGATGTGGATGAAGTCAGGAAAATAGAGGTGGGTATATTTCTTGTATGTCTGAAGCGTTTCGGCTGATTGGTAAGGCAGTGTGGACAGTCAGTGCTTACAAGAGGTGCCTAAGGATAATCAATCTAATTAAACTTTACTGTGAACATAATTATGAATAAATGTTTCAAAATATTGCCACTACCAGGAAACAAATTCATTTGGTGGTCACCTCTAAACATGGTCTGACTACAGTCAGTATATTTCAAAGAAGTTACTTGCCCTTTGCTTCTGACATTGAAAGCGTTTTCTTGAGGCCTTGTGTTAGGCTAGCTTAACTCACATCATAACATACAAATATACATACTGTCCTCAGATGGTTTGGCACTGGACTAAGTTTGTATCCCAGTGGAGGAAATATTTGAATCTTATTTTCCTCTGATCACTATCTATTTTAATCAAACTGCAGCAAGTGTGATCCAAAATATCTCAATACAAGCTATATTTAGTTATGTCCTTGTCATTCTTTAACAAAAATAATTAATATTTTTTTAGATATATATCTGCATGATGTTTATAAAGGAACATATAAACGTTAAATAGGAAAATATATTTTGGGTATATTGGGATGAATTCAACTTATTACTCATTTATACTGTTAAGTTATGATTAAAATCCTGCAACATCCTACATCATGTTATACATTGTATACTTTTACAAATATAAACCAAATTTCTACTCCAGGTGGGTCATGACGGCGTCGCGCCCGGCACTGGCTGGTTCCTGAAGGAGGTTGAGGTGGATGTTCCAACAAAAGGCAAACACTTCCACTTCACCACCAGTTGTTGGCTAGCTCGTGACAAGGATGACGGCAAAACTAGCAGGATCTTTAGCGTCGATGACGGTCAGAGCTCAATGACCTCCTACAAACCTAGTGAGTTGAATTTTTAATAAAGTCCAAATTCTTCATATTTAGTTTTGATATAGCTTGTTGGTTGGGAATTTCTTAGACATAAGATGGATGACTTTGGATATGTGAGCTGAATTTATCATTTGTATAAAAAAATTATATTTTTTTTACATGTCGGTGAGATTTTTACATCTGTCTACATGTGACACCAGGATCGGATAGTGAAAGTGTTACTGAAATATTACCTGTTTATAAATTGACCTTCATCTCCATCAAGTCCCACACCCCAAAAATTCCATTACTAATATTGAATATACACAGTTATATTCAGCTATGTGATCATTGTCAGATCACTTTGTCCGAGTTTGAATCCTGACAATACCTTGGTAACACATCAACAGAAAACATTTGTGTACTGTTGCCTATTCATTTTTCATCTTGTTCTACACACCTTTGATATTTCAATTCTCTCATAATCTGTTCATATAATGATCAATACATGTAGTCTTCAGAGCCAATAAACAAAAAAATTGTCACCTCTCCCCAGTGATCCCGTACGAGGTGACGGTGCACACCGGTGACGTATCAGAGGCTGGGACGGACTGTAAGATCTTCATGACTGTGTATGGACAGAAGGGGGCGTCGTCCCCGTTTGAACTCCCCAAGAATGAGGAAAGGTTTGAGAGGGCAAGGACAGACTTGATTAAGGTAAGGAATATAGTTGGGGTTTTTTATTCTGAATATATTTATTGTTTATTTTATAGAGGAATGATTGATTTATTGTATTTTTCTTATGATTTTGAGGAAAGCTTTGGGTACATTGTACATGGATTCTAACAATTCAAATGTCAAACAAACAAAAGCTTTCTTGTATGAAAAAGTATACAAAATAACTATATATATATATTCATTTTTCCACTGATGCGCCCCACCAGTTAGATCCGCCGGTTTCATTTAGTTGACCCGTAAACCTACAAATAGTTAACCCTTCAAGATCACCGTGGAGAAGCGTCATCTCTTTTTGTAAATTGTAACAATCTTATTATAAAGTATATATTTATTAATGGTTATCGGCAGCTCATAAACAAATTAGCCTGTAATGACAAAAAAAACAAAGTGTACAATAACACCAATTGAATGAGATATTTAGATTAATTATCATTCTATTATTTATGTTGCTATTTTCCTCACAGATGGAGATAGATGATGTGGCTCCTCTAAAGAAGCTGAGAGTCTCCATCGAACCTAAAGCTGGTCGTCAGTCATGGTACCTGGAGAAGGTGAGCAGAGAAGAAGTTTGATTAAACTAATTGATTGATGAATTAACAACATTTCATTTACTGATTGAACAAATTTACATTTGGAACAGGTCATTTAGCACATAAATTATCTGCCCATGCACTTATGCATGCAGTTCCAAGATATATGAGGTTGAGATAGTGCAGTGGTTAGCGCGTTGGGCTTTGGATGAAAAAGTCTGTGGTTCGAATCCCGCAAGGGGCTCTGTAACATTGTCTGCAGAAGAGAACTGTTCTACATACAATTATTTCTTGTTTTGGTGTAATGCTGCGTACACTGAATTACCATCCACGGTTCGCTGGTTCCAGCCGAAGCTCGCAGGTTTCACCACAATGTAGAGCCAAGTTAGTGTTGCGGGCTTACTCCCTGCAGTAATACTATCAGCCGTATATAATGTGAAATACTCTTATTAGCGCCTAATCACTTCATCTCACTTCCTAGATGACAGAAATCTAATTTTTTTTTTAATGTTTTTATTCCTTCAAAAGCATGTTCATGATATGATACAAGATATTCTGATGACATATAGGCAACATCCAGAGGACATACTTACATTGAGAATTGCTTGTAATGTGCTCTTACAAGAATATAATAATGATTTTTCACATTTAGTCTCTTCAAAGTGGAACAATGTAAAAAAGTTATAGCATAAATGAAAATTTCTATTAGGCAACAGAAATGTTGAAGAAAAGTGTAAGGAAAGGAGACCAAAAGATAGCATAATAATATTTTAATAGCTTTTAATAGCTTTGCGTTTAAAAATGCTATGATATTTTGTAGTCTTGTAATAGTAAAGTACCGGTATTTATTTTTGAAGAAATCTAAATTTTGGCTTGATATTTTATAAGCTGGCTTTATATAAGCAAAATTACCACCTTTAGTTGGTGATTATTTTTACCAATTATTGCGTAAACGTTCCCTCTGGATTGTGGTTACCTTTTACTCTGGTATCAGAGATATTTTACAGAGAGAGAAATATTTAGTTGGTGATTATTTGTACCTTTCAAGCCCAGATATATATTTTCTTGCGAGAGGTTTATCTCCATTTCAGAGAGTACATGTAGACAATTGTATAAATTCCATACATTTTCAGAATTTGGATATTCACATAATAATTGTTTCAGGAGCTGATTCACAAAGGGAGCATGATAGTGACTCGTATTTCAACAAATATAACTTGTGTTTTGTCGTCAGCATATAATTAGTAATTTTGAAATCAAACCACCTTAATTGTAGACGCTCATTACATCGATTTGCCTTCAAATAAATATTTTTCCAAGATTGTCATATTTTTTATTTGAGAGTGTCATCCCATTTTTTTTTTACCTGTAGGCTTGTGTTAGAAAAATATTATAGAAAAACTAGCTTCTTTGATTTTGTTCACAAATACATATTGAAAAGTAGAAATGGCTATTGAACCTGGTAGTTTTATTTTGCCAATAAAAGTGTTAAAAGTGTTAGAGATTTACTGTATGCTAAAACTGCTTTTTTTATGCCTTCGTGGTAAAGAAAATTATTTTTTGTGATTCCATATATTTTTGTATTTTCTATCTTTTTATTTTTATCCTCCTTTTGAAAGAGTTATCTATGGTGTCAATAATGTCACAAACATGAAATAAGGTTATATTTGGTGTCAGTGATGCTACAAACATAAAATATTCCATTTTTGGCCATTTTTTTCGAAGTAAATAAATCAAAGTAAAGTATATAGGTGACAGGAAAATTTGTTTTTTTTTAAAATGTGAAGACACCACATAACTCGTTCTGTATACGTAATGAAGTACATATATCATAAAATAGAGTTGAAATTTGAATTTGTCTGCCATTGTAATTTATGTCATCATGATGACGATAACGATGACTACAGTGATGATGAGAATGATGATAATGCTTATGAAGTTAATGATGATTATGAGAATCATGAAGCAAATGTATCAATGATGATTATGTTATTGATGTAATGATGATGATGATGATGATGATGATGATGATGATGATGACTACAAAGATGATGAGAATGATGATAATGCTTATGAAGTTAATGATGATTATGAGAATCATGAAGCAAATGTATCAATGATGATAATATTATTGATGTGATGATGATGATGATGATGATGATGATGATGATGATGATGATGATGATGATGATGAGAATGATAATGCTTATGAAAATGATAATGAAGTGAAAGTATCAATGATGATAATATTATTGATGATGATGATGACGGCGATGTTTATGATAACAAGGTCCACAATTATGACGAAGATGATGAAAATTGATAAAACTCATGATAATGATGATGATGATGATGATGATGATAAAGATGATGATTATGATGATGATGATGAGGAAGAAGATGAAGATGATGATGATCAATGATGCTTACAATGACGATTGAGATAATGTTATGACTGATGATATATTGCAGATTGAGTTGAGGAACATGGAGACGGGAGTACTGACTGTGTTCACCTACAAGGATTGGTTGGGCAAGGAGAAAGGGAAGGGCGATGGTCGTCTCTCTGTCGATCTCCCCGCTACAGAGAGGGGCAAGAGTGTCATCTCTAGTAAGTGGATGTTCATTTAGTTTATTCATATGACTGGCACTAAAATCTTTAGATGTCATGAGGAAAAAAGGTTTTAGAATAGTTTTGTTGTGTCATGATGCCTTTTGGGCAGATCATCTCATGCGATGTTGACGTGTAATAATATTGTAGATTTAATTTAACGGCGGTGTATTTAAAAGGCGTGTAATAAGAGTTATTATGTAACTTAAAATCAGAACAATGCTATGACATCAAGAGCCCTGAACAGTATTCAAGTTTTAAAGTACATAAAGGGTGAGGGCAACATCTTCAGAATAATCTGATTATCATTTCTGACTTCCCTTATTTAGATGAATTCAAGTATCATAAAAAGTTCAAATAAAATATGATGTAGTTGAAAAAAATCATAAAACATCAATAAATTTTTATGTTTAGATCCCTCTGTTTACTTAAATCTCTTATTTTGCCTTCTCAGTATTCATACCATAACTTCTCTCTCCAGAAACCAACTACAAGATCACTGTGAAGACGTCAGATGTAAGAGGTGCAGGAACCAACGCCAACGTGTACGTCATCATATTTGGCGCCCATGGAGACTCAGGCGACCTTCACCTTAAACAGTCTGAGACGAACAAGAACCCCTTTGAACAGGCCAAGGAGGATGTGTTTCTCTTCAAGAACCTCCTCTCCCTCGGGGAACTCACCAAACTCAGGGTCTGGCATGATGATAAAGGTGAGGCATAGTAAGAGTTAATATTTAACCCTTAACCTGAGGGTCTTAGAATATTCCAAGATAGCTGAATAATCAAAATGATCACCATTCCTTGTAATTTTGGCATTCAAAATGGTTGCATTTGTTAGTTAAAAACATGTTTTATGGGGGATAATGACTTCTTTATCGAAAACATTAGGCATTTTCTGTTTGACATTCAGTTGCTATTGCAGGGGGAGGGGGGGGGGGGGGGGGGTTTGGGGGAGTTCTAGGGTGTTCAAGGCCATTCTTTTTGAAATTATGCTTTACAAATCAGATGTAAAGGGGGCGAACTCCAAGATAAACAAGCCTTTTCAATAGGAGACCCCCCCTTCCAATCTATATTCATCTGGATCTGCTACTTACATTGATAATAGTTCTATTTCCCATCATCTCATATCCATATGATTGTTATCCATATCTTTCTCTTAATTTTTCAAAATGTTTTGCTTGTATTCCTTCAAGAAAATTTACTAGGTTAGTAAATGAATTGATATTTTGAGTTTTCTCAAAATATAACATTTCACAAAACAGTACAATTTAACTTAACCTGCAAATGCAATTTCATACAACATATTACTTCATCGACCTAGTTCTTACTTAGCACATGTTATCATATTGACACATAGACTTCTTGACTACCATATTTCAGGAACCAGGCAATGGAATAACAGAACGTTCTAATTTAGATTTCAGTAAAAACATCTTTAAAATGGAATCATATTTGTTAACTGTTCATAATAAAGATTTAAGAAGCTTTCTGACACTTTTAGGAATAGGTGAATTGAAAATAATGAAAAATACCAGAAGAAGAAATGATATCCCCAGAGAATTAAGATTTTGCTCTTTTTGAAAAAATGTTTTAGAAGAGGAATTACATTTTATGTTTTTATGTCCATTATATAATGAATTAAGAATAAAATATATGCTCAATTTTGAATGTAAAAATAATGCAACTCTAACTGCTCTTTTGCAAACTGGAAATGATAATCGCGCATATTTGTGTGCAAAGTATGTCAAAGAAGCTTTTTTGTTATGATGTTCTCTACTTTAATTCCATGCATATATTTCTAAAGCCTGTAAATATATGTTACGTTTCATTTGTTAGCACCAAACCTGTACGTTGATAAATTTGTCTCGAAAATTTTGTACATGGGCCTGTGGCCTTTATACTTAAAAAACTTCTATCTAATAACAGATCAACTGATCCCAGGTTTGTATCATGCGTGACAGCTTATATCTAAATATTCAAGCTTGCTTGTGTAAATAAACAGTATGATGTTGATGGCTTTTCGTGATTATGCTAGCTATTATGTATGATACGTTATTTATAAAGTATTTATGCTTTTGAGTTGCTTTTGCAATCAAATTAATATATCATTTACAGAAATATTGACATGAGACAATTCTTTGGAATAAGTGCTATGAAAGCTTTTGTGTTTAAATATTGCATACATTAGATGTATTTTGGTTTGCAGTTTCACATTCAACTAGTTAAAAGGATAGTTTCAGTGGGATATCTTGGAAATTAATGACTTTAAAACTGTCATCAATGACATATCCAGTTGATATGTTTGTCTGATTTGAATTTGAAAATCTGAAAAATTGCAGACATTCATTAAAAAAGAAACACAATGAGAAGTGAAGTCATTCATTGACACTGCTGCCCGTGGGATACAAAGTCATCGTTGATTAGTATAACAATTAATTATTCGTACATTTGTGGATATGACATGTATAAATTTTATAACCATTTGTTATTAGCATAATGAGAAAAAACATATATTTAAATAAAACCATTGTTAGGTTGTAAAATGAATAAAATCTAGGTTTTATCATTGATTTTTTTGGTTTAAATAAGAGGATTTAAAGTCAATACTAAGGATGGGTAGTGTCCTTAATCAATATTGCAATATATTGCAATACTGAAAAGCGTATTGCCGAACATATTGTATTACATTGGTATTTTTAATAAGTCAGTTTTTCCATGCTCTATTGACTAAATAACAGCAATTACAACAATGATCAATGCTCAACTGGCCGTCATTTTGTAAAGTAGAGATAATTTAGTGAATGCTTTCAGACTTTTACATGTCTGTGCTATTTTCACTTTGCAAGTTCACACTTTTCATTACAGTGAAATAATCTCTTGTTTTTTTATATTTTCTTCAATTTTACATGGAAATTGATCATTTGAAAACTTCCAATATATTGGATACTTTCTGAAGAGTGTCAATGTTGTTTCTGTATTGTGTTATACCAGTGTACCAATAATACCGCGCACCCTTAATCAATACACAGTCAAGTGATACATTGGTAACTGCAAATACATCTTTATTTATCAATAAATGTGATGTTTCATATCTGTGAAGAGTGTGTCATACTGATCCTATAATTTAAAATCCCCTCGCCAGGTTTTGGATCATCGTGGCACCTGGGGTCGATAGAGATTGAGGACATGTCCACTCACAAGACCTACACGTTCGTGTGTGACCGCTGGCTGTCCAAGAGCGAGGACGATAAACAGATCATCCGTGAACTGACCTGTAGTAACAACTTGACCTCTGACTCCGGCAGTTCTAAGGATAAAGTTGGTGAGTTTTACAGGAGCCAATGAATATAAGATATACACTCAAAAATACACAAGGACTCTGTTTATCCCTTGCCCTCCACAGCTCATCACTCTCCGCTTTACTCCTCTCCCCACATGAATGTTGGCCCATTGAAAAAAGTAGATCATTAGTAAACCGTCTCCTTGGGACAACTTGACGTCTGACTCGGGCAGTTCTAAGGATAAAGTTGGTGAGTTTTACAAAGCCATTGAATATAAGATTTACACTCAAAAATACACAAGGACTCTGTTTATCCCTTGCCCTCCACAGCTCATCACTCTCCCCTTTACTCCTCTCCCCACATGAATGTTAGCCAATTGAAAAAAGTATATCATAAGCGAACTGTCGTGTAGTAACAACTTGACCTCTTACTAGATCAGTTGGTGAGGAGGAAGAATCTATTGTACTTAACTATTGCATTAAACCTATTATTATCTACTATTGCAATACCTATTGCAATAGTTTATAAATGAAATAACAAATTCAAGAAAAAATGGTGTCATTGTCTTTCCATAGAGAAGCTTATAGTGCTTTGATTTCAACGATTTCAAAGTTGGCCCAATCTTCCTTTAGCATGGAGGTTGCCTTTTTGAACAGAGATCTCTCCTAACATTTTTCAAATAAAAAAGCTACAGTTGTTAGCTAATTTCACTTATACATTCAATAAAACACCTAAATTGACTTAACTATACAAAAATATCGATGGTTGGCTGTGCTTTTGATTGTGATTAAAAATTACTACCAAGAAATGACCATCGGAGCAGCAACATCCCAATGTTGTTACATCCCTAATACTGACACAGTATTACAGTCTTTTGAAAAGTCATTTGACCTTCTTGAGTCCATGGAAGTTTGATAATCTAATTAAAACATCTCTTTTAGATATTGATAAAGGTGCAATTAGCAAAATACTGTTGTCATTTGGTGTAGTTAAATGTTGTTTATTTTATTTCAGTTTATGATGTTGAAATCACAACAACAGACAAGAAAGAAGGTGGCACGATACACAATGGCTGGCTGATTTTGGAGGGCAGTCGTAAAACATCCAAAGCTTTCATAATGGAAAACAGTGCACAGAATAAAATACTGAGAAAGTAAGGAAGTAGAATAATTAAAATCAATTTTTAAAATCATGCTTCGGAATAAGTAGAAACAAGATAGCAACACATACTTTCTCCAAAACTCTGATCACAAGTCTGGATTAATTGAATTTGATTTTTTCAGAGCAGTATTGATTTACCTTTACACAAATGTACTTTTGATAAAGCATTTTTCAAAGCAGGTAAGGAATTTGAAATAATTTTCTTTCTAGGGGTCAAACGGACAACTTCAAATTTGTCACTCCGAATCTTGGGAAGTTAGAGTGTTGCATCTTGGGAGCTTTTGCAAGAGACGATCGTCCCCCTCCCACAGGGGAAGGAAAGGACGCGTACTGGCACTGTCATGAAGTCGTCGTCACAAACACTACAAACGGAGAGAAGTGAGTTTACTTTAAGAGATTCATCTATATTTCTATTTATTTTTTTACTTTTTTTAATTACATGTTGAAATATTGGTCCACTTAGGTAAAAAAAAATTTCAACAAAATGGCTATGTTACATTTTTGTAACAATTTATGTAAACCATTTAATGGTTGTAGTTTTTCATTCTCAAAGCATTCTCATAGCCCATATTATTGTTACTCTGGGGAAAGAGAGTGATTAGTTTCCACCATTGAATTTTCATAAGATTGATTAAAATCATTTATGTAATGTTGACTTTAAAACTGTATTGTCCACAAATTTTCATCCAAAATCTTAAAGAAATTTATGTTTCAATATTGTAAACAAACCAAAATGTCTTTTTGCATACAACAAATCAAAAGTATATAGGTTGATAGATCAATGCATACCAACTTCTGTTAGTGAAGTAGATTCTCCAAAGGTCATTTTATGAGTGCTTCATAGTTACCTGTAACTGTTTTAACTCTAATAAAAGATTTGTGAATGAGTTTCTAAACCTTTACAGCTCCCAATGTACAGGGCAAGGATTTCAACCTGCAGAAAGCTTCTGATGAAGAGTTTGTTACTATTGTTTATCCAGTCTTTTAGTATATGTGTTAAAAAGACACAGTAAGAAATAACCGATGCCATCATGTGATACATCTTGTCTCTTCAGGTACCACTTCCCCTGCAAGTCTTGGATCCCCATCACCCCTAAAGTAAGCAAGAGTTCAGGCAAACAGCTGGATGTTGGCAAAGTCGAGGAGGGTCAGGTTGCTCGCACCAGAGGTAGGGGTTTAAATCCAGGTCTTATGGCATTATGTGAAATGTTTATTGCAAATGAAGGGGTCAAAACACATGTTAAGATTCTGATTTTATAATATTTGGTAATGTTTTGAGTTATTATCATTATAATGATGTGAAAAAAAGATACATATATAATTCTGAATTTTAAAATTCAGTTCAAAGTTATTACTTTGTTTATTATTCTCATATTATTTTTTGACAGGTGGATATGAATACAGATTTGATCAAAATTATACAATCATTAAGAAAAAAATGATGATGTATAGTTAGCAAAAAAGATTATTTAGAAAATTATTTTAGATTTAGATAGGATCATGTTTGTTATCTTTAAATGAGGAAAACCCATGTGACAATTTGTTTAAAATTCTACAGTCTTGAAGCTTTCATTTTAAATTTGAAAACAACTCAGCAGGCTGAAGGTTAATCAGGAGAGCTTTTATGCTCAAGTTGCTTACTGTATATCATGCTTAACTCTCTTTTCATATAAATATTCTTTAAAATAGAGATATATCTTACATAAATTACTACCTAGGAATTTACCATAAACTGTTTAATTTGCCATTGAAATATTTTTGGTTATTCTTAAAATTTAACATTTTCAGACTTGGCGCCAGTGAAATACGAGATCATAGTCCACACTGGAGATGTGAAAGGCTCTGGCACTAATGCCAATGTTTCTATTAACATTTTCGGAACCAATGGAGACACAGGAAAACGGCCGCTGAAGCAGAAATTCAGAGACTTGTTTGAAAGAAACCAGATTGATAAATTCCAAATTGAGGCTCTTGATTTAGGTGAGTTTTTATCAATTCCTTTTTAATACAACTAAAATATGGAAAAATAGAATGAAAAGTGGCTTTTAGCAATTGATCAAATCCGTTATAATATTCTTTAATAATAGTGTGAATATTGTTATTATTTTATTTTCTCTGATAAAAATACAGACTTTTTTCAAATAGTTCTTCTAGGATATCATAAACAAATTCAAATGAAAAAGCAAAAGGATGTAGTTTATTTCTACTTTATTAAAAAACAGGACAATGTTATGGATAAAGAACTCCTTTATTCTGTTTAACAACGTTTTGCATAGATCTAATTTTGTTGCAAAGCAAGATATTAATTTCTATATGGAAATGTCATTCATACGGAATAAAGAAGTTATGTTTCAATAAAAACTGTCATCGTTATTCATCACTCTGATTTCTATAATGTCATTCAAAGATGTGAAACTTAAAGTGACACAGCCTTCGTTTATAATTTTTTATTTTCGGAAAAAATATATAAATATTCCGGGTTTTTTTTAATTTTAGGTGAGCTGAGGAAGATCCAAATCGAGCATGATAATTCTGGGTTCAGGCCTGGATGGTTCCTGGACTATGTTCATATAGTCAACCTGGCAACCAACGTCACAACAAAGTTCCCCTGCGATAAGTGGTTTGATAAGGAAAAGGGAGATGGAGAAATATCTCGTGAAATTTACGCAAGAAGTGACTAACTGACAAAAACATTCCAGCACAAAAGTCAACAAAAACATTTTAAATGAAACCTTCCATCCGCATTGATATTTCATGACATTTGACTTATATTTATGATAAATTTGTGATGTTTTTTTTACACACATCATGAACATTCCATAGTCTTTTTCTTCCTAAAACCTTTTGTTCAAGTTTAACCAATTACCTCTGAGACTGTAATGTTTCAGCTCAGAATATTGCTTGCCAGTTCAATCAAGGTTGTAATTCCTAAATTTTGCAGTTTGAGTTGTCATCATTTGATTTAGCAGCTTAATTTTGAAGTCGGTATTTTTCATCGTGATGTCATATTTGAAATACCTTACTAACAAGCATTAATTGTGTTTTATGCTTTTTTACAAAATATTTCTCCCAGTTATACTCCATTTTTTTAAATGAATTTCTTTGAAGTCCACACAAAAGTAAAAACTTTGAAGAAAATGTAATTTCATTTACAAACTTGATATAATTTTATGATTCTATGATGTTATAAGTTTTAAATTAAGAAGTCAGAGATGTCATTTTACATCGAAAGCGTATCCATGTGTAATTTGATTTATTACCTTTATAAAATACTTTAATACGTTTTTCATAAAACAATAATACTCTATCATTAAACCTCTAAATGAATAATGTCAAACATTTACATTTGTCACAATTTGACCCAGGATGACCAACACTTTCAGGCCACAAGGTATTTTACTAAGCAGAATACTAAACCCACTCCTGTGTAATACCGTCTTTTTCCTAAAACATTCATAATTTTGTGTTGTATTAGCAAACAATTGTTTACTGCCCTTACAATTGATTCCTTGTATAGTAGTATAGAGTTTAGATAAAATGTACTTATGTAATGTGTAATACCAGTATTTTCCAACAAGATCATAAATAACAGAATAATTGTTTCGTACCATCCCTAACGTTTGTGCCTTGTACATAGTCTGAGATTGTAGATTTCACTGCCTTTTCCTGAGCTTACCTATCAAAATGTGTAAAATATCCCTGACAATAATATTGCTATATCTTACATAGGCTTATCTTATACATTTAGTATTTCTTTATTGTGAGTAATTGTCAGTGATAGTGTGTATGGTATTAGATTAGAAAATGTGTAAAATATCCATGAGGCTACAATAATATTACTATATCGTACATAGGCTTATCTTATACATTTAGTATTTCTTTATTGTGAGTAAGTGTGCATGGTATTAGATTAGCTACAGGGCTTATAATCAATATATTGAATAATGGACAGTGTTCATTGATAGGTTGAGATAACTACTTACAAAAATATATATAGATTGTACTTTTAAGTGTGTAAAGCCTAAGTAACATATATATATAACAAATTGCTATAATTGTGGATGTTTGACAAGACTAGAAAGTTTTTTATAAAGTTTTTAAGATTTAATGATAAGGAAATATATAGACAATATTTTACATGTTTCATTTAATAAAATTTTGATATCTTGTATGACTGATACTGTTATGAACATAAGCTTCATGTAAGTTTGTGAAGGTCTTCATCATTTAGGTAGTGTAAAATTTATTGTTTTATGAATCTGTATATAGTTAAGACTCAAACTCTTAAACCTCTCTCTTATGTCATAAATGTTCACTTTTATCAATTTACAAATCACAATTTCCTAATTTTTGTGAATAGAAAACTAATCCTCTGTGATATTTGTCAAGAATTGTATTGTGCCATGTACATGTCTTAAGGCCATTATGTTATTTTACAATTGTTTTTTACAATGTAAATATTCTTAATATTTCCATAGAAGTCAACATATAGTTTTTGTCTTATGATTAAGTGTTTTTAAGTACTTTGATGTCATATGTTCATATAATATCTATATATGTATGTTCATGTAATATTTTGATAAATACATGCATCAGTAAATGTGAAAAGCTAACTACAATTGATGATTTTAAGATATTTTAGTTGAAACTTGCATGATAGTTGTAGATATATGTAGATAGATGGAATAAGTAATATAGTCATATTAATATATTAATTTCAAAATTGAAGTAATAAAAAACCTGCACTTTTACACACAAATTAACCAATAGACTTGATCACACACCAAATCACACAGAATGTCATTTTTAAATTTTTAAAACCTATGTACATTCCAACTGTTGTAGAGTTCTGACAATAGCAGGATACTCTGCTTGATTTGTGAATCTTTTTCGCTCTTATTGGCAGCTCAAACTTATCTGCTTTATTTCTGACTGTTCATGTCGGCCATTTTAGCTGCAAAACTGCTCATTACTTGACTGATAAACTTTGATAGGCTGTTTTAGCTGCAAGACAATCTCATTTAAATTGGATCAAACCTTGGCTTGTTCCAAGAAACGCAACAATGTTAGAGCAGCCAGTTTTGTCTGATTTAAATGAGATTGAGATCAACGAGTGCTCACTATATTTTATACCCTTAATGATTGGCAAACTTCGATGTGAGTTGTTTTAGCTGTAAGAAAATCTCATTTAAATCAGATCAAAACTAGTCGCTTGATTAAAAAAATTCAGCTAGTTTTGTTTGGTTTTAATGAGTTTGAGATCAAAGAGTGCTCACTTTACTTTATACCCTTCTTAATTGGCAAACTTCGATGTGAGTTGTTTTAACTGCAAGTAGTACATTTGATTCCCTTGATTAGCAAACATTAATGTAAGCTGTGTTAGCTGTGATCCTGTGTAGAGCTTTTGATACTGAAGTCAAATTGAATATCATGAATGCCCTATAATATGAGTGAAAGCTAACTGAATTTCATTATTGTCAGTTAAAAATAATTTTATTATAAATTTTAAATGAACTATTTTGAGTAAAAGTTAAATGTCTTCTGATGTACCTAATACATATAGTAATGTATCATTCTATGGCCACTCTAATCATTTTAAAAGTAATCTCTCGTAAGAATTCTCCTCATATGTACTACTATCCTCAACAAAATAATTTTAAAGTTTTATAGTGAAAAATTACAAATATAATGTATGAAATTCTCAAAGTTAGGAAACTTCAATTTCTGCAAAGTGCTATTATTTTCTCAGGGAAAATATTCCTCATTTAGAACGTCTTATGTGTCCTTTGTATTTTAAGGGTGATATGATTTTTAATAATAATTTTATTCTATGTAGACATCTGCTTTTAGTTGATGTGATATGAGAAAGTTTATTGTCCATTAACAACATACTGTTTTAACACTTTAGATACTTGGAATGTTTAATCTAAGTGAAAAACATGTTTGTCTTTTTGATGAATTTATTTGGTTATGTGAAATTATTTACACCTTCAAGTCATTAATATGTTTATGAAATGTGTAATTAGATATATAATTTGTCAAACTTGTATGTGCACTTGTTACTCTCGCAAAGTCTTCTTTATCACAATCAGTAATTATTATTTAATTAGTTATTTCCTCTGCCTATATAAAAGTTTTGTAAATTTTTCAAGTGCCTGTAAGCTTGTGTATAGACTTATGATATCTTAATGATGATTATTATGATAACTGTGATCAGTGATGTACAATCCAATTTGTGATATAAAATATGTTTTTTTCTTTAAATTTGTTTTATATTTTAATAACAGTCTAATTTGTATAGATTTAGTTTGTCAATAACATAGTCATTTAAAAATTATATATATATTTATGTGTAGATAGATATTTAGTGCATTATTTGCATCTTCTATTGAAATAAATTAATTGAATCTTTCATTAACCACTTTTTGATTTTTTACTTTTATTCACTTTGTGATACATTCACATAAAGCAATCACAAAGTATAATTTTATACACTAATTGTTTATGGACAATAAATGCATGTAGAATCAATCCTCTAAAACACCAATAAAATATTTTCTGTGAAAGTGAACATCATTTTTGAGATATCCATATTAGTATCAAATGTGTCCAAAAAATATTTCATAAGGAAAACAAAATTCCAAAAAAATATAAATTTAAAATCTTTAAAGCTAAACTTTCAACAAATGAAGAAAATCAAAGGTGTTCCCAGTTGTAACTCCAAGACTGTTGTCCTTTCTTAAAAACAGTTGTTTCATTCTTCTACACCCACATCTCGATAATTGTATTGAGGCAAAACATCCATACATCCACCATACTTACTGTCTGTGAATTTAGCCAGAATGGCTAGGACCACACAAATGTTGTCATTATTGAAATGTTCATTCACCATAATGGTCAAGTTTAAAATTTGAAAATGAAATTGATTATCATAATTCAATTATGGTATTTTTATAATTGGGCATGTCCCTGAAATTCTTCCAATGCTACTACAAAATAACAAAATATGTAACAGTTTAAAGCATGCAAAATGCATAAAACAACCTTTTTGTAGGAGAATTTTGAGAATTGATAGTCTTTGAAACATCCGTAAAATGTTTGCACTTAACTAATAAATTTAGACCTCCAGGCAGCCCGTGTTTGCTTAACCCTAAATGAATGTAGTGAACGGTTTTCGGCTTTTTCTTTACCTTGCACTTACTATCGACACCATTGAATAAAGAATAAATAAATTGTTATAAACACTATATATTATTATGAGAGTAACGAAAGACAGCAACATTTAAAACGTGTCTAGATGAAGCGTCCATAAACTCTGAACAACAGCACGACACAACTGTACATGTCGTCAACAAATTCGGTCATAAAGTACCTGCGTTTTCAACCCAATTTTCTTATCTACAGATATAAATCAGTCGAGTGTAATCAGAGATGAGCCTTGTACCTTGTACTCAGACATATTGACATAGTGATCCTACAGAAACTGAGATGATTCACGTTATCAAGGAAAAAGAAGGGAGTTTAACTTATAGGTTAAAGAGGACGCGTTATTGTGTTGTGACTAGTGTATCCAACACTCTGGTGGTGATGACATCGCGAACCGGACTCCTGCTCGGAAATAATAGATAACGGAAAAAACATTTGTAAAACAATTTTGGTACGATGAATCTTGATGAAATATACATTTGTATGTCATTCAGCGAATGCGCAAATACTAAATATTCATAATACAATGTCAGCTGTGCCTCCTCATATTCTAGGTGACAGTACTTTTCAGTATTATTATCTACAGTGGCAGTCATATGAGGAGTCATATTTTTCATACGATGCCCTAGGGCAAAGTATAACTTTTTCATTGTGACGTCACGTCAAGAAAACATACTTTGACATCACAGGTCGCCAATGACGTTGTGTCCCAAATGCGCCTTTGCCTATGCTCGGATGTTGATTTTGATAAGGTTTTTTTTATTTCTCGACTTCAGTAATAAACAGCCTATCATAAACGTGCCCATGACATACTATGTTTAGGAAACTAGTGCCTTAACATCAGTTATATCCCTCGCTATCGCTCGGGAAATACTTATATTAAAAACCCACGTCATAAACTTAATATGTCATGGACACTCATATAATATCATCTACATAATACTAAATGTAAAATTCAAAGGAAGCAACATAACTGAAACATTCATTGAATGTAATGATCCTGCTCCATGAATTCACCGTGCATGTCATCTTAATAAGACTATAAGTGATTGTGTTTGGTGAAAGATGTTATCTACAAGTCATGCCAGAGAGAGTAAACTAATTGTAAAGGCTCTAGCTACGCAATAATTGTTGTGTAGTAGATGAATGTCATTTTGATTACATGCACTGGTGGTCCTGAACCAGAAATCTAATTGTGCTCGTATATCATATACGAAAATTCGGTCAATGAAAGATGAAGATGACAATAGCTGCATGAGCAGTCGAATTTGAGTAATGTGAGTCATAAGAATGTAGATCTAAACCGCCAGAGTCAAACAGTAGTGTACTCTAAACGGCTGGAATTATTTTGTCCTCAACGAAAGTTCTTTAAAAGCAAGTCTAGGTATGAAGTCAAAGAGACTTTTCTCTGGGCCTCTTATTTGATATTTAATAAAGTAATCGTTAATGAAAATTATTTCTCAGAGCCTCAATCTCATTGAAACGCAGCGAGGAACGAGGGACAAGGTTAGATTTGATTTAAATGAGATTATCAGAGATTGAATATTAGTTTGCCTCCTTTGCTGCAAAACTTGATATACAAATTGTCTAATTTGAAAGAGTAGCCAACTACTTCGACTGTGATATTGGTAGTCTGTCATCCAGACCCTATGGCAAAATATTAAAGGAGCTTTCTTAAGTGTAGCAAATGTTGGCAAGTCTAGTTGCCTCAGCCTCAGCCATGAAATTAAGTATTAGTACAGGACTCCTTTTTTATATCATTTAATACCAAATATTGAACAATAAATTTATGGTGAAATATTTTTTTCAGGGACTTTATGTTAGTCTATGATATTGGTGGAAACCCAGTATCAAAGGTTCGGAGGATACCAGCGGTAAAATATACACATATAAGTAATTGGAGAGTTCATCTGGTTCAGAAAATGAATGATCAACCGATGTTGATCTACTTTAATTAGATTCCTGTTATTTGAATTAGCATTAGAAACGTTATGTGACGGCGAACTGGATTATTTCACAATAATTTATTCTAATGATTATAAAACACTTATTTCCATTCCAATAAAACTCATGAAATGATTTATATATAACATTCAATTGAACGTAACGCATAAGTGGTTCAAAGTGTTCTATAAACATAAATCGATAATTACAATGTAATCTCCTATTGCATCATTTCATTACCTTGCACTGAACATGAATAGTTAGGAGGTTTAGTTTGGGCTATTAAAAGATGCTCCAGTAGGCTAATTGAAGGAAATGATTTACCTTGTGACAAGCTAATCATAGTCTTAAAGGGACCGTCAAACATGCAGCTCTAGCTGGTATGTATGGCACTACCCCTGCTCCGCAAGGGAGAATGAAATAAAAGCGTTAGATGTCCTCAAGACACCCATTTAACAAGTGCAGATTTTACCAAAACACGCCTCCAAACAACGTGACACAAATAAATCGTTTAGAAATCCGTAGGATTGTTAAAAAATATATCGATTTGCTGATTCATATTCAGGTTAAAATGTTCCACGATTCTGTGTTTAGACTCGGAGAATTGTATAGATCTAAACACCAGGCGAAGACACTGAAAGCAATATTTTGGTATACTAGTAAGTAGAAACATTATTATCTCGCAACAATAGTACAAAGAAACACGTAGCTCTTCAATGCACTGTCATTCCAACTACACGGCACCGCAATTCTTAAAAGCATACAATAAAGTTATGACGTAACAATGTTATGACGTCATATGCACGATAACATCACAAGGCTTTGATAACACTACGTTGGAAGTCTATTTATTCGGTTATTCATTAAGCTGTTATTATATATATAAAAGTCCGACGAATAGAATATAATCCACTATGAAAAAGTATTAAAATATCTTCCAGCCAACGGCCCCTTATGGAAGATTTATTAATTCGCGTCCATAGGCTATAAAATCGCAAGATTGTGAGGGGCCAATGACTTTGCGCGGGGTCAAAGGTAACAGAGCGACCTTGAACCTGATTCACATTCTCATTTTCTCATAGCCATCGAAGCGACAAGAGTGGAAACTTTACCGGCGTCAAACATGGGTAAAATAAATGGTAAGTACGCTTGAAGAAGAAATTATTGTCATGATAAAAAGTAACTACTATGTTTTTTACTAAATTTATGTTTTTGCGTTTTCAGGAGGTGCCGTTGTTGAAATGTTAGGCGACGAAATGACGAGGTAAGAATTGCATTACTCAATCAATGTTAGCCTACAATATACGTCACAACATATCGTTAAAAAAATAACAATGAAATGTCAGATTCGTGACTGGTTTGCCCAATTTTTTATGGATTTAATAGTGACAAATTGTCATATCCGCCAGCGCCCTGATCTGTAGAGAGAAGGGAACTCTTGTCTGATCATGTTTCAAGAAAAAAAGAGAATATTTTGTGATTATGAATTCGAAATGCACTAATTAATCTTGCCATCTTTGCCAATTAAGTGCACTTGTCAGATGTTACCAATGTTCGATGTAAATTAGATAAATTTCCAAAACAGAATTGATAATTGTGCAATATTTTCCTTAGGATACAATTTAAACTGAAAGAGTTTATTACCCTTAATTGTTTACCTTCTTTAGTGTTTGAGATAGTTTGTTTATTATCCAAATCAATCTTCAGAACTTATCATGGCATTCTATCATTGTTACAATATTGATTTTATGATGTCATAGCATTATCATACTAGACTAGTATCTTGACGATAATGACTGGCTCCAAACACTGTTCACAGTAAATAAACCTTTCATGTGTTAGATTAAGCGATAACATACCTAAATTCTAGATATTGCAGCAATCAAATCTTCATAATGCTTTTGAATAATCAGTCAATGACCTCATGTACAATGCTTTGGCAGAACATAGTTAACAAAGCTATGATGTCACAAAGTCGATGACTTAACAATGCATTGATGTCATAATGCTGATGATACACAGTGGTATGACTTCACGTGTCAGTTGTATGATCAAAGACTCATTTTGATTTGTTATTGAAAGTGACATACTGTCAGTGAAATAAATCCTCTACCTATGCCTTTATTGCCATCTGGGTGACATTATCAGAACATTGCTATGACATCGCTGCTACCGGTTTTCTCAGGGTGTAAATACATTGTTGAAAGAGGCCAATTTCAAAATATAAATCAAATAAATTAATTCAATAAATAAGAATTTATTACTCGCCTGATTGTATTTCTAGTCAAACACCAATTGTAGAATCGTAATGAGATCGAGTATCAATAATTTTAACACTGAACCACACTATAAATATATCAATATGTTATACTGTATTTGTATTGGTGACATAAAAATATTAATTTTCATTAAGAAATTTTATTTTCAATGCTCAAAGCAATTTAGTCGTTGCTAGAATTTGTAGAAATATTGAGCATCAAGCAAATGAATATAGTGTTCACAATCTGATGCACTTGACCATTTATCATCATTGACTAAAGGAATGGCAGAATCGTAGATTAATAATGGCAACATGCTGCACATTAAGGTAATGTCACTGCATATAATGGACAGGTATTCTGTGGACCTGAAATATACACATGTAAATATCAGCTTGGACTTTGACCAACATGTTTCATTCGCATGAATAAGATCATGCCTTATCAATGGAAAATTTTCACAGTAATTATCTTGTAGAATATGGCCTAACATTGTATTAGATGAATTATCTGAACCATGTTTTAGACCTCATACAGTTTTACAATGAATAGGTTCATCTTATATGTATAATGATCCAAATGTCATTGAAGAGGGTTAGCTTAACAGATTGATTAATCCTAACTTGTAGGGCTTGAACAGGCTATACATCTGAATGAAATAAAACATGGGATTTAGTTTTTTTCCTCCTCATAGCCGTTCAACAAAATAATATCTATAAAAAAATTTAAATTGTTATCTTGTAAAATAATATAAACTCTCTCTTAATATTTGTTCCCAAATATGCGAGAAAATCTTTGATGTTTGTTTAATGATATTGCACATTTTGTGTACAATGATTTAATCTTTGTTGACAGTTATTCACAAACCATGTTAAGAGTATCTTCTTCTAAAGAATATTTAGCTTGTAGAGATATATTCTTTTTGTGACCCATATCCTAATGACATACATTTTTCTTATCTCTGAAAAGTAGTTCACCATGGGCTACGGGTATTAGAGCATGTGCACTGACTTTAAGAGAACAAACATTTTAATGTAAATATATATATATATATAATTGTTCTTTAGCTTGCTATTCTTCAGTTCAATCAATGTTTATAGGTCCTATGAGATAATTAGATGAATAATAAACTAAAAAATCAAAACCAAAGAGCAGCCTGTGTACCTATGCCATTTTATATTTTATTTTACATTTAATGAAGTTATTAAGTGTTTTTAGTGTGAATTTATTACGTCAGCACCACCGTCACAATGGCATGTAAGTTGTAGAAAATATTTGTAGCACAATAATGGCAATAATGCTTGATTATTGTGGGCGAGTTATAAACAGAAAACAAAATTCGTACCATTTGACTAATGAATGAATTTCCTCATTTCATACCAGATCATTAACTTGTTTGATAAAAATTATGTTAAATGGAAGATTGTTTAGTGTCCTCAATTAATTTACTTGACTTGCCATGGATTTGGAAATACGTCACAGATGATGACATCTTTTTAAGAGGTTTTTATCTGAGAAATGGTGATGTTAAGGTCAGGCTATATCAATATCTTCTGATCACATTTCTGAATGTTGAAATTGTAGATTGTAGAAATCTTTCATTATGATGGAATATTATTTATCTTTGTCAATATCACTTAAAATCTGTACTTGATATGTTTTTTTTCAGAATCATTTGGGACCTTATCAAGGAGAAACTTATTCTGCCATTTATTGACCTTGAACTTCATACATTTGACCTTGGTATTGAATACAGAGACAAAACTGATGATCAAGGTAAGTTATTTTGTTAAGATTAAAAAATTTAAATTTTATCTGATCAGACCTACAAGTTCAGTTCAACAGTTATGCTAGGATGCTAAACTTTTGATATATTTTTTAAAACATCATCTTGTTATGATGAAGAAGTGCAATGCCAAATCATGTCTTTTAGCATCATGATAAACCTAGTTGTTCAAGTTTTCTCACACCCCAACACCCCCTCCCCCCTCCCTCCCCATTGTATCAACTTTGAAATATCATATCAGGGATTTTAGTAGTCTTCCACATCACACATTTATAATCCTAATGAGCTACAGAGCCCATGGCTCTATTTTCATTTGACATTAACTCCCTTTTCTTCAATTTTAGTTACAGTGATGACTTAGCTCCTCCAGTTGCTTGACTTGAAATTATTGAAACGAGTGCTGTTTAAGTGTACATGGGTTTATGATTAAATATGAACTGCCAATTGAAGAAGAAGATAGAAAGGTGTGGTTGCTCTGACACTTAAATTGTAGAAGATAGGCTAAGTGGGTCGCTTACAATACTTACCAGATGACCTACTTCCTTCATAAAAATTACTATTAGTCAACATGTGTCATACTTATTTAATATCAGGTTAAACTATCAGGTCTACTGATATTTGTTGGGCTAGATAGTTTACCAAAATTTGCATGCAGATATTGCAAAAATTTCCTCCTGTATTGCAGTAATATTGTATCTACTCTATTTCTAAAATATATATTCTGTCTGTTCATTTTAAGGATAACATTTTAAAGAAAATTCCTTTTAAATATTTCCAAATATAAAACATTCCTCAAAGAAGTAAAAATTCAAATGATAAGTTTGTCAAGTACAATTTCCAAAATAGCCTCTGCCATTTCTATTACAGTTTAACATATGTTCTTGCACATCAAAAGCATTCACTTGCATCTTCAATGTGCAACATTACCACAGAACAAGTTATATCTAATTTATAACAATGTAATTCAATTTAAATCCTTCGGGGGGATAATTGTTAACATTAAAATCATATTGTGATATATTCATACCTGTCTATCCAAATATACTGTTGATATTGGAGAGCCCTAGAAATTTTCTTTACAAAATAAAGACAGTTATGTTAGGCCATTTATCTAATGGTCGTCATGTTTTATGTGAACTTTTTGGATGTCACTTTCACGTGGGCTGACAGGTTGTCAAAACATGAAATTGGCATCTCCCTCTTTTTGTGTAATTTGAGTCATAATTTTGAGGTTTTAGTAAATTAATGTCAAGATACAAGTTTATTGTCTTTAGTTAAGTGCATTTCTGATAGTTAAGCCTAATATTGTTGTATTTAACTTTGAGAAGTTTAAGAGCTCATGTCATGTTTTAGAACATATAGTGCTAACAGTTATAGCTATGTGTTTTGTATCAGGTAATTTCTTAACAGAATATAGTCTGCATATGTTTTTCTGTTGATAAATTTTAAGGAATATTCCTTAAAAGTAGTGGCAAGATAGGAAATGTACATAAAACAGCGAGATAGCGAGATTGATAAAAACATGGGTATTTACATATGAATCTGAAAGAGTTGAGATAATTAATATTTTATATGCCCACGCTTTACAGCTTAAAATATACATCAACCCTAATCCCTAGACATGCCTTGATAGCGTGAGACTTAAATTTGAGTTTTATTTTTCATGCTTTCCATGGAAACATGATTGAAACAGTAACTACATAATAAAGACAGTTTTTCTGAATCATATCTCCCAAATTTTACATGCTATCAACACAGAATTGATACACGTTTAATGTCATCCGTTGATGTTTATTTTGAGATTTTCAAGAAATCATGAACAAAGATGAAAAGTTGAAAATCATTCACAGCGTCTCTGAAACAGTATATTTCACTGTAAATCAACGTGTCTTTTCCTGTTTTGAAATTGTCTGACCTAAGCAGAATGCAGGGGTATGTGAGCTCCGCTCTCTTCTACCATTGTCTTCACTTGTGTCATTTGTTTTTTTAAAATAATCTGTAAAATAGATATTGATGACAGATTGACAATGCAAGATATTTCTATTGTGTTCTTTATTTCAGTGACTGTCGACGCAGCTAATGCTATTAAGAAATACAGCGTTGGTATCAAATGTGCCACAATCACACCTGACGAGAAGAGGGTTGAAGGTAAGAATCATTTGTATACTACCTTATATTTAAAATTAGTGCTACAAAGAGAGATACACTTTTGATTTTAATCAATTCTTTTTTTTAATTCTAATTGCTCAATTATTCAGTTATATTTAGCTTAGGTAATAGATCGAATGATGTTTTATTGATTCTGTTTTATAAAAGGCAACATCTGTCACAATAATATGTTTCCAGGGAAATGTTTGTAAATCAATTTGTACATAGACACATATTTTCATTACAACATCACAAATCCCTTTCACTGAAAATCTAAAGATCAAAATTGAAAAAGGAAATTGGATAAAAAAGAGTGAGCACTTATTTGTAGAAACTTACTTCCCCCGTCTCACTATTTCAGAGTTCAAGTTAAAAAAGATGTGGAAATCGCCAAATGGAACTATCAGGAATATTTTGGGGGGAACTGTCTTCCGTGAGGCGATCATTTGTAAAAACATTCCTCGTCTCGTACCAGGCTGGACCAAGAGTATTGTCATTGGTCGTCATGCCTACGGTGACCAGGTAGTTAACTTTCCTTTTGATTATTATAATCTAATAGTTGGGTATATTATACAATTATAGACTGGTGATGAGGTCAATACCTGTTTTTATAGACCCGAGGAAAGCAATATTGACAGAGGACGAAGTCCGAGGTCAATATTGCTTTCCTCGGGTCTATAAAAACAGGTATTGACCGAATTCACCAGTCCATAATTGTTTTATTATGTTTCGATATGTATACGAAAAGGAAAGACAAAACTACAGTCATGAACAGCATTTTGGATCAATTGTTCAACATGACGGTCAAATGACGTCACGATAACAATGGCATGACGTCATGTAACAACGGTTTGACGTCATTATGTCTGTTTCAAGTCAATATCACTTTTGGTCGGACTCGGAGTGAAGTCAATATGCTTTTCTGTCGACTGACACGTGACCGCTTCTTGACCAATCGGATCGCCGGAAAAATAAGCTTACATAATAATGTAGAATATTACACTTCTTACACCACGTAACCTCCTTTGTGTAGCTCAATACTAGCAGATGAAAAATATGGCATATTTCTGTGTGAAGTCAGTTTGTTAAATACAACCTAGAATACAATGCAAGGGAGATAACTCCTAGAGGATCAGCATACAAACAGATTACGCTGAAAAGAGTGGTATTTCATCTAAGGCAAGAATTTTTTGTTTGCAGGAGAAACTAGTTCTGCATGAAATATGGAAGATTTATAAGAAAGCCTGTTAGTATTAGGAAAGAAGGGTTCATCAGAGTACAATGAGTTTTGCCTGCCCCAAAGTTACCTTTGGGGGGGGGGGGGGGGGGGGGGGGGGGTATAGAAAACATTCTTACTTTGTCATGCAGAGGGGAGGGGATTAGATGCTTGGATGTGCGTTTTGTTGTCTGCCCTTCTACTGCCCCCAAGTTGCCGTTGATTATATCTGTTCATTTTGATTTTAGTGTCTAAAAAAATGGCCCCTTCCGGGTTCCCATGTTCCTATGACGAAGTGTCCAGTGTTATGTGTTGCTATGTCAAGGAACATGTATTTGATACATATCTATAGCGGATCCATGGGGAGGGTTCAAAGCGTTCTGACTCCCCATTCCTTTGCAAAATGTTTATATATAAATTGCATGTTAGTAGAAAGGAACACATCGTATCGCAGAATTATGTCAAAGAAAAAGCATGAAAACCTCTGAGATAACCATCGCTGCTGCATTGTAACATTGTGACGTCATGTTAAATGAATGTGACTTAATGTGACTTTATGTGACGTCAATGTTATGACATAATGATTATTAACATTGTAGATTTATTAAACGTCTGTATTTTCAACCGGCAAGTAATCAAAATGCTGTATGATTGCAGTACCGTGCCACAGACTTTGTAGTGCCCGGTGCAGGTAAACTGGAGCTGAGTTTCACACCTGAAGACGGAGGGGAGGTTCAGAAGTACACCGTGTTCGACTTCAAGGAGAGTGGTGGAGTGGCCATGGGCATGTACAACACTGACGCTGTGAGTACAAGGAAATGTTCTCTTGTAGTCACATTTGGTGCAAATTTATCACCCTGAATTTAGCACCCACAATGAAGGAGTGTCAATCCATTGTTAGTGCATACCTTGCAGTAAACATATTTGTAATAAGTAATACCTGTATATAGCTGTCATATTGCCAAATCAGCACTAAACAATTACTTACTTTAATCAGCCGCCAAGACATTGCACATTACCCAAAACAGGCAATCATGGAATGTATGTTCAGCTCCTACAGATAAAGGTTAAAGCTTTTCTCTAAAGAAGCCTCTCAGAATGGTTTGGTACTATGTGTGCTGTGCTCTCTTTTGCCTTTTTAATTCAAAAACTAAAGTGTTGTTCAATGGGGTTTTCATCTTCCAATGCACATGCTAAGATAGGCCATGCTGCATTTCCCGTATTTCTCTGTGCATGTTGCCAAGGCTGCTGGGACGTCCAAAGAAAAATCGTATGAGAATTGCAACTTTCCAACAAAGAGGGCACTGCACTCTAAACACAAATTTTGTCTGGTTGGCAGCAAGGTTTGAAGTAGCCAGAGATAGAGACTGGAGCAAATTAAAGCCATGGGAGGTTGGGGGGATGTTGTTTTTCCAAGACATGGGTCAAAGATATATGAAAATATTATGGCGGAAAAATTATAATAAACTCCTTTCAATTTATATCAGACAGGATCTTCCATAAAAAATGTGTTCTCAATCACTGTTAAATATTTCTAGACATTTTAAGCACTCAATAACTTTGACTGTATTTACTTTCATGTTTCAGAGTATACGAGACTTTGCCTATAGCTCATTCAAATACGCTCTCAACAAGGCATGGCCCCTTTATCTCAGGTATTTACCTTGAAGGGACAGTACCAATGGGTATTGTTTTTATGGGGAGTAATGAAATCAGACCCTGGCTTTTGTACAATAGCCAAAATAATTGACATTGAATTGAAAGCAACAATAATGGAAAATTGAATTGATAACCTAAATGTTTAACAAAATCTGGTTTGATGATTCACCAGTAGCATAAATAATACTGATGTAATTTCTTCTCCAAGTACTGCCCTTGATAATCAGTTGTTGATCAGAGGGAGGAAATGTAAGAAAGTCACTGCAATCAGCTATTCAGACAATGACTCCCTCTTTAAAAATTCTTGCAAATATCACTTAACATTCTTTCATTTTATGCTATAAAAAATAAGTTGTTGAATTTGAAATATGTTTAGTATTAGTTTTGGTAAAATGTTCTGACATTTAAAGGTCTTGGTTTACACCCATTGGGATTTCATGCTGATAATGAAAACACTGATGATTGATAATGATGATTGATAATTGATTATTGATAATGATGTTTGATAATTGATTATTGATATTGGTATGGATTGATCACGATGACTTATCTCTTCCAGCACCAAAAACACAATCCTGAAGAAGTATGATGGCAGGTTCAAAGATATCTTCCAGGAGATTTATGACAAGTGAGTTGAAGATGAAGCACTCAAATGAGTTTGAGAACATTCTTGGTACACAAATGCCAACTTACCACACCTAAATGAAATTATACAAGAAGCATTTAAGAATAAAGCTGCAAAGTGTAAGTGATATTCAATTGTACCGGTATACATACAAAGCATTTTGTTTTTCTTACAAGTTTGATTTGCAATAGGTCATGCTATGAGTCAATTTCAATCAGAGTTCAAAAAGCGATTTAGTCTTCTATCTGCCAAGATTTCAAGATTTTAAAGTCTTTTGGTATTATTCACTAGAAAATTGTAACCAGCCTTCTGAGAATTTTATACTGTTTGTTTACAGAGGTTTCAAGAGTCCGTTTAAGAAGTCGATTATTTCTTCTATTATTCACGAGTTGATAACTAAGATAAAAAATCTTTTGTTTGCAGGGAGTTCAAGAGTCAGTTTGAGGCCAAGGGCATCTGGTACGAGCACAGACTGATAGATGATATGGTAGCATATGCAATGAAGGCCGAGGGAGGCTTCGTATGGGCATGTAAGAACTATGACGGAGATGTCCAGTCAGACTCTGTCGCTCAAGGTAATGCCCAAGTAGCTCACTAAAAAAAATCACATGTAGGAATTATGAGTTATATATCCACTAGTACCGGTAAATCAATGTTGTTTTCCGAGATAATTAGGCGCACGAAGTTAGCATGGCTCACATTGAAGCTTATTCAAAAACAGCAAATCCTCTACCTCTAATGATGGTAATTAATCAATTATGCGGTCCTGTGCGTAGCTCAGTTGATTTCTATCAGTGAAGTTCAGCAACATCTGACATGGCTCGCCAGATGGGTGGGTTACCTGATGATTGCTGTATTAACTGAGAGTTTGAAGGGTTATTCCCTGCCCCTCACTGTGACACAAGTGAAGAACTTGTGGTGTCTCCTTAGGCAAGAGAATTTATTCAAATTGTGCCTCTGTTCACCCAGCAGTACTTAGGTGACCTTTGAGCCCTGTAACCGGCAGCTTTGGTTAGACCAGGGGGATAATGCAGGATATCTGTCATCTGGATTAGTTATTATTATTATTATTATTACAATTGTGATGAGAAAATATATTCCTCTCATATGAGGATTGTAGTTAGAGTTACTTCCCCATTGCTTGTTAAAATGTTTGAGGTTTTATTCATATATTGCCTATTCAAAAGCTGGTTCTATGTCATCTAATGCCCGTCATAGAAATGTTTCAGATTTACCCAATTTCCATCTTGATCCAAATTGTTATTTACATCATTGCTGCTGTTATAGGTTTTGGTTCCCTGGGAATGATGACGAGTGTTCTGATCTGTCCTGACGGGAAGACGGTTGAGGCCGAGGCAGCCCATGGGACCGTCACACGACACTACCGCTTCCACCAACAGGGCAAGGAGACGTCCACCAACTCGATAGGTCAGTCATAAACCTTATAGTCTTCCTTTCCTTAATTTAGGGGATGTTGCCTAATTCAGTCAGCTGGTCAACGAAATGTCATCCATTTTGAAGGTTAGCGATTGACTGTAGTTATGTTTTTTCACTTGTTACTATGTGATTAGCACTTTTGCTGCTAAGATTATGCCTAATTATTCTGATAAATCAATCGACCACTATAGAAATAAATAAAAACAGCGCAAAATAAAATTTGCAACACAATTACTGTGCTTATTTTTGTCAAATCAAATACAAACTAACATCTCTCATTGACTTCTGTTTTTAACAGCTGAATGCTGAAGGCCTATTGCGCTAATAACTTTGATTGCATCCAACTAGGATTCCATATTTAAAAGCATGAAAAATGTTCCACTTGCAACAGAGGTCATGTTTGAATTAATATTAAGGGTAACAACTGAGGGGAAAGAATGATAAAGGTTAAGTTAATAAAAGAATTTCCTTTGATAATGGAAGAAAATGATTTGAGATTAAGATTTGAAAGTTATCACTGATAAATCTATCTCTTACAGCTTCCATCTTTGCATGGACGCGAGGATTGGCTCATCGAGCTAAGCTGGATAACAATGAAGCTCTTGCTAAGTTCTCCACCAACCTGGAAGAGGTGTGTATCGAGACTATCGAGAGCGGGCAAATGACCAAGGATCTTGCCATCTGCATCAAGGGCATGAGCAAGTGAGTTATCTCCCCTGAATATCTCTCCGTTATTCCATTCTTTTCCCACAGAGGTAGCTCCGTCATTAACCTCTGTTCTAATATGAGCTGTTCTCGGGCTACACTATTCAAGAAGTGTGGTGTCTATGACACTTATACCTAAGATGAGCTAGTGAATAAGATATTTTTGTGAATCCAATTTGAAGACTTGATTGCTTGATTAGTATAGTGTTATATGCCAGTACCTTTTGATTTGGATTAGTGTTCTAGGTCAGCTAGGGGTTCCTTCGCCTGTTGTAGAAAATTATAAATGCAGAAAGGTTTGGGTACAGTCTGATTAAAAATTGACCGTGTTCAAAGGAATAAAAGTTATAGAAAATACTCCAGCAGGATTTGAAACTTATTCTATCAAGGGCTTTCCTCTCCACAACAGTCTGATAGTAACCTTGTAGCTTGCACTGCTCACAGCTGTCAGACCATTGTCGAGAGGAAGCCCCTGATAGAATAAGTTCGAAACCCGCAATGTTTAAAAACTTTTATTCCTTAATCAGACTGGGTTTCGATGCTGTGATGTTGTTCTGTGTTGTACCACCCATGGTTCACTAAGTTCTTAAATTTTACAGCACTACCCAACCATATAATTTCTATTTACAATAAAATCTATTAGTCAATTACTTGTTCCCTTGCACCTATGCAGTTAATGGCTGAAATATTACCCAAGCTCACCTCATTCACTCGCCAATATCACCTGAAGTTTTCACAGTATTTTAAAATTGCTTCATTCTGTCTTTATCATCTCCAGACTGAATGCTGGTTTAAAGGGAGATAACTCTATCAAGACTAAATATCCCAGCTTGTAATTTTTCCTCATGGGTTAGAAATGAAAGTTGACTTCCAGTGAACTTTGTGTTTCTGTTTTTGAATAAATATCCCTGTTATTGAACCATTTGGTTTGATTGGCACTCTCTTTCTTATGGCAAGTAAACTTTTAAGGTATACTGTCATAGCATGATCTGCATAGGGTCCAGTAGCCCGTTTCACAAAGACCTCTTACCGCTACGACCTCGTAAAGCAGGTCGTAGCCCACCTCTTACAATTTTTACCCGTTTCAGAAAGACCTCCTAAATTTACACTGCGTCCTAAACAGCCCAAAATTTAGGACCCCGATTGACCTGTCGTAAATGATTTAGGACGTCGTAAATCATATAAACATGGCGGCCATCCTCCGCTTCGAATAAAGAACCTACATTCAGAAATATTAGGAAGCAATTTGCTTGTTTTTCATAGTGATTCCGAACATCCTTTTGGTTAACAAATTCGTCAGCGATTCAATTATTTCAATCATGACATAACGGATCACTTTACATTTCACTCAACTAAATCTCTTCAGTCCCATAGATACAAACAATTTCGTCAATCTGGGGGTCGATTACCTTACTACTGAGAAATGTGTTGGTCAAATCTGTGAAATATTCTTAGTGTCCTCGACTGTGACCGAGAGTAGACCTAACATGCCTGACAACGATCGACCGTCCTACCGAAAACTCGCGTAGACTTTTTGAAGCCTCAGATAAACCGCTATTTGTTTTCACCTACAACACACGTACCTCATCAAGAACTCTAGCCCCTCACCAAGATACATTTGCACACTCTTTTCACGAAAGGATACTAATACATCAACATTTAGCTCACACTGCAAAACTGCGGTAAGTTACATTTCTGTGACCTTCACCTTTACTGCGGGATGTCAACAATGCTTCGTAACTCGCGATGATCGTAATAAAACATATAATTATAATTACAGCCCTTCCTTATCTAAACACCTTTTAATATTCATAGATAGTTAACAAGTTTTCCAGCAGTGAAATAATAAGCAAGGGAAAAATAAGTATGTAACTGGTAAATTTCGTCAAACTTTTGTGACGAAACGTCTCATTGCCAATCATTTTTCTAGACATTGAGTGGGCTCTTGTTTGTCAATATATATATAGTTTTCAAAATCATCATTTCATTGCATTAATTTTGCGACAACCCACACAGCCTTTTCGTATTGTTGACATTTTATCTTTGAAAGAAGATGATATTTTCTTAATATCTATAAGAGGTACTTGAAAATAATTTCCTGTCAATTTATGAACATTTTAAAGAAGATGTCAATATTCTAAACTAAATTTTTTTTTAGAGATATTGTAAAAAATTCAAACGCACAATTCAAATTCAAACATTTAATACGCCCTGATATTTAAACTAACTGCTTTTATTCCATTTCTGCTGGTATATTAATGTCAAGCTTTGTTAAATAAACAATCTACATAGACATTATCAAAATCTTTGAAATTAATAAAAGAAGATATTTTGAAGAAAATTATGTTAGTTTATATCCTTTGACCTTTCCGTGAACGCATATATGTTTTCAGATTTGCCAAAATGTTTATTTAGTAAATGTGTTTGTACAAATAACTAAATGAGTTTTAAAACTTATCAGAACAACAATAGAACAAGTTATTCATGAAAATATTCTTTACATATACAATTCTTGGAACAGTCAATTTACATAATGGATTAATTAAGTATTATGCCAAACACAGTGTCCCAAATATAACAACCTTAATTTATGTGATATATATAAGCCTAAAATCCTACACATTCATCACCAATTGACTTCAAAAGTAAAACAAATATTTCTTTAATTTTACATAAGAGTAAAAAAATTATGCAAATCAGATCTTTAAAAGTTAATATTTATATCCATCGAGTTTTAGCATTATCCATATCATTTATTAAAATAACAAATATTACAATTCTTGTCAAGAATCAAGACCAATTGAAAATATTAATAGGATATATCAAAAACAAATTCAGGCTTAAAGTACCCGTATTGTACTTAATTAGAATTTACAAGTAATTAACTCATCCTTGAGTTATGCTTTTTAGTTGGAGAATGTGATATATTATTTGAATTGATAAACCAGAATTAATGGCCTAGTAATATTCTCCATTTGATTTCCAATAAATTTTTTAATGTAATTTTCATGCATAACTGAGAATATCATATCTGGAATATTCCTGCTTATTTGATCTATCTTTTTGTAGTTGAAAAACCCTGTTAAGTAATCAAATCCTGCAGTCATAGTATCATAGGATGTTTTTATTCATGAAGAAATCTAACTCAAAGATTTGGGATACTCTTTTGTCCCGTGCTCGATGTAATGGCTCATCTTATTTTCTTAAACCATGACAAGCATGCATTATAATGCATGATATAATTGTTTGTGTGCTTAGGTTATAGTTTTAAAGCTGAAAATCTTACAGTCGATATTTTACTAACGTTTCAATTTGACCTGAACTTAAAATATTGGCACTATTGACTTACTTGTGTTTCCACCAAGGGCATCTAAATTATCCCCAAGTTGTCATCCGGCGACCTTACCTTATACAACGGGGTCAGGGTAGCCGCAACTAGGCGTCACGTTTTACGCGACAGTGTTAAAGGGAAGTAACTCATGCTTTAGGGTCATGAACAAAAATTGTTTATAAGGCACTAAAATCACAGGTTCAAATCTCTCTGATTTTGCCCGTAAATGATTTGTTTTAGTTACTGCAATTTCTGTTAGAATGTAAAGATTGTAGTAAATTCATGAATTTACCTTTAGAATTGTGTAAGCTACTTGTAAATCATAAAACTAAAATACTTACAAACACTATAATTTATAGGTATAAACAGGATATGAATTGTACGAATGCGGAGACAGGTGCCCGTCTTCCCGAGATCATATGTTGCTATGCAACCAAGTACCTCTTACATGATTTACGACCTGGATTTACGACACCGTTGTAGGACATGGATACGACCCCGTTGTGAAACGGTCGTAAGGCATGTCGTAAGAGGGTCGTAAACAAGGTCCGTTGCCCAACGACCTCCTAAATTTAGGAGGCCTTTGTGAAACGGCAAACAGATTGGCATGTTTTACCTCTGTAAGTAAATTTTGTCTAATGCAAGCAACATCTACCTGCAGTTGGCAACTAGTGCAAGTATTTCTATAACCTTAAAGAGGTTTTATAGAACATTCCAATGAATGGATGAGTAAGCTTCCACTCGGAAACACTGTGTAATTTTGACCCCCCCTAAAGTTTCTGCTCTTCCATCTACAACATGGTGGGCGGGATAGCACAGTGGTTAGTGTGTTCGGCTTTGGATCAAGAGGTCCGTGGTTTGAATCCCGCCAGGGGCTTGGCAACTTTGTCAGCAGTAGAGAACTGTTCTACACGCAGTCAGGTTTGGGTACAATGCTACACTGAGTTTCAGCACAGTACCACCCATGGTTCACTAGTTCGACCGATGCTCGCAGGTTTCACTGCAATGCATAACCACAATGGTGTTGCTGGCTCTCTCCCTTCAATTATACTAGCAGCCGCCATATAAGTGAAATACTCTTGAAAGCGGTGTTAAAGCCCATATCACCTCACCTCACTACAACATGGTGTGTTGAGTTCAAATGACTGCCTACATAACTTGGAGAGAGACAGACACAGAGGTTTGCATGTTAGATATGACTTAATTTATCACTGGTTGGAGAGAGTAGTCATATGAGTTGGAGATGTCATATGTTAAATATGCTTGTCTTTACTTTCAGCGTCAAGCGCGAAGATTACCTGAACACATTTGAGTTCCTCGACAAAATTGCTGAAAACTTGAAGAAAAAAATGGAGAGCTGACTCACATCGCCAGCTAGGAAATTATCAAAAAGCTCACTGTAAAGTCATTATTATTTTTCCATTTCTCATTTGGTATTCTGAATTACATTTCACACTTTCAAGTACTTTAGTAGAATTCGTATTCCCTTTCCTTACGTCTTCTAAAGAACTGGAATTGGATAATAGAACATTCAGAAAATTGGATTAAGTAAAAAAAAAAACCAGTGAAAATATACTTCACAAAAATACTTAGATAGATCTGTGAGAAATATTTTATTTAATGTGAACAAGTTTTGGTACATACTCCACTTTGGTATTTAGCAAAATGATTCTTATGTGAGAGTGTTAAATTTTTTAAGCCATTGAAGTTTTGATAGAAAGACCTGAAAAGAATTTTTGCTTACCTTTCATTCTTGGACAAAAAAGCATAATTTTCAATGAGCATTTCCCATTTATCATCGGGGATGTATGAGAACATATTTTCAAACAATCATTGCAGAAGAAAGAAAAGAGGGTTAAAAATTATACAAGGGGATAATTTGACATTCCTTAGTTTATTGCAGTAGTTTTATTCAGTGTTAGTTAATTTTTTGGAAAAGTAGTTTTTATGTCAGAATACTTTGAATAATGACATAAGGTCAGATTTGCTGTCCCAGTGCAGTCTTTGAAATAAGGTGAGCCAATAATTGATACATATATAATCTGGGAATAACTTTAATATTGGTGTTTTATGGGTATTTGAAGGTTTTATACAGCCATCTTAACTTGGGAGTATTCTTGGCAAAAATGGGTTGAAACTTATCATTATTCTTTTCATAAACAGGATTACTTAATTTTAATAAACTTTATTATTTTGAAAAGGCTTTTCCTTAAAATTGTGTAGAATTTTCTGATAGACATGTTATGGTATGTTTATAGTAAATTCTTTCTTAAGTTGCTGTTTTGTAATTTCATTATTTGTATATTTTGGATTTTTTTCAATGCTACTTTGCACATCTTTAGCTAATTAGGATGTTGAGAAGATGCTTTCGTAACAAATTTTGTGTTCTATAGATTGTTACTTCAAATAAATACAAACAAATGAATAGGCAAATAAAGGCAATATGAAGTCAAGACCACAGTCAAAAGAATGCCAGGTTTATGGATAATAAACTTCTTTATTGCAAGGGGTATGCCACTTCTTTCTAGCTTAAAACATTGTTTTAAAAGGTGATACATTGGTTGATTAGTAAGAGGAATAACTACAGTAATGTATGTATTCCTCTTGTTACTCAAACAATGTATCAGTTGTGGAACAACGTTGTAATCTCCCAAATCGTCACACTCATGATGAAGTTGACTATCCATAAATCCTGGCATTCATTTAACTCAACAACTGTTAATTGCCACATAAAGAACACCAAAGTCAAATGTTACCACCCACAAAGGCTATCGTTTAAACATTTTGCTCATTTTGGGAAAGATCAAGGATTGGATTAGAATTATATTGTTTAATGTGTCTTTTGTTGTTAGTTAACCAGTTTTTGTTCTTTAGTTATACTCTCCAGAATGGAGATGTACTAGACACGTTAATAAATTGTAAAGTGCTTCTAAACTTTGCTGCATACACAGATCCAGTTTTTCAGCTTATCAATTATCCTGGAAACTGGAAAATCTTGCTCACTTTGAATACAAAATTCAGTGCAGTACCATCCATGGTTCTCTAGTTCCAGTTAATGCTCGCATGTTCACCGCAATGCATAGCCACAATGGTGTTGCAGGCTTTCTTCCTGCAACAATACTAGCAGCCGCGATATAAGTGAAATAATCTTGAAAACGGTGTTAAACCCTTATCTTACCTCACCTGGAATATAAAACCCTGCTCTAGAGGTACCTCTTTATATTCATTTGATAAATGCTAGTATTTCTAGATATTTTCACCAGGCACTTTATTTTGATAGATGCTTTGGTTGGCTCCATGGTTCATAATCCCATGTGTGAAAAGGCTATTGACTGTATGTACAGCTTTTACTCCAAAGTATTTCTTTGGAAAAGTAGCAAGCAAAACAGATGTTTTCCATACTTAATTTCTCTGAGCACTGGCATTTTGCTAATGACGGAAATATTGCCCAAGCGGCGCTAATCAGTAACTAACTTACTTAATAACCACTGAAATAGTCTTACCACATTTGACTTTCTGCTGAAAAATTTTCAGACTTTAGTTCCTACTATAAAGTGGGTTATCCATTGTGATTCTTTAAGTATTATATTTAATGATTTTATACAATATTTACCCAACTCTTTAATGTCCCAATTGCAATTTGTTATAACCATTTACTTACTGTTCATGTTAATCAGATTACTATTTATATTTTATGTATATTTCAAGCTAGTCCTTAACAAATATACTTATACACATGCTGAAGGCTGTAAACATGAAATGGGTTTTGTAGTTAGAAATTATCTTAAAGGATCACTTTAGTTGGAGATGCAGGCATCAAACTACTTTAGCCATTTTAACCTGTAAACTGAAAGCCTTATCCATGATCAACTTCATTATTTTCACAATAGCAACTGTATGGATCTGCAAACCTTTTTCAAGCAATGAGTAAAAACATCCACTTCTCTGTTTAAGGGTGTTTAATGCCACCCTTTTAAGATGTGCACCTTAAATTTGAGAAGTAGGATATCTTTACCATTGTAAAAGGTCCAATCTGTTCGATATTGCCAAAATGACTTCCTGATTGTATCACCTATAAACAACTATAAGCATCTATACCAATATTTTCTATTGTAAAGGAAAAGAAGTAGATCATCCAAAAGGCTTCCTCTGTATGTCATGTACATCAAGAATGCAAGTAAAGCCACTTTTGCCTACCATTATCTGATGACAAGGTGATTAAGATGCACCGTATTTCCTTCAAAAGACCAAACCTCAATTTAAGGAAATAAGGTACATTTTGTTCTCAAAGGTGGTTCAAATGTGACGGTATATCAGCATTGTAAAACTTAACTCATATCAGTCCCTATTTGATATAACTATATGACCACATGTGCATTTCATCTTTTCACAATAAACATCTTTACAGGTTTCTATGCGTCTGTGTTTTATTTGTGCTTGAAAATGTATAAAGTACATGCAGTGTCTGAGGGATATTACTTCACACAACTGAAATTTTTAAGTATAGGGCAGTTTTTCAGTATTATCACGGGTTTCACCGCAACCCATAGCCACAATGGTGTTGCAGGCTTTCTCCCTGCAATTTTACTAGCAGCCGCGATATAAGTGAAATTCTCTTGAAAGCGGTGTTAAGCACTTCTGACCTTTCAGGTCTGACAAGCTAAAGCCTTATAATATCTTTAAGTCTCAAATATTTGCAACTATTGTTGTATATATGGTATCAGAACGGAATGAGATTCTTTACTTAAGCTGATTGTCACTAATGATTCCATAGTAAAGAAAAAAAAGTTGCTCTAGAAAACAACTTCTTATGTCAATTCGCTCTTCACACACTATCCTTTGGCACTAATTTCTTCAGCAAACAGAACATAACAGCTGAGAAGTCATGATTAGGGGTTTATTCAATACTTGCCGAGAATGACTGTACAATTTGATACAAGATCCTACTCCAGTACAAACACACGTTTCATTCATGTGACCAATCACATGCCAATCTTCTAACAAATACTGCGGCAGCCTATGTACAAGCCGACGGGTATGCAAGCAACAAAACTAAGTAATTTCATCCTGACCTTAAATATGAAAATAAAACCATATGCTGTTTCGAATAACATATAATTGACAATAATAAATACTCTTAAAAAGTTATGATGTCAATTTACTCACCCCATGAAGATATCGCTGTTTAATAAAGCTCTAATGGTATTACAGACTACTTGACACTGCTTTACATAAAAGTGTTATTAAATGTAACTTTGTTTAGTTTCTATATATCTGGACTATAGCTTTTTAACTGAGTGGATTAAAGCTATGGATAACATTGTACTTCTATAAAGTTACCCTTACAACAGGAAAATTAGTAATAGATTGGAAAATTTGGAACTAAAATCGAATTAGCAATTAATCCAAAACTCTGCTAGGACTAGTTCCATCTGATAATGGTTTTATGGTAAACAATAATTTGATTTACATATGATGATGTTTATCACAAGGTATAATGTTTACAGCAGACTACAGGGCAATTTCTCCTGTAAAAGATGATTCATAATAACTTCCAAAAAAAGTTTGTTTTTAAAATAAGTATGTTCTAAACGGCAACTTGAAGAACTCCCATAGCTTTATCCTGATTTCTTTCAAGGAAATGGTTAAATAATGAACGAGTGAAAATCACATTAACAAACTGCCAAGCAAAACAAGCCAACAATACAGCAATAACTACAACATGATTAAACAGTAGTCAACAATTACACAAATTGCAAAACATGTTCCCAACAACTAGATAAATGGTCTATAAAAACATCCTTATCGACAAGATTTCAGAGAGATGAGAAACGCAAGAGGAGATTCACACAGCATAGTTGATGAAAGATCAGGAAATGTAAATATAAAATTGAATAAACATTCATGTCTCTGGCAAGACTTGTCTCGATAAAAAACTGCAAAAATGAAAAACTTCTTGGAATGACACACGTAAATTACTCAGGAAAAATAATCATAGTAATAATAATCTACAGGTCAAATTTAATTCATCAATAGTTTCAGGTAACAAATTAACAGTGAGAACAAGTTGCAACTAAAAGATTTATATATTTTATGGTTTTGCCAATAAATGCCGAAAATGCTTTACAGATGTGGATTCGACCTTGTGTAACAATGTGTCCTTGACCTTCATTTATACAGTTGCAAACAGACTGCATTATCTTTTAACAACATAAGGGTTGAAAAAGCACTACAATACCTAGAACAGGCAAGCTCCTTTCTAGAATAAACTATGTTAATAATTCTTAAGAAGAAACTAACTAAACTAATTTTGCTAGAAAGACTGTTTTCACAGGGATTTAAGCAGATTAAATCACATTAACAAAAGTATAAGCTAAATATTAAATTTGTGACATCCGCACGTTGTTAAGATCTGTATTATCAATTGAATTTTCAAAAGAATATTAAATTGAAAGGTGAGACTATCTGATGCGAAATTTGATTTATTATTAGTTTAGTCAACCCTTGAATTTGGGTCCCAGTGTCGCATATAAAGTGAGAACATATACCTCAATTTGAACATTCTATCATTAAATCAAACAAGGTTTGGTAAACTAATAGTCACATGCTCAAAACTTTAAACTAGAACTGAACCTTTTGCAACTGACAATAGGCCCAAAGGCTTCCTAAAGTAATTGATAAATAATTCTGTGTGATCTCAAATGGTTGTGAATTGTCTCCCTTGTTTAAAACATCACTGAGTTTTTAAAGAAATGGCACAGCTACTGTTAACACATGAGCAACAATCAAGCACTTTCTTGCTAAGTTGATATATTAATCTATTAAATTATATGATACATACTCTAACAAAGATTCTTGCTATTGCTCAAGCACTGTTTAGTGTTTTCAAAATGGTTAAACAAAAATATTTACAAAAACCATGCATAACATTAGAAGAGATTTTACAGATTTTACAGAATTCATTCAAGACAACCAATATTTCATACAAATTTTTATAAAACATTTAAAAGACATTTTTAGATGATATCTTCATTTATCACGCCATGTATTTTGGTTTAAGCAAAAGGATTGCAAGATAAGTTCTGAAATCAAATTTTATTTACAAGTATAAATGAGTGTGTAAACAGTCTACAAAACTCCATAATTCAAAGAGTAAATTTCCACGGCAACTTCACAAGTCCCTTAAAATCTACAAAAGCCATATTTCCTGCTTAAATCTTCTGGAGAAATGATTTTTTTACAAATTATGATCGGTCTTCCATTAATTTAATTTGACATTATACAATAACTGCAAAATTCTTATTTTTAAACAGAGCAAGCAAGGTAATTTCTGATTATGGTTATTATGGTTCACATCATACTGCTTGATTGTATTTAACAGCAGTTGGAATTAAAGTTTTCGAAAAAGGTTAAATATTGAAAATAAATCAGCAAACTCTGGTCTTTTATCTAAAATAGTAACGAGCAATTCTAATCTGCATCTTAGCACTGTATTTATGAACCTTAAAAGGACAGAGTATGTTGCTTGGGTCAAAAATGTCAAAATGGTGTTATTTCATTATGAAGTACTAGAAGTTTCTGAAGTTTTTTCATTTACAATTGAAAAAAGGAAAATATCACAATGTTGACATTTAAGAGACTGATGTAACTTTAAAAGGCATTTTGGCTTTTTTTACAAACATAAATCTATGAAACCTAATCTGTGTCACTTTAACGTTATTTTGTTATCAATCATTGTTATTTTGTTTAATTTCAGGGCAGATTGAAACTGTTTCTGATAGGTTTTACGTAGCACCTTTGAAATTATTCAGGTTTTCAATTTCAGAACATCCATGTTTTTGAATTTTTAAACAAAATTATTCTTGTCTGACAAAACTAAATACACTGATTACAAGCTAAGATATTGAATAACTTTTTGGTTTAACAGGATGTCAAGATTTAATGGTAAAATACTCTTGAGAAATGGAAGTTTAGTTAAAGAGTGAATGAAAATTTGAATAAATGTACACTATTCTCACACAATCTAGAAAAAGAAAAAAAAATCAATCAAGGATGTCACATTGCAATCATTCACTCACAACATTGTACTCCACAATATACTCAGGGTATGCCTGGTTGCGATCGAAGATCACGAATATCTTCGGATCCCAAATATTGTCCACACAGGAGTCGTAGCATTTTCCATAAGGTTCGGAAGAGTAGTAGGGGGGAGGGCGCCGATGACTGGTACTCCCCCCTGTATACTTCCCAACAAGCACCTTGGCAAGGAACATCTTTCTTGTGGTTAAAGAGGTAATGTCTGGCACGGAGAGGACACGAGATTTTGCGTCCTTTGTGGATTTCTGGGCGTTATTCTGCAGGGAGGGCGGCTGAGCATCAAGCTGTTGCCGTGGGAAGTTGAACTGAGTTCCTCCCGTGTTGTTATTGCTGGTGTTGAACATTGTAGCACAAGGAAACGCCATTTGATTGGAGCTACCGAGGTTTGATACAGCGTTTCCCCGGACTGAATTCCCTGAGCTCGGGAGGCTTGGCAAAGGCTGCATGTTGGCAGCAGCAGACGTCATGACTGGGTTTGATGAGTTGGACTGAAGGGGACTTGTGTAGTTATTACTTGTGATTATTGTGAGGTTATTTGCAAGGTTACTCCTGGCTTGACTTGGCTGAGTTGAGTTATTTTGAGGCATCTGACCATTGATACTGGAGAATATTGAGGAGCTGAGGGGCATGTGGGCAGGAGGCGGGAGGATGTGGGGATTTACGAGGTTGTTCATGGGATTGAAGGCTCCCAGAAGGACGCGGCTCTGGTTCTGTCGGAAAAGGGGGTTGTTTGATTGGTTGATGGACTGGTGGATAGCATTATAAGTTCGGATGGCGACCATCTTGACCCGGTTGGCTGCATGTGCAGACAGTTGGCTGCTGCTGCTGCTGCTTCCGTTCTGTTTCTCAGTGTACTGATGGGAGTAGGACGCAGCTTTGGCAAAGTAGGAACCTGAAAACAGAGGAATAGTATTCTATATTCTGATTTTAGATGGAAAATGTGTATGCTGCAAGAAAAATAACACCTAACTCATGTTTTCAAATTGTTGCAATATTTTCCGCATATACATAATGTAAATAAATACCATAACATTTTGAATTCTGCTACAGATTTCTCCAACAGCTTACATCTACATTTCACCCCATCATTAACCCTTTTACCCCCCAAAAAACAGCAACAAATATGTATACTGGTTTACTAGGCCTATAGGGTTGAAAGGGTTAACATTCCTAATACAAGGGAGGTAATCTATCTATCCAGACAGACAATCCATGGCAAATAACATTTACCCGAGACACTTCCAAAGTCCCTCTCTAAAAAAGAAGTGAATGAATAATTTTTTCAAATGTTACATAATTCTGAACTTTGACCTACCCTGTCCATACACAGAGCCGTGTTTGCCGCACACCCTCCAGTCAAACCCTTTGCGGCAGATTGCCTCGATGACGGATGAGTTTGTCCCATGGAAGAGTTGTCTCTCGTCCACCATCAGCCCTTCGTTCTCTGTGATCATCTCTGTTCGCTTCCTGAAAAGCACATTAAAGTATTATCTCTGGTAACTTATCCACACAAATTTATAATTTTGATTTTGATCAAATGTTCTTTGAATTTAAAATTCTCTGAGAGCAAGAGATGCTACCCTTCCTGAAATGCATACCAAAGGATCAAAATATTGCTGCTTTTCACTTTCCCATATTCTATGATTTTTGGTTTTTGAAAACACTGTAAGAGGCAAATGATACTTGACAAAATTTCAAAACAAATATGGATATATATTTAGTGGAAAAATTCTAGTACAGTAACTGGTTGTGTGCCTTGAAGGATTTTGAACCCAAAACCTCAAGGACAGTACTAACAGCTCACCTACTAGTCCAACAGGCGTGTATTTCTAATTCTAAGAAAAGAATAATGTGGGAGTGAGTTTGCCTTAAAACTTACAGTTGATAGTATTTCCAGAGGATGGGATTCTGGACGCGTGCTATCTTGACGATGTCGGCGGAGGGGAAGGCAAGCGTGTTGTGGAATTTGAGGGCCACGTCAACATACTCATCAGATTCAGGCTCCAGCGACATAATTGCAAAGTTCTGTAAAAAATAATAATTTATTAAGGTAATGAATTGCTAGTATTACTTTCCTACGCTTTCCCAGTTCCTCCGTTTAAACTCTGATAGCCATTTTGTGCCTTTAACCATACTGCATTCCATAAAAACCAACTCTAAGACATTTCCCCTCTACTTGCTACACTGTGGATAAGCACACCACTCCCAACAAGCATCATCTGGTAAAGTGAAGTTCCACTTATTTTCAAATATAAGAAATTTGAAACTTAACTGAACTTGGTCTAGATTTTTTAAGCTCTCATAGTGCTAAGATAGTGTTAAGTACCATACATCAAAATTGGCTTAAGACAATCTTAGCACTAAAAGAGCTTAAAAAATATGGGAGACTGGGCACCTTTAAACACTTTGAATCAAATAACCACTGCTCTATCCCGCCCCCTAAACACTCTGAATTAAATGCTGTAGCTAGAATTAATGCAAAAAAGAGAACTAAGGCACTGCAATGCAATGCAATGAAATATGCATTTCAAAAAGGCTTTGAACCATGACCTCTTTATTCAAATAAAAAAGGGTTAATCTTTTTGTAAATAGCATGATAAAACATGATATTTTCTTAAGCTCCAAAATTATCCAAAATAATAAAACTCAAAGCATACCATTTTCTTATCCACAAGTTCCCAGTTCTGAGGATGTTCATCAGGTGACATCGGTTTGACCTCTCCATCCCCGACCTCTTTGAGAGGTTCAAACTGGTCGAGGACATCATCACACTTGGCTTTCTTGGGCGAGGTGGAGTCATCTCCCTTTGCCCCGGACTTTGCGGACTTGTCCGTGAGCTGATCAGCATCTCCAGTATCCTTCAACATCATGTCAGCAACAAAGTTGATGTAGTCTTTGTGAAGCTTGTCCTCAAGGATCTCCACCACCATGGCTGGGAGAGTGTGCTTCAGTTCACCTGAGGACAGATGAAGAGAATGAGTGAAATGAAATCTTCCAGTCATCAAAAGATCTAGCCATTTTCCCCTTTAGTTCTTAAGATGTGCATTTTATAGATTGTGGATAGCAAACTTTAGATCCTATGAAGCCCAAAAGAGTTGCTTGTTCCAGGGGAAGTTACCATGCTCAACATGGAGTGAAACATTGGATAATGGCTGAAATATTGCCCAAGCGGCGTTAAACAATAACCCACTCACTCACTCCAGGGGAAGTTACATCTGACATATCAGAAAGCTCGCTTTGTGACCAGAAGGGCAATTCCAAACCTCTGAACATCACGAAACAGCTTAACACTGGGGGATAATTTATCAATGTGCGGGAAAAATTTTGGGCAACAGGTCCCCTTGATAACCACTTCAAGCCAAATTCCTGAGATCTTATTGAGTAATCTAGCATGGCAATAAAAAAAGTGAGAAAGTTTAGACCTTATGTTAATGAGATTGTGATATTTGTTGGACAATAACGACACAATCAGGCACACAAAGATTGGATGGGGAGGAGAGAGTGAATGCATTGGTACGTAGTTAGTGTTGTGTTAACTTCACATCAGGGCCAAATAAGTTTCTTGAGTTCCTTATCCTTCAATATCTTAACAAACATAGCTGGGAGTTTCTAACCAAAGACAAAAACAGGAGACACCATTCCTTGTGTGACTTATTCTTGTTAATCCAAATAAGCCAATTTAGGGCTTGCTTTCTTGAACCCTCAGGCACAGGCAGTAGCAGATCAAGGAATATTGATAGGGGATAGGTAGTTTTAGAGTTGGGGGTTCACAAATTCATAGTCGATTTAAAAAAACACAATTCCAAAAGGGTGGGCCTATGGGGGTTGAAACCCCAGAACCCCCTTCTTGATCTGCCACTGAGTGGTTGCAGATTCCGCAGGTTTTCCTTGCCTCTTAATACAATACATATTTGTACTTCCTTCATCACAAGGTTCTTACTCAGTTCTTTATTACATATACATGTATAAAGAGAATCTCATCAAAATGTCTTCCTGTACAGTTATTAACAGAAGATGAGAAAAGTTTCAAATATCTGAGGTTTGCATGAAAATTGTACATCCCTGTACTACTGACGTGATGCCTTACATTGTGGTGTAACACAAATGTGATTTTGTCTTGATAAATGTATGTAAAATGTTTTCTAGTTGACCTAATGTTTCTTAGCAAACAGCACCAGCTTATTTCTCATTACATTACAGCCTTCATCTTTAATCCAAGGCATCTTTCCAGGATGGCGGCATTGTCAAGTCTGCGAAAAAGTAATTTCTTACAAATATGGCAAATTTTACAAGATTATTCATCATCCATTCCCCAGTTTTGAGTAGAAGTATTACAAATTTTACAAGATTATTCTTGTGACATTTGTCAAAGTTAAATTAAACTTAAACTGTCAGCGTATCCGCCAAAACCTGAAGAGCCTGTCATTGTTGAAGGATCTTTCTCTAAAAAAAAACATCGAGCTTTAGTTTCCCTACATTGTAGTTATACAATTTATGTGACAAGCTTTTGATGCATCCATATCCTGTCACAGAATAAGACACCTGCTATCAACAATGTAATTAAAATATGGAAATGTTTTCAGCCGGGGGTCATTAAACAGCTATAGAAATAAATATGTGTGACAATTGTCTGTATGATGAAGACGCAACTCTCCTTAAGTTCACGTCACACTAAACACAGTTATCAGACTGATCTCAGTATTTCAACCTTCAAACCCTTGTAACATTGCTATATTTGGGACACGAAATAACAGGATTTTGCAGGATTTGAACCCAAACCCTCCAAGTCAGGCAAAATCGCCAACATTGACCATACCTACAGCTTACCAACTTATCCAGTTGGCATGTATTTCTAATTCTAAAAAAAAAATGGAAATAGTATTGCAAGGAATGGCACTCAATGAGCTGTTAGTATGGCCAATGCTGGTGATGTTGCCCGACTCTGGCGGTAAGGGTTCGAATCCTGAACGGAAGTTGCCCCCAAACAGTTAGCGAATTTGTTCCTGATAGTGTGATCCAAAACATAACAAGATATATTTGAGTAGATATATTTGATATCACGCTTAAATAAAAAATTAAAAATATTGAGCATGTTCAAATTTTTTGTTGCCATGGTAACTTATTGGGAGCTGCTTTTTTCTTACAGGGCTGGCAATGATATGCATCAGCAAATGTGAGGTATGTTGTGACAGGGACAGGTGCATCCTACAATGTCTCCTCCAATAAGAAATACGCGTAGGGCCCATAAAGTAAAACCTTTGAGGGGCATTTATCGGTTGTTTTAGTAGGGGATAAAAAAATTCAATAAAAACATTTTGGGGGTGGTGGGAGGTGGGGAAATAAAATCCTCTGAATCTCTCATTGGGTTTAGATGAATGTCAGAGATGTCTTTGAAGTTTCAACTTCTTGAAGAAAGAATTTGCATTTTCAGTGTATTTGCTAACATTGCCAGCAAGCAAATTTAGTCCTTATCTATTGTGAGTGATCAGATTACAAGAAGCCTGACTTGAAAAACAAATCTAACACTTTTGTACCTACAATTTAATTTCTAACCATAAAAAAGATTTAGTTACAATGAACTAATGACTTTCAAAGCAATAGCAAGCTTGAAAACCTAGGTTCAGGGTTTGTCAACTACTCAGCCGTACCAGATTATAGTCAAACAGCAAAATGTTAACATAAGCAAAAATGTTAAAAATCTGAACAGTGTTCAAAAGCATTCAAAATGAGAAAAAGGTTTTGTTTTCCATTAGCAAGGAAAATAACCGTCTTAAAGTGTCAATATCTTATTTCATTAGTGATTGTTTGATACGGAGGAATACAATGATGCCATAAAGCCAAGGAGAATAACAGAAAGATATTCGATATAGCAAATAAGTTTCAGTAGGTAAGAAACTAATCAACCTTTAAGTTACAGAATAAAGAAAACAAAATTGAGATGGCATTCTTTAAAGCAAATAAACCAATACAGTTTTTTACTAAGGAATGAATTGCGACAAAATGTCTTGGACAAGTTAATCTGTTCCTTGCTGCAGGCAAAGCCAAAAAAAAACACAATTCTTTGCCAAATTATTTAGTGTCGATTTATTTTTAGCATTGAATTCAAAGGTGAGTTTTTTTTAAAGGTTTTGTTTAGCGACGCTTGTGCAATATTTCAGCCATAAGCAGTAGAGCTGTGACAATAGATGCTTGTATTGAGAATTGTGATACTTAAGTCTCACAATATAAATATTGTGATACGAGCACTGTATTGTGATATCTATCTTTGACTTAACACAAATCATTTTGCCTAAAAGTCACAGCTACTAGTACTATTGTAGGGAGAAAGCCCGCAACACTATTGCGGCTATGCATTGCAATGAAACCTGCAAGCAATGACTGGAACTAAGACGGTACTGCGCTGAGATTCAGTGTAGCATTGCATCCAAACCTGCATGTAGAACAGTTCTCTACTGCAGACAATGTTTCAGGGCCCATGGAGGGATTCAAACCTACGACCTCATGATCCAAGGCCCTTTCCTGCCAAGCTTTGAGGAAACATTACTCACTGACAAGAGCATTTACAATTCCACTGGAGAGAATATATTCTGTGAAACCAAAACCCAAAAGGTAATGGTTGAAACAGAACAGATAACAAAAGGATCTTGGATCTGAATAAATGGATGTTGTTCACAAACAAAATACAGGGTTAAAATCAACTTACACCACGTGGTAGCATGTAGACTGAACTTAAAAGTTTTATCTGTGAGACTATGACGCTAATTCTAGTTTCTAACCCTGATTCAAATTGCTCATTGGATTACAAGAAAAAAGGTCACAATATAGTGGCTGTTGGATTGAGCTGAATGTTACTGTACTACAGCACTGGTACTCAATATTTCACTTGCTGGTATCAGACTGGAAAAAAGCACACTACCGTATTCCATGGAATACCACATGGTTTTTTTTTGTTAAGCACCTTTTACTCCCTGTGTTCTATGTGAGGCCAAAGTTGTGTTTGATGTTGAGTTCTATCTCCAGGACAAATTTACCCTGACCATCCCCTTCCCCTGTTAACTAAGGCCTGGGTTAGCTATTACACTATTTGCTATGCATAGCAGTGAACTTTGAAACAATAGGTATTATTGCACTGATAAAAATATTTCACAATGGCCAGTTTCAAATTCAGAGGAGGGCCTGTAAAACTTGTGAGGCTATACATTGAAATGAAACCTTACCACGCTGTGTGTACTGCAATTTCGACTGATATATGGCATAAAACAATTGCAGTTTAGTTCATAAACAAACCGTGTTAGTTCATTTCATTATCAAAATGGGCTTCCCGTAAAGATGATATAATATCTTATAACAAAATCATTTGATAACATACTGAGATATATAATTATCTACTTACTCATTGGGTAGTAACTCCCACAGCTCACCATAATACACTTGAGTGAACCCTGTAAAAATCAACATTTTGTCATAACATATATCACACTTGCACTGGTTTGTCTTCCAATATGGTATTCATAACACACGCCAACAAATTTTACCAGAACAAATTCCATGAATTTGAAAATAAAATTTAGGAATTTGATACAATATATGAATCAACCAAGCAAAGGGGAATAGATCAATGCTAACCTCATAAAGCATGCAGACACACAGTTTAATCAACTATGAGATGACATAAATGAAGGAATCCAAAAGAAAAATGTGATTAGTAAGCATCATATTACTTTCACTTTATCAATACCTTAATCGAGTATTACACACAGTAATATCTTATCACAAATGCGGGTACTATGTTCTCTGTTTTAGTACCTTTTTTTGCCACATCAATTGACGAAATAACACTTTTGGGCGGATTCATTTGAAGCTTTTCTGTACACTTTGTTAGCAAGCAATTTCAATTGCAGATTTACCAGTGGAACAAGCTGACCATAAGTTACCAGGACATGGAAAATAACCTGTAATTTGGCTTTAATATTGACATAAATATGCTTGTGAGCAGACTCGATATTCAACCTTTCGTTTATGCACTGCATAAGGGATTGGGCCAAGAATGAAGGACCTTCTCACCAATTGAACCAGGTGTCACCGAGAATGACCCAAACACAGAGAATGAAATTTAGTTTTCAAGTTTTTAAGCAATTTACTATTACCTAAACAATCTGAGATTTTTAATATTTTAAAAGTTTACCACATTCCAAATTTTTCATTGGATATCATCTACACTTATATGGTGCACTGCAAAAGCGAAAAGTGAAGAAAAAGACAAACCTTAACTGTAAAACACACATACATAGAATGTATATGAAAAAGGAAAGCTTACAATTGAACCCTCAACCACATACCTGTTTGTCAGTAAGAATGAGCTTCACCTGGTCCTCCAGACACGTCCCGCAGGCTGGATGTCCCTGAGTACAACGCGATACTTTCAGATCCTGCAGCATGCACTTACAGTTCACACAAGCGTCGTCCGTCTTTCCACCTGCAGGATCCTCGGTCTTCACATCCTGCCGCACCCTTTTCCTGATTGGCAGGCTGTACTGGTTGAGTTTGTAGGAGCTGAGTCCAGAGCCAGAAGCTGAGGAACAGGAACTGGACTTGGAACTGTTCACCGAGGCAGCTGAGACTGAAGCACAACCTGAAGAAAGTCCAGGAGCTGGTTGAACACTGCCTGGGTTGATGCCTGGGCCACATGTAGCTGCTGGTCCATTGGAAACACATAATGGTTTGGAGAGAGTCTTTGCTTTTGGTCCTGGGTTGATTGTCACATTGGTTGCATTGGAACTATGTACAGAGTTTGTGGGAAGTAGGTTGTCTACCAGCGTTGCACTTACTTGAAGCAGACTATCCTGACTAGGCGGGTATCTCACATTTGATGAAGCATTTGACTGCACAACAGGTTTGAAGGCTGAAGATACCGATGAACCAATTCCGCTGGCATTATTACTAACTGAAAGACCCGTGGGCGAGGAAGATGTTGTTGTATCACAGCTGATGGAGTGAATAAGTGAGTGAGCTGATCCGCCGGTCAGGGCAGGAACAGGCACGAAGGGGGTGACAGGAGGGACACTATGTGGCACACTCGACTGATTGTCTGATTGGGGCGACACAGGATCATAGGTTTTAATAAGGTCCAAGAAGTCGTCAATGTCTGAGGATGAGGTTGAAGACCTGCTGGAATTGGGCTCAGAACTGGACGTGGAACATCCAGAAGTGTGTGATTTCGCCCCGGAGGTTGACGGTTGAGGACTCCATTTCACTGGCCAGGTTGAAGTTGACCCCGTTGGCATGGAAACAGACGAGTCGTTACTGTTGTCACTATCAGAGACCTGTCCAATGAGTGAGCTATCCAAGCTTGACCCTGCAACACTGTCCAGGATGTCATCTGTGAAGCTTTGTTGAGAGTCAGCTTCTTCAAGGTCGACCATTGGGGTCTCCTTGTCCAGCTTGCCTCCTGAACTTGCAGACGTGTTGGGACTGGAATCATCATCATGCTCTGTTGGTTTAGACAAGTCCAGAGGCCCAGTCAATGTCATAGAAAGGTCGAAGGAGGTGGTCAAACTCAAGCTTCGTGTCACCTCCTTCCCGATAGGTTGTTCTGATTTGATTGGACCGGAATTACCCGAGTCCTTAGCCTTGAGACTGGTGGATGGCTGCGACTGGGCGATGAAGATAACTTCGTCATCATTGTCATCGTCAGCTTGAATTGGCACTTTTTCTTCTTTGAGCACTACTATGTCATCATCATCTTCATCGTCATCATCTGCAACGAGACATTTACATATCTATATATGGATAATTGTTTCAAATGCTTTGACATACATTATAACCAGATACACTCATGAAAAAACAAAAACAACATAGTTAATATTTATGGAAATTGAAAAAAATGACTGTTTTATTCATCAAGTTTTTAAAAAGACAAATTAATGTGCACTATCATTTTCAATCTCACAATGACTTTCAGAGACTCAATACTAAGAACATTCTTGTTTCCTTAGGTAAAAAAGGTAGTTCTTAAATTCCAATTTCCAAGGTCAAACCATAAATCTTGCTTGCTGTGTTTAAGGTTTAATGAAAATAAATTGAAAAGATGTTTATATCTTGTCTGAAAAAAAAAAAGTCTCCTCTAATATTGTGTCCTTGTTTTAAAGGAGAAAAATACCAAAACAAATATTTACAGAACAACTTGTTTGACACATGTAGTTTTTTTGAGAATTTAAACAGTTATTTTACTACTGGTCTGTCAACAAAACATCTGGACTGAGCTTGTATCTATACCCCCTATAGTTTGTTGTAGTTTTGGATAACTACATGTATACACTGTGTGCAATAAAAAAAGCAACAATGCAACACGGTATCTTAGCTTGTCATAAAAACTTCCCATAAAAGCTGACACCTTGATGACTTTACAATATCTCCTGGCAGGAAATAATTTACAAATTTACAGTTATGTCTGCAACAGTGATATTTCTACCATTACTCAGACTTCCCATTATACAGGTATTTAAGGGACATTAAGAAGTGGCAAATATAAGAACAGCTATATGCAAAACTATTATTTACATGTTTTTTTGGCTATGGTATATATGTATCCAATTTTATTCTCACATCCTACCTGATAAAAAATAAGCATTAACTCTAAAATGTTGTAATTTTCACAATAAAGATGTCGCCATCAATAAATATTTGATATTCTAAATTACTCTTACTGACTAAGACAAAGCTTTATTACAAGTTTTTCTTCCTATCCACTACCACTCTTGTAATTGTCTTTTAAAAATAAAAAAAGATAACCTCTGTTACCCTTTAGTTACTGAATTGAATAGTAGTAAACCATTATAAATGGGATGGGATAGCCTATTTTAACTTTTGTCTATATTCTTTTTTAATGAGACACACTCTCAATGATCACTTAAGATTATTTTGACAATTAGTAATCTAGTAACAGTGATAAATAAAACAAATTTATAATTCTAACTCAAAATATGACATCAAAACACTATTGTTTGCATATGTTGAAAATGGAATCAACATATTTGATAAAATCCTACCTAAATGAGAAAGTTTAAAGTTTTAAGGCACAAAAATTTCCTCTTTACAATTTTAACCTTCCTAATTATCTAAGATAATGCAGTCCAGTGCCTTGATGATGAAGTTGATGAATATTCGTGCAAAGTTACATGCAAGCATGATTCAAGCAATCTATAAATAGATTAGCCTCATGAATATTCAGTAGGGAAGTCACTGGGATTAATCTGTACCATATCCTGGAGTCGAATGTTTTTATAATCTCTCAGAGTTGAATAGCTAGAAAAAAAGTCCTGTACCTCAAAATATTTCTGATATGAAAATGTAAAAATATTCAGAGTTTTGAGTATCATTTTTTTAACTTGAAAATTAGTCAAAATCATGTGAGGAGATTCTATAAATCAACTTATTATTTTTTTCGCCTAAAAACTCAAGTTCCATTTTAAAATATCCTGAACTCACGTTGAAACAATTATCTTGTGACAATTCTTAATAGATTCAAATCAATTCCAAAATTAATAGTGGTTTGATAGATAAACCCTCCACAGAGACATCCAGCTTTAACGATTAACTTTCATCCCATGGCATCAGAAGCACCTCAAATCCAGTTGTGTCTATCATACAACATTGTCCAAGGTTTGTCTAAAGCTTTGCCCGACTTCAAAATCAATTTCTTACCAAGGAAAATCATACAATAGATTGCAAAGGCTTAACCTTGTGTTGAAAGATAACATAAAATCAATTTTGTTTTTTAAAAGAAAGAGAAGTTAATCCCAGAACATGCAAGGTCTTCAAAACTATGTATTTTGCAGTTCAGTCATATTGTTATGTTTAACCAAGAAAATATATCACTTATGAATTAAACTTAAACATGACAAACTAAATAAGGAGTATCAGAACTTTCCCCACATTGTCAATGAATACATAAACCATGACATATAAATTCAAAATTCGCACTTATCACTTACTATTTTTGTTCAGTATATAAAATCAATTCTACAACATGGAAGTCTATAAATCATGTTTCAAAGCAAATGTTTAAGGGTACATATAGATATAGCATTGCTTCATGACTGTGTATTAAACAGGAGCCTTTGATACAGTCTAGGTCCTCATTCAGCAAGTCTAGATCTGACTGCTTATCACATTTGAAATTAAGAATAGAATATCATGGATGAGGAATAGTAAATTATAAAAATATTTCATTGACTAAATTTTAGTTTTATACAAATAGACTGATTTAAAAAAGGTAGACTAATACTCAATCTCTGAAACATAAATTTTTTAAAACTGATTATCTCATCTACAATAGGAAAGGAGCCAAAGAAAAACAGTTCTGCATCCAAAATCGTGGTTTGATTATGTTTTTGAATAACAGTTTTAATAGGCAGCAGGATGCTATTTTTCAAAAGATAAATTTCTTTAAACTTTCCTCAATAAACATTAGTTTCTTCCAAATGCTTATCTTCAGTGGATCAAAACATCTCAACACTCAATCTGATAATCCAAACTCATAGAGGAAATAATCAAGTATCAAACAAAAACAACCGGCGGCCATTTTTGTTTGATCAACTTTTAATCATTTGGGGTAGGAAAATGGATTTGCATATGATCTTTGATCAAAAAACAGTGTCTTGCAATAGGAAATTTTAATTTTTGTTTTCATGAGATCACTGTATTTATTAAAGAAAACCCAAAGCAACTTCCACTGTGAGATAAGACAAGAAAATGGAAGGACTAGGAAGACTTTCCCTGTGAGAAGAGGATGATGTCATCCCTGTCGAGTGATTTTCTTCCGATAGCTACAAGCAACATATGCTTCCCTTCATTGAGTCCAGTCTTCCTTCCTGCTAGGCCCTCTTCACGCCATCTTTCATTCATATTTCATCATGGCAAGCCTTTATTGGTCATTATCAGCTTGGTCATCTTGACATCAGATCTTGCATAGACTCGAGTCTTCAGGACTCAAAGCAGATCTTCAAACCTATTATATGTTGACTAGCCACTAGCTATTGAGGTAGATGTTTGAGAAATTCTTGACTTTAAAATTTCTTATAATGGTGATGATCTATTCTAAATAATTTTTCATAATTTCAAATATGGAATTTTCATAGTTTTTACATATTAAATGTTCATGTTTTTCAAAGGTTGATTTCTAGAGTTTAAGTTCAAGAAAATTAATTAAAATTAAACCTTTAAATTATCACTTTAGTTCATTTATATCAGCAAAGAAAGTTTTGCGGCATTAGCTGAAGAATATGTATCTAAACATGCATATAAGAAACATGAAATGCATGTCATATTTTACATTTTACTTTAAAAAAATACCAATCAAAATTTTTAAAAAATTAAATTTTAACAATAAATTTAAAATTCTAATGATAAATTTAAAATTCTAACAATAAATAAAAAATTCTAACAATAAATTCAAAATTCTAACAATAAATTCAAAATCATACAAAATTTAAAATTATAACAATAAAATTTATTCATGGTTTTCAAATATTACATCAGAAACTATTTTCAAAACACTGTCTAGAAAAGTTAGCTATTTACCAATTGCTCCTCTAACTTTTAAACATTTTTAACATACCAAAATCACATGCCTGCCACTTGAATAAGTGAACCATAAAAAATTCATTATCTGCTTGGCAGATCAGCATAGGGGTAATTTAAGCTCCCCAAAACTTTACAAAAATATTCGGACAGCTTATCAAGCCTCTTGAGTAATATTTAATGCTAAAATTCCCGACAAATTGTCTCTAATAGCCTTAAAACCCCATGGTTACTTAATTATTTACACTAACTTAAAACACTTAATGTAAGTCTGCTTCTAATTGTCTGACTGTTCCAACATAGACTTCATAGCCCAAATGTCTCAACATTCCTACTCATGTTTTACAAAAGTTTGGACTTAAAATTGCCTTAATATAACATGAAGGTAATGAAGCCATTATTAGTTGCATCTGCATACTCCTTTCTCATGCAATATTGTCAGTGTATGACTATTGGCTCAAGATCAGTTATCCTAAGGAATACATTATTTACTTGTTTGCAAGCACTTGCTACCTGGCTTGAAATTAGGAAGTTGAAGTCTCTTACCATTAAAGAGATGCCCCATGATTTTCATGTGTCAAAAGAGCAAATTAGGATGATATTTATTCACAACATTTCACATACTCATCTAAAATTGTCAAATACTTGACAATTACTAAGACTACCGACAATTAAGGAAATTCAACAACACCCTTATGTGCGTGCCGAATATATAAGTTATAAAACAGTCAAATCAACTCAAATTTAATCTTCCAGCTGCTTCAGATAAGTTTGAAAAAATATGTTTCACTAATCTATACCCGTCATTGTCAGTTTTTCCATCACAATTGCAATTTTCTACGTTTATCATTCTAATGAACCATTAGTATTTAGGTGAGGTGAGGTGATATGGGTTTAACGCCACTTTCAAGATTATTACACTGAAATTGTGGCTGCTAGTATTATTGCCAGGAGCAAGCATGCAACACATATCGTGGCTATGCATTGCAGTTAAACCTGCTAGCATTGACTGGAAACAGAGTACCATTGGTGGTGCTGCACTTAAATTCAGTATAGCATTGCACACAAACCTTACTGCGCATAAAGTAGTTTCTTACTGTAGGCAAAGTTGCCGAGCCTCTTGCAGGATTCGAACCATGGACCTCTTGATCCAAGCCGACCGCGCTAACCACTGCACTCTCCCGCCACACATTAGTAAGTAATTATACTCTTAACAGTCCGCACTTATCAATAATATGACAACATTCACAAAGTTAGGAATATGTGACTCAAAATACATACCTCCCAATTGTCCTTTAAAATCCCAATACTAATAGCAATTTGGCACTGGTCAATCAATAAAAAAAATTACTAATTTTTCAATGTAACAGGTAACAAAAGGTGTTTTTCGGAAGAATATATGATTAATAAATGCTTCAATTTAAAACTTTGTTATGTAATACCACAGGAACCTTAGTCGGAAGGTAAGGATTGATACTAAGGTCAGTTGGTGGCCCTCAATGTGACACATCTTCCTATACAGCAGTTTTGGTAGATATTACAATGCCTCTAAGAGGAGCAGTAACATGATTTTTGAAAATTTAATCTTCCAATTTTCCCACATAAACATTGGTTGATGCCAAATGTGTTATCTTAATAGGATTCTAAATAGGATTTAGCATATCATTACACGACCCTGTCATCCGTAGTAGTTATAGAAGAAATTATCAATTATGAAGCATAAGTCAGTGGTGGCCATTTTTGTGTGAACAACTTTTTATCATTTGAGGTAAGTGGATTGATTTGTATAGCTTACTGTAACTGAACATATGTTCGATTAAAAACTGTTTCCTTTGATTGAAAACAATTGTTTTGCGATCGGTAACATTTATTTGCATTTTTGTGCTATTAGTTTATTTATCTAAAAAATTTGCAACTGCCCCTTTTAACATTGAAAATGCTCTCTGTAATCACTTTGTGCTCTCCAGGAAGAGTGTTCAGTTAACAGGATACACATTCAGACTATAAATCTATTGATTCAAAAGTCAGCTTGTTCGTAACAGGGAAAAAAATGGAGAGCTTGTTCAAGGATATACATTCTCTAGATAGGTTGAGGTAAAGTGAAAATTTCACAAAATGGAATCCCTATATGATGATTGAATAATAAGATTATCCGGGTTATGCAGAAAGTTAGATTTTGGCGCTTTTATTTTTCCACATTTTATGCAGTTTGTATAACCAAATATTGTGCAACATCCTTGTTCCATAGACAGGCTATGAAAATACTCCTTTCATATGGAAATGACTGAAGCTTTTTAAATGGCCATGTTGATTCAAACGGTATTTCAGTTCAAGTTAAACAAGCTGAGAGAGACGGCTATATCCCCACCAAGTGGCATTAATATGAAATATATTAAACATTAGTTGAGAAGCTATATTCTTTCATTAATGATTAACCCTAAATAATTTGAAAAATTTGTCGAAAACTTTCTTAAACAGATCCTTAGTAATACATTTTTCCTTCAGAAGATGATTAAGATGCTTAGTTCATCATGCTAAGCTTTACAATTTTCAGGTTCAACCTTGAAATAATTATTTTGTCTTGTGCTTCCATATAAATAGCAAAAGGAATAATTCTGAAGAAGTCAAAACCCCCAAAGGGCACAACTTCAAAGGCTGATTCTACTACACACCATCTTTCAATGAGCTAGACCTTACAGTTTTTCAGTTCTGCTTTGGCAAAAGAAACTTTTGGGTAATGTTTTAATGGAAATGGCCTAAAGTAAAGTAGGAATAAGTTGGAAACCTCAAAAGGCACCAGTACACATGAAGTTGTTCCACCAAGAATGTTTCAATGAGCTAGGCCTTATGGTTTTTAAAACGAAATTCGTAATTGTATTTCCTTGGAAACAGCCAAAACTATTTGTAGGAGAACGTTGAAAACCCAAAAAGGCACCACTTAACATGATGATTGTTCCACATAACAAGTTTCTAGGTCTTATGGACTCTGATTTCTGCATTAGCAAAGATTTTGCACGGATGGACGGACGTCATTTCTAAATTCCCCCCTGAAAACTTTGTTTGGCAGTGGATAACATTATGTAGTACATAACAAATTAGGAAAAAAACAACTTTAAGGAAAAAGGATTAGCAAACAGGCTATGAGAGCTTATGAAAATGCTTTCTATTTCTTTCCAGAAAGTGCTCAAATCTAAACAGAGGTTAGCATAGGCTGTATGACTTGAGTTACCTCTGTGGGGACAAGATGCATATCTGTGAAAGTCTGAATCGGATCTGAACCCTAGATTTACTGAAACACAGCTGAACAAAACAGATACTGTCCTAATCTGAACTCAAATAGACAAAAATCTTTCTGCATCTTCCATCTTACACCTGAGTAACAAGAGAAAACCGCCAACAGACAATGAACCAGCCATGCATAGCAAAATCTTTATTACCAATTACATGAACACCCTACAAGTGACTAACCTTGAATCTAAAATCGATGAGATACCACTGATGTTGGTCGACAGAGAAATGCCAGTTTTCAGCACAAAAGCCTTTTAAGAATATTTCAATTTTCCACCAACAATTCTGTCCTTTATTCCTAAATCTCAACACATTAGTGTCAAAAGAATGTCTATATTTTTTCACTGAGGAACCCTTTTCTCAAGAAGCCATAGTAATTTATTTAGCTGAATTCAATTACCGTATTCGACTCGAGAAGTGCCCCTGTCCTATAAGAATCACTTAACTACATTTGTAGTTCACAAAATATTGAGCCCTCCCTTTTCATTACTCTCAAAGTATAGTCTAGTATATGTGTATGCACTTTCCATTCTTATGTTGACAAGCCTTCAAACAGCAACAAACTTTGGGTAACAGAATTTGTTTTAATTAAAATCTTTTGAATTTCATGAAAGGCCATTTTAATAACCACCCCCTCTATTTATTTTTTCAAGCGCCCTTGAAGGCCTTGGGATTTAATACGTCGAATGAGATATATTTCACACATATTGACATTTTCTTGACAATAGATTCTTCTGGATGCCCCTTATAAAAAACTTCCTATTGTAACCCCTTGTTTATAACTAAGATCAAACCATAAAAGCAATGGTGGTATGCAATGGATCAACAAATCATGTAAACTAGTTCTGCATAGGAAAGTCTTCAAGCATTGAGTATAAAGTTATGCAAACCAGTTCACGAAGAAAGTTGCCAAGCAAGATACAAACCGACTTTAACAGTTGATATAACATGAAGGTTGTATTAACAAGGTTTGTAAGCCTGAGGATAAGAATGTTCACCTGGGGATGCGATGGACTTGGCAAGAAGGTCGGGCATAATGAGATTATTGAAGAAGGTCCAGCTGCTCACTTGGAATAATTTTACTCGAAAAAGGAGCATGCTGTTGAATCATGTTGGACAGATGAACTAGAAAATTAAAGTATGAGGGTTCTTATCCAACTTTTCTGTTCAGCTCAGACCTAATGAGATTATTGATGGGCTCCCAGCTGCTTGTTCAGAACTTTGCTAAGCCTATTGGAACTTGGAACATTGTTGATGTATTATGTGGAACAGATGAAGTGGCTGGTTGGAAGATGTAAGCTTGAACAGACCGCTGTCCCTGCTATTGACTGATGGCTGTTTGAATGCTTTGCTTTGTTGTAGTTGTGCGCTGTCATAAGAATTGCATGTATCAACAATAAGTATTGAATTATCACTGCACTGCAACATACTGCAACATTGTTGCATTGCAACACAATGGGTGTGCTAATTGCAGGCATTGCGCTGAATGTAGTCTGTAGGCCAGACCCTGAAATAAGGTAGAAGCCTAGGCAAGTCTATTAAAAGACTTGACAGCTTGATTTCTGAAAATGAAGAACTTTCAGTCTCCTTTTCATTTCATTTAATATTTTTTTAAATTTTTTAATCAACTGATGCATTTATCATTTCCGAGTCTAATTGTTAGATTATGTTGAATGCAACAGCAAACGCTTAAACAGGCTTATCAGAGGAAACATGTATGAAGAATCACAGGTTAGTTTACCTTAAGGGCATAGAGTAAGATGTAAAAGATGTCTCTTACATGTATCATATATTTTTCAATATTTCAAATTGCTTTAAAAATGATTTTGAAGCTTAACAGGAAACTCATAAGGTCACAATATAGTGCAAAGCCAAGCCAGCAGCATGCAATAAAAGTGTTAGTTTATAGCTTCATGTGATATATTTCAATAGTAACTGCCCAGTGGTGAAATATTCCCTTCCTATCTAATCTATCTACCTGTCTTCCTGTGGCTATAGGATTTTATTTAACAGAGCAAGGTGAACTGGGGTGAAACACTCCTCAGCGTGCTGGGAGATAGGGTAAATCAAGTCACTTTATTATCTAAGTATTAATCCAAGGCCCGGAGAACACTATATGATAAATGAAAACGTTATTGAAGTAAAATAACACACAGGGGTATGTACTGTTTCACAGAGCCAAAAAGTGGAACCTTATTATTATGTATTATTTATTCTGAGTTATTCAAAATTACAAAGTTACAAAATTATCACGATACATTACGATGTATGTTTTAAATTTTAGAGAAAATGATGGTTGGACTAATTTGTTACTTTTTTATTTGAAATTTGAAAATGTTACTGTTGAATGAAGATACTCCTGTCACAAAAATATCTATGACATTATGGCAAACATTGAAACTTATTATCATTGACTCAATGTCATCATGTTTCAAATATAATCATCATTCTGCACCTCTAGCATATGACAAAAACCATTCATAAATTTTTTTTTCAAAAGTAACGTCTCAAAGTCCTATAAAGATGAGTATCACATCTAAGCCTTACATACAAAAACTTACTTGCTTTAAATTTCAAAAGTACTCAAAGCCTTCTGATGGCTGGAAGCTAAAAGACCTTCAACAGATAAAAACATACCCTTCCTCTATTGTTATGATTGAATAAGGAACACACTTTGATCAAATGTCCAAGAGTTGGAACACAGTCTCAAGCTTGTGGTTTATTGGGTTCCAGAACTCTTCTACACTAAGGTCTACCAACTTGGTCATAAAGAAAAGACTTCAGATAACACTGTCAAAAACCTTATCAAGGTAGAATAGTGAATTTATAATAATTTAATATGAATCAATATAAACGCCTAAATTCTCAGGGTTTTCTAACTGCATTCTATCAACATGGGGAAAAAGAAAATAAATTTGGGATCATACCTACCACAATCCTAGTGAAGGCGGAACAATGAATTTATCATAATTGTAATTTAACAAATATAAACACCTAATTTATTTAGGTTCGTTGTTTATATTGCAGACTAACAACATGGGCATAAAATAAATAATTTCAGATAATACCATCAGCACCCCTAGGCAAGGCAGAATAATTATCATTAAATATCAATAATTTAGTATGTAATTTAACGAATGTAAACACCAAATTGTGTATGATTCATGGGGATGAGAACTCTTCTTTCAGTCTACAAACATCAGTTCGAAGACAAATAAATTTCAGAACATAACTTCCACACCCTTATATGACAACGAACAAAAAAGAATATTTAGTATATAACCTAACAACAGTCTTTGAATGTTTAGCATTTGCATCAACTTTAGAAAGCATATTTCTTGGCCACACCCATAGTTGATGAGATGTCACTTCTGGGATTCAATAATTCTCATTGACGATACAATAAATTTCCAAATGCATGTTGCAACATAAAGTTTTTATGAGGAAATGACTTCACCACGCCCTCACAGAGCTGTGTTCAAAAGAATTATGCAAAAACCTGGAAAATTTGGTTTGATGCATCTACAAATATGGAGAAATTCAGTTCTCTTCCCATCCGAATGTTTGCATTGTCTACTATATGATACTAATGCATCCATACAATACACTTTTAGACAAGATATCAGGATATCTACTGGTATATCTTGAGGGTCCATGATAAATCAATGTATTCACAACATATCCCAATATTATTAACAAGCTTTATAAGCTGGCAAAGCAAAGTTTTTATCATTTTATGGAAAGATTATATTAAGTTAACAGCGATTAGACAAACAGAAATATATAATTGATATTTCTGATAATTTATACACAATTTTACACTCCATGATGTGTGACTTTCACTCATGAAATGCCTATGACAGATTGGTTTCATTTGTTCATGTGCTTTCTACTCTGCCAACTCAAACTGAAGAGCATCGGGATATGGATTGTATCGCAACTATGGTACCGGGATGATAATCATCTTGCAGGTTCCTTGGCAATACTTCCATGATATATTGCCTCGCCTCATTAAACTGGAATTGTGATGTATTGTCTTGGCACCAAGGCCATGATACACTTGTCTTAAATAAACACACCCCTTCCTCTCATGTGTAGCAAGAAGTAGAAAAACCCTTTTTAACTTCTAAATGTAAGCCTGATGTTCTTCATACTGAAAACTTTTTTTTTAACTCAATCACATGCACTTTCACTTACTTTACTGAAAAGTGTCTAATCAGTTGATTAAAAATGTCTGCGAGAACCTTTGCAAAATGGCTAATCATGGATTTTCTTTTGTTTCTCAGAAACAACTTTTGCACCATAGTTTTGCAATTTATTACTTTTGATGATTACAAGGTAAATTGATTTGGATGTCAGCTTTATGTTTTAGTGTAGAAATTGCATTTCTATTTCTGCAGTCACTATTGACTAAACAAAGGGCTTTTTAAAAAAATGTGTATATTTTGTTGTTAAAACCCTTTCCTCATTTACAGTTTGTTACATTGTCCATTAACTGTTTTACTTAAGTGTTTTGGATGTCAATGGTTAATATAGCCCTATCTTAACCACATTGTTTACATTTGTATACTTTGTTATACAAGTTAATATTCTCATCTACACAACAATGACAACAGAAATATGTGTTTGTTTACACAGTGATACACTGTAGCATTTCATATTAGCTACACAACCAGTCCCTTGGTTTAACTCCCATAACACATAGGCAATATGACTGTATAGCAGTCACCATTGTATACTGCATGATTACTCAGCTGTTTTGAAGCTAAAAATAAATCATTCATAAAATGTACAACTTCAAAGCAGACATTCGGTGTTCTTTTGATAAATATTTAGAAGTGTATATGTTATGTGAAAAGCTTTCAAAAACATGTGTAGAACAAAGGAAATATGAAATAAAACAGCCATCAAAACACTTCCTGAAATTTGTCAACAATGACAAATGGCATTGATTGATAAGTGCCTATATCCGTCGTGATTCTTTCATCGTAGTTTTCATTATCACTTACATACTTTCCACGTAAAATCAATATGGTAAACTATCTGGTATGAAAGTACCTTCGAAACTGAATATTATTAGTCCTGATCGTGTTTCTGGAGAGAGGACCAATCGAAAACTCGGGAGCTCGGAAACACTCGAGCGAGGCGAGGTTTTCGAGCACAAACCCCTTTTTGGAGGTAAATTTCGTGTGGTTAAAGATGACCACTGGTCAAACTGTACCCACCTTCTGAAAGAATAACAATCGGACTGCTTTCAACCTCCGTCATGGCGACTACTGTCACTTCTATCCTCGACTATTTCGACATTTTGTCAGAATACTAGAGCGCATATATTCGCCATTGCACAGGAGGCTTAACAGGAAGTCGTTGATCATGTGACCAGCTTCGTGAGATACCGCCAGGCTTCGTAGTAATTGAACGCCCTTTTTCTTGGGAATTCGACGTTAAAATGAAAGTGCGTATTTAAATAGTGAAATGTAAATGGAATTTTTACAAATACATGTTTTCATCCCTTTGTTTGCTATTTTCTAGAAAAAACACATCTGTTTTGTTTGAACAACGAATTGAACCATAAAGCATGCAAATCGTCTTAACGACACGCCACTATCTCTGATAAATACGTACTCTCTGACCCTTCTTTAACAATGTGAGGAATTTAAAGGTTGCCATGCATATTATCAAATATATATAGAGGAGTTTTATAACATGTCTGATAAATGGTATAATCACACTACTGAGGAATAAATGCGACCTTTAGCATTGGATCTTTATCTTAAATGTGTTAAATGGTAATACTATGTTATTACAGTCTATTATATAATTCACCATAATTCCCTGTTCTTATTGACGTCATAACTAAATATTAGTCTAACCAATAAAGATAATTTTTCCTTTGATGGTTGAGATATAGAGCAAGTAGAGGTCACGAAACAGACCAAAAATATAATCTCTCTCTGTCTGTCTGTCTCTCTATTTGCTTACATCTTTCTTCCTGCTTAAACTTAAACTGTACATTTCTTCCTTCTCTCACCCCCTACCCGGATCACATGACCCATCGATGTTGTACTTTTAACTATCACCTCCTTTTCTCTTTCAACGCACTCTCACCTCCTATATTCTTTCACAGCCCTTCTCTAAATGCCCTACCCACTCTTCGGAGGGCCCTTTACTAAGGTTTACTTAACTCCCATTCTTTAACATTGTAACATTATACCAAGTTTACTATAAGGATTTACGATCACCTTAGGGCTTTGTGAAGGGAGGCCCTGCTCCTTCTCTCCACCCACTCTCGTGATTATTTGTAATACATGATTTGACCCACCCCGGTTTATGGCCTTTAGTCAGGATGCAAAGGGATGACTAAACCTTGAGTACTTTACAAATCCTTCTGATAGAAAACAACTATGCTCGTCACGGCGTGCACAATGTCTCTTCACGTAGTATTTTCCTTTCAGGTTACACGAGGTCAAGTTAAGTCAGTTGCGAAAAAAAACCTCGTCCCATGAATCTAAGGAAAACAAGGATTTAACGGATGTTTTACTGCATCATTCAAACAGTGGGGACGTTTTTGGTTTAATTGTCCTAAAATCGTGACCAAGCACATTGTTGTTAGAAATGGTTCACTTCCCGTATGTGTCTTCCGAAGTGCACAATTTTTGCGTTGTTAACCGTAACGAGTGATACGTGGCTATTTTACTCCCGCTTCATTATCATAAGCTGAAGTTATGACTGTTTTCATACTGGCAAAAATATATCATAGCTTAGCAGTAAAACGTAATAAAAACTGTTTCTGAATATTTATTTAGATTATGAGGCTATTTATCGATTGATGTATCACTTTTATTGGAATGTTACCTCGAAATTGATAACAGATTTGATTTGGTAACCAAATTATGAGAAGGTAGTGGTGCTACTGGTATCAATGTATTGTCAAGTTACATTAAGAGTGAAATCATGTTCACAATATCATGCGATATTTAATATGATATACCATTGTTTATCTATCGGTTGTTGAAAGATACAAATATTAACGAAATAGTTACCAACGTCAGAGAGCTCATTCATGATCATTTTCATAAAATGCATAGCATTAATTGCCAACATATCTATATGCACATATAAAAATTTACAAACAAATGGTTTTGAGATTTCAATTAGACTGAACGGATAATGAACAGGCGACCTAGTACCAATATTTTACGTGCGCTTCTTACGTAAATGAAAAACTGCAAGATATAAGGCAACATGCATGGCAAAATAGTTGCAATCTTATCAACCCTTGACGGTGCAGTAGTGCGGTTTTAAAATAATATTTCTTCAAATTTGCAAAAATTAACATTGGTTTATGAATTGTCTTCAGAGGGTCAAACATATGATTACTCAACCCCATCAGCTGAAGCCGTAGTAGAAAGTATCAAGTATCCAGCCAAAACAACTGGCGGCGATTTTTGTGTGAACAACTTTTAATCATTCTTCGTCACAGGTGCATTAATTCAACTGTGATTTAACTATTCCCAACAGGAGGCTAAAAGAAGAATGAGACCTTTTTTCCCTCTGAAGAAAACATTATCTTCTTATATTAATGTTAAAAGTGTAAAATTTGGAGAATAAAAAAGACAACAAAAAAGTGCTAGAATGCGTATAAAGCCCCCTTGCACTGATTGACATTTAGAACTTGCAAACCATATTTAAAAAAGGACATTTAATGATTAAGTTAGTATTTCTGAATCTTGGAAAGGTAGAGCTTCCTGACAGATATTATGCCGTGATTTCGGAGAGTCTTTAGAGACTGTAAAACAGGCGATGTCGATCTTGAAAATCGGAGAGACGATGACTGATTTCTTGAAGCACGAGTTGTAGACGTGACAAGCAAATCTGTAATCTTACCTTTTGCTAAAAGGTGTTTCAGTATGACACACTATAATTTCACTATATTGATCGAAAACCGGACAACTGCTGACGCGCGTCAGTTATCTGCATTATTGAAACTTCTATATGGTAGGTAGAAGTACACATTGTGTTTTATACGTAATATAATAAGTAATCATGTGAATGAGACCTATGATTTCAGATTCTGCAACATATATGACTGCCTTTAATATATAAATCACTGAAAACTATAGATTGTCACATTATGAAGTTTTAAGATGTATATGAGAGACATTTTAATGTTTCGATTTCTTATCAACACATATGGTATACCAGTAAGCATTGAGGTTACTGGCACTTTATTCATGAAGAGTTTTCAAAACACCTTTTTATTCTAATGGGTCTTAGGATAACCATTTTTGTATCAAACACTTTCAATCATTCTGCATCACAGGTGTGTTCATTCATACGTGACTCAACTTTTCACAAGAGGCTCATGTATATATACAAATGTTCTTAGTTCAAGATCTTTGTTCTAGCTAATATCATTATTTTTTGTTGCATTTTGTTTTCCTTTAAATTCTGTGTAAAATTAGTTTATCCTTTAACTGAGACATCTAAGATATCTACATAAATACAAATAGAATTATATTAAATCACCGTTACACGTTATATTGCAGTTGAACATGTCAAACTTCAGAAATGGTGTTATTTGATCTACCGATTTTTGAAAAATAACATCTCAATGCGTATCACGTATTACAGTAGAGATTTTTGATCGAAAACCGGACAATGGCGCGCGCGAGAGACTCAAACGAAATTTCGGATACCTATTCACAGCAGACATAACTAAAAATATAGGTTAGTAGTGCTAGGTTGGTCTTTTAACTCTTACAAATGTAAACTGAACGTATTATCGTTTAAGTTCAACATCTCAACATTTAAGGCCTTTATTCATTTACAAGTGAAAACAATAAAATATCATAATTTTAGCATTTAAGAGATAAAAATAAAACTTTAGAAATGTGATTGGAACTTCACTTAGGTCATGAGGTATTGTTTCTCTTATTACGGGCATGTACACAATTTTTAAACATACTGTGTCACCTTAAATACATCAAGTATTACATATACAACAGGGATGATTGTTTTAATGAAGATCATATAATATATATAATAAAGTAAAGTAACTAGTTTAAACACGGGTGGTACCGCGCTGAAATTCAGGGCAGCATTGCACCCAAACCTGACTGCGTGTTGAACAGTACTCTATAGCAGACAAAGTTGCCGAGCCCCTGGCGGGATCCGAACCACGGACCTCTTGATCTGAAGCCGAACGCATTAACCACCGCGCTATCCCACCCCAACATGATCGCGTAATCTCAGGCTAAAACGGGTTCTAGTTCAAATTAGTGAGTCTCTCAGGGTGAAATACTGGTTTATATACATCAAAAATCAATAATCAACTATATGCAAGTTGAAGGATATAAATTCTCATTTATTTTTAATTTCATTCTTACCTCGAGAATAATTCAAGGTTATTTCCTCTTCATAACACGCGGGCATTTCCAAAATAATGAAACGTCACGCAGCGATAAAATGATTCCGAATCGCAGCATTCATGCGACATGGGTCCTGTGTAGCGGCCGATATGTTTATGAAAGGCAACCTCAAATCAGGGACTTATATATCCCTTCAAGATCCCAAAGTTGATTTTTTGTTCCCACGGTTGAAACTAGAACACAGTGACCGACTTTGGAGACACCGGATGCTCAAAGGTCGCTGACCGCGTGTACTAAAAATAGATTTGGGTTGCCCTCTGATAAAAGTACGTTCTAGATGTCTGAAAAAGCGCGCGTATACACAATAGAACATGGATAATGCTTTCTTTGTTACATCCGACCAGGTGCAATCTTGACAGAAAGAGCTGTTAATGTGTACAAAACGTAAAGCCACAAAGCGTATGGTACTTTTTCAACCCGGTGACAACAAAACGGTAGATGTGAAATCCAAGATCCGTGATCCGAGATCAGCGATCCGAGATCCGAGATCCGAATATCAAACTCTTTGAAGGGTGTTGTTAATCATCAAAACTTTAACAAATGATATTAAGAATAATTAAAGGATGTCTATTCATATTTTAGCGGTGGCTAGTAATTTCAACTTAGCATCTTGAAATTTCAAGATAATGATATATATAATAAGGATTTGATCTGTCAAAGTCATCAGTCCTTGAGTGAGTAGTCTCCTTGATGAAATATCCCTAACATATAAACAAAGACGCCTTGTAGATATATAATAAAGATAGACATAAAACATAATCAGTTGATAATAAACTTGTCCAAATACATATGAAACATGAAATATACGTAGGCCTTTAACTGTTAATTTCAGACACACTTAACTAACACATTTGACTAAAACATACTGATAATACGTACACGATATCACATATGTTCATGATATTTAAATGTAAAATGTAACTGTATATGAAGGTGTGTATGTAGGTACATGTACTTTGTACGTATGTGGATGCGTTTGTACATATGTGTGTGTGTGTGGGTGTGTGTGTGTGTGTGTGCGTGCATGTAGATGTACATGGATGTCTGAGTGCGAGTATTTAAGAAGTTTCTTATATATCAATCATGTTGGAATTATTGTATTATTGATATTTTATGTATGTAAGAAATTTAAACTTTTCCCTTGTAATTTCAAGAAAAAAAAAAGATATAATGATTATGAAAACAGATGGCCTAATTAGCCACCGCAGTGGTGAGAAATTTGAATAACAGCTATATAGTTTCAGTGTTCGGATCTCGGATCTTTACAGCATTATGGTTTCGTTCTTCTGGCGGGAATACGTTATGCTTCCCACCACCTGCCATCTGGCGGGATTAACGCAGGAAAGAGTAACATTCTTTGTGACAGATTTTTGTTATATCATTGGAAGAGGATGTTGACTTCCTAGCACCTAGTACACGCCAAGCCTAAACGTTCTGCTACATCGGATGGAAGTTGGCAGAAATACTTTCATCATGACACGATTGAACTTTGGAAATGGTAAAAGATATGATTGTTGTATACAGGCTCATTGAACAGAAAACTGACGTCATCAATTTGCACTTATATGACCCCAAAATGACATGGAAAGGTGACCCCTATTTATAGAACCTAGCATAACAACAGGTTATTTTTAGAGGAGGTGAATGAATCACTTTCTATTTTCAACGCACTGAGTTCATATTCTATTTTAAGAAAATGATGTCATGATCTATTTATAGGTGACCCCATGTCTGTTGCTAAGGTTGAGTTATAAAACTAGGCATTATAAAAGCTCATCAATTAGGATGTTGCATCAAATACAGTTTGGACAGCTTGACTGAAGGCAAAGTACTGTGCAACAGTTGTTTTGTTAGTTTGGGAACACTTTTCAATGACAAGATCAGTGAGCATGTAAAAAGACATAATTCTATCAAGAATATGTATCAAGCCTTTTTGATTTTTAATTGAATACACCTGTTACAATTGAGACCATTAAATTTACTCGCTGGTCAAAATATGATTTTTTAGGGCAATAAATATTCAGGATAATAAAACGACCCTAGAATCGATGCCTATACTTTCAAGATATTGATCTGATAGTGACTGGCATCAGTTAAGAGCATATGTTGAACTCATTTGGCATAAGAGTCCTGAAATTGCACTGGCGGTGTTTCATTAGGAATTTTGGTATTAATTTTCAATGATATCTCTTTATATCTATGCTATAGTTAAAGTCAATTATATATAAATATATTTTCATTCTCTTAATATCAAACCATATAGTTGCAATGTTAGAATAGAGTAATAATTTTGATAAGCTCTTGTAATTATAGAAACAGGGAATCTGAAAGTTCCTGTTACAAAGGGACACTGTAAGCAGATTATGTAACATTTACAAGTCAGTGCTTGAATAGGGTTTAATGTGCTGTCAACGTTATTTCAGCTGTTTAACATGTCATTATCTCATTGAGATTATATGAATAGATCATTCATTTAACTATTATATCATTAAATGTACTTTATCTGCTTAACTTACTTCCACAAGTAGTTCCTAATTAAATGTTGAGGTGAAATCAGTCAATATATGCAATAAATAAATTATCTTTACATATACTGCAATTGTGTTTTCATTATGGCAAACAATAGTTCCAATGTTACCAGGGAAGCATTAATAAGTGAGTGTAACGAAGGTTTCTAAAACTATGGTTTTAACTGGATTATATTAAGCTTGTCATGCAGAAATTAGACATACAACTACAAATGTATAAGAGATTATATATATATAATTAGGTATGGCAACATATTTTCAATAACAGTAAAAGGCAAAAAAAAAAAGAAAAGAATATTAATATTCATGAATTTTATTTGCTCCGTTACAATAAGAAGACTTATGGCCAAGATAACTCCACGAGTCTGCTTAACAAGTGTGAATATCTATTGATCCTTGGCATCCTCAGCAATTTCATCTTCGGATATATCACTACCGTCACTGGACATTGTGTTTTCGTCATCTTCAATCAAGTCTTCTACCCATGACTTATATTTGTACAGTTTGGAAAACACACTGTGATATATATTATTAGTGTCTACTTGCCGGAGTATTTCACATGTTGTTGGTCCAAATTGTAAGTTATACAGATAGGTTATAAATCGTGCATACATCTCTTTAAAAGCTCTCCATTTTAGCTTCATCAGTTTATCATCTATCCTTTCTTCAATTGGACCTCTTCTCAAATAAAGTTGTCTTTTCTCATCCAAAAATTCTTCATTGATGTCACAGGCACGTTTATACATGTCTCGGATGCCTTCTTCCTCCAGATCTGATTGTTGTTTCTTTTTCTGAATACTTTTGGAAAATTCGACTATGTCATCATCAGGACATTGTTTATCATGTACATATATTTCGAACCAGATAAGATATCCCGGAAGAAGTCGGCCCGGAAATGGACATCGTGAACGGATGGCATAATGAGAATTCTTGTGCTGGCAGTGTGTCCTTAGTTCTGTGCAATTCTTGTGATAATATTTGTGGCGACTCTGTCTTCAATGGTATTTCATGTTGTGATTTTGAATTTGCAAAGTCACTGTTGTGCTTAGATCTAAGATGTCTCAACATAACCCCTAACCCTAACCCTAACCCTAACAATATCAGTTACTTGGCTGAATGAAATGTTCATAAGATTTCACAGACACCAAAACATATATAAAAATGAATATGGAAACATGTCTTTCACTCTTTTTGCACTGGGCTATGTTTATGCTACACACTGAATAGAATTATGAGCTCAGTACATTAAAAATAGAAAGTGATATCATTTTCTTAAAATAGAACATGAGCTCAGTGTGTTAAAAATAGAAAGTGATTCATTCACCTCCTCTAAAAATAACCTGTTGCTATGCTAGGTTCTATAAATAGGGGTCACCTTTCCATGTCATTTTGGGGTCATATAAGTGCAAATTGATGACGTCAGTTTTTTGTTCAATGAGCCTGTATATAACATATGATTTCGGAGTTTTCAACCTAGGTGGTGAACTGGGACGAGTATGGCTTAGAAGTAACGCGGAAAGATATAAATTCCAAAATCTCATACGCTATTGAGATATAATATATACAGAACAAAAGTAAGTATAGACATCGATGTCTAATAATTATAAAGCTACTTATATGCGACACCATTCTCTCCAAACAGAGGAAGCTCCGTCAAACCTTTGTTTACAGGAATTAATGACGGAGCTACCTGTGGGGAGGGAATGATGCGATACGCGTACATGTGGCATTGTATGACTAACTGCTCGAAAAAATTACCAACAAAAACTCAACAGAAACTTCTTCAGAGGAACTAACAGAAAACGTTTAATGCACCATCAAAATGAAAACAGACACTACCCAAGTTGTTCAATCAATCAAATTTATTTCGTAAAAGGCTATAGGCCAACGTACAATAACCCCATGTATGTGTCAAAGGCCCTCGGATCATTATAAAAAAAAAAAAAAAAAATCTAAATTAATATATTTTTTTTTAGAACATCCCCTGAATAGAATTTTTCAGTGGCAATTTACGATTATGTGTACAGGGAGGGAACAATGCTTCCTTTGTCAGTGCTATCAGCGTCCGGTTAGCTGTCTGTTATTGATGGGAAGTATAATCATAAAAAGCGCTGTTTCTAAACTTATCTTACAATATGATGAAACAAATCTACTATACATGTGTAGATAGAATATGCACACATTTACAAATGATTTATGATAAGACTAATCATCGGTCTCGTAACGCCGATGAATGGCTTCACTCCCATTTTTTTTTTACAGAATGTGCGCTCTTCTTTATAAAATTGTCGAATCTAAATCAACAAAATTGTTACCCTCAATAACATGATTCAACCTGGTTTTGTTGTAATCATGTACTAACAACCTAATATGTGTAAATTCGAATGTCACCATGAAATTAGTTTCCACAAAATATACCCCGATAGGACCGTCCTTTTAACGTAATAAGGACAGTTGGTTGTTGTTGAATAGTTATAGCATATTCTAGTGTTAAAAAGTATTGCTTATCAAATACGTACAGCGCAAATAACAACCAATGTTTCATGTTTCTACAAACCTATCGTTACAAATATAGCCTGGAAGTCCATCATATCTACAGGGTTTCTGTATATTCGAAAAGCATTTATTTGCATCATTCTAGGCCCTGTATCAAATAGATAAAAATAAATCAAAACCAAGTTTTAATAGTTAAATGAATATCTAGCAATGAACGTTTTGTTATATCAGAAGATATTATATTAATTATGGAGAAAATATCAAAATATGGAAATACTTAAGACAGACAGACAGGAATTTCTTAAGAACTGTTCCTTGTGGCAACATCTTTGCCTCTCATACAAAATCAAAACCATAACTGAACAAAATATTTGTGACAAAATGTACCCAAATTTTCATAGTTTTAGATTATTTAACATAATATGGCGCTCTTTATGATATCTATCCTTACCCTTATAAAAGTGTAAAAGTTTGAACCGATAGTTATCAACATGTCCTATAAAGTATCAAGAAAAATACATTTGGACCTTTATCAGCCAAAATAGCAGCATTTAGAGCATTTATACACAATATAAACTCACTAAAACTCATATGTGTCTCATGAAAATATAAGAATCTGTTTCTCACTTTGTGAGGCCTTGTAGATAACGAAAATCTCCAGACAATCGTAACTTATCTGAAAATACATACACAATTTATCATATCTGAAGTTCTGATCAAACTATTTGTGTTTAGGATTAACAAGTCTCAAGTAAACATTCATCCCACAAGAAGTTGCGGGTAAATTGAATAATTTCATTGTCAATGTCACACCTATTTTACATCTATAGATGTGTCGTGAAACTCATCTACAGGCCATGCGCTTAAATTACCTTGTTAAGTAGAGTTGGCTCGAAGAGGTCTCCACGTGTACGTCTTTAATCATGCTGTTGTCGATAAATATGTGATATGTTTCGAATGAATTTAATTATTATTGTAAAAAAACACCATGAAAATCACGGAGTGTCTCTTTAACAGTGCATTGTAAATCAATGAAATTTTATTCCTTGAAAATGATTAAAGGTATGTAGAATAAAAGTTATCAAATTCATTCACACGATTAAGTGATTTAGCAAAACAAAATAAAGCTTGTTACTCTCATTCGGCGACTTGTAATCCTGTTACTCAATTACACGAGTCTATAAAAAAAATATTACGACATGTTATGATAAAAAATAAAATAAGTTTTTAATTTTCTAGTTGGTTGATGTAGATGATCCGGCATACCTTATAAGTGCGCTTTACTGTGATTTTTGCTGTCGTTGTTGTGACACAGTAAGTTTGAATGTACGAACGCCACTCACATTCGAAATCAAAGCATTTTAAGAAATAAGAAATATTTTACGTACGCTTCTTTGAAAAACATTTGTCTTAAATAAGCATGAAATAGATGTGAAACTGAAAGGAATCCTCGGATCCCCAGGGCTTTATGTTCCGATACTCTTCACAAGTCACCCCTGGGAATCTTCATCTGGAATATCTGTACTGGAATTGCCCGTTCTTTGTTTTAAACAACCGGGAACACACTTCAGTCTTGCTTTGATAAATTTGGTAAATTATTCAAGATCTTAGCTTATTCGTTAAATGTTTTCAGCCAATCAGGTGAGTCCCTTGTGTGATTGTGAAAAGACCCCTGATCGCCTGAGTGTCCGTTGATGAATAAATGGTTTAGAAGTCCTTTTTGCACATAAAAACTTTTATCTTTGGGGCGCAGTAGTACGTTTTAAGGGAAATGTTTCAAATTGCAAGACAATCTTTAATAAGCAGTTTTAAAACAAATACACCATGATTTGTTAAGCTATACGGATCCATTTCCCTACCACGAATGAATAAAAGGTGCTCACACAAATATGGCCGCCAGTGTCTTTTGGTTGAGACTGGATTATTTCTTCTGCTACTACGGATGATCGGGTTGAATAATGAGATGTTTTCACATTTTTTAAAATTTGAAAAAAATATTTTTTTAAAATAGCGTGCTACTGTTCCTTTAAAAGCTATGGAAGAAGAGTTCATTATTTCTTACCCTGACTTTTGTTGTTGTGTACACCACACACTGCATTACTTTCATAATGGTTCATAATTTCTTTGAGAATTATGGTATGTTAACAGATATTAAAGTTTTTGTTTCCCGGTCGTTGAAATTCAAAAGCAAAATAGCTTAAGTCAGACTTAGATTTTTAAAGTCCAATTTTCAGTCGGCTCTCATTCGGTGACAAATTATTGCCTCAACATGAAATTTCAGCAACAAGCAGATCTTTAAGCGGCGATTACCATTGTATGATCATGACGATTAACCTAAGTCAGACGTATATGAAAACGATATATATATGAGTGAAAAAAAAAATCATATTTATATTTTCTAATTGTTCATGAGGTCAAATCAGCGATTCGAACTTCCGTGTTAAGGTCGCAGTGCTTCTCAACGCTTCATATATTAAAAAGGCGATTTTGAATTATTGATAAACATAATATTTCAAACAAGTTGGATTAAATTATGAATTAATAGGAAATTGGAATGAATCCCCGAATTGGTATTGCTGAATTTGGTAGGTACCCTTTGGTAAATAATTATGGTTGTTGTAGAAATGGATCCTGTACAGAAGTGTATATATGTCCATGTTGTAACAATTAAACAATTATTAAAACTTATAAGGTATGTCATAAGGTTTTTATACAATGGAAATTGTCTTGATAGTATAACTTATTCATTTTTGAAAATTTTCTACGGAAGCTTGCTTATTCGCGTCAGTAGTATTATAAGAATAGTATAGAACTGTCGCCTACGTAGAAATTACTGTCTGTACGCAGGAGATATGTTGTATAAGGCATTGATAACTTTCTCGCCTTTTTCATTCATAAGTTTCACAGGGATCTTGTATTTGTCTTGAGTTTCTTCCGATCAACTGACGTAATAAATATTGTTTGATTTTCTCTGAAATAATAGAAGCCGTCCCACCATTAGTGAAATATTTTTTTTGGTAAAATCACTTCATCACTTCATCGTATTAGTATGTTTTTGATGAGACCCATGGCTCATTGTTGGTCACAGTCTTAGCATAACAAACACTGTCTCCTTTATCTAAACCTTTTAACTTCAGATAACAGAAAGTTGAACATGTAGAAAGTGTTTTTGGGGAGTGGAAGTGAATAAAGAGTGCACATAAACAAGGATTTAATCGAGCAACAAAAAAGTGGAAAATAAAACAGGACTTTAAGATAACTTCATCATTAATTTGTATTGTGAAATGTAAAGATAACAGTGAATTTAAGTATTTAGGTTTATAAGAAACCTATTAGCGATTTTGCCGTTTGCGTAACACCACTGTGAAACCAGTTGGGTTAATTTGTTAGTAACCGTTTTAGAGTTACCTCCCTTCTAATGTACATTTCCTGTTTGCACAACACTCTGGCCTCAACATGTCGAATCACTACAACACGAGTCACGCGTTTGAAAACGCAGGTGAAGTGATGAAAATGGTGTCATCGCCTCCTGAACAACCACAACAACCTAATGTTATAATGACTAACTTTCCATTGATCGGTAGATTGCATATCGTCAAAGATAAGAAAGGAATGTTGCAGATCGGGTTTGTGTTTTTCTACTGGATTTATGGGACCTTTACAAGTCTGTTTATCGTAATCCTACCAGGCCACGCCGATGGTCATATATCAGGTGTTTTTATCGGCGTTTTCATGACAATATCCTTTCTTTGCCTAACGTCTCTAATCAGAGCGTCAACGTTAAATCCTGGACGAATCCCACCCGAGAGTGACGAGCCGTTAATGTCTCAACAGAAGTGGACTTTTTGTCGCCAATGCAATAGGAAACGCCCTCATCGCGCCCATCACTGCAGACGCTGTGGTCAGTGTGTGATGAGGATGGATCACCACTGTCCGTGGATCAACAACTGCGTGGGTGAAGAAAACCACTGGGCCTTTTTTCTACTGCTGCTCTATGCATTTCTACTAAGTGCTATGAGTTTCATATTGTGTATGCTCCACTTCTGGGTGTATCCAAAATGTCAGCATTGTGACAGAGATGCTTTCTACATTAAGCACAGCATTTGGTTTATGTATTTACTAACCCTGCTGGCATTCAATATGGCCTTTATGATGGCTGTTCAACTAGTAGGGCAGCATTTCAATCTTGTACTTGATCGAACAACTCTGGAAAATATGCAGAGTCCACCAGATGCAGCAAGCATGTTTTTCAGAAGTATGTTCTCCGCCTATGAGGATCTTTGTGGTTCGAGTAGGAACAAAATGCTTCTTTGGTTTCTCCCTTGTCGAAAACGATTCAACAGCTTACCAAAATATACAGGATCAAATATTGTGTAAACCTAAACCAATAATATTCTTCATAATTTATGCAGTTTCATGCGGTCACTTCCATTGACTTCCATTAAGATTTCATTAATATCTACCAGATATATCTGCTGATTATTATAGCATGAGCTAATTTTTTGTAATTTGTCAACATTGTTTTTTCATTCATGACTGAAGAAAGTTATGCGATTTATTGTTTTGAAAAGGATGAAATGTCCTTATCTCTACTCAAAAGTTTATTATTATTGTCTACTGTCTGGTATTTGATAGCAATGAAAAGGTTTATTGTTTTTGCTTATTTATTATTGATTTTATGGATAAAAAAAAGTAAAATTTAAAAAAATATATATGATGTAAAATAAACATTATATGCTTATTATTGGCAAAAGTCAGTGATCTATTAGTGGCAATAAATCATTTATTGCAATAATATTCTTGGCACAAACTCTCAGAAAGAGACATACCAATTGTAGGTTGATTCAAACGTAAATTTACCTGTTGGGGATATTTTTGTAAGTCAAACATACAAATTTGGGTACCTTTGATCATATGCAAAAAGCTCAGATGTACCCTTGATTCATTAATGTGTAGAAAGCCACACTAAGGTTAAATTTTTTCAATCTAATTTCTCATAAAAAAAGTGATACTGTTTGATTTGTATGGGTTACGGCGGCCTATTCAGCAGTGTTCACTCTGGGGATTTGTCCATCTTATGGTAAATTTAACAAAAAAGCCTAAATGAGGAGGGGAAGGGCAGGTTTGAAGAAGTTTGTGGGCGCCACTGGTGTTTTGAACTTGCAGCTTGAAAACGTTTCATGTTTCTATGACAGGGGCGGATCCAGGATTTTTGAAAGGGGGGATTAGGATTCAGAAATTGTCAGGGGGGGGGGGCTAGTGTTACTTTATAAATGATTTACTAGTTACTATTTATTTTTATTGACTTGAATCTATCATTGATTTTCAAAAGGGGGAGGGGGTCTGGACCCCCTGAACCCCCCCCCCCCCCCCCTTGGATCCGCCACTGTTTTATGATATCATCTCAGCGTTTCAATTTTAGTTATCTTATCTGCGTGCTTGAAGTGAATGTATATGCCTCTGTGAGACATTAATTCAAAGGTTTAACATTTTTATGATCTTGGTGTTTTCATACATGGCTTTTGTTAACTAACAACTAACAACTAACTGATAAATTGATAAAGTTTGTGTTTCATTTGTAAAAGTATTTAAGGTCAATTTGATCAGTCTTGTTACAGACTTTTGCTGCATTGATTTCTTATTTGGGATATACACTATAAAATATCTTTCAGTCTAAAATTTTTTTAAATACCCATTGTAATTAACGCCCAATGTAACTGTTTAAAAAATATTCAAAGGTGGACAAACAAGGATAACCCTCTGAAGAGGTTAATTAGGAACAAGGCAGTTTGGTTTTGTCATCCATGTTGACAAAGTAGGTAGACATCAGGATGCAAGTTTTCTACCATTAATACATCTTTTTCGGTGTAAGATTTTTCTTCAGGGTATGATACACAACAAAGTGCTCAAAGCTTTATTATTTAGTAGGAACACTTATGAGATTAGGGCGCTTGTTTTTCACCAAATTACTGCTTATCCTAAACAAGGTAATTAGTTGTTTTGTTAATCCAACTTTGGATAACAAAGGTCACTTTTCGACCTATGCAATATAAACTGTGCACTATTAAACGTTTTTAACATTTACTATCACACATTTTTCTGAAATTTAATGTTATATTATTCCATATAAATTACTAAGAAAATTTCCGTTATTGATCAATCATAATAATACAGATATTTAGGAAAATAATTAAATATTGCTAAGTAATGCATTTATTAATGCAAGATAAAAACCTTTTGCTGTTTTATAATTGTAGCTATTTCCCCCACTTCTATATCAGTTGTGTGTTACGCAGTGGTTATCCTATCAGCGTGCTGTCAATCTCTTTTCTAAGAGGTAACTCAAACTATGTTTTTCAAAACCTCTATTACAATCGGCTTCTGTTTCAATCTTTTTCAAATCTCGCAGCATTGCGAATTAGCAACACAATACTGTCCTTAAATCTATCCATAAAAAATAAAAAATGTTTGACTGACTTTTGTCTGGTAAAAAATGTTTGCAAGTTATGTAACGTCCCAGATTTCACAACTGACTGATAAAATTTAATCAGAAGTTATGTGGGAAGATTTGAGTTTGGCAACCACTGTGGTCTGTCACATGACTTGTGTAAAATAGGTAAATTTGATATCACCAAAGGTAAAGCAATTTGGTAAAAATTGATACAGCTTATAACATACTCAAGTATTAATACTTTTATTACCATTTTTAGCTCATCAGGTCTGAAAGACCCGATGGGCTTATGGCATGGCAAGGCGTCCGGCCATCCGTCCGTAAACTTTTCACTTTTTCGACTTCTTCTCTAAAATCTATTTTAATCTTCTTCTCCAGTTCCAAAAGGTCCAGAGAGCTGAAAAGTTGTGTGTAGACTCCTTGGGCACTGGAGATTCTAAATTGTAGATTTTGTGACCCCATGACCCCAAATGAGGTCACAGGGGTCAAAACATGAAAAACCTATTTTCATCTTCTTCTCCAATTCCAAAAGGTCCAGAGAGCTGAATAGTTGTGTGTAGACTCCTTGGGCACTGGAGATTCTAAATTGTAGGTTTGGTGACCCCATGACCCCAAATGGGGTCACAGGGGTCAAAACCTGAAAAACCTAATTTCATCTTCTTCTCCAGTTCCAAAAGGTCTAGAGAGCTGAAAAGGTGTGTGTAGACTCCTTGGCCAACGGGGATTCTAAATTGTAGATTTTGTGACCCCATGACCCCAAATGGGGTCACAGGGGTCAAAACATGAAAAACCTATTTTCATCTTCTTCTCCAGTTCCAAAAGGTCCAATGGACAATGAGGATTCTGAATTGTAGGTTCGGTGACCCCTTGACCCCAAATGGGCAATGGGCCTTTTTTATTTGATTGTGAATAACTCGGACGTTGGGACAGGCTATCTTTCCTACACTGCCCATGACCCCATGGTCTAAACCACAACACCTATTTCTATCAAAAGTCTGATGAGCTACAGAGCCCATGGCTCTATTTTTATCCATGTAGGTATCTGTATTTAAAGTTACTGTTAATTCAATCAAAAACCTTTTAATTGATCATGAGGTCAGGGACAATTTTATAGAAAATAGTCATTAAAGGTAGATGTGTACATATATATGACATATAGTTTTTTTGCCATATGATACTTACTTACATTACTAGCATGAATTATTTTATAACTCCAGTTAAGAGTCAAATCACACACTATTGAATGTTTTTATTTCTTTATTACCTATTATATGCCACTGGAATTGGAGGAACATATACACCAATTGTTTCCCTTAAGTGAAGTTATGCGCATTTGTTTTATGATTTTACAATTTACTGGAACTTGCACTACAATAATCGTTGCTAGGCAAAAGTCATTTATGCACATGTGCATATATCGAAATTATGTCACTGCTTATGTTTCACCCTATGGGTGATGAATGCAAATATGTCCCTAGTCATGTTTCACCATATTGATCATTTAAGACTGTATTTCATAGTAGATATCACTTGTCTGAGATCAAACAATATCAACAAGCGATATCTAAATTGTAGATATCACAACAATCCAAATACAACCAAATGATGTGGCATCACTGAGAACACTGATGACAATGCTATGACATTTGATGGTGACATTGCTTTGAGGTCATAATATAATGCTGATGATTTCAAAATGCTACGGCCTACCGGTAACTGTTCAAGATGCCAAATGGCAGTATTTTGGACAGAGACTCATTTTCTTATTGAAAAGTCTTGAATAGGGATTTTAGATGGTAAAAATGTTACCTGCATGTCTTCTGATATCAATACCTCAAAACTTGTTGATTTAAGTGAAAAAACATCATTGCTTGGCATATTTTTTACAGTATCAACTTTTTGAGACACTTAAACAAGTTCCTCTGTGTGTCAAATGAGTGGTAAATGCCATGAACCACGCTCAGGTGGATTAATGACTTTTAAAAATTTCCCCCTTGAATTATGGAAATAAAATAATCAAAATAATGTTTAAAATGTTCAAAATTTATTACAATTATTCCCTAAACTGTATGCATTTCATTATAAGTTTTCTTTAATTCTGATATTAAATTCTCTTAATACTTTCATATTAAATATTCACTGCCACTAGTTGACATTGCAACAATATATATTTGTTTCTACCACCTGACCTTTTTTCTTCTTGAAACTATATGAAATAAGTGTTAATTTGTCAAATTTGTTGGAAAAACTGCTAAATGATCATCTAGAAGATGAACCACTTGAAGAAAAAAGTTCTAGACTGCTGTCTTATTTTATAACATCTTCCAAATACCAAATGTCATTTTCCAAAGATATCACTGACTTAAATGCATGATATATAAGATTCGTTTTTTTCAATCAAATGAATGTTTAAGCATTGTTACCATTTTTTAAAATCATATATATTCAGGGATGGCAATTTCCAGCTGATCAGCATTCTTCAGCTGTTGTTAGTTGGATCCTAGTGTAGTTTTATTTATAAACCCCACCCTGGTATATTAAGTCACAGATCACTTTTGCAAGGCAACTAATTTGATCTAATTATTCTTGCCAATTAAAAGGATCATCACTTATACCAATCTTTCCTGTCACGCCTGCCAAATTTGCATTTGGTAGAGTTTTGTTTGAGATTGGCGTGAGTGATGAAATATTTACCTGGCAAAAGTTGCCTTGCAATATTGTTTTATAAAAACTCCACTGCAATACTTGTATATAGATTGACTAATAATATTTACCTAACAAAACGCTGGTGCCTCTGATTCTTGTTATTTGTATATACAGTTTCTGAGTGAAAAAATGTTATCCACTTTCTACTGTTGATTTTTTTGTACACTGAATTTATTGCAAAACTGCTGGACAAAGGTTTTGATATAAACACTTATTGTTCCTGACTTTATATCTTTCTTTCATGTATATGATGAAGTGAAATAAACTTATTTTGTTAATGTGCAATCGTTTTCATTATATTTGCGCCTTTTCTTGTTAATTTGAAAATTTTCATTTAAAATTGAAATTAGAATTGTTTAAGTGGCTTATATTACCAATCTCATTAAAATAAAATCTAACATTGCTACACTACGTTACGCAGATTACAGATCTCACTAGGCGACCTTACTCAAGCCGTCAGGTTAACCTTTGCTTCAGTTTGACCCCAAAATGTCATTGGCTTGCCGCAGATACCTAACAAGCAATCACAAAGCGCGTCTCTTGGTTGCCTTTAAAGAGATTGCAAGTAATTACAGAAGAAGAAGTTAAAACTCTTATAAATTTTCGATTTTACAGAGAACAAGTTAAAGTCATTTGCATATGACTATTAAAATCATTTTACCCAGCAGATTTAGTTATAACATTTCAGTCTTTGACGAAACAAGGGTCAATCTCATTAACATATAAACGTCGCATATGACTAATATATAATTATCAAGGAACTTAGTATTGGTATTTGTACATGTTTTGGTTGTTTTTGTTTCTTAGTATGTTTATGATTATTTTGTTTTACGAAATTTTAAATTATTCAACGATTACTACAAACTAAAAGACGAAACGTTTATTCAACGTAACTGTTTCCAGAAAAACATTTGGATTGATACGGTCTACTAAAGGATAACGTTGAGGAATGCAGTTTTTGCTTTGCGAAAGATAACTCCATAGCTTCGATTTAACTTGTTTGTCCAACAGACCAAGCTAGTGTAAATTGAATGTACACAAAATACATTAATTCGGGTAATTAGGCAGTTTGACATTCGGAAAACATTCGGATATTTGTGGTTTCCGAGATCTGAAAAGCGTACAAGCAAAATGCAATTCGCCGGCACCATAGATTACGGCGCGAATTCGCTGATTGGCTGATTTGAATAATGTCAGAGGCAAACCTGACGGCTCACGTAACGGAGCGTGGTGAGATCTACAGGCGTAATGTAGTGGAGCATGTAGATTTCATTTCAATGAGATTGCTTATATTACCAGACTAGAGGTGATGTGAGGTTATTTGGGGTTAAACACCGCTTTCCCAAGAGTATTTCACTTATTTGGCTGCTAGTATTACTGCAGGGAGAGAGCGCACAACATGATTGTGAAACCTGCAAGCATCGGCTGGAAGATTTTTACCCAGAACCTTTTCATAAGTAATGGAGAGAATAGAAATTTTACTGATTGAAAAACTCCCATCATTTTAAGCTTGTCAAGTTGGAAAGATGGGTTAGTGACAAGGCCTGTCTCCCTGTGTTGGTTGACAAAAGCAAACTTAATGCACAACCAAAACATTTTGCCTTGAGGTAACTTGCACTGAGGACATCAAGATGTGTAGTTTTAATTCTAAACCCCTTACTCCCCCACAAAAATGGGCATTGCTGGGTTCCTCTAAATCCTTTAAAGCACCTCTTCGCCTTGTCAATTAATAGCAATCACCACAAAAGTACATCTTCCTTCTTCAAATGAACACTTTACTAGAATTTGAGAATCTTGTGTAGATATGAATTAACACCAGATTATGATTACATGTATGATGACTATTCAACACATAATGATAAATTTTTATTTAGTCTTCCAATTCAGGTTATAAATCTTAGAAAGACTGATGACCTACAGAGTAAGTGGTCGTAAGCAATGACTATGTTTTCCATTGGTCTTTAGGGTGAAAACCGTGAAGCTGGACATGGTGTGACATATTTGTGTTCTTTGCGGTTGTGTAACAGCTTTCAGACAGTCGTGTTCTTTGCAATGGTGCAACAGCTTCCAGACAGTCGTGTTCTTTGCAATGGTGCAACCGTTTCCTGACAGTTGTGTTCTTCTTTGTGATGATGCAACAGTTTCCTGACAGTGGTGTTCTTTTTGATAAACAGTTTCCTGACAGTTGTGTTCTTAGTGATGGTGCAACAGCTTCCTGACAGTCGTGTTCATTGCAATGGTGCAACAGTTTCCTGATAGTGGTGTTCTTTGTGATGGTATAACAGTTTCCTGACAGTTGTGTTCATTGCAATGGTGCAACAGTTTCCTGACAGTGGTGTTCTTTTTGATAAACAGTTTCCTGACAGTGGTGTTCTTTGTGATGGTGCAACAGTTTCCTGACAGTTGTGTTCATTGCAATGGTGCAACAGTTTCCTGACAGTGGTGTTCTTTTTGATAAACAGTTTCCTGACAGTGGTGTTCTTTTTGATAAACAGTTTCCTGACAGTTGTGTTCTTAGTGATGGTGCAACAGTTTCCTAACAGTCGTGCTCTTTGTGATGGTGCAACAGTTTCCTGACAGTTGTGTTCATTGCAATGGTGCAACAGCTTCCTGACAGTCGTGTTCATTGCAATGGTGCAACAGTTTCCTGATGGTGGTGTTCTTTGTGATGGTGCAACAGTTTCCTGACAGTTGTGTTCATTGCAATTGTGCAACAGTTTCCTGACAGTGGTGTTCTTTTTGATAAACAGTTTCCTGACAGTTGTGTTCTTTGTGATGGTGCAACAGTTTCCTGACAGTGGTGTTCTTTGTGATGGTGCAACAGTTTCCTGACAGTGGTGTTCTTTTTGATAAACAGTTTCCTGACAGTGGTGTTCTTTGTGATGGTGCAACAGTTTCCTGACAGTTGTGTTCATTGCAATGGTGCAACAGTTTCCTGACAGTGGTGGACTTTTTGATAAACAGTTTCCTGACAGTTGTGTTCTTTGTGATAGTGCAAGAGTTCCTTACAGTGGTGTTCTTTTTGATAAACAGTTTCCTGACAGTGGTGATCTTTTTGATAAACAGTTTCCTGACAGTGGTGTTGTTTGTGATGGTGCAACAGTTTCCTGACAGTGGTGTTCTTTTTGATAAACAGTTTCCTGACAGTGGTGTTCTTTGTGATGGTGCAACAGTTTCCTGACAGTCGTGTTCATTGCAATGGTGCAACAGCTTCCAGACAGTCGTGTTCTTTGCAATGGTGCAACGGTTTCCAGACAGTCGTGTTCTTTGTGATGGTGCAACAGCTTCCAGACAGTCGTGTTCTTTGTGATGGTGCAACAGTTTCTTGATTGTCGTGTTTTTTGCAATGTTTTCAACATAAAGGTGTAAAAACATATACTGGGAATCGGTCGAGTTCACCATAGGCCATAACACTAGGTATGTTTAATGTTACTCTTAGATATTTCTTACAAGTAAATGGAACTTTTCAATTATATCCGTATTTTAAAAAACCTTATATTTCCGACACATACGACAAAATAATGCAATAATGGTTTTAATTTACTATCAAAGATTTTGAAAGGGTTTTGGTACGACAGCTCGCCTTAGATATAGGTTATTTATCCAGTACGGTAGTCCACAGTCCGTTGGGTTTACACTTCACTTTGAGTCCTTGACATCGCACATTGTTGAACTGAAAATAGAGATATATGAAGAGTTATATAGCAAACTGGCACTATTGCTGCAACTAAGCCAGAAGCATCACGTAAACCAGGCGACTTTATTTCAGTAAATTCACTTTGAAAAAGCGAAGATTTGCACGGTAGAAACTAAAGGGGACTATTTCAATGCGAAGCGAATGTCTCCTTGTTTACATGATGAGCCAGAACGATCTTTCAAGTGACATCCTGAATCTTTTTTTATGTCTTAGATAATAGCCAAAATACCATCTTCCTGCGTAAAGTTCAAATCATGTTGCAAAATATATAATAGTTGTGACATCGTAATTTTCATCACTCAACTGCCAAAATTGTGATATACTTGTTTTAGGAAATAATCGAAAAAGGGTCATTTTAATATTACGAGATCGAAATTACACGTCCTATTTGTTTGTATACCACCAAGCCATATATGTCTTTGTGTTTGCTGTAATTAATTTTCCAAAATAACGTTTGAGTCATCGGAGCGCGCCACTGTCAAGTTGTTGATCATACTCACTATACTGAACTGACAAGTATTAAAATCATGATTTCCACAGTTTCCATATTTTTTACCTGAGTATGTACACATATCAGAAACGTAGCCATGTTTTACATACATGAATAACGTTACAAAGGAGTGTAAATGTCTCGAAAATTATGAGATGCATACATTTTAATTGTTTTTAATAGGCCTTTCTTCAATGGTAATTAGCAGATAAACATACTGTGTTTGGAATATAATTTATTTTAAAGTCGAACGCTCCCTTTAGAGCATTTGGAAATTATAGGTATTACCCGAGGCTCGCTACAAGTAACGTCATTCGAGATTCCCAAACACGTTGTATGTGTATGAATGTCAGTCCGTGGAAATCGTGCACGTGCATCAATGACACAGTCGAGCTAACACGAGAAATGTATTTCTAATTTAAATCGTTGTAATGGTAGAATGGATAGAAACATACTGTGTTAGGAAATAAGAGGCATATAACGGAATTATAATGCTCCTAGGTGTAAATTATGCCTCTGATTTCCAAACAAAATATGTTTATTACCTAAATGTACACCTGTGATGAAGTATCAGCGTTTTCAAAGAAATTCATGAAGGTATGTTATAAATAACGAGGTGACTCTACTCTAAGGTGTAAAGTCCAATTAGAAGAGAGCATATTGCCTAAATTTCAAAGTCTGAATTTATAATACAAACACTTACCTTTCACAAACCATATTAGCAACTCTGAAGCATGTTTCATCGGCCAAATTCCATCGACATTTCACCCCAGTTATCATCAAATATTTCAAAAATTCCCCGCCATTGTCCGGTTCACCAGGGCACCACCTTAGACTGGGAATTTTCTCACCACTTTTTGTCCACTGCCAGGTACCTATATCATCATCGTATTTCCCTCCAATCCATACTCGCTTATTCTTAACTGCAAATGAAAACATTGTTAGATAAACTTCCCTTTTTGAGATTTAATCTGTAATTATAAATGGTGAAAAACAGCGTTTACTTTTGTGAACCAAATCGCCAACTCGTCAAAGACGATTAAAAACGTAAAGAAATGTAAGATGATTTTGATTTCCAATATTTTGTAATGTTGTGATAATCCGAAAAGAGTTAATCACATTGTTTTCTTTGAATGGATTATCAATTAAAGCCAACGTCTTTATTGATAAATTTCTGATAAAATGAAATGTTATCAATTATGAAATATATGAGTATGTAATAATATGATATATGTCTGTTGAGAGAGTCGTAAGTTTACTTGAAGCTTTAACTAGAATATAACATATACATGAATATTCATACCTGTTAATCGTTTATTTAAGAGGTTTTCACCTACTTACGTCCAAATTTCTTGGCTAGTGTTTTGAGGACATCATGCTCCTCTGCAGTGTTTATTTCAGCGAGATAGGCACCTTTCTTTTCACACTTTTTCTATAAAGAAAATATTATAGTAATGCTATTTTAAACTTGCAACTAATTAAAAAATGGATGTAATTTTGAATATTTCTGCCCAAAAAGGACTTAACAAGCACACCGAATCGGCTGTAACCACCACAAGTGTCAAACCTTTGAAATATATTCAACAACACTTATATGAACATTGATTTATCCACAAACCCTTATTTACTTTCATTTGTATCTGAAAACTATATTAACAATGGCCAAGCGGCGAGGGAAGCTCAGTGCAGGAGTGCTGCTCCTTCAGGACATCTTGCTGTCACTGCCGCGACCGAATGTGGCTTTGAAATTCTTTCATATCCACCCCACTCCCACATTTGGCAGCATCGGACTTCTTACACTTCCCCAATCTGAAGAATAATTTTCCTGGAGGTTTTTTTGTTGATAACAACAGCCTGATTGCTGTCATGGCGAGATTTCTTTAGACCCAGGATCCGGAGTTCTACAAGAATGGCATAATGAAACTGGAACACCACTGGTCCAAATGTATTGATCATGTCAGTGGAGACTATGTTGAAGAATAGAATGCAAAAAGTGATACTTTCATCTTGTTTTCTATGTCATTCTACAGAATTCTTTATTTCTCTCCTATATAAAGCAGAATAAAATGGGTTTTAACGGTAGTTGTAGGTGAGGTGATATGATATGGGGTTTAACGCCGCTTTCAAGAGTATTTCACTTATATTGCGGCTGCTAGTATTATTGCAGGGAGAAAGCCCGCAACACCAATATGGCTATGCATTACGGGGAAACCTGCGAGTATCGGCTGGAACTCTCGAACCATGGTTGGTTGTAGGAGTTTAGCTAAAAAGTAAATAGGCAATGACACATAGACCAGTATTTCATGAATTTTTGTAGTTGCAGATTAAGGATGACAGATATTTGTGTATATCATTTGTATCTGGAAATTTATATAGAAGAACACCAAACAGACACAAATGCCATAAGAGGTTTCTTATTATTTACATATCAGTCATATTCGAAGTTTATATGCTAATAAGACTTATTTGACCCTTGTTGCGTTCCTTATATTACATATGCAATTACTTACTTAAAAAATTTTTTTTTTGAAAGATGGAAAGATAAGAAGAGTTTCAACTCCAATTATTGAAAGAACTTATGTCTTATTTATTGCCGTCAAACCAATGGTATCAAGAGGTCAAAACTGGTGTCGAAGGTAAACCTGACTGCTTGAGTAATGGGGCATTGTGAGATCTATTATTTGCATACGTAGTGCACCAATGTACTAATTCATTTCAATGAGATTGAAGATTTCAATACATCTTCCCAGAAAGAATTTGTGTTTTCCTTTTTTGAGACGTGATGTTGTCATTGTTACTGATAAGGTGATTGTTGGATGGTTGCTTAATATTGATGAGGAATGATTGAAACATTTGAGTGTGGTTTTGCAATCAAAAGTAGTTTGATCCAAGATAATATTTGGATGATAAAACCTGTCTTATGTCTGGAGCTCGATTGTGACATTCGCTATTCGATAAGCCTAATTGTTTATACTTGGACTTTTTGGGTATTATTTTGGAGCATTATCGCTAATATATCTGCACAAGAATAAATATGGAGATACTGGGTCCTCTTGTCTGCATCCTTTTGTGATACTGAATCAATCTGTAATGAATCCATTTTTAAGCGGGCTTGATCGTATATTTTAGACAAATGTTGTAATCGTTGAAAAAATATCAAGGCATTTTGTATAAAATTCCAATCCCCCTGTTACTATTTCCATGCACTCAGTCCAATCCATTATATCATAGAAAAGTATTGTACATTCTCTTATTTTTTTATATGTTAAAAAGATTTTTGTTTATATGTTTTTTTAAAGACTTGCATTTGTCAATTCGTCAACGGTTATCTCTTGACAAGATAGGAGAGTGATATATATTTTTGTAGTTTTCAAAACTCCCCCCCCCCCCCCCCCCGGAACACAAAAAGATGACAAATTAACAATTAACAGAACTACCCAGCAAAACAAATTCACTGGGCAAAATTTAAGAATTAATAATTTATATAACGTGGTACTGTCCCTTTAAAGTGCTTCATTATCATACCTTCGCCATAGACCAAATGTCGATCGTGCTGAAGACCTTGTAACAGGACTTTGAATATTCCAGCCATCCCTTTTTACAGCGACACTGAGCTGGAATGTGATATCTCCATGAGAATTTTAACAATTTAACAGGAAATAAAATGTTTGACCGGGTTAAATGCGCAGTATCGCCATATTATACTGATGGTAATAATTTCAGATACAGGGAAATGATAGCGATGTCGAAGTGACATGAAGTGACCTTATTATATCAATCGAAACTACTTCATGGGTATTATCGTTTTTAATGATATTTTTATATTAAAATGAAATATATCAATTACTATTCGAAACATAGTGGTGTGTATATTTTAGGCTTCATGGCTTGTAATTGAGTAATAATTTAAAATAATGAGGGACGGGAGGCGATGGCAATGTCTCTTTATGTTTTTATTTCGTAAAATATTTGTATTTACGATGTAAAAAAAATTCCTTCGGGATATTAAAGTCTTATATTATCTTAAAATCAAGGTGAAAGTTCATTCAAGTGCAACCGTTGATAAAAAAACAACAGCACACAACGTTTTCTCCATAAAACAACAAAAGAACATAAGAAAACGTTCCCATTCTCTCCCAACAGAGGTAACTCCGTCATAAATTCCAATACAACCTCTGACTTAATACGAAGGTTACTCGAGCTTCAGGCAGTTTCCCTTACCGGCACAATATTTCAGCCTAACCTACCCGGCAATATTTCAAATTTAGAAAGAATGCCTACGTTTAATGCCTACATCCGTGATAAAACAAGAACAATCTATCTAGAGCACCATTGAACTCATTCTGCGTCAGATGTAGCTCCGTCATAAATTCTTAAAGGAAGCTACCTTCTAATTAGGGCTTCCGGCAGTAACATGAACTACCTTGCATATTTCAGCCAATGAAAACACCGCATGCATAAATAACCTCTTTGTTGTTATCAAGGCTAATGCAATATTGCAATCGCTTTTTTGTAAATAAAGATTCAAAGGCACATTGTACATTAGAATAAAGTTAAGCTTTCCCGAAGCATACGGAAATAATCGAGGCATCTCGAATCATCACGTATTTTGCAGCTTCAGTGATTGCATAACTAACCAACATCGAATCAGGCTTCTCGTTTCAAAACCGAGAAATTAGAACTGCTCGTATTAGAACAGGGGTTTGTATAGAAATTATGAAGCAGCAACCTCTGTAGGTAGATAATGTATTGAAAATTGTAAAATACTCCCATGAAAAGTACAGTTGTTATAATGAATAATAGAATGAAATATTAATGTTGGAAATTATTAAGATAAGAGGAACATTTGAAATCGCCTCTTTCCACATTTTTTAAATTTGTGATACAAATTAATGAAATAATGAATTATTTGTTTTAAAATATTATCGATGAAAATGACTCGATTATGTTTTTCCCCTTTCAACGGATAACGTCAAGTTCAAGGTCGTTTATTTCCGAAAAGACTCGTTGGATCTTTTCACTTTTTTACTCTTTCGTTCTCACAAATTAATGGGAGAGTAATTGAATAGGTTCATAGGTCTTACAACAAATTTGAATTTTACTTTATTCTTGAAATACAAAAAAAGTACACTATGATTTTAGAAAACATATTTCATAACGATAATTGAGCTTATTTGAATATCGGCCTTTAAAGACATGAGAACTTTGGACTGCTTTGAAACTAACGATTAAATATATCATTGAGGATGATACGAATCCAAATGCATATATGTTATACCAGATACACCAATATTTGCACATTGATAAAAATGTGACCTACCTCGTTTTCCTGGTACACGTTCAACATATGATACACACGTTGATTTTGATTTTCGGTGGATTAATTTTGAGTTTGTTGCACATCTAAAACTCTCAGCCTTGACATTTTCTATAATGGTAATCTTTAAAAATGAAAATACACATTAACATACACATTTCCTTTCAACACAGAAAATTCCTTTCAACACAGAAAATTCAAATCTTTTTGTGGTTTAACTTTGTTGAAAAAATAACAATTAAAAATAAATAAAAAATTTGATCATAAATTGATATCACAATTTTTCTTTACTATTTATGAAAATGTTCATTTTACAATTAAAATTTTTTTTAAGTATGCTTAGTATGGTATTGGATTTTAAAATTAACTGCTGTCATATCTCATTATGATAACGCTTTTGTATTAATAGATGAATAGATAAATAAATGAATGAATGAATGAATGAATGAATGAATGAATGAATGAATGAATGAATGAATGAATGAATGAATGAATGAATAAATAAATAAATAAATAAAAAAATAAAAAAATAAAAAAATAAATAAATAAATAAATAAAATTTATATAGGGCATAAACTCCAGGCACTAAGTGTCTGCTCATAGCGCTGAAAAATATAAAATATAAATTCAATTTGCTTACCCCTATTTTGATACTCATCTCCTCTTTCACCTTGTCAAATTTTAGTTGGCACAATAAACGAGATTGTGTGTACAGAAGCGAAGAACATCCTCCAACACGTCTGCAGAATTCCCTACATTGAAGTATTGCAAGAGGTTGTCTTGTGAGTCCCTTTAAACCATTGTGTTGAGCACTAACGATATCAAGAAGAATCATTTGGGAAACCACAGCGAGCATTTTCCTCGATAATAAGCACATGGTTATTGGATAAATAAATCGTCAAATTTCGGTATCGAAGTGTGCTTTTCGGGGTTTCAGAATCTAAGTCATTGATGTTAAGTTTGTGAGTCTTATGTCATACAAGTTCCAAAAGTTAAGGTGATCTGAAATTTAAAAAAAAATTAGACTAAAAAGAATATCAGTATTTCTCTTGGTCAAAGGGTATATCTTTTTTGCATTTTGCAATGCTAGTGATCCAGCTTGATCCAAAATTTAATCTGAGTGCCCCTCCCACACCACAGTCACTCACACCACTGGGATTAAATCATCAAATTTACATCACTTAAACTAAACTTGAGTTTAATATAAACAAAATAAATCGTCTTCATACAGTCGGTAGAAAGAAGTTCAAAACTTGGCACATGACATAAATATACTCAAGGCACATCTAGGAATCATAGAAATTACATATGTTTCATGTGTTAAATATTTAAACAATTGAGCTATGAGGGGAACAGAAAACATAAATTATGGAGTCTGAGGTATGAATATGGCAAATGCTCCAATTTTTGAAATATCAACATTGGAATCTTTTTAAATCTAAAAAGGCATTAGATATTTTTTAAAAGTATGGCTATATTGAGAAATTTTAAAAAATCAAGCCATTTGATAAAGTGTTAAGTACTTTAGATTGTATCATTGAGAAGATTAATATAATCATTTAAATATTAACAATTTGACTAGCTGTTTTAATTGTACGAGTCTATTAAGTATTAATTATGCAGCTATGTGATATAAAATTATAGCAAACAGCAGCAAACACATTTTATACATTAACTGCAGCTGCATATATCAAAGGTTTGTTCACATACTTAGTTATACTAGTGCAAATATCATGTAATTTGGGATGCCTTTGAGGTATCGTAGCATTGCGAAAAGAAACGTATGACATTGAATTTTCTATACAGATGTGCAGAACCATTCTTCTTTACCCCACTTATAACCGCAACAGTTTTGGCAGGTCAATATTTCGAAATCACTAATTTTTATTTTTCTCTACAAAATCCTTTATAAGTTACCAATTGCTTTGAAAATTTGTTTGTTCCTTTTCACATTTACTGTGTGATTGTGTTAATTTTCTCTGAAATTCTCAGAGATGATATGGAAGTTTAACAAAATCGAACTTTCGAAAATATGACACCTTCTCTATATTTAACAAGCGATATTTTCGTTTTAATGCACGAGAGACCAAACGATCCCTTAATAAGTTCAAAAAGGTTTTTTTCATTCATGGACAATGGATGATCCTTTGTCATTTTTTTTATTGACGTCTAAACTAAACCCAATTTACATGATATTTGCACTACGATTCAGTGGTATGTGAACAAACTTTCGGTATGCAGTTGTACTTGTATAAACTCTCAATCCAACAGCACTACCTTTCTCCTTTTTGTTCTATAAGTATAAAGTACAATGAACAAGTCAGGGAATTTATGGTGATTTTTACATAAACCTTTCGTATTCTTTTTATGACGCTCCCCTGCTGGCTTTATATTTTTTTCTCACCCTCCCCTGAAAACCCCATCCCTAACCCCTTGGATAAATGACCGGTCCCTTAGATGAAAATAATATAATTTCAAATGAAATCTTACCTTAACAAGGTCTGGCAATTGTAACATGCAGCCGCTATTTCTGCAAAAGTCAAACGTCTTTTGAAACAAATGTTGAGGAAAGTATAAATGTTGAAAAAAGGCTACCTGACTGGTTTTAAAAAGTACACCTGAATATTGAATGTTCAAACATTACTGTTATAGAGTCCAATCATCATAAATTTAATAGTAAACAGATATCTTTGCAATATTTTCAGATATTTAGAGGCAAAATGGTCATCGTTCAATATTTCCGTGTGAAACAACCATTTAGAAATAATAATGTTATCAGCGAAGCTTTTACTTGATTTTCCCTCAGTCTGGCATTGCTATCGTTTTCTTCATTAAAGGTACACTCCGTAATTCTCCTGGTATTTGTTTTGCCGTTCTTATGTGCCAGTGCAATGATATCACTTCAAAACATATCACTTTTCGAGGACAAGATTTTACGGATAACATCTATATGATGAAATTCACGATGTTGCGGAGTATACGAAGGTTATCCCAAAAATTTCCGGCCTGACAATCCAAATCAAAGAAACATTAAAATTTTTATGACTTAATTTTCGACATAATTACCCTTGACCTCAATGAATTTGCTCCAGCGTTTTTGTAACATCTGCAACCCATCGGAAAACCAGTTCTTATCACGTGACCCCAAAAACTCTCTACTGCAGCAATGACGTCATCGTCAGTCTCAAACCTTGCCTCAATGTTTTCACCTGTGGTGACATGAGATGGACGACCAGGACGGGGTTCGGTTTAAGTGCTTACTCCACCCCGTTTAGATTCAGCACACGAATGTTTAATGGTGCTATATGAAGGAGTAGAGTCACTAAATGTTTGTAAGATATCCCCATGAATTTCCTTTGGAGTGTATTTTTTAAACTCAGATATTTGATAAAAGCCCTACATTCACTTTTCTCCATTTCGGTAAAAGATGTGGAGGTACCTTTGAATTACAGACTATTATATACAATTGCATTTCGGAGTATATGCTCACTCCTTTATTTTCGAGTATATGCTCCCTCCTTCCTTTCGGAGTATATGCTCCCTCCTTCCTTTCGGAGTATATGCTCACTCCTTCCTTTCGGAGTATATGCTCACTCCTTCATTTCGGAGTATATGCTCACTCCTTCATTTCGGAGTATATGCTCCCTCGTTCCTTTCGGAGTATATGCTTACTCCTTCCTTTCGGAGTATATGCTCACTCCTTCCTTTCGGAGTATATGCTCACTCCTTTATTTTCGAGTATATGCTCCCTCCTTCCTTTCGGAGTATATGCTCACTCCTTCATATCGGAGTATATGCTCACTCCTTCATTTCGGAGTATATGCTCCCTCCTTCCTTTCGGAGTATATGCTCACTCCTTCATTTTGGAGTATATGCTTACTTATTTAATCGGAGTATATGCTCACTCCTTCATTTCGGAGTATATGCTTACTTATTTAATCAGAGTATATGCTCACTCCTTCATTTCGGAGTATATGCTCACTCCTACATTTCGGAGTATATGCTCACTCCTTCATTTCGGAGTATATGCTCACTCCTTTATTTTGGAGTATATGCTCACTCCTTCATTTTGGAGTATATGCTCACTCCTTCATTTCGGAGTATATGCTCACTCCTTTATTTTGGAGTATATGCTCACTCCTTCATTTTGGAGTATATGCTCACTCCTTCATTTCAGAGTATATGCTCCCTCCTTCATTTCGGAGTATATGCTCACTCCTTCATTTCGGAGTATATGCTCACTCCTACATTTCGGAGTATATGCTCACTCCTTCATTTCGGAGTATATGCTCACTCCTTTATTTTGGAGTATATGCTCACTCCTTCATTTTGGAGTATATGCTCACTCCTTCATTTCGGAGTATATGCTCACTCCTTTATTTTGGAGTATATGCTCACTCCTTCATTTTGGAGTATATGCTCACTCCTTCATTTCGGAGTATATGCTCCCTCCTTCATTTCGGAGTATATGCTCACTCCTTCATTTCGGAGTATATGCTCACTCCTTCATTTTGGAGTATATGCTCACTCCTTCATTTCAGAGTATATGCTCACTCCTTTATTTCGGAGTATATGCTCACTCCTTCATTTTGGAGTATATGCTTACTCCTTCATTTTGGAGTATATGCTCACTCCTTCATTTCGGAGTATATGCTCACTCCTTCATTTCGGAGTATATGCTCACTCCTACATTTTGGAGTATATGCTCACTCCTTCATTTTGGAGTATATGCTTACTCCTTCATTTTGGAGTATATGCTCACTCCTTCATTTCGGAGTATATGCTTACTTATTTAATCGGAGTATATGCTCACTCCTTCATTTCGGAGTATATGCTCACTCCTACATTTTGGAGTATATGCTCACTCCTTCATTTTGGAGTATATGCTCACTCCTTCATTTTGGAGTATATGCTTACTCCTTCATTTTGGAGTATATGCTCACTCCTTCATTTTGGAGTATATGCTCACTCCTTCATTTTGGAGTATATGCTCCCTCCTTCATTTCGGAGTATATGCTCACTCCTTCATTTCGGAGTATATGCTCACTCTTTTATTTTGGAGTATATGCTCACTCCTTCATTTTGGAGTATATGCTCACTCCTTCATTTCGGAGTATATGCTCCCTCCTTCATTTCGGAGTATATGCTCCCTCCTTCATTTCAGAGTATATGCTCACTCCTTTATTTCGGAGTATATGCTCACTCCTTCATTTTGGAATATATGCTTACTCCTTCATTTTGGAGTATATGCTCACTCCTTCATTTCGGAGTATATGCTCACTCCTTCATTTCGGAGTATATGCTCACTCCTTCATTTCAGAGTATATGCTCACTCCTTCATTTTGGAGTACATGCTCACTCCTTCATTTTGGAGTATATGCTTACGTATTTAATCGGAGTATATGCTCACTCCTTCATTTCGGAGTATATGCTCACTCCTTCATTTTGGAGTTTATGCTCACTCCTTCATTTCGGAGTATATGCTCACTCCTTCATTTTGGAGTATATGCTTACTTATTTAATCGGAGTATATGCTCACTCCTTCATTTCGGAGTATATGCTCACTCCTTCATTTCAGAGTATATGCTCACTCCTTCATTTCGGAGTATATGCTCACTCCTTCATTTTGGAGTATATGCTCACTCCTTCATTTCAGAGTATATGCTCACTCCTTCATTTCGGAGTATATGCTCACTCCTTCATTTCGGAGTATATGCTCACTCCTTCATTTTGGAGTATATGCTCACTCTTTCATTTCAGAGTATATGCTCACTCCTTCATTTCGGAGTATATGCTCACTCCTTCATTTCGGAGTATATGCTCACTCCTTCATTTCGGAGTATATGCTCCCTCCTTCATTTCGGAGTATATGCTCCCTCCTTCATTTTGGAGTATATGCTCACTCCTTCATTTTGGAGTATATGCTCACTCCTTCATTTCAGAGTATATGCTCACTCCTTCATTTCGGAGTATATGCTCACTCCTTCATTTTGGAGTATATGCTTACTCCTTCATTTTGGAGTATATGCTCACTCCTACATTTCGGAGTATATGCTCACTCCTTCATTTTGGAGTATATGCTTACTCCTTCATTTTGGAGTATATGCTCACTCCTTCATTTCGGAGTATATGCTCACTCCTTCATTTTGGAGTATATGCTTACTCCTTCATATCGGAGTATATGCTCACTCCTTCATTTCGGAGTATATGCTCACTCCTTCATTTTGGAGTATATGCTCACTCCTTCATTTAGGAGTATATGCTCACTCCTTCCTTTCGGAGTATATGCTCACTCCTTCATTTTGGAGTATATGCTTACTTATTTAATCGGAGTATATGCTCACTCCTTCATTTCGGAGTATATGCTCACTCCTTCATTTCAGAGTATATGCTCACTCCTTCATTTTGGAGTATATGCTCACTGCTTCATTTCGGAGTATATGCTCCCTCCTTCATTTCGGAGTATATGGTCCCTCCTTCATTTTGGAGTATATGCTCACTCCTACATTTCAGAGTATATGCTCACTCCTTCATTTCGGAGTATATGCTCCCTCCTTCATTTCGGAGTATATGCTCACTCCTTCATTTTGGAGTATATGCTCACTCCTTCATTTCAGAGTATATGCTCACTCCTTCATTTCGGAGTATATGCTCACTCCTTCATTTTGGAGTATATGCTTACTCCTTCATTTTGGAGTATATGCTCACTCCTACATTTCAGAGTATATGCTCACTCCTAGGGAGAATGTAGTGAAAACAGATGAAGAAGTCAAGTTTTGTTTATGTAGAATTAAGAGAAGAACCCATATGTATTTGCTTTGGTCGTTTACGAGTATGTTTGATGGGAGAACACAGTTAAAGCAGTTTTCGAGTTCAAGTTTTATTTATTTTATTGTTATGAATGGAATTTTCTTAAAAATAAGATCGTATGCTTATGTTAATTCTAAATGCCAAATAACACTCGATGAAGGATAACATTCAAGAGTTAAAGCTATATCTTGATACAAATATTCATTTAAAATGTCTGAATTCGATATGTATGGTTAACGCATGAAAGTCAATCTTCACCTAAGTCACTAAAATGTTTTTTTGTGGATACGAAACTGATTGTTAAAAATTGGCAGAATTATTTCTAAATGTATGATATTCACATAGAAACGTCAAATTCATGCAACAATAATGATGAGCGATGAAATTTGTTCCCTTCAGTAAAAATAGATAAAAAAACAAAGACTATTAGCGAGATGCAGAAATATCAACACAAACATTAAAAATTCGAAACTATTTTTATTTGAATCTGTTTAAGAAAAAAGACATTTAGAGAAAGATAAAATTGTATTACATTCAATGACATATTACACTTTGCTTGTGATCGTAAACATCTCATAAAGTCATCTATAAAAAAAATCAAATTGCAATGACCTTTGTCATATATTTGTCAATATTTGATTTTGCAGTACCAAAGCTCATCATGCTGTTTTTCATTTAGCAAATTAATTAGCTAAACTGATAAGAGAATGATGATGATGATGATGATGATGATGATGATGATGAATAAAACATTTAAAATGCCAATCCTCCGTGTAAAAAACGCATTATCTCATTTAGGACGATGCTTTTTGCATAAGTCATTGCCAGTGTAATAATTTTAAAACAATGAAAAATTCCCATTGGGCATTCGAACATTGACCCCATAATGCGAACGTTTTATTTGTGATGTTTTCGTGTGTAATTCAACCATATGAAGTGATGGTATTTTTTTCATATAAATGTTAACGACATTGTATATGATTTCAACTCGTATAGTAACGAAACGTGTGTATACATCCTTCTTAATGAAAAACACTTGGATGATTCTTTGATTGAATCTTATCAAACACTAATGAAATCTTTCCGTTTATTTTCATCAGATGAAACAGCAGTGTTCAAAAAGTGTGTACAATCGTCACAAGCTGAAAGTGTCTGCATACTGTGTGTTTCAAAAGCACAACTTGTGTTTTTATTATCTTATTTTATTATTTTGTGTTGTGCTTCAAATTAATATTATCTATGGCGGCTATGTCAAACATATCATCGGATACTTAATGTGTTTGGAATCCACCTATATTCAATGCACTTTGATTACTATCTACCTTGGTTCATATAAATATTACTTCAGTTTGTGGAGTAAAATCTTCTGACACCAACATCATCACAGAGAGGAATTTCATTGGCAGAGGAGACAGATAAGTCATTTTAATATACACATTGGTGAATTTAATGTTCAAATGTGGATAGTACCAATGAAATCTAAAGTGTATGCACTTTCGGAAGTTCATACTATTAAATTCAGTTACGACATAATGTGTGATTTCAAGATATAAACTTAAACGCGACTTCATTTTGTGCTATAACATGAAGCATTGGTTACACGTATATCAGCGTTGAGACTGCAACTGAAGAATTTTATGCTTTCATCATTCAGAATATTTTCATCTTATAAATACCACATTTCGACGCATCGTTTGTAGACGGTCATCGTTTGGATACATCAAAATGATTTTAAACTAATTACGTTATTAGAAAATATAGTCCATAATAAAGTCCATAAGATTTTAATTATGTTGTTTGAGTTTGACATTGTAAGTTGTAACTCCTAACTAGCTTAGGGTCAAATGATTAACCTTGATCATATAACTACTGTATACCACAACTACGGCAACAAAAACATCATTTAACAAAAATAGAAAAAGCAAAAATAAAAAGTGTTCAAAACTGTATGATATAAAATTACAAAAATACTGCCACCGACAAAAGTTACAAGACAAAATAACACAAAACTCAGACCTGAAAACTGCCAACTGTATAAAAGCCTCAAAAGGGACAACACAAAACTGTAAAAAGCAACAACAAACAAATTTCAAACTGACAACCATAAAATCGGGCAATCAACACACCACACAACCTCCAAATGCTTCAGTCAAAACAAATCACAACTTTCAAGAAGTGACACCGAAAATTTTAATGCATAAAAATGGATTTAACTGAACAGTTTTTACAGAAAAAAACAATCCTTCTTCCAGGAGCTCTGACGATGGTAGCCGTAATGGCTCATATCTGCTCAACTGTCAGTCTCTCTAAGAGACCACTGGCCAGGTTGCAGTGCCGATCACTGTGCATCAACACAGGGGGGTGCGTCTCATACGCTGCAAGACAGAAAGATGTCTCCTGCCATCTCAGGTTTACCCAAAGGAACAGAAGATCCAGTAAAATGGTAATGTTGTCCGTCTGTCCGTCCATCACAAATCTTTGTACATCTTCTAAACTGTACATGCTACCTTCACCCTGATCCCTAGATGTGCATTTTAAGGGTTAGACCAACGAATGATTTTTATTTTTTGCGGCTTCCAACGTCACTCAAATGTCAAATATGCATATATATATGGTATATTTTTAAAGAGGGCATGGGAAGGAGCGTTAGCATGAAAAGATTCAGTCGTTTATCGAATCGCTTTCAGATTCACTGTGACAATCTAGGTGGTATCATATATTTATTTAATTTGATTGAAGTTGATTCAATTCTAATAGTTCTCTTCAATGCGGACTAATGCAATTGATTTAATTTAATGTATTTCATTTGATTTAGTTCAATGCAATTCATTTGATTTAATTCAACTAATTCAATGATTTGACATAATCAATTCAGTTAGTTTGATTAAACTCAACATGACTATTTGAAAAGAAAAAATTTAAATTTAGTTTGTTTCATCGATAAAAATGCATAGCGAATTTCTAACAGTTTTATTTACAGGTTTTCTTCAAAGACATTCCCAGGAACAAGAGCCTCGGTTGTTCATTGTACTCTAAGATTGTGAAACCTAAGATGAAAAGCAAACAAGCAAGATTAATCTGAAATGCTCAATACGGTTACAGCTAAACATCATTTCTTGATAGATGATATTAATTCTTCTAAAATAATTAAAATTTCATGCAATATCATGAATAGTTTAATATTTTACAAATTTCTATGTTTTGTACTTGATCTTTGCCTAAGTTCCTAATTTGTCCAATTACATATAGAGTATTTATCCAATTCTTTTCGAATTTTGCAATTTAACCAGAGGTAACGTGCCAATTTCAAGCAAAATTTGTGAAGATTTGAACATTTTTTTATGTTTTAGACATAGTCATTTCTTTAGGTCATAATTTGTCCAACCTAAAGTTACAGTTGCATGTGGCAATTAATATTGTGGTTATATCTTATTGGTTATTATCTGGTAAGTTTCAGTGTTTAAGACTGTGTTTTGAAATGAAATTTGAACTGATCCTTCGGAACAGAATACAGACCTCTGCTAGTAGTTTGTGTCAAGGGACGTCAACGTTATTGGAAATTTTTTAGTAATTCAGTTGGTCAGGAATACACGGTCGGGGGTATTAGTGAGCCACGCTCACTTTTGGCTTATTTATCTAAAACATGTTCAACTGTCCCTTTAATGTATGCATTTATTCATGTTTTACTAAACGAGCAACTGATTGATGAATTGAATGATTAAATGAATTATTTATTTAAGGATTTCCTGTATGGTGGACTGATGTTTGACCAAATGCCTTACTAAGTGAAATAATTTTGATGACTGACCAATTTAATATTTTGATTTAATTATTGATCAACTAATTGATTGATATATTCAAATTAAATGGTTTATTATGGTTTGGCTCGATTGTTTTCTGTCAATCAATGTATAATACAATGTTTTTCATTCAGCCGTACAAAATATAGTAATTTAACTGTTTCTTTATCGATACATTATTTCCATAAGTGGTGGGGTATAGAATGAATTATTTGATAAAGGATTGTATTTATCGTGCATAATTATACGTCAGACTGGTTAAAATCGACGGTTTTCCAAAGACATTTTAAAAAATTCTTCTAACAGGATTCAAACTCGTTCTATTAAGGGTTTTCCACATATATTGGTTCGAATCCCAGTGGAACCAATGTTTAAAAAAATTTATTCCTCGGAACATGGTCAATTTTAATCAGTCTGATTTACAATCATGCATTACCAAGATAATCATTTATTATATGATTCAATCAATCACGTTTATGTAATTTTTTCTCATTTAATTCTGCAAATACTATCCCAAAAAAATCAACATGATGAATATTTTGTTTTCATATGATGATTAAAACAATACCTTCGCATTATTTCTGTAAAGAACCTAACAATCTTGTTCTATTCAACATGTTCAGAATAAATGTCGAAGGAAGGGAGGGTACCTGGGAGAGATATCAGACAAGAACGAAAGTGTCTTCATCATGTCGTTGATAAAGAAGGCACAACGTAAGTAAATTTTTCTCAGTTCAGATGTTGCCATGTTAGTATGTATTGTTCATTATGAAAAGCGAATTGTTCCATTTAAACTTTAGGAAGTTGAATGAAAATAGTATCAAATTGTAATAATGTCGGCAATTTGTATTTCCTCTCAATAAGTGAAATTCGCCCTTTTATTCTTCAAGGTTGATTTCATAAGAAATTTGTGGTTGCGTATTTTTGTTTAAAAAATGTTCGTAGCTTTGTTCATGAAAAAAGTCACATGACTTAAGACTTGGTGTTCAAGAAAACTTATTCAATCTTATTATGTTTTTAATTTGAATTTGTAAACTTTTAACATTCTTAGTTCACCCGTTTACGATACGTATAATTCGTGTTGAAATGAGCGTATTATTATTATTATTAAGCTTGGAAAGGATAGTACAAATCCCATAGTTATCAAAGACAAACAAGCGAAGAAAGTAAGATGACCTTGATTGTCACATTACATGAACATAGTGACATGTATTTAAGCAGTCAAAGATAAAACTGTCTCAGTTGAGACACTTTTAAAAGTGAGACAGGGTATTTTAATGAAATACCATGTTTCCTCAAAATGAGCCATAATCGTCTTGAGTTCATTTCAAATCACTTTCCTAGCCTATATTTGCATACATACATTTTTGGGGGTCTTATTTTCCATGATATTCATATGGCCATACGAATATTAAGAAATCGAAATTATGAACCCTATATTCATGGATATAAGTTACATGCCAATCCAATTTTTTTATTGTGTTTATATAGATAAGTTTTCAAAACAACCACTACTTCTCAATAACATAACTCTAATTATAATGTTTTACATTTCTGACTCGAACAACATACTCTATATATATATATGATATTGGGTTTAAGAAATAGAACGGGAAAAAACAACAACAAATACTTACAAGCTCCTTTCCATGTAACGTGATCCCATAATAAGAACACAAACTATGCTTCTCTCATAAAGGGACCATGGAATATTTTTTGTGGTAAATAGTGATCTCAGGAAAATATAAATAAATGTTATTCAATCAAAAGAAACAGCACTAAAACGAACATTCCATGTTCCGTTGAGCTATGAGAATCCGTTTATCTTCCTTTTATGATTCAAAGGTATTCACACAAAAATGACCTCCAGTGGATTTTGATTGATTCTTGATGATTTCTAGTACGACTACTGGTGACTGGGCTGTTTAACCCTGTGAAGATGATGCGTTTGGTAAAAACTAACATATATTGGCGAAATAATAATAATAAAATAATATTTTCAAAAAACGTGATACTGTTCCTTTCAACGTCTTCATTATTGATATGCTGTTTTTGTTTTCAATGAAGACCTCGTTATCGTTGTAACCTTAACTCTGAACTGAAGAAGTAGAACGCCTCGCGGCATATGGCTGATCTCAGTTGACTCTGTATTTGCGTCTATTAATTTTGAAGCTTTCCGCAGTTTGGTCATTTTATAAATTACTTCTACTCGGTTGCAAGGGATGATCTTAGATGAATGATAATCACATATTACCGACTTGAAATTTAAAAATCCTTTCCCTTCGTCAAAATAATAAAGGGCTGACAGCGGCCATGTTTTCAAAATATCCAAAACATGGCCCGTTGGTTGCTTATATTGTCACTTGTACTTTCAAGGAGATAATGTTTGTCAACATTGTTTACATACCACAGAGTATTGTTGAATTAGGAGCGAATTCATTCCTATTTAGTAGCATCTTACCAAATACCTTTGTCAAAGAGCAACACAATTATGCCGTCCAATTCGTCAAAACCCATAGTGAAATATACCAATGTAGAAAATTGCGGGTAAGCATCCGATATTCACGTGTTCCGAAAATATCAAGGACAGTTAGTCCGTAAGGCACCAGTCCTCGGCTGTGACTCGGACGGGCCTCAATAAAAAATTATCCATGAGGTTTCCCCACACGACTCGGAAATTATGTAACCATTATTTATTTGATATTGATTGTAATTATTATTGTACTTCAGGAGTATTTAATTGTTGATGTTGATATTGTTTTTTTCGACTATATTCTATAGGCTGGCTACTGTTTTCGTCATAGCATGTTCGTGTGTAATTCCAAAGATTAGCCTAAATTTTAAGGTAGTGTGTATGCAAAATGTTTTGCGATTGTGGTATACTGGGTATATATAGTGTCATTTTAGAATTTCCTAGGAGGATGTTTGTAGAGTTACCGGTATACGTAAATATCTGCCATAAGAATTGAGGTGACTAACTTTTGTTTTATGTTTTAGGCCTATTGCCCTTCGGTCTACACATTAACATGTCCAAGTTAATATCTGCAATAAGACTAACTTTTTTATGTTACTATTGCCCATCGGTCGTTATATTTACATGTACTAGTATATGAAAGATATATTGCATATTGTAAATTGATATTGATTATTGATGAGACAAAACTTGCCGCTAATGGCTGAAATATTGCCCAAGCGGCATTAAACAATAATTAACTGACTCACCCATGAGACAAAAACTCTATGAACAAAGTGTGGAGATATGACCAATAGGTACAAAAAAAGGCTTGGTATTGGCTGTGACGCCGTTAAACTTACAATCTTGGTGTTATTTTAATATTTCTTACATACTTACAAAGTTAGTTTTTTTTACCCCTTCTATACTCATGGTAAAGATATGTTGCTTCACTATTAAGCAGATTAAGTGGATTGTTATTCCTTCTTTCAAAACCAAGAATATATTTTCAGTTGTTAAGTCAATATTTCCTTCTGCCAACTTTTCAAGCTGTCAACCTTTTGAGAATGGACACAATCTCAAAGTAATGAGACAACACTGTCAAAACTTTAGTTACAAAAAGAACACCAGGAGAATCAATATATCCTATTTTATGTAAATTTATATGTTGTCACGATGTTATGAATTATTTGATACTAAAACCATTTCAAATTAACACCTTTAGAACATCTACTTTCCATCAAATGCATATTTTCCCATTCATTCTGTTGAAGCACTCTGTTAAACATTTATTTCCACCTAAGTTTGCCATAGGATTTAATAAAACTCAATTGAAATAGTGTTTTATGAAATTATCTACTGTTTCTTATTTTAAGAATGTTGTATGTCAAAATAGGATATGCATGAGTTACTTGTGACGTGCGCTATTATCCGGTTTTCAATCACTCGACTTTTTTCCTGTTAATTGTCACTATGCATTGATAAGCATTGAGATGGTTTTTATCAGAAACAACCACTACTTGTCGATGAAATAAAACCATTTAGGAAGTTTGACCAATATGAACCCAAAAACATTCTCTGTGCCCCTTTAATCCAACGAACGTACGTTTTGATATGTACAATCTGATTGAAATCAAATTATTGATTCTTTCCCCAGTCTTTATTATCTGATTTCAATAAAATTGGTTTTATAGCATCGCATTGGAAAAGACTCAATTCATAAATGACAAAATAGCATTTTTAAAAGTTCGTTACCCAAAACGACTGTTGTTTGAGAGGAATTGTCTAATTTCGTTGTTACCGATATGACAACATCTTTATTGATAAAAGGAGCTATCAAGTACATTATACCATTGACATAAATTCTCGGCTTGTACCGAATACAGGACAACACCTCACGTGGCACGTGAGCGCTTCAATGTGGGAGTTTTTCTCCACAAGAGCTGTGTACCATAGAATGTATAAGGAGTTGGGAACAACGTGACCACACACGGATTCTCCCCCTGGTAGTCTCATTGTGTACATTAGAGTCGTTAACGTTTCCTTAGTTCCCCATGTTTTAGAATTTTGTTATAAAACACACAATGTTTAGTTTTGGTATCTCCTTGTTACGGCTTACATGAATAAAAATACAAAGGTCAGAATGACTTGAGAATATTAAGAGGTAGTGTGGTAGCAAAGACAAATATAAGAAACTGTAACCATTCAGTAAGGCACGTAGGCCTACATTATTTATTAAACACAATAAAACAAAAACAAACGACGTTACAAAACGTTGTTAAAGCATTTCAAATAAAATTGGAATAAAACCAAAGACATTTATATAATTAACTTATTGATCTGACGCGCATCTTGCTATTATGCATATATCTACAGATTGATCCTGCTACTCGAAAGCTGTAGTGGTGAAGGTCGTTTACTTCAGAAATGAGATTCACATGTGATATGGTATCATATGATAATCTCGTCAGCAAAGAAAATAAAATCGCCATGTGTGTGGTTTCATACCGATCATTGACATCAGCAGAGTCAGCTTTAAATTCATGAAACATTCAATCACATAGTTGAAACCGTTAATTGTAATCCACACCCGTGTTATCCGATATCATTTTATCAAAAACCCGAATACAAATATGCTTCTTTGTCTATGTAATTTACACATTTGGTTTGTCGTACTCTGGTTATGTTTTCTTTTTCGAGAAAGTATACAGATCCGAAAGTTTTTTTCATATAGAAAAAAAACTCTTTTCATGTTAAACATCGGTTTGTAATGAATGTATTTATAGTTTAAATTGTAAACTTAATTTGTATATCGTAAATTAATGATATTACCGTTAAAAATAAATTAAACAAAGTAAAATATCTGAATTTTGTTTGGAAATAGATATCCCTGAGATTCCTCTGCTGATTTGCTTCCACAGTAGGAATAAATTATAGAATGGAAAAAAAATGTGGTTAAACCTAAAAAAACCTTGATGTTTCTGAATATAGCTTAAAGTGTATCGTTTCCTTGAAATTAAAAAAGAGAAGAATGTTATCTATTTCTTTAAAATGTCTATTCTATATATGATGGTGATGAAATTAAGCCATTAACATTCGATACGGTACTTTATCCACGGAGGCTCTTCTATCACGTGACCGTATCTTTGAGTCATATGACTTCATGGATCGGCACTGTGTGGTCACATGATCTAAAGATGTCGGATCCTAAAGTCGTGCGTAACATCGTCTCCACCGGGTTTGACACTGACAGTTTTCCATCGAAACTTCAGTGGTTTTGTCCCCCAAAGCAAATCCAGTCAAAAGCAGAAAATGGAGCTGGTCTTAAAATCATCATGGTAATATTTTAGTTATTTTGCCATTTATCAACTTAATTATACCCAAGTGTTTGGGGCCTACTATACCCACTTAAGCCACTATAAGCAACTTTAATGTCACTGACTGTGTACTTTCACTGTGACATGCATTATTTATTCTGCACAGTGGATAAATGAGATATATATTTAGAGCATTAAAGTGACACAGAGTATGTTTCATAAATTTTGTGAGTGATTTGAATAGAGTCAAAATACCAGATGTCCTGAGGTAAGTTCAACTCGCCTTGAAAGTTCCATTTTTAACTCTAAACTGTCAAAATTATGATATTTTGTTGTTTTCAATGATAATAGAAAACGGCTGCATAAATGTCAAGAATGCGAAATGCTTCGTCCCATTTACATGTTTATATGTTATATGGCTTACTTTTCCCCATCAACCCCTTTTTGTCTTGATGTCTTCTATAAATAAGTTTCCAAAGTTACGTGTAAGTCATTGGCGTGCACTCAAATATTGTCCGGTTTTCGATCATAAATTTCGACGTTAGCCTGTTTATTGTCACTCTGGTGAACTGGTATATTATTTTATATATTATATATTATATTATATTATCTATAGAAACAGCAACTATTTCTCTATTGAATAACACCATTTATGAAGTTTAACATATTTGACTCCAACAACATACTCTGTGGCCCTTTAATTTCCTACCAAATCAAGGTCTGAAGTATAAACATAAGTAAAGAGATTTTGTCATAATTCCTGAAATAATGTATGAAAGTCGTAGAAGACATACTTATTCTTTTAGTCTAATGAAATCCAGAAATGAAGTTGCATTTGATTCTGATCTGAAGTATGAATGTAGGATAACATGTCATTGTTGTCAAGCAACTTTACAATGCATGATAATATTCCATGTCATGAAGCCAGCTATGAGAAGTGTATGGGTTTTATCCTAAATAGATACTGGTTTGAAAGTATGATTTTATCAGTTATGAGGCAATAAGGGGCACAGAGTATGTTGTTGGGGTCAAATATGTCAAACTTCATAGACGGTGTTAAATTATTTCATTGACAAGTAGTGGTTGTTTTTTAAAATTAACATCGCAATGCTAGTAACAATAATCAAGGAAAAAGTCGAGATTTTTTATCTAAATCCTGACAATGGCGCACGCCAGTGACTCATGAGATGATATTGCTTAGTAGGTCATTTGACTAATGAATGTGTAAATGGGACTCTGAATTTTGACTTCTTAACAATAATATAGCAGTTTTTAATTGAAAATTGAAAACAAGAAAATTTCATAAAGTTGGCATTAAATGAGAGATGAAGATGCAACTTTAGATAGGCAATTTGAAGTTAACTCAATTCATATGATAGTTTGGCTCTATTTAAGCCATATACAAAATTCATGAAACACACTCTGTGTCCTTTTAAATGAAAATCTCAAAAGGTTATCAGCCCGGCTAATAGTAACTATTATTTTCTTTTTTAACAGACATAATTTGTTGTTTGTTATTTCTTGTTATTAACTATTAAAGCAAGGAAGTGAATGTGATAGTAAGTTTCAGATAGTTTCCAAATACATCACCCAAATATAAAATTGAATGATTTCTTTACTGTTTCTACAGGACCCTAAGACGGATTTCTGGCAAAGGTGGGTTGTATTTTGTTGAAAAATATAAGAAACACATTGATTAATTATCCTTTTTCTTTTCTTTCATAAGAGTTTAATATTGATTTTTATTTATTTTTTTCAAACAAATATTTCCAGTGACTACAGTATTTCAAAGGACACAATTTGTAATGTATCTATTTCTTGGACTGTGGATGAAGATAATGTGTATCATACAGTAGTAGCCTGGATCATTTTCATGAGCAGTAAGAGATGGTATTAAAGTTGGTTACATGATTAAATCAAAGGAACTTGTTTGTTTTTCCTAATTAGCGTAACTTTTGTTAGTGAGCAAAGCCAGATTATTACATTTTATTACAATACTGAAATCAATGTACATCTAGTGACCACAATGGCTTGATTGAGAAAATTATGAGAGTGCAGAGAATGATTGGATTGGATTGGCATCTAGAAGTGATGGCATTGTGCTTCAAAAGGGAATTGTCTCCAACCTCCAAGAGTCTTTGATTTTCAGGTGTGGGATCACACTTTCTTTGATACTGTATTCGATGCATTAACCGCCGTCTTTCTATGAATGCCCCCCCCCTCCCCCGATTGAATAATGAGGTGTTTCACAGACCCTCTGAAGGTAATGCATTTGGCTTATACATATTTTTATGAAGGCAAATTTGAAGAAATTAAATTGTTGAAATATGTGCTACTGCCCCTTTAAGAGAAGCAAATGATTGACAGGTAAAGAATCTGTTTCAGAACGTACTACGAGCCAGAGCTGAGAAATGATAATGGCCACTTCCTGTATGCGGAAGTCAAAGAGAAGAAGATTTATGCTGAGACGGAGTTTGAAATAAAGTCCACAAACAAGTTCGATCAGGTAGGATCTATATTGTGTATCATAAAATCATAAGTGGTAATAATTACTGATTTTTTATCAATGTATAAATGGGGATAAATATACACAATGATAAGGGGAAACTTATTTTTGGGAGAACTTCAAAGATGCTTTATAAATCGACTGGATCACCTAATCAGGTTGAACAGTCAAACAATGACTTAATAAAGCTGGCTTGAAATTCAGTGTTTTGTTATCTGCTGGTTGGTGGGACAACTAAAACCAGTTTTTTTGGTAATAAAAATAATTTATCAGAATCATCTAGGTAAACATTTATCTATCTAACATGTCAAATTAGTTTTGCCAAAAAAATGTTCAGTCTCCATTTGAATAGAAAAACAAAATTAAACTGCTCAAATTTACTTCTTGTTAACATCATGAAAGAACCTTAGTTTCAGAACAATTTCAGAATTTCTAAAGTAATTAGTTAAATAGCATATTTTTGTTCTTGTTCTCCTTTTTTATATTGGTCATTTCTGGAAATTTTGTGTGATTTTTATCTATTCAGGCTGGCCTCATGGTGAGACTGGACGGAGATTACTGGGTGAAAACAGTAAGATTATTTCTTAATGAATCATCTGTCTGATTATTTCAGTAAAACATTTTAAAGCACCATTTATCAACAGCAAATATTCTAAAAGGGGCACAGAGTATGTTGTCAAACTTTATAAATGGTGTTGTTATATCGAGAAGTAGTGGTTTTTTAGCGGTTTGGTAGGACAATAGACAGGTTTTAGTCATAATTTATTATAAAAAACAATGTCTTAAGCGTAATTTTGGAAACTAATCTATAGCATGCACAAAGATAAACATGAGTTTTATGTGTTTAGTATGTCAAGTAACTAATGTATATGTAAATAGGACACAGAATTTTGACTTTTTGATATTGATAATGGCTATTTTCCGAAGATCATTGAAAACAAGAAAATATCATAATTTTAGCATTTCAGAGAGGCCATTTTAACTCACTTCAGGACATATGGTATTTGAATCTTTTTTAAGCCATATGAAAAATCTTAAACCTATACTTTTATAATTTGTGCTAAATCTTTCAGTATTAAAATAATTTCATCAATGAATGAAGACACAATACTTCCTACACGGTTAGGCTATTGATACATGAAGTTTATATTATAATAAGCAATGACATACTGGGATTTATCAGTGAAATAAACCTTGTATGTGGTCACAGTAGCGATATAATATATCGTCACTGGTGACAGTAGCGATATAATATATCGTCACTGCTGGTGAACTTTCCAGGGCCTCTTTGTGCCGGGACTACTAAAATTTTTAGGGTTAAGAAATGTTTATCGACATCATAAACACTAAAAATCTAGAATGAAATTATATAGTAAATAGAATATTTGATCAAGTTTGTCAAATACGATGTTTATCTCATCTCGTGGTTGGGTTGAAGTTGATATTTTCACTCGTGGCGCTCCAACCCCACCACTCGATGAGATAAACGTTGTATTTGACAAACTTAATCAAATATCCTCTATGTCTTAATGTTCTAACTGTACTATGAATGTAAACAAATATTGCAAAGCTAAGTACAAGTATTTATAAGAGTGTCTTTATCAAAAGCATGTAACTTTTAGGTAAAACATTAAATAATTTTGTTTATTCTTTTGTTTATAACTATGTGTAATATCATTGTATGAAATGTTATTAATTTCCATATATCCAAGTGTTATATTGATTAACCTGAAATTAAACAGCACTTGTTTTTGCTAGGGTCTGGAGTTTTCTGACGGCGCCTGGCGACTAAGTTGTGTGGTGACCAACTACAACAGTGATTGGTCGACAACAAAGTGGAGCAGCAACAAACTGAAACTGAGGCTCTTCAGTCTTGGGGACAGCATTGTGGTATGTGTTCCCATAGAGATAACCGTAAAAAAAACAATCTCAAAAAGAAATTTGAATCATCTTGTTATTTTAACTGTTTATCCTGTAGGTGAAATTTCAAGGAGATTAGTAACCAAAGGTACCACCTTACTCAAGTAGCTAACAATACTTGTGTAGCCACCATTACTTGTGTAGCCACCATTACTTGTGTAGCCACCATTATTTGTTTAACTACTGTTACTTGTGTAATCACTTTAAACTTCGTAACTACTTTCACCTGGGTAATCACCTTGCTAGTATTTCCACCTTACTTGTGTAGCCATTTTATGTTTGTAACCACGTTTAACTACTTTTAACTTTGTAACCATTTGTATCTGTGTCACTACCATTACCTGTGTTTCCACCTTTACCTGTGTTATACCTTGCAAGTTTTATCACTTTACCTATGTAACCATCTTTACCTATTTACCTCCACTTGTGTAACTAACTTTACCTATGTATCCACCGTGTTTGCGTAACCACTCATACCTTTTCAACCACCTTTATACATGTAATCACCTTTACCTGTGTAACCACTTTTACCTGTGTAATCACCATGCTTGAATAACCACCTTTATCAGTGTAACCACCGTTATATATACAACCACCTTGCTTGTGTAACCACCTTCATCTGTGTAACCACTTTTATCAGTGTAGTCACTTTTACCTGTATATCACTATGATTGTATTACCACCCTTATCTTTTTAACCACTTTCACCTATGTAACCAACTTTAACCGTGTTCCACTTAACCTATGTAACCACCTTTACATTTCTAACCTGTACTTATCTCACAACCAGGTGGAGAGGAAGGACCCCGATGCAGACAACTGGGAGTTTATCCGTATTGCCCACTTGACCAACTCCCAAAAGCAGGACATCAAGATTGGGCTCTTCACCTGCTCCCCGACTGATGTGACCGACTCCTCTGTAGTCTTCAACTACCTGGACATCAACGAAACCACCGGCTACCATCATACCAACTAGTGCCTTACCTACACCATATTTCAAACATGTACTTGAAAATATATCTGTATTTAACAATATTTTACATGACAATTTCATACCAGAATTGGGGTTGGGCTACGAGGTAATGGATAAGGTCTCAATGTGTTAGACCTGAAAGTTTGAGAGCTTTTACACAGTGAGAAGAGAATTCAGATATTATTTACTTTCTATTGGCAGCTAAATGGCTAGATGTCTTTTGCCAGTGTCCTATTCCAGATTTCCTTTGTCAACACTTTTTTTATTCTTAAGTATATTTCACAGATCCATATCACTGATGAGTTAAGCACAAGCAGGTGTTATAATAAGTGATTTGAACTTTATCTGTACATGTAAGGATAATTTTATGTATCAATGATACTTAAAGTATTAAAACATCCTTCATCATGATTTATTGTTGTGCTTCAAATTGATGTCAGATTTGCTTTGTTCAATACAAGATATCTCTAATGCATCCTTTCCAGATTGGCCATTCTTGATCATTTGCATGACAAAAAGATTGATGAAACTTGTGTGATATTCTCTAATTAGATCCATGAGAATGACTGCTAACAATAATTACCATTCAACTCTATTGTTCTCTTTAGGTCGGTAACTAAGATGAACACCGTGTTTTGCTCGTGCTCAGGTGGTAAGTTTAATGAACACTGGTGTTCAACTAACTTACTTACCTGTCAACAAGTTCAAGGTTTTAATTACCGGTAGTTGTTTATCATAGTGAAGATGATTCGTAAAATAACTTGTATTTTGGATCAGGAGAATTGACAAATGTTTTTGCCGAAACCGGGGATCGAACCCGTATCATTCTCACGAATGTCCATTGAGCTAACAACTAGACCAACGAATCCAGCTGACATTAAGAAGACATTTTAATGACCAAATGATTTACATCTTTTAAAGTGATAGGAATGAGTTGTACATGGTTAATTTTGTAAATCTTAAACGTCTACGGTGGTAAACATCTACTCATTTACAATTTGAGATTGAGTCTTTTGTGGTTACTCAGGTGATGTTTACCCTGGTTATACTTTCTGTTATGAGGCAAGTGTATTTCAGCACGCTGCACGTGCGGTGTAATTTTCTCAAGTTTCAAACACATACCGTATTTTGGTACCATTTCTTTATCTGGAAGCGCCATTAGTATCGTAGCAATGATATGAACAAAAATAACTCTATTATTTTAACGTGTGTTTGATATATTTATTTAAACTTTTTTTGTCGCTGTTTGAAATAGATTTTAATGGTTGAATGGTAAGTCAGTTTATATGTAACCAACCTCGTTGTCGGCGTGCATGAATTGAAACACCTAGGCATGTGCGATGTAATCCCTCGACGCTCGCGTCTCGGGATCACAATTCGCACGTGCCTAGGTGTTCCAATTCATGCACACCTCCAACTCAGTTGGTAACTATAACATATATCAACACTGTGGAATTAGATTGATAATAACCACTCTTATCAACAAGAATCAAAACTTGTAAAAAAACAAACAATCATGGACTAGTCATAGACTAAAGATATGCTCTCCTTACAATAACATAAACCACAGGTAAAGGATTCTGTTGTGATCTTAATCGTTTTTAGAGTATTTTAATTATGATCAGTTAATTAATGATATATACCTGGTAATTGACTTCAAAATAGTGATTTGAACCCTTAAGAAAGATGCTTTTATTTCTTTATAGCAACATGCTCTTACTGGTCATAAAAGTTTAGGAATGGTCTTTCTATGAATGTAAGTTCAGACTATTGTAGCAAAATGAAATATATTTTTGTAAGACTTGGTTGAAATCGCCTAATTAGCTTAATTTCAGTCTCACGGTAAAGGGATGGGCAAGCGTGCTAGCTCGAGTACTCCAGTCAAAGATGACACAACACAGGAATGAAAGTGATAATGTTGTATTCGGATGAAAGAAACTTTATGATGATTGGTGCAAATCTTGTCTGTACATCCAAGGGGGTACATAGGAACAATGGAGAGTATGGTACAGGGGATGTTAACCCTTGGTCAGTTTGGAACCACTTGTATGGAACTATACATAAGGAAAAAAGTTAAGCACCCCAAGTTTTTCACCAGTAAGTTTTGTCTGAGAATAAAGTCAGGACCACATTGCAGTAAAAGTAATTGTATGATATGATAGAATCATAATTTTGCAATTTAAGAACGTAATTTCATTAAAATATTATTTCGGATATTTTGAATAATTGCAGTTATACAAATTGGTAATTTTGAGATCAAAAGGTGAATATGTTCAGAAAGTCAATATGTTTTGTTTTAATGTGTATTATTCCATTATTCCTATTCCACTGATCAAACTTTATTATGGATCTCTTAAGCAAAAGTCAATAGTTACAGCAGTATGGACCTCCAAAATCTCATTTTTTGGAAAATGACCCATTCATAAAAAGGGACTAAATGGGGCAGTTTTAACCGTAATAACGACTATAAAGCAAAAAGAAGTACAGGGTTACTGAGTCAAAGTGAAAGAAGACCACCTTTATTCCAAAATCGTCTGGTTATGGCCATTTTCTAAAAATTATCGAAAATTCTTATCAAATTTCAAAACCCAATTATGTCCTTATTGTGAAGGATACATGTTTTTTTAAAGTGTAAAATTTTACCCTATAACAAAATTGTTGTTCATGACAACTAACATCAGAATCCATCGCATACTTTTGACAAACAGACGATAGTTATTTTGGGTGAAAAATCAGTACCATTACGTTTTTAATCTTAAGTTCTCAAAATGTCATCATGTATGATGATTTTAAAGATACAAAGTCACGAAAAACTTTAGTTTCTATGTCAAGAGGATCCAATTAGTCATATTGTCGTGTTTTTCTTCACAGATGCATTTTGCAATTTTGAAAATAGGGGGGTGCTTAACTTTGTTCTCTATGTATAGTTACCTAGCAACAGTTTGGTTAGGGGTTTGGCTGATTTCTAACCACAACAATTACCTCCCTTAGAGTATTCTTATTAGTAAAAGGACAGAGAAAACAGGCACCTCTAGGGACAATATCCTGGCCGTTACACTTTATTCACATATTCTTTTACCATATACATCTATGATGTTCCTGGTTTAATAAATTGAACCTTGGTGGTACATTAAATATCACTGATACGGTTTGTTTGTTACTCATTGGGTATTTTAAAGGGCATTATTTACGTGACTATTGTTTTATTGTCATCTTGATGTTGAAATGGGAATTTTATGTATTTACAATATTTTTAAAAGGGGGTCCTTTTGAATCTGGCACTGAGGGGATATGCTTTCTATTTCAGGCTATGTTTATGATTAATTCCCCTCAAATGTTACTTGGAGCTCCTGCTATGGCTTCAATTTAATATATATGATATAATATGTGCTTTGTTTCATTGTTTTTATCTAAAAGAAATTATCAGATGAAAAAAAATAAAGGTTTATCTATCAAAGTTAGAATGTTTGTTTTACCTGAGCTTGAGAGAAGGTTTTGTAAAGGTGTCATTTACAAAAATTTTGTAAATCTAGGCAGCAATGATTCCATATAAGCAAGTGCCAATTAAGGTAAATATTTTTAAATTTTGGTCAAGTTTTCAATTTAAAAAAAAAAAGACGATGCTCAATACTAATTGTACCCTATATCCATCATGTAACTATGAATGAACTATGTGAATGAATATTTGTATATATATGTGCACCAAAAAATGTGGAATAAAAAAAAAAAAAATTAAGGTAATAGTTAAATGTTGCTTGAATTTTCATAGTTTTTAACTTTAGATTTAATAATAAAATTGTGCAATGTCATCTTTATAAAAATGAGGCTTTATTTACCTCATATTATGGTGATTTCCTTAGGAATCATGAATGTATCATCATTTTGATATTGCGTAATGTTTATCTTACAATCTTGTATTGTTAAACCTTGATATACAGTTTTATTCATTTCAAGAGTTAGGCATACATATAATAATAATAAAGATATTTAAAAAACTGCTTGTATGTTTTTCTTGTGATTATAGTTGATATAGCAATATTTCTATTACAAAAGAAATAGGTTCCAAAGATATGCTCATAAGATGTTTGTAAATCATTGTCATACATGGATATGCTGTAAGTATAGCAAACACTTCACCTGATATACACATGCTTTAACAACTTGGATGTCAACCAAAATAATACAAGTTTGAAATGATGGCATATTCAACTCCATCAGTGGGAAAAAGTTAACAATGTTCATGTGTCAATTTTGTTCAAAAGTGCTTGTTCATACAAACAAAAATATCAAAGAAGCATTCGTAAACTTCCAACAAATTAAAGAATAATTCAAATTTACGTTCATGTTGTAACCTCACCCATAAGTTCACGCTCTTTCAATCTTTTCTGAAAATTATTTCCAAGTGTTCATATAACATATCACAAGAATTGTGTTGTACTTTGACTCTGCTTACAAAATGTACATAGCGATGAATCATTACGTTACAATTATTCATCAAACCTACAGTAAAAGGTAAAATGGGGTATAATACGCTCTTTCAATAATATTTTGAAAGGTATTTTTGACATTCACTGACTGTCCATTTCCGATATAAATATAAACAAAAAATAATAAAAAATTGCAAAAAAGATTTTCTCGAAAGTTAAGCAATTAAAGGGTTCGATCTCGCACATATTCTAGCATCAACGTCAACGCAAATAGTGCAAACAGGTGCTTGTTTAGAGTTACCTCCCTTTGGCGTAATGTTCTAGCATACTATTTAACTTTAACTTACCGATATACAAAAACTGATATAATAAGTGAATTCGGTAAAGTGATCACCATATTAATTAGATTCTAACTACGGAATTTGTTTAGCATTGTAAATTCTCTCTGAAGAACAATATATTTAAAACTGCTTTTAATAATTTGGTGACGTCACAAACATGGCCGATTGCTGATGCGGTGACAGCTGAATCTTGTTTTATTTTATCGTATAAGGTGATTAGACATTAGTTAAGTGGTACTCTGTATTTCCAGAGAAAATTCTTTTTCTGTTTTTGTATTTATATTATTCATGTCATTATTCAGAAACTAGCCAAACACAATTTTTGAATAGACATATCTTGCCAAGTGGATGCCTATGTTGCACTGACACCGACGGAACTAGATTTCGATGAACACAATCGATATGTTATTCACGTCACTTTCAGTATCAGTATCAGTTACCACCATCTGTTGTGTGTCATGGTTGGAATGTCATGATTTATCTATAGCTGTCATTGCAATCTACTTAAAATAACTCAGTTGTAGTCTGAAAAAAGGTATCCCCCTTATAATTTTTTTTTTCTTCTCTTTTTAACGATGTTTCATGGTATATATGTCAGTTGTCAATGATCGATGAAAAAAGCATATAAAATGATCATATTGGATAAATGAGCTTACACACAACATCAGTTAAGTGATAAGAAATAGGATATTTTAGAATAATAAAATGTAATATCTCTAATTGTGTCAAGAATGTTTACATCAGTAATATCTAAGCAGGGTCACACAAGATGTTGATCCCTAATTAGGGCCACAGAGACAATGATCTAAAAGACCCCCTAGCTAGGGTTTCTAATTTATAGATTTGGTGACCTGTAGTGACTCTTTATAAGGGCAGTGTTCCCACTAGCATTTTTATTTGCCAGTCCTATGGACCGGTGACATAAAAAATTACCAGTCCCTATCGTAATTTACAAGTCCTGAATCTTAATTGTATTATTGAAAAAATTAAAATAAAGAAAGAGTTTATAGCTGATTTATGCTTTTGGACATTTCGTTTTTCTTACATTGAAATAGCCCCTTGGCTCTGTCGACATCGCCTGTGTTAGAACGCATATTAAGCACCATAAAATTGTTCATCCTGTTTTCCGAGAGGCGATTTCGAATTTTGAATTCTGGAGGCTGGAAACTGCTCTCGGGCATAGTCAATGCTATTTTAGCAAGGGTTACATAATCTTGGAAGCTATCTCCATATTCTTGGATCAAAACGTAACACGCTTGTGTAAACCAAATACGATGTCGTTCCTAACTTCCTAGGCCAGCAATAACACGCTTGAACTGCGGGAAATCCTGTTCGGTACGCTCTCTGCTGATTGGCTGATCATCCTGACGTCATCATTATCTTGACCAATGAAACGTATTTATTGAACAGCGGTTCGAGATTACATATCTAAAAATAGCTTCGAGGGGAAATCCAGTTTCGCTTTACAACAATGCGAGTGTTTAAACTTTTTTGTAGAATCGATTGTATTTTAATTGCTGTTTCAAATTATTCAGTTGATAAGTAGAGGAAGTGACTTTATTAGTTACATATGGCAGACATTTATTTTACCGGTCATTGTGGAATTTTATCGGTCTATAACCGGTATTTGCCGGTTAATGGGAACCCTGAAGGGTCATAGGGACCACACCCTAACACCTGTATTGTCATCTCATCAAGAAGCAAGTAGTGTAGAAGTTGTAAGTTAAAACCTTGTGTACAGATTCCTTAAGCGGAGGGAATTCTAATACATAGATTTGGTGACCCTGTGATCCCTAATAAGGGCCACATGGACCACCCCTTAAAACGTTTTTTCGGGTCTCTTTTTTCCTTGGAAATAAAAAGGCCTAAATAACTGAAATCTTGTGTACATAAGCCTAAGCTCATTAGGATTTTGATAAATGGATTTGGTGATCCTGTAACATCAATATGATGTTCCTGTGACCATTTATATGATTGTTGGTATATGATAGTGATAACCTGTTGAGCTACAAAGCAAGTCACTGTAATTTTCATTGAAATTCCTAATTGAGAAAAATATTGAAAACAAGATTACAAAGTATCAACTTACAGAATGTTAAAAAATTCAAATGAAGCATAATTTTACAAAGTTGTAATGAAAATTTGTATGATTGAATGAACTTTTCCCTTTTATATTAGAAGATTGTCATTGAAAATTGTCCAGCCTTGATATAGATTATGTAATTATTTTCTAACTATTGTTAATTTTTTCACAGTTATTCCAGTGTCATATTAGGATCCCATAACCATGGAGATGTTTAATCGTTTGAAGAGTGCTGTGACAAATGCGCTCCCAGGAAACCCACTGTCGAGAGACTTTGATATATTCAACCAAGTTGCAAGTGGTGGTCCTGGAATGCTATGGAAGATATATGGAGGCATGAAGAAAACTACAAAGCAGGTATATGATGGTCCAGGTCACGTTAAATAACATTTGCAGTGTTCATTCTAGGATTTGATATCAAGGGGCCTTAGGGCCCCTATCCAATAAAACATAGGGGCCATTGATAATTTTGTGTGGCCATAAATTTATAATGCTTGTATTACACTGTACCATATCAGTTCTGCAATAATCATTTTTAATGTGAATTCAATATGTCTCATTATATAATGTAAGAGTAATAACAACTGAGTTTAGTTAGTCGCATGTTGGCAGTGCTAAAGTTAGAACATTCGTAACGTGTCCCTAAAAATATGTGAAAATTAAAATCAGGGGAGAATATCTTTTTAGACAATAAAAATGTGTACATGTCTCATCATTGACTATCAAACTGTTCATAAACAAAAGTAAAATCCAAACGGGCAGTATTTTATGATAGAAGAACAATTTTTAAAAATTTTAGGCATACATGTAGTATTATTTCCAAAATTCAAAACAGTGAGCATGGATGAAAATATAAGTTGATATTACAAATTTGTTTCCTTTGTTTTAGATGCCTCTGAATTGGGTTTATCTATTTATTACGCCTTTTGCAAATATAAATATTCTTGGTAGGCACTGGTGACTGAAATAATTGTTTCACAATACACATGATAATAGGGTATTGAGGTAACGTAAAAGGGTCACTGGTCATATATTAGTAAGCAATGAAAAACCTAAATTAAAATGATGCTTTTTTAACTTGATATTTTATTTATCAGTCAAATGTTAGTAAATCAAATCAAGATTATCAGAATATTTAATAACATGTCGTGGATTTTACTTGCGGCAGGAAAAGTAATCGGGAAACCCCATCCTCCAAGTTCAATAAATAATCCATTGCGAGTACAGAATTTCTATCAAATATTCATTTATATTCCGATGCGAGGTCAAAAACAGATATACATGTTCTTCGATTTTTATTGACAAACTTGTATTTATTAATGATAAGAAAAACGGAGCTGAAAAGCCAGACTGTTAAAAGATTGATGTTCACTTCACTATTGCGTATCTTCTAAAAATAGTTTATTTGGGATTATCCAGATTCCTTTAATTTTTACATTAATGGATGAGCGAGGTTACATTCTTATATGCAAATCAGGTCTCAGTCATCCAGTCATGTAAAACTGAACTAGCATGCGTAAATGAGGCAAGGGAACTGCCGCTTGATAAAACGAAACTGGTTTCAGTGTTTCAGTGGCCTTACGTTTTCGACAAGTGAAATCAGTTTCAATTTGTTTTCCCGTTGCTGACATCAGTGATGTTACAGTTATATTAAAATATTTTTGCGCCATTGGGGCACCGGATAATTTTTTTTATGCGCCATGCAAGTATAACTAGCGCAAATGGCGCAAACGCGCAGCCTAGAATGAACACTGCATTTGAATATTTTATTACATTGTAATAATTGGGATCACACTAAAGCACAAATATTTGTACTTTTTGGCTCGAATCCCTTCCACCCTGTGAGTAAAGCAACAGTGCCAGTATTAACGATACCTGCAGCTGACAAACTGACTCGTGTCGTCTCGACCAGGCGAGTTGGTTAACTGCTGGTATGGTTAATGCTGGCGGTGGTGCATTACTCTGGTTAAATGAAGTAACAAATGAATGATAACACTATTCATTCACAATCAGTTCATCAGAAGTAGATAGTTAATACATTCTGAAATTCATAATTTCTCTTTTACATTGTAACATTGTTTTTACTTCGGATCATGCATTCTAAATTTTAGTATACCAAATTGTACTTTGAGGTTGAGTGACCCATGTCCCACATTCCCAAGTCTTGCAATGCTATCAGCGCTTATCATACCTAATTAGACAAACTATCTGACAACATTTAATTGAACAAAAAATTTATTCTGATGTAAAATGTTTTACACTAAAGTTAATTCAACTACCATCGTCTATATTACCACCTAGAAATTTTTTTAGTTTTAATAAAATGTTTTAACTCTATTTCAAGGAATCGTCCATCTTTGTGTTTGAGAAGAAGAGCCTCGAGAGATATTCACGCCGAGACAGGGAGCTCATCTTGGAGTCCCTCAGGAGAGGGGTCCAGCAGCTCACCAAGCTTAGACATCCCAAAATACTCTCTGTCATGGCTCCTCTTGAAGAATCAAGGTACTTTCTGAATTACTGTCATGCATAACTTATGCCCCTATGTCAAAACTCTGTCCCATTAAACCATTCTGTAAAATGCCCCCAGTCAAAACTTTGTCCCATTAAACCATTCTGTAAATTGCTCACAGTCAAAACACCGTCCCATTAAACCTTTCTTTAAAATGCCCTAGTCAAAACACCGTCCCATTAAACCATTCTTTAAAATGCCCTAGTCAAAACACTGTCCCATTAAACCATTCTGTAAAATGCCCTAGTCAAAATACTGTCCAATTATAGCATTCTGTAAATTGCTGACAGTCAAAACACCGTCCCATTAAACCATTCTTTAAAATGCCCTAGTCAAAATACTGTCCAATTATAGCATTCTGTAAAATGCCCTAGTCAAAATACTGTCCAATTATAGCATTCTGTAAAATGCCTCCAGTCAAAACACTGTCCCATTAAACCATTCTTTAAAATGCCCCTTGTCAAACACTGTCCTATTAAACCATTCTGTAAAAAAATCTGTTATTAGGAGATTTAACCTGTTGAAGTAAAAACATTAATATGTTAATAAAGAAATAATGTGGGTTTTTTTAAATCAAGGTGAGTCACTAATAGCTAGATAAGCTTTTATAATATTTGCTCTGTGTGATTTTAATATATGAAACATGACATATTTTTATATGTATTTTCATTAATTAAGTGTTACAAGGGGGAATTCTCTATGGTGAAATTTCTACACAAATGTAAATATGATTGTCTGTATCTGGGGGTGGAGAATTTTCATTGAATATGATAGAAATGATTCTTTCCTCAGTCAATAATCAAAGTATTTGTGAGATCTTAACCCTTTATTGATACTCCATTTTTTTTGTTTCTTGCAGAGAAACACTGGCTTTTGCCGCTGAACCAGTGTTTGCAAGTTTAGCAAATGCTCTAGGTGTACACGAAAACCTGCCCATAGCGCCAAAAGAACTTCAAGAGTTTGAACTATATGATGTTGAATTCAGACATGGCTTACTCCAGGTGGGAAATAAACTTAAGGAAAAAGATGAACACATGAAACTTGTATAAAACAATTACGATATCATCTATTAAGAATTGATATCCTCTTTTTAAAACAAGTGAGACAGATTTAACAACATCTTAATTAAAATCAGTTGTCGAATGTTAACAATCAATAGGTGAACCTTGCATAACATTTCTTTGGATGAAATACATTTCGTGTAGTTAAGTCATCTTCCCCTAATTAAGATAGAAATGTTTGGCTCTTGTCAGTTTAACAGGGGAATGGTTCAAGTCAATGATATAAACTCTTTATGCAGGTGATTGAAGGGTTAACTTTCCTCCACAACGATGCCAAGATCCTTCATCGGAACATCTGTCCTGAATCTATCATTCTCAACAAGAATGGTACCTGGAAACTTGCTGGCTTCGACTTTTGTGTCCACAACTCAAACACAGCTGACCAAGCTGTGAGTTTTTTTGTTAACATCTTTATGAGATCATTTTAAACTAAACCTCATATTCAGAGTCAAGATTTTATAACCTCAGTTAGTTGAAAAATAGTCGTAAGCCAGTGGTAGCATTGCCAATTTCAATCATTTTGAACAATGGACATCTTAAACAAGAGAGCGTAAGAAATCTTGACCTTATTTTAGATAGCCAGTTTTGAGAATACATTGTTTAATTTTTTGTTTAGCTTTAGTTCATCAGGCCTTTAATTATGCTTGACTTGATAATGATGTTAGCGTCTACACAAAAACGTCACACTCTCAAAGTAAATAAGTTGTTAATCCATGAAATCATTTCTCATTCATTTAACTTCAACTTTTGAATGACTGTCAAAGAAGTTAGCAATGGAAGTACCCTTAGAAAACTTAAGAGAATTAAGTAAGAAATGTATAGAGACTTTAACAAAGTTAGAAATTGTCTAGATTATGATTACAGAAAATGCAAGATTCTTCAAGTGTGGTAAGTATATATATAAGTAAAAGGTATATAAAAATTGGCATCTTGGATGAGGGGAAATATGAGACATGCATGCAAATATCTTCGGTTAAGGTCTTTGCTATCTTTTAATTTCATGAGAGCATTTAAAAAGAATGAGATATTCCGTCCTGGAATTGTGAAGCCGAAATGATATTGTTAATGTGTAAATAGACTAAGCAATAACCTTTTTTATGCACAATTTGTGAAGCTAATAACAATTATTTTCTAGAAATAAAATTTTATAAATATCAATGACTTCAATAAACTCAATTGTGATTATGTTTAAGATGTATGTTTACAACCATGCTTGCCAAATGAGTACATAATATTCATCTTCAGCCAACCTTTTAAACTCCACTTGAGATAATATTGCTTTACCTAGAAATTTGCTTGATTTCTATCTTTCTCCCAATATTCCTGATTTTCAACATCACCAGCTTTGCTATGCAAATGACCTTCACCTTGAACAATGTAAGAGCAAACAGTTTGTCCAAATCTTGCACTATCCTCCTCAGCGACATTGTTCCTGATTTATCGCTTGTCTGGTGGTCAGTGATCACTGAAAGGGATGATGAGCTAGGAGCGGCGTAATGTATACTGATAGCTCAAACAACCGCTTCAGTTTCAGAGACGTTATGATCATGTTGATGTATTTGACATTTTGATATACCTTTGTACTGATTATAAGTGGTTAATTTGGACTTTGTAGAATATTATGGGGTTAATTTGGACTCGGTAGAAACATTCACTTCTCAATACTTTATTGAGATAACCATTTAGACCAACAGTTTGTGACAAAACCAGAGTATCCCTTACTATTTCCCCTGACAAACCCATAACTCTTCTTGATTGTCAAGCTGTTATTCCAGTAACTCAGCTGGTTAGGAATGATTTGACACCATTACATTGAGGCATGTACGGAGGGAAGTCATTATACATGTGCAGTTCTACAATACTTGTCATGGTTGTGAATATCTTAAGTGCATTTACCTTGAAATGGATACTTTGCTTTGATTAAAATATAGATGTATGATTTTTTACAAAGTTATGGCAGGCCACCCCCTTAACATTATTCATGACATACGATACTATAACTCAAATTTGATTTCGGAATTTGAGTATCATCTTATAACTGAAATTAAGCTATTTTATCAATTCAACTGAAAGATTTGTATGAAAAGGAATCATATACGAGAAAAAATTTCTTTGCAGCCGATGTTCGCCTTCAAGGAGTGGGAGAGTGAGATGCCTCCATGCTGTCAGCCCAATCTGGACTACTTGGCCCCAGAGTATGTCCTCACAATGTCCTGCAGCCTCGCTAGCGACATGTACTCCATGGGCGTCCTCATCTACACCCTCTTCAACAATGGCAGACCGCTCTTCGAGTGTCGGACTCAGCTCTCCACTTTCAAGAAGAATGCTGAAGAAGTGAGTGTAGAATTGTTGAGAAAAGGATCTATCTATATTTTGCATGTGTGTTTTAGTTTTTTAACAATCAAAGAATTGATGGGGCCTTTCTGACAGACCACATTTCTAATGTGGAGAAATGTTAAACGCTGAAGAGTTATTTCAAATATATTTTAAACGTTAATGTATAAACTAGGAAAATCCAAAACTTGGTTCCTTATTCCATTCAATCTTAAAATGATTTAATCTTAAAAAGTTTTATTAAAGTTTGTCAGTTCTGCAAGAGATTGCTCACAATGTTTACAGTGCATTTATAGGTGCCTTTTCTGCTCCACTACATCGCGTTACTCATTGCCAAACACTTGAAAGTGTCCAACATAATGTACTCAGAAGCTAATAGCCAAAGTAAGCTCATCATTTCAAAAGGATCTTTTCAGTTTGACAGTTCAATGTCTCTCCTTCTAGTTGCGAAATTTCCGCACCACATTGCTGGGATGCGTCCCCGAAGAGTTGAGAGATTACGTCAAGCTTCTCCTGAACATCGAGCCCACCGTCAGACCTGACCCAGCGCAGCTCTCCAAGGTCAGTCCAATGTGACACATGCTGCTATTGGCTAAAATGTTGGCCAACTTGCGCTAAACAATAACGCACTAACTCCCATTGTGAATACTCTGACTCAGCATCATCAAGGAGGCACCAAGAAATTTCAATTGGGGTGGGGAGAGGGGGTTAGAGGATGCGGGATTAATTTGTTTGAAAACATCAAAGCATCATAGTTTAGTGTAAAAAATGCTTAAAGAAATAAAGATTGGCCTCCATTATGTCACCTTTCTCATATGATACTGGAATTGGGGCCAATGATTCACCAATTTCAATACCTCTTTTGTGTACTTACTTTTAAGAGCATTCTCTCTTTATTTTTCAAATCTTTGATACTAAATAGAGTATCAACATTCAAGATCATCCAACCTTTAGAATTCAAATCTTTGATACTAAATAGAGTATCAACAATCAAGATCATCCTTCCTTTAGAATTCAAATCTTTGTTACTAAATAGAGTATCAACATTCAAGATCATCCTTCCTTTAGAATTCAAATCTTTGTTACTAAATAGAGTATCAACATTCAAGATCATCCTTCCTTTAGAATTCAAATCTTTGTTACTAAATAGAGTTTCAACATTCAAGATCATCCTTCCTTTAGAATTCAAATCTTTGTTACTAAATAGAGTTTCAACATTCAAGATCATCCTTCCTTTAGAATTCAAATCTTTGATACTGTTAATCGAGTATTAACATTTTTCTGTGATTATAGGTTGGCTGCTTTATGAAAAACTGCCAATGGTTAAAGTGTTTTCTGCAAGATTGTCAGAGATGTTTATCAATTATTTGGTTTCTTTTTGTGCTGTTCATGCTTTAAAGTTTTATCAAAAAGGTGTTCTGTTTTCACTTGTTCAGGTGTCATTCTTCGAGGATGTTGGCTCTATGACGCTCCAGTACATCGACTCACTGTTCCAGAGGGAGAATCTGGAGAAATCCCAGTTCTTTAAAGGATTACCAAAAATTGTTGCTAAGTTACCAAAGGTATGGGAAACCAAATTCAATTTCTATGTTTTCTTTGCAAATTTATATTCAGTTAAAAAATAATGGGGTTAACCGTCATTGAGCAGTTCATATGCATCTCGAATATTCAAATGTGATGCTCTGAAAACCTTGGTGGGACAAGATGATTGGTTATTTTGGCATTTCGTTCACTGTCTCTTAGCTTTATCTCATGCCAATTCAACAGATCTTGGACATATAACTGGGCCAGTGCTTTAATAATTCGTTGTTTTAATTTTATCATTTAATATGAGAATTGTGATACAAATTGCAGAGAGCAAACCAGCAGAGGAAACTGCCAGCGATGTCATTGAAAGCAAAAAATGTATTATTTTTGGCATTTTAGAGATAAAGGTGTAACTTTTAGGAATTTATTTTAACATAACTTTGTTCATAAGTTATTTTCGCTTTTACTAAAGCCACCAAAATCATGAAACATACTCTGTGTCATAATCAATAATTGATTAATGATATTAATGATAATATAATAATTATGATACAAATTGCAGAGAGTGAACCAACAGAGGATACTGCCGGCGATGTTCAAAGAGTGCGTCAACCCCGACATGGTTCCCTTCGTCCTGCCGACCATCCTGCAGATAGCGGAACAGTCCAGTGACAAGGAGTACCTACATATCGTCCTGCCCGAACTCATCCCCCTCTTCAAGATTCATGATCCTATTCAGGTATAGTCTAACAATTATTGGTTTCTTTTCAATTACATGAGCTATGGTACAGGATGCATGTATTAAAAGGACAGAAGGTGTCAATCATTTATTTCCCCTTACAAGAACAGTCTACCCATTATTGATTTCATCTCAATTACATGAGCTCGGGTCCAGGTTGCATGTATTAAAGGGTAGCGGGTGTCCAACATTTATTCTACTCTTCAAAATAGATTGTACACGCAAAGCCAAACAACTGATGAAATTTCAGATTCACCTGAGCTTGGCTATCACACCACATGTATATTGGGTCAGTTGGTGATCAGCATTCTTACCTTGAAGAAATGGTACTATACATTTACAGTATAGGAATTGTTCAAAGGATTTCTTAATCATACAAGCTCTTATACAAGATTGCACTTAAAAAAGGTCAGTGTCAGAAGATATATGCAGGCTATATGAAGACTCTATGCAGGTTGAGTTTAAAAACTCTAGGTATCATCACTCAGTGATACTCGGGTAAGCAACAATGTGAGCATTACGTCTCCATTGAAGTTGATAAATGACATCTCGGCAGAGTATTTACTATTTGGCACACATTTTTAACATACTGGTTCTTCTGCAGGATTGTTAGATGTAGAATTACAGCTTCAGAAGTAAGTTGCAAAAAAAATCCTCTTTTGAGGGCATATGTACAGGAATCATAAAATCACAGATGTCCTTGACCCCAAAGTAATATATTTTCTTACAATGGTTTGATCATGAGTGAAGTGAAAATCTAATTGCATCTGTTTTTATGTAAGGTATGATATTTATTCCAGTAAACTCAAGCCTGCCATGCCCTCTCCCTTGAATATAAAGGTTGTATGGTAGTGAAACAAAAACAAAGACACTGGACCGATTCGCATAGAGCTTCTTTAATATGAAAGTGCCCTTAGACATTATTTTTAGAATTGAGTGGGCTACCCAAGGATAAGGGGGCTTCGTGCAAGAAACTCCTGTTTTGGTTGCATCCAAAATGGTCAATGACATATTGTCATTTTCATTGCTATATATCGAACATCTTGAATTGTTGACACAAAGGTGTGCATGGATTCTTTTCAACTGAAGTTGGCACACGGAACACTTCAGCATGGCCTGTGCATTTAAAAAAATAACCTCTTAATATGAATGCATGGCAATTTAAGAATAACAAGTTACTCCCTAAGTATTTATATGAAACCTTTTGCTACTGAATTGACTTCTTTTTCATTTCAATTTTCATATAGATATTGAGGTCATTTAGTATTTTTATCAAAGGAATAGTGATATTTACTTTGCCTAATGTTAAGAGTGTCTGAATATTTTTCTTTTTTCTTTTTCTACCTTTTTTTTCTATCATTTATTTCTTTGAGTTTTAACTTTTAGCGACAACAGACAACGTATACGGTAATTCTTTCTATAAATTGCGTGCACTTTTCATCACCTTTCTTTCTGAAACACTGTCTTTTGCACTTGGCTTGGATGATAGCTATAGATATTATTAAATCACTAACTATAGAAATAATATAAAACTAACATATATCATATATGTACTAACTATAAATATTTTAAAATTTTAAATAAATAGAAATCACACTGAGTGGCCATATTATGATAATTCACTTTTTATTTCAAGAAAAGTTTTATTTTGAATTACCATTCTAAATCAGGAATAATATGTATTAAATTTTCAGAGCTAATATTATGTTATTGGCTTCTTGGCTTATAATCTTCAAAAAGTAACCAAAGTCAAGATGCTTCCTTACTAACAAAATTATCTTTTGATTTAGCAAACATTTTATGCATCATACTTAACTATAATAGAACTGACAACCAATAGAATTTATTCACCATCAAGCTTTATATCCGACAAATCCAGAATTGTACAATATGAGTCCTAACACCTACCTGCGTTAATCTTTTTGGCTATTATCTGTTTAACTCCAATTACTGTACTAGTTATAGTTGTTTTGTTTCTATTTTCGGAACTTTTCATTTAATGCTTTTGAAAAAAATCATCATCCCAGTGGGATTCTAGAAGTTGGTAGTATAAGGAAGAGAAGGATATTTTATGGATGTACAACTTCTTTATTCTCACAATGGCGACGTTTCGATATAGACCCTTATACTGTTATCAAGCATGCAAGTTGCTGATGGTGGTGGATGATGATGTAAGGATCTGCATCGTAACATCGCCATTGTGAGAATAAAGAAGTTTTACATCCATAAAATAGCCTTGTCTTCATCATACTAACGGTTTGGGCAAATGACGTGGAATTGTGTAAAGTGAAATTATTGAAGGTCAAGGGGTGATTGAAGGTTTCTCAGTTGCGTTACCAATGATGATTTAAGATTAAAGGGATGACTTAATTTTATAAAGTTTAGAACTTCTCAATGTACCATACAGAATGTTAGTTTTTGTGGTTTTTTTTTATTCATAATGAATTTTATTGCAATGATCATAATTGTTATAATGGTTTGAATAATATCTCTGAATGTTTGTTCAAGTTCTCAGTATATTGATATTTTGAATCCAGATCTCCCTCATATTCCTGCAAAACATGAGCCTGCTGCTGAGCAAGACGCCGCAGCAGGACGTTAAGACTCATATTCTACCCATGATTCACCGCGCACTTGAGGTGGACAACCCACAGATACAGGTAACGTCTGACGTCACCACATTCCCTCGACCTGAATATCATGACTTTAGTGGCGAGACGGTGTATCCCAATTTCAGTTTTATTAGGAGCTATCATGTATTTTCTTTTTGTCTAATCACCGTTGTCTGTTTGTTTTATAGTTATTTGTTTGAAACAAGTTATCTTACCTGTTTCGGATGATATTGTCTCTTATGGCGATGCATCGATGAATCGTGGATCCTCACGCTATAAGTATTCTGTTATGTTGTCTAAATGTGTTTTGTATGCACTCGTATCACTTAATAGACAATGCAAACTATCGATACTATCTAGGAATGGTTACATCACTGGTATATCCTTTAGTAGTAGAAGACTCAACGGCAGTTTCTTCAAATACCCTCAGCTCTAGTGTCAGTTTGAGACCTTCACCTTCTCTGTGTATTATCATGAGTGAATACTTATGAAACATGGTAGATTATTTTTATCAAAGGGGAGAAATCTATGAAGGAATAAATGAATTGATAATCTAACGTATGAGATAATTGATAACTCATCATCTCAGATCTTTGCAGAAAACTTTAACAATTAAAATAAGAATACTTTAACACTTTAAAGTCATAGTCTCATTTTTGCAAGGCAAATTGTAATAAATGCCGGACAAATAGTTCACCACTCACAGAAATCTTTCCCCTGACGTTTGCAACAATTTTCAGAACTCTGCAGGCATTCTAGCCTTCAATAATGAAGTTCAAACTACCCTACTCTACCCGAATATTATGATTTTGCGAGCGTTAGTCCTTACCACGTCATTTCGCTAAGGCAGTAACGAAGAACACATATAATTTCCCAGCTGAATATCCAATGAAACTAGCTAATAGCTTACGTTTTTTCAAATACAGAAATAACAAAAAGGTAGTAAACACAGTGAAGAATGCGTCTGTCATAAGTATCGGCGCTGTGATGACTAGATTTCCAGTGTTTCGTACTCGCGATGGGATTGCACTTGATTCGGTACCTCATCGGTCTGAAACGGCTTACGCCAATAAGCTGCTTCATCCAAAACTGTAAAACGGGCATAAAAATGAAAATCTTTGCAAACGCGACAGGAAATATTTGTGTTTGTGATCAGATTTTGTTGGTGAAGAATAATTAGTTCAGTTTAGTTGCCTTACAAAAATGAGACTATGACTTTAAGCAAATACTGTGTTAGGAGTTCAGACTCTCTGTCTCCTAGTACAACAAGGCGTCAGCCACTAACAAACCTAGGACTTGTGGGAACTCCCAAGTCATTGGTGGTTCTAAAACTCGAATGACTCGTTTTGATTTGTTCCTAGTAAACACTGTCAATCCTCAGAGCCATAAACTGATATATATTCAGTCAAATCTTGACTTACTGTTTGCCTCATACTTCAGAATTGCATTGCAATATCATTGTGTTCATGGCCCAGTGACCCAGCATAACAAAATTTTTTTTTCAGGAACTTTGTCTAAGTATTGTTCCCAACTTTGCTGAGCTGATTGATTACACGTCTTTGAAGAACTCCATTGTTCCTAGGATAAAGAAGCTCTGCTTGTCCACTTCCACACTAACGGTAGGTGGCAATAAGTAGAGTATATATGTCTTTCCTTTTCTTTCATTAGCTCAAAGTGTGAGATGGTAAATTAGGTATTTCAAGAGGGGAACAGGGAAAGCAGATATACTATTTGTTCCACAACTTTTCTTGTTTTATTTTGAAATTTACCTCTTTCAATGTTCTATTCATGAGATGAGAAAACATCCTAAAATTCAAATGTCTGTGCTAATAATAGTCACACTTTGTGTGATGTAGATATACTTATTAATCTATTGCCTCAAGATGGCTCTCCACATAGATGGCAAGAAAGTATCTGGGCATAGTAAATGAGATATGATTTGATCATACTTCTGTCCTGCAGATCCGGGTAAACTGTTTACTGTGTCTAGGGAAGCTGCTGGAACACATGGACAAGTGGTTTGTGCTGGACGAGGTGCTCCCCTTCCTCTCCAAGATTCCATCTAGGGAACCTGCCGTACTCATGAGTGTACTCGGTATGAAGGCTTAATTACCCATATGGTGAATCATAACCAGTGTCATATTGTTCATATGTGCACATATCAATTTTGCTGTGAAATATTGTTTTAGTGAGAGTTTGAGTATTGTTTGGTCTGATTGATGTTACTGAAGCAGACCCTCACAAGAGAAGCAAGCTGTTTTGGGCTATTATCATATAATTAAAAAAGAATGAAAATGATCATGAAGAAATTATTGCACTCAAAAAGTGAACATAACTTATGGGTTTTACAAAAGATTACTCCAAAGTATTTGTGACTGATATAAACTCAACAATATATCTCTATTTGGTTTGATATCCTGTCTATGTCCATAAGATCACCTTGCTGCTTTGTTAAAGGAAGTTCTGGTCATATACTTAGTAGGTTACTGGACCACATTTATTAAATGTCAAAATGTATCTATATTTTCAATCAATTTTTCCAGGTATCTACAAGGTTACGTTGAGCAGTGCCTCCCTTGGCATCACAAAGGATATCCTGGCGAACAAGGTCATCCCCTTCCTGGTTCCTCTGTGTATAGACAACAACCTGAACCTCAGCCAGGTAATCTCTATAACAAGGATAAATTTACACACTGTCATTTAGCATATTTTTACCTACATGGCTCCAACAATCCCCAGATTGCCTACATACGAACAAGGACCTGTATAGAAAGGACTGGTCTCCGACTCTGAACTCTCCGCGACCTTCGCCGCGGAAGGAAACCCTGTGGCTAGTCTGTAACGCGAAACGCATGCTGGGTACGGTACAGACGTATTGTCGAAGAAATTTTTCAATTGGAAGTAATTTTCAAGCAATTACAAGTAAGTTTACATGTTTGATAGTAACTAGGACATTGATGCATTCATTTATTTATATTTTTACGTTGCTTACATATCAGGTAGTAATTTAGACCTAAGAAATTTAACAACCACTCCAATGGGAGGGCGGTCATTTCAAAACAAGATGGCGGACCCAGACACTTAGTGATTCGTAAGTCTTTTGTGAAAGATAAAACAATATTTTTACTTTAAAAAGTCCTTAGTTACCAGGCTCCATTTTTAGTTTAAATGTTATTCTATTGACTACTGTAATCTATTTATGATTCTGATGATTATATGTTAAGTTATTAGTGTATAGAAAGTGACGAAAAGTGGTAATTTTAGCAAGATTTTCTCCGACTGTCTGACAATTATTTGACTTTGTGCACAATATAACTCAAAATTATGGCAACATATGTTGTATCAAATTTTATGTTTGTAAAGTTCAACATATTAACTAACACTTAACATAAAAAAAATTTGCGTTTGTTGTTAGGTTTGTGTGCAGTGAAGGAAATAAATTGACTTGTATTCTCCAAAAAATTATCAGAATATCATGTTTAGTAACAATAATTTACACTTTCAAATAGTGAATAAGTATGTGATAAAAACTTTTGGTAACTGAGGGCTTCTTATTTGGCATTAATTCGCCGAGTTTTCCATATATTAGGTATAATAGAAAATGATGTTTCATATCTCATTTTTCCAATTATCTTTTCATCTTTAAAATTTTGGAGGGTAATGAATAAAATAAGCAATGACATTAGTGACCATATCCAGTCTGATTAAAATCGACCCTGTTCCGAGGAATAAAAGTTTCAAAATATTGACTCTACCGAGATTCGAACTCTATCTGTCTAGGCCATCCTCTCCACTAGGTCTGACCGCACCCTACTGTAGCGCACGTTCTTGTGTAAACTAAGCTAACCAATCACAATGCGTGCGGCAAAAGCATTCGGTATCAGTATCTAGGGGCAAGTAACTCCCATTTACCATTCGTTAACCTTGATCGCCGCTATCTTTATTTTAAACGAGATGATGTGATTGGTTCGCTATTGACTAGGTTTTGTCTGTGCTAAACTGGTGTCGGAACGTGCGCTACAGTAGGGTGCGATCAGACCTAGTGGAGAGGATAGCCTAGACAGATAGAGTTCGAATCTCGATAGAGTCAATAATTTGAAACTTTTATTCCTCGGAACAGGGTCGATTTCAATCAGACTGTGACCATATCTAATATAACAATGTGTTGTTTTTTTAAAGATGCCCCCCAAAAAAGGAAAGTCGCTAAAAGAAGATCAATAGAACTGAAAAAGAAGAGGCGAAAGACAAAAACCGAAGTCAGAGGTTTTTGAATTATATTCAAGGAACTATGCAGAACAATTTTGTCCTGTTCAGACAATTGTTCATCACCATCCATGTGCTCAATGTTGTTTGTAAACTCAGACAAAATCACCTGGATAAGATCAGTGAAGAGCCCTTGAATAAATCCTTGAATGTGGGAAGAACTATCTTGTGAAACTTTAGAAATTGCAAATGAATAAATATTTAACTAACCTTTAACATCTGTTTTGTTGTGTTTCTTGATCATGTGACCTCTGAACCCTGACACAGATTTATAAAGCTTGTTGGTTTTTTACAGTGACACTATGAAGGTAGAACGTCGCAATTATGATCGAATACCGGACAGTGACGCGCGTCAAATAGACAAACGTAATTTTGGAGACTTATCTAAAACAGCCAGGAGAGCAGTTAGGAGTTGATAGTGTTTGTTAGGTTATATAACTAGTATCCATGTATATTGGACGTGATATTTTCACATCTGTGCATTTATAAGGCTGTTTATATATTTTCATTGAAAACCAGTATTTGTCATATATATGTCTTTTGGACATGAAAAGTTAGAATGTTTTGATTTTATATCACCACATAAGACATTTAGGTTCGTATCAAAGATAAAAAATATGTTATGAAAATCACGGAGTGGCTCTTTAAAACCTTCGATCCTGCTTCTCTTGGCAGTTGTGTCAGCGTTGTCTTCCGACAATGAAACAGAACTAACTTTCCCTTCGTACTCGGTCCATTCCCCTAACAATTCCGTAAGATCAATATCAGAATCTTCCCAGTTCAAATAATCAGACATACTTGTTGCTATTCAAAAATTGAAATGCAAATGAAAAGACTACAGTCGTCATTCTTATTACTTTCAACATCTGTTTATTACATAACCCAAACACGTCTATACACGTCCTTGCATAACCCTAATGACATTCCATTTTGAAATCAGTTTATTTTAATCTGGTACACGTTAAATGAGCTTGTCAGGTGAGCACATTTTGCATAATACAGAGATCTATCGCCTAAGCATTATTGCATGCATGTCGTCTGCTTCGCTAATCTGGGTGTTTGGGTAACGAAGGAAGTGCTTAGATTGAGCCAGTGCGCACGCGCCAGATGCTCGTACCATGGAACAGGAGTCACACATGTAAATGATCCGCGGCCGACCTCTCACATGGAGCTTAACTTCGGCTTCGAGTCCTTCTATAATAAAAGTCCTTGATACAAATAAGCCTCGTACGGTTCATCTCCCCCTGCATGGATTAGAATTGCACCAGTCTCTATCACTGGCTAAATTAGACTTTGCTGCCAACCAGTCATTCAATTTGTGTTTTGAATGCAGTGCCCACTTCCATGAAAAGTTGCAATTCTCAAATGATTTCTAATTGAACTATCGAGGCTGGCATGAAAACAGGCCATGCTTGGGAAGATGCATTGGATATGAAAATTATAAATAGCCAGTCAGTGAAATGACTCAAGACTTGAAATGAAGGAAAGTCAAGGAAACCAGAAAGATGCTGTATCAGAATTGTTAGAGTGTGACATTTGTTTATTTGTAATTAATGGACAGTTAAGGAGCTGCGAACATTATTTCTCTACTTTGTTTTCAGTTCAATGCTTTTGTGGCTACAATCAGAGAAATGTTCCAGAAAGTTGAAACAGAACATCGAACCAAGCTAGAACAACTGGACCAGATGAAGATGGAGCAGAAGTAAGATATGATGACTTATGATTGTGGGAAGCGTCTTTAAATAAGTTTAATATGTTTGTTATCTGTTTTCTTTATGACTTTATGACCTGAGGGTCCAAGAATATTTCACAATAACTATATGTATCCAGTGTCTACCCTGGATTATTCTAGGTTAGCAGCTCGTGGTTACTGTTGTGGTTATATTACAGAATTCTTTTGCATATATAAATTTAACAATTGCAAGATGAAACGTTGACAGTTAAGGGTAATGAGGACTGCTCTGTTATACTAAAAGCTAAAAAAGTAGAAAATACTTGGGATAACAATTTTCTTTTATCAATTATTCTGAAAATATTCTGAGACCCACAGGTTAATCATAATTTCAGAGGTTCGCTTGGTATAATCCATCAATAGAAAGGCTCAAGATGTTATTACATGTTATTTTTCAGAACCATTGAGATCACCAAGATCACAGGAGATGGAGACAAGAATCTCATCGGTGAAGTGGAACCAAAGAATGTTACAATGGTCAGCAATTGATTTAAATTGTTTCAGATACCTCAAACTTATTTCCTTATTTTATAACATTCAAAGTAAGTAATTCAGACCTGTTCAGATTGCAGTTAAACCAATTTAGTCCAACCATACTCCCACCATCAGTTGACCACTATCTGAGGATAAAAAGTAAAATTGATAGGAAAAGGTAGATTTAACTTAGTTGAACGTTTTGATAAGGTTTCAACTGGTTGCAGATGGACCGGTTCCTGAGTGGGTTCGGTATCGCAGGGATGATGAACAGTGGGAGCTCCGAGAAGACCCAGAGCAACTCCTCCCCGGTACCCAACGTTGCAGCGGCAACAACATCAACAACTTCACCTGCACCCCCTACAGGCTCGGCCAAGGTGAGATGTTTAGGTTAAATAGAAAATAAGAAATGTTTCAGGGGCATTGGTGCATCACTTTAATATGTATGCTTAAAAACTTTTTATTTCCATTTAGAAAAGTGTTATTAAAATATTCTTATCCTCTTGGATTATAAAAAGGCTGAAATATTGTCCCCTCAGTACTAAATGATAACTTGCCATTCTTCTTTCTTGGTTAAAAATCATTGGTAGCAACATTATTTCCCAACAGCAGTTACACAACTTAGTCTTCAAATGCAACAAATGTGATAAAAAGAGTGGATGAAAATAATTATTAAAAGAATAATCAATAAGATGCGAGGAATTACAGTTTTTCTCTCCTGAATGGATTATTGTGATTAATTCCGAACTTTTTTCAAGGAATTTATCACTATGATGCAGGAGGGACAGATAAACTGTATATACGAGCTTCGAGTCGGTTATTCTTTTTTTTACCTGAGCCATACTTTTTTTCGAAAAAAACTTCATTAAAGTGAGTTGCATGCGGGACGAACAAAAACTATACTATGATTCCCATGACCATAATGAAAACTTTGATATTTGTTCATATGTAATCCATTTAAATGTTTTAAATACAGAAAATTTAAAATCAAGTCATTCACTTCCAAATATATTCTTTCCTCAGGTATCCCTGTCCCTGGAAGAGAAGCAGCGGTTGGCACGGCAACAGGAACAGGAGCAGAAGTTCAAACAACAGAAGCCTCTGACAGCAGGAGGATCAACTCCAAACAAACCAACACAGAAAACATCCTCACAGAAATCTTCCACCAGCAATGACAAAGTCAAAGACCTGACATCAACCCTCATGGACACAAACCTGCGGAACATGCAGTCAAGTTCTCCAAAACCTCAGTCCATGAGTCCCATGGGAGGTCAAGGTTCAGGCGTGGGCATGGGGATGTCTGGTGGCCAGTATGGAATGTCTGGCTCCATGGGCGGGGGGTTCGGGGGAAGCTATGGTGGTATGAACAGTAGTTTTGGAGGCATGGGTGCTACAAGTCCACAACAGAACAAACCAAAAGTGGATATGTCTGCGTTTGATTCATTGATGCCAGGTTCAAATCAGCCAAAGAAGTCATTAAATGAAATGTCTCAAAATCGGACAAATGTGCAACAGCAAGGCATGATGGGTGGACCGAGGATGATGGGAAATATGGGCATGTCAAGCAATGTGGGGATGATGGGCAATCAAGGAATGATGGGTAATCAGGGAATGATGGGAAACCAAGGAATGATGGGATATCAGCAGAACATGAATGGTGGTTTTGGACAAAGTTCCGGTTTTAGTCAGGCAGGGAACCAGATGAACTTTGGGGGGATGGGAAACACGGGCTCTGTGCCAGTGAATAACTCCTCAATGTTGACTCCCCAGAACTCAAGTCAAGTGAAACCTAGTGGGAACGACTTGGCGGACATATTCGGCTGAAGTGTGCATTGTGTGTATCTTCATCTTCCATATCTTTAAGCTGTCTTAAGAAGAAAAAGTTAGTAGAATTAACATGGAAAGAAATGTAATGTGAGAATCTAAGGGTCTTGTGCTTCACTTATTTACTTAATCATATTCTATAAAAAAGAGGTTTAACAATTAATCTTGAAACCATGCTGTGTTGATTTTTTGCTTGCTATGCCCGACAATCAAAGTCTCGATAAATGCCATCACCTTTTGAAAACAAACTCATTATTCACTGGCAGATCTGACTGAGATTGTTTAATAATGTAGCAAAGGAAAAGGCTTATAGTAAATCGTAGTTATTTAATTCGAAATAAAGGCTTGGTTTGCAAAGGAAGATGGTTATATAGGGTACGGGATTGATGAAATCAGGTAATAAAATGGTATGCAATTATGCTAGTCCAACATATTTTCACATTTTCTTATCCTGAATTAACTGAATTAATCCATGTATCAAAACCTTATAACGCAACTGAATACTTAACATACGGTGTTCTTGAAACATAAATGTTAAGTATTTGAAAGAAACTTGAAGTGTAATATGTTCTTTTTTCATAGTATTAATTTTGTTGCTGTAGTTATGTTTTTTAAAAGTGTTTTGCAACAATAAATCTCTGTAATGGAAAAATCTTTAAGGTTTTCATACTTAAAAGCTCAATTTTTGCACCTGTTTACTTCAATATAGAATATTAATCTCTTGTGAGTCTACATTCCATTATAAACAGGGAAACATACAGGGCCAAGGTGAAGGTCAGTTAAAAATTTTCATATTAGGTTCCGTTTGATTCCATCGTTCTCAATATCTGCAAATCCATTTTACAATATTCATGTACATGTTCACTAAAATTTTTGCTCAGTATATTTCTTTTACTCTCTTTCAAAGAAGTGTATGTGTTTATATCTGAGATGGTTTCTGAACTTTTTGTAACCAATCAATCGATCATTTATAAGCATAATACATGCAAGCAACGAGTAAGTCTAAATAATTATGTCACGTGCATGTAATGACATGGCTGCTTACTGCCTTTGGTAGTCCACGTTTCATATGGTATGATATGACTTTCCTGTTGATATAAGAGTATATATATTTTTTATATCAAATACCTATTAGACTCCTGTTACATTGTAGAACAAATACTTGTTATATCTTGTATGCAATATTTTTAACATATTTCTCCGATACCTACGCTTGATTATTTAGGATCAGTCGATCAATTCTGATGAAAGCTTATACTATTTATCAGACTATTCAGAACTTATTTCGATCTTTATTTGCATTACAATCATTGCAACTAAATATGAGATTAAATTTGTTGTGCAACTTTATAACTGTTACCATATCATTATGAATCTGGTCTAAATTTGAGAATAAGATTTTAGCTCAGCAGACCTTGTGAACATTGCTTTAAGATAATGAAATTTTGAATGGACTTACCTTGACAAATTAGGATTGTAAATTGGAAATTTGTTGACTGTCCAAATAATAGAGACCACATGGGCAATGTCTTGCTATTTTCAATATTAGTCTTCAGCCTTATTTAATGCGCTACCTGAGGTTCTACAGAGCCAAAGGAGTTGTTTTTTTCAGCTACAATCCTTAAAAAATTCTCAACTACTGCCCATAGGCATGCCTTTTAGATTTTAGACTGATTCTACCTTTGCTGCATAACTTTGCAAGGTCTTCGGTGTACTTCACCTGAACTTGATAGTCCAATCAGAAATCTTCTGGAGGTTTGAATTGATAACTGGTGAGGGAATGATACACCAGAAGCTAACCACGAGGTGTGCCTTGTGGGGAATTGGAAATAAGTAAATCCAGTAAGGTGTCCCTTTCTCTCCCAAGATTAGCTGATCTGTACAAAATTATGAATAAGTTGTTGTGCAATATTGTTTGAAAGTTGACTGTTGTTAATGGTGGACAATAACCACTTTTTTATTTTATCATAGTGTTAGATATTGAATTGGTTGTGTTATGATTTTAGGTTTACAAGGAGGTTATGTTGTGTTAAGGTAAATATAAAATTTTTCTGACATTCAATTAAGTTGAAAAAACGAAGAGAATGAACTCAAGAATGAAGTGAAACCTTTAGACCGTATCTATCTTTGGGAAAATTGAATAACTGACCTCAAATAAATACATTATTTAAATGATATCATTCAGGCCCGTAGCACCAATTTCGAGAGGGGGGGGGGGGGGGGGGGGGGGAACTTATAATACTCTATTTTTTTCATACAAACATTGAAATAAAGAGCAAAAAAAGTTGTTTTTTTCCCTAAAATTAGTTGGGGGGCCGAGCCACCCCAGGCCCCCTCGCTTGCTACGGGCCTGCCATTTATCGCTAACTACTTTTGTAAGTAAATGTCTAGGCTATGTTAAAGAGCCACTCCATGAGTTGTTGGAGTCATATATGCCAAACTTAATTAATGTTGTCATTTGATCCCGAAGTATCAACTATTACCAAAAGGACACATTTTAAAGCTTGTAGAACGTCGCAATTATGATGGAAAACTGGACAGTGGCGCGCTTCAAATAGTCAAACGTAATTTTGGAGATTTTTCTAAAACAACCAGGGGGACAGTTAGGAATTGATAGTGTTTTTTAGGTTATATAATAACTAGTATCCATGTATGTTGGATGTGATATTTACACCTGTGTGCATTTTCAAGGCTGTTATTAGATTTTCATGGAAAACCAGTATTTGTCATATATATGTCTTTTGGACATGAAATGTTAAGATGTTTTGATTTTATATCACCACATACTAGTATGACATTTAGGTTCGTATCAAAGGTAAATAATATGTGATGAAAATCACAGAGAGGCTCTTTAAAGGTAGTAACATGAGAAAAGCATAATACAACAATCAATCTTTTACAATGCTTTTAATTAATAAAGTAGCTGTTATATTTTGCATAGTTTTGCTCTCCTTTTATGACGATCATGCCTTACCTTTTTTTATTACGTTGGTAGCCGTACAAATTTTTGCATTGAACCAACATATTGGGCTGATGTTTTCGCCGAGTGTACTTGAAAATATTTTGTTTGTTCAAATATCTCTAAGATATATTTTTTAGGACAAGCAGAAAAAGTTATGTTACTTTTTTATGTAAAATGAATGATAATAGGCACCCAAAAGTTTCATGTGAAAGCTTTATGAGCAACACCAATAGTCCTTATGAAAATAGTTTATGGTACAAAAATTATTGTATGGAAAGACAGATATGAATAATTTCAGCTGATTGCAATTTCTTTTGCTTTGATTTTAAGTGGATATTTCTCAACTTTTCACTATAGACATTTAACTCTATGTAATTTAGCATTTGTTATTATAACTTGTTAATAATCCTTGCATCTGTTTGTGCTGACAGACAAATGGTATAAGAGGCATTCAGGTTGTAAATTGTTAAGATAAATGTTATGGGTTCTGTACTTAAATAAATGATGATGGTTCATTCTATGTATGTGTGATATTGTTTACTCCTCCAAAGAATCTTCATGTGTGATAATTGAAATAATATATGACACTACAAATTTTTTTATTTTGCCATACTTTTATGTTGCTTTATCATTCCAATGTTTTAGTAAATAAACAGCAAGATTCTATTACTAAAAATATTCCAATAGAATTATGCTAAGTTATATGCTTTTAAATTTCATTTTCAGCTATCCTGATTCTCAGTTCAGTGGTTGGTGAATTGAGCTCAAATGGTAAAGGCTAAGCAATATTTGTACTTGAAGGATAGGTATATATATATATATATATATATATGCTGCTTTCTAATCCTGAATTAGTATGAGTCCCTTATTGTCCATCATTATGAAGTATTCTAGGACTGTTAGGACCACTCTGGAACTGTGCAACCGGACTGTATTGAGGTTGTTGGTTATATCTATGGCTGAAGTATATGGCTGTGATTCATGTACAGAATAAAACTGTCAAGTTCATTGCTAACTTCTCTTTTATTTAGAGAAAACGATTTGAATCAAAATTGTTTAATAGTGACTTTTTTCAATTTGCAACCTCCCCTGCAAGGTATGCATAGTGCCAGTTCTTTTAACGCTGCTAATCCAAGCCTTGTTGCTGTGGACCTCAATCTAGTTGAATGTATTGTCATCATCAGGGATAGGAAGCAACCATCAGGACATTCCTGATAAGACCATAAAGTTCAGCTGCAGTAGGTTGGAGAGTTGGCACAGGAAGTTTGAGGCAATACAGCAAGGCTTAAATTATTCTGGACCTGACAATAGCAAATTATGTCTTATTATTGATTATTCTATCGTTAGTCTATGACTTATCCCATTTTTCCCTTTCTTAATTTATTTTGATTTCTATTAGATAGCCTAATGAATCAAAACATCCCTATCCCCTAAGTGTTTAATGGTGTGTTTTCCTATCAATGTTGAAATGGCTTTACTCTTTAGTTGTGACATGAATTTTAGTGATTAGAGAAATGTAAATAGGGAATTATGTCTATCTTCTTCAAAGAAAGATAAAATGTTGATAAAACAAGTTAAAATGAAATATTTTATTCAATCATCAAAAAACATTCAACAGAAAATAACCTATTATATCTGGATATAGCAGAAACGGAACAAAAACATGTTTAGTTAATTATTTTTCTTCTGAAAACAAACAATGATGCCTTTACTGACCAATTCTGTTTTGGACATCAAACTATGAGGAACTGACTTCAATGGTCTCAGGTTCACCTTTTACCATCAGGACAATTCTTGATAACCTGTTGCACTTAGGCCTTTCTAGGCAGTAACTATAAGTTTTGATAACTCTAAAATCTTAACCATTTAGAGATTTACCAAGGCATAACCTCGCCATTGTTTGCATGGAGCAAGCCAACAGACTTCTCATCAAAGGCAGCAAACGCTTTCAGAAAGTTCCCCACACATTCTTCTACAGTCACAGGCGAGTCCAGACCTCCCATCACTGTTCTCACTCGTCCGGGGTTGACAGCGACAACCAAAATACCTTCTTTACAGAGTTCTCTGCCCATGATGTTGGTTGCCATGGTGAGGGCCGCCTTGGAAGGTATGTACCCATACCAGGGCTGGGTCATATTCTTTATGCACCAGGACACAGAGCTGATTCCCGTGGACACATTAATAATGGCGGCACGGTTGCAGCTTAAACCGGAAGTGGGATCTCTGTTGGCAGCCTTCAAGAGCATAGGTAGGAGGCTCTTGGCGAGCAACATCGGCCCTGGAAAAAAGTTTTGAATGGGTATTTATATTTATGGAATGTAACGTTTGTGAAGTGAAGGATTTCGAATAACTGCATTGGCGAGTACTATTGGTCCTGAAATTGAAGTCGGAATGGAGGTTAGTTTCAAGGGCAAATTGGATGTGAAATGAATGAATGTCTAGTACTGGAATGTTTGTCAGTAAATCCCTGGGAAATAGTTCATGGGCGAGCGTGATTGCTATGAAATAAAAAATGGAAATGGGATTCGTTAATAGGTTTTAGTGAAAATGGAATGAGTATCTGAAAATGAAAAGTTTGTTAATAGTAGAATGAGGCATTTATGCCTTGACGAGCAAAATTAGTCTTAAAATCAGAAATTATGTTAGGATCACTCGTTCAAAGTATGAATGCCTATCTATGAAAGTCTAATGCTTCAATGTTGGTCAAGATAAAGACTTCGGAAAAGTTAGGTTGCCCATTGGTCCTATTTAAGTGGCTTTAAAGATTCATTCCGACGGGAAAAGACAGCCTTGATTTTGAGTATCTACAGTTGCATTCTTGAAGATAAAGGCCACTGCAATGGCTAAAGCACCAATTGCACCACGCCGGACCCAACATAATGCGTGTAACATAGTCAAGAATTCAGTCAAGTAGACAATGGACGTCATTTCAATTTCTTGATCATAAAGACGGTGAAAACGAACCGCGCTTGGTCAATGTTATGTCCAAAATTCAATGTCAATGGTGGTTCAGTTACATCAAGCATGGTCCAACTCCTTTAGTCGAAATCATACCATCGAGTAACATTACGTCTTTATAAAGAATGTTATATTAATCATGGTGTTATCATATCTTTTGTTCTTACAAAGCTACAGTTTTGGTTGAAATGGTTGTCGGAATCACAATACGCCAAGATAACGTTCAATTATGACTAATTTATTGAGAACCCACTACATACAGAATGCAAATGAAAAATCTATACAGTGACAATAATTATTTTAAATGTAAATCGAACAAGTATTTTGGAATAATTATCATTATCTCATTTCGTATCTTAACATGGTCCGCTAAATATCTTCTTGTATTCTAAATGTATTGTCGACAAACGGCAGCAGCACCTTGTCCAGTGTTTAATTTCAAAAAGTCAAGAATTAACGTTAATATAGTGAACACAACATGAATAAATATTTATAAAATGCGCATTGCAGCATTGTCACCTTGTCCAGTTTTTCGAATGATCAAAATCAAGTATTTAGCTCCTTGATGTAAATATATACGATCTTTTAGCAATTTTTCAGCAACATTATCCACTTTTTGGATGAAATACACCCTATTGATAACGTTGGACATAAACTAAACACATCTGTACATATATTGAATAGCTGTTTCTGCATAAAAAGTGACTATCTACAAAACTATGCAATGTTACGAACTAGTCCAGCTTGCTAGACGTATTCCATCGTCGCAATCATCGCACATAAACCGAAGTTTAGATTATCTGAACTATACTACAAACCTGCAGCGTTACAGTTGAAGTGAGCTATGAGATCCTCCCTGGTGATGTTGGAGGTCCCCGCCACTTTTGAGTGATGGCCGGCGTTGTTGATGAGGAGGTTGAGACCAGAGTCCCCCAGAATACCCTCAGTCTTGGTGACAGCGTCCTTGATGTCGTCATCGTTGGTGACGTCACACTTCAGGACGGTCACGCTTGGGTCTCTTCCGGCGATTTCTCTGAGCTCCATAGCTTCATCACCTGCTGGGTCCAGACATGTTGCTATCAGATGTTCAGGCTTGGACGCGGCCAGAATTTGCTTGACGAGCTCTAAACCAATGCCGCGCTGGCACCCAGTAATGAATACATTCTTTGCTGACAACATGTTACTTAAGATAATCTGAAAAGTGTAAAAAAAATAATGAAGGGAAACTTAAGGATAACAACTTTCTAATTTATGATATACATTAATCGAGGGGTGCCCAGCGTTACAACGAACAACGAAGCTATCCATAAATTTTCTTCATTCGTCATTCAAACTTTAAATTTCTATCAAAGAAGTCAGTCATACATAGAAAAATGATAATACTTTTTTATTTATTGTAGGGTGGACCATCTTCCTACGCAAAGCTTAACTATTGCCAGTCTCGAACTGTCCAAGTTAAGACTGACAATAGTTAAGCTTTGCGTAGGAAGATGAGGGTGGACAGGTACCTTGCAAGTTGCACCTAGTCGTGGCACGCCCTTATTTCAGGGTGTACTGATCAGGACCTAAACTTCTCGTGGCACCGATGAATGGCTTCACTTTTCTTTTTTGCGTTTTTTTTAATCGAGTGTGCGCTTTTATTCATAAAGATGTAAAATTTAAATCAACCAAAATGTACCCTCAGTAACATGTTCAACTGTGTTGTGTTATAATCATGTACTAATCAAATATATGAATAAACAGGAATGTCCCCTTAAATTTCGTTTCCACAAATAATACTCCGATAGGACTGTCGTTTTAAATTATAACTTGGGCGTGTTGATTCATAAAAATAATATTACAAAGATCAATTGAAACAAATACAAATCACAATGAACCAATGGCTCTGAAGAGATACCACACCACTTGGAAGGACAACTTTCCTAAAAAGTCTTATTTTACCAAAGTTAAAGTTTATCTCTAATGTACTACCTAACCCGGACGAAATTACAATTAAGGAAATCGAAAAAACTCTGCTTTACTCTTATCTTGAAAGGGAAGCCAGATGAAATAAAATGTTAAATAATAACCCAGAATTACTTTGAAGGCAATCTAGTTCAAACTAGATGTAATGACGGATTATTACATCTAGAGAATTACTGATTGAGTCATGTTCAGCTGACCTTTGAAGAATTATGAACCGATCATTGAAATGAGGGCAGGATGTCAGCTTTCAACCAATCAAAGACGAGCTTCTTTTGCATCTTGGTTAATGCGACATGCTAACGTTTATCCTACGTACTTCTATATTTATCCTTAAAAAGGGACGTATTTTATTACAGCTAGTTTTGAATAGATTGACTTTACAGGAGGCTTACACCCGATATACGGAATACATTGCTTTTACAAAAATAAGCTGGGTGAAAAGACTTAATTATTCCGATGATAAATCGAACCTAAACATTGTTTAAATTAAATGTATCTCATGTACATGATGAATTCTATCGGTACAACGAAGAATCATTTACCAATGATGTGTTCACTAAAAAACTAATTATTTTTGGAAAGATGTCTTACACTCTTGGGGACGCTTTATAAACATAAAGGAAATAGTGTTGAAACCCAATCTGCTCTTTCCTCAGCTAATATTGAGAAATGAATGTATAAACATTAAAAACAAGATGTTGAACAACAAGAATATGTCAAACGCGGATATTTTCTTTTCCAATGATATGGTTAGTTTCTCGACTGTGGAAAAATGATTCAAACCTACCAATGTAAATTAAACTTTCTCGATTATGCGGGTATTGTTCATCAATAAAGGGTAACCCGGGTACTTAAAACAACCAAATGTCTCTATTAGTAGGAAACTATACACCCCATGCATCCCATATTTATATGAAGACATTGTTACTATGATAAAAGGATGTAGAGCCTTCTACTACGTATTGCAAGAAAAACCAAGTCATGCTAGTGACTATAAATACAAAGGGAAATAAGGAAAAGTTCTGGAATGTTCGATCAATAAAGATGAAAGAAAAATTATACACAAAGTAACTTTTACATCTAACCTTAGCTAGATAAGATGAACATTAGATACAAATATATGCAATTTCTGTGAAAAAGAATGCCAAACTATAACCAATAACCAATCTGTTTTACGACTGTCGGAATGTTACTGATATTTGAAATAACTTCAAAGAATGGTAATAAGATGTTACAAGGGCAAATATAGAACTATAAAAGAGTTATATGTATCGGATATCCAGATAACAGAAATAATGATTATGATTATAACTATCTTGAAATATAACATATTTGAATCTAAGAATATCGAGATGAAACCAACTTTTAGTAGCATTAAATAAGACATCAACGACGCATACAACATCGATAAATACAACGCACACTCAAATTGTAGTTATTCGAAATATATCAAATTTTGGTAGACTTGTCATCTACTTTCAAAAGTCATTATATTTTTGGTTGTTTATGTTGTAATGATATGCTTATTCCACACCAACAGAAACATCGTTAAAGGTTTGATTTCATTTGTAACGAGCTATGACAGGGCTGATATCTCCTTTATTCTGAGACGTAACGATACAACTTTTTATAAAAGCAATGTGTCTATTTCTGTTAAAGTCATAGTCTCATTTTTGTAAGGCAACTAAACTGAACTAATTATTCTTCACGAACAAAATCTGATCACTAACACAAATATTTCCTGTCGCATTTGCAAAGATTTTCATTTTTATGCCCGTTTTACAATTTTGGATGAAGTAGCTTATTGGCGTAAGCCGTTTCAGACCGATGAGGTACCGAATCAAGTCCAATCCCATCGCGAGTGCGAAACACCGGAAATCCAGTAATTGTAGCGCCGATATTTATGACAGACGCATTCTTCATTGAGTTAACCACCTTTTTGTTATTTCAGTATTTGAAAAAGGGTAAGCTATTAGCTCTTTAAATTGGATATTCAGCTGGGAAATTTTATGTGTTCTTCGTCACGTCCTTGGCGAAATGACGTGGTAAGGACCTAACGCTCGCAAAACACGTAATATTTGGGTAGGGTAGGGTAGTTTGAACTTAATTATTGAGGGCTAGAATGCCTGCAGAATTCTGAAAATTGTTGCAAACGTCAGGGGCAAGATTTCTGTGAGTGGTGAACTATTTGTCCGGCATGCATTACAATTTGCCTTGCAAAAATGAGACAATGACTTTAACTGTTCCTCACAGAACCATGTATTTCTTTCAAAGATTGTTTAAAGAATGGCGACTGATTTCATGTAAATGTACCAATTTATAATTTGTTGATTAAAAAACAACGAAAATAATATATATGCATCTGTAAAAGTTATGTGATTATGTAACCTGATGTTGCATCGAATCAACCGGGCTATAACCATACAGTAATTATCTAAATAAACAGGCTGGAGCGCTTCAAAATAAAACTGCAATTAACCCCCTGTGTGCCAAATACACTTTTGTACTTATACTCACATATTTGGGTAAGTGTTGTTCAATTATATTTACTTTTCAGTTACATCCGATCATATGTTAAAGGTTAAAATGAGCCACGATATCTATCCTCTGAAAACAGATATTTTGATTTTGTTTAAAGATAATTTTAAATCTCATCATTTTAAACTGGATTTATATTAGCGATTGTTCAATATTGCGCATGTAAATATATGAACATTTACAAAGAAAACTGAAAAATGATATGCAAATGTTGTTCACAGGGGCAGATAACTCCGATGTTTGATTCAAAATGGCGGAATCCTTCAGGTTACCAAACGCAGGTGTGAGCTCGTGTTTTTCTACATAAAATACGAATACAATAGTCTATTTAATGCTTCTATGCTTGAATAACGAGATGGTTACTCCTGTTTCGTATTTTTCGATTATGCTACAAGGAAGAATTTGGAGCTAAGTAGAAAAAAAAATCACAAGCTAATTCATAAAAGATAAAACGTGTTTCGCAGTTCCTCCTTGAGTTTAGGTATAAGTAAATCATTCATGTTAGTATTTAAACAACGTTATAGACTTGTTAAAGTTATATATTTATCTAAAACGATTGCTAGAAAAACTGTCATACGATTTATAGACCTGTGGACGGTGAATAGCTCTTCGAGGAAATGTAAGATAGAGTTGCCTCCCTTTGTATGCTCTTTGTAGACTGAGATGTGATGGTGCATTTATTGATAATTGATCTGTCTCCGACTCAGTATCAGAAACGTCAGTATCCTGACATTTACTCGTGAAGTATATAACTATGGACACAGACTATGAAAAGCCAATAGGTGATGTCGTATATGAAAATGGTTAATTGAAATGATCAGATTAGTGAAATTAGTATCTACTATCTAGACTACTGATAAGTTACCATTTCCTGAAATTAATTGAAATAAGGTAGATTTTTTTTATCTACTTTCAGTTTTAAACAAAGTGAAACCACAAAGGTTTTAGCTTTTATGATAACCTCTTCTTCGATGTTTGTGAGTGCCAAAAGTGATGATGATAATAATATTTAACTATAGGCCAGTTGAAGAACATAAACATTACTGTATTTTTCTAAACACAACCTGTGAGGGTCATGGGGTACTGAGGTAAATAAAATCCAAGTCTTGAAAATAACCAAAGTCTAAAGAGCCACTCTGTGATTTTCATAACATATTATTTACCTTTGATACTTACCTAAATCTCATATGTGGTGATATAAAACCAAAACATCTTAACTTTTCATGTCCAAATGACATATATATGACAAATACTGGTTTTCCATGAAAATTTAAAAACAACCTTAAAAATGCACAGAGGTGTAGATAGCACGTCCAATATACATGGATACTAGTTATATAATCTAACAAACACTATCAACTCCTAACTGCCCTCCTGGCTGTTTTAGATAAGTCTCCAAAATTACGTTTGACTATTTGACGTGCGCCACTGTCCGGTTTTCGATCAGAATTGCGAAGTTTTATCTTCATATTGTCACTGTAAAAAAACAATAAGCTTAAAAATGTGTATTTTTGGTAACAGTGGATACTTCGCGATCAAATGACACCTTTGATTAAGTTTGGCATATGTGGCTCCAACAACTCACGGAGTGGCTCTTTAAGCAAAAATCAGATTCCTAAACGATTTATGTTTGTCAATTCACTGGTCTGAAAAAAATATAACCAGCCCCTGAACATATCCAGAGTCTTGTGCAAGACCTGTAGGATAAGGGTGTATGAACTACAATCTACGGGTTGTATTTTAAGAAAACATGGTATATATTTGTATATCTGCTTAACAAGCAAATTTCTTGAATACTACTAAAACATCCAACATGAAATTTAGCCTTATTAAACATTATCCATTTGCCTGTTTGGTTAATGCTCTTTTAAATATGCATGTAGGGCAACTTCTAATGACATCAGCAAAGGGATAGTTATTGTTATAAAAGTTTATGTCAAATCTTTATGCCATCATCATCACCATCACCATAATTTTCATCACCATCATCATCAGTAATTCAAGATAAGGCTCATCCGTATTGTCATTTGGAAATATTTTTTATCTGTTGGAGAAATGTTTAATTTGAAATCTTTTATATTGTTTTAAAAGTAATGATAAATCAGTATTGACATTAAAAGTTGAGGCAGTTTATATACTTTGTTCATTTGAAAGTATATATCTTAGGTTCCCCTAGGGTAATAATGTAATAATGTTGAGCAGTCACTAGTGTATGGAAATGTGCTCCTTTTAGGTGTCCACATTATTATAATTATTGATTTATCTGTGCCTGATGTGCAGGAAAAGTGTTAAGAATACTATACATTTATTTGCAGTGACGACAAAAGAGATTGACCTGAAGAAGGTGGAAGTAGTTCTGGTCTGTGAAGGAATTGAAGTTGGCTTCGGAAACAAGAAAAAGAATGCCGAGGTCATTGTTAAATTCCAAGAAGAGTAAGTCTTGAGGATTGAAGGGTTTTTTTTTCCGAAAATAATTTTTGGTGTTCTGTTTGGCAAGAGACAATATTCATATCATGGCTCTCTTTACCCATTGCTATCATTGGACACCTTGATTGGAAATAAACATGATGTGAATGATAAACAAAAGTGGGTCTCGAATGAAATATAGAACATTTGTTGTGAATTGTTTTTTTAATGATAAGTACAAATAGATACATACCAAGTATTTAGAAATTGCTTTACTCTTTGGAGAGGAGTCCTCAGAGGATTCGAAACGAATACTCACCCTACACCAGCGCCGACTCTCCAAATGACTCGACAACATACACCTTATTTCACTATCAGAATAAGAACAGAATGGTGGTCCATCTAGATACGATACGAGCCTGTTTCCTGTGTGGGTCATCGTGATGCAATATTATGGCTGTCATTGCTTGTGTAACAATATATGCTAAAGATATTTTACCTGCATATTTGTAGAATCTGTTCATGTATAAGATCACAAAATTATAAAATGTTTTCCATAATTTTCAGATCACTTAGTGTGGAAGCTCAGGTGGAAAAAAAGAGAGGTGGAAAGGTGAACTACAGACAAACAATTAAGAAACTACCTGGAAAAATCATACCAGATGAGTGTAGCACAAAGGTGGGTGTCTCACTTCAAAGCATACTGGAGAAAGTCTCACTGTAGAAATTATCTGATATGAAATATTATAAAGCCTGATGAGCTACAAAGCCAATGCATATATTTTCTTTAGATTGTCATAAAAGTAATCAAGTTAAGTTCTTTCTTGACTTTCGTTATTGAATCAAAATATCATTTTAGGTGCACCAGATAGTAACAGATGTTTTACCTTATCCATTGGTTAAATATATGTAGTGTCATCAATATCATATTTTCATATCTGCATTTTAATCAATGCGGTGCAAGAGTTGCATATAATTGTTTCTAATGCATGGAACAGCAGAACCCTGCTCTGTTCCTTTGTGACAGAAATGGGTGGTTGAAAATCTAATTATATTTTTAGTTAAATTGATTTTTGATAAAAAAAACTTTTCAAATGTGTCCTAAGACCTTTAAAGACCTGTGCAAAATTGTTCTAACCCTGACTCTTGGTCTTGTTAAAGAGTTATACACAACACTTACGGTAAATTTTTCAGTACAAGAAAGATCAGATAATTCTGACGTTGGTGAAGAAAGAGGAGTCGTCGTGGGTTGTTCAGCTCTCTTCTAACGGACTGGAACAAGCCTCGTCTTCAGATGACAGCGACTAAGGGTCCGAGACAAGTCACGGTGCCAATCTTATTTGTGATGCCTTCTAGTTGTAGCTTTAGTCAGAAGGACTAAAGGGATGGTTGTATAGGGCCATATTTGTTGAAGCCAAATTCATTGGGACAATTTTTACTGTTACATCCTACCTGGATTAATCATTTGTGAGTTTGTGAAAATTATATTCATTTTTATTTCATCACAAGCCATACCATTACTAAGTTGTAAATTGAATAAAACTGCCATTTGTTTTTATCATTTTATGAAATGCAAAAAATAATAATGGCAGACCCCAAGCTCAAACCCTATTGACCCATTCCTCAAGTTGATGTCAAATTCATAGAGTGGCTAAATGGCTTTCATAATTATTATCAACACAACATAAAATTTTCTTTTCCTAATAGAGAAATGCGATTGTCATAAAAATTGTCAAATTCCCATCATATTAAACAAACAGAAAGTAGACAAATCTCATGTTCATCAACATTCAACTCAGATAAAATGTTTTTAATGTTACTAAGGGTAAACCTGCTTTACTGCGCTTTACGTTAATACTTTCCTGATAAGAGCCAATATGGTATTCTTGAACCTCATGAACATGATATACAGAGTTATTTAACCATTCAACCTACCTTTAACTAACAAAGCTATAAACTCCTCAAGTGTAATAGTCACAACTTATCATATATCTATTCAAACTTTTCGTCAGTAATATAAGGTATCATCCAAAACTGTGTTCCACAGAAGATGTTGCTTGTGGAAGATCATGCAATATTTCTGAGAAGATTTTTGTTGATAGTAGCTTTTGAACAACCCTGCCTTTGTCATGTACATTACATCACAGTTGTTTTACATCAACAAGTAATGACATATCATATACATGATGATGGTATGCCATGAACTCATTTGGAATCTGAGGATAGTGCAGTGTTGAGGGCTGTACATTTTTCATAGAAACGTAATGAAAAATGAATTTTTATGATTTGGAATCCAAACCTCATGTAATTTTGTAACCAATATATTAACACCCTTGATAAAAGTGCAAACATCAGATATTTTACAATTTTATCATGTTGATATATTTGATATCAGGAGACAGTTGGATGAGATTTCTTGAATCCTTTACAACTCGGGACTAAGGAGACTGGGATCACCATCCATATCACTGCATTTTTTCGGAAGATGATGTACAAAAATAATGTTCAGAATTTTATTTCAATCATGTCATCCAATTTTTTGGGCTTCAGCATTATGATGTATTATTTTCTTTAATGCAAATCAGTCATCTGGCCTTCTTTGTTTTTATTTTGAAAACTTATTGTCAAGTCATCTGCTGTTTAATTTCCCTATTTTTTTTATTCAAGCTTACTGCTTGTATACCATAGCACTCTAATGTTAATTTGTTAGTATAACCTTATTTACGCAGACCAATTGTTGTTGTTTCTTGCTCATCAATATTTTAAATTTTTACAATCACACATCTCACTCTGTTATGGATGATTTTAGTTTTTCATATACATAATCTATGTATCCAGACAGCTGAAATAGTTGGTAGCGCAGGCCAGTTAAAAGCTTTAGAATGTGAAGGACAAGGAATGTTTCTGGATATCAGTAGTTTATTGCGAATAGATTGACTGAAGTTTTTGCTTCTGTACAATAAAAGGTACCAAAGGTATTTCTCACTTTTTCTCTTTGAAACTTTTTCATAATTTGGCATTTATATTGAAATTGCTGTTGTTTTGAATGATAATTGCATTAGATGTCTATATAGATAAGATGACTCAAAAGTGTCTCTCAATGAACGTTATTTGAAGTATTATTCAATGCAGACTGGTTATGACATCAGTCATGACACTGCCACATAAGTTATGATAAGGTATTTCATCTTTTTCATTTAGCAAAGTTAAAACTATCTAGAATTTGTGCAATATATAATGTAGCATGTGTACATTATTGCATACATTGAAATGCACTACATATTTTTAATCAATTCTTGCACAAAGATGACTTTAGATGTCAGGAATTATTGATTATATTTTGATTGATTTAAAATTTACCAAATTTGTAATAATTCTTTGTTATATACAAGATAAAACTAAAATGTTAAACATTTGCCCTGAAAGAAAATAGTCAGGAAAATTGTCAAAGGTAAGCAAAGCATAAAGAAATTGTAACAGATATAATTATGTAAAGCCTTTTGTAAAGTCATAATGTTTATGATAAGCCTGTGATACAAAATATTTGCCAAGTTTGGTGTTCTGGCATTTTCTATATATGTAATTTTTTTGTAATAAGGTAATGTTGTTAGAGAATAAATTTAGAACATATCATTTGAAGTAAAATTGTGCACAGAATTGCCATCACTGTTTGCTGTAAATCTTTAAACTTTTATATACAGTGTCTAGCATTCTTGCTATCCATTTTGATGTGTTTGTTTTATAGAAATGGCTCTTCTGTGTTCTTTTAACCATTTTTAGGTTAACAAGTTTATAACCAATTTAATCATATACTCTTACTTATCAACAAATATGACCTTGTCAGAGAAAGCTTAGAGAGAAATTACTTTGGATCACAATATCTCACAAAATTATTCAAACTTAGAATTATGGTGTGAATATGTCCGCTAATGTCAATATAACCTATGTTTTGGCATCACCTACTGAAGGAGACTGTTTTGAAGAGTAAAACAGCTATGGTAATTAACCAAGACCTCAGGAAGGCTGAGTGATTTTGGGAAGCCAATTCAAAAGTGATGTTAAGTAAGAAAGTGAGCCATTAGTGGTTTTTGATATCAGTGTATTCTTCATCCCCAGTTTCTGATAATGTTTTTTTAGTAACATAATTCGTCTATAACATAGCTTTGAGTAATGTTAAACTCACTAAAAACTAATAATGCATGGCAAAAGCATCTACGTGCAAAATGGGGCAGAATTCAAGCCTTTACAATAACACCTGAACACATATACAGGCTGCTAGGGATGCACCGACATAATGCCACTGTTTTTAAACTGCATTGACAATTGCTTCTTATCATAGGTTTGAGTGAGACTGATCCCTACCACTTTGTCCTAGAGGCTAATCCAAATAATTTTTTTCTTTTTCAATTACTTTCCAGACATTCTGTAAATTTGTGGAAAAAGCTCATTGAAATCACATCATGTTTTTAAAATTTTAATTTATTCAATCTATTTTAATCCTTTTTTTTAAAACGACTGTCATTGTATGTAGAATTTAGGCAATTTTATAATATTAAAACATTTATTTGTACATTTTGGAACAATCTGTTGACCTTGTGAAGTTTTACATGAATAAATGTATCTTTTTCTACATCATGCTCTTGTGGTATTTCTCCCACCTATCATGAACACAGATGGTTTGAAATTTATCTGCATGGTTTTCACTTTAATGAATGTGTCTAACTTATATGTTTTAAAAAAAATAATATTCTTAGAAATCATTAAAAAAAGTTTTCAAATTGCTCATTTGAATAATCACATATGACAGTCATGATGGATAGTGAAGTTTTAATTGGCATAGTATAAATGAATAAAATGCATATACAATTTTTTTAAATCCAAAAACTATGAAATTTGATAAATCATAAAGCTATCTTTCACATTGACAGAAGCAGCAGTTGTAAATCTATATGAATCTACAAAGTGAAAGCACCAACATGATTGATGTTATTAATGTATATAATATATTTGTGAAAGTATAGATTTTGTGATCTCAAGATGCTTTGAAAATGTTTGAAAAACTAGCAATTACACAGGAATATATTATTACGGATTCTCTCCCAATAGAGGTATCTTCGTCATAAATTCCATCAAACTTCTGTCCTAATACGAAAGTTTCTCGGTGAAAAGAAGCAATCTGATTGGATGCAATCAAAGCTAGTTGTGCAATCAGCGACATCGTTTTAAAAATTGTCATTCAAAACGCCTCATTTATTTTTATATGCTTTCGGAAAGCTTAACTTATTTTGAACTTGCACCTTGCACTTTGTACTTTGAGTCTTCTTTACTGAGCACATTCGTAGTTGCATCATTACAAAGGCCTGTGTGACGACAAATGTTTACTGGACAAAAATAATTAGGGATATATAAAAATTCTGAAGGTATAAATAATGACATATTTGTTACATTGATCGCCTGATGAAAAATTAATCATAAAATTTACAATATCCCTAACTTATTTTTCTCAGTATATTATCTATACATACAGTGTTTTCATTGGCTGAAATATTGCAAGGTGGTTTACGATGCAATATTTTGCCACTAGGGGAACCTGCCGAAAAGCTCCTATTAGAACAGAAGTTGTTGAAAGAAATGATGGAGCTACCTCTGGAGAGAGAATAATCGTTACCCAGATTTGGACATTTTCATATATACATACAGCAGAAGAAAGAGGCTTTTAGACAACTTAACAACTATATATCAAGATAAAGTCATATAAACCTTTTCATCACAGATAGGCTTATCACTTACAAAATTGGAAATGGGCTGAAAATAAAAATGTCAATTTACCTTCACGAAGGCTCAATTAAATATAACGTCACTTGGTCATGTCTTTCAGCGTAATGATTGATTTCAGAAAATCTATTGCCATTTAGTAAGGCCAAAGACACATTTTTTAAAATTTGGGATAAATTGGAATTTTTTCTCTTTATAATTAAAAAATATTCAACTGTCTTCCTCAGTTAATTCCTCTTCCCTAAGTTGCACGTGCTGTTCAATTCCATATCGGAACTTGCACGTGCCAGAAAGGTCAAAAGTCACGGTTCTCTTTTCAATAACAAACCCTTTCCTTTCAGAATCCTTTTTCATTATGTCTGCAAAATCTCCTTCAATAGATTGCACGAAAGAGTTATTGTCCCTTAGATTAGTGACGACAGCGAGGATACGACCTTTGACCTTGACCTGCATGTTGAAGGACGAGTTAAACTCCTGCTCTTTGACAACAAGGTCAGCTATGGTCCTGTGTCTTGGCGGCACTTTGATGCTGCTATTTATAGACCAGGTCATGGTTTCTTCCTGGGAGTTCTCCTCACACGTATCCATGTTCACTTCTCGTCCAAATCCCGCGGTTGCAGATGCGACTTCTTCCGGAAGTCCGAGTTTGACCTCAAGATGGAGTCCCTTGGTGAAGCCCTTGCTGACGACGGTGGTGCAACAGGAGACGGTCGTACGTTCAGTCTGGAAGGAGTGTTCCTGCTCGTGTCCCGTCCAGTTCTCATACTTGGATCTGGAAGGTGGAGAATGTTGCGAATGGGACGACATAGTATGAAGATTAAAGAACTAGCCCCGTTTCATGAAAACAAACCATCGACATGCAAAAGCTGATTTTTTCGAGATTGATAATCCCTGAACAAACTATGGCGGCAAAGAACTCTTATGTTATCCATATAAGAAACATAACCAAAAAAGCCAAGCATTCAGTTTGAATGGTTTTGCAATCGCCATTGATAAAATATTGGCCAGAAAGAACATGGTGCGATGGATACCCACTTAATATTTACACCTTTGAAAACCTTTTCTTTAATGAATAAGTTACAGCGACCAGCGATGAAGTGTTTTACCTGAGAGAGATATGCAAGCATGAGCTATCATTTATGTATAAAGTGAAAGGATAAATATCAACTGTTCATTTATTTTCATATATAAGTAGAATTGATGTGCACTTATAATAAACTTTGTTGGAAAAAAAATGACATTTAGTATCGTTATATGAATCAAGGATATGTTATGCAAATAACATTTGAAACTTGAATATATAGTTTTGGGAAAACTGCGGAACAACATTTTTAGGTATCGTCAAAAACTCCAAGTCTTTAATGTAAAACTATTACAATTATTATGGAACGCTGATGCATAGGTACACATATTTGAAGCCTTTCAAGATGTCTCAGCCGATAGCAGAAATGTTCGAAAAATATTGCTAAGTGAACTTCGTTGACTTGATCCCCAGGATAACAATAAAGCAACCTTACACCTATGCATGCATTTTTGCCTAAAGACGATTTCTGTACAGATTATCGAAATCGCTGGCAATCTTACCTGAAGACGATTTGGGAAGTCGGTTTTTCGAGTCTCCTTTGGTCTGCAAATTCCGGAAAGGTCGAAGTGAACCTGACCTTTGACCAGTTGACCTCTAGGTTCACGTCCTCGTACTTGAGTTTGGCGTGGTCCTTAGACCGGGTCTTCAGGAAGGTCTCCCAGGCCCAAGTCTTCACGCGCTCCTCGATGTCGATGATGTCGGACGGCATGGCGTGGCTGCGATTGAGGACAAATTATGAAATGTTTCTTTTTTATATATTTTTAGAGTTTCTAATATTCCTTCATTTGTGGGTTGTAAGAATTATTTGCACAAAGAAACAATAGGTTTATATCTTTGACCTTAAACTAAATATATTTCGAAATTCTCTACAGAACATACACATTCAATCCTCTGTTATCCTTAACAAAACAAAACTAGTGATGCTATTATTTTCTTTCTATATCCTTCTTATACTTAAATACACCTGAAAAAAGAATTGCAACACCAACTTTTTCCTTAATTCTTCCAAAGTTATGTAAGCGATTCGAACACATATGGAGTTTAAAATTATATTCAGAACTCTTCGGATAAATGCATTACAAAAACTTAGCATCCTGTTCAGTGAAAGACAAGACTTTTTGGAGAATCATTTATGCTCATTGGGGTTTCTTCTTTCTATGTCCTAAGTAAACAGTCGAAGTCAGTAAATGTCCACATCCAACCTTTTAATCAAACATTGCTATTAGAGCAAAACCATTTCGACTTTCGACATTTATTTTCACAATGATCGATTTGGTAATTACTAAAGATTTTGTTGTTTTCATATCTTCAAACATGATCAACCTGAAAGAAACACTTTAGATTGAAGAAGATCCTTGTTAATCGAATGTCAAGATTTTGTTTCACGACAGTCATAGAAAAAGCAGATGTTGCAATACTTATTTCTATGTGTTTATTATGTTCAGATACTAGTATTATGCTGAAATCCATTATGTAGAGCTGCATTTGCAATGTCAAGTGTATTTATTTTTAGGCCGAATTCAAAGATGTCAAACAATTAATAACGTTTGTTTGCATCATGGTACTTAGAGAAGTATAATTCAATGTGTTGTTGTCTTAACAAAGCTTTTCACTCAACATTATCAATGACATTATCAATCGAACAAGATTAATTAACAACTCCGCGACATAACGTAAAACGTGTACTCTAATTTTGGAACCGTAACGCATGAAAATCAGATTCACTCAGTCGAATACAAATCTTTGCACCATTGAAGAGCAAATTGTCAAAACACTCTACAAACATTTGCTCGTTGGGATAAATTATGTAATAAACCCGACTGAGTCAATAAAACATGTTGTCCCATGGGTCATTGAGGCTTTGATATTAAAGAGATAATTGATGAGGTGATTTGAGGGGCAAGAAAATCGATACTGACAACATTTGTTCACACTGTGGTGCCGGCTGCTCCTAGGAATGTCACCATAATTACGTGGTCCATCAATATCATGCTGGAATATCTTCATACCAGCTCTGCAGCGTCTTGTAGATGACTCATGTACAATATCGATCAAGAATCTTACTGGACTGTCTTTTGGAAGTTGTTTTAACATGAGCACCTTCAACTTGCGACATTGTATTTTGAATTTGGTTTGATTCTATTCAGTATCACGTGTTAATTTTTTGGCAATGGAGAAATTTGTGGATATTTTTCGACGAATGAAAAACTTTATTATTTGACCTTTCCCCACTAGAAGTTGTTATTGGAGTGCTTTTTGTTATGAGAGGTCATTCAAGTTATGATAACTTGCATCTAACTAGAAAATCTGGGACTTAAAATGAAATATGTACACAAGAACATGCATTTCTAAATTACAGATCGCAGATTACCACTCTCAACATTATTGCTCAAAAATAGTAGTTCTGTTTAAAATGAAAATGTATATATGGAAAAGCATATTTTTGTTACTAATATTCATTTTGATACAAATAGAAAATAATATGGTGTCATTGGCATGAGGAAGTTGAGAAGAGGCATCAAATCAGTGAATAAATAATACATAATTTAAACAAATTCAAGGCAATCATAGTAATTGATGAATACAACCGGGGCATAGTTTCGAACTGTTAAAACACTGACGTCTCGAAATGAAAGATGATTAAACCTCCTATTTGTGATTGCTATTTCAAAAAAGTTAAAATTTCCCTTTTAAAGCACTTTCATAAACTACATGAAGGTGAAATTCTTAAGATCTTCCCTGGGACATGCATAAGTCATAAGGATTAAACATTAAGAATTCAAATACCGCAGAGAATTGACATACCAGACAAGCAATTAACTTCAACGCTTAATAACCGGCGGCGATTTTACATTCCGCTGTCTTACTATCACTTAATCACGAGCTGACGAGTGTATTTATATTTAAAGAATTTCCAATTTGACAGATATGATTTTGACTGTAACTCAACTTACAACAATCTCTAGAAACCTACATCCGACTGTTTTTCCTAAAGAGTTTAAGTTAAAATAAACAATTTGAGTATTTATCATCTTTATTGAGTTTCATATAACGTGAAATGTGTGCTTAGATCAACAAAAAGAAAACGTTGAAATTGCTCAAAGGATTTTGTAAATAATATCTTTTCACATTAATTTCACTTTAAAATAATGTCTATTCCAATCCCACGTCTTTACAGCTCTAACTATAATCCAGTGAGGTATAAGACAACGTTCTAAACAGAAATAATCATAATGACATTGTATGAGCATTATCATGTGTCTTCGTGAGTGATGTTTTACAGTTTAGAACGAGCTCGCATTGATTCTGTTTGAAACTTAGACTGTACCGGTCTTAAAAGTATTCATATCCTGACATGGGAGTTGTAGCTATTTTCTCGGTTTAGGATAAAAAATACATACAAGAATGTTTCTTTTACGGTGCCCTTACAAATCGCCATATTAACAATTAAAACTACATGTACATCTCATTTTAACCACAAAATTTATACATGCTTTTAAATTTGAATTGAATGTTACAAACAAAAATTTAATTGGCGATTGTGAAATCCAAAAAATTAACCTTTTAATGATGTACGAATATGAATATTCCATTTGTAAAGCTAATCATTCAACCAAACCATTCCACATCACCTGTGACAGCACAATTTGTTCATTTTCTAAAATCAATATTTGCACGTAAGTGTTAATGTAAATGCAAATGTATTACATGATATGATTAATTTGCCTGGTAGGAACTATATTCCAAATTTATCAGTCAGTTAATGAGACCAATGAATAACTATAATATCAGGCCAATATAAAGACCATTGAGTCCAAACTTTTATCTTGCTTAACAATAGAACTCATGTACATCGTATAAATGATATGGAAGGGTGTAATGAAGTATACTGCAACCAACTGTTTGATGTTCAGTATATATACAGTATACAGCGATAGCTTATTGCTATTTTCTCACACAGCCGATACCCTATGACGATCATACTGACTAGAAGTGCAATATGATGTTAGTACTTATGCTCGTTTATGGCACAGTGACTTTCTCCATAAGCCCAGACCGAGGATAAATGTTCAGTTCTAGCAATTATTTACAGCATGCTGTGTATCGGAGAAATTATATGAACTGAATATGTGTTAATCCATATTGTATAGAACTGTAACAAATAAATCTCGTGAAAATATAGCTCATTCTACATTTAAGTATACCAATCATGTACATTTACGCATACATGCCTATATGAAAATTAATATGATATTGAAACGTCAGAATGACACGGGATCAAGGGATTCGCAATGTTACGCGCTAACTCCCCCATTTGAACAAGCAATTTAGTAAAGTACACAATCTTCAAAGTTGTATATCAACAGTTTTGATATAAGACCATACTAAAGATCTATAGATCACTTATCAACCAAAAGTAAAAAGTATAACAATGGTAGTTTATTGTTTCAAAGGATGAAGTTTAGAAAACATCGATCATAATCCATACCCAATGTTCTAAGAAAGAAGAAGATTTATTATCTCACAATATGAATCACTAGTATTAAGGAAATGAACTGAAAGAGGAACGTGTTCTCCTAATGTCACGTTTATGATTAAGCTCGCATGATTCAATAAACCCTCTTCTGAAATATCGCCAGAAGTGAAGTACAAAGATACGAACATGCTTTTATCGACAAAATTGACACGTTTTAACTGTGTACCGTGCTTTCCTCTCGTAAATAGAAATGAACTAATTAAAACGTGATGCTTGTGCGCATGAAGAATACAAGAACGTATCGAGTAGAAACAAATCATTAAAACGGGCTTCACTGTCAGGTACATATGCACATGTCAATATCAACATAACGATTTTTGTGCGAGGGAAAAGATCAAGCACAAGATCATTAAAACGTGAACATGTAACAATGTAAAGGTCAATATTGATAGTTTTCAGAAAGAACATTTTCTATTCATGATCTTAGTCAATGATACTTGACAAAAAAGTAAAGATATTAAGGATTTTTATGATTACATGTATTATGTATTATTTTATCACTATGTCAGTAATACATGTACCATTATTTTGGGCATAATCATTTTCATATATCCCTTTTTTCCATTATATCCAAATAATTTGATGTAACAGATGTATAATATACCTATTTCAACAACAGCTATAATTACAATAATTTAGGAATTGTTACGTATTTCGAGACCATTTAAATGAACAACTCTAAGTTTCCAAAATTAGAGACAGAGTATTGACGTGCTCAAAAGGGGGCGTGGTCACCCTGTGTCATCTCATCGGAAATCTAGATTAACAACTGAAGCGTACTCTGTGGCGGCAAATTCTCCCGAGCAAATCGAACATAATGGGATGCTTATCAGGCCGAGCAGAGGTAACACAGCGTGGCGGGTGAATGTCCCGGAACACTGATAAGAAGAAAGGGTTAGATGTGTGTATAAGATGGATGAAGGTTTGGAGTTTCGAGGGGGGAGGGGGGGGGGAGGGTACATTTATCTTAATTGTTGTGATACAACCAATCTTTCAGCATTTACTCCGAAACGTGTATTCACAATTGAAGATTTCACATGTATGATAGATATTTCAAAAGAAAGGCAAGAGCATTTTTTCTGTAAAGCATGAACTATGTGCGCATATTGTGTGTTGTATTTGTAGATGAGTACAAATCATTATTATATTCGTAACAGCAAAAGGTCAAGGTCGTGATGAATGTAAGGAAATACTAAATACGGAAGTGCATTTACTCTATTTAATAATGAGGAAAAGATTCGTGATTGTGGAACACGGATAGGAAAGACAGTCGAATCAGCTTTATACACACAAACGTGACCTTAATTCAATTCACAGGTTTTAAACATAATAAACGATGCAATGAGGGGGTGGGGGTGTTCACTCCTCTTTCGTGTACTTCATCTATAGTATTTCTCATCATGGGTGAGAAGGGTGGGGGGGGGGGGGGGGGGTGTGGAATTGTGGTCAGTTGTAGCTGTGATGCTTAATATATAAGTCATACTAAAACCCAAACAATTAATGATGACCAGTGAACATTTTTGTGAATAAACAATAGACATGTCATACGATAGACGACACTATAGTCTTTAGACCAAGTTAACACCCGCTCCGAGACAAATAGCAGGTTTGAGACAAGGTTACCCTCTCAACCCTATCTACTTAATAGGATTTATACTCAGTCGACCGAAATCTACATTTAAGACGAAATCTGCGATTTAGGTTGATAAGAAGAGCCCCACGATGTTTAACATGGAAAGTCGACGGGATTATAGTGTACTTGAGAGTGATTTAGCATGTAAAGTGTCTTTGAAGACGAAGTGACATGTACAATATGGCCAGAAATATGACAAATAGCATTTCGCCTTTAAATGAATATGTTATTGTGACACTAGGTGGAACAATTAATTACATCTCAACATTTAATAGTGTATTTGTGATATTTTATTATCATTTAATGGGACATCGGTATGTGTGATATGCGTTTACTACGAGTAGTATAGAATTTGGAACAGCATCATACGATAACATTAATCTAGAAATATAGGATAGAACCCGCAGTGTATGCTCAGAATTTAGAGCGTCTTTAGCCAAGGGTAGTATAGGATATGAACTGATAAAAAAACATAAACTAATCGTGAAATAAATGTCTACCGTCAACGATCATTTAATTACATTGAAGCATGCACGTCAACGGTAAAAGCAGAAAAATATACACGACTTTTAATGACGTTCATTTTACGTGAAGTAGGCAGTGCATACTATGAAATAGCGGTATATATGTTTACATCAATTATGCTAACATTCGATATATTTACTATATCTTGCTATATCAAAAGAACGTCACACCACACTTAATGCCCTTCCTTACTGCGTGCATTAACTGTTGATAACGAATTTAATTGAATGCCAATTCAGTAAACCTATAGGCCCTACCGATGACTGTAATAATGGATAACTGCCATACTAACGTATAACATTGTATTATCAAGGATCCTTTATCCAGTCTACAATGCTCACTCAGTTATAGCTGCTGATATCAATTTGGGAGTGGTCAATATTAAGATAAAGACATCGTTGAATTGTTTTCTTACACAAACATTCATAAGATAAATGTAAGTTTTAGTGGTTTTGCAGTAAAGATATAGATATAAGCAAAAGAGTTGAAATACAAAAACATGTTCACAAATACCAGAAACGTGTCTTAAAATCAAAAACAATGTTCTAAGAACATGGATACATTACCCAAATGAGCATAAAGACAAGACACAACTTGATACGGGGAATAACAGCAAGGGTTTCATGCACATAAAAAAAATTAAGAAAAGAAAAGATGAAAACATCAAAAGACTCCGAAAAGGTTTGTTTAATCAGGCGACTATCATCATGGAACCTAACGAGAGCCAGGTCTGGGATGAGGGAAACCATCATGGCGCCCAACTCAATACAGATATTGGATCTTAACAGCAGACAGCTGATTCAGTGTGATATCGCCTATACTCTGATATTAAGACACAGCTGCTGTGTTTCACATCCGAATCTGTCAGAGGAATCAAAGATGCGCTTCCTCCACTTATCTCACGAGAAAGGAAGGAAGGAAGGAATACGTACAGGCTGACTCTATCATTGCTCACTCACAAATTCCATTTAGTCGCTCTGGGAAACTGAACTAACGGTTTCAGCTGTCACTTGTCAATTTAGATCTAATGTTGAAATTAATGTTATTGGAAGTTGATTAATTCGGTACATTAATTATTTATTTCCGCAAATGGATTTACCGTAAAATGGCTAAAAACGCGACTCTGGGTGGTTCTTAAGCAGTAAAACTCTCATTTTAAGGCTCGGTAGGTGAATACTGGTTTCTTTGTCGCCGACAAAAGAATGATAGGTATAAGTAAATATATGTCACGTGGATATACAGGGTGGAAACGCCCTTACCATCCGCCATGTTAAAAGTTGAGGGTTTTGGTATCTTAAACCCTTAGAAATGCTTAATTATCGTCCCCTTTTAAGTCGAAGAGATGTTGTATTTATAGAAACATTGTTTGTTATATTGCCAAATTATTTTTCTATATTTATGCATGAGAAAATGTTGGATATTATGCTAACTCACTATGACAATATGGGAGTCGCTAAACACCATTGCAAATGTCAGGTCTTGTTTTCACCTGAGAAAATTTCTCAGATCTTTATAAACTCTGAATAGGAAATGCATATAAATAAAATAAAAGGTTAAAGGTAGATATTATGTACTCACTTAAATGGAAATCCGTATCAAAGAATCCCCGGAAACAATGTTTTTGAATAAATTCCAATGATGAATTAGCAGAATTCACTATCGCCTCTTCTATATACCGTCTGCAGTAGCGACTAAAGGCTACCATCGCTTCGATTGGCTGTGTACGTCACGTGGGACATCATGGGACATACTGCACGTGGCGCGAACATCAAATTCCAATATATTGGCAATCATTTTCAACTCGATATTGTCTTTAGGTGTAAGATTTGGTGCCTAAAGATATACGATTCAATGTTTGGAAGAAATGCATATGTCAAAAAGAGTCAAGAATAAAGCTTTGATATCATATCAGCCGCTTTCACGTTAATATCGCCCTGGAGGCGAAACAAGGAAATTGATGTGGCAATTAAGGAAATCACTTGAACACATGTCGCGTAGCTGAATCAACAATGCGCAATCAATTACATCAAACTGTCACATTAAACTGATACACGACGAATCTCTCTGACCTCATATCTGTATTACGTTCTTCTTATCATTTAAAACCAAATACGTTAACCTATTATAGGCATCATATGGTACCAAATGCACATTGATTATAAAAAACATACAGTAAAATTAGTTATCATTTCTAATTACCATAGGGGTTCATCGCATCCTAACATTTGAACCTATTTTCATATATTGTTGACATTGCGCTTTTCAATTAATTTGTCAATCAGAACTTGCACCGAGGAAATCGTTTTCCTGTACGAAGTTTCCTTCCTGATCGTAACTATTAATAATTTGAAATCATAACGTGAACAGATTATCTCCCCACAGAAACTGCACAAATAATTTAGTCCCTATTAACAAGGAAGAAATGACGAGTATTAAGTAGGGAGAATAATGTTAATAAAGACGGTTGTCTTTCTTTAAGAGGAAAACATACCCCTGAAATATCTTTGTATTCCTAATACAAATCAGCTAAAAGACATGAACATGATCTTGTCAACAGTTACCGGATGTAGTATTAGGAGGGGGAGTATAATCTTTATATTATCGAAATCGAAACGAAGATCGTTCTCAAAACTAAAATTGTTCACATCATGTGTAAATTAAAAAGTAAAAATCCTTTTGCATGTTAGTAAACCAATGCACACTTAATAACATATAACTGATGGATACAATGGGATAACATGGGATACAGAAGAAGAAAGAAGAAGAAAAAGAAAAGTATTCTATTTAAGTGTCACACGTTACAATTTCAAGAGATTACAGATTAAAATATGATAAAAAGTAACATCCGGCCTACGAGACACTGAACACATATTCAGACAATATATGACAAAATAGAATTAGATGATGTCAAAATGCACCGGTAATAACATATGACGGATGGATACAGCTGGGATAACATGGGATACATGATCATGCATCCTTATCTTCGTAAACGACAATAAAGGATATAAGGATCGGTATCGCTCCTCATTTCCGTATTGCGATTTATTGCGATATAGAAAATCGTGTAGCGATATGCATTGCAATGTATTGGTAGTGTTATTTGTCCTTGGTAATTTGGAATAAATAGCAGCGATCAGAACAGCAATCAATGCCCGACTGTCCGTCTTTTTGGATAGGAAGAGTTTCCAATGACTGCCTATGAGTTTGAACATGTTGAACTATTGTTATTTCACAACTTAAACGTTTTATTCGGTTGTTTTACTGCATTTTAGATGGAAATTGGTAATTTTTTAAACGTCCGATATATTGGACATTTTCTGAAGTTTGTACCATAACGTATAATGTTAATTCTGTATTTTGATATACTGACAGATCGATAATACCGCACAACCTTTAAAGGATGTTGTATTATAGAATTGATATTGATATTATATATATAATAACCTAGCTTTAACAACCTAGCACTAAACACTGTGCATGTCCTTTTTTTAGCGCTTCTTAGCATAAAATTAATGTAAGAACCTTGAAAATATTAATTTCATGTACAATTACTAACAGATATAAGTACAGGTATAAAAATACGTAGGCTAGTCATTTTGTAACATCAGATAGTTAGCGGTAGTTAGTAGCGGTTAGCGCCTGTTTACAGTAGTTAATGGTGATTGTAAATCCTCTTAAGATACTATTTGTGACGTATAACATCAGAATAATGCATAGGCACAATCGCTTCATCCGCCAATACCCACAATCCGTGAAAGAGTGTTTCCGATAGTATCAGCTATGACAGAGTGTGACGTCATATCCGTCTTATCTCACGCTGGAAGACGCTAATGGGCGTGTGCGATACGGATTAAAAACTTAATAGCCTAGGAGGGGGTAGCCTTATATTTGGTTTGTGTTGTACCAGAAAGATGAGGGAACTCTACACTTAACGCGTTGTACATTGAGTATTAAATATATTCGCATTCCGAAAAAAACAACTTGCTATCGATATATTTCTTTTCATTATCGCCATTACGTTGACTACACTTTTACCTCTCCAAACTAATGGACTGATCCAAACAATAAGAAATCATTTATAGAGAATGACTTTATTCATGATATTATTCAACAAGTAGAGAATAAATAAAATATTTTGTGAAAATAAATACATATTATTAAGATAGTTTAGTCATTTCTCTCAAAGAAGTAAGGCTAACGACTAAAACCATATTCGCTTTTTAACACCATCAATTTCTTTGCACCCTAAAACACACATTATGTTTATCTTAAACAGGTTTTTCTTATAATATACACAACAGACATGTCAGTAAGGTAACGTCTGATGTTAGCACATAAGACACGCTCTTACTGAGAGAGTATCCGTGGTACTGGCAGCGTCAGTAAGATGGTATATTCATAAACAATCATTGCAAACATTGTCAGAAAATCCAGTGAAAACACACTTTTAAAGTGACACTGAGTATGTTTGATGATTTTTTATGTAGCTGAAATAAGAACCAAAATACTCTATGTGCTAAGTGAAGCCCCTCTAAAGTTGCATAATTATCGCTAAAATGCCCAAACTATAATATTTTCTTGTTTTCAAAGATTGATAGAGGACGACCATATGTAAAGTCCAATCATATCATATCAAAGCCTAAATTCTGCGTCTAATTTACATATATAATACTTAATAATACTTTATAATAATGACCTACTAAACATTACCAATCAATATTTGTCATTGTGTCGTCTGTAAATCAGTTGAAAAATTGCGTTTGAGTCATTGACGCGCGCCATTGTCCGGTTTTCGATTAGAAAACACGACTTTGACCCGTTTATTGTCACTATACTGAACTAATAAGCATTTAGATGCTGATTTTCAGGACTAACCAACTCTTCTCGATAAAATAAAACTATTTATGAAGTTTGACATATTTGACTCCAACAACATACTCTGTGGCCCTTTAAAGCCAGCGTTATAAGCGTGTTACTAGCATTTAATAGCCATCGCTTTCTTTCCAGAAACAGCTAGTCTAATATTTGTGCGTGTAACAGTGTTCTTGTTTATAACCTTTTTATCGGTTAATCGTTCTCGAAAACGTTATAGGCTCACTAAATTCTGGTATATTAAAACATACATGTACACCCTTAACTATTTGGATATACGGATAGAAACTCATGTATATATGTAGTATTGTCTCATTGCTGAAAACACTTATTTCATATTTTGAAAATTATCCAAAACAGATTCACTTTCTCATTATAGATAATTGTTCCGTTGAAAGAATGTGAAGAGAACTGTGCACGCTAAAATACATTATAAATAATTCATAAGACATTTCCAGAATCGTCAACCCATGAGGCTGTTTCTTCTGCTACTGAAACCAATTAGTAGATATTCATCATGTTGAACTTGGGTTAAGGCAATTAAATTCTACCAACAGAAACAACAAAGCAAAACCCAGTAACGACAACATCAACAACGACGACAACAACATTAGCAGCAATAGAAACAACAGTAAACGATACGAAGAAACAACAAGAACATTAGCAACAACCAACAAAAAACAAAAAACAACAAGAACATTTGCATTTACAACTGCAACAACTATACTAAAAGAGCTAATTCTTATGCTGGTTTTTAACTGTTCTCTAGATGTAAAATCATCAACGTCTCACCATGTCGTACGAGGTGAATATGGGCGGTACACAATGTATATCTTTGCATATAAAATAGTAATTTCATTTTGGTGTACAATGTAAGAAAATATTACAAAACGCAGTTGCAAGCCATTTATAATGGTATAATCAGTTGAGCTTCTAATGCAATGTAAGTTCTTATGCTCACTCGTCTTTGGTTATGTTTGGGATTACCAGTATATGAAAGGGGCTGTAGCACGTACTTTAGGACAATTCCTTTTAACCAAAATGATGAGCAAAGATTAAGCCTTACCGTATTTCGAGATAAGAGATAACTGATATCATATAATATATACTGTGTTTACCTTTGAAGGGGCAGTATCAGTGATGATAATTATAACGTCGTGTGCTAAAAGATATTTCAGAGCCCTTCACATGCAAAATAAAGAATATCTAAAATATAAACTTGAAATAATCAAAATAATAAATAATGTTTAATGAAGAGCGGGGTTTCTCATTATCTTATGACCATAACAGTTTTATTGAATGAGAATAGTCGGAAGCGAAGCGGTAATAAAATCGCCAAATCAACACCACGTTTTCAAAGGTCGGACGAGGAATAAAAACTTGCCCGTCTAGGATCCGTGTCAAATAAAGAGAAGCGATTTCCGACAATTGTTATCGAAAACTTGATGTTTATCTCATGGCATGAAGTATTAAGTAAACATTTTCAGAGCTGATACAGTTCTTAAGACGGTGAGATCACAGCACGTGATCAGAATCATGACAACAACATAATTTTATTGTGAAAACACCAAAATACATTTTTAAAAAACTGTATTTTTATCATGCATACCAAAGTACACAAAAGTTATATCAGTAAGGTCTGTCCCTGCAAAACTTTAACTGTAGTGCCATGTGAAATGAGTTTGCAGGATCCGATGTTCATCTCACAATCTATTGATTGAAAATGGCCGATGTAAAAATGTTTAAAAAGCTCTGTGATTTAAATGAAATTGAAGATGAATACCATTTCCTTCTCATCTGTCTGTCATTTACTACGATACAAATATATTAAAAGACATTACTACATTACGTTCATGTATTCGAAATTTCTCGACTCTCGTTAGCAGTATCAATCAAATGATATCACAAAATCTCGCAATGTTCATCCAAAATGCAATGTTGTAAAGAAATAATTTGTATTGCTGTAGTATGAATTTACGTATGTATATAATTATCATATATTTATGTACTATAGGCATGTGGCCTTTCCAGTATGAAATAAAGATTGATCGATCGAAATGATTTACTGTTGCTTCATATTTTTTCTATTCTTTCTTAATATCTTGTTAAGAACAAACGTTGAAGTTTTTTCCCGGTGGCCGTGGGTGCTTTTGCCTCTGTAATCGGGGACACATGTATGAACATTGTCAGTTTTGCGATAATGGCCGTGTCGAAGACGAAGTCCATTTTCTAGTCTGCTGAACTATATATAGTGATTTAAGATCACAGGAACTTGACAAATATCCACACCCTCTATACAGTAGAGTGGATGACAAATATCCACACCCTCTATACAGTAGAGTGGATGACAAATATCCACACCCTCTATACAGTAGAGTGGATGAAAAAATATCCACACCCTTTATACAGTAGAGTGGATAAAAAGATATCCACACCCTCTATACAGTAGAGCGGATGAAAAAATACACGCAATGAATGAATGAATGGATGAATAAAATAGAGGGTGCGGGTATTATGTCATCCACTTTTTACCTGCGTTTTACTTACGATTTCAAGTTGCTGTGTTTAAGATATGATATGAGGTACAGAGTATCTGCTTCGGATCCATCTTTCCTCTGGTGATCACCAGTAGACCAGCTGTTATACCTAGTGCAGAATCAAGAATCAAATTTTACATAATCCACTAGCCGCACTCCTCCAAAAAGATTATTTACTGCGAATGTCATTTTTATGAATTTTATGAACATGAAAAGATGTATTTATTTTACCTGAATATATAGTCTAATCAATTTATAAACTTTAATGCTTAAACGTTTTAGAAGTGATTCATAGGCAATTATTGGTCGGCAAGCATACGCTATTTGTTGTATCTCACCGATTGTATGTTGCCTTTTTGCTGTGTGAATGTAAAAAATAATGTAAACCAGAAAATACTGGAATCAGTTCATTTCTTCATAAGTTCTTCAACTAGATTTAACAATGCTCAAACCATATAAAATCCAATTTCATAATGCTTTTACGGCCAGAGAGTATTCATATATATTTTTATATTTTTTAGCTCCTTACTTAGAAAACAATGGATAGAACAAAATGTATAACCATCATCAAAAGAATGTTTACATATAATTTGTATAAACGATTTATAAAGCTTAATGACCAGAGTGTAACATACAGTATGAATTATTTTACTGTTGACCTTATATATTCTATTGATTGTACTTCTGTAATATGGGCTGAATGGCCTAATTCATAAATAAACATTGATTGTATTCATCCATTCAGTAGTATTCATTACATTTACATCTTCTCATCATTGTTTTCTATATGTTTGATATTCTTGTACATTGTGGAAGCCATACTCGTGGAATGTTTTGAAAATGTACTTTGGGGGCGTTGCCACATGGCTTGTTTACCAATCCCTTTCTACTGAATAAAATATGTTTAAACTATTTGGTGTGTGACACTTAAAATACTTTTCTTCTCAATAATATTCACAAAATCAATTATATTCACAAAATCAATCATATTCACAAAATCAATTATATTCACAAAAGCAATTATGTTCACAAAAGCAATTATATTCACAAAATCAATTATATTCACAAAAGCAATTATATTCACAAAAGCAAGAAGTGACCCACGATTCATAACAGATATCCCTGCATATTTGATGTGTTTATTAACCATACCATCGGGTCTTGCCGTTCTTAAGTCGGCGAATAGTGTATAAGACTTCGTCAAATGTATGGACATCGAAGCAGTGCAGAAGAACCATCACTGTTATCATGAGTGTTTTCAAGTTGAGATTTTCAGAAAGTTAGACCTTTGATTCTGTGATATGCCACAGTGGATCTATTTCATTTTTGAACCCTCGAAATTTCATCTTGACAACTACACAAATTTTGAAATCAGTTTACCTTTTACTCACTATACCTTGTTTTGTATGTAATTTCTATCGCTAATGTAATATAGAAATGTGTCATGCATTTTTCGATGGGTAGTTTGGTGTTATTTCATACAGCATTTTTTTTCAAAACAAACCACGCTCAATGAATATTCGTCGAACGCCCGATTCTGTCTGTCTTGGTATCTCGTTGTAAAAATTTCACACCATATTTCCATTCTCATAAAATAAAGATCGTGATACTTAAGCGAGAAAGTTTTCAAATGTGATAATGACATAACGAGATGTCAACAGTCTATACACACAATTACCGCTAGTTAATCTCGCGTTATCACGCGGGCGCGTGAGTAAGATTCACGGTGCCGCCATCACTAAGTCCTGATTGGCCACTCAAAGGGAACGAGGCAGTATTAACTGATAACCGAGATGTAATCACTGACCAATATAAACATACCTCGACCTAGAACAAGCGATTATCTCGTAAGTGTTGGTTTTGACGTAATCAAGGATGAACTATATTCACAGGCTCGTGACGTCACAACTATCATAGCGTGTCATCTGCCTTTCAGAACATTGATGAGCGAACTCACGCCTAGAAGTATATATACTGCAGAAGTTTTGTTCCAGAGCATCAGTTGCAGTCTCCTAGTCACCAGTACATCTTCACTTGAGGTTCTACTTAATAGCAACATATTCTAAGCTATACCTTTATCAAAACATGAATTCTGACAATCAAGCTCTCTGCCTCAGCATGGACTCCATCGACAGCATTGAATCTCTAGGTAAGTACAAAATTGAAAATGGACATTATCATGGATGAAATCAGTAATAAAGAAGACAAGGAGTTTTATTGATTATCAACTTCTTTATTGTGCTGATAGCGACGTTTCGGTATAGTAATGAAATTAGTAATGTTTTAACCCCTTCTTCCAAATGTTGACAAAAACTACAGGAAGCGCTATTTACTTTACTGTCAAGTCTAAATTAAGCTTACATCAATTGAACAAAGTATGTATTGTGTTTACAGAAATCAACAGACATCAAGGAATGGCTCAAAGATTCAACGAGGGGTTTATTGAATCTGACGAATCTGAATGCGGAGGTAAGAGTCACCATCTAAGTCATTAGAAAACCAATGATTATTCAAATACAAATTTCAAAGATATATATCAGAAGATTAATTATAATGAATTTGAGTTTTCTCAAGTGACATTATAAATACAGATGTTCTAAATCTTATAATCTCTTCTCTAGCGTCCTCGGCAACGTCTGGGTACAGTTCCGAAGCGGGCAGTGAGCAGGACCTTGGTGGTCTGGAGGCAGAGGAGGAGACGGAACCATCCATGGTTTACGAGAATACCAAGTCGCTCCTGCACACACTCGAGTACATAATCTGCGTACGCGAGATGTGTGATGTCACTTTCCTCGTAGGCAAGAAGAAGGAACCGGTGTACGGACTGCAAGCTGTCATGGGTGCCAGGTCTAGGTAAGTTTATGTTGAAAACTGTAAAGAAAATAAACCATATTTTGGTTAATATGTCGACAGTTATCAAGAAGTAAGGTCAAACAAAACTGAAATCCTGAGTAACGAATTAGTGAATATCCATGATTTCATTATATAGATTCATTTCATAAGGTAATAATTAATAATATTATTCTGCTGCAAATGATGTTGGTCCAGGTATGTGACAACTTCAGTGAACTTGGTTAGAAGTTGACCTAATAAAATCACACCATACCACACATAATCTAAAATAACGTTTTCTTTTTCCAAACCATTCCAGGTGCTTCTACCAGATGTTCCTGGCACAGAGGAAGAAGGAAGAGAAGAAGCGCAAGGAAGGGAAGGGGTTCCTTTCACTGTTCCGCAAGAGTCGAGGAAGTGGATCCGAACCACACCCTGTAAGCCAGGCCGTCGAACCCCAGGACAATCGGTTAACCATCCCTGTACCAGAATATGATGAGTTGGTCTTTAGAAGGGTCGTCTCATTTGTTCATTTCGGTCATGTGACTGTTACAACTGATACCGTGATTGGTGAGTATTTACAACTACAAACAGCGTGAGTCAGTGAAATTCAAACACTTATCTTGAGATCAACAAGATCTTATGATGAATATCTTTGTAAAAAAATAATTAAAATATGAATACCAAACTATGCAAGGATTAAATGAATATTTTTCACATAGAATGAAGGAGCTATGTATAATTTTTTCATTGGCTTTTATTCACTTCTATATATATTTCAGGTCTGATATGCGCTGCCACAGAGTTTCAACTGGACGACCTGCGAAAAGCATGCTGGGATTTCGTTGACAGATGTCTGACTTCCGGAAATGCGAAGGCAATTCTTAAGTCGAGCTCCCTCTACAAGAAGCGACCACACGTTAAACTCTTCCTGAAAATGGTATGTTGTAAATCCAAGATTTGTTCTAATTTTGTGATGGCTAATCACAACTATTATTGCTACTGAAAAGATGAATATATAAGATGTATCTTTCATCTATGCACTACTATAACGACCTGTAAGTTAAATTAACATTTATTCGAACTTTTATACTACACTGTACATTTACAACATGTGCGATATGATTTTTACGAATACAGATTATGCTCTTGTCTAATATCAACCCTTTTTCCTTTTGCAGATATCCAAGATCAGGGACTGAACGACGCTCCGGTGAACATCAAAGTGTGCTATTATGTAAATATGTGTATACCAGTGCTTGAAATTGTACAAACAATGATGAATAAATCTGAAAACAAAGCAATTATTGTTATTTGAAGCGGCATAAAATCTCCCCTTGTGCCATCACGTCGTCAAATACGTTTGTAATTGTGTAATTACGAAAAAAGATACATGTTTATTTACATATACATGGTTAATACAGGATGATTGCTTCTAAAACAGTTCAGAGGTCATTTTGAAAACTGGATATCATGACTGGTTCCCGCAGGTACTTTCAACGATCTAAATTCCGCTTGTTTTAGCAAGTTACTACACCGTAAGCTTTCGCTATCCGCAAGTGAAATGAAATGAAAATAGCACGTTTAAGGTTGAGAAAAAAGAAATGTGACTCGGGGGGAATGGCTAGTTCTTAGCTCAATATATTTGTACTGAAAACAGAAAAGCATTCAAATATAACGAATGTGTTAGATCAGCTCCACAACTTGGCGTCATGTGCTGTTACATGTTTCTATTATACATACATACAGCGTTCAACTGTAAATATTCAATACTATTTGTCATTTGGTTCATCGTCAGGTTTAGGATTAGCGTTTTATTTACGGACTTACTTACGGAATAATCATTGGAATGATTTAACCTATATTTATTTTCGGATGATACAAGCAAGGGAATAAGAATAAATGTACGTCTTTTTGTTAGTATCACCGGATTCATTCATTCATTATTACCTTAAAACAGTTTTTAAATCGAATTAATTCCATGAAAGTTAGAAAATCCAATGAAGCTAAAATAATTTTCCAATCTGGTTAATCTGGTTTAACTATGTGAAAGATAGATAATAATGGTTAACTTGTAATGAACGATTAATTAATATGGATATAATCATATCAAATTGTAAGCAGCAGTGTCCGGATTGACATGTTCGTTTCACGTAACAGCATATATACAAAAGTCATATATGAATATGAAATACCTTACAGAATAAGAACATGTCCTTGTTTAACACCCTATCATTACGTAGCAGCCTACATACATCTAGTTCAATACCAACCCTGAATTTGTCAGGGTTTTATTTCTTGTTTGGTAGTTTGTAACACCCATTGATAGTTAGGCTATCAACAATTACTACATGCTCACCGATGATGATAAACGCCTTAAACAAACTAACCAACGCTCTCCGTCAACACTTATGCTCTATATACATCTTTATGATTTTTTTATTATTAAGAGAAGGCAGTACATCCTGCATCCACTTTCCTCTCTCACGTCGTCACGATTTTAATACTAGGTAGTAAAGGAACACTTTCACCAATGATGTCAATTTATTAAGAAGAACACTGTTGCTGAAAAGTACAATTTCAATGGTAAAGATACAGAAAGCAAGACAATGTACCTCTGATCGTAACGAAATAGGGACATAAGAATCAATGCAACGAATTGTAGGACTGTTACAGAATCAAATACGGCATCACTAACGATAATTCAAAAATAAATACAGATAATTTCGACAGATGTTCACACTTATGCAAAATTTTCCTACTCGAGATGATTCAGAATCCATCGGGATACTTCGGGTGGTTGTGAATAAGGAGCTTTAACTGATTCTGCCAATTTACAATCACATGGGTATTGGATGTAACAATAGTTTACTACCGCTAGTTGGATCTTGATATTTCATGAACGACACATTGTTAAACCAGGTTATGTTATACAAGGTCTAAAACGGAATAAGACTTCAGGTACCGACAAAATCATTAATGAATATTTGATATGCTTGTTTTCTAAAGTCTTTTCAGTTAACCTTGTTTTAGACTCAGGTTTGTGTTCCGGTCTTGTGAATATGTGGTGTTATTAAGCCAATCTACACGAAAAAAAGCCAAAAATAGGTCTAAATAACCACCAACATATAACATTACTAAGTTGTTTTGGCAATTTATTTACAAGTAAAATAAAAGATTGGCTCACGAAATTTACATAAAGCAATAGCTTAAAATGTCATTCACAGACAGGATATAGCAAAGATGATGTCACGATAGACAATCTATTCGTGATGAATATGCGTACTTTTCAAATCCGCAAAGAAAAAGCTGTATTGCATTTTTATTAATTTTCCAGAAGCCTTTGACAACGTCTTGCCATTTCGAATGTAACTTAAGTTATGTAATTACGACATAAGGGTAAATTTCTAAATGTCCTTATTTTTTAATGACCTAGAGTCTCAGCTTTTATAAAGCAGACTCCAAGGGAGCTCAAATTGAATACATTTATTATGAGTAGGTAGATAATGATGGTTCTGGACCAACGTATTTTTAATGTATGAAAATACATTAAAAAACCTACTTTTTAGACACACGTATTTTTAATGTACTTCATACATTAAAAATGATGGGGGTCTGGGCCACGGGAAATTTTTAAGGTGTACATCTCACTGGGGATTGTGGACAGTGTCCCATGGCACGATTAATAATTCTTCTTTAACAAAGCCTCTCCCCGGTCCATCTTGTAAGTAATAAAGTGTCGGTTCACCTTTTTTAGAAACATATCGGCTAATTTGATATATTTTAAGGGACCATATGGGGTCTGTTGCTCTAAGTCTTTGATCACCCTCGAGTTCACCCGGTTGATATAAATATCTTACGCTAACTCTATCGGGTATTATTTTTTCATCTCTTAATAAAGGTGCAGAAGGTTCAGCCACAACCGATTTCAATTTAATAGCTTTTATAGGTTTTTTATTTATAAGTCGAGTCTCTTCATTATTTATTGCCGATATAACCTCGGGCAATCTGGTTACCCATTCGGTAGACCTTGCCTTGGGGTTCTTTAATTCCTGAGCATACTGATAACCGAATAAGCGTTCGGATAGTGTCTTATTAAATCTCTCTACGAGGGCTTGACTTCTGTGCGCTTCTTTTACACCTCTTCTAATTCTAACGTTATGTTTTGATAAAAGTTGTGTTATATCTCCCATAAACTCAGGATCTACTTGAAATGTACTCGGCCAATTCAAAGGACTTCTTCTATATATTTTCTCTAAAGCTTTAGCTACTTCTGTGGAGTTCTTAGTAGTTAATGCCTCTGCTTCCTTATATCGACTGGCAACATCTACCACAGTTAACGCATACTTATAAGTTTTTCTTTTTACTCGGTCGTGAGGTAGAAATAGTAGGTCTGCTTGATGAAATTCATTTGGTACGGATATATCAAATTTTTGCCTCGGTACGTATTTAGGTGGAGGTAAATATATTTGCCAAATGGCCTGTTTCATTAACCAATTCTTCGCTTCTGCCTTAGTGACCTTTGCGGCCTTGGCGAGTTTATCTACAGCTGCTAGGCCTTTCCAATACCCTTGGGGACTATAATAAATCTTTTGCATCTTCGAAGAAGACATCTTTTATATAAGAAGGATTATGTTTTTAAATATCCATATGCGTATGTATTTATACCATCATCGGCAATCCATCTTTTCCTATCTAATTGAGATAATGATGTCTTTTTAAGCCGCATTGCGTATATGTTATGTCCTTCACTTCTCAAAGTATTCATTTCATGTTTAAAAGTCTTTTTATTGAATAATGCCTCTTTATACTGCTCAAGGTTGGTATTATTCTTTACTACATATCTTTTAATTCCTTTAGCTTTCTTTATTTCTGTTTCAACTTTTTTAATACAATACATCTTAGGTCTTAATCCGACGTATTCAGAAACAGGAACACCCGAACATTCATCCTTAAATTTACCCAGAACCTTCTTATTTTTTATACTGTGCAATGGGTGGTTTTTATCAAAATCACTAGTATCGTACAAGTCAATTTTTTCTTTCATGTCTTCGTAAACATCATCGGTTTGTATCTCTAACAACAAAGAATCCGTATCAGTATATAAAACTTCGCATTTATTTCCATATTGTTTCTTCATCTCATTATAATAAAAGTCATACATTAAGTGTTTCGATAAATCTAATATACTCATACCAACGTATATTGGTTTGTTCAATTTTACGATTGTCTTATTTATATGAACAGCGGCTAAATCGTGGTCAAAGATTCTAAACTCATTAAAGGCGGGATTAGCAATAGCCTTTCTTAATGGTTCTTCTTCCTCATTTGTCCTGAATAATCTTACGTTTATTCAATTCCTCACATTTTCCATAGTTTTACCGTATACAGAATTATTCATTAATTTGTAAAGGTTTTTCTCAAAATCGCTAGTAGCTTTTGTCCTCAAATCTGTATTCATTCTAATATACGGCTCCATCCAAGGGTTCTGATCAAATTCTAGAATTCTGTGTATTTTAGTTAACTTCATACCCAATGAAAGATATAATTGGAGATTTCTGTAATGAATTACGTATTTACTTTTATTCATTAAGTTGGGCACTAATTTCTCTACATCCGGCATTTTTTCTCCGTTTAATAAATTATTCTGATAATCGGAGAACCATTCTTGTTTCACCTTAAGTCTTTCAGGGGCTAATGGATAGGTATTATGGCTAATATGGGTTTCTTTCATGTATTCTAAGTCTACTTCGAGAATTAAGCCTTTCTCCGAATCTTTAGGTATATTCATAATATCAAGATTCTCGTATTCTACCCACTTAAACCCACCCGTAGGTTAATATTGACTCATCGCCCACCCGTAAAGGTTATTCGCGTCTAAGTAAAGTATGTGACTCGATGGCTTACTAGGATCATATCCCTCTACATATTTATTGTTAGCCTTGGCATGTCTCTTGGACACCATGGATATTCCACCTCTGAGCCCTTTCTCGATAAACAAGTGCATGTCATAGTCGGTTAGTAGCTCTAGTTTTACTCCGGTTTTAAAAAGTAAAGCGTCCCAGGATAGACCCGGACCCGTGAAATAGTGTGCGGGATCTAACTTGTATTGTTTCAAGCAAGTCTTTCTGAAAGTTTCGAATATATCGGCCAGTAATAATACATCGGTTTTTAGATACAGATCGTGATAATCGCCTAAATTTCTACAGCCGAACGAATTCCACACATTTTTAGCGTGATTATAATCATCATCGCTTATATGACTTTCGGATAAATTGTTATAAAAACATTCAATAGGTGGTAGTTCGGTTTCTTCAAACTTATCCCAATTATCCATATACGAGTATGGATATACTCCTTTTTTCAATAATAAATGTCGCGTGAGTTCTTGAGTATATTGTTCAGTTATAGGGAAGTTACTATTAGCCTTTACCAAAGAATCTAGCGACATTAGAAGAAACTGACAACTATCTATAAAACGAAGCCTGCCTAAGGAAAATGATATATATCTTTCCATATTATTAGGTATACATTTTATATCGCCCTCAACCTTAGAAATAGCCTGCATAATAAGATGTGCATCATAACCTTTCAGATTGTGAAATACTACGGATGCGCCACGATAGTTTCCCGTAATATGACAGTGATCGCGTACTTTTTTCCACTTTTTATTATTATTATTAAACCATTTACCACAAACCCAACAATTTCTAGCTCTATTAAAATGACTCAATTCCTTTTCAGTCATAACAATAGGTTCTATATCTTTTAATTCTTCCCTAATTTTGTCTTCATATTGCAGAAGGTTTAATAAGAACATCTCCGCTGCGGCGGGTCCCCTATAAATTAATGGATCCATTGTTTTTCCATCGCTTCTCACGGCAATTAATCCAAAGCCGCACGCGTCATGTTCTTCTATTTTATGAGTATAACTTTGATTATTATCATTAGAGGGCTGTGCATTATTAATTTTTTTATTGATACTCTCAAAATCGGCGTAAATAACCCAAGGAGCGGGCATCCGGTTTTGATAATTTTTAAACTTGAGTATTTTATCCTCTTCCTCGGGCATCTCAATTTTAACAGCAGTCTTACTGACACTCCTGCAATCAGGTTTATGTTTTTGTAGTAAGTCCTCTCTAGAATACCCATGAAGACATCTTTCACAAAAATATTTTTTCCTCATATGTTTAGATTGATCGAATAGAAGTCTATTTAAATTCTTTATCCACATATAATGATATTTAATGTCTTTTGGATCGGTCTCGTATTTCTTCTTATCCTCTTTTTCAATTTGAACTTCTTTTTCCTTTTCAATTTGAACTCCTTTTTCTTCTAGTAGAAACACATTAATTCTAGAAATATCTTCATCAGCGGAACTAATCCTATGAATAATGACGCCATCATTTGTTTCATTATTCCCGAATATATTAATAGCCAAATTGTTCATTTTTTCTACCCTCGTAATTTGTGAAATTGGAGTAGGAGTGTCTATACTATCAAAATTAAGCCCATCATTAATAGGATATGATGATGCCCTATCGGAGTGCGAATCCGCTGGAAATAAGGCAGATTTCAAAGCCCATCTTAAACAGTTATCATCCTTATTCTTTACATTAATTATGGCCTTCTTATTCTTATAATATGCGGGCAAATCTATATAGGACCCACCTTTCAAAGGATTATATTTCGATATATTTAACCACATTGTTTCGATGCGCTCTACAACCCACCCAGACCCTTGATGCGTAAATTTTTCTAATGTTTCTTTTATCTTTTCTTGGCATTCGGATAAAGATGTATGAATATCACTCGAGTTGGTTAATACCATCTGTTTAGATCTAAAATAAAAATGTTGAATAGTTTTCTCACCGGTTTTCCCATCATCCCTACTGAGATGCACTTTAATCGCTAACTGATATTTAATATTAGTCAATTTTTCTAATTCCTTCGTTAATTTTTCTACCACAGCTTTTTCCGTATTTTCGAATGCTATTAATAGATCATCGTAATCAAGATCCATTTTCCAATTATGGAAATAACCTCTAAAAGCTTTTGTTAAATAAAATTCTTCAGGTTTGATATTAGATTTGATATCAAATTCAGGTTCAGGTTCAATTTGAGCTTCAGTTTGAGTGTCAGTTATAGGTTCAGTTTGAGTGTCAATTATAGGTTCAGTTTTAGGTTCGATTATAGGTTCATGTTTAATATAATTTTCCAATTTAGTCTTAATATTTTTCATTCCATTAAGGGTACGTTCTTTGGCGGCAACATATTTTCTTTTTATAAAAGATTTTGCTAACCCCAAAAAACGTGACACATATCCGATAATTCTACGACTCGGTGCCATTTTATTAGAATCTAGAAAATTTTTTTTTCAAAAAATAAATTTTTTCAAAAATAAATTTTCATACAATAAAGTATCTATTACCTGTTAAAATTGACAGTTCTTTTTATTATTGAATTATTCTTGTTGATTTTCTTCTTCTAGATCTTCCCCTTCGGTAAATCTTTTGTAATTTTTCCTAGCCTCAACAATTTCATCTTGAGAAAGTTGGACAAGTCTGTTATTGGGTAACCTATCATCTCCTCCAAATATTGGTGTCCAAACCATTTCAATTACTTTCATCTTAATACTGGCACCATAAGTTTTTTGACCATGAGTTCCCCAGTATACACTATCTAATAGAACAACAATAGTTGCATTACCTCTGTGATAAGTTTTTGTATTTTGATTATTTAACAATTGTAGGGGAGATATTCTTTTATTTCCAATCCATATTTTAGTATTATTTTTAATATTACTAACACCACCTTTGCCTGTTGTATGTAATTTAATATAAGTTCTTTGCGGTTTTGTCATATCTACTTTTGTATCACCATGATCACTCTTTATATAAGCATAATCATAAATTGGTTTTACAGCAAAAGATGGATCTTTCTTAGATTCTGCGCATAGAACAGCACTGCGACTAGGTCCAGGTAACAAAGGTTTTTTATCAGAAATAGAATCAAAGTATTTCATATGTTCAAAAACTCTTTTCCAAATATTATCAAAAATTAATTTAATATTTTTCTCTTCTTCAGTAGGGTTCGAAATAGTTTCTTGAGATGTCATCGGATAACAAATTTGGTATCCAGCTAAATTGTTTAAGTTTTTATCCGAATCCATTGAAATTGGCCACCCCCCATTAATTCCCAAAAATTGTTGGGCGGGTAATTGAATATAAACATTTTGTTCTGTATCTTTATTTTTCTCACAATATTTAATATCGGATTCATACCAACTAAAAGTTGAACCACCATCTTTAGAAGAGCTATGTTTTTTCTTTGGTGTACCGATTATAAGTTTCTCCCAGTTTATATGTTGAATATTGCTAGATTTGAAGGTAATATATTTGCTTGCCATTTTATTATAATCAAGAAAAAAAAAAAAAAAAAAAATAAATGTTTTCCCAAAATAATTTTTTTATGAAGCAAATCCTCATTGGATATAACCCAAATAAATCTATAAAGATACCTCATCTTCGAGGCGCTCTGATAATTCATAATAGAATAAACCTTTATTGATATGAAGATTTTTTATGCCCAACAATTCAGCAATTTCCTCGTAGCTTTTGTCAACATTAAGTTTTTTATAAGCATGAACTAAACAAACACCTATCAATCCTAGGCTATTCTTGCCTCTTATATTTAAATTTAACTTATCACATATATCAGTATATTTTTCTGTGGTTAATATTTGTAAGCATATTCTCAAATTATATCGGCGCAATTTCTTATAGAGTTTCCTTTTTTTATGACTAGGGGCATTACAATTATTAAGTATTTTATATTCAAACCCACAATCTACACATCTGTAGTCGTCGATTATATTCCTGTGAATACAAGTTTCGAGGTCTATACCCGTAAACTGGCAACAATTCTCACAAAACTCTTTCCCTTTATATATTATTACTTCCTTATGGGGGCATACTTCTTCTTTCGAAGGGGGCATTTTATTATACTAAATAAAATAATTTTTTAATATATTATGAATACCTTTTATAAACAAATACGATAAGTCCAACCATACTTAAAGTAACGAATGCTATTTCTCCCTCCATTTGGCTACTCGAAGGAGTATAAAAATCTTCCAGAGTTGGTGGGGGTTCTAATGGTTGTAAGGGCTTACCAAATCTAATATGATATTCACGCATTGCCTTATCCACATCATTAAAAGTTTGAATAGAATGAGATTGTTTTTTTAGTTGCTCATTTAAGAAATCGAGTCTCTCATTTCTACGTTTCTCCCATTGAAATTTAGCGGTTGATAATTCCTCTAAAGCTTTATCATGTTTTTCTTTCTCACCCTTATCCAATTTTGAAAAAAAATAGTTACTTCCGGAGAAGGCCAAAGCGTTAACTATTGCACCACTCGCCATCATTGCAAGACTTGCCATTTTATAAATAATGTATTATATCCTTAAAGAGGCATTAACTCAGTGAGTTATAACCTCTAAAGAGGCAATCACTCAGTGAGTGATATCAGCGGGAATATATTTATTTTTTACTAGAAAATCTTTAAGCATCATTGCTCCCCAGATATAAACCGACACCATTCCAATATCTTGGGGAAGGAAATCTAATTTTGGTGTACTCATTTTAAATGCCATTTTGCCTAATTTTACCGAACCTGCAGCTAGTCCACTTACTATTGCGGCATGGTAAAGAGTATTTACGATATTCTTTTCTTCGCTCATATTTATATATCATAAACCTTTTTCTTAAAGGGTTTTTTATCATAACTGTTATCAGTAGATGGCTTACTCAATTTAGTGTAGACAATTATTGCACCTATACCTAGAATTCCTATTAGGATGGGAAGTGCTAGATTACCGTGATTTATAACTCGAGTCTCCTTTGCCTCGCGCTTTAATTTTCTAACCATGGCACCCTTCTTACCAGCTTCTACCTTTTTAGGATTTTTTGTGACTGTGAGTTTTTGTTCATCTCCAATAGCTTTTGTGGCATGTTTTAATTTTTTAACCACCTTCTTATCTACCTTTTTAGTGACTTGTTGAGGTTCATCGCTAAGTTGAATATCCTCATTGATCTCTGGATTCGAAGATGGCATCTCCGGCATCTCCGGATTCGATATTTCTGGGTTCGACATCTTTATTATTAAAATTCATTTTCTTAAAGTCAACATGCTTAGCAGTTGTTATCATCATTGTAATGGGAGCCAGGTACATTCCACACTTAGAATAAAGGTCACAACAAATTTTACTCGTAGCAATATCGATGAATGGGTCTTCATTAAGTTCTTGGAATAGCTGTGTTTTACTATCAGGAGTGATATTGAAGAAGTGACTCATAGCGTTGGAATATAAATGTAGGAAAGATTTCCCTAACGTTCTTACCATAGTCGCGCCCAACCTACGTTCATATTTCTCGTATTCTGCTATTATTTCTTCATTGGTCATACTGCTTATTACCTCAATAGAATTTTTTTTATCCACAAATTTCCCACCGCCCAAGACAGCATTTGTTAGTTTGTTTCTCTTATCCTCAATCATTTCTTGGGGATATATAGAGGATATCTCTCCCATGATTTCGCTTAATTCCATTTTATATATTATGCGGCAAATTCTTAAAGCAATAATACCTGCGAGTAGTGCAAAACCTAAACATATTAGTACGCATATCAACAATAACATTATGCCTGCGAGTAGTGCAAATAGTGCAAAACTTAAACATATCAGTAATAATACAAGTGCCAACATTTATCTTTAAGAATTAATGTTTTAATTATAAAAGACATGCCAGAGATACTACCTAAAGATCCGCATTGAGCTATCATTTGTGGAAAGACTGGATGCGGAAAAACTAAATTCATGTTAGACCTTATAGAAACGTATTATTACGAAAATTTTGAACACATTATTATTATTTGTCCAACCATTAATGATAACGAAACTTATATGTCTAAATTGTGGGTAAATAATGACCCAAATGTACATAAAATTCTTCCAGGGGAACGACTTAACGATTGTTTGAAGTATTTTCACGAGAAATTCAAGAATGAACCTACCTTGTTCATAATCGATGACTGCAGTGCCGAAAGGGACTTAACTCGAAAGAAAGCCGAATTATCTAAGCTAGCATTCTCAGGCAGGCATACTAAACATAGCGTTTGGATTCTTTCCCAGAAATATAATTCTATACTCACAGATTTCAGAGAGCAAATTCGCTGGATTTGCTTATTTAAATGTAAGGATAAAGATAATTTCGATGATTGTTTACGAGAGAACTATGTTATTGAAAGTAAATCCGAAATAGAAAAGGTTAGAAAACGGCTGAACAGGAAATACTCCAAACTTATCTTATGCACCGACACACCATCATGGTATAAAGTGCTAGATTAGCTTGCTTTTGCTTGATTTTTGCTAAAGTTTGCTTGGATTTTTGCTAAAAATTTTCAAACACAATTGCGTTTGGAATTATTTTAACTAGCTAACTAATAAATAGCTGATTCAAATCTACCATTATTGATAATCAATTTAGCATCCATAATGACATACACGTAAGCCTTTATTAGTCCAGCTGTTTCTGCTTTTTTAGTTATTGCTATCGTCATTCCTTCACTACCATTCTCAATTCGCCTACCAGAACCGTGTAATTCATCGTCATCGGTTGTCCTAAGATCGAGGAGTAGAGCATGCTTGTCTGTTAAGAACTTACCAATAGTCATATCCGTAAGACAAAGATCTTTCATCACCATATTCGCTAATGGGTTACGTTTTATGCTGGGAAGCTTCTTAATTTCATCCCATAAGTTATATTTACGCATATCTTGACTGTACAACTGGTTTGGTACTCCTTCAATGGTCATTTGCACGTTATTAATTTTAGGATTGTAAAATGATTCGGTTATTCTACCAAACTCTGGGGTGGGCTCTTTAAATAACATCAAAACTCCTTTCATAGACTTGGCCGGTACATTGATATTAATATTCCACACCGTATCACTTTTATTCAAAGGTATCATGCGGTGCCGAAGCACGCGATCATAGTGTATTGGTATGGAACTATTATACATCGAATGGATTTCGCTGGCTAATTCTGACTCCTTGACTTTATCAAATTCCAAAGCAATATTCTTAATTTCATACTTCGTATTGTCCTCTCCTGTAATTACATTCTTATAATCATTAAATGTCAATTCATATTCTAATCTATCTCCCAATGCAGCTTGATAGAAAGGCATGTGAGTCTCTAACAATTCAAAATCTAGAGGAATATAAAAGCGATTTCCTAGGTTATCGGCTATGGCTTTGTCTTCTACAATGGAAGCATCACCAAGACCAGATTCCATTCTTAACCTGGTGACATTTTGATTTGTAGTTGTGTCAATGCCTTGATAATGTAAACTGCCTCTTTCTTGTGTAGTTCTCCAAAGATCTACGTAAGTGTAATATATATCGCTATCATCTATAGACAATACTTCATTACTACTTATCTTAACGGTTGTTTTCTTCACAATGGAGCGACCAATATTCTGCACAATGCTACTGTTAGCATCTTTATCACCATCCGATGTTAGGAATAAATCGAAAGCCAACCTGACCGTACCCGGGACTATGACATCTTGACTTCCAAGATTAGGAAATCGAACTAATAGTTGTTCATTCTGATCAATAGTACTCGGGTTGTTACTTACCCTAACACTGGACCTTTCTCCTTTTATACCATAGGGCTCTCTAAAATTACGCGATGGATTGAGTTTCTGACCGTAGTTAGACATTTTATTAATACATATTTAAATGTTTAAAGGAAAAACATATATTTATAAAATGGACGACTTCAATCCTTTTGATGAGGGAGATATCGTAGATTGCAGAGATGAAGATTATGAAATGGACAATCTCAATGACAGCATTGCTTCCGAAAGTTCGATCCCGAGACAGGGATTATCGCCTAATGTGACTAGTTTACGAGATGAACTAAGAGATCCAAGAACAAGACTGCTTAAATCATCCGTGGATAATTTTTATAGTGAAGTTGGTGAACCTAGTGGGGGTAGAGATTATTCTAAGTTTATGGTAGACCAGAATGGAAAGCTTAAACTTAAAAGTCACCCCGAAGTGGACTTATATTACCAAAGAGGCGAGAATAAAGGTAGTGTAAAGCCTCTAGAAAGGTTACGCCCCGAACTGGGGGTAATGGGCATTCGCGAAGAATTAGGGTTTACGGATTATACGAGTAGGAAAAAACTTGCAGAACCGATTCGAATAAAACTTAATAGCCAATTGGCACAGTTGGATGAAGCAGAAACTTCTTTCACCGAACACCCAGTACAATCCATTAATGAAACTAGTAATGCAGTAGGTGATGTCATACAAACTATAGATGCCCCACCTTTAGATACTGAGTGGGTAGGACATGCTGTTAGAGAGTTGAAGGGGCTCGATCGAGCTATGCAAACCCAAAAAGGGGAACTAATTCATAACTTAGCTAAACTAACAAGCCTGGATGAAGACATAGAACGCGAAAAAACTAAATTAACTCAGGCGGAAGGCCCAGAAGAAACCGAACGCATTAAAAGAAAAATAAGTGATTTGGAAATCGAAAGGTCAGCTAGGCTAGAAGCCGCATCAACAAATAAAAGCGCCCTAAGTTCACAAATTCAACGTATAAAACAGACTATTAGCCAACTCGCAGACAAAGATAAATCGTTAGGCGAGCGTCTTAAGACATTATTCCGAGAACAGGGTATAACAATAGCTTCTATTATAACAGCGATAGGATTTATAATTTCAACCATAGTACAAGCAGTAACAGGAGGAGGTGGGCCGGTGCCCCCTAATAATAATAATAAATCTCCTAATAAGATTAAAGAGTGGTTACAGTATATAGGTAAAGGATTATCTAAATTAGCTGGGAAAGCCGCAGCGGCTTTACCGGGAATAATAGGAAGTATTTTATCTTGGCTTTTAACTTTCTTGTCTAAAACAGCGACTTGGTTAAGTCAAAATATATGGGCATTAATGGTAGCTATCGGAGGTATAATAATTGTTTTTATCAAACGGAGGTTATAAAAAACTAAGATCTCCAAATCATAACTAACCCTATTATTACTCCACTTAATATAATTATACGTTTATTATAATTATGGGTTTTGAGTACCCCTGGTTTTGGTTCTTGGCCTTTTTATTATATTTTAAATCACTCATTGGTATCCGCGGGATGTTGTGCTTTAATTTACTCTTAGATTTTGGTTCTTGGCCTTTCTAATATATTAACATACTTTCAGGTAATGGGTTAAAACTATGCCCTGGTTTAATCTTAGATAATGGGTGGTGTTCTACATTCTTACCTTAATTTCTATCTGGGGTCGCAATTACAATTTCATCATTATACCCTTCCGATTTACCTACCCTAAGTTTCATATCGCTAGGAATCATGTATAAGCTATAGCCTATAACATAATCTAATCTAGAACTGGCGTATTTTAATGTGTCTTCATATCTGTTTATAGCCTCAGGGATATCTACCGGTCTAGCAATGGCGGCTTTTACATTGGTAGTAAACTGTTTCTGGGCATCGAATGCGGTGCCATCCCCAATAATATTGGTTCTAGCATCCCCTTGAGCACCTAATAAAGCCCAAACATACGTTCTAATAGAATCATTCAATCTTTGGACCCCCGGCCTAGTGAACCCATTCGATTTATCCAAAACAAAGGTTTGCCAATGCTCGTGAATTTGTTGTAGTTTTACGAATTGGCGTTTATCAGGATACACATATTCGTGTTTAATATGCTTACTTAATCCTCCGTACCTCATGGCATACGCATCCCTTATATTAAATTTTAATCTAGGTTTTGGTTGCGGTGAAAAGGACCATTTAGAAGGTAAGTAATCATCCGTTACGTATGAGGTATGATTAGGATCATCACGAAAGCCTGAGGTATGCTTAGGATTATCAGGAACGTGTGAGGTATACTTAGGATCACCAGGAACGTGTGAGGTATTCTTAGGATCATCAGGAACGTGTGAGGTATTCTTAGTATCATTAGGAACGTGTGAGGTATTCTTAGAATCATTAGGAACGTGCTTAGGATCATCACGAGGAGCATTAACAAAACCAATGCTGTGCACAAATATGTACCCCATCCCATTATTCTTTCCACGTGAACGCCAATCAGTAGTCGTTGAGACGTTAAATTCATTACAGATCCTTTCATATACTGCGACATTGTACGGATTATTATTGGCTTCCCATGATTTATCTTGAGGTAAGGGAACCTCCATCACGCTTAAAATACGCCTAATTTGATAATATACGTGAAATAAAAATATTGCCTTCGTTAACCCACTCTTCGAAGAGAGATGATCTTTATAAGATATACCACACCCCTTCGTAGCACACCACACAGCAAAATGCAGTTGATTTTGCCAAAATTGCATGGGTTTATTTTTCCATTTTTCTATTTCATCGTCATTAGAAATAGTAACATAATAATTTTTGAATATATCTGTAAATTTTGCCTCAAAATTAGAACCCTTAGCATCTACCCATATCGATTGAGTTATAAGGTTTATTTTTTTATTAGTTTTGGTAAATTCGGTTTTATAATGCCGATGCTGAGAAAGAAACTTATAACTACGTTGAATTACTTTACCACCTTCACTATAGGAATCGTATACGCTGCCAGCTTTATAACTTGCCTTATCGTTATACTTGTAGGCTGCCATTTTTATTATTTAAAAGTTTACCCTTAAATAATAAAATGGCTAAGCCAGAGATGTATTTAACTATCTCCAACTTTGAAAATGGACAAACGTTAGAACTTGCAAGAGCTCTAGACAATGCCGATGGAGAGATGCGAGTTGGATTATGCGAAATTTTATACTATCCTAATTGGTATAACATAAGTGAGGGGAATAATGAGTTTACAAAGGGAGAAACAACTATAACTATTCCGGATGGTTATTATAATGTTTGTATGCTAAATGATTACTTTAAAGAGCATGGTTGTAAAGTATCGATTAATACGGCTAATGGAAAACTAACAATAGAAAAGATTGGAGATGGGGGAGTTACCTTATCAACTCCATTGGCTAAAACTTTGGGGTTTGATTCTTCGATAGATATTACTGGCATTCATCATGCAAACTCTTTACCTAAATTGGCGCCGTACAAAGAACTTTGCGTTCATTTAGACTGTATTAGCACTAGCGATAATATTTTTGGAGAAAAACCTTCGTCTATATTGAGAATTGTACCTGTGGAGAATGAAACTTTAAACAGTGGAAAATACGTTTCATTTACTAATCTTCAGTATAAAAGACTTAAGCTCGGGCAAATACCTAACTTAACAATCTCAATATTAGACACAGAAAACCAACTAATAAATATGGGTTACATGACTCTAACATTGCATTTCTTGGGTTAAAAGAATAAATAATTAATAATAAAGATGACGGATTCTGGCGGACCTAGAAATGAAAGTTGTACGAAAGTCAGCACAAATCTTTTTGATAATGCTGGGGAAGAAAACAGTGAATATATTATTAAATATAAAGATGGAAAATACCAACTGGTTGAAAATAAAAATGGAGGAGAAAAACTTAGCGAATTAGTGGATGTTATAATTACAAATCAGGAGCAGTATAATGGTTTCAATTATACTGATGGGGTATATACAATTTATAAAACCCCATACGAACTGTATTACAGGATTAGCCGCATACCTAGGTGGATTTTAAATATTAGGGTTACCCCGAGGAATACAATACTGGCTACAAATCAGCATCTTCTAAGGAAGATTTCAAATGAAGGTCTAGCAGTGGTATCGTATAAACCTTCATCTTCGAGAAGTGTTGTAGCTGGTTTGTTATACCGCAGGGGAATAATTCCCATAACAATGCTGCGTCAAAATATTCGGGCAAATATACCTATTGTTGTTAATAAAGATTTTTTATCTCTTGTGACTGAATTGGGGTATAGAAACTTGGGTAGCCATTTTTTACTAGAATTAGTATTAGGGGCGGGTCCTGATGATTTTGTTCCAGTTTTACCCGGACTTAACATTAAATGGGAAGGCTCAGGATATTGTTGGGTATATATAGAATTTATAGAATATAATCCGGATCCCCTATTATCAAAATGGCAGGTAGAATTTGGTGGGTACCGCGCTATGGCTTATAGTAACGTCACTAACCTTGAATAGAAAAGAGATGGAATGATTAAATTTGATAAAATTTACTTAAATCGTAATGTATAATTTGTAGGGTTAACGTCTGCTAATCATGGTTTTGACCCACGATTAGCTATTAATGTCAATAGCTATTAATGCCGGGTATAATAGAATTAAAAGAATAAATAATAATTGATAAGGATGACAGATTCAAGTGGGCCACATCAAACAATTGACAGATGTTTGAATACCGGTATAGCAAATTTAGGTGACCTTGAAAATTTTGACTTGCCCGGAGAAGTAGGTAAGATATATGCCCTTCAATTAAATAATTTTGGAGTTTATAAAACAAAAGAAGTTGATCCAGGAGGTTCTGTAGATATTTTTAAAGGTGATGGTGTTGAGGATAAAACTTATGGCTTTTTATTTAAAAATGGCAATTATAATAAGAAGGAATTAAGCGATTTTGATATTACAGCTCTCGAGACATTGGATGAACCAAAGAAGGTAATACAATATTACACCAATAATCCAAGAAAACTTACGTATATCGTAGAACCTAAATGGGAATTAGATATTTATCTAAACCCTGTGAATACAATAATTGGAAGGCGACACTTCCTCAATAAAATCATAAACAGTGGAAGTGCATTAGTATCTTATTCACCAAACAAAAAGAATAGCGTCAAAGTTGTTAATGATAATGGGGAGTATGGTTTATCTAAAAATGATTCATTCAAACCTAATGCCCCGGCTTTTCTATCAGGGTTTGAAGAATTTACCGAAAAGAATTACGGTGAATATATTTATCAAGCAATGAAATTAGGCCCTATGCCCGATGATTTTGTAACAATATTACCCGGATTAAACATTAAATGGACTGTTCCGAATAAGTCTCTGTATATGCTTATAACGCCTGATGAGATAAATCATGATTTTCAATTGTTGTGCAATAACCGCAACCGGAAACCAGTTCCATGAAACCGGTTTTGTGATATTTTATGCCCGCTTTATTGACAAATGTTTCTGTCTAAAATGTGCAAATCAATACAGGCAAGCAACAGCTGATTGTTGCTAAGTGTTGTCCACAATCCCCAGTGAGATGTACCTTAAAATATACGCGTGTCTAAAAAGGAGGATCATTACAAATTCCCCGTGGTCCAGACCCCCATCATTTTTTAATGTATGAAGTACATTAAAAATACGTGTGTCTAAAAGTAGGTTTTTAATGTATTTTCATACATTAAAAATACGTTGGTCCAGAACCATCATTATCTACCTACTTTATGAAACTCCTTTCACACCATAGACTGTTCGTAGCATGTTTTGCTGGATAAACTTGGGGAACGACCATTTCTCTCACTTTCCATGTAATAACTATCAACAAACTGCTTTTTGCCTGCTTTTATGTAAAAGTTGTATTTAGCTATATATACACTCTCATTTTTGTAGATGTGTAAACATAACCTATTGTAGACTCATCGATTAAACTTGTTGACAACAGTAATATCTCGCTATACAAGCATGTATGTACAAATGTATACATCATGTTCATTATATTCCAATACAACCTAATTCTTTGTCTTTTACTGAAGTGTCTAAGTATACATATGATTATTCTATTGTAGTTTTTTCCATGGCAGTAGAAAGTCGGAAACATTGTCTCGTCTATTCCCAATAGAGGACTTGCTAACAACTCTCGCTTGTCCATAAGAAAATGAGAGATTCATGTATTTGAGTACCATAAACATTTACAGCGTGAGTCAGCTGGAAATCGACACCTATTATTCATAAAAAAACCTTTTCAGTTTCTTTTCGATTGTGCAATAATTTGTACAACATTCTTGTAACATATGTGTAATATATGGTTGAATTCCAAATGTAAAGAAAGGTTCAGTTGAAAACCTGTTATATAAAACACGTAGTTTACGACATGCTCATTGTCGTGTTGAAAACAATTGTTAGCAATATTCTAAAAAAAATCAAAATGTTCATATCCTGTGTCGTAGGTGTAGTGTTAGTTCAAAATGATTAAGTTTCACAAGATGTTGACTCAACTGTCCTACTTAAAGGGGATTGTTCTTCTATGACTAATTTGCGATCTCGTGCCAAACCATGCCAAAGAATAACAAAAGGAAAAAAAAACACCTTTCACTACTCATACCTTCCCTTATAAGGTTGCAAAACGTTGAGGTGTCATGAAATACTGTAAATACCCAACTTCTTATGTAAGCAAATCAACGACAAAATCATTAAAAAAAATCAAAGTATACTAGATATGAGGACATGCACTGTCGGCATTTACTTCATTAATTGTTTTTTGTTAAATACCCCTGTAAAAGGTTATAAATTTGCCAAACTCTTGACTTTGTAAATCACCACTCGATAAAGAACAACATGTAAATGTCGACGTGTGTGAAAGTAAAGCCGACATAATCGTGAGATACAATAGCCCAATAAAGAGTACAAAAGGTAATGACACTCTCACAATGAATTTCCATCTTGTTTCACAAGAAATTCATATACAACGGCAGTTATTTATTTCATAGAGACTAGATTCGTCAGATGACACATCCTACCAGTCCCCAATAATTCGTAACATATATTTCTTATCTTTAATATCCATTGACAAGAGATTCAGAAAGATATGATGAGTAGTTTTGCTCCTGAAATGTAGCTATCACTGCAGACAGCCCCAATTCGCCTGGTTTTCGTGGAAACGGATAATTTTTATTTTTCGAAATTCAAAATATCAAAAGGTAAAACTTCATTAGGTCGTTAAAATACATGCAAATTTTCAGAAAGATATGATGAGTATCTTTTTAGTTGAGCTCTTGAAATGAAGCTATCAGAGTCCAATATCAAATAGTTTAAACGGAAATTTATAAAAAAAAATTCAGAATTCTAAAAATCTCTAAAAGGCACCGCTCAAGTAGGTGGGCTATACGCATGCAAAGTTTCATAAATAACTGATGAACGGTTTGGACTTCTACGCGGGCAACGAAACAATAACGGACGGACGTACGACGGACAGACGGACATGGCAAAGACTACATTCCATGGGATTACATACTCGTTGGATATAAATATGATATCGTTTATGTAACATATACATGAAAAAGAATAATGATACTTCGGTTGGAGATTAACTCGACATAGAACCCTGGATATCCTCTAGCCTCATTTCTCAAATATTTTGTGTCAACCAGTTATGATTGTAAACGACTACCGTGCTTCTAATTGGCAATTTGGCAGTAATGAAAATTACAAAATAGAAAAAAGAAATTGAGTACAACAACAATACTCTTTTAGAGAAGTTCAAATATGTGTATACAGACAGGCAGATTTAGTACAGGGGAACACAAATATACCGAACATATAGATTCTCAGGAAATGGAAACTGACGAGAACCCCTTTTAGTATGAACTGAATTGTCTGAATGGTAGGAGGATGGACAAAAGCAATATACCCACCGGAGACTGTTGTATGCCATGTTCGAATCTTAATCTTCGATCATATATGACCAAAATGGACAAAATACTTGGATAACCGATATAAGGAGGTTATTATTCAAAACAGGATTTAATTACATGTGGTATGAGAAGAGGATGATTTTACAATAAACTTTTTAAACTCATTGTCGCCAAGACATGTGTATCAACATAATTGGCTTCATATACTTTCCATATCCATTAAATGTGACTTCTATGCAGATTTTAAACCGTACATTTGTACTGAGTATTATTTATAATGTGGCACTGTAAGAAAGTTCGGAGTTTATCCTGTTTCCGATGCTCATCACATGGTGTATTGATTGAAAGGGCAGATTTCATAATATGAAAATAGAAGAGAGACTATGTAAATCAATAACTACATTTTGGAAGATGAATAATATTTTTGGCTCGTCTGTCAATTATAAGATAAGTTACGTAACAAATACCTCAAATAATTTTATCATATCCCTCCCAAAAGTGATAGATTCTTATCTTTTTAAACTGTAAACTTTAAATCTTGCAATGTTAATAATTCAAGCATTTAAAATCATATGTATATTGAATTGCTTTATTTTGTATTATATTTCAAATTGTACTATAGGCCTGTTGCCTTTTAGTATAGAACTAAGATTGAAAACCCCATTAAAAGATTATCTTGTTTTTCTCGTAGAAACGAATTTCCAATGCTGGTTAAGCATGAAAAATGTAAAGTTTTATAACAATTCGATAAACTTATAAATAGATGTGATTCAAAACAACACATGAAAAAACAAGTGCGTCGTGACATTTCGAGAGGTCCTTCGCAACGGCTTGAAGCGCACTTGGCAGGTGAAAGATTAATGACAGTGTTGCTATGATGAACACATAAACACTTATGTTGCTAGGGGCTTTGAGTGTAAATTGCCACAACTGTATAAATACACATATTTGTTTACTCTGTATTGTACGTGGGCCTAAGGCCTTTTACGAAATAAAATTGATTGATTGATTAAGCTATTATATGTAGTCGGTTCATAAATCTTTATGACATATTTATTTCTTTCATACAAGACAAACATTACCATGATTCGCCTGTGATTATATAGATTTTTTGAAGTAGATAGAGTTATGAAATAAGACGTGTTTTCCCGTTAAAGGCTCAAAGGGAATGTTTTATAACCACCTGTCTATTGAAATAACCTGTTTTGCAAATTATACATAAAGAATTGAAATGAACATGACATGACGATATTGAAAGAAAATTTCAAGTTATTTTATTGTTTGAGGTTTTAAGTGCATTTATATTGGTTTTTTCCTTTTTGTGGCAATATTGTCAATAAACTCATTATTCGTGTACTACATGCAGGTAATACTGACTTTATAAGTGTTACCCTTAACTCATCTTGGCAAGAGAAACTGTATCATTAATTGTATATTAATCAAAAGGTATCTGTGTATATTCAACAGGTAACAAACTGAGTTATCATTTTCAAAGTGTTTGCTCGAGTTGTGATAGCAAACTTCTTGTAGTTAGTTATTGCCATCGGCGATATTACTATCTTGACTATCACTATGTCATAGTATTGTGCATGGGCCCCGCTAACAGAGTCCCCTATGTATAGACTATTGACAGGGTAATTCACCCGCCATCTTCGAACTCTAGCGTGTAAAATGCTCTTTAAACGCAAATAAAAACTAAAAGTATATCACGAAATGATCGGACATATATCCTTTGATACTCCGCCGCTAATCTTACCTTATTTTTTTTTTAATAATGCCTATTTCTGACTTAATTTTCGCGAAGCGAGCCTGGTTACATTTACCCCACCCGGAAGTTGTCAATGGCGGTCGACCAGTTATTGTTTATGACGAGTTATTGTAAAATTAATGTCTTTAAAAAAATATTACCACTGAGTTAAGTTGACTTCTGACATTGTTGTTATCTCTCACGTGTTAAAAATGTCATGCGAAAAAATTTGAATTTCCCTCGCTTAATCAAGTGTTTATGGCATTCTAATAATCAACCAATGAGGTTCAAGAAGCGTGTTGGCTGCGGCCATGTCGGCAGCCATTGTAAACTTCCGGGTAAGGTAAATGTGACCTGACCGCTTCGCGAAAGAAATATTAAAAGCAGGAATAAAACGATAAGTATGAAGGAAAGGTTAGCGGCGGAGTATCTCTGGGAATGTGTTCTATTACTACATAATGCAATTTGAGTCGACAATAGCGTAAAATTAGATTTTTTAGATCGAAGATGGCGGGTGAATTACCCTGTCAATAGTCTATACATAGGGGACTCTGTTAGCGGGGCCCATGGTATTGTGATATTACGATGAAAGTAATATTTCTTCAAGAGTTTCATTAAAGTTTCAATATGTGTTGTTAAGGGTTTATTCTTTATGTTGATATTGAAACTGAAACATTTAGATAATCTAATAAAATTTAATACATTGATGTTAATCAGGTATAGTTCCCATTAATTCATTTTATCATTAGGCTATGTAATTCAACGTTGTCATTTTCTACAGTTACTACGTTAGATTTTTTCAATATCAGGGTTAATATCAAGAAATAACGTTAGTTGATGTGATTGATAATAAATCATGGTAGTACGCAGAATTTCTGATAAAGGGCACCTAATCAAAGCGGCCTGGTTCATATCAATGCGGTCATATTTACTCGTACATGTATATAAAGTTTCATAATGACCGCATAACACAGTAACATGTATCAGCTGCTACAGTGTATTCGGGCGTCGACCCTACTGAACTAATTTACTTCATACCTCGTATACTTGTGTGATGATATAGGCACATAGTCACTTTACATTGATATCTCTCGCAGATCTAAATTTAAATTAGGACATACGACTACATCTTGGAAGTAAATACGAGTGCAAATGTCACGTAATCTATGATCTATTTAATGCATCATGGCATGGCGAATGATGTAATGTTTTCGATTCAGAAGTGATAATTCAATATATTTAAGAAGGTAGATCTTTTCCATCACAAAATGTGTATCACTTTTGGCAGAAGTGACCAGCGGTCAATTTAAAAAAAAATCTTCTTTTTACTTTTCTCTTTCAATTTTCAAATAACTAATCACATTGCCAACCATAAATACTATTTTCGTTTTTATGCTAAATCAATGTCTTTGTGACTTTGAACTCCTTCTGTCTCTCATCATGTAAAAGCACGAAAACTCAAATCATTGACTTGACAATCATATGATTGTTTAGAGAATATATGTTGTATGAGTGGACAAAGGAGGAGCCTTTTTCAGTGCGGTGAAATCATAACACTGACATCAAACGAAACCGAATTTCATCATGGTGATATTTGTATTTTGTATAAACGGGTAAGTGAACGATTCCAGATGGAGCTGCACTGATGGGAATATATGCAATAGTGTCATAAGAATATCCAAGTTTTTGGCAATGTTCTGCTTAAAAGTCATGATTTTTCATATTATCAAGTCAAATATCATGAGCATTGATTTTCGTCATAATTTCGGATTCCATGACTAGTTCCGAAGATAACTTCTAAAGGAGACACAAAGTATGTTGTTGGAGTCAATATATGTTTATTAATGGTGCCATTTTATCAGGAAGTAGCGTTTGTTTTTGAAATTATTATTCTAATAGTATTATACTTATATGTTCAGTATAGTTACGAAACACAGGTTTAAATGTGATTTATGGTCGAAAACCGGACAATGGCGCGCGCCTGTGGCTCACACGTAATTATGGAAACCTGATTACAGCAGTAACAAAGACAAACAGAAGTTGGTAATATTCATAGTAGTTAAAAATACTAATGTACATGTAAATCGGACCAAGAAATTCGATTTCTTAACATTAATAGTAATCTCTTAAATGCAAAAATCATGATGTTATTGTTTTTATGTGTAAGCGATAAAAGGCTATATATAGAGGTAAAGTAGTCGAAATTCTGCGTCCTAAATTAGTTGTATACATATGCATTCCGAAAGTTTGTTCACTAACCATTGAATCGTAGTTCAAAAATCATGTAATTTGGGTTTAGTTTAGATAAATTAACTTCAGAAAAACTGACAAAGGATCATCCATTGTCCATGTGTGAAAAAGCCAAGTTTGAATTTATTTAGGAATCGTCTGGTCTCTGGTGCAAAAAATTCGTAATTTTGGCATGTTAAAATATACAGAAGGGGTCATGTTTCTTAATTGCAAATAAAATCAGTTCAATCACAATGATTTAGTGCAAAGGCACAAGCATGACTAACTTTTCAAGCATTTGGTAACTTGTAAAGGATTTTGTAGAGAGAAATAAAAATTATTTTTTTCGAAATTTTAACCCCTGTTACGGTTAGTTGTGGGGTGTAATAAATATTTGCATTAAGAGAAGATTGAATCTGCACTTCTGTATTGAAAATTCAACATGTTCGTTTCTTTTTCGCAATGCTGCGTTACATCATAGGCATCACAAATTACATGATATTTGCACTAGTATACCCAGGTATGTGAACAAACTTTTGGCATGCAGCTGTATTCGTCAAATGACCTATTAAGCACTAACAACCTGTATGCCTGCTGTAAATAAGTTTTTAAAATTTCGTTTCAGTCATTTGCGCTCCATTCTCAGGTTCTCAATGGACATGGAAAAAACTCTACTTAAATCTTCTTCTGTATATTTTAGGAAAGACGATTAATACATGTACACACATTCTTAACAGCCTACTCACACGATTGGCGTCTTGGATTACGCCCTTTTGCATGTGTCCCTTATAACCTCAGTCGTCTTAAATAGACGCTTTCTGTGTAGTTGGAGTCTCATACGTCAAACCTTTAGAAATGGTGTAATTTGAAAGTGAATTACGGAGTGCTGGATGTATCAGCTTAACAAAATGAAGAAATACTCGCATTTTTCTTTAAACGGACAAGTACGTGCGCCAAATGCTAAATAGTCAAACATACTTTTGGAAACTCATCTAAAGCAGACAGAAGAAAACTTGAGTCAAAATATTGTTTTTATGGGTTAAAAAACTAGTATCAATCTTATCAAAATCAGAACTTATGGCACAGAATATGAACAAGTCGTACTGATAAGCTCCGATACACAGTCATAACAAAGAAACGGAACAGATAAATAATATACTCTCAACCATGTTCATCAATATGAGACGATAAACATCTTTCAGACCTTTGGATCCCATATTTGACATATATAAGTGCCCTTTGATTTATAAGCCGATTTTAAGCCAAATCAAGATAAACTAGAACGGAAGACAAGCGTTACAATAAATCAATACGTTAATAGTTTGCTGTATGAATTTGCTTGAACATGAAACAAACTTCTAGGTTTCCAACTAATAAAACTTCAAGTAGTTTTAATAATTTATTGTTGTTTATCAATATGTTATTTACAAAAATGTCAAAACATTATATTTCCTCAAATAATTTCAAAATATCAATTCCATTGTTCATGTTCATTTTAATAGGTATTGAAAACAAGGTATATTTCAATCAATGTAAGAAAATATGACTGAAACATAGTTAGACCATTTCAAACCGTTTTTCCTTGTTTGAATTATTTTAAGTTGGTGTAATGCCCAAAAAGAGGCCTTTTAAAAGCTCATTCAAAAGTATTTTTGAACCTCTTTAAGCGAGATAGTAGAGGGAAATCGGCCATATTTCGTCACGCCATATATATCATAGATTCATGGATGCACTGAACTCCAAGTGGGTGCAATGCATAGATATCATCTCATATTACTTTCACATGTATAAGTTAGAGTTGTTATTCTAATTCGAATGGCTTCAAAACATCAGAACTGTTTGGACTACAATAAAGCAAGAAACATTCTACCCTCAGGCACATGACTGAAAATACGTATTCTTGTTTAAAGAATATTTCTATCAAACACACAATTTCGTTTGTCAGTCTGTTGAAAAATCTGCGTTTACGTCGAAACTGCCACACTGTAATTCAGTTTTACAGGTACTAATAACACCTTTTTATGAAGTTTGACTTATTTGACCCCAATGACAATTGGGAGAAGGTTTCCGTCTCGGGTCACCTGTTTCATGTTGTGATTACACATTTAATTTTTAATATTCTTTTTGATGTCTCAGATTGTCTCGTGATCAACATACATGTAGCATGCCACAAAATTAGAGAGGGACGCCACGTTCAAAAGCGACGATTTAATACCCTGAAAAGCTATTCTGTGGATAGTGAGTACTTCGAGTGTATGGCCTGATATTTAAATTTCGTCTTAATTTAATCGTCTATTCAATCCATTTCTAAGATAACGTTGACTTTTTATCTCACCGCATCTGTCCATGTGGACACCGGTACTCAGTGAGTAGTTCTTCAGGTCTAATAAATTGTTTTATTTGGTAGGTTCGTATGGGAAACATTCATCCTTTATGAATGACGCAAGTTTGACCTGTTCCCCGAACGTACCCCTTGGTCAATATTTTGTTAACAATGCAAGAAGGATGACCTTATTTCTACAATAAAGCCTACCAAACATGGACATTAGTGTTATAATGTTATTAATCCCTTATTAGCCTAGTGTCAGGTCCGAGCGCTACTGCCAAGGAATGTGGACCTGTATAACCTCGGCAAAACGGAAATACTCAATTAATGACAATTTTATTAATCGACTTATTTTTTATCTTACTTGCGACATCATAAATAGTTCATGTCCATTAAATTGAAATTGATAATCAGATTGGTATAACGCATGAAAGTTTTAAAGCGATTGCTTGGCTCTTTCTCTATTCTTCTGTCTGCGCACGCTCAGAATCGTATTGACTCAGTTTTTTTCGTAATAGCCCGATATTTCCTGTATTGGCCCAGTTTTCCGTACTGACCCAGTTTTCTGTATTGGTCCTATTGGCGAACCATATGGTCTAAGCTGTAAATATTGTATAAGTGTCATACAAGTGTAAGTGTATTGTTAACTACAGGTGTTACACATGATGGTTGAAGTCAGACATAAATACAACTTAGGTTTGGGTTGGGTTGGGTTGGGTTGGGTTGGGTTGGGTTATAATGATACATCGTGGTATCGCAAGTGTATTTGAGTTTATTACACATTACCATTTTAGATGCACATGTTTTAATGTGTCTCGTAGGCAAAATGGCCGGATGTTGTGTGATTATGTTTTAAAATGTCATGACAACGAAAATTAGCTTGTCACACAAAAATAAATATTCTTCTTCTTCTTCTTCTTTTAAAAACATAGCTCCTACAGAGGTTTCAACAACCATGAAAGGGACAGTAGAGGCAGCTATAGGATACACCTGAGAAGTAAATTTTGTCAGATTTTCTTCGTAAGGTGATGATGAAGGTTTTTTTCCCCTAAACTATTTTGTTGCAGGCTTTTAAGAACATAATGCAGTGCCCAGGAGCAGAGGAAAACACACAGATCATCATGTATAGATTGAGAAGAGATTTGGTTTGGGTCAATTTCCTCTTTAGTAGTGGTGTAACGATTCATCGATAGTATCGATGTCTGCAAGTGCACCGATACAAAAGACATTTAGACAATATGTCAGGATATTTCTATCGTGAGGATTCACGATACATCGATGTATCGCCAAAAGAGACAATGTATCCCGATACTGTTGACATCATTTGTTTCCAACTATAAAAACTCAACTATTTCAGAGATTACAGTGATTAGACTAACAGAAAATATTTGAAATTTTTGATATTTTACCTGCAATTTCAGTTACCCCCTAATTATGTGATTTCCCATCATGAAATGTTGATGACAGTTTGGTATCTAAGAAATAACATTACTTTTCTATGTCCTATGTATTCTTCCTCATAAGCTGTGGAGGATAGGGATATGTATTGTGTCGCAACCACTGTATCGTGATGCAATACTTCCTTGGTATATGGTCTCGCCACTCAGGCAACGATACACAGGTCTACTGTTTAGCATTTTTTTGACTAGCGATTGTTTATGTCATAACCGTTCATACCCGGTCATTATCTACTTAATATAACACTGGTGGGTGCACTTTTATAAAAGGATACACACCGGGTCGCGTGAGTGAAGTTACAGTAAATAAAGATAATCATGTTTAAACTGTATAGGTTTACACGCTATACCAATGTGGAGCTTTTGTTCATGAAAGAATTTCATGTGTTATGCCTGCAGACTAGAGACCTTACATAATTAGAAGTCTACATAATCGTTAACAGAGTCATAACTATTTATACATGTAAAAGTCGCCTGATGTCATAGATCATACTAACTAGATATAGATATAAACTCAACTAATTATTCATTGCGCAGATATTGAACATGTTTTTGTATATTGAACAATATATTTACCAAAACCGCCACTTCAAATGTTAATAGAAGGAGACATTGAAAAACTGCATTTTGTGGTATTGAATATCCTTGAAACATAAACCTTTAATCCATTAAGCATTGTACCCTCTCCGTGGATTTCTACATGTATAAGTCACTCCGATTTTAAACCAAATTCTCTTCTTTTCTAACTTTTGTTTAATAAGGTATTTTGCATTCTTCTGCCTAGATTGACCATAGAAAGTGTAGTAGCTTTGATATTATAAACTGATCTGTAGAAGCATTTCATTTCAAAGATTTTTCCTAATCATTTCTGATTGTGCTTCTATATAGAGATGCTATCAGCGCTGTACGGAAACCTTTCAAGCTGAATTTAGACTGTTATGAGAATGTGATTGTTTATAAGTTAAACATTGTTCAACAGTGTCACAGAGATATTTTAATTATCTAAGCTTGTTTAGTCTACATTGTTCAATCTAAAACTTTATGTCTAGAAACTTCTGTCCTTCCATGTATTTCCTTGATATTTCTTTCATAGTATGTTCTAGAAACGGAAAGATTTGGACGTCCAACAATCTATATGTAAAGAATGTCTATTAGAAAGCATTAACACACAATGGGCTTCACACTAGTTTCTTAATACGACTTTGCGATCATTCTCCTGCTCCATTGTTCTCATCGTTTGGGATACATGTTAACAATCCGGATTCACCAATAGTATCTAGACGCATCCTATCAACTGCTGTTTGACTTAGGACTTTGGTGAATATATTATTAGCCTAAATTGTGATTCATTTGATATTGTATAACCTTGTTAGTCTATACTGAACCCAACTCTTTATTTATTATCAATTAACTTGTTATTATCATATTCAATTGTTTGTCATATTTTTCTGTGTTACTGGAGACTTTTATTATTCTAAATTCTCACGTAACAAGACAGATGAAAAGTTTGATAAGACACAAGTATTGATAAGATCTTAGATTATTATGAGGTTAATATCACTCGCTAAGCTATGAAACTTTATATAAACTCTCTGGAAACCAGTAGCAAATATGTCATTCGTTATTACTTGATATCAAACAGGAGGTATACAAGCAAATAGCAATTTCACATTCTTATGTCCCCTGTGCTTAAGTCACATAAAATCTTGCTTTTATTAGATATCGCTCAGTGGTTTGATGATTTATTATTTGTCGTTTCGTCAATAAAGCCTATGTTATAGTTCTTATCATCTACTTGTTACGAGACGCCTAAATTTATGAATCAATATCATTGAAAATTTCCTAAACTTTTAAAACATCATATCAATTATTCCGTGGAAACATCCAAACATAATCTGCTACACATGTCGAAAACATGACATAAACACATTCATTACATTCTCTGTATGAAACTTATCTAAAATTAAAAACAAAATCAAATATTCCCTATGGATGAAAGGGGGTCTATGAAAAAGGCATGTCTATTCGTTGGCTTCCGTAGATTAGATCTCTCTGAATGAAATCTCGTGACAAACGGCGTCTTCCCAAACAAAAAAGAACCATATGTGAAGCACAAAATATTTTAACTACTTGAAGGTCTGTCTTCTCTTTAAACTAACTAAGCAACGCAGTCTGTGTAAACAAACAACGATAAATAGTTTGATGTATTGTTAAGATTAAATCTCAACTACGAGAAAAGTTGCCGTGAAGATATGTAATTTTGCGGTAGGCGTTATTCAATCTATTGTCATACATGAGCAGTAAAACTGCAAATACTATCTATGATGTCTATGCAATAAACACTTCAGTACCTTGAAGGGTTGTAAGAAACTCAAAAACAACGATAATGAACGATACACACTGCTTTGTCTGAAATTAAACGCGAACACGTTTTATCGCATTTCGTGATGTTTGAATAATTACATGTAAAGGTAAAAGTGTGAATTACTCTGGTATCCAAAGATAATGAATGGTTATGATATCAAACCTCATGAGAAAAATGCATATAAAACGTAAGCTTTTAAACGTCAGCGTGAACGTTGAATCTCCAGTACTCGTTACATGGTAGTTATAGGAAGAATGTGGTTATCATATATGCTATTGATTATAATATGAAAACTATGACACAAATTACCTGTCTTATTTATTGAAATATCCTTTTTCACACAGCATTCAATATTTACATGTCAATGCATGATATGAATATGGCATAATAATTGCGATATGAAAATTTCTCTGATCGATGTTTAAAATCTGTGCTATTAAGATTAAACTGAAATTGTGACATCTTTGCTTATATAGGAGAAAAGATAAACTAAAAAGTCTTGAAAATAATTGCTGTGGTGACAACGAATGTGTAATTTACGTCAGATAAGGCAGACGTTGTCGAGCGTTTAGTGATGTCAAGTCATATTTCTATTACTAAAGTTCATCAATTTAATTCATTATGAATAGTGCCAAAAAATTTTTTCAGTCTTGACGCCAGCTGACGATAGAATAAATGATAGATAAAATGACACACAGTATGTTTCATGAACTTCTCTTTGACGTTGTCAAACGTCATATGTACTGATCAAGTATGGTAAAAATCACTTAACTTACATGTTTCGAAAAAAGACAAATGTCCAAACCAGACGTTCAAATGATCTATACAACACTGATAGGTTTCTTTTCCCCTCCTATAAATTAACTACCAAACTTTCGTTTGGATAGCTATACATTGTTTTTTTTATCATCATCCAAATCTTGTTTTTAATCTTTTTATTGTCGCTATTCTGAATGAATGAAGTAGTTCGTACACATTTCGATTCAGATTTTTGTAGAATTGAGAAAAGTAAAAGTAGTCATAACTCATTTCAGATTAACAAATATCCTCTGAACCCAACTTGTTTGAGGTATGCACAGGTAGAAATTCAATAATATCTCATTTCATTACAACAGATTAACAAATATCCTCGGAACCAAACTTGTTTGAGGTACACACAGGTAGAAATTCAATAATATCTCATAAATATACAAACTGGTAAAACGGTTTAAATCAACAACTTTTTCAAACGCAAACACTTCTGAAGAAAGAAATCTTGAGCATTTTCCTCAAACATGTTGCACACGATTCACTCAGGTATAAACTCATAGAAAAGGTATTTACAGTAAGCAGGTGAGTCTAGATTTACGAGATTATTGGCGTATAAAAGAGGACAAGAACAAGAGCGAGCACACTGTGAGCTGTAGTCGTGTATAATCAGGCAGCATGAGGACCTTCATCGTACTCTCCATTATCGGTGAGTTGCTTTATTACTGAAATTGATAGAAAGATATTTTTTCCAAAAACTATACTATAATATAATTATACAACCATACCTTTCATTGTTTTCCAGTTGCTTTCATTACTGAAATTAATAGAAAGATAACTTTTTTCAGACAACTATGCCAATTCCATACTTTTCATTTTTGTCCAGTTGCTTTCCTTTCTGAAATGCATAGAATGATCGCTTTCTTCAGAAAACTTTACCATCATCATCATCATCATCATCATCCAAATACTTGTATAGCGCCAATACCAACCCCACACTTTCAATTTTTGTCGAGGCGTTTTCTTTTCTGAAATTAGTTGAACGATTAGTTTCTTAAGAAAACTATACCAACCCTCTACTTTTCATTTTTGACGAGTTGTTTTCCTTTCTGAAATTAAATGAACGATCAATTTGTTCAAAAGGCCATACCAAGAGTAATATTTTTCATTTCGTCGAGTTTGTGTTCATTTCTCATCCACAGGGCGGTCATTTCCTGATTGTTAAATCCACAGTCACACTTTCCATTTTCGGTGAATTTCTTATTCCTGAAATTCATATTGTTAATTTTACCCACCGACATGGACGTTATTGGATATTGATGGAAATCTTCACAGCTCTCTCCTTAGCTCAGAAGTCTCGTAATAGTTTATAGTTTATATTCTGTAAGCTGTTTTTATTTTCAAAATTCACAGACTGATTTATTTCAGTTCTAATAATTAATTTCTCACCGTGTATCTTTCTCTTCTGGGGATGTTGTCATCGATACATTTACCACAGTTTCCCGACGTTTGAGTTGATACATAATCCTCCATCATACCTTTCGATGTCTTCGTGAATTAACGAAGTTGGTAAAGGCGTCCACCGCACTTTCCTACGTCTTTGTCAAGACACTTTCGCCATAAACACTTTTCTTTAGCAAAGGTTTTCAGAAAATGTTATATCTATATTAATCAAAATCAATAATTCTTTTTTCTGACACTCATCGACAGTAAAATCTACCTGATACACATTAATCTATGCAAGAAGCAGGTTTGAAGTTCCCTCATTAGATGTGTTGCTTTCATTTCTCATTTTCATGTGTTTCATATATCATCAACTTAAAGGCACTATATATTTCGTAAACTTAACGAATGCATATCTGACGACTCACAATACGCATTCGGTAAATCTACCTCTTATGTTATTTAGCAAACACTTCAGGTTATAAAGTTAATTACAAAAGACCGGGAGTATTTAATGCATTGTTACGATATCGGAATTTTAAAATAATTTAACTATGATATCGGAAATATTCAAATTTTGCTTACAACCAGAAAATCAAAAACGGCAGCAACTTTTTTTTATGCAATAACAATACTAATACTGTTACCAAATCATTAAATCAGTAAATCAAGATTTGTATCAAATTTTATTTCAACCTTTGTTCTCAGTCCTCAGTCTACGTAAATTCAAAGGAACACACATTACTATTAGTAATCAACTGTCTATAATATTTCCGTTTTGTGCACAGCTGACCATAGATTTTCAAAATCACTTAGCCGACAGTGACCATCTTCAGTGTTGATTGCACGTCAAATGTAAAGAATGATAATTATAGATAAAGTATGATGATGCTAAAGTGAATACTAATGTCTATATATGCCTTATAAAAGCCAATTTGAACGAACAAAACGTGCTTTAGTGCCTTCAAGATTCTAAAATATAACAATTGGTCATAATTAATGCACTTCTGTAAGCCTACCGAACAAAATCAAACTTCTCATGATAACTTAATTTGTAACAATGTGATGGAGGTGACCTTTAAGCGCTTAATCGGCAGCTTGGGTTAGACCAGGGTAAAAATGCAGGGAGCGCCTTGAGCATGCATTCGGTGTGGATATGTGCGCTATATACATACCCTAATTATTATTATTATTATTAATTACAATCAAAATGATGTTTCTTTTAATTTTAACCGACCGGTATTACAAACCTTGCAACAGATATAACACTGAAGTGTAACAAAATTTAATGACAAGAGGGAAAGTAGATTTCTATATAAAATATATTCTTCGCTTCATAGATTACATTTATTTTCTTTACTTGTTTTCTTTCTCTCTACAATATTTCCTTCAGATCGTTTCATAGTAGATTTAATTAATTAGAGTATCATGAGGTCAAATATTCATTCCGATGAACTATTTCCAAAGTTTTAAGAGTTCATGTTACGAGCCTCCTACAAGATGTTTAATGTTGAGTCGACAGAGGATTCCTGTTGGATTTCATATCCTTGTTCTACTGGTCTGCTTTGCAATGTCATATTAGTCAACAAAGTCAGTTGCTATATGACACTGTTCATACAGATTATCATTTGAAGCTCACTGATTGATATGACGAGTCTAAGTGCAGTCCACGTCTAAACAATTAGCGTTGGTGCTTCTTTGCTTGAACCCTGCAGGAAGAGGACAGACCACGATTATTAACCCATACACCATGATATGTAACGATTATTAACCCATACACCATGATATGTCACGATTATTAACCCATACACCATGATATGTAACGATTATTAACCCATACACCATGATATGTAACGATTATTAACCCATACACCATGATATGTAACGATTATTAACCCATACACCATGATATGTCACGATTATTAACCCATACACCATGATATGTAACGATTATTAACCCATACACCATGATATGTCACGATTATTAACCCATACACCATGATATGTCACGATTATTAACCCATACACCTTGATATGTAACGATTATTAACCCATACACCATGATATGTAACGATTATTAACCCATACACCATGATATGTCACGATTATTAACCCATACACCATGATATGTCACGATTATTAACCCATGCACCATGATATGTAACGATTATTAACCCATACACCATGATATGTCACGATTATTAACCCATACACCATGATATGTCACGATTATTAACCCATACACCATGATATGTAACGATTATTAACCCATACACCATGATATGTAACGATTATTAACCCATACACCATGATATGTCATACATATTGTCATTCATTTCATTGATGCATAGTTATAAAACCAATAGAGGTAAAAATACATTCATTCCTTTCAGCGTTCGTCTCTCAAATGATCTTTGAATTTATATAATATGTTTATTTATGTGTCACATGTATGTTCCTGTATGTTCAAGCTCTGTAATGATACAAACTGAATTCCCTTCGGGGTAATCAAGTATTATTATTATTATTACTATTACTACTACTACTATTATTATTATCATTTTTAAAAAAAATATTATTATTATTGATGATGATGTTGATGTTGATGATGATGATGATGATGATGATCATCGGAACGCAGTACTCTAATTGCTAGCTTTTCCCTTGTAGTCTAATTTTGCTGATGATTTGTATTAACACTGCAGCCTGCCTTGTGGCTCTCGCTCTCTCTGAAAGCAGTACGGCGGACTCTGTGAGCACAACTACTGACGCCGGGATGACGTCAACCATGGGCAGCAGCAACACCAACGAAACAACGACTGAATCCGGTACGTTAATGGGACAACCCTTTCCCTTTGAATATCGAAACTACATTTATGTCATTCACAATTTATTTGCCTAAATGAATTTTAACATTTCAAATGATTCATGTTAAAAATCAATTAAAATGAATTTATAAGTGGTAATAAATCTATTATTCATTGTTGGACATCTGAAGAAGGTACGTATGCCTCATTGTATCTGTATGTACTTCGAAAAGTATAGAATTATGATTTTAACGTGTTAACGTGCTGACTCTTTGAAAAAGTTATTTTCTCTGATTAAGCTCTCTGCCACGTCTTTCGTCACTAACCTAATTTAATTTCCTTTGACCAGCCTTGGGCCACTTTCTCTTCATCTACTGCTCCTGTCTGTCTGTCTGTCTCTGTCTGTCTGTCTCTATCTCTTTCTATCTGTCTCTCTCTCTCTTTGCCGCTCCTGTCTGTCTCTGTCTGTCTGTCTGTCTCTGTGTCTCTCTCACACTTTCTCTCTACCACTCCTGTCTGTCTCTGTCTGTCTGTCTGTCTGTCTGTCTCTCTCTGTCTGTCTGTCTGTCTGTCTGACTGTCTCTCTCTCTCTCTCTCTCTCTCTCTCTCTCTCTCTCTCTCTCTGTCTCTCTCTTAACACATCCTTCGTGGCGTGTATCCTTACTTTAACATTGAGTGTTCACGAGTTAATATTCCACAAGCGATTTCTCTTATTGAAATCATTTCTGGTAATGAATCTGTCCTTAACAACTTTTGTCTCTAATCTTCATTATTCCCTCATGTTCTGCCTCTCAATCCCTTACTTGCGCACAAATTTCTTCTGCTACTTTCACCTCTCAGAACTTCACTTTATATCTGTTGCAGAGAATTCAGTATCCGGCCTCCAGGGTTCCTACCTGCTCGGGCTGCTGGGATCCATCATGGCTGTACTCTTCCTGAACTGAGGGTTTCTCCGATCAACTTCTATCATCATTAATTATTGACATAATTGCATAACAAGAGAAATTCTCATGAGATATCTTTTAATCTAACCTGCTTTGCTGTGCTGTGACGTGTGTACATTTCAACAAGTGAATGACGCGGAAAGAGATACCTATCTTTGACTTCCGCTGATGAGACACTCGTTCATGTATACAACGCTCTTTCTCTGCTGTTTGAACTATTTTGTAAATAAAATAACTTATCAAGTTTTCCTGGTTTTCTATACGTAAGGGTTCCATCAGCGTACGGGTCGCAATATTTATTCGAATGTGAATAATGTGAACACAAACGCTGCTCTTTTATTTATGATATAACCTAATCAGAATGAAATATTTGTATTTGTAGAATAACCATACATTTACATAGGATAACGACAAAATTAATACTAACATGAAAAGAGCTCTTGAAAGTTATGAGCTATACAAAGTTTTTATTTACTTTTCCTGATTAAGAATGTAGGCAAACCAAAGGCAAAGAGATTACCTGAGTCGTTTGTACAGTGATATAAAGTAAGTATATAAAGTAAGTAAATATGTACCTATGTCACATATTTATGAGCTGTAACCATTTTAGAACCAACTTATTGTGGGACACTTGGTTTGTAATTTAAAGGTTTAATACTTCAATCAAAATATATGAGGTATTGTTAATAATGACATATAAGATGGAATCCAGTTGTTTTTTTGGGGGGGGGGGGGGGGGGGGGGGTACGGGTCAACAAGGCGTATCAAGTAATATCAATAAAATGACAACTCAAACTTACATTAAAATTAACATTATGACATTTGAGACCAAAGCGGTCTCCGTAATTAAGCTTGCATTTATATTTGATATTGGTATCTCCGCCCTTGATTTTGATTGTTCATTACCCACCTGGCGTGACAAAAGTAGCAAAATAGTTTCATTTGTGCGCAAGTGCATCACTTTAGTCTCATAACATTGTTTCAAAACGACTTCAGCAGTCCATCACCAGGGAAATCACTATTCTGCATATACCTGTGCGATTAAATTGGAAAGACTCGGTAACAAAGAACTTTAAAACACTCGAATGTTTGCCTTTGACTTACAACATTTGTGCAATTTTATGGTAACTAATGTAAAACATATCTCACTCGTTTAGGTAACTCACGTCCCTGGGAAACAATTTCTGTTCAATGTACTTCCCGATAACATGGCTAAAAGTGGCTTTCTATTATGTTTGTCTTTTCCTTTAATCCAACAACTCGAGAATCTCATATCACCAGTACCTACCCGAAGTAATATTCATGTATATCAGAATGATATCACTTGAAAATTGTCAGTATCGTTTGCATCGACGACGAATGAGCAAGGAAGCAAAGGCTGTCAACCTATTCAACATTTAATGTCATGTTTGAAACGCTCTTTCCAACCCGTACCAACCAGTAAGGTGAACTTATAGGATTGTCACTCGAGGAGGTTTACATGAAAAACTATGATTGTATCCAATCAAACGCAAAGGTGCATGGAAGGGACTCCATATACATTCATCCCCTATCTATTATGAGGCACAAGCTTGTATTAATATCGATTTCATGTAAAATTTGAAAGGATTTATTGATTTTCAATATTGATGATATAGACAAAACATTCAACTTCTGATTAAGTATGGTTAAGTTTACCCTCCTATCAGGTTCACTTAAAATACCATGTCCGAGATTGAATGATTTTTCCTTATATCAAACCTTCTCTGTTTGTTACCAACCCACCATCGTGTTATATCGAGTTAAACGACTTTGTTTGAATGATGTGAAGATGGAATTTTATCTGATGAAAATATACGCATCGCAAACTGTGATCATTCAAACTTGTCAAAACATACCTCTTCGAAATGCAAAGCATCAAACATGCCTCCACCATCAAGCGTCAGTTAAAATGATGACTTTAATGTTAGTTACCCTGAATTAAGTTGTATCCATTTCGTTTAGCTTCCTTTTTAAGTCATTCGGACCCTACCTGTACGTGAAACTGGCTGTTTTATGAGTTTATTACATTTTATCAATAAATTGTTGTACCACGATCGACATCAAGAGGTTTGACAGAATTATTACTGTAGCCATTAATCCGTCGGACAGAGACTCTTCAGTATTTATGATGTAGTACATTTATGATCGGACAGAAACTTGGAATGTTTGTTCGTTTTGAAGGTTTTCCCTGAGTGACAATATGTTGCATTGTGTATATATCACTTTATATCTGATTGAAAAAAGCGTGTTCTGTAAACGGAGATACGGCTATTGTGACTGGGAAGTAACTTACCCCGTATTCTATATACTCAATTAAACTTATGTAAAAATCAAATCGCAATTAATGAAACAATTCTGTTCTAAAAGTAAAATCGATTTTTCGGCAAATTATATTAAAAGCTTTATCTATCATAGCATATGTATTTGGGCTGTTTCTTTAAACAAACCGATATTATTCAATCAAATTCATATATGTAAATAAATGAATTTTTCACAAATCATTAACCAAATCTCTTATGAATCGATAAAAAACAGATGAAATGAATGGATAATTGAAACAAGGTTACTTTACAAATAAGGAGACATCGATAATAAACATCTAAGCACAATCCTGCTTCCGAGACTGTTGGGTCGTTTGTACTTGAAATCGATGTCCTGTCATGAAACTCCGCTTCCATGAAATGTTCATTACGAACGATCATGATGGACACATAATACGTTCTCTGTTTATCTAATGCCTTCTCTGTAAAACTTAAAAAAATTTTGAAATCTTTCTTATGTTGTTATAATTACAACAGATGGAGTACGCAAGCAAATTCAGAAAAAAAGTAAGAAATGTTAATAAATTACATAAAAGAAAAAATTATTCATGCTTCCGTAAGAGATTTTTTTATCGAACGATATCACAAAAGGAATGATGTCGCAACTGTATTATCTCTAGCGATTGATTCGGAATTCGAATATGATCTCCTTTACCAAAACGTTTTACAGTGTTTTCACTGTATATACTGCTTCTTACTCTTAAAATTCGATGAAAAAGGTTTATCACCTTTACATTGAAAAGCCCATATTCCTATGATTGATTGGCGATAATAATTTCGGGAAATTCCGAGAATTGTCGAAGCTGACAGAAAGTTGAACCGGCACCGGTGCAATACGTATTTCATGCCTGTACAACTAACCGAAGTTTACATTTGGTATATGATTATATACACTGAACACCAAAAGAAAGACGTATATATATTAGGTATAGAAACAGGACGTTCACTGATATTCATTCTACTTATAGTAAATTTGGAAAGAATTATAGTCGCATAAATCAACAATAGAAGCTATACATTTCAACAACAATTTTCAATAATAATTCCTTTTGATGTTCACTACATCTCTGGCTGTAAATCTGCTTGAACTAACATGGAAAACCCTTGGATATGTGTAATTCAGATCAACACGTGAATATCATAAGCCACCTTGAAGAAAAACGAAGAAAAAGAATTCAAGTGAACATGGTTTAATCAAATTCCTCATGCAGACCACACATAGTCGGTGATAAATACTAAGTTAAATTCAGAAAAATCAACATAGCATAAAGATCAATTGCTTTTTTACGGTTCAAGTCTATAATCGAAAAACGGGCATGTTGAATGTATGTTGAATTTCTGCGTCCCAGTTACATGCATGTTACTTAAATGACTACCAATCCATGGTTTTGTTAGCGCCTGTTGTAAATAAGTTGATCCATTATGCAGGATGTTATCCATCCCAAAACATACTCGCATGATAACCTCTACGTATGCATGATACTACATAAATGATAATAATAACCAAATATAAAACGTATAAAATATATGGTAATCAGGTGCCTGTTACCACTTGGACGTCCTCTTGCAGTTACATCTGGATGAAAGGATAAGGATAATGGAATATTAATGATGTTTATCGATGAGGTATATATTCTTAATGGGGGAGACTTGTAAACAAGAAGTTGTTCATACAAAAATAATTGGTAGTAGCCTACTCAATGTAAGCAAAACATGTGTGATCCATGTCAAACTCTGAATACTTCTCCATGCTGCATGACTTCTAGAAATACAATTTGAATAAGAAATCTTTCATCAGTTTGTTATTTATAAAATGAATACACGTAATTAACTTTAATATGGGATAACTAACCTTTATTCGTTACTCAAATATAGGCCAGTCAGTCATTCGTTATTTGAATAACGAACATCAAACCAGTTAATATTCATTGTTCGAATGTTACGCTAGTGAGTTATTTATTATTGGTGCTTTCGATATAAATGAATATATAGCACAAACATGCCCTTAAATCTAAAATAAATTGATTTCGGTGAGGTAATATTGGTAGGACTAGCGTGTTTGATGTGGTGGAGACTGAAAAACGAAGAAGTTGTTTTCAACATTAACCAGTTAGTTATTCAAATATCATGCTATTTAGTTATTCATCGGGGGACGTGGGTCAAGCAGGCGTGCTTTATATGGTTGACACAGGAAAACGAAGGTGTTTCACAACGAGTAGGTTGCAGTACTTACTGCAGGTGAGACCCGTGCGATCTATCTCGGAACCGACCCTCCGCGTAAAAATTTTTTATGCTGAGGGACTAGGTCACCAGGTACTTATTCAAATAACTAATAACTTCGAATAACCAATAAGTTGCTAACTTCAGCCTGCCCAGGTTCTGGTTAAACTCCTGAGCATTCGAAGAACCAATAAGTTGCTAACTTCAGCCTGCCCAGGTTCTGGTTAAACTCCTGAGCATTGAGTGATTTAGAATAGGAAATTGAAATGCATTGAATATTGTTAGTGTGTTGTTACACAATGATTTCGGAAAGTATTCACACCATCTACGAATCGTATTTCACCGAGACTTGATAAATGCAGTTAACGTTAAAACGTAAAATTTAAATTTGATGCTCCGAGAATCGTAAAGCATATAAATATCCCCTCTGACCGCCAGCTTTTGGGTCTTATTACCAACACCAAGAAAGAAATCTACTTGCACGATTTTGCACATGCAGTCCAATTAAAATTAGAATTTACAAACAAAATCAGTGTAAAAACCATCATTTAGCATAAATATCTTTTGGCCAAAGGTAGAAATCTTAAAAAAAGAAATTGTTTGATATTATGAAATATCAAAATACGTGTTCCGGGCACTTAACAAATTATGTTTTTGGTCAGCTCTGAATTTGTTACATGGAACGAAATCATGTTAGCCGATTGTAAAGGGCAATAAGCAAAATTTTGTCGCTGCCCATAATAATATTTCAACACTGTTGTTGTTCACATGTCATTGTCAATTCCTTTTCGCCTTTATAATGAAATATGGAACATAAAAAAACATTCCTGAAGGAAGCGAACCAGTTAAAGTCCACAAGATTACATTGTCATTAACTCCAGGTGTACGAAATTTGTACCATGAACTATTACAATTTACTTTATCAAACGCCTTTAACATATCTAAATTGATGTCCAGTAGGTAAAGAGTATCGTTTTCATGAAACAGAAATAAGTGAAATGATAACGTGGGTGGTTATTATCAGATTTATGAATAGGAATTACTATGCCCTTACACCATATATCTGGGTATGTGCTTTTACCAAAGGAGACAGTATATTTAACATCCGGGAAAGAATATTTTTCAAATGGATTGGTAAACAAGGTAAAAGCTTATTTAGAAACGGTCCAAAAATACACAAGAACACAATGTCATAGTGAATTTAGAAAAAAGTTTTATAAACGCAGTGACCATTAGAACTCTGAAACATCACTAAGTGCCACTATTGCCAGCCATAGTAAATTATACATACAATAAACGATTTCTTTTCAAAGTTCTTGGTGGAGGACATTAGACAAAGTCAGCCGATTATAAATTATTAACATCAAAGTCAAGGAGAATTGGAGCATCAACTTAAGAGAAAGTCATATCGATAGTTGTTCATCTGTGCTGGCTTAGGGTGGTCGAAAATCCTTAAAGCACTTTCGAATAATAGCTGAACTATTTCGCCTTTAGCTAAAGGTAAGTTATGAAATGTTAAAATTCTATTCTTAGCAAACTTTACATGTCTTAAGATCAGAAGTTATCTTTGATTAACAATATTGTAGTTCATTGCATCAAATATCATTATTTTTAAGTTTTTACATTTGGAGCCCTCACAAAATAAGTGCACATGAATATAGTTCGTTTCTTTTTCTTAATCTTACTCAACCTCGATATTAAATGGTATATGTTTTGATAATTCCTTATTTACCTTTGAACCAAGATGGGCTCCACGCGATAATTCGATCACCTCTCTTTACTGACCCCGCCTTATCTCAGTAACAATTAGATACGCCGGAAACGTGACAAAAAAACCTTCGACATACCCTGCACTGAAATCAGTAACATTCTTCTGAGCGCGCACCTGCCTCGTCTTAAACGATCTTTTCTAAATGAACTGTGAAAGCCTTGGATTTGTGCATAATTACTATCAATGTTATCAGTCAGCCAGGTTTCTGTAAGTCATATTATCACTTCATAGTAAGTAGTTATACCTTATCTTTGATACTTTTGACATTGAGATATATTATCTTTGGATTTCCATCAAATCTGCTCCAGACGATTACCTTATACGTACAAAATACGAAAAAGAGAGAAAAGATAGACATGTGAGTGATAAAAATTGCTATAAGTTTTGGTAAAGATCAGAATCATATATAGAAAATAGAAAATATTCTCCAAAACGAAACAGATACCAAGCAAAGAACAATAACCGAAATAAAAGTCATAAAATAAATAAAACAAAAAACCCCTGAACACCAGTTCTACTTTATCGATGTAGCAATGTGCAATGATAAAACCACCTTATCATGCTATTTTCAACAATCTATTTTTGAAAGTGCGTTCTAGATAAGAATAAATATTCCAAAATGGCTTTAAAGTTTTATTGAAACAATTCATAAAACAATGAACTACTTTTTGTCAGTAATCACGCGGCACTAATTTGCGTGGAACTTGAGGCCTGTTACATAAAATTAAAACAAATTGTTTAACTGCAATGTTTTCTCTTTAATTGAACTTTATGAAGAAAATGACAACTTCCCTCAAATATCTAAGTTTGAATTGTCCCAAGTTTACCGGTTTAAAAATGAATTTCACCGGAAGTAAACAAAGATGTTTAACTTGTCATCGCTTGACATCAGATTTTGTTTTAAAGGGCCTTTTGTCAGTTTTGTAATCAATAAAAATTTGTGCCAATAAGCCTTTATCTATAGCATATCAATGTTCTGTTTCAATGTTTCTTACATTTATAGTACTCAAAGGAAGTTTAAGGGACACTGCATATGTTGTAAAATATGTAAAAGTTTATAAATGGTGTTATTTTATCGAAAATCAGTGATTGCTTCTATTAATTAGCATCCTAATGCTTATCAATTCAATATAGTGACAATTTAAAAATTATAAGACGTGATGTCTAATCGAAAACCTGACAATAGCCCGTGCAAATAAGTCAAACGTCGTATTTGAATTTATAGGAAACAAAAAGATTCGAAGTTATTTTACCTACATTCATGTAAATGTGACGCAGCATTACGATTTTTTAATATTTTTATGTCCGATTTTAAATTTTCAGTGGCAACAAGAAAATACTATAATCTTCGCATTTCAATAATAAAGAAGCACGTATTAGCAGACAATTTGAACTTAATTCAGGATTTATGGTGTTTTGGCACTTTTGTAAGTCACTTAAAATATCACAAGCAGAGTCGGCTATATCCCCGCCAAGTGGCAACAGTATGAAATATGTTGAACAATAGTTATGAAATTGAATTCTATAATAAACCCTCAATAGGCAGCGTGAAGTTGGTTACTTATTCCTTTTTTCCTTATTCGACATTCAACTTTTCTATTTACTTATTCTAATACTCTAATACTTAATAAGACCTATGGGGCTACCAAGGAATATTTGTACCACATTTTTCGTATACTCAAATGAAAGTTAATTCAATTACCTATCAACTGAAGTATCTAACGTCATAATACAGAGGCAGTCGTACCGTAACATCACAAAACGCGTTGCTATGGAACATAATGATAAACAACGACTTCTTTGGTTACCGAGCAATATTCGTACCACCTTGTATCCATACTCAAATGAAAGATAATTCAATTACGTATCCTATACTTGGTAGCCTTTTTTTATTTTTGTTATTCTTGTTCTTGTGGCAAAATATAAATTGAAAAAGGAACCGAAATCAGTCTTTGTCGAAAGTTTAAATACTCCTCTTGAATAATATGTAATTGAGAAGTTTGAAGTGACGTCAATGACACTATCAATGACGTAGTACAAGCAGTAGAATGTATAATGTTTAATGTAACAAGCAACATTTTGGAAACTTTTCACCATAAAAAAAAATTCACCAGCGATAGCTATGACGTTGAATTAAGAAGTTCAAAGCAGATGAAATAAACCTTTGAGATCGTTTTGGTATCTTACTTGGAGGTACATGTTTGACAGAATCCCGAAATCTAGGTAACTCATTTGTCGACTATGTCACACCAAAAACAGCAGTTACGAGAAAACTATTACTGATCTGCTGTCATCGAATTAAAATAAAGCCATACAATAAATAAGCCAAATTTAAAGTCTCCGAGAGAGGGGCGTAGCTAGGTTTTAAAAGAATGTACTCAATAGAGGTCATGTAGCGCCCGAGGAACCTAGGATGCTTTGCATCCATATTGTGTTCAATCAACCCAGCTGTTAAAATTATACCTGAAAAAAAAACACCCCAGAATAACAGTGTGGCAGTTTCGACGTAAACAAAAAAGGATCGCTGGCTATTTTTCAACAGACTGACAAACAAAATGTTAATATGATAAACATTTATTTTAGCGTGTGGTTGATAGAAGTATTTTTAAAAACAAGAATACGTATTTTCAGTCATGAGCCTGAGGGCAGAATGCTTCTTACTTTATGGTCGTCCACACAGTGCTGGTGTTTTTAAGCCATTCAAATTAAAATAACATCGCTAACTTATACAGGTTGAAGGTAATATAAGATGGTATCTATCTGGGTACACCACTTGAAATAAAGCATCTATGACCCTTTGGTATATGGCGCTACGAAATGAAAAAATAGCCAATTTGGCCAATCTCCAAAATGACTTTTTAAATAAGCTTTTAGAAAGCCGTCTATTTTTAGAAAACTATCAACTTAAAACTATTCAATCAAGGAAAATGTCTATGAGTTTGCATCTTAAGAAATAGCCAAATATCCTTCCATTGATTTAAATATACCTTGTTTTCAATACCTATTAAAATGTACATGAAACTGGAATTGTCAGATTGATATTTTGAAATTATTTGAGGAAATAAATTGTTTTGACAATTTTGTAAATAACTAATTAATAAACAACAATAACATCATTTGAAGTTTTATCAGTTTGAAACCTTTATGATTGTTTCATGATTTGCTGAACTCTTTGTTCTTTGTCAAGCATACTCATACAGCAAACTATCAACGTCTTTATTTATTGCAACGCTTGTCTTCCGCACGAGTTTATCTTGATTTGGCTTAAAATCGGCTTATAAACCAAAGGTTACTTAAATCTGTCAAATAAGGGACCAAAAGAGCTGATAGAAGTACTATCGTCTCACATTGATGAACATAGGACACAGTGTATTATTTATCTATTCATATTCTGTGCCATAAAAACAATATTTTGACTTAAGTTTTCTTCTGTCTGCTTCAGATGGGTTTCCAAATTATCGTTTGACTATTTAGCATTTGGCGCACACACTTGTCTATTTAAGTTACGATGATACATTCAACAACACTCGTTAATTCATTTTCAAATTACACCCAGGGTGGAAATTACTTTATATTTGCTGCTGGACTCAGGTACAGCAGCAATTGTTAAATCACTTGCCCTGTTTTTCATCCCACTGTACCACTGTTTCGGATGAAATACTAAAGATCTGTTCACAATAAAATTTGGTAATGAAGTAATGTATTATACTACTACAGTCTGTTTTTAATAAAGAAAAAACAATTTAGGTAAGTATGGTTTTGAATTACCTATAATCATTAGACATGTAATTTGACTCTCTCAGAGAGTGATTTTATACACCTCTTAAAACAGATTTTAAAAACACAGCATATAATATAAAAAATAAAGGTTCAGCCAGTCAAGAAGGCTAGGATCTGCAACACTAAAACTTTAACATTACACAAAACTATATATCTTTGTTTATAGTACATGAGATTTCAAATAGTCTATTTTAAAACTAGAGGTTCTCTCAAGAAATGTATTTCTATTCCCTTATGTCAGAGATAGATCATTGAAACTAATTTCACCTGTCATTGCATTTTTATTTGAATATATACCAAACCCACGGAGACGTTTCCGTCGAAGACTTGTGAAACCCCCTTTCCTTTTTGCTGAATCATAAAATTTCGTTTGTGAACATCGTCTTTTTTTGTTGCTAATGTAAACCATATAAAGAACCTATCGATCAAGAGCTATTTTGATGTTTCGCAAAGCATTATTTTAGAACCGCACACGACAGCCTTTTTCTGTGGTAAATTCGTATCCAAAAACACCTCGTACCTCCATGAATCTTACCGAAACCTACTCCTAATTTTATCATATTTTTATCTCGTAAATTAGAAGCTACGTCTATCTGTCATTGCTGAGGATTAATATTTTACTAAGTTTTATGTCTGATAAATTTTACGTTTCGACTCTCAAGAAAACATAAGTTTATGCAGCCTCAAAAAATCTGACTAATCTTATATTTTTTATGGTTGACATCATTTTTGATCAAGTATTATTTTATACATGAAAGAAAGTCACTAAGAAATAATTCTTTGATGAGGTAGCCGTAGCGGTAATTTGCACCTTCGAAAAATTTTACGATCTTCTAAAAATAGTTATTGTTTCTTTGTACAAGTTTGATTTTGGATACGAATTTACTGCATAGTCCCTTTCCGAGAATTGTAACTACAGCTTTCTACAACGCTAGGCAACGAAATTACGATTGATGATAGCAGTACTATTGATGTTCGGAGCTTAGTAAATTTTGTCCGCATGCTTCACTGATCCAAGAAACGTAACTCTACATTACTTCGAAATCAAAACATCGAGAGAGATACGAACGTAAGATTTCGATTTTATTTACTCATTTAATTTAAAAATAATTAAAATCATGACGAGTTTTGCTTTTTATTTATATGTAACTGAATACTGTCAGAGTCTACTGGACAACGGTAAGCAATTTGACTTGCCCGACTGAATAAATCACTGGACTCGGGCGTCGGGCAATGGGTTATTAACACCATTACTTAAAGTTTGTCATATAAGACCTTTTTTAGACGACTGAGGATAAAATTGACACTTGCAAAAGAGCGAAATCCTATACGCCAATCGTGTGAGTAGGCTTATAAGAATGTGTATAAATATATTATTATCGTCTTTCCTCGGAAAAAGAAAACTAAACTTTAAGAAAACATATGTTTACCAATCCGCCAAATAAGGATATTTCGTGATTCTACAGCGCTGATTAGCTAAAATGCTAACCACGTGAGGGTTGCCCTATTGTATCGATTACAATAATGTCGCTTTTTGTATCCGTGTTCATCTTCTATTTTCAATCAAATTTACAGAAGAAGATTTAAGTAAGGTTTTCCATGTCCTAATTTGTTCTCTTTATAAAATTTGGAGAAAATTACTCAATTGAGTACATTTCGTGTAGGTAGCTATCCCGATGTTTATTGTTCCCTTTGGTAACAGCATATATCCGGATATATGGTGTAAGGGCATAATCAATCCTATTCATAAATCTGATAATAACCATCATGATATCGGGGTATTTCACTTATTTCTGTTCTGGTACTTGATAAATCATTAACTTTAAACTCGAATCATAGAATCGATCTCTATCAAAACGTTATGAACAGAAGTCATGACAATATTGACCAAAGCCATGTAAGAGAAGAATAATAATTTCAAGCAGAGCATGATATATTTATCTGCTGTGTCTGTAATGCTGATGATACCATAAACAATACTTTAAACTGGGAGGTCAAACAAAATATGTAATTCATGCCATTGATAATCTGATCGACGTTAAAGCGCAAGGTCAATATGCAAAACCTACAGAAATGTTAAAAATAATGTTAATCCAAACTGTTACCATTTTTGCATGTGACGTGTTTTGTTCTGAACAGTAGAATCTCATTGAATGGCATAACCACTCAACAAGAAAGGCAAAAAACATACGTTACTTATTACTTTTACATTTATACTTTACAAGAGGTTGACAACTTTTTGTGATAAGACTGCTGAGTCTCAGGCTAGTATACAACACAATATTAAAATAATATCATTACTGTACAGTATCTAGTTGGTTCATTACCTTAAAGTCGACCTTTGGGGTCGTGTAACAACAAAAATGCAAATGTTGTGGACCTGGAGGATGTGCATCAGTGGCCTTAAACAATAGGATTAACATGCTGTTACAGTCTCTGAGTTGCACTGGAATCAGGAACGACAAAGAAACGAAGTAAAATGAAATATTTTATTCAGTTTGATACATAGCACATTATAATAAATACAATGAACAGTGAATATAGCACTACTATGGATATACATTTGATATTCATCTGTCGTAGTATAGTCTTCTGCTATTACAATATCTTGACGTCTGGATGGGATCGGGGGAAAAGTTGTTCGTCTGGCCTTTTACAGTCGGTTCTTCACGCTGCCAAAGGACGGCATGGATTCCACCACGGACTAGTTTTCTTCTGTCCATGGACCTTCTCTCAGGGATAGAAGTTCTTCCCTGTAAAGAACGCCGCTAATGGCTGAAATATTGCCCAAGCGGCGTTAAACAATAACTCACTCACTCACTCGTTGTAGAGAGCAGGCATTGGTTTAAGTGTCTTCATGGCTTTTAACTTCATCCGCTCGAGACATTTCTTCACCTATAGCATCCAAATATACACATTTGATATAAGTATACACATTTATATCACAATAATTTTCATTAACATATGTAAAATACATATCTTTACAGTTATAGCGTTACATTCGACATTTTTCATTCCTGAAGCCGGTTTTGTTTAAATTTTATTTTAAGATATAAAAACATAAAATTGAGGTACGATGATCTAAAATATTTTTGCAGGTCTGGGCTGCTGTAAAAACCACATCCGGCGTCGAGAGTATGTAACCTACTTTCTTAATGTCATAGAAGTTTAAAAAGTCAGGGCAAGTTAAAATACATCTGTTGTAAAGTATATTCCTTTGTTCTTGATACATTGGACAGTGGAGTAGCACGTGTATTTCGTCCTCTATTGGTATGACGCAAAACGGACAGGTTCTCTCTTCCACAGGGGTGTTAGTGTATCTTCCTGTCTCAATCTTGAGGGGGGCAACTCCGCATCTAAACCTTGCAAGGGCGCTTCTTTGGGATTTTTTGATGTGACGTTTTACATAATCCTCAGGATGGTATTCAGACTTAAAAGTGCAATAAGTCCTTAATTTATTGCCTCCAGTTCTGCCTGCGGTGGAAGTGATGTCTGATTTCCATTTTTCCAAGAACTCTGCAAAAACGTATCCTTTGACCTTATTGACAACATATTGCTCAGCATATCTCTTCTCGAGTGGGATGAAGTGGGCAAGTCCGAGGAGAGTAAACTTGTTAATGACTCTGTAGCACTGGTTGCGTTTACGTCTTAATGCCCATTGGGAACTCCAGACAAAAATCCTGTGTGTCATTCTACTGGAATCCATGTTTCGTAGCCGCATGTAGAGTCTGGTGACACAACCCCATTGTCTAACTGTCGGTGGGACCCAGCCCATATCACCACATACTGCGTTGTTAGGAGCGTATCGTCTCAGTCCAAGGTAAAACCTCATGGCCCGGTTTTGCACAGCTTCAATACAACTCATCCTGTAAGTCCCCCATATACTTGCACTGTGCTGTATAGTTGACCACACCATGGCGTCGTATAGCTTGGTGAACGTGTCATACTCCATCCCTCCCAGCACCTTGGATTTAGAGATGAGAAGGCCCAGTGCTCTGCTCGCTGAACTAGCTGCTGCTCTTGCCATTCGATTATAATCCAGATGTTCTGTTATGAGAATTCCCAAATAACTGTAACAATCTACGATGTTTAGAGTACTTTTTCCACACTGGAATTCCGCATTTGTTCTGGGAACAGAGGCTGGCCGGAAGTGTATAACCTTGGACTTCCCCTCGTTGACAATCATAGAGTTCACTTGACACCAGGCATTCAGACAATCCAGGAGCAGGTTGAGATCATTCTCATTCTCAGCCAGTAGCACTAGGTCATCTGCATAAGCGAGTACTCCTATCCTCTCCTCGTTTACCACAACTCCGATTTCCAGCTGACTGATGATGCTTAAAAGGTCATTTATGTACAAGTTAAAAAGAATTGGCGACAACAAACATCCTTGTTTCAAACCAGATTTGACATCGAACCACTCCGTATTTTTGTCGTTGATCCTAACACTGCACTTGACGTTTCTATAAAGGGATATGATTGCATTAAACATCTTTCCTTTTATGTTAGCTTCCAATAGTTTGGTGTACAGTGTCGATCGATCAATGCAGTCATAAGCTTTTCTTAGATCGATAAAGGCTGCAAAGGTAGGCTTTTTCTGTGTTTTCCTTGTTTCAACTATAGACGTCAAAGAGGCTACGTGTTCTGTTGCCGATCTGCCTTTTCTGAAGCCGTTCTGAGTGTCCTCCAGAATCTCGTGCTGTTCTACAAAGTTGTAGAGTCTTGTATTCAACACACTGCAGAATAGCTTATATGATGCACTTGTGATGGTAAGTCCTCTATAACATAAAGGGTCCCTGCGGTCCTCCATAGGCGATTTAGGAATAGGAGTTATTATACCCTTTGTCCAGATTTTAGGGATGCATCCTGTGTCGAAGCATAAATTAAAGAGCTTATGTAGATACTTTACACATATGTCATTACACAATACCTCTGCAGGGATATCATCTACACCACATGCTTAACCCTTCTTCGCTCTGGCTACAGCTACCCTCACTTCCTCCAGTGTAATACCCTGGCACATCTCTGCATTATCTGTGTCATCTTTATACAGGGGGTGATTATCTGCCCTCTCGGTACCGCAATTCAGCAGCTCCGAAAAAGAGGTTTTCCATTTGTCCATAACTATCTCGGGGTTGCTGGTAATGGATCCATCCTCACAATTAACTTCCATAGGTATTGTATTCTGCCTCTCGTATCCTACCCCGATCTTTCCTATCTTCCTCCAGAACTGCCCAGTATCAGAGTTGCATAAATCTTCAATTTCCTCTATAGTCTTTTTGTTGTGAGTGCGTTTTTCCCTTTTGCATTGTTTATCAAATGCTTTCCTTTTTCCAACATATATACTTTTTAAAACTGCTTTCCTTACACCTTTGGCCCGACACCACTCCCTCTCTGCTCGACACAGTTCATTCCACATATCAGTCAGACCTCGATTCCACCACTCCTTCTTGGTTCTACATCTTTTATTACTTTTCTTCCCTTTAAATACAATTATCCTGGAAGGTAAAACAATTTTCATTTCACTAATCACGGTGTCCGTAAAAATATCATAGACCTTGTCCAGATTTTCCTGCGTTTTCGTTTTTTCTTCCAAAGTACTGATATGATTCTGAATGTCAATAGAACTCTTTCCTGAGGGCAAAAACATGTTGTTTAAGCACGTTGTGTCATACTTGGTCTTGTGTGTAAGGGGTTCATCTGTACTAGAGCACTGAGAAGATATATCTATTATGTTTATATCAACTGTCCATTGCAGTAAGGAGTGATCAAGTTTTAGTATAGCTGTTGGGTCAAAAGAACCTACACTTCCATCACTCTGAAACAAATCATTTGGGCATGTTACCTTAAAATTAATAAATTTATCAATGGATTCATAATCACATAAACAATAATCCACAACTGAAAGACCACGGCTGGAAATAAAGGTAAAACCATTTGCATTTTTAGAACGGCCATTCAACATACAGTAGTTAGCATTAATTAGAAAGTCAATAAAAAGGTGTCCATGTGAGTTAACAACCTTATCTAAAGTGTCTCTTGTAGGGACGGAGTCCACTCCCTCCACATAGTCTAACAGGCTGCCACATCTGCTGTTAAAGTCTCCACATATATATGTAACTCCTGGGTGATGATAAGTATAAACCTGAGATAAGAGGGTGTCGAAGAAGGGGGAGGCATCCACATGCCTAGTAGAGTTCTCTGGTGAGAGATAACACACACAAGCTATCATTATAATGTTCATGTTAGATTTGTCCATTATTCTAATCCACATTATACCTTCATGTTCACAGTCTACAACATATACATTAAAATTCTGACATATTTCATCTTTTATTAAAAATCCGTGTTTGGCATTCACATGTAATGCAGTTCTATTGTGGCCAAACCACCGAAAACCCTCCACTGACAGCTTATCCTGTCCAACTAGATGAGTCTCAGCAATAGCGAACACGTCTATGTCATTACTATTAACAATATGTGCACGTAGTTTGCTATTCTCTGAAAGTAGGTCACAACTCCACCCTGCCACATTCAAGTACCCGCATTTGACCTATCTGTAGCGCTGACTGGTTGATGTAGCTTGACCGCGACCTGGTTGATCCCTGTGACCTCTGGCTCCATGACGTGGATCACGGTGATTCGCCTGACGCGTGTCATCACGTGGCTCATGTTGGTAAACACCAGCAAGTGTATCTCTGTCCACGTGGTCGCGTGTGTTGTCGTCCTGTCCCCTGCCGCCGCTGTTCCTGTCCCGATCTCGCCGCCGATTGCCCTCCTGTCTGTCGTTGTCCCTCGCACGTCCTTCTGGCTCGCCGTGTCGATCTGCCCGGTACAGTTTGCCGCTGCCGGTGATCCGCCGGTTGTCTCCCACAGAGTCCGCAAGCACTTTCATGTTTGATTCAAACATACGATGTTGGAATGTTTTATCCCACTGCTGAAATTGACTATCTCTCAGCGTTTTCTTTTCTTTCAGAATACTTATTTTATCCTGTAGAGTCCTACACTTTGCCACTATAACGCCGGGATATCTGCCGTTCTTGCTAGTTTTCCTGTTCGCGCTCTCAACCTGAATATCCCGAAGTCTGAGGCCATCTCGTATCAATCCATTGACCTTGGATACCACTTTTTCGCTCTCAGATTCTTGTACATTGCGAATTACAATGTTCAGTCTGATATCTTCATGCTGCGGCGAGTTAGATAAACTGCGTTTAGTGTCTTCTATGTCACGAGACAATTGCTGTTGCACGTGAGAGTGTGTATCTCTAATGTGGGTCAGATCTCTGTGTATGTCCTCAATTTTGTCTTCGAAATCCGTGCGGATTTTATTTGTTTCTGACGATATCATTCCTTCCAATTTACTTGTCATTCTATCTTCTAAAGACTGAAATCTGTTGTCAAGATGTTTGGAAAGATTTTGAATAGCCAGCCATACATCTGATATAGTTTTCGTGCACTCTGGCGTCCGTTCACTGCCAGTTATTTTCTGCGAAGTATAATTGTTACAATGTTCATGGATTTCACCCTTTTGCTTTTTAGTGATCGTGATATCTTCACTTACTTCGCTAGTGTCACTAAGGCCACGTTTTCGCCCGTCTATCAGATTATTTTCACAGGTAGCTGGTGACGCCATTACCGCATTCACAAAATCTTGCGAGGCCTGCACATCCATGAGTTACAAGAGTTCACACACTTACTTAAGTCAATCGGCGGTCCCAGGGGGTTTGATACCTCCGGTGAAGTTCAATATAGCTGTTCACACTGCTTATATATTCCCACGAAGTGTAATTTTCAGACAAAATTCACTTTTATCAGAGCTGTGAGAGTGTCGTGTTTTCACCTGTACGACCTTCACCTTCTTCCTTGACATGCGATCGTTGATGTCGTGTGACATGATGCCTGAATTCCAAATTCCAAGTTGATTTTATTTTTTACCACTTTAAAACTTTTATTAACTTTATTTGGGTGTCTATGACCTATTCTAAATCTTAATTATCCCCCCATTCATTGCAAATAACTATGGCATAGGCCCCACGTCGGCGACATCGCCCAATGGTGGAAGCAGACGTTAAACTTCAACCCAACAACAACACGATACCTGCAGTCCTAAATAGCTAGCTTTTCTACTATCACATGTCGCTGTAAGAACACCTGCAATCGGTCGACTAAAAGGGGAGAATGTCCTTGCCGTACAACCGTATATTGCCTTTTGTCGATAATTATTGAAAATAAGTAAAGATAATAATTTTGGTATTTAAGTGATGAAAATGCAATTATTTCGACATGACTTGAACTTTATGCAGGACACATGGTATATGATTTAAACAGTATTTTATTTCCATAAAACATGTAATACACAACATTCAGAATATATATATAACGATTAAGATATCAAATATATTGTTGGAAATATATATTTGCAATTATTCTTACAAAACTCAAATTCATATTAAGCATTGTCTACCTTTATACATGGTATATTGGTTAGTAATTAAGCGACATAAACAATTTTGAAGCATACTCTGCGTCACTACAAAATTGTCTCACTAGTTATGAATAAATATTTCAATTCTTAAATTTCAGTAAGGTGCCTAATTACGCCCACATACAATCATATACAAATAAAACAGAATTAGAGAGGAAGTGAATTGACAATGTTTATTACAGCTCGTCAACTAAAAACATGGGAGTAGAGCGAGATTACAGTGACTGTTTAGACCAGACTTTCCAAGTACTATATAACTTCCTTGAAGTGTTATAAACAACGTATGTGATCGATCTCTTACATAATATCCTTATTATCATTTCCTGTTCCGAGGACAGCTGTGCTTTATTGCTCTATGCCTGGCTGGCTGGTTGATAAATTAGATAACATCATTGTTGATTTAAGCTTTACCGTTCATGCATTGTATAATGTCTGAGAGACTACGTAGAATAAGATATATCTATAACAAAATGTAAATTATGCGGTTTTCTTTATGTTCAAGATGAATCCAACTATATTTAATATTTTTACTATCTTTTAAATGTCAAAAGCATGTGTTCCTTTACTGTGAATTGGCGAACAAAATCAAAACAAAGCAACTATTTGTTAATCCGGGATTAGGACGAGATAATTTTTATTGTCATTTACTAAAGTGAATCTATCATTTGTAATGGCTCAGATTGTTGGTGCCCTTTTCTCTGTAAGACTGGTAAATACATGTACGTTAACACATTACTGCCAGGTTTGTATACATCATTTTTCAAGTAATTCTTATTCGTATCCATTCGTAATCGGAAATCCCATATCGGGAGTACCAGAATTTTTTATCTAATTTGGAAAAGGTGAGGGAAATCTAAAAAAAACTAAAAGATTTCACTTTACAAAGATTTATAATTTTTTTCTCATATCTCATATGGCAGTTCAGTTGTAGAACGATTTGTTGACAACGACATTCTCATACACGTATCCGGTTGGGTAATTCGCGCAAGTAGGGTGCAGCGCAGTCAAAACACCGCTGAGTAGAGGGCGCGCTGATTGAGATTTACGACTGAGGAGGGCGGGTTTGTACCTAAATATAATCGCCGGGGAGATTTTATCTATATATATAACATCACTGGATAAACTATAGATACCTTTGATTATTTTAAGTGTATACTTTCATAATGTTTGTATTGAAACCCCCCGTTATATAACTTCCCATTTATTTTATTCCTCTAATTAGGTTTCCCCGCTATTGACTGCATGTTTCCTTAGCTATTGACTGCATGTTTCCTTCGCTGTTGACTGCATGTTTCCATCGCTATTGACTGCATGTTTCCTTTGCTGTTGACTGCATGTTTCCTTCGCTGTTGACTGCATGTTTCCTTCGCTGTTGACTACATGTTTTCTTCGCTATTAACTGCATGTTTCATTCGCTATTGACTGCATGTTTCATTCGCTATTGACTGCATGTTTCATTCGCTATTGACTGCATGTTTCATTCGCTATTGACTGCATGTTTCCTTCGCTATTGACTGATGTTTCCTTCGCTGTTGACTGATGTTTGCTTCGCTGTTGACTATATGTTTCATTCGCTATTGACTGCATGTTTTCTTCGCTATTGACTGCATGTTTCATTCCCCTGATGAAAGAATAAGCATATATTCCGAATCGTCGTGCAGTTTAAAATTGATATGTTGTTATGATGTTGAAAACGTTTTGATACATTGCAGAGAATTGCAGATGGATCTTCAGCTTGAGTTCATCTCCGTGGTTGTTCTTAGACTAAGTTTCTCCACTGCTCCTACAGCAGGCTGTGAGTCATACAGTCTGAAAGACTTCATCCTTCCTGACTTCAGGGACAAATCAGTTTTTGATTTCCTTCTCTCTTCTCAACCAGGGGTTGAGAAACTGTGGATGTGCACCGTTAAATGCAGATTTGACACCAGATGCATATCCTACCAGTTCAACAACCTCACCAACACTTGCTGTCTTTTCGGATGTGGATTCAGCCAACCCGAGTCGACTTTTCAGCAAACCACAGAGAAAACAGGCTGGCAGCTTTATGGAATGGTTGGAAGTAGGTGTGATATGTGATTTATGATACAATTTCTTTCATATTCCTAGTTTATGCGTTCCACTGGTACAACGAATTACTATTACACCAGGCTTGTTATTTTCACACATATAGATGAAAGGGACTTCGGAGTATATTAAGACGAAATCATGTGAGTGGCTTTTTAGCCCCTTGACTATTTGTTATACATAAATTGTATCATTTCAGGAAATAACTCTTTCGGGCATGTTTGCGCTAAAAGTGACGACTGTGACTATGTGAACTCATACTGCAGAGATGGAAGATGTGAATGTATTCTTGGATATAGTTATGATCCAAACACCGGAATCTGTGTCACAGGTATGTATACACATCACAATGAAATAGAACGTATTCACTTTATGTCGTCATGCCTTGGATAAATGGAGGACACAAAAAGTAGCATTCATACAGTTGAGCTTCTAAATATTAATTTGAATGATTGAAATTTTACTAATCGGTTTGATGGAACGTGTTCTTAATTTTCCCCCTTAGATTTGACTTATGAATCATTAATTGAACATTAAAGTGTAGCATACAAAATAATTTCTTTCCAATATTTACTTCATAAGCTCGTCGCTGATTGGCTGGAAAGAAAGTGCAAATTGAAATGACTCCTAAAGGTTAGATCAACTCAGATCAAGAAGCAAAACGATGAAGGAATGACATTTTGGAGCTGATTGCAATGTGATTGCTCAATTGACAACAGTGGTTTTGTTTTTTTATTTGTTCCCTTAGGTTACATAGTCAAAAATGTACAACATAAAACATATAGGTATAACAATAGAAGTTAAGGAAAGATTCCTTTTAGTATACACATATAATTAGCTATTGAAAAATCGGACCAGTTGAATTTTTCAGTTTCATTATTTCTTTTGGAAATGAATTTTTCTAATAGAAATATCTGTTTTAATCGTTTTTTTAATCATTGATTTTTGGAATCAAGTTCTTTATATTAGATAAATTGATATATTTTTGGCAGAAATAATGATTTGATTCATTAACGCATTTTTGTGTAATGTAACAAACCAGATCAAATATTTCGAGAAATTTATCTTTTGCGGAAAATTGTTAATAATCCAAAGTTCCAGTTCATTCCAAAATTTCATGGTTTCACAACATTCCCAGTATACATGACAGATACTCTCAGAAATATTATTGCAGAAGGTACATAAATCATTGTCAATGAGTTTCATTTTCAATAGTTCCTTCTTAGTATATATCACTCTTTGCAAAAATCTGAAAATCAAGAAGTTAAACATTTTTATAGCCATGTCTATAGAATTAAAAAGTCCTCAAATATTTGTTCCCATTTATGACAAATCTAAAGTTTATCTTGTTTTTAAATCAGCTTCTCATAATACAATCTTGACCCTTTTGTAGGCCTAAGAATTTATTTTGGTAAATATCGATATTCACGTTATAAGAAGTAAGGATCCGTGTCTGATTAATTGCACATTTCCAATAATTTGGGAAGATGTGAAGAAGATGACTATAATCCAATATTGTTCCTCTTATTTCATGTTTTGTTTTTATATCATCAAAGGGAATGAATCCAAGTTCTTCACAAATGTCTTTAATAATCAGTAAGCCCTTATCAGCCCACTGTCTGATAATATGGTTAGGGACCTTGAAATTATGATTAAGCCATAATGGCTCTGCTAGCAAGTAATCAATGTTGTCCCCATCAACATACAGTTATTCCGTCCTACGAAAACCTCTTTCCAAAAAGGGTTTTCAATGTTGAAAAGTTTGGCAATGTTTGCACCATATTTAAAAATATCATTGAAAGATATATCACTTGGATTAATACTAGGTGCTTTCTTATGATAAAGTTGATAATTTTAGAGCTTCAATAAATGTTTTTATATCAACCATACCCAATCCTCCTTCAGTCTTTCATTGTGCTCCTTTTTATTTTTCCTATTTTATCATTCAAGATAAAAGTAAAGAATATCTGTTCAAGGGATTTAATAAAGTTATTTGGAGGATTGGGCAATGAGCTGAAAATATGTACTAATTTAGAAAGGGCTAGTGTTTTAATGACCGTTATTTTCCCGATCAATGTTAAATTTCTCTTTCTCCAGAGACAACAGTGTTTTTTGATTGGTGTATATCTTTTCCAGATTGTACCATGTATGGAAATGCCTTTCAAGTACAACAAGAGTATGGAATTGAGGAAGAAAATATTAACACTTTCGATGACATGAGTCTGGGAGATTGTATGCAGGCATGCTTGGACGTGGGTTCCTATGTCTGCCGAAGTGTAGACTTCAACACAAACAGTGGTCGATGCCATCTGTCTAACAAAACCTGGATGGCCGTACCACCTGAAAGTCGTATTAGTAATCCTGGGTGGTTGTTTATCAATCGTCATTGTGCTATTCAATGAAAGCAAACACCATAAAACCTTTACTTGGTCTTGACACTGGCATCTCTGCCACTCACTGGGGACCGAACACTATGAAACTTAACTGGCATCACTCGTATCATTGCTGTAAATTAACAGAGAACGGTATGAAACTTAACTGGCACCACTCGTATCATTGCTGTACACTAACAGAGAACGCTATGAAACTTAACTGGCATCACTCGTATCATTGCTGTACACTAACAGAGAACGCTATGAGACTTAACTGGCATCACTCGTATCATTGCTGTACACTAACAGAGAACGCTATGAAACTTAACTGGCATCACTCGCATCCTTGCTGTACACTAACAGAGAACGGTATGAAACTTAACTGGCATCACTCGCATCCTTGCTGTACACTAACAGAGAACGGTATGAAACTTAACTGGCATCACTCGCATCATTGCTGTACACTAACAGAGAACGCTATGAAACTTAACTGGCATCACTCGCATCTTTGCTGTACACTAACAGAGGACGCTATGAAACTTAACTGGCATCACTCGCGGAAAGTTCACTTCAATCAAGAATGGAAACGTGCCTTCTCTGGAGCGTCACGTGCAAGAACTAAACGTCTGGTGATGTCTTACGTCAGAGCTGATGAACCGTTTGAAATCGTCAAGGACGCCATTACTAACTATGCTGCAGAAAGGGAGGTAACAGTTAAAAAAGTAACACTTCTGAAACACTGGAAAGGATATAACCCTACTTTTACTATCTCGTTAACTGTTCGAGCTGAGCGCATAAATTTTGTTCTAGAACTGTATCGTCAACCAACACTACATCGTCAGCAAACAACAGCAAAAGAATATCTTCAATTTCTTCTGTGACAAAAATACCTCGCAAACCACTGTTTCTTAAATTTAAAGCCAATTCATTAATAAAGACGGAGAACAAAACAGGACGTAGCATACAACCTTGACAAACGCCACAGGTTGTTGTGAAAGATTCAGATTGTAATCTATCCTTAACTATACAAGCCTTAACTTTACTATACATATCTTGAAGAAGATTATACATTTTACCAACTACACCCTTATTATGCAATACATAACTTCTGCCTATCCACAAAGTCAAAAGCCTTACGAAAATCGATGACTACGCAATAGCCTTCTATGGTCAGAATTCACGGGAAGGTGATGTTAACGCGGACATTAGAGATCATCTGTACCTTCTGAAGAAACGTGCTAAGTATCTACAACGTGCACTGACTGAACGCAACCTGGTGTCTGTTGTTCCTGTGCATGACACCAAGGAGTATACGTACTCATCCAAAAGTAATTCTATATGAACTATAATAGACTATGTGTTTGTGCATATTGACTATCTTAACAAATGCCATGGGTATATCATTGATTCTGGCGTACCTTTTTGTTTATCAGATCATAAACCTGTACTTGTTTTCCTACATGAACATCACAATGTAATCTATTGTAAGAGTCAACGAGTAAACTGGCGTAAAGCTAGTACTGTAGACCTATCTCTCTACCGCTACGAAACGGAAAACTACTTCCGGGATGTCACTCTTGACACCTTAAACCGTATTGGAAAAAGGACAAGTTAAGGCCACTGCATGACTAAATGATAAGGTGTCGCCGACTTTGGAGAGAGTCAGGTAAATCACATAGTTCTACAGATGAGCATTATATTAGATACAAAGAGGCTAAGCGCATATTTAGAAAACAACATCGTAAATCTAAGCACCATTCCATTGATGGTAAGCTTAACGAAGTAGCTAAAGCCGCAGAGATAGACATTAGCGAGTACTTTAAAGCTGCAAAACATAATTCAAAACAGAAGACTAATATTGATACACTCTCATTTGTTGGCACTACCGCAACTGATCCACAAGGTATATATGTAATAGCTTTCATAAGTACTTTAGCACCCTTGCAACACCTGTTATGCATGACTGTTTTGATAAAGACTTCTCAGAGTATGTTACACAACAAGTTTATGATATTGCATGCAACCAGAAGCTTGGTGATGTTAATGTGAAAGATTCCCCTCTATCTATTCCATTTACTGCTAACGAAATATGGCGTGTAGTTAAATCCTTCAAAACTGGCAAGTCCCCTGGTCCAGATTATCTCACGAATGAACACCTTAAAAGAACCTTGTTCTCTCACCTTGTCACTTTATTCAATGTTATTGTCCAATGTAAATGCTTTCCAACAGCTTACCATGTAGGTAAAATCTTACCAATTCATAAAGGCCACGGAAAAAGTAAATCTGATCCCAACAACTATAGAGGCATTACCTTAACATCAGTTCTTAGTAAACTATTAGAACGTCTAATTTTACACAGAATTGAAGACTGGCTATCTTATAAAGTTGTATTTCCCCATCCACTCAAATTTGGTTTCCATAAAAACGCTGGTGCAGAAACTGCATGTTCCACCCTAATTGAACATATTTCCTTCTACAGCGAAAGAAATTCTCCTGTTTTCTGTGCCTCTCTTGACAACGCTAAGGCGTTTGACAGGGTATGGTTAAATGGATTATTCTTTAAGCTACATAAGCTTGGTATTACGGGTAAAACGTGGCGTATTTTATGTAATGCATATTCCTCAATGAAAGCCTTTGTAACTTTCTCAGGCTATGACTCTGAATTATTCCCTGTTTCACAAGGTGTTTGTCAAGGCGGTGTATTGTCAACTTGGCTCTTTACTGTATATATACATGACTTAATTTGTCAGCTTGATTGTTCTGGATATGGTTTGAGTTTACCATGGGGACACTACCCTGGTCAACTACTAACAGACGATACTACACTTGTTAGTAGTTCTCCCTCATCCTTACAGTGTCTGCTTGATAAATCTGATGAGTATGCACGCAGATGGCAACTTGTATATAATGTGAGCAAAAGTGCACTTGTTATATTTTCAACCCATTGTAAGTTGTTTACTAATGTACATACCACGGGTGGAAATAATGAACTCCCTTTACAAAACTCTGTCACATATGCCGGTGTATCACCTAATGACCGTATTGAACGTGCTTGTGAAACACTTAAGAAGCTAATTCATAGCAACATTAGTTCTGATTTGTTCCTTGGTGGGCTAAATCCTCTAGTCTCTGTAGGTATCTGGGAAAGGGTTATTTTACCTTGTTGCCTTTTTGGATGTAATGTATTGGGGCAGTTTAAACAAAATGAATATGAAATGCTTGAAATTGTCCAAAGATATTTTAGCAGAAGAGTTCTACCTAAACATACACCAAGGCCCGCCTGTATAGATACACTTAATTTCATCTCTGTTCAGGGATATATCGACAAGCACGTTCTTCTCTTTGTTGGAAAATTGTGTAGATCAAGAGATGATTTTTATTTCAAACAGGTATTTATTGGCCGTATTCTACAGTTGTATGACACTTACAATACCACGAAATGTTCTATGTCTCCTGTGTATAATATTATTAGAACTGTACATAAATATGACATGTCACATTTATTTCATGATTATGTTTTTAAATCCACTTTGCCGTCTAAATCTGCTTGGTCCTCCATTGTAAATGAACGAATAAGAAAATATGAATCTTGTATGCAAGAGAAACAGCTGCTCTCAAGACATGATATGCTTACATGTAGATACAGAGCTATACGATCAAACAGTCCAAATCGAATCTGGAAAATGTGTGTTATATATCCAGAAAACAAAATCACTGGCTAATATTGTTAAGCTTAGTACATCACGAATCCAGTCTGCTGAATGCATATGTGGTATTGTTGCCAATGATATTGTAATACATCTTTTTATGTTTTGTACTCTCAAAAAGCAAGTGCGAAATGTACTCTTTGAAAATATATGTCTTATTATGCCTGTAGATAGCTTTGTTAACCTCTATTCACAAGATGACGACTTAATAGTTTCAACCCTTCTTGGGGGACTTCCCGAATGTATGACATCTATAGAATTACCAATATTGTATTCAATAATGATGTACACCTAAAACTTCATTCATGAATGTAAACATTTATTTTCACATCATTTTCTATTGTAAGTATTGAATACGTGTAGTTCCTTACCCCTGTTATTATATATACACATGTATCTGCTTGTAATCTTCAAACTTGGAGGAATAAAAGCAATCTACACAGCAAAAATGGTGTTTGGATATTAAACACAAACCCAAACACATATCTTGTCCTGTTTTTTAAACACATGGAATTTCAAAACATGTTTAATTCCCAAACACGTTCCGTAAAGTGTTTAATATCAAAACACATTTGGGTTAGAACATGTTGTATAAAGTGTTTTGATTTTAAACATGTTTTGAAAGTGTTTTGATTTTAAACATGTTGCGAAAAGTGTTTTGGTATTAAACATGTTGTGAAAAGTGTTCTGGTATTAAACATGTTGTGAAATGTGTTTTAATTTAAAACATGTTGTGAAATGTGTTTAAATTCAAAACATGTTGTGACAAGTGTTTTGGTATAAACCATGTTGTAAACTATTAAACTAAATGTTTTCTAAGATATTCAAGACCTTAAACAAAAAAGAGATGTAATCTTTAGCAAACAGACAACAATCACAAACGGCAATGAATTAAATATTAGTTTTGCAAGTTTTTCTTTAGTTCATAAACAACCTTCTAGCAACTCACCGTATGATAGAAAGAATATTAATACATTTTGATGAAATAAGTTTTTTTAACACCTTAAATACTTGAAATCAATAACTGATAACCAATAATTTTATGAATGATATAAAATTTGATTTTATGATCTAGAGTCAATTAAAAACATTATGCAACACAATATGAAGTAACTTGCAAATGTGAAAATATGCTAAAAATAAAGAATAAATGAAAAGATAAGACATATAATAGGTTGACAATATTTATTTGTTTTACGGCCAAATTTGACCTGATCAAAATTTAAAAAATTACAGATGGATAGCGACAGCAACAAACTGTGGCTCTTCAAGTTGTGCATGATTACATGATGATCAAAATATGTGAGGGACTTGTTGGTGATAATCAGTAGTCTGGGTGCTTCCTTGTGGCAGCTGGTCAGGTCATAATTCTTCAACTAAAAAGAAAAGTGAGAAATACTACACTTACTGTTCTACTGAATTTAAGTGAAGAACTTCAAATAAGGAATCTCATACAAGTGTCTTCTGCTATCATATATAATTATGACAGCAGCACTTGATCAAAAAATTTATTATCCGAGGGGTTTTCGGTAGCTAGTTTGGTAATAACTTTGCCACACAAAAATGGAAGTTTAAATATAATTCCAAAGCCGCATAAGATTCAATTAGAACATATATAAAGTTGTTGCCCATGCTTTGGTTATGACCTCATAAAAATGCAATCAGCAAACGAAACCTTAAAAATTAATGACTTTTAGAATAATATCAAGCGATAACTTACATTACCTTTTGAGATCATGTTTGGTGAGGCCTTTTTGCTGTTTCTTGGGACTGTCATGGCTATTTCAGTCAGCATGGTCATTTCTAAAACAGCATCGGTGGTGTCGCATTGTTATCAAGATCTTCATCCTAAAAACAAAGTTAACAAAAGGTTCCATGAATTCGTATCATATCGTGCTTTCTTCATAAATAATCAGCATCATTTCCAAAGACTGACTATACATGCTAAAAGGAATGTACCACTATGTTTAAGATGGAAAATGTGATCACAATAAAATAAAATTAAATGTTTCAAATTGCAAGACAATGTTTTTTTCTAATCTCAAGAAACATTTTTAAATCAACATACAATGTTTGGTTAAGCTATGATAATCCATTACCATCCATTTCACACAAAAGGCCGCAACTGATTATTTCATGATACTTGAATATTTTTCTAGGACTACATATGTTCGGGTTGTGTAACGAAAATTTTTGACCGTCAGGAGACAATTTATTCGCCATAGACTTTCTTTGGAAAAATTGAAGGAAAAGTCCTTTAAAAAAACATACTACTGTCCCATTAGCGTAGCATAAATAATTTTCATGAAATAAGCTATTAATGGATCAGCATAAAACATTTAAACAATTCAATTGAAATTCCCATAGCTTTATGTACACAACTTACTAATTGATTATTTGGTCAAGTGACGAAATTAAAATATTAACAATATTTATCTAATGCATTGTCAAGAACAATAATTTGATATTATTTCGTTTCTTTTTCAGTTCCGTTTTATCTCATTTCATGTTTTGTAAAAATCCCAATTTTAGTAGTTCAGTAAAAAACATGTCCGAACAACGTGGTTTTGATTGTTCATTACATGGCGCCCAATGTGGGGCACGAATTTAATACAATTGTGCAAGAAAGCAAAACAGTGACATTCAGTGACAGTAAGTGTTAACAGCGCAATCATGAGCGAAGAGGAAACAGGCAGCGTTCAGATGGAGAGGTTGAAAGCAGTGCGAGCGGGGCATCGTATGACGGTAACGAAATATGTTCGCGAGGCGGAACATTTGATAGACTCATTTAAAAATGATAATGAGACAGAGACAAGCTTAAACAGACTTCATGTGATTAAAGACATTTTGAAAAGGAAAATAGACATTCTATCAGATTTGAATGAGAAAATATTAGACAATTGTGACGTTAGTGGCATTGAAAACGAGATCGAACATGCCGATGAAATTAACACGACAATCATGTGCACATTGAGAAAAATTGAAACAGGCATAAAAACAAAGGCAGTGTCATCTTCAGATCCAGTCCCTTTTTCAGTTAACAATCAAATTTTAGATGTTCAACATGACAACATTCGAACGAATATCGACTCAAACATCGGTGACAGTGAAAGGGAGGTAACTCACGAGAGAGGAAACGCAAACAGGACAGTAAATGGGGACTCAAATCAGTATGAACAGTTGAAACCAAGGTTACCAAAGCTAACAATTGATAAATTTAGCTGAGATGTGACAAAATTCCAAACATTCTGGGATATTTTCCAAGCGTCAGTAAACAGTAATTCCCAAATGTCAAGTGTTGATAAATTCAGCCATTTAAAGGGGCTGTTAGAAGGGAGGGCAGCTCGGGCAATTGAGGGTTTGTCGCTCACAGAGGCAAATTATCAGGCAGCTCTAGATATCTTGCAGGAACAGTTTGGCAATATCCAAATGACCATTTCAGCACACATGGATGATTTATTGAAACTTCCTGCTTGTGATAGTGATCAAAAGTTGTCACAACTCAGGTTCGTTTCCGACAAAGTGAATGTAAATATCAGAGGCCTTGAGTCATTGGGTGTTACGTCAGAACAGTATGGCAGTTTTCTCATACCTGTCATCATGTCCAAGTTACCACATGACATTTGTGTACAAATTGCAAGGCTGACAAAACAAGATGTATTGAAAATTGATGACCTATTAGATATACTGAGAAGTGAAATTCATGCACGTGAGATGAGTTCATCTATCAAGGCAAGAGAAAGAAAGTTTATTGAGCCAACAAAATCAGGCCCTGCAGTAAGGAGGAGTTTTCCAGCCAGTGCATCTACTTTCACATCAAATGTTCAGACCAGGCACAGTAACAACAACTGGACACCCAATTGTGCATTTTGCAGAGAACAACATTATTCATCTTCATGTGATAATGTGAAAAATGCCAATGATAGAAGACAAGCTCTCAGAGAAGCACAGAAGTGTTTTTTATGTTTCAAAACTGGACATCATGCATTTCATTGTAACAGTGGAAAATGTTGCAAGGTTTGCAAGAGAGCTCATCATCATTCAGTATGTAAACAGAATGGAAGTTCAGTGGGTCAACAAACACAAACCAGAAGGCAAATGACAGATGGCGAAAACACCATTACAAGTACAACAACCGTGAGAAAGGAAAAATCAAAGGTATTGTTACAAACAGCCACAGCATATGTGTCGTCAGCACACAAAAACCAGTCAGTGAGAGCAAAGATCCTGTGACAGTGGTAGTCAGAGGTCTTACATCACAAATTCTATGGTAAGAAAATTAAGGTTAACACCTCTGAGAACTGAAACACTGAACTTGAACACTTTTGGAAATGACAATTTCACCAGGAAAAGGTGTGACCTTGTGTCATTTCAAATTTTCAGCAATGAGCATAATGAGAATGGGACATCAGTACATGCTCTCTCATATCCAAACATATGTTCTCCACTGAACAATGAAGTAAACATTGACAAATACACTCATCTTCAAGGACTAGAACTAGCAGACTATAACAAGAGAAACAATGAGAGTGTGGACATATTGATTGGATCAGATTTCTATTGGGACATAGTGAATGGAGATGTGATCAGAGGGGATTCAGGACCAGTGGCACTCGGTAGTAAGTTAGGCTGGATTCTGTCAGGACAAGCTGAAGGATCAACAGCGAACGACACTGGGAGTATCACAAATCTCATCATTGAACAAGCAAGTTGTGGAACAGTTCATGAAAACCAAGGGGATGAACTTGTTGAACAGTTGAAGAGGTTTTGGGATGTAGAGTCCATGGGTGTACATGACATTACAGGTGAACAGAAGGAACAGTTCTTACCAGACATTCATTTTGACAAGAATCAAAACAGGTATGAAACTTCTCTTCCATGGAAGAATAGTGTAGACATTGAAATCAATTCAACATATAACATGTGTCATGCAAGACTATTCCAGCTAAGGTCACGATTGAGGTCCAATCCAGAACTGTTTGCACAGTATGACCACATCATACAAGAACAGGTCAAATCAGGCATAATTGAAGAGGTCCCCGTAGCTGAGTTGAAACATGAAGATTCGAACTTCCTGCCACATCATGGTGTTGTGAAGGAAGATAGAAAAACAACAAAACTCCGAATAGTTTTTGATGGATCGGCAAAGGATAAAGATGGGATTTCTCTTAATGACAGATTGGAAACTGGACCAAATTTGACTCCTCACATATTTAACATTCTGCTCAACTTTAGAACTTATCAGATAGGGCTGACAGCTGACATTGAGAAGGCGTTTCACCAGATTTCTATAAACAGTGAAGATAGGAAGAAGCTCAGGTTTTTGTGGTTTGAGAACTACCAAAATTTTTTTAAACCAACAATCAAGCAATACCAGTTTTGTAGACTTGTGTTTGGACTGACATCCAGTCCAGCCATACTGAACAGCATCATTAGCTTACATTTGGATGGTTTTCAAACTTCACATGATAGGACAGTGAAACTACTCAAGGACTCAATATATGTAGATGATCTAGTGGCTGGGGCCAATGAACAAGATGAAGCTGTAGAAATCTACAAGGAAGCACATCATATCATGACAGAAGGTGGTTTCAGTTTCAGAAAATGGAGATCAAATGATAAGTCTGTTCAACAAGAAGTAAAGGGGTCAGATTATGTTGACAATGAAGGTGATGTTAAGGTTCTTGGAATTATTTGGAACTCACATGAGGACAAATTTAGCATAGACTTGAAGGGACTTGTGGAATATGGAAGAAAGCTACCAGTCACAAAGAGGTCTATTCTCAAGATATCAGCAAAGATATTTGACCCATTGGGTCTACTTTCTCCATTTACAGTTCGGTGAAAAGTACTCTTCCAAGAACTTTGTAAGGAAAAGGTAGCATGGGATGTGGAACTTGCTGGGAAGTTGAGAACATGGTGGGAGTCTTTGTTTGATGACATTGAGCTGTTATCAAGTATTCACATACCGCGAAGCTACAGCGTAGGGAGACATGAGGTTATCAACAGACAGTTACACGGGTTCAGACAGTTACACGGGTTCTGTGACGCATCGGAAAAGGCACAGGCTGCAGTTGTATATCTGCGTACAGAATACAGTGACAATGAGGTGGAGATCCAGATTGTGGCTTCCAAAACAAAGGTCTCGCCAATGAAGAAACAGTCCATTCCCAGACTTGAGCTATTGGGAGCAGTGTTGCTGGTTCATTTGATGAACACAGTTATCAAATCATTTCAGACAATTGATTTCAAGATCCATGGACATTTCTACTGGACCGACTCGTACACATCCCTCTGTTGGATAAAAAACTCTAAACAGTGGAAACAATATGTACAGCATCGAGTTCATCAGGTTCATCAAGTAAGCAAACCTGAGGAATGGAAATTCTGTCCTGGATCAATCAATATTGCAGATCTACCGTCACGTGGTTGCACAGGGAAGCAGTTGTCAAAACATGAGGAATGGTGGAAGGGACCATCATTCCTGCATATGGATATGAAAGTGTGGCCCAACATTTCAACTAGTTTTGAAAGCAAGACAGCGGATGAGGAAATTGTTAAAACACCAAGAATGTTGGTGTATTCACTGTTAGCTACGGAAGATGTCACAGTGAACCTTGAGAACATTATTAACACTGAAAAATACAGTAGTCGTTCAAAGTTAATCAAAATAACAAGCCTTGTTCTGAAATTTATTGCTTTGTTAAAGGGTTCAACAAGAAAGGTCCAGATTGAAGCACAGGACATCAGAAATTCTGAAATGCTCTGGATTCAATCAGTTCAAATATCAGCATTCCAGGAACAGCTGCATTTCCTTCAAAATAATCCAAGGAAAACACTTCAATACAAGAACATCGAGTTGGAGTTGAATGATAAAATCATACGCTGTAGGGGTCGCATTAATGAAGCGGACATTTCAGAGAGTTCCAAGTGTCCCATTCTGTTGCCAAACAACCACTCCTTTACGGCACTAGTCATTCAAGACTTCCATCAGATGACCTTACACAGTGGAGTGAAGCATACTCTCAACTCTTTAAGACAGACATTTTGGATCTTCAAGGGTAGAGCAGCTGTAAAGAAGATACTACGAAAGTGTTGTCTGTGTAAAAGGTATGAAGGGAGACCATACAAATCTCAACCAATATCAGATCTTCCAGATTATCGAGTAAGTGACAATCCACCATTCTCGTACACTGGTGTGGACTATGCTGGTCCACTCATTCTTAGTGATCAACGAAAGGCCTATGTATGTTTGTTTACGTGCGCTTCAACCAGAGCAGTACATTTAGAGTTAACCCCTGACCTGTCAGTCAAGTCGTTTTTGGCGGCTTTCAGAAGATTCACCAGTAGGCGAGGTTTGCCTTACAAGTTGGTGTCAGACAATGCTAAAACCTTTAAAAGAGGTGGCATAGACATTGGAAAGATTGTCACGGCATCTAGAACTCAAAATTATATGTTGAATCATCAGGTGTCGTGGGAGTTTATTGTTGAGAAAGCTCCGTGGTGGGGAGGCTTCTGGGAAAGAATGGTTCAGCTCATGAAGAGGTGTGTGCAGAAGGCCGTAGGTAGATCATCATTTAACTTTGAGGAGTTGAGAACATTGATGGTTGAAATCGAAACCACAGTAAATAACCGACCAATCACATATGTGTATGATGATGACAGTAGCCTATCTCACGCACTGACGCCTTCAGACCTAATCTATGGTAGGAGAATTGCAGTTGGACACAATGAAGGTCACTGCGACCTCGTTAGTACTAACAGAACACTGACAAAACACATGAAGCATCACTTCAGACTGCTCACTAACTTCACAAAGTTGTGGAGACGTGAGTACTTGCTTGGACTCAGAGAGTACCATATGCATCAAACCAAGAACAACTCAGGTGTTTACAATCCTTCAGTAGGGGATATAGTCATCATTAAAGATGAACAGTCAGCTCGTTGTTACTGGAAGCTGGGCAAGCTGGTTGAACTATTCCAAGGAAGAGATGGGAGGTGTCGTGCAGCAAATGTTCAAGTTCTATCCAAACGTGGTTCCAAGAAAACTATGTGTATTCGCAGACCAATACAGCAGTTGGTGCCCCTGGAGGTGCAAGCTTAATGACAATGTAGCAGTAATGAAACATTCTGATGAACGTTTTAAATGTGTAATGGTCGCAATTATGAACATTTGAAATTATCATCATTCAGTATTAAGTGAACAATTAAGAAATTCTTTTTAACAGTCATGTTGACCATTTTGGTTACCAGGATGGTAACCAACCCGGGCAGTGTCAAGAACAATAATTTGATATTATTTCGTTTCTTTTTCAGTTCCGTTTTATCTCATTTCATGTTTTGTAAAAATCCCAATTTTAGTAGTTCAGTAAAAAACATGTCCGAACAACGTGGTTTTGATTGTTCATTACATGCATACAACAATTATCAATATGAATATATTTGTAAGAGAAGCCTGTAATATTCGAATGGTAGCTTTGAACAAGTATTGTTATTTGCTTCATGGTATGTCAGGTCGACAAAACGCTATATTATTTGAACTTTATTTTCATAATTATCTGGTTTCTTTTAAGCATAATAATTTCGTGACGTCTCGTGTATTGAACCAAATCTTACCTTGCAAAATGTTGATTCCTTGGTCTGAATAGTTCATTTGTCTAAGGAATTCAAGCACACCTTGTACCGTTGAATCTTCGTTCAAACTTTGAACACTCATGTCTGGTGGTATTGTCCGTTTTCAATGTATATAACAAAACGTATCAAACAAAGGAACAACTTCGCGCAATAATTATAATCAATTAAGGGGCAAGTTACTCTAATTGAACGCTGAATTCCTTTGTTCTGAAACCACGTGCCTTAGGAGAAAAATTCGAAACAAAGAGAACTGAAAATTTACTTTTGTTTCCTATCATACACACAAGCTTTATCTTGTTTTCATATATTTATTTAAAATCAATCTATGGGGGGAAATGTGAAAACAATTTTGGTAAAATTTCAACTGGTAGTAGTAAACTTAGATTTTTAAAAGTACACTGGCGTAACCTGTTTTCGTGGTATTTACAATGATGTCTGTTGTCTCAAACCTCTTACCGCTCCCAGCCAGTTAACGCTTATTTTATTGACCAGTTCTGAAAATCATTGACATTTCGTGCTTGTTTTTTTTAACGTTTATTGTTAATCTAAAACATATATACATATTTTTGCGAAATTGTTTTCCAGTTGACCACTGTTATTCTAATCCTGTTCGAATCACCTAACTTTTGAATATAATACCTGTTCAATTGATAGATATGAAAGATATGAAAGTATAGAATTGTTAAGTCTTATTAATCTTTTGCTATTTTGTATGACTTTCCGGTGCAAGGAAAATAATATATGTTTTTTCAACAGTTTGCTTTGCTTGCTCATCTTTAATCTTTAAGTACACGAAATTCAAGGTGTTTGGTGACAAAAGCTCTTCTGATACTATAAATAAACTCTAAGCAGCCGAATGATTTCTTTACTTTACCAGAAATAATTTAAGACATACTTTGCAAAATATTTGTGAAAATGAACTAATTCAATGACCATGTAAATATTTTAAACACATATCAACATCAAATTAAATGCTAAACGTATCGATCTGTGTTTTTAAAAAAACATTAACAATTTGAAGTTGTGGCATGTGTTGTATTGCCATAAATTAAATTTATAGAAATAAAATGAAAACGGGTGACACCAAATATAATGGTGAAAATTGTCATCTGTCATTGTCAACAAGATTTAACAAAATAATAAAACAACTGTTTATCTATCATGAAACAGCGAAAAGATATGTACTTGTATGTGATAATCGGCAATAACACTAATAGAAGTGGAGTTCTTTATAGCCTGAACAGGTAACAAGAGGGTAATTTATTCTGTTGATTCTTTGGGTGGTAATAATAATGATGAAATTGATAATGATGATAACAATAATGACAACAAAAACAATGATAATAATATGATCGTCATCGTCGTCGTCAACTTTAATATAAATATAATCACAATGTGTTTTTGTGACATTCAGAAAAAGGATATAATATCCATGAAAGCCAACATTATAGCAACTACATACGCATTCAAAATGTTATCACGACTACATGCTTTCTTATACCTAACTAATATGAGAATATTTTGTGGGTAGTACAATGTGTTTATATTTGAAACATGTTTTGATGTGTTTAGCATTTAAACACATTTCGCAACATGTTATGTGTGGAACATGTACGCAACATGTTTAAAATCACAACGCCACTTTTGAAGTAAAGTGCAACGTGTTTATATTTGAAACATGTTTTGATATACAACACATGATAATGTATGTGTTTAGCATTTAAACACATTTCGCAACATGTTTTGAGTAAAACATGTACGCAACATGTTTAAAATCCAAACGCCATTTTTGCAGTGTATCTATCTATGAAACCAAACATTGGTGTTCACACTCGCACTTGCACTATTCAAGGACAAACACACTATAAAACTATGAAACCAAACATTGGTGTTCACACTCGCACCTGTACTATTCAAGGACAAAAACACTATAAAACTATGAAACTAAAAAATGGTGTTCACACTCGCACCTGTACTATTCAAGGAAAAAAACACTATAAAACTTTGAAACCAAAAAATGGTGTTCACACTCGCACCTGTACTATTCAAGGAAAAATACAATATAAAACTATGAAACCAAAAATTTGTGTTCACACTCGCAGCTGTACTATTCAAGTAAAAAACAATATAAAACTATGAAACCAAATATTGGTGTTCATACTCGCACCTGTACTATTCAAGGACAAAAACACTATAAAACTATGAAACCAAACATTGGTGTTCACACTCACACCTGTACTATTCAAGTAAAAAACAATATAAAACTATGAAACCAAAAATTTGTGTTCATACTCACACCTGTACTATTCAAGGACAAAAACACTATGAAAACTATGAAACCAAACATTGGTGTTCACACTCGCACCTGTATTATTCAAGGAAAAAAACACTATAAAACTATGAAACCAAACATTGGTGTTCACACTCACACCTGTACAATTCAAGGACAAAAACACTGTAACTATGAAACCAAAAAATGGTGTTCACACCCGCACCTGCACTACTCAAGGAAAAAAACACTATAAAACTATGAAACCAAAAAATGGTGTTCACACTCGCACCTGTACTATTCAAGGAAAAAACACTATAAAACTCATTCAAACACAAATAGCACGTCACCTACATGTCTCATTCTATCACTACGACCTCTTCCTTTTTGGTATAAAGATATTTTTTCAACAGGGACATGGATTGGTAAACAAGCTAAAAGCTTATTACAAAAACTCTACGAAAACACGATAGGAACATACATGTTATGGTAAATTTACATTAATGACAATTGTAATAAATATAACTCTGAAAAATCATCAAGTGCCACTAATGTCAGCCATAGTAAACCTGTGGGCTATTGTTCAAATTTGCACTAAATTTATGAACTTGTGCACTGTGATTAAAAGTTCATTGTTTTTTATATTTTCTGCTCTATGCATCATTAAGAACATTAATAAGAAAAATTAACTTGGTCTTCATAATCATGGCCACATGAACAAACAGTGTCCGTGAAGAATATGTTCTTACAATATCAATAGAGCGAACCTACAAATTACTGTTCAGCTACTAAAATCAAATAACCTTAGTCAAATAAAAGGTGTTGACACTAACATGGCCATATGACATTTTTGCTTGATAACTGCACAACTCCGTTCGAGATGAGATGATTTATAATCTGAAGATTTTATATACCTTCGATAATTATGATTTTACCTTCTATAATTCTTTATGAAATATAATGAATTTGAAATTGATATGGGCATTTCAATTAAAAACAATTGTCCAGATTTTGAAAAAGGTGAAGTATTTATTTGTAATATATCAAGAATTCTTTAACTGAGAAAAATATGTTTTTAATTTTCAAAAGCGAAAATAGGGATGACGTTACTTTTAACACTTGAAGTGATATAATATACTTCTTCTCATATCCTAAATATTGTTGACTTAACATTATTATATTTCCATATGTTAACACAAAACATCGGAAATTAAAATATGGAAACAGAAAAACAGGCTACACGAGCCTACATGGATATATATATATATATATTTCATTCTCATATATAAAATCAACGATAAAGTAGATTGATACAAAATGGAAATACATTGTACTACTCTTTCAGTGTGATCTGTATTTCATTCTAAGATTTACATTTGGTATCGACATAAAACGGAAACTATCAAGAACGGTTGGTATTATTTAAGAAACAGATCTTATTATTGATTCGTTGTCGCTATGTGACAAAGCTTTTGAACAGTTTGTTAGCTTATATCATAATATAAATACTATTCATTTCTCACTGTAAAGTAAATAATGATTATGTACATTTTAGTGAAATTTTCGCAATCTTAAGTTTGATGAACTTTGTGTTAATATACTGGTACTTATTCATTAATGGCATCGGTCAAGCCATGTACAATAGTAAGTTTGACCTTTTGAACCGCTTCTGGCAGGTTCTACTCTCAAAACGTACAAAGAAGATATTCGCTCTTGCTGCAAACAATGGACTGTATCAATACCAAATGATGCCATTCGGTTTGACAAACGCTCCAGCGACGTTCCTTTAAAATATCAGCTAATGGTTGGACTGTGTAGAAAGTTACATAGATGATATAATAATCATTTAGGCCATGGGAAAATCCTCTGAAGAGGATACGATTTGTTTTCTTTAAACTTACATAACAAAGTCTGAGAGACTGTTTAAGTCCTTGCCGTAGAAGTCCTCTTAATGGCCCCTCAGCTTTGAGTTCATCTTTTACTGAGTGTGATTTCAAATTGCAAAACAGATAAAAGTTGCTGCGGTCAAAATCTGGAGTGTAGGGGGACGGGTTAGTCGTTTAAAGCCACATTGTTGAAGTGCAGCCTGTGCAACACGACTCTTGTGCACTGGAGCATTGTCACGAAGAAGCATAACTCCAGCAGTCAACATTCTGCGCCTCTTTGGCATTACATCCGCTTTCAATTGCTTCAACAAGTCAGAATCTTGAAACCAGAAAATTGTCGCCATGATCTCAGCAGAAGGCTTTCATTGCATGTATTCTTGTTGGTGTCAGAATACCAGTGATTAATCCATGGTTCATCTCCTGTAACCAGACGGGCATGAAAGTCGGGATCAGCAATGTAGATGATTCAACTCTCTGGTGTTGATCTAATGCATTTAAGTTCCGTCGCATCCATCTTCTAGACGCCTTCGACATGTGAAAACGCTCATGAATTATGGTACAAACACGTCAAGGAGAATTTCCACACCCTGAAGATATCTCGTCCACCTTAAATCTGCGATCGGACATGATTAAGCCCTTGCAACCATATCATCTGTAATGGATTCAACAAGCCTTCCTGACAGTAGGTCATCGTCCAATTAACAGATTACCTTGACTGAGGAATAAAAATCAATGGCTAATAAGAATTGAAGTTTTCAAGGTTTTAATCTTTTAATTAAACTCAAAACAGATAAAAACAATGTTTATGTTGATGCACTTTCCAGAGTGTCATATACTTTATGATGTTCAACGTTTTCAAATTGCATTAAAGGGATAGAGCAGTGGTCAGCGCGTTCGGCTTCGGACCAAAATGTTCGTGGTTCGAATCCCGCCAGGAGCTAGGCAACTTTGTCTGCAGTAGAGAACTGTTCTACACGCAATCAGGTTTGGGTGCAATGCTACCTTGAAATACAGTGCAGTACCACCCATGGTTCGCTAGTTCCAGTCGTTGCTCGCAGGTTTCACGCATAGCTCGCATAGCCACAATTGTGTTGCGGGCTTTCTCCCTGCAATAATACTAGCAGCCGCGATGTAAGTGAAATAATCTTGAAAGCGGCGTTAAACACCAACTCACCTCACCTCACCTACAAAGGGCTGAAAAAGGGCACATTCGGTATCCTGGGTTTTACATTTAACTTTGGATCTTTCTGTTGCGCCATGGGTTTTCATCTATTCACTATCCGGATTCCTCTGGCCACGACTTAGTTATAACCAACTGCTTTGTTGACCAAGGACTTAGGTGAATATATTTAGCTATATATAATATAGTCCGCCACTGGACCTTATCGTGATGTGGTTGTTAGCGTGCTTCAGAGTCCCTCAGAGCTATGCCAGCCGGAGCTTACATGCTCCTGGTAGGGGCACCGAAGCTGGACAGGTCGACGGATAGGAACCAGACCAAAATTTGAGTTCTTCTAAAACCTGCTTTATATCTCTTAATATGCCTTTCTTTCCCCTCATCTTATCGATCCCATTCTCCCTGATCTATCCACTCTCTTTTGGATTCTTGTCATCCACGTGTTAAATAACTGAAATATTGGTCAAAACACGTTAAACCCATACTCACTCACTCACTATTGTATAGTGTTATTCTTAGTGACTCATTTGATTATACTACCCATTTGTATTAGTCTTTATTTTGAATTGAAACTCTTTGTTTTTTTATTAATTAAAATATTAGTTATATTAAAATATATATAATATTTGATGGTTTGATTGTGGACATTATCTTATTCCAAATTCACACGTAACATCAATGTACAGTCAGACCCCGATAATCCGGACCCCGATAATCCGGATCTCGTAGTATCCGAACGGTAGCAAACTGTAACCAAACTAATCTCTATGTAAACTCATTAAATGTTGATTCGTTAATCCGGTGATTCAGTCTCCGTATCCGAACGCTAATTAGCTGTAACGGATCAGTCAATTACAGCTATTTCTGCTTCATTAAACCGGCTGTTCATCAAAACGTTCGGTAATCAACATCAATGACAGTGGATTGACACGGGAGTTGAGCTTGTCAGCAGTTTGTGATTGTAATAAATTGATCTGTAATCGGCAAATTCTTGAAACCTGAGCGAGTGTCGAGAAATGCTTTTGTGCAATGATTGCTTATTCATATATGTATCCCAGTTGTTATGTGTATATGAAATAAAACTCATTAGATATTCGTAATATTCGTCTGTCTGTAGATGTGGTTCGTTTCAGTAGTCCGAACGTTTCACTATCCGAACGTTTTTGATGAAAAACGGAAGTGTTCGGATTATCGAGGTCTGACTGTATATAACCGACTGAAGATTGAAATTTGTAGTTCATTTTCAAAAGGTTTCATGAGTGTTGTAGCTACTCATATAGCGTCAACATTGGCAAGGAACATGCTGTTATTTACAAAACAATGAAAACTCATGATTATAGATGAATACCCCCTAGAGCGCATGTAGATGAATGTGCTCCAATTCCCAGTATACAATCTGTCAAGGTCCAGTGACATGCATATAACCGTCATGAATTACGACCCTCGCCAATGTTTACGCTACATGCGTGGCAACAACAACATGAACGCTCCCCTGATGATTATTGTTTGTAATGGTAACGGCACGGCTGGTGACGCGTGCATCTTAAGTCTCTTCTTTAAAGAATATTTTAAACATAATGCAGTTCATTCAATCTTGGAGAAAACAAAAGGTTTGTATTCCTTCTGAATCACTTATGCCTCACTTAACTAAAGTGAAACAATTTCAATACCTTTCTTTGAATTATTTCTAACAACTCATTTGAATCAGTTTGCATACACCTAGGTCTGTTTGTATTCATTAAGAATATTTTACAAAAGTTTTTCTAAGAATTTAATAAATTTAGAACCTTATGATACCTCTGTTTGTCTTAAACTGGTCACATGCATAAGTTATTAAGATGTAATCCACTGCTCAAAGTGACCACTGGGCAGTTTTTGCTTAATAGTCTAAACGTCCGGTTTCTGTGTCAAAATATCAAATTTTCAAATTTACAAAGGAGCATTCCTGTATAAGTAGAATCTTCAATTTTAAACAAAATTAATATGAAACAAATCGTTTTTGTGACTAACCATATAAAAGAAAGCCAGACGTCATTATAAATTATTAACTTATTGTGTCATTAAAACATACAACTCGTAATTCACAGTGTTTTTAACATAACTCCATATGGATATGTCAAGTTACTTTTTCACATAAGCCAGTCAGCAACGAGCATAGGAGTCATTGAAAGTGTTTGATTATTTAATTTAACTTGACATAACCCTCTAAGAAGCAATTCTCTGATCAGAAACACAGTGAGTTTCAAATGATAGGTGCTTTTTGCTCAGGAACCATTCTTTGAAGCTGGAAGCCAGGGTTCTCTTTGATTTGAAGAAAAGCCATCTGGGACAATATTGTTTTCCTCGGGTCTTTACAGACAGATATTGGCCTACTTCACCAGTTCATAATTGTTTATTCCTCGGCTACAAAATGAAAAGAAACACAAAAATACGGCCATAACTCAAGTCAATATCACTTTTGGATGAACCCAGACTGAAGTCAGTAAGATTTCTGTCGACTGTTATGGGACTGGGCCTGAAAATATGCCTACATAATAATACTTCTTTTTCTGTGTCCCTCTTTCTATGCATTTTTTATTTCATTAATATAGCTTTCAATTTTGAGTTTTAACGACAGACAGATTTCATTCAACTATGTATCTTTTTTTATCTAATTTCCTAAGTTACTTACAAATTGCCTTATGTTGATGTAAGTTTGAATATACTCAATATACTAGTACGTGACGTCATGAAGAGGACAACGAAACTGAGCAATCAACGTCATTACAGCTGACAGTCAGAGTCTAACCTAAAGAAGTCATCATGGCAGAATGCGCTTGTTAGCAAATGTGAAAGTGAGTTTGTACCTAATTCTACATTTACATCCATTTGTCGAATCCAGTTTTAATGAGTTGAACAATGATTCCATATTCTGAGGTGAGGTGAGTTGGAGTTTAACGCCGCTTTCAAGATTATTTCACTTATATCGCGGCTGCTAGTATTATTGCAGGGAGAAAGCCTGCGACACTATAGTGGCTATGCATTGCGGTGAAACCTGCGAGCATCGGCTGGAACTAGCGAACCATGGGTGGTACTGCGCTGAATTTCAGTGTAGCATTGCACCCAAACCTGACTGCGTGTAGAAGATTTCTCTACTGCAGACAAAGTTGCCGAGCCCCTGGTGGGATTCGAACCACGGACCTCTTGACCACTAATCACTGCGCTATCCCGTCCCCCCCCCCCCATATTCTGAAGATTGGTTCAACTAACTAACTAACTAATTAACTAACTACCTAAACAAATAATTATAAGTAAATGAGTAAATAAATGGATGGATGGATTGATGGAGAGATAAATAGATTGTCGAAAGAGATTTTAAATTATTTTTTACAAATCATCTTCACCAATAGTTTAAATATAACAGGAAGGACTTAATTTGGTTAAAATGTTAGTAAGTAGACACTTACATCCTATGTATGTACACTGGGCCAAAAAAGAAACTCATCACAGAAATTATCAGTTTTATTTATACATTCTTTAACATAAAATTACCGAATAACGAATGCCTGTGGATGGATAAAAAATGGCACAGAGGTTAACATGTGATTCCTGCAAACACTGGTGTAATCGAAAGCCTCATAGAACGTCATCGTCCGTGATAGCAGTAAGCCAAAGTCAGTACCTAGTGTTACCCCCTTGAGCATCAAGCACTGCTCTACTTCTCCGTGGCATAGACTGAATGAGGCGGCGAATTTGATGTTTAGGAATCCTTCACCACTTATCCTGCAATGCATACATTATATGCTGTAATGTCTGTGGTTGCTGCTGACGGCGTCGTAGACGTCGGTCCAACAGAACCCACTGATTCTCAATTGGATTGAGATCTGGGGATTTTGATGCAGTCTGTAGCGCTGCAGAAGACGTGAAATCGTGCTTTGAATCACGTTGAAGTGTCTTGCAACTGAACGGTGGCTTTCCCTTGGCATTTTGCAGATCGTATGTAGGAAAAAGCTGAGAATGAATCGTAATGGGACTGATGTGTTTATATACCCACTATTGCCAGGGTGAAATATCCGAAGTTTAACGTGCAACAAGCTTACAGATTTTCTGCATGCTAATTTCGGCACCTTATTTTCAAGGTGCATAATTTTGGCGACAAAACATCAAAAGATGCGTTTGAGTGCGTAACATTGTTGTTTTGACTTGTACTGATAATAATTTATCAAATTTAATCGATTTAAAACATTAATGGCTAAATTATTGCAATTTCAAAAGGTTGATTTTAGTGATGCTTTTCTTTTTTTGCCCAGTTAATATAAAGCGGTGATCAACTCGGTTATCAGTCAAGATTGGGAATTTGAATGGAAATGCTGGTATGAAGAAAACGAAAATGAAAACGATATTCTGTTGATGAAGAAATATTTGGAAACACAACATAAACTAATCATGTTGAGAGGTGATATACCCTACGAAAACACGTTGAAGTGACACAAAGTGTAAAAAGCTTCTTAAAAATCCTGCACACATGAATACTGAATATACCTTGAGGCTTAAGAGGTGAGGTGAGTTGGGGTTTAACGCCGCTTTCAACATTATTTCACTTATATCGCAGATGCTAGTATATTGCAGGAAGAAAGCCTGCAAAACTTTAGTGGCTATGCATTGCGAAACCTGCGAGCATCGGCTGGAACAAGCGAACCATGGATGGTACCACGATGTAATTCGGTGGAGCATTGCACCCAAACCATACAGCGTGTAGAATAGTTCTCTACTGCAGACAAAATTGCCGAGCCGAACGTAAGGCTTAAGAATCATTATTTAAATGAAGAAAGGTGAAGAGTGAATAGACGGTGCTTGTGAATAACAGTGTGAGTCACTCATGCGTTTGAAAATTGCTGCGTTGATTGGATGTAAGGAGTGACCGTTGAAGAAAAGGAAAGTGTAAGTGGATATGAACAACAGATGCCGAGGATTTTATCATTGTAAAGAAGATATTGATAGGACCTTTCGTTTGACAAGGTAAGCATAGATTATTTAAAACAAATTCTATAAGATTCATAAAGTTTGAGTATCATTCATGATCCATGCACTGCATGTAATTGTAGATAGTGACAGTTTATTTTTGAATCATACACAAAACATACATAAACGTACATGAAAACGAATCAAGGCAGCTACCAGATGAAGGTCAGATCATGTAAAGGCACTATTACAACATATTTGTAAGTTATAAAGATACTACATGTATGCAGATAACTTGCATAGGTGAAAGAGGTAAGCCTCCAAATAAATGGAGATCAACAAGAAACAACTCCAAGAACGCTTTAAAGGAAAAGGAGGCTTAAAGATTATAAGAGTGTCCCTGCAGATTGCACTCTGTTTGCGTTGACTGTGATGGGGGAGACTAACAGGCCCTCGTATCTTTAAAACAAAATATTAAAAAATTTAATTTTTTTTTTAGAACACCCCCTGAATAGAATTGTTCCTCTGTTAATAGTATATGGAAAGGCCAGACACTCCATTCGCCCCCACCCGCTTTCTTGACCGAATTCTACAATAAATACGCACGCAATCAATATAAAATCTATGCAAACATGATGTCAAATGATTTGCTTTTCTACTCCAACTCACTTAAACAAATAAATCTTTGGTGTTATTTAATGAGGACGGCCGAAGGACGATTTCCACGCCCAACTTAATGCTGATGGGACATATGGCCGCCCGTCACCTTGACCTTACCTGGCTGCAAGAACGGAGAATGAGAGTTATCTGTTCCTAACTTTGCATCAAACCAATGAGATCTGTCGCTGCGGCCACACACCCCGTAAGGTCAAGGTGACGGGCGGCCATTTGTCCCATCAGCTACCAATCAGCTACTTGCTGTAGATATTATTTCAATGACTTGATGTGGAGTGGAGCTTTTACAACATGGCAAATATATAGGTACATAGATAAACGCATGACGGTACATAAAGACATGGCGCCGGAAAACAGGCCTATTATAATGCAGTTTGAGTGAGTGAGTGAGTGAGTGAGTTGGGGTTTAACGTGCTTTGAACAATATTTCAGTTATTAAACACGTGTATGACAAGCATCGAAAAGAGAGTGGACAGATAAGGGAGAAAGGGATCGACAGGATGAGGGAAAAGACGGAAAGATAGGCATAGTGAGAGATAGACAACAGGTTTTAGAAGGACTCAAATTTAGTCTGGCTTCTACCCGTCGACCTGTCCAGCTTGGGTGTCCCTACAAGGAGCATGAAAGCTCCAGCTGGCATAGCTCTTAAGGTCTCTGAAGCACATAAACCACCACACCACGTTAAGGTATAGAGTCCAGTGGTGGAATGCAGTTTGAAAAAAAACAGACTGCTGAGGTATATAGTGAATTTCCTGATATGCTGACCCCATACATACCATATAAATATTTGGGGAGTGGAAATGGATTGTCATCTGAGGAATATGGGATACAATTTTCAACAGCACTACTTGAAATAGAAAACCACAATCTGTTCAATGAACATGCCAAGGGTGCCCCAAAATATAATGAGATTGATGAATTCATGTCAGCACTGATTTAGTGTTTCTGCATTGACAGTGAAGCGGACCAGTTGCAAGATAGACTTTTAGAAATATGGAAAAATTATACAATTAGGGAGGAAAACAAAAGTGTGAAAATGTGGATAAACAGCGAGAACTGACTGATAAATATACAATAATCGACACCATCGCAAAACCTTACGGACGGGGGGCCACTATAATGACTCAAATCTTAATTCCTCATAACTAGTGCATTGTGCACTACTCAAGCTAACCACATGTCACTTGCTAATCAATCTTAGTCTTTTGTACGGGGATAAAGGGAGTCTGAAAAAATAGACGCTGGTGGCGTCTATTCTAGGAAATACGGTATTTCATTTTCAAATATACAATTACTTCACGTGCGACCTTTTGACACCTATTAACATGTTATGTATATGTATCATCCCAACTGCGGATCCGCCCGATCTTAAGATGGGACGCGTCCCAACTTGGGATTGGGACGTCCCATCTTGAGATGGGTCGGGGGATACTAAAACATGTTAATAATATTCATATTTTATAATGAATAGTGTCAGTAAAACATGTTTTTAGATAATTTTGTTCTATTCTTTTAACATCTACGAAGAAAATTTGATTTGATGTTCATTTACTTCACTTTCTGACTCGGTTTCATTTGTTATCGAGTACGAACGATTCAACACTACTCAAACAATTATAAAGTCCCATTTGATTACTGATTGAATCACATTTGTTAAGCGACATAACAAAATCAGATCAATATATAGATTTATATTTAGATAATAGTTTTCAGCATTTTTCAAACGACCAATACATGAGTTGATCGAACAGCTGTAAACAGAGAGAAACCAAACGGCTCCACATTTCACAGAGACATATTTGTTTCTTAAATTCTGTACAAAAAGGTGGTATAAACTGTTTACAAACAAAGATATGAAGTTATTCTAATACAGATCCAAGTTTTACAACACTAGTGATAAATTGCTTTTTTAAAAATGTATATTTAAAAAACGTACCTGATACAAAGAAATGAATAATCCATGCAAAAACCATCTATAAGCAGAAATTAAGGTAATACACTGAATGTGTTAATGTGACAGCTTGGCATGACAGAGGACGAATGATTGGGCACCAATTTGCCCACCGTAGGTAGTGTTAGGCTAATACAACATATGAATGAATGAATGAATGAATGAATGGTTTATTCTCAAGAAGATCACAAAATGTGACATAGAGAAAATACAAATGTACAGTATGAGTTACGGGAGCATACGTAGACAGGTTTTTACGTAGTTACATAATTTCAGTTGTAATGCTTTATGCTTACAAGACATTAGAGATATAAATTTGTCTAAAGATGGGTTGTTACAATAATAGTGAGGAAGAAATGAATATCTAATGTTATTTAGTGATGGACAGTACAACACGAGATGAGCCTCATCTCCAATCGAATTCTTACAAAATGTACACAATCTTTCTTCTCTAACAACGTTATACCATCTACCCGTTTCTATTGAAAGTCGGTGGTTACAGGTTCTGATTTTAGTTAGCCAAATTCGAACATTTAATGGGAAGTGTAATAAATAGCTTTCAAGGTATGGGGATAACTTAAATTCATTATAATATTGACCTTTTGAAGATTTTGATTTACATTCGTTCCATTGTTGAAAAAATTGGTTACATAAAATAGATTTAACGTTACATTTAAGCCAATTTCTATTTGCAAAATTTTGAGATAGCCACACATAACTTAAGCCAGTACCTTCCAAAGTTGTTTTAACAACATTGATAAGTGGTAAATATACATTTGGGTCATTATATTTCATTATATACATGATTCTATATAAAATACTCGACAATGTACCAGTTGATGAGATTAACTTCCACCAATATGAAATAATTCTAGTCTTAATGAGTACATCAAGTGAGTACCTTCCCAGTTCCCCATATACCATGTAGTCTGGGGTTGACTGTTTAAGTTTTAAGATATATTTACAAAATTTCAAATGTACCCTTTCTAAAAGAATACTTTTCTCGAAACCCCAAACTTCGGCTCCGTATAACAAGATTGGTTGAACAAGGTTATCAAACAGTTTAAGTTGACAATCAACTGGAATATCTTAACAGGCGCAGTTTTCTAAAAACAGCGTACATTGCCCGTGAGGCTTGCTCAACAATTCTCTTTTGAGCTTTAAAAAATCGACCAGTGCGAGTAAATAAGATACCCAGATATACATACATGTATTCAGAAACCTGTTCAATAGTTTGCTGTTGTAGCGTGAAAACATGATTATTTTTATCCAATGGAGACACCATAAGCCCGTGTTGTTTTGACAAATTATAATCTTGTTTATCTACTTGGCGACTTGCTTGAATGTATCAAATGTAAAGAAAATTAAAAGTTCCTATAATCAAAGTCTGGTTCCCCAACATTTTAGATATTTTCCACAAGTGCCAACTTAGGACTTGAATATTCCCTAGTAAGTCATATCAATATACTAAAATCTATCTTAACGGCGACAAATCTTTACCACAGAGTGAATGATAAATTATACCAAACGATTTTTAAAGCTCTTTCCCAAAAATTGTACCAAATGTAAGGTAGACAAAGCTTAATATAAATTTGAGTTTAGTAAGAATAATTGCAAATGTATATTTCCATCAATGTACTTGATATCTTAATCATTTTATGTTTGTTTCAGGAAAAGAATTTATATAGGCATTTGCTGCCTGTTTGTTCATCCTTTTCCTTTTTGTATACATATTCTGAATATTGTGTAACAGATGTTTTATAGAAATAAAATACTGTTTAAATCATAGTATCATACTTCCTAACCGTTATCTGATAACACATATTACATACAATGAAATATGTTAATATTTTACAATAAGCAATGACAGTTTCTATATCAAATTTGTATAAGCAATAACCATATGAATCATTTAGTCCTCTGAAGATAACACATTACAACATGTATGTCAGTACAAAATAACTCGATAATTGTTAGTATATCAATAAAACTTCGTTGATGTGTATTTAGCAGGGGATTTCGCAGGACGTCGACTTTTGAAAAATTCATTTAGAAACCTAATGGCTTTTTTCGGGGGAACATGTTAAGTAGCATATTTAAGATAACAAAACGACCAGTTAAGTAAACTTTCAGCTGTAAAACAACAATATTACACTGAAATGTAATTCTTCCCTCTCATCTACTCATCTTATTTGACCAGTTGATTAACTTATTAGCAGTAACAACACACAGCAATTCTCTCAATTCAACGCTTCTAAAAAGCCTAGATAGACGCTTGTAAATATAAAAACAACCTTTTTGGTTTAAACATATTTTTATTTTCAAAAGAAAATTTTGGATTGGCGAACAAGCCGTTGGCTTATATTAACGCCGCTCCAATACATCAAGAACAGACTGGATACTAAATGACAAAAATCAGTAGTTATGACACTTGAAACTGGGTATGGTTCAATTCGTCAAATGTTGGGTATGAATTGTGATGAATCCGCAGCTTAATATATGTAAACGTAAGATTTGGAATATTTCTTTTAGTTTTGAAATCAGGAAAACCGGTTGCTTTTGTTAATAAATTCATGTAAGGAACTGAGAATGGTGACCGGAAAAAAAGTCACAGGAAAAAAAGTCATGGAAAAAAAGTCTCAAATTTCTATAGGAAAAAAATTCACAGGAAAAAGAGTCACAACCTTTTATTAGCCATCAATAAAATCAATATTTCTCATAACAATATACATTAAAACAATAACATTTTAAACATTACTGACAGCACTATTCTCACAATAGACACATCATCATCTGGACATTTCAATACTCTTTATTGACAGCACTATTCTCACAATAGACACATCATCATCTGGACATCTCAATACTCTTTATTAATACGAATGTTCCATCCAACTCCATACAAAAACTCGGGAATGGTTTTTCGCTCACATACACGGTCTTGGCAGAGGTTCTTCATCTGCTCTTGCATTTTCTTGTACTTCTTTCTGATCTTCCTGACGGGTTGGTTGCCGATTGCATCCTGTGCAATAATGGTCTGGACAGTGGCGTCTTCTTTTTTGAACCACTCTCCAGATGTTTGGGTGGTGCTGGCTGACAAGGTTGAAGAATTTGTGATTCCAACCTTCGCAGATGTTGTTGGTACAGGCAGCGTTGTTTAGTGTTGCCTTGTGCACATTCCACACCTCAGGAGGAAACATGGGAGGGACTCTTCTCATGTTGAGGGTCAGACCTTGTCCTGGACGCTGTCGGTAGTGTCCTTTGACATATGTTCTTTCGAAGTATGTCAACAGATCATCAATTTCAGCAGGGCCGTCAGGTTTGATGGAATGGAGATGTTCCATTCCTTCTTGCACTTAATCCACAGGGAGAAACGCCAGACCGAAGAGTCTAAACTCGTTGCTTTCTTTGTAGAAGGGGACTAGGCAAAGGTCCTGAACACGTCGCCAAGTTGACTGTGTCAGGTGGTAGAAACATCCTCTAGTGGTTACGTCTCTGCCAAATACTGCAACTACTGAACGCAAAATACCATCTTCAAAATCAGTTACAACCGTTTCTACAAATACATCAAGTCCTAACTCTTCAATCTTATCAACAACAGCCTGAAACAGTTTTTCGTACACGACACGGGTCTTGTTCGGGAGAAGAGCATATACAGCAGTGATGTAGGTGTCCCTGAAAGGAACTCTCATAGTGAAGATTTGAGTGAAGATACGAGGTGACGTCTTGAAGGTGCCATCCATGAAGATGGTGTCAGCTTGGGCAAGGCGTTTCAGCGAATCAGTCGATGCGTAGGCCAGAATTCTGTTAGGGTTGTTGGCGCCGTTGTCGTAGATGAGGAAGGGATCCCCTGATGTTGTCGTAGAGAACTCTTCTGGTATGGTGCCAAGCTCGCTCAGTGTGCCTGGAACCGGTGGTGTGGGCCGTTGATTCCTCATGGTTCTCTTGCAGGTGTCATGGTCCGGAAGCATAGCTCGGACATCATTGTCACAATCTGCTACAACCCGAAACAAAATTTAAATTGTAAGTTTTGGATAATATTCTAGCGTTAAATATATAGTTTGATTTGATTATCATTTATATTTTAATGTATAATACCATATTTTACTTGGTTATATCATGTTTCATTCTTTTTTGCTACTATTTACTTGGATATATACCTGAGCAAAGATTTGACTAGGTTTATCTCTGGTCTGAGATGCCTGCTGCTTCATTTGAAGTCGAACTTTTGTCAAAGTGATCTGCTTCTCATCTGATGGATGGTTGTGTGGTTCTTTCACTTCTGAGTTTCCCTTCTGAAGATCTGTTATGATACTTCCTCTGCAGGACATGCTCGATCTCTTAACACACTTCCACCATATTTTGGTCTTCCGAGAAGCATGTTTGGTGTACATGTGACCTTCAAGTATCACTTTGAAACTACCTTTGTTAGTCAGTATGACCTCCATGATGATAGTGAAAGACAAATATAACATGTTTTATACACTATTGCCTAAGAAGCCAGTCTTAAAACAAGATGAACTCAATCAAAACATCAAAAGATTTTAGAATGGATATTCTCAATCTACTAAGTAAACATACTGATTGGCTGTTGACAATAACAACACAACAGTTCATGACTATTCATAGCTATTAACAAAAACAACACTCAATTTGTGATTACAATAAAGCCAATTACCTTACTATCCATGCTTAAATGGTTCTAAAAATATGTGGATTTACAACAAACAATAATTCAAAATGCATATAAAAGGATTATTTACTAAAATATTTAAATAATTAGTCACTTATATGCATTTTAATATAATTTGTGACTTTCTTCCCTGTGACTTTTTTTCCATGACTTTTTTTCTGTGACCTTTTTTCCTGTGACTTTTTTTCCTGTGACTTTTTTTTCCTAGATTCCTAAGAATATAAATGTTTATTGAACTACTAAGATTACCGTTGCCATATAGAACTGTAATTAAATCATAACCCTGGATATAAAAGTACATATAAGTTTTGATAGTTCCGACAAATGAACAGATAATGGGTGACATCTTCGTTGTAGTGTCCACATAAGCACCTCGATGTTTCCGATATGTGTCGATAAAATTTGTCTCCATTTAAGTCACTACAGCCGAGTTTGAGGCGACAATGAATAATTTGACTGAATTTAGTTACCGAGTTTAAGTTGAAATAATTATGCGTTTCTGTAGAATTTAACATAGTCTTGAATTGATTCAGGGTAGGAGCATGAATGATTTCATCTGGTAAGGAATTCCATAGCATAATTGTGCTGGGTAAGAACGATTGAGTGTATCTCTGTGTTTTACGATTAATTGATTGAATGGAAGAGCTTTTTCTGAGGTAATAGTTACTTTGTTCGGATACAACCTTTTTATACTGATCGAAATCATATGTTACCTCGGGTTAAGTAGAAAACATTTTTTTACTCAACTCTGTACCCTGGTTTGTGTCAAAAAGTCTTGTGAAGGTAAACAAAGTTTATTAATGAACTCAAAGTCAACAAACTCCGTTTATAATCTTCTTGTAGTATTGATAAAAATGAGTTGAAATATTGTATTTCTAATGATGTTAGATTTCATTTTGGTTACTTTACATGATATTCGTTCTGTTTGAATATATTCAGTTTGGCCAAAAAACTTTCATCGAATAACAATACAATAACAATAAGCATAAATATTTGATCAGGTCTGCTTCCTATCAGTGATATTGCCGATAGGGGTCAATGCCTTGATAAATAAGAATGATAATCATTGACTAAAACAACAAACGCTCGGCGTCTACCTTAGTGTAACAAGCATGCTCATGTACAATTGGTACCCATTCTTGTCACTAATTGGAAGGTGACACACAGGTATTGGTGTCATAACCGAACCGGATGTTTACCAACACTTGCTCTCTGTTCGGGTGTGGATTAAGCCGGCCCGAGAAGACTTTTCAACAAGTCACAGAGGAAACTGGCTGGCAGCTTTACCGAATGTTGGGAAGTAGGTGTGATATGTGATATGAAATAAATTTCATTTTATGTACCAATATCCATATACATGTCAGAGAAACTTCTGCATTAACAGAATTTTGATAATATCATGTAAAAGGCCTTTCAAGATATTGCCGCATACTGTATGTTTACATAGAAATTGATTATCATTTCAGGAGATCACTCCTTCGGGCATGATTGCTCTACAAGTGACAACTGTGACTTTGCGAACTCATACTGCAGAGACGGGAGATGTGAATGTGTCCTCGGATTCAGTTATAATCCAAACACCGGAATATGTGTAACACGTATGTATAGATCTTGGATGTCTGACCATCTATAACTAACAATTCAAAAACATTCCAGCATTTCCAGATTATTAAAAAAAAAAGCTTTTATAAAACTTCGTTTTGATCATTCTTAAACTGTGCAAACATACACAAGACAAATCAGTGTTTATTTCTCTTTCAACATGGTTTATGATGAAGTCAACATAAATCAGAGGGGTTGTAGCCAAAAGGGCAGAAGGACATAAAGGCCGAGAACCTAGGACTCAAAAGGGTTGATTGAAAAGGTCAAAATGGCCGTGGTAAAGTCAAAAGAGCCGTGACATATAGTCAAAAAGGCCGTGACAAAAGTCTGAAAGGCCGAACAACCGAAAAATGAGTAATATTTATTAAAAATGATGTTTTCATTAAGCAATTGTATCATTAATGTCACTATTCAGTACAAACATTATCATTTACAGATAATTACAAATTTAGTTGGATATGTTGTGTCTCTAGTATCAATCTGTTTCCTCCTCTCATGTCAATGTAGATTTTTCATGTCACTCAAAGGAACAAGGGCCGTAGATTTTTGCACACATCGTCAACAGGGCAGACGGACTCAGCTCGCCATCCTTGTACATTCTCAAGCTTGTTTAACTCTAGAACTGCACGGCAGAGGCTCTCTTCTTCATGAATCGGGACAGGTTCCCCTCCTGAAGCAGCTTGGCATGTAGGGGCAGATGACTGGCTTCCTTGTGGAGTGCAGGGATGAGTCTGTAAAGTCCGAGCTGCTGGTCTGCCGTACGGACATTCATCCTCCAATGACATCCTACATAAAATATACATATTATTGATAAAATTCATTTTGAAATTGACTATGATTCAAACGGATAGTTCTTTTAATTCTCCTAATTCATCATTTTTTTCTCTATCTGTTAATGGTGTTGTTGGTGCGCACACTCTAGTTATAGACACATCAAGAGGCAACTGTGAAGACTGAGTGTGTAATGCACTGCCTGTCAATGTATCTGCACAGGTCTAGCAACTGCTCAGTTGAAGCTTTCTTCCTCAGTTGCTCAAACACTGGCCGGATGTGTGTTGATGGGGGGAAGGCCAAAGCCATCAGCTTCCGAACAAACTTATTAACGTTGTTGCTCTCGCAATAAGCTCGCTAAAACAGAAAGAATACTGTCAAAATTATTTGTAATACTACTAATAATATATTACAATAAGAATAATAATAATTTATTTGAAAAAACGCACTTATGCTTGGACTTTATTACCTCAGCAATTTCATAAGTGGCTCTCATTCAATTCAGGCAAATAGGTACGAAATAAAGTATGTCGCTGGTGATATCCTCTGCAATAGATCTGGCAGATTTAACAAGGGTAAAATGATATGTATAAAGTGAGCCACCCAAAAAATGGGTTATGAGAGTCTAAAAAGGTGTACTATAATAATAACAGTAAACACATTAACAAGAGTGTTAGAATTCCAATTGCCAGAGGGTCCAGTTAAAGATTCATTGATAGTGCTCACCAACTCGTTACAATAAACTTAAGCTATTTACAGTCCAATTAACAACCAAAGGATTAATTGGTATTAATCACCTGAGCTCTAACCTGTACGGACACAAGTTTGCCTGCTTCAGCTGTGTAGGAGTGGTTATGTTTGCCAGGTTGTCTGTAGCCTGTATGCTTGGTCTCCACTACTGTAACCTTGTAAGGTCGCTTACTGCATCTGTGGTAGATCTTCTTCTCGGTGACCACCTTGACCACATAGGTGAAACCGCTTCTGTCAACCAACTTGGGCTTGACCTTCTGTAAACCATCCATGACCAGGGTATGTGGTGGATCCTCGCCTGAATCATGTTCTCCAGCAAAAATATCTTCTTCAATTAAAAATATAATTACATGACGACTTCATTTTAAGATAATTGGAAAGGTATACTAGAAGGGATATATATTTATTTAAAGTTATTTGAATCGTTGCATTTTCCACAATTTATTGATTGATTAAATTGAGTATTGCATTTATTAGTTATTATATATTGACAATGTATGTATACATGTAGATAATTTAGTATGTACTTACAATTCTTGAATTTCATCACTGTAACTGAATGATATTGATGGCGCCTCTGTGGCTCAAGCTGGATATTGAAGTCTGGGAGATGGGCACTTGCAAAGCTAATGGATTCCTCTCCACATTTCAAACAAATGAAACCCTCACGAGTAAAGCTGGTGTCACATGTCCTGTGAGTCAGTGACTGACACTGGTCTCATTCGAAAGTATTCTGACTTCTTCTCACAGCTTGAGAACATTTCACACAATGAACAACCATGGTGCAATTGTGCAGATGACGCATTCATACCATGTTATCACTTAAAATGCGTTGATAAGTCATTACACTGATTCTTGACACTGTTTCTAGCAACATATCTCATGAAATGGAGCGCAACCTTATCACAATGAAAACATAATTTACAAATCTTGGTTGAGTCAATACCATTACTAAGAAAACACCCAAAGATCAACATGAAATACTAACCAAAAGCATATCATAATTATTTTTTATAATTGTATGACTTTATATAAAGTAAAACTTTTTGGGCTTTTTTATTCAGCCATTTTATTTTGACTTTTGAATTTGGCCTTTTTGACTTTTTGGCTCGGCCTTTTTTACTTTTTTATCGATCTTTTTGTCCTTTGGCCCATTTGACTTTGTCCCCCTACAGAATAAGTCTTTTAATCATGAATTTTGTGCAATACAATGTTTTTTATTTGAATTTATTTACAGGTTGTGATGCATATGGGTCTACCTTTCAAACAGAGCACGACGTAGCCATTAATGGTCATAACAGAGACGTTCTTTATGAAACGACAGTCCAGAAATGTGTGCAGGCTTGCTTAGACGCAAGTGCTTATGTCTGCCGCAGTTGTGAGTTCGACACTAGTGTGGCCACCTGCAAATTATCTGGACATAGTTGGCTGGACGTCGATAATTCTGATCGAGAATACCAATCTACAGGCTGGTTGTTAATGAGTCGTAACTGTGCAGTTACTAGAAGAAATTGAGATACGATTAACGTTAAAGCATATTGCACTGCGTTATGCAAATTCCGCTGTTCAAACCATAACCTTATGATAGAGTATGGTAGACGCGTAAAACTTGACCACAAAGATCGTCTTTGCCCTTTTTATACCTACTGTTGAATCTGAATTGCATTTTTGCCTTGAATGTCCATTTTATAAAAACATGAGAACAGATCTCATACACGAGTATGTAATCCCATCTGATAACAAGCTCAACTCACTGTTTACATCAACAAATATTATTGTACTCAATAATCTTGCAAAATATATTCTTCTAACTCAAAAGAAACGTAAAATTTTTTTGCATCATGCTGATGCCCAACAATGTCCATCATAGAATTGCATTATGTTTTGTCTGCACATAATATTTTATGGCCTTTCGGCAGTTTATTGTGTCATCAACTTACATGTATAATGGGCTGGTGGCTCTTTACAGAAATAAACTCTCTCTCACATTATGGCAATAGAGACATTTTATTTCATATCAAAATATCTAAAAATGATTTGATATTTTACAGGTTAGTGATATGCATCATTATGTTATGTCAGATTTAGTACAACGATTTCGAATTATTTTTACTAATTTCAGAATTTGTTTCACCTTTTCATTTAGTACAACATTAAAACTCGCTAATGGCATCACCGAGATACATTAAGCTAACACCAAGATAACTTTATGATTGATTCTGAATGAATTTATACTTGTATCATAATAGTAAAAATAACAGTACTTTTTTTTTATTATCAAAAGTGTTGATACAAGAGTTATTTTATTTCAATCCCTGTAATATTTTAATAATGCATTATGTGTCTCAAAAGCCATTTGCTTACTTGATTGTAATCATGGTTGGCATGTTCAAATACTGAAAAATGTTAAAATGCTAAGTTTCTAAAAGTAAATTGTGTAATGAATACATAAATTTTTGACTGTGCTTTTATTAACCTGCGTAATTTTCAAAATAATATATAATAATATTCAAAATTAGCCCACTGGTAGGAAGGTTTTACATACTTTCAATAACTTTCATGATAGCAAGTGGATATTTTCAAATAATCCAATTTATGAATCCAAGTGATTATTTTTATATGATTTGAATAAATAATTTGCAAGTTATTGAATATAAATGAAAAGAATATAAGATTAAACAAAAAAAACCAAGAAAAATTATTGGCTGTCATTTGAGAAGTTGATTTTCGTCAGACAAACTATCTAGCACAGTGAACCAAATGCATATGAAATATAAAGAAACATATTTTCTAGATTTCATCATGAAATAATAATAAATTCAAATATGTTTCTTACAGTTAACGTTGATAATACATTTCAGCTGAATGTAAAAAATTATTATACATCGATTTTCGTTGTTTTCAAAATAAATTTTCTTTTATGTGAAATGTAAATAGGAAAGTCTATATTCCTTCCAAAGAATTAAACTTTAATCATTGAAAGAATGTTATAAAGTTTCACTATGATGTTGAAAAATGTATATTTTGTGAAGATAATGAAATTTTTGTGAAGAAATGGACTGGCTGCTTCTCTACTTAATCCTTTCTATTCTGTCACCTGTCTTTCCACTTTTCCTCTATCCTCCTTATTTTATGTGTCCCATTTCTTTCTTTTTTATATTAGGTAATAAGTTTACACATGATGTGCATTTGATTATTAATAAAAACATTACACGACTCTTCACCACGTAGAGTCGAACTCAATGTAAAATCGTGGTAATTTCTGTGTGACATTAGCTAAGATGATAACCTCATGAAAATAATAAGATGTTTGTTTGGGAAGTTTTCATTATACCATTCCTGCGTCAAAGAAAGGTAACGATTCTGCAACATGACAATCCTAGGCCACATGTTGCTCGTATTGTCAACGATTACCTTCAAAGGCAGAATGTTCAAGTTCTACCATGGCCTGCTTGTTCTAAAAACATTAACCCAATTGAGCGCCTGTGAAATCACCTTAAAGAGCCACTCCGTGATTTTCATAACATATTATTTACCTTTAATACAAGTGTCATATGTGGTGATATAAATTCAAAACATCTTAACTTTTATGTACAAAAGACATATACATGACAAAAACTGGTTTTCCATGAAAATCTAAAAACAGTCTTATAAATGCACATAGATGTAGACATCACGTCCAATATACATGGATACTAGTTAAATAACCTAACAAACACTATCAACTCCTAACTGCCATCCTGGCTGTTTTCGATAAGTCTCCACAATTACGTTTGACTATTTGACGCGCGCCACTGTCCGGTTTTCGATCATAATTACGACGTTATACCTTCATATTGTCACTGTAAAAAACCAACGAGCTTTAAAATGTGTCTTTTTGGTAAGAGTCGATACTTTACGATCAAATGACAACATTGATTAAGTTTGGCATATATGATTCCAACAACTCACGGAGTGGCTCTTTAACCGTTCCCTAAGACACAGAAATAATGTGCTAGTAAACAGAAAAGAACAACTGAAACAGGCTTTAACTGACGAATTGAACAGGATTCCAAATGGCGTCATACGACGTCTGACGTGGTCAGTGAGAAGGCGCATTACTACGTGCATTGATGCCAGAGGTGCCCAATAAACTCTACTATTATTACTGTGTCTGTAACAAGTGATTTTTGACTGACTGAAAAAGTAATAATTATGCGTCTGTTGTTGTTTGAAACCTGTGCTTTCTTACACTTTTACTTTTTTGGTTTAAAACAATACTTAAACAATGAATTCAATTTGTCATGATAGTCATGATTCGTGCCAATCTATTAAACTTTATTTTACTCAAATACGGTGTGCAGTTTTTATTTTATGTCGGTTTAAGATGAGTGTTATACTTTCTTTTGCATGCTAGTTTACATAAGATTACAGTCCGTTTATACAACATGAACTTTGGCATAATGGCATAATGGCATTAATATGTGTTGCCATTTGTATGACTGTTATTGGTGCCCATTGATGACGAAATGCTGACTCAATGTCAAACATTAGGTCCTATAACTTGCCAAGCTGCTAGATTGACTTATCCACCGATTCACTCGTTCATACATTAATATTTTGCAAAACAAGTTTTTTTGATAGAATATTAATATCCCTGTATCAGGTTAGTCAGTTTCCAGCTTTAATGAACAATGTATCAATAGTATTTTTAATTCGAATCTGCATTACTTTGATCTCAAACTCTGTCAATATCCATCCTTCATTTAAAAAAACAACAACAGATGTTAGTAAAATATGTATGTAAACTTCGTATGTTTTTGAGCATTTTTGATAAACATCTTTATTAACTAAAAACGAAAGCTTTTGTTTACCGATTGGTGTTATTTCTCTGTTTACAATGATTAAATGTTTATGGTTGTTTAATACTTTCAATATTTCATTTTTGTCATATAATGCGGCACAAATTTTATTCAATGACTTGTAGGCGATGAGAAATAAATCCGAGCCAGTATGTCAAGCAAACGAATATAAAGTTGATTTTTTTTCGCAGGTACGAAAAGTATATACCTAAATGATTTATATACATATGTCATTAACAAACTTTATATATAAGAATATTATTAACATGATTTAAAAACTCTCGTCGCATCTTAAGATGGGGCAGGATTCTAAGTTGGGATGATACGTATACAGCTGCATACCAAAAGTTTGTTCACATACCACTGTATCGTAGTGCAAATATCATATAATTTGGGTTTTGTTTGAACGTCAATAAAATAAATTTCACAAAACTGACAATGAATCACTTATTGTCCATGTGTAAAACAGCCATTCGTTAAGTTATTTTTGGATCGTCTTGTCTCTCGTGCAATAACCAAAATTTTGGCATGATGAAAAAGACAGAAGGAGTCATATTTTCGAAATTCCAATTTCCTGAAATTTCGATTAAAATATTCTAGTTCCAATCTCTGAGAAAAGTATCAACACAATGACATTGACTTAGTGCATGGGAACAAACATGAGTCGTGTTTAAAGCTGTTGATCACTTCAAATGGAGTTTATAGCGAAAAATGGAAATGAGTGTTTTCGGAATCTTGTCCCCTAGTCACTTTAATAACCTGCCAAAACTGCTATGGGTAAATGTTGGGTATGATATACAATTATGTCAAAGTACATTGGATCTTCTCTTTTGTATTGATAATTCAACATTATACGTTTCTTTTTCGTAAAACTATGACGCCTCAAAGACATCCCAAATTACATGATATTTGCACTAGGATACGCAGGTATGTGAGCAAACTTTCGGTATGCAACTGTATATCTCTTTACTGTATGAATCTTTTTGAAAGATGTAGAATTTTCAATACGGCGTTTAACAAAAGATAATGAAGTTCATTCATTTGATTAGCAAAATCAATGACTTTCGTAAAAAAATCCACTTTACCTGCACTTCAACGACTGTCGATTATGTTCAATTTTCTTTGAATTATTGACGTCAACTGAAATGATTTAATTTCCATACTCCTATGCATGTTTCGTATGCACATGTAAAAGGCGAATCCCTCTTTCAGAATATTCTACGCATGTGTTAAAAAGCAATTAACAAAATGTATTACTTAACGTCTGACAGTAAGTACCAGAAGGAGGCCACTCCTTAAGTGTTTAATCATTTAGGAACACATTCGGATAACAAAAGCCTGTTTATGTCAATGTTAAACAGTTAAGTGCATTGGCATTTTTGTATTCACCTGTAACAAGATACTTTGTTTCTAAGACAGTAAAATCTATAAAAAAAACACTCTAGAACGAACGCATGTGTTAGGAAGCAATTAACAAATGTATTACCTAACGTCTGACAGTACAATTCAGAAGGAGGCCATTCAATCATTTAGGACAACATTGGGATAACAAAAGCCTTTCCAAGTCAATGCATAGCCGTTAAGTTAATGTGCAAAGTTCATTTACCCGTGACAAGATACTTTGTTGCTACGAGAGGAAAATCTATTAAAAGCACCTTAGTACCATCGAAGAAACCAGTCAGAATATTAAATTGTTTAATGAGTATTCATAATCAATGTTTCGATAAAAATCTACCTACTTTGTATACATTTTATTCCGTCTTTTCCATACTTATTGAAACACCCACAGTTTCAAGATAGATCGTTTCAAAATAAATCACTAGTGCCGCATCTTATATGTGACATATTTAAAGGAATTTCTTAATATACAACATATCTATATTTGTTAGTGAAAATGTAACATTGGCTTCTCAAGGAAGTGTGAAACAGGATATGTTCAGATACCGCCTAACACACATTTAATATACTTTTCCTGTTCATAGACTTTATAATCTTTTCTGTTGCTTCATATTGCTTTACCGAACATGGTTTGTTCGTTTAAGAATACCTCTTTTGATTATGAAAAATATTGTTCCATTTATTTTCATTTTCGTGAGAGTACTTTTTTATATATAAAAACACACACCCTGTAACTGTCCCTTTATATAAACTTTATCTATTTATATAAATGTCTCAACAAAGCGAATTTCTCCAACTATACGTTTACTTTTCAGAGATTTTACAACAACTGATAATCACAAATGTTTTGAAAAATAAAGCATTTTACGGTTTAAGGAGTGATGAAATAAATGATAAGTGCAAAATATAGTCGCAAGCGACGACAAACGGATTCAGCGCATTAAAAGAACATTCATTACGTACATAGTGATTTTAGCAATCATCCCTGAAAGTTTCATGAAAATTGGCCGACGCATTTGGCTACAACAGCATGTTTCCTCTGACCTAATGTGTGGTTATTGCAAAGAAGTTGATAATGTGAAAAAACCATGCTACTTATGAATTCGTCATGATTTACTTTTGTGTTTGTACTGTTACTGCGCATCTTTCAAAACAAGTTTCAACTCTCTAAGTACATTTTGAGAAATAACCCATGTTAATTTTGTTTAAAATGATTTTTCACATTTTTGATCCTTTATTGTGAACGAAAATTATTGTTCGCGAGCAATGTTTTGACAGTTTCATCAAGTCCATATACTGTTCTTACATCCCTGAAAAATTGGTGCAATTGTGAGTCTCACTTTTTTAATTATCTCCCTTTGAATATGCTTACATGAGCAAAGTCGCCCGACTTTGAAGGGTGGCCGAGAAATAAATATTTGACTTTCATCAAAATCTGAATCACCCTGATATTCCCAATGTCTCAGCTACATTATTGGAGATTTTCAGCTCTTAGATGCAAGTATCTTCAGAGGAGTTACATTTCAAAGATGCATGGGGTCCGGAAATTTCAAAAAGTCCAAAAAAAGCAATATGGCGGCGAAAGTATTCATACTACGAATTCGCCATGATTTACTTTTTTGCTTGAAATGTTATTGCGCATCGTTTAAAACAAGTTCCAAGTCTCTAAGTGCATTTTGAAAAAAATTTCCAATGTTAATTTTGAAAAGTTTGAGTGGTACTGAGCCTTTAATGCAATGTCCGAATTGGCTGAAAAGCTTCGTGTCGCGAGGTCTTTGTAAGGGCTATTAGATTGTAAAGTTTGGTTGTAATTGAGTCGCTAGTTTTGGCTGAATTTTCTACACAAGAATCGTGGAATAATAATAATAAACACGCCAATAACAATAAGGATTCAGCATTTCTGCTGAATCCTTAAAAAGCAAAATATTTTATTTGTCTGTATACATACTGTTTAAGGATAGCCGACTGGGGTTGACTCGAATTCAAAATTATAAATATAACGAAATAATGATAGCAATGTATCATTTGTACACTATTTACCATGTGTCAAATAAATAAGGGTCTAGTTGTGTGAATAAGTATCAATATGGCAAACAATTTTATTCTAAAGACAAATATAAAGAAATACAGAAATACGTTGCATTGCAGTGATAAAAGTCCGGTCTTCGAGCTGTTCTGAATAGATAATGATTTTAAGAGTTAAAAATCATATTTCGAAATAAGTTCATCCTCGTTTATATATGTCCAATTAGCATAATCCTTTTCCGCATTGTTTAGACAGGAAGTTATGGTTTTTCGTAAAGGAAGCATGGTTTCAAGTCTGCTTTGCAGAAACTGCTGTGTGCATTTTCAAATTACAACAGGTACGGGGAGATATCCCTCTTCAGGTATGTTTCTTACATATTACTAGTGTTTGTAGAACATATCTAGGCATGTTTTTGAACTTGTCATAAAATTTTCTGTTAGTTGCTAGAGAGTGTCCCAGAGTATCGTCAGCATGAAAATTTATATTTGCATTGAATATTTCAACAGAGTGTTTATGAACCTTTTATTGTATTTTCAGAATTGTACCGAATAAAGGTCCATTCTAAGAACTCCCCATACTGGCTGTGGTTGTCATTCGCAGCAGAGTTACTTGACACAAAGTAGACATTTAAAAATGACACTGAGGTCACACATTGTCAACAGCTGCAATTCTTGGATCATGTGTTCTAGCTAAATAAGCGTCGTAAGTTATTTCTTAACAATAAACGCAAAATAAATCGACTTTTTAGACTAAGTGAAATTGATAAATCGCAAAAACGAGACACCCTGATCTGACCCAAGGTTATATAGAGAAGGTAACCGCCCCTACAAGCATGTACTAAGAGCACTAAGTGACCAAAAGGTCTTTACTCAGAACGAACAACAACAATGTCAGTTATTCAAGTTATTCGTACTTTTAGACTCACAAACGATGTCCGTTCCTCAAATTTAATGTATTAAACTTTTTTCTAACTTTTAAAGTTTAGAGTATTTGCTTGAAATATCAACCCCAAAAAATGGGGGTTAGTGTGGGTTTTTTTCGAAATATTTTAAGACAAAGATCTCTCTGTCAGTCAGAGATTTAACATGGGATTCAATGGGGAAATGATGACCTTTATTGAGAAATCTTAGATTTAAATTGGTTCCTGTATTAAACTTTTTATAATATGAAAACATGTTAGAGTTAACATAATTTTCTTCCAGAAAAAAGTAAAAAATATATATGGTACTGCGGTTTTTTAGCCGCTACGGCACAACATGTATTCAAACATTTCAATTAAATTATCAACATTCAAGCTATTCTTGTACTAAAACATGCTTTCTCACACACATTACCTCAAATTATACCTGAACGCATACATACAAATCATATTCATTCAACAACATCTTCTTTCTCAGAAAAACAAATAATAGAACTTGCTCAAATGATAGTTACAATTGAAAATCGCTGATTCAGCACAATTGTGAATTATTTCAAAATGAAAATACTACGTATGTTAATATTGATGAATATTTAATCAGAAATCATCAAAATTAAGAAATTATCGCTTCATTTTGGTTTATTATATATAAGAACATTATGATGTAAGATTATTAGAGTTTTGTCACTGTCACTGAGGAGCAAACATCCTTAAGAGCCAATTCAAATGATTCTTGGGGCCCTAAAAGAAGTTTATAACAATGTGACAAGGTGAGGGTTTCATCCACTGAGTGTCAGTACAAACTCGAAATATTGAAAATAGTCAATTATCATTGTCATTATCATACCCAAATTTTTGTGTCCGAAAGCTGGGTGCATCTGATAGATACACACATTACCCAGATGTGTTTGTTACAACACACACACACACACACACACACACACACACACATATATATATATATATATATATATATATATATATAGGTATAAAGGAAGCCATTGATTCAATTAATTATGTACAAATACAATAAGTGAGATAAAAAGGTAATGATACAAAGAATGGGTGTTGTTACAGGTCTGAATGTTTATACAGTGGAGTAGTCTATGCTTCTTTTTCTTTGTTGATTGGTATAAAGGTCAATGATTGGCGCAAAAGAAAACTTCTCGAATCAATCTGCCTGAGATGATTAGCCCCTGAGATTAACAGGGATCAAGGTCTGTGATGCCTATGTGCAGCGGATATCAAAAAGTTTCAATTATCACAAAGAAAGTACTGGTGAATACGGACCAAATGGTCACTGTAGCATAACTGATCCTTGTCTAGTTCCTGGGTCAACAATAGTCAGAAAATTGTTATACAATTATTGACAAACTAAGTAAATTCATTAGATGTATCTCTGAACAACTTTCAAAATATGATGTTGCCTCGTTGAGAAAAATGTATTAATGATTGTGTAAAAATGTACCATGTACCACTGTGAGTGGTTTTAGTGAATAAAGAACTTGAACTTGACAACTGAGTCTGCGGGTATAAGACCCAGGTTTGTCTTAAGAAGGAAGTTCCTTCTCAGCCGTGGTCCTGGAGAGAGTTGAGTCACGGGATTAAGGAGTCGAGTCTCAGCCAGGACAGCCATGGGCTGGTGACAGCCACAGCCAGACATGTGAGCGAAGACGCGCTGGGTGTCGTGAGGGTGCCCAGGGAAAGCGGGCTGGAAGTGTCGACAGCCAGATTGGTTCAAAGTACTTAAAGGAAATAAAAGCCAAGAAAATCAACGTCTCGTCTTCTTGTTTGAATCTTACGAAGTGTGTGCCTGGTGATTGTGCTACATATGGCAGTGCATGGAACATACTCCATAACCAGTTGCATATGTCCAAAGTGTCAGCACGCTGGGTTCCTCGCTTACTGACTCCATTGCAAAAACGAAATCAAAGGGACATGTCACGGCAGGCATTGGAGCTTCTGGAACAAGACGAAGAGGATTTATTCAAACGTCTTGTTACCGTTGATGAATGCTGGGTCTATCAATATTATCATGAGACAAAATAGATGAGCAAAGAGTGGAAGCATGCTACGTCACCACCTCCCAAAAAGGCCAAGGTGCAAACGTCTGCAGGAAAGGTCGTGGTGTCTGTTTTTTGGGATTGTCTCGGAGTCATCTTGACGGATTATCTAGCTAAGGTTCAGACCGTTACTGGAGCTTATTACTGCAACCTGCTGAGCAAGCTACGAGATGGCATTAAACAGAAGCGCCGCGGTATGATCACCAAAGGTATACGCTTGTTAGCTGACAATGCCCCAGCTTACCCTTGTCAAGCAGTTGCTGTGGAGGCACGGCGATGTGGCTTTGAAATTTTACCGCATCCCCCCCTTTTCACCCGATCTTGCACCAAGTGACTTCTTCTTGTTCCCCGAGATGAAAAATCTACTTCGTTTGAAGACACCAATGACATCATTTTCCATGAAATCAGGGGTCTTCTATTCAGACGGTCTGCGCAAGGTCAAGAAGCGATGGGAAAATGTGTATCTCTGGATGATGACTATGTAGAGAAGTCTTAAAAACATTAGAACAAAGTAAAGTTTGGACCTTTGATATGTATCTGTTATAATTGAAACTTTTTTATATCCCCTTGTAGGAATAGAATAAGTATTGGTTACTTTAGCTAAGTTAAAGAATAAGAATTGTCTGTTTTGTTACGATGGTTTAACTGCTTTTGTAATAATATTATCAAAAAACTTATTTTGTGTTAATTTTTTGTGTGTACCTCTAGCTAGCCAATAAGCGAATCACCAACCAAACTAAATATTGTGACACCTTCTGCAATCAAGGTCAAGCCACATGAACGACGATACTTGTTCAAACACTACAGGTTTAATTTTTGTACATATCTATTCCATGTTACTAGGATATTCACACAATTTTGGTTGTAACGGCCAAAACCATTAGTTTTAGATATATTTTACGAACGCTTCATTATTTTATTGACGGCTAAGGGAGGCCACTCTGTTTTGCATCTTAGGGAGATTGAAGAGTGGAGTCATGAGCGCTTGCAGCCACGTGTGTGGCGTGTCACGAAAAATTTGAAAATTTAAGAATGCAGAGGTTCTATAAAAATGTCAATCAATTCAGTGAACTATATATTCAAGTTCAAATTATTACAATAGTCAAATTATCATGAAGAATGTGAACAGATTGTGTATATATGGATTATCAGAATGAAGAATATTGGAATAAACTGAGAATTCGATTCAATCAATCAATCAATCTTTATTCAGTACTGAAGAGGCCACAGGCCTGTAGTACATTGAAAAAGTATAATGAGTATTAAGTCACTTATCAGTTATTTTCTAATACAATCTTTCTTCTTAACGCCACTGCAAAATATATGTACATCGCCAAATTCTGTAATAATAATGTGTTATTAGCTGTTAACAATGAAATTAAATTTCGTTCACTAGGATTTCTATTGTAATATGGTTTGAGATACTTTTTTCGTAGATCCGTATAGACAGGGCATATAAGTAGGAAATGTAATTCATTTTCTATATTATTTCTGTTACAAAGTTGACATATTCTATTTTCTCTTGGCATACCTGAATATCTACCAGTTTCAATGTATAATTCATGGGATGAGCAACGAAATCGGGTTAGGGCTACTTTTGATAAGTAGTTTTCAAAACATATATCAGATTTCCATTGATAGTAAAATAAACATTTAGTTTAAACTGAGAATTAAGGAACTGAATTGACATTTATGAATTATTCTAGGACACTATGAGAAAAATGACCACGTGCACGCTTACAGTAGTTCAGACTAAACTAGAAAAGAGTTCTCAATGAGAATAAATGTCGTCAACAAGAATGTATACCATGGTACCAATTAAACTTGAACCTTTTAAAAGTTTCTAAGCAAGTGAAATACACCTAATGAGATTTATTATTCATCGACATTGTTTGTAATGGTTACAGTTAAAGTTATAAATATCCTGTTTTATAAACTTTGAACATAATATAGTGTTTGCCAACCCTCCTCCTTACCAAACAGTGATGTATGAAGCTACGGGAAACGGGATTACGGGGTTGGAATTCTAATAGGCACATTTCTTTAAAAAAAACACGTCAACCCTTTAAAATATAGAACATAAAAAAGTCAAATCATCATAAACGTTGGAAAAGTAGTGACCATTTAAAGAGTTATGAGGTAAAAATTAGCTGGGATTATTTCGCAGATTAAAAGATATACGTGTCTCAGTTAACCATAAACAGTGTTACATTCGAAGTCACGATGTGTGTAACGGATTGTTGTTAAGATTGACGTAAATGTCCAATGGTCAATGTGGTTTCATTTTTTTTCAAATGATCGTGCCCCATATTGCAAAGCATAGCCATTCCATGACAGACGGACAGCAACCTGTGGTGATGTGGAAGCATATGAAACTCTGACCAGCTAAATGTACAGTGCTCCCATTAACAGCAAGATAGATGCAGCACTTACATCTTGTACATACCAGTGGAATTTTTATTACTCATTTCGTCCAGTTGTAGAGGAAGCTGAACACCTGGGATCCTGAGAGACCTCCTCACCTGTGATGTAGCACAACAACAAAGAAAGCGCATCAAGAGCTAGAGGTACATATATGCTGTGATCACCTAAGCGAGCTTGACTACATGGCAAGACGAGAATAGTTGATGCCAGTGTCTATGTGCTATGAAATGTACAGCGCGATTGTAGAAACATAACTCATGAGCAATACCAGGTCGTACTGACCACTGCTCGTAATATGTGGTATTATTCTAAACAAGAAAAGCCTTTAAAAAGGCTAAGTTGGAGGCACCCTTGTTAGGCTAGGAAATACTGCGAAATCATAGGGTACAAATAGGATAAGATTTTCATTACAAACTTACAGTTATAAATAGATCTATACAGTTCTGTTTCAAACAACAGTCACCGATTTATCCCTTGGAAATAGATCTATTTTTAGAATATATGTCACAATTGATAGCGTCAAGCACCGCACAAAGTTTTCAACTCTTTTGCAAATTCATTAATCCATATGTATCACTAATTGTTTCTCAACTCTCAAAGATTGCCAGTACAAGTTATATTAAATTAAAGTCTAAAGCATAGTTCACTACCTCTATCTTTGTCTGTCACGAAGCGATATCCCACAAATTGACTCGCCTTTATGACATTCTCTACTTATTTACTTGTAGCCGCTTGTTTCTCGCGTGTGCCGTTGTAAAGGAGGGTTTTTTACTAACATGGAATAGAATTTTCTAACCTTTCATGCGACATTTACGCGTGTAATTTAATACACATGTGGTCATGAAGAATTGTACTGTCTTTTTTATTCTTAGACACCTCTGTTCCCTTTAAATTTTGAGATTTGCAGAGACAATCGTTTTCCGTATTAAAGGTTGCCAATTATTTCGGAATACCCACATGGTCACGTGGTTCTAAATTTGATACAGATGTGTTCATTGGTTTACGGTATTGCCGAAATACAAAGAGGCTAAATATGATTGGTTGAAAGTTCCTTTGAAAATTCCAACTGTAATATAGAGAGAATTTCAGCTGTTAAGATGGTTGGAGGCCGGTGGGGCCTCCAACCAATAACAGTAGAGACCCACAAACGTGCGCTTCGTAACGGCAGTGTAGTAGTACACATGTATGACATCATTATCAAAATATAGACTCTCGCCAAACTTAGGCTCTCTCTTTTATTTATATTTATAGAGGTGCTTTTGAAAATGTAGGAATTTATTGAAAGAAAAAGAAGAACGCTGTTATGCTTAAAAGTTCGATAATCCGTGCTTTGAGAAGAGAACGTAAAATATATGCTAAACGGCTTTTGGCCAACTTAACGATAACGTAATGCAACATTAATAGTTCCTCTGATCACGCTTTACCTTTTTTATCTTTTATGAAACTTCTTTTCAAGATAGCAATCGGACAATTTGCACACTCAGAAGTCATTAACAACTTAAGGAACATTTCTAGCACAAAACAGTGAAAAGCAATTTTCATATTTTACATAAAAAAATCTTCTAGAGAAAATATCTCCTTCACGAGAATTGATTATGCGGTTCGTTTCCGGCCGCCTTGCTCGCATAATGTTTCTTACACTTTAGCTTAACCTACAATATAAAAGAAAATTAATCAAATCATCAGTGTTAAAGATTTTTATTCTAATTCATTAAATATTTTATGATTGTTTTAGATTAAAGAGTCATTTATGTTAAATGTAATATATATATATATATATATATATACATATATATATGAAAAGTTGAATAGGTTCAAACGCAAGGTCACATATAGATTAAATATAACATACTTCACATAGTCGTTTGAAGAATCATTTTAATCATTAAAATATTTCTTCAAACGACTATGTGAAGTATATATATATGAAAAACATTTTACAGTCATTCAAAGACAAGTTTGAACAAAGCTAGCTATAATTTCACGTATTCTGAATAATCTGCGTGCTTGTCGTGTGAAAGCGAGTGGAGGTGTGAAGAGTAACCTCCCTTAGTCTGACGCGGAAGTAAACTTTCTGCTTCGCTTTCTGGTATGCATGTTTTTCTTGTCCTCTCTCGGTGAAGTTGTACCATCAAAGTGATCACTCTTAGGTATGTATGGAAAGATTCCTATCGGTTGAATGGCCCAAATACGTGACCATTGCTTTTCGTCACTTTTCCCCCAATTTAATTCACCTCGATTTTGGGTTTACAAAAATAAAGCTATTTATAGCTTTCATATGTCAATGCATTAATTTGTGAGATGGTATAACGGTGCCGAAAATCACGTAAGGCCACAAGTTAATCTTCCTATCACAATCCTCTGGTTCATTCATCAACAGATCCCGAATATTGTTTCAATACGCACGACAGGTTACCTAATGTATAATCTGAAGTGGCAACAAGTCATTCGTGAGTTAGGGTCGGGGTTAGTTAGCGTTGTCGGACGTCTCGGGGTAGTCCCATCGGGGTATATTTTGTGGAAACGAAATTCAAGAGGTTATTTCTGTTTATTCACATATATTATCAGTACATGAATGTAACAAGACATAGTTGTACATAACGTGTTCCTAAACGTAACATTTTGGATGATTCATATTTGACAACTTTATAGATTATTGAACTCACACTCTGTAAAAAACCCCATAATATTTAAATATATTTATTCATTTATTATCATAAACAATTTACATATGTGTTGATATTCTATCAATTCATGAAGTTAGTGAAAGTTCATAACATCGCATGTCATTCCCTTAAAAAACAACATGCCGTACCGATTGCCTATAGGACGGAATCTTTTAAGTTTCCTATTTACACATTTATCTGTAACACTTGTCATAACCTGAGATTTATTCCCAAACCTTATAACTCTGCCTACGTTTGGCATATTTGATAGAGATTTTATAAATATCAGCCAGGAAAGTTTCATCGTAAATATCGATCGATCTATGCTGATCGATATCTGATAACCCCTTACCGCCTTAGACAAATTGAGACCAATCATTCTATCTACGTATCTAATTTAAATACATAGAGGACCGTCAAGCGGTTTTCTCTGTGAGTTTCTTTCACTTGCAAATATTAAATCGTAGAAATGGCATTTAGTCTCGTAGCTGATTCAGAGTAAGGGTTAACTGACCCCTATACAGTATCACTTAGATCAGAGTCACAGCGAGGTACAAGGTGAGGTTCTACCTAATTTCAATGAGATTGGTACAGCCGTTTCAAAATAAGCAATAAGTTCTGTGTACAAATTTTGCCTGCATTTCCGCCAAAGCTCATGGTTTTCAGGGATGGTTGAGATCAAGGTGGAAGCGTTACCGGAAGCTGTGAGGTCGAAGCCCTTGAAACTAGGTTCCTGCCCTCATGGTGTTGCTGTAGTTACTGGGACGGAGGTAATATTTTATGGTGGTATGTTTGTCCGAAGGGTAGGCGTAACAATATTGACGTCTTTAATTAAAAAATCAGGATGTTCAACAAATGCAATGTATAAAAAATGAAAAAGTTTCTCAGCGTTTCGATTTAGAGCCTGAATCCCACTATATCATGCTAGTATGCATTATACATAGGCGTCTCTTTCGTAATGATTTTTTCACTTTAGATGTATGGTTTGTTTTAAACTTCACAACGTAAAAACAGTATTCCCCTTAGTACAAACGACTGAAATCAGGTCGTCCATTGGTGTTTTAGTCTTTTTGTAAATAAGTTCGTTAATTTGCTACTTTATTGACAGATCGCGTCGACATAACGACTATTTTTCGTGTTTTAAGGTGTTCGTGGAGTACCCACAGTTTCAATGGAATTTTAGAAAAGAAACAGGAAATAACAGTTCCAAATCGTCCGAGGATCTTAATGCCATTGCAAAAGTTTCTTTGTTTTGGGGTTTAATGAAAGGTCATGTAAAATACAACAAGCAAAAGGCCGCAATACGAAGTGAAAACGCCAGAACCACACAAGTTACAATACGTATTCAGACGGGGGTCAAACATCTAATGAATGTGAAGCCTGCCAGGTGGTCCCAATGCTCTGAAGGGACGTGCACAGATCAACCCTTCTATGTAAGTTCAGTCTGCGGAGGAGGTGAAGCGTCGCTGTCCCTGAGTGTAGACTCCGCTGATGATTTTAAATCATCGATTGATGAAATCGGGGGCGGATTCTCACTCTTTGGAATGGGAAGAGAGTTTGAGTCAGAGCAGTCTTCTACAGAGAGCAAACATCATCTACAAATGCAAGCCTTTTATTTTTCCTCGATTGAAGACCCTGTTGAGATTGTCTCAAACTCTTACCAAGAGGTGGCCCAGTTCATGAAGAGTTTGAAAGAACTGGAACATAAAATGCTGGTATTCCGTGAAAACATGTTTGAAATGGGATCATCTGATAAACTTAACGCCAAGTATATACTGGAACCAGTGGCTCGAACCCAGCGTAATGAGATCGTAGATAATATCCAGCTGAAGCTTGACGCGATTTCCAAGTTTGAAAATGTTCTTGGCGAGGTGATGGGTGTTAGGAGGAACTGTGAACTCCTGAAGGGTAATGGCAGAGTGGACCACTTCGCAAGCACGATAGATGTTATCATTAGAAAGTTGAAGAACTTGAAACACGATGATCGTATTAACATGGACAAAGTTATGGACATATATGGTGACCATGCAGTGAATTTCTACAGCCGAGAACTAAGAAGGCTATCGCAGTAAACACCAACTCACTAGATAGCGGGCGTTGTCGACCACGCCTGTCTGCTATATCTGCCTGTAGTTTTAAGTTGTTTCAACATTCTAAGGCAAATTTTTCCTTTGAAGCAGAAGTTTGTGGCAATGACGGTGTTGTTAGAAATCAATTGGGGAATGTTTACAGTTCTCTTTCTCTAAACTGGAGTCAAAACATAAAATGAATGCGCTGCTAAGGTGTCAAGTAAGCTGTTATATTCAGTCATAATGCACGTGATTTTCGTGCTACATCAGAAACGACGAATATTGCATGTTACGTTAACGTTACGCCACAAGTTAACTTGTTTTGACCTTTATTTGAAGACGGTATCAGTCTATACCTGTGTAATGTTTAATGTAATATTTAGAGGTGTATTATACTTTCTTTTTAGCATTAGTGTAGTTGATAACAGTTTCAACTAGCTGAGGGATTCCATATATGATGAAATCTTGTACCTATGGGTTGTTTACATATGTATACCACTGTCTATATCCGTCCATTAAGATGTATGCCAAACTTATATACCATACTTAAAATCAGGTCAACATTTTTTTGTCGTTGCATATCAGTAATACCGGTTTAAAATTTTTGAAAGGTTGCTACAGATATGATATAACCATTTTCATACGTATAAATATATATATATTTATATATCTGTCAGTGATTTGATGGATTCAGGTATGCCAAGCGTTTTAAATGGTGTCAGTTAATCGAGAAGTGTATTTGATAATTTGGATGGAGTGGGAAATGCTTTAAATTTATCTTGAACAATATCAAATTAGCAAGACAGTTAACTAAAATACAATGAACTTAACGAAATCTCTCTTAATCTATCCTTATCCACTTAAAGCCAGTTGCAATTACTACGAAATTTAAGATTGAACTTAATTACTTAATGGAATATGCTTGAAGAGAACAGGATCCGTGACACATACACGCTCCAAATATTCTAAATCTTACTCCATGTATCACTTCACGAAACTAGTTACTGTCATTATTTTCTAATGTTAATAATTTCTAAAAATCTCTAAAAAATAATACAATCTGCGAAGCTAACTCACCAATAATATGACACGATCATAACTCTCGACACTCTCTAAATGGATTCGTCCATGCATGTGCATGTCATTCCTAAATCATGCTACCCATGCTTTCCACGCTTACGGGAAGGACATAGAGTTTCTACAGACCAGCCAACCTTATACACCCATCAGCATATCCGTGTCATGTAGCAGTGAATAAAGGCGCTGAATTTACAATGGGAGGGTCGGTACGATTCATATCTCATACAATTTAATTTTCACATTTGAGACAGTTTAGATTTATTACCCAGAAATAAATGAGCTGACTATGTATGATAAATTAAACACTATCTGATATCCTAACTATTATTTAATTTTGTAAGTGAATATGTTTCTTTTAACCTTCAAAAAAGTTTGATGATCGCATGCAAGATCTTGCATATTTCAAGATAAACACTGATTATCCATTTATATCTAAGTTGAATATTATATCAAATGCGTTACGCATAAAGCGTCCTATCGGAAGTATCAAAACAAGAGAAAACATTTGACACTTGAAATTGAATCGCACGTAAAATCAACGCGATCAATCTTGTTATGATTTTATAAACGGTAGTGAATCATCACAAATGATTCGTTATTACACATAGGACGCTGTACGTTATCATTATGCTCCGTAACACATTTCACACTTATCCATGAACATAGATCTAGTATTCAGAAATGTTTGCCTGTATGTCTGTTTGTATTAAAGAATCACTGTGTATTGTAGAACAATACTTTATGTTGCCTTAAACGCACTAGTGCACACCAATATTTCTTTAACACAACGAATGCACAGATACTGCATATCTCTCGATATTATTCAAGAACCTCACTCAAATAATCTACCTCGTAAGTTATTTAACGAATATTTACGTATTCAGGTAGTAAGGTTGATTTTTAAAGACCGGAAGTATTTAATGTTACGGTACAATAAATCCGCATGAACTACGATATCGGAAATATTAAGATTTTGCTTATAACCAAAAAAGCGGAAACGGCAGCCGCTTTGGTCAATCTAATAGCGATGCTAAAGCTGTGTTATTAAGTCGGTTTATTTACAACATTGCTTTCATAAAACATAATCCATTATTGGTTCTCAGTTCAGAGTTTAGGTAAATTAAACAGCTGCACATAATAAGTGTTCAGCCGCTTTCAAATGTCTTTAATTTATCCGTTTTGTGCACAACTAACCTTAGATTTGTTATATGTCCAAGCCGACAGCGGCTGTCTAAATTTTTTCATTGTTGATTGCAGGTCAATTGTGAAGAATTTTAAGTATTTCATTGCATCGATAGAAAGCTTAAGTGATTGTATAAGTCCTCTTAAACCTTAAAATAGCCAATTTAAACCGTAAAAGCGTGCACTAGTGCCTTTAATGTATACTGAAAACAACAAACAGTGCATCCACATGCGAGATAGTAACTTGTGAATTAACTCTAACTAAATGAATTTATATAAATTTATAAATAATGAATAGTTTCTTTTATATGTCGCTATGTTTTACCATTAATTTGTGAAAACGTTACTATTCTTTATACAAATAAAGAGATAATGTTTCTTTTACAAACGAAGGATGCCATTTGTCCGATTTGAATATCATGCCTGAACCGTTGTCCTTTGGATGTATTTCTACCTAAGAGGTATCAATTGACAGGAGATTTTGCACAGTTCCCTTTAGCTCTCAACTACATGATAGCACAATAAATGTGAAATTGCGATAATGTATAACATGTGATTATATCCTTGATGCTCAATGTCAAAAGTTAATACTCTTCATTGCAAGTTATGAAGAATACTTTTGAGTTAATTGTTCAAGTTAATTGTCACCAGATTCAAATTAGAGTTTTCCAAATAAATGCAAATTAGCATTCATTTCTTGAGTTGAAATAATGATGCGCCACTCTGCACAGTCTGTTTATTACGTCACACCCGCGCGAATTTTATGGCGCCTTGTCCAGGTGGGTTTTTCACAGCCTATAATTACGCTGTTTTAATGAAAGGCTAATTAAAGGTGTTTATTTGACAAATTACCAAAAATCAAGCCCAGTTCTTATTTTGTTGAAAAGTCTTTGAACGAAAGTCGAGAAGTGATACAATCGAGGTTACCGGTTGTTTAAGCAGCACGTTAACCCTACTCACTCAAAGAGGAATACTAGTGACATAGGTTAGTAACACTGTTGGAAACTGTCTTAAGGAAACATCACATCCTAACGAGATACCTGCCAGTTGCTGAATGACCTGTTGAGTTCTCTGCTCCAACTCCTGGTAAAGTGCTGTATCCAACTCTGCCCCATTTTAAACGGGAATATCACGTCACGGAATGCTACACCAGGGATCGTATAGATCTATACGATCCCTGGCTACACATATGTTCTATTGAGCTCAGGTCGGGGCAAAGCGCACCGTTGTAGCATTGTCAAGGTCCTCTCGCTAAAGAATATGTATAGCCACCTTTGATCCTATGAGGTCCAGCATTGTCATCCAGTTAAACTGGTTACCAGGCAGAAGATCAATTATCAGAATTTTCATTACCGCAAGGAGAAGGATGTTATTTCGGTATTGCTTATCGTGTGATGTACCGGGAACAGTCACATGGTATAATTACAACCATAGGTGACACAACACAGAGCCGCCGTCACCTAGGCTGGTTGGATGTACCTTGGTTAAAACGGGTGCTAGAATGTCGCAAAATATGAATTCAGCTATTTTGAGTTTAAGTCTAAATGAAATTCAAATCAAATGAAAGAAAGAAATTCAGGAATATTATGAAGAACTCCGATGGTCGGTGTTTGATACCCGTTCGCGTTATAAATGAGACAGGTTAAAAGATGGGAGATGTTGCTTCTTTGCTTGATGCTCAACATTGTAAGGATTAAAGATCGCTTGAACCGGCGCTGCCTTGTGGCTGCCCCGTACCAAGGGCACACCAAAAATTTCCCATTTACCAATTAATGAGGCCAGTAAAGAGTTATCGTTATTGTTAAGTACTCAAGGGGAACAATACATGTAACCCACTAAAACCCTTAATTCAAATATAGCCTTCAATCTGACTCAATCTACAAGAATTAATCAACCCAGCAAAGTGTTCGCCTGAAATAGGGCCTGCATTCATCAATGTCATCAATCCATTACGTGTTGAAACAAACACTGCAATCACAATTAGTCCACATTCAAATGAATGTAAACCTTGATCTTCCAGTCACTGCTTGAGAAATGATTAGCGATTGGATTGCACACTTTTCATTGTAGGTGTAGTTGAATCTATAAGTCTTAATTTGAATTTTTTGAAGAATAGAGAGTTGGGTTGTTTCTTATCAAACAATTGAAACATTGGAAAAAAAACTAAAAATACATATATTTCAATATAATATATAGGAATTTATTTGACAGTTTGAAAAAGACCCTGACAATTAAAGCCTCAAAATATTAAATTACAAACTTTTGATGACACTCCCAAGCTTCTCAAAGCATTGTGTAACTTGCTTTTCTGTTAATCTTATCTTATCTCATATCGATTAAAAAAAATGTCCAACAGTGTGACTCACAGAAGGGGGGGGGGGGGGGGTACATGTGCTATGGGGAATCGCTTTTGAGGGTCGTCGAAAATTAATGTTCTAATCGTATGTATTCGATTAGAAGTAAAAAGAATGATACATGTACATTCTTTAAGAAAATACTAAATAAATGCCGTATAAATTCTTATTTGTTTCGTCCATCTCTAAGCAACCGGCCAAACATGATGATGAAGGAATAAAAGAAAAATCATACATATGGACAATTTAATTTGAATTGTTATGTTCATATATCCTGGGAATCGGTTATCAAACTACACACAGCAGACGGCTACAGAAACACCAGATACAAACTACCAAAGCTTGAATAAACTTCCATTTTGGTTGTCTGTAATTGTTTAATTTTTTGTCAACGAAAGCTCATCGTTGATAGAAGAGCTGCAGGGAAAACGGAAGTCCCACAAATGCATACACCTGCTTCTCAATTTCATTGGTTTTTTTTGCTCAAATGTTTTGACAGTTGGTAAATTGTGTTTTTCTTACTCACAAACAATGTTTTATTTTGTTTCCAATAGAAGTCTGAAAAGACTTAAGTCATATTGTTTTGTTTTTTTGAGATTTAGAAGTACACGTTTTAGCATTTTAATTTTTATGAAGTTAATAATGTCAACAAATGATATCATCATGTCGTGGGAACAGTTTTTAAAGACACAAACATTCAAAATCAATGTCATACAGTACTCGAGGCTCTTCATGGCATCCACCAGCCGAGAATTACTATTGCCCTTAACAGGGGGTCGGATAGCGCAGTGGTTAGCACGTTCGGCTTCGACGTCTGTGGTTCGATTCACGCCAGTTTGCAATAGAGATCTGTTCTACATGCAGTAAGTTTGGGTGCAATGCAACCCTTAATTAAGCACAGTACTACCAATGATTTGCTTGTTCCAGCCAATGCTCGCAGGTTCACCGCAATGCATGGCAAAACAGAAATATTGATAATAAGACATGTCTATCAAAGGTTTAATAAATCAGAAGATCCTGCCAAATTTTTTAGATAGTGTCTTTAACTTAATTCTATTTCACAAAATCTTCCAAGTTATCAACAAAAATCCTGCGCATACATACACTGGAAAAAATGTTAGGGATATTTGTAAATTAGGAAATTATAAAACATGACATAAGGAAGACAAGAAATGTTTATGGATAATCCCTGTTTAAAGTTTAAATCTGACAATTTGAATAGCCTCAGCTAAACGACGTTGAGTGTAATCATGTTTGTTGTTTGTAAGTGTTTTGACTGTGTCCCAATTGATTTTGTGCTGTGGAAATTTTGTGATGTGTTCCGAAACGGCTGATCTAGTGTCTGCTTTGATTGCGAATATTGAGTGGTCTGGATGTTTCCCCAATTTAGTGGCCGCCACAGTCACAGCTGATGTTGTAGATCACCCCCTTTTTCTGTTGTTGTTTTGTGGTGCGTTTCCTCCCGTTAGCCCTGATAATGGTTTTGGGAGGTATTTCGGTAAAGAAGTAAGTGTCTATGCCTGCTTGTTGTTTGAGTAAGCGACTAATGTGATGTGATGTTTTGCGAATGAGAGCAGGGATAGTCTTGGTGGCGGTGTTATAATTTAGTAGCTGCTGGTTTAAGGGTGGAGTTTATGGAATATTATTCATAAAGTTTACAATATCATTAACTTATTTTGTCCAGTGTATGACTTGCATATAACTTGGAAATGGCGCTTAAATGTTTTTCTGTATCACCTACCAGTGTACCGTATTCACGTTTTGTGATGTCTAACGAGTACTCCTATTGCATGGGATTGGTCGAGAAAAGACGTTCAGTTGATTCGGATATATTTGGCATTGTCATTTATCTTTAAAATCTAGAGATTTTCTTTGAACATGGTTATCAATAACAATGAGATTTTCGTAACATTCAGACTTCCTTGTAACCCATATTTATGTATCCAGTTGTGTCAGGGTGAATAAAAACATTCCTACTGGCTTTGGCCCGAAGGATATCTCTTTGGCTGAATCAGTAGAGTGTAGGACTCTCACCCGGATGTCCCAGATTCGAATCCTGCGGGAGGTCATTTCACAATCACTTCTGTTACACAATGAAGATCGAATTTTCCAAATGACCTGAATTATCCTATAGCCTTGGTCTGAAATAGCGGTATCATTTGCAAATAGGCACATTATTCTTATTCATCTATTCTGGTGTATTACGAGTCACGATTTGAAGATGGGAAAATTGGGAGAAATATCTGAAGCATTGCGAAAGAAGCATCTCGCCTCATCTCTTATTTGCTGAAAACACATAAATCACTTAGACATTGCCGCAACGCCTCTAATGCCTTGTGTGCTGTCCAATCGGTAATCATTTCAAAATGACTGGAAGATCCAGATTTACATTCATTTGAATTTGGACTGATTGGGATTGCAGTGTTTGGTTTCAACTGGTTTCAATAGTCAATTGATTCTTTTAAACTATATTCAAGCTTGAAGTCTTTGGCGGTAGCTCAGCAAATTGTTGAGTAAGTCTTTTAAGAAATACTGATTTTTTTTTTATCTGAGGAAGTATTTCAAAAAGCGTGTTTTTCAACGAATTTAATCTTTCATCATTTTAATTATAGCATAAAAGAATTTAAAAACAGAATATCACAAACATTGTACCACTTTTCCCCTTTTTCCTCTGTCTTCTCATACCGTTCATATCTAGAGCATCTCTTCAACGGGCACTCGCTTGTTATATTTATCCATCTATGATATAACATCTTATATCATACCCATTCATCAATATCTCTGTTCCTGGAATTTCTTTTAATATTCGAACTGATAGGTTTTATGTATAGCACCCCCAGTCATTAACATATCTTTAAATAGGCTGTATCAGTTTATCAATTCAAAAGGCAAAAATAATACAGAATCCTGAAAAAGCTTCCCCTTTTGCTCTACAGTCTACCTTTGATTGATCCAAGAACAGTGAGTACCATTGTTGCCCACGGGAACCTTGATTAAATATTTCATTATGTATCAAAAGCTTTTGTCTGTTAACCTTTTGATATGAAAGAGGACATATTCTTTTTGCCACTAATAGTCTTAATGATAATGACGAATTCGTTTGAAGCCATTTATAATTCAATAGTTGTTCATTTACTTAAAAAAAGCTTTGGACTTTTAGATGACTATTTTTATAAATATTAACATTTGAAACATATAAAGTTCAACATTCAAAATTTGATTTCCTTATGCATTTGTTTATAGTATAAAACGACCCAACACGATCCCGAGAAGCTGTAATAAACAGAAATTAAAATGCACTTACATTGTAACATCTATTGCACACAAAATATTTCAATGATAATGTATCTGAAATTATTAAGTTTTTACAAATTCTGTGAATCATCAATAAAATAAACAACAAATGCATCACCGTTTATTGTTAAAGCAAACGCAGTAATATGTATATCATACCTATAATGTTAATTAAGACGCTGAAAGTGAAGGTTCTTCCTATGTCTCTTTGTTCTGATTATCTCTTTGTTTCATAATCTATACAACACTGAAACAAATAGAATAATTTTCGATAAAAGTTGAAATATTTTACTATTTAGTGTCATAAATCTTAAAAGGGAATTGAACTTAGTTTAGCAATTTGTTACATTGGTTACATTGGAAATTGGTTACATTGGTTACATTGGTTACATTGGCAATTGGTTGCATAATGTGTCATGTCAATGTCAAATTCTAAAACAATTTGTTTAAACCAAAAAGTTGTCCCTTCTTTAAGTTTCTCACATTAGTGTTTAGGCGCTACAGTGGTGAAATGAAGTGAAAAGTCCATATGAATATCAGTCAGTATATTCATTGTTTTAACCACACTTGGACTATGCCTGTTGTAATAGCATGTGGGGTAAACATCTATCAGTAATAGGAGGCATTACCTCATATATTGCATTTAGTCGCATACAACGAATTGAATAAATTATCTCTTTAGCTGATTGTACGATAAAAGATCGTAGAGTTATACCAATGCCATCCCTTTTATCAGAAATCTATTTTTCAATAAAACAATGTTACCCGTAGATTGTCACTTTGGTTATCTTTAAATGCGTTCTTATGTCATCATCAATAACAAAGTTGACACTGCTGAAATGTAAAGTTTCTAGTAGATGCTGCAGAAAATGCTCAGGAGACAGAAATAACGAATGTATGTCTTTGTTGACCTCATGTTACGCAGAGACTTTGGGAATTCGCCTCGACCTGCTAACGACTCTTGGCTACATTGAGTTACTTCAATCATTTTGTTTCGGTGTATGCCGTTAATCAAGATAGTGACAGATTAATTCAGGGACGAATAAAAACAGATTTATCCTGAAAGCAACCCAATTTCTTATGAAAACGTTTGGTAAAACTATTTTTGTTTACGATATCCTAAAGATTTTTATACCTTGAAATAGATGGTTTAACATTCTTCTTCAGACGTCCATTTTCTACTGTATGTTTTTTATGTATTTATTTTCAGAACAATTATTTTTTACATAAGATGAAACGACTTTCTCTTTTGTGATAACTAATTATCTTTTTATGCCAGAAACTTTATGGAAATTGATTACGAAAACAACCCTTTCTACAGCCAGATCAAACAACGATCGTTATTTAGTATCCTTATTACAGATGAACTTTTTGCACTTCACGATCTTTAATAGAGTGGTTTGTGTGTTTTATATTCAAATAAGAAAATTGGGTTATCACTATCGTGTTTGTCTTCAAAAAATCCAAAACAAAAACACTGAATGTAATCAAGAAAGAATGTATACGATGATTATGTTGTTAAAATTACCTGAGGATAAAAAGCGGTGAAATTGAGGCATCTGATATGTTTTGATATACAGAGTGGCTGTCAAGTCAATGGTAACTTGAACTATGAATGGTGCTTATATTGCGGCTGTTTAAGCTGAAATTGCACAGAATCTTTCATGTCGTGTGTATCTTAAAGTTTAAGCTGAAATTGCACAGAATCTTTCATGTCGTGTGTATCTTAAAATATTTCATCTAATTATGAAACAATGAACAATAGATACACCTAAACTGCATACATATCCATGTTGACATAATGTTATTATTAAACCGAAGGGAAAGATATATATTTATGAAATACAGATTTCACTCTTATCAGAGAAAACACATGGAGCAGACTTTTCTTAGCATAGAGTAAGCGATATTCTCACTCATCACAAGTGAAATTAGGCAATACAATAGTTTGATAACGGGTTACGAAATACAAAATTAATACCAAATTCCCATTATGCATTTAGTTAGCATATTGTCATAGCATGTGGAAGTATTAATCATTGAAAATAGGAGGAATTTATGTAATATAAGGTTGAATGCTGTAGCATTTTGACAGACAGAAATGTTTTATAAATGATCTCTTGCCATTATCTATCTAATTTATAATATGTCTTATATATTATATTAAAATTTTATAACAAATACCTATTTGCAAACAAGAGAAGATGGGCGCATTTCTGTTCTACTTCAATGAAATATTCTTTCTTTAATTATTTAATTCTTTCATTTTGTTTATGACAGACAATCTGTTACAAATTGGTACTCTTAAGTTAATAACATTTAATGCATTTGAATTTGTTTTGTTTTGCAAATTATCGAACGAAAAATCAATCAACGTGATTATAGATCATCACACAGATAACAATATTCTTTCTTTTACAAAAATAAACACAAAGTGCATTCACTTTCAAATTGCTTGAATGATTTTACCAGATCTTTGATCTCGTGTGTATCAAAAGAATACTTTGTCATAGGTTTAATGAATTCTGTTTGATGTTGAACATCAGTGGAAATCTATCTTTGATGGCTTCTATATCCAGTTGAAAAGACGATCATCAACTGAATGCGTACATGTGTGCTTCGAATTTGAAAAAGAATTATTTCTAACTTCATTCGCTCTTTTCAATTTAAATTAATTCGAAAACAAAAGTTTAATAAGTGACTGAGATTATCAAACCATCGAACATCAAATTCTGCACCCGACATTTGAAATACACCCTAAATAAATTCGCAAGCCATACTATTTTAAATAAAGTTTTAAAAGATGTAGGCCTATGGCTTTTTTTAGTGCTGGAAATTCGCTAAGCGATACATGTAGTATAATCCAATTATCACATTGATATTGAATTACCCTAGGTCAATGCCTTAAAGCCAAATAACTGTTATCATTCAATGTACTCTTAGGTCCTAAACCAAACTAGAGGTGGAGTGAGGTAGGGTAAAACGCTCTCCCAAGAGTATTTTACTTATATCAGTCGTACAAACTAAAGCTTACACTTCTGAAATGTACAAACTGTTACTGTAAAAAGGGTAGGTAATATATCTGAGTCATCTTGATGTACACTATGATACCCTCAATCACTTATTTTTGTATGGTATATAGAATGTAATGTATAGGGGATACTAAACGAACTTCCTTTTAATACTATTTTTCTTAAACGAGTTAATGATTAAGTATAAACCGAGCGAAAACGCGTTTGATAAGAAATCATTAACGAGTTTAAGAAAAAATAATATTGAATTGAAGGAAGTTTAGTAATCTGTTTATCACTTGACCTTAGTAATCAACCTTGATTGCTGAAAGTATACTGAACGAACCATTTCCGCGACATGGATGCCATAGTGACGGCGGCGCTTATATTGTGACGTCACAACCACACAATATTGTGACGTCACACGCGAAGCGAAGTTACACTAGTTAAATATCGTCGTTTTAATATTACATAGAGGATATTCATGGTATTCGACGAGAGATGTCAAATGTTCTATTTATTATGGTTCTCAAAACCCCGTAAATGACCCTAACTATATGAATTGAGAAGCTAAAACGCTTCGCTAGCGCGGCTGTTGCATGACGTCATTCAATTATTTCATAACGTCACAGACGACGTCAATGATTGTTGCATCATTTTACAGAGTAGAATACCATTTTTATTTCACTCAGTGAAAATACGGGTTTTATTTTCACCGATAAATGGCATATTTCACCATTCGAAATATAATAAACTGCAGTATCTTACACGGTGAGTGAGGTGAGTTGGTGTTTAACACCGCTTTCAAGATTATTTCACTTATATCTCGGCTACTAGTATTAGTGCAGGGAGAAAGCCCACAACACCATTGTTGCTTTGCATTGCGGTGAAACCTGCGAGCATCGGCTGGAACTAGCGAACTATGGGTGGTATTGCGCTGAGTGTAGCATTGCACCCGAACCTGACTGCGTGTAGAACAGTTCTCTACTGCAGAGATCTACTGCAGAAGTTGCTGAGCCCCTGGCGGGATTCGAACCACGGACCTCTTTATCCGACGCGCTAACCACTGCGCTATCCCGCCCCCTATCTCACATGGGCGAGAATAAATGTCTGTGTTTAGCTTAAGTAAGGCTAGGATTCTATCAATTCGTTCTTGAGACTCCGGTGGTCCCATAGCAAAACCTGTCGCCAAATCAGCTTGATTATTGATTGATTGTGTTATATCTGACTGGAAGAGACTGTAAAGAAGTTTTGCAGTCACAACAAAAGGCAATCCAATTTCTGTAGCAAAATATTATTTCGACGGTTTTTGTTTACAATATACACAACACTGTACTGTGTAATGTATTTGTTTACAGCTTGAAAAGGCTTGGATGGTGAACTATTCCTCCTTGAATAATATAACGCCCAGTAGATAAACATGTTGCGTTTATTAACGGAAACAATCTTTTCAAACCAAATCAAATAGCTTTCTTTTCGTAATTAGATATTTTTTCTATTTGAAAGGGCTTTTATGAGTTGACAGAGAAAATAATCCTTTCTCAAATCTGATCAAAGAAGTAGTTTATTTGTGTTTATCATTTCTCTTTCCTATTATGTATGAGAATAATTGCTCTTAAGAAATAGACTGGTTTTATTGAAGTCGTGTGAAAATGAAACAAAACAGTACCGCTTACATGCAAAAAACAAAGAATAAACATTGATTAGAACTGAGAGGAAACGTTTTTGTGAAAGATGCCAAAGAATTACTTCGTGAAGACAAAAGCACTATAATACAGGAGCAGGTGGAAGCATCTGTGTAATTGTGATCTTAGATCAACTCTCATCTGCCCTCCAGTCATTTTTTACCGCTCGATTTGAATTTAAAACATGTTCGCACCATCGAAAATTAAGATGAACATGTCTTTGAACGTGACGTATTTATAACACAATATATATCGCATTCCAAGCGTATTTATAACAAAATTATTTTGTTATATTTTGTTATAAATACGCTTGTAATGCGATGTTAACGATCAAATCATTTCATCTCTGATGAGTCAATACTATTGACGGAATACTATAGTGTTACAGTCAATGTCTAAAATCAGTCTGAAAATGAGCCTAAATTTTTAGTCAATCTGTAGATTGCCTGATTCACTCAAAAAATTTTACGTTTCTTTTGAGTTAGAAAAATATATTTTGCAAGATTATTGAGTACAATAATATTTGTTGATGTAAACAGTGAGTTGAGCTTGTTATCAGATGGGATTACATACTCTTGTATGAGATCTGTTCTCATGTTTTTATAAAATGGACATTCAAGGCAAAAATGCAATTCAGATTCAACAGTAGGTATAAAAAGGGCAAAGACGATCTTTGTGGTCAAGTTTTACGCGTCTACCATACTCTATCATAAGGTTATGGTTTGAACAGCGGAATTTGCATAACGCAGTGCAATATGCTTTAACGTTAATCGTATCTCAATTTCTTCTAGTAACTGCACAGTTACGACTCATTAACAACCAGCCTGTAGATTGGTATTCTCGATCAGAATTATCGACGTCCAGCCAACTATGTCCAGATAATTTGCAGGTGGCCACACTAGTGTGGAACTCACAACTGCGGCAGACATAAGCACTTGCGTCTAAGCAAGCCTGCACACATTTCTGGACTGTCGTTTCATAAAGAACGTCTCTGTTATGACCATTAATGGCTACGTCGTGCTCTGTTTGAAAGGTAGACCCATATGCATCACAACCTGTAAATAAATTCAAATAAAAAACATTGTATTGCACAAAATTCATGATTAAAAGATTTATTCTGTAGGGGGAAAAAGTCAAATGGGCCAAAGGACAAAAAGATCGATAAAAAAGTAAAAAAGGCCGAGCCAAAAAGACAAAAAGGCCAAATTCAAAAGTCAAAATAAAATGGCTGAATAAAAAAGCCCAAAAAGTTTTACTTTATATAAAGTCATAAAATTATAAAAAATAATTATGATATGCTTTTGGTTAGTATTTCATGTTGATCTTTGGGTGTTTTCTTAGTAATGGTATTGACTCAACCAAGATTTGTAAATGATGTTTTCATTGTGATAAGGTTGCGCTCCATTTCATGAGATATGTTGCTAGAAACAGTGTCAAGAATCAGTGTAATGACTTATCAACGCATTTTAAGTGATAACATGGTATAAATGCGTCATCTGCACAATTGCACCATGGTTGTTCATTGTGTGAAATGTTCTCAAGCTGTGAGAAGAAGTCAGAATACTTTCGAATGAGACCAGTGTCAGTCACTGACTCACAGGACATGTGACACCAGCTTTACTCGTGAGGGTTTCATTTGTTTGAAATGTGGAGAGGAATCCATTAGCTTTGCAAGTGCCCATCTCCCAGACTTCAATATCCAGCTTGAGCCACAGAGGCGCCATCAATATCATTCAGTTACAGTGATGAAATTCAAGAATTGTAAGTACATACTAAATTATCTACATGTATACATACATTGTCAATATATAATAACTAATAAATGCAATACTCAATTTAATCAATCAATAAATTGTGGAAAATGCAACGATTCAAATAACTTTAAATAAATATATATCCCTTCTAGTATACCTTTCCAATTATCTTAAAATTAAGTCGTCATGTAATTATATTTTTAATTGAAGAAGATATTTTTGCTGGAGAACATGATTCAGGCGAGGATCCACCACATACCCTGGTCATGGATGGTTTACAGAAGGTCAAGCCCAAGTTGGTTGACAGAAGCGGTTTCACCTATGTGGTCAAGGTGGTCACCGAGAAGAAGATCTACCACAGATGCAGTAAGCGACCTTACAAGGTTACAGTAGTGGAGACCAAGCATACAGGCTACAGACAACCTGGCAAACATAACCACTCCTACACAGCTGAAGCAGGCAAACTTGTGTCCGTACAGGTTAGAGCTCAGGTGATTAATACCAATTAATCCTTTGGTTGTTAATTGGACTGTAAATAGCTTAAGTTTATTGTAACGAGTTGGTGAGCACTATCAATGAATCTTTAACTGGACCCTCTGGCAATTGGAATTCTAACACTCTTGTTAATGTGTTTACTGTTATAATTATAGTACACCTTTTTAGACTCTCATAACCCATTTTTTGGGTGGCTCACTTTATACATATCATTTTACCCTTGTTAAATCTGCCAGATCTATTGCAGAGGATATCACCAGCGACATACTTTATTTCGTACCTATTTGCCTGAATTGAATGAGAGCCACTTATGAAATTGATGAGGTAATAAACTCCAAGCATAAGTGCGTTTTTTCAAATAAATTATTATTATTCTTATTGTAATATATTATTAGTAGTATTACAAATAATTTTGACAGTATTCTTTCTGTTTTAGCGAGCTTATTGCGAGAGCAACAACGTTAATAAGTTTGTTCGGAAGCTGATGGCTTTGGCCTTCCCCCCATCAACACACATCCGGCCAGTGTTTGAGCAACTGAGGAAGAAAGCTTCAACTGAGCAGTTGCTAGACCTGTGCAGATACATTGACAGGCAGTGCATTACACACTCAGTCTTCACAGTTGCCTCTTGATGTGTCTATAACTAGAGTGTGCGCACCAACAACACCATTAACAGATAGAAAAAAATGATGAATTAGGAGAATTAAAAGAACTATCCGTTTGAATCATAGTCAATTTCAAAATGAATTTTATCAATAATATGTATATTTTATGTAGGATGTCATTGGAGGATGAATGTCCGTACGGCAGACCAGCAGCTCGGACTTTACAGACTCATCCCTGCACTCCACAAGGAAGCCAGTCATCTGCCCCTACATGCCAAGCTGCTTCAGGAGGGGAACCTGTCCCGATTCATGAAGAAGAGAGCCTCTGCCGTGCAGTTCTAGAGTTAAACAAGCTTGAGAATGTACAAGGATGGCGAGCTGAGTCCGTCTGCCCTGTTGACGATGTGTGCAAAAATCTACGGCCCTTGTTCCTTTGAGTGACATGAAAAATCTACATTGACATGAGAGGAGGAAACAGATTGATACTAGAGACACAACATATCCAACTAAATTTGTAATTATCTGTTAATGATAATGTTTGTACTGAATAGTGACATTAATGATACAATTGCTTAATGAAAACATCATTTTTAATAAATATTACTCATTTTTCGGTTGTTCGGCCTTTCAGACTTTTGTCACGGCCTTTTTGACTATATGTCACGGCTCTTTTGACTTTACCACGGCCATTTTGACCTTTTCAATCAACCCTTTTGTCCTAGGTTCTCGGCCTTTATGTCCTTCTGCCCTTTTGGCTGCAACCCCTCTGATTTATGTTGACTTCATCATAAACCATGTTGAAAGAGAAATAAACACTGATTTGTCTTGTGTATGTTTGCACAGTTTAAGAATGATCAAAACGAAGTTTTATAAAAGCTTTTTTTTTTAATAATCTGGAAATGCTGGAATGTTTTTGAATTGTTAGTTATAGATGGTCAGACATCCAAGATCTATACATACGTGTTACACATATTCCGGTGTTTGGATTATAACTGAATCCGAGGACACATTCACATCTCCCGTCTCTGCAGTATGAGTTCGCAAAGTCACAGTTGTCACTTGTAGAGCAATCATGCCCGAAGGAGTGATCTCCTGAAATGATAATCAATTTCTATGTAAACATACAGTATGCGGCAATATCTTGAAAGGCCTTTTACATGATATTATCAAAATTCTGTTAATGCAGAAGTTTCTCTGACATGTATATGGATATTGGTACATAAAATGAAATATATTTCATATCACATATCACACCTACTTCCCAACATTCGGTAAAGCTGCCAGCCAGTTTCCTCTGTGACTTGTTGAAAAGTCTTCTCGGGCCGGCTTAATCCACACCCGAACAGAGAGCAAGTGTTGGTAAGGTGGTTGAACTGGAAGGATATGCATCTAATGTCAAATCGGCATTTCACAGCGCACATCAACAGTTTCTCAGTCCCTGGTGTTGTAGAGAGCACGAAATCGGAAACTGATTTGTCCTTAAAGGCAGGAAGAGCGAAGTCTTTCATATTGTACCACTCGCAACCTGCTGAAGGAGCAGCAAAGAATCTGAGGCCAAGAAGAACCACAGAGATGATCGCAAGCTGCAGATCCATTTTCTCTTCCTGATGTTTCTGAAATATGTTCAAAGACCTTCAATATATTTATTATATCCACTGTAAGAAAGTAAAGTAGATATTTGAAAATTTGAAGTAAGGTTTCAATTCAAACTATTGAAACTCTATATATAAATGTTATGTAATTCCTTATTTTACATTTCTTTTATCTATTTCCTATGTCTTTCCAAAACTTTATGTTATGTTGAAAATATAATCAAATCAGTATTTAAACTTTCATTTTGACCACGAACAAATTTCATTTGAATGTGTTTCTGATTTAGCTACTTTCAAGTTGTTTCATATCATTTGACATTTACTGAGATATTACAGTATAACACGAATAATTAGCAGTCGATTATGGTCGCCAAAGTAACAACCCAAGCCAAGCCGGAAGAAAATACCCACAGCTTGCAACGAAACCTCAGTCTATCTGAAGATTGCCACGCGAATACTCTGTGTGTGTGTGTGGGTGTGGGTGTGCGTGTGCGTGTGGGTGTGTGTGTGGGTGTGTGTGTGTGTGTGTGAAGACATTTAAATATCAGCAGTTTTGGTGTGAAACAGTAAGTTTGCATTATCATTTGCTAGCAATAAAATCAATTAACATTAACCATTCCAGTGTATTCAAAGTCACTATTTCAAAATAGGAAAGTTGTGCGAAACATCGGAAGAATTTAGACAGAAGCATCTCCCCATTTCTTATTTGCTGAAAACACATAAATCACTTAGACATTGCCACAGCGCCTCTAATGCCTTGTGTTCTGCAATCGGTAATCATTTCTCAAGCAGTGACTGGAAGATCAAGATTTACATTCATTTGAATGTGGACTGATTGTGATTGCAGTGTTTGGTTTCAACACGTAATGGATTGATGGCATTGATGTATGTGGGCTCTATTTGGGGCGAAGATCTTCCAGTATAGCTCAGTTGAGGGTTGAGTAAGTAAGAAACATATGTGAGGGGATGCAAGCAATGAAATATTTTCGGAACGTGTTGTCCTCTAGTCAAGTCGCCCCTTTGAATTTCCTAAATTGTATAGTACTTTAAGGTATGAATTCAGTAGTACTTTTCTTTCTGATCTGCCTAGTTGCTTAAATTATATCTCTTAATTCTTTGTCCACAAAATCATTTTTTCTTTCATTTGAAGTTTTCTTTTAAAAACTATTTCTTTTTATCTGTTTATCGATGACTAGTGGTATGCTTTACCTAATATTTTCACAATTGTTATCAGACAATGCCATAGAGTAAAATGACTTGATCTAAAAAAAGGGAAAACACTGAAAAAGTAATATTATACAGAGTTATGTTGAAGAGTTTGCTATACATGTTGTGATAGCATGTGGAATAGACATCAATTGATGTGAGCCATTAATGTATTTTAAGATAAAAAATATTTTGCATTTACCCTGAGATAAAGTGTTTGATAAATTAACTCTCAAGCATTTCCTTTTTACAAAAACCTAAATTCATTACATTTAGAATACAGGAATCGGCAAAGCTGTGAAGGCATCCATTTAGTGTGTTAATACCTTTTTTTCAAATTAAAAAAGGTTACATGTAGCAATGCATGTTGTAAAAGAATATGAACTTAGAAACAAAACATGAGATCGCGATCGCATTTTGTTTTTCTTTAGCTCTCTTTTACCGAAACTAACCTGGAAGAAAATTCGACTCAAAACGAAAATAATAGTTTGGTGTGTGAAGCCTTCAATATTGTAGCGCTTGTTACATGTACACGTCGGACCATAATGGACATACTCAGCTCAGGTGTTTTTTCCATATGCATGAACTGTTGGTACTTTTTGAAAATTGATAATACAAGACCTGAAACAAAACACATTCTCACCTGAGTGAGTGTCTATTTAAAAATCAATTTACTGGATTTGCTGTGAGAGATCTCGCCAGTCTAATGAACTTGTATTCTAACAGAACATTCTGCCATTTGGCCTAGTATAGTGTCAATCCTTACTGTCTGATAGCAACCATCTGCTTAAATACTTTCTTGATACGTTTCAAGGTTCATTTTATTTGAAAATAATGTAATGCTCACTTAAAAAAGTCACCTGAAGATCAGAAAATAATTATCCACTAAAACGTTATATTGCAAAAGAAACGCCCATTACTATTTTGCACCCTATAAATGCAATACGCATGTTGGCGTAGCGATCATGTTGATTCAATACGTTTATAGGTTTTGTTATGATGGCAGGTTTTTTTGTCTTGTTTTCGACTACAAATCAACACATTAATCACAGCATAAAACGTTCCTAATGACAACAAAGCCCATACAAACACATAAGTGAACCTGCAACTTTAGTGCGTAATTATATATGATAATGTATTGAGTATATATATACAAGGTTTCCCTTCTAGACCTAAATCACAGAATTCCTTTCAATTAAAAACATTTATACTGTTTGGTGCAATGGTGTTTCGTCCTGTAAGTACTTTAAAGGGGACATATCAAGAAAATTTGCTAATAAAATAGCATTGTCTTTTTAGAACAAAATAAGTAAAAAAGATAGTTCAATAGCCTGTGAAATTTGATCAATTTTGTTTACCGATTTGCATTGATATGTCCTTCAATAAAAACAAGATTACGAACCGCAGTGAGTTCACTACGTTTGGAACCTTCTTTCATTAAAACAAGTGAACTCTGTACTACTTTCATGGTTGCAACTAACGAAAGTACCCGTCAATACATAAGTTTATTTTCAAGCCTCAATGTCATGCCTTCAATGTCGGAAGGTGCAAGGTGCGAAATCCAGACGGACGAAGACGTCTACTGTCTTGCAAGAAGCTGATGTGCCAGGATATTTACATTGCTGATAACATCATAGGGAGGACTCCACTTCTCAAATGAATCACCCGAAATAATAATGTTCAAATGAGCTCTCCCAATATTCCCAGCTTCCTTTAGAATACCATAGTTTTAAAACGACATACAAGATACAACTATTTTGAACATCAAGTCAAAAACCTGACTTGAATTTCGTATGTTCCAACGAATAATTTCTTCACGGCAATTCATTTTATGTGTATTGTTTTGACCACAAAATATACATGTTTATTACATTTTCATAAATGGTAGTCAGAGCAAGCAGCATAGCAGACTTGTGCTATAGCCCCTACACACTTTACATGATTCTAGAATCATAAGGTTAGAAATATGCGGGATTAAAATCTTTGGCTGTTTCCTTGACAGGCTGAAATAAGATTAATAAAACAAATCCCAATTGACCATGCTTATAAAAAAAGTTAACTTAGGAATACTTGAAAATGACCTTTTTTCTAGAAAAAAATCAAATGAGTGGTTTTGTATTAAGTGAACAAGTTAGTACCGATACCATTCCAAAAGTTTATTAAAATGTTCTTTCAAAGGACTAAGCTCGGTGTCTTATTTACAACTGAATGATAACATTGTGACGTCAAACTTTATGATTATGATGTCACTTCTTACAGTGAGAAAGGGATGTCTCGTCTGTCTGTCTGTCAGTTTCTCTGTCTGTCTGTATGTCTCTCAATCTTATTCTTTCTGTCTATAACATTATCCCAAGTTTTGGCATCCAATGTTCATCTCAATGATATTCTTGAATAATCCTGGATGTTAATTCGTATTGGTTACTGTGTTATATGTAGTGTACCCATACTGTTCCTGTGATCAATTTTCAAGTGATTAGGACTAAAATATGAAAAATCAAGGTTTCTTTGTAAGATTATGGTAAAGAGTATTGATATGAACCCAGTGTACAAGACCCTTTATATGATTAACCGTTTGATATTAACACATGATCTAAATGGTTATCACCCTTTGAATAGAATTCTATTTCTATTAACTATTTCATTATCTGATTATGAAAAGGTTTCTTATTTTGAATGATAGGAACAATTAATAATATGCATTTAAATAAGTGTCTACAAATGAGCAAATATCAAACACTAAAGGGCAGACACATTTTGATCAGTACATGAAAATAGAAATAAAGATAGATTGTGTAAGACATGTATTTGTTATTAAGATGTTTGGTATTTTAAATTAAGGTGAGGAGGTCACACGTTTAGGGCATCATGATGGGAGATTGATGCAATTGTTTGATAAAAAAGTGAGGCACTATTCTGCATGTTGATATAAAATCAGCCAACTGTTTAGATATGAAGTCATACTAATTACGTTTTTCAATGAAAGAGCATAGTTGAAGTGAGTATGAAATTAAATTATGACTTGTTAACTAAAATGAATTTCATTGACATACATTGTCATGCTTTGCAATCCAATTCCACATACTCTAAACATTAACTTGTAATCTTTTTATTACCAATTAATTTTACAGATATAATCATCATACGAATCTATTTAAACCATTATGAATATAAAATACATGAAAATGAGCATAACAACTCTGTGCCTAATAAAATTCTCACCTTTTATATCACATTAGGAAGTCATTGATATTAATGTCCATATGAACCGTATCTTTATATCTCTTTCAGTTTTGGTCCTTATTTTCTAAAAGTTAATGAGATGTCATTCTGTCTATGCCTTTTCACCTACGTTTTGCCCTGCAGCATACCTTTGATTGATCAAAGCTCTATCAGGACCATTGTCATTGACGATCACCTCGTTTAAATATTTAATTGGTTATATTAGTTTCATCTGCATATGTTTTGATACCAAATATATGATATTCATTTTCCACTCAAATATTACATGATATTGATAAAACACATTCGATTGAATTCATTGATATTCAGAAAGGTTTGTATATGTATAAACCAATCTTCTTAGAAGATTCTAAGTACTTCTTAATAGGGAATCTTCAAAAGAGTTTTAAAAACAAAGTTTAATTCTAAATGCATCATGAATCATACATTACATAGAAAATCAATAGTGGACCTCGGGTTATAGTATCGTAATAATAATGAAATTTTATAGCGCCGAGTTTCAGCTAGGCTTTTCACAGGCGCTTTACAATCATTATTATCCTGGTCTAACCCAAGCTACCGAATACTGCGCTCCAACACAATCTATACCAGGTACCCAATTAGTACTGCTGGGTGAACAGAAGCACATTTTGAATAAAGTCCCTTGCCTAAGAACACACCACAAGTTTCTCAGCTCGTATCTCAGGGAATCACCCTTGAAATCTCAGTTAATACAGCAATGATCGGGTAACCCACCCATTCGGCGAGCCACGCCAGATGTTGCTGAACTTCACTGATTGCGGTCGACTGAGCTACGCACAGGAACTCGTGCCACCACAAACTAAGGTTCAATACCTTTCTTCAATCATACGCTATCTGTCATTGCATATTTAGCTAAAGGTGCGATGGGATGAACAAATGAAAAAAATGATTATTTATTTCAGAATAACATTATGGTCAATTTTATCGAAATAAGTAACTAAAGATAGGTCACCAATCGATTAAAAGTGTTATCAGCATTAATTACACTGTTGTCGGAATTCATAAATTGAGTTATCCTTTCTTGTACAAATACAATGTTGCCGGAGTATTGCATTCTCCAAAAGGGTAAATGTATGTAAATGTATCTAAGTATCAAACATAGACGCATTTCTGCCTTATTGTACTGCCAAAGACGGCATTTGATATGTGTAGTTTGCTAGATTACAGTATTTGTTACCTGCTTGTGTATAGTATTACCATGATAAATCTTGATAGAATTAAGAATTCCGTTTACAATATATTCAACACATGTTAACTATTAATTTGTTAATAGCTTGAATAGGCTTCAATGTGAAAGGAATACTTTGTATGATTTCTGATTACTAATTAACTCTCATGAAGAATGACAGTGAAAATTATATCTGACAGCTTCTACATTAAGGTGAAGCGAATAGATGTAGTGTTCTGATGGAAATAGGTTCATGTAAAGGTAATGAAATAGCGGTTTTCAAATAAGAAATTATTATCAGTTTCATTCATTTTTCTAAAATTAATGATTCATAGTATTGGGAATTGTATTTTATGACGACTGTTGATGAAACTCAATTATATTCATTAAAGAAACTACCATCAACAATCAAATTCCGCATCTGTCATTTGGAATGCAAACAAATTGTATTCACAAGCAATATTATTTTAAATCTGCCACATCGCTGCTATTGTGCCTTTTCTAGAGCTGCACAGTGAGAGGTAATCCAATCAGCTGAGTGTATTGAATTAACGTTGCAGTGTCTAGGTCAGAGCCATAAATGTACTTGAACCTTCTCAACCAGGATAACGTTTACTCTTCAGAAATGTATAAACTGTTACTGGAATATGTTGGAATGATGTTTTCTTTGTCATGATCATTTATCTTATGATGGTCACAAATACTCATTTTTCGCTAATGAACAGAATGTACTATATGAACATTGTAAATAGGTCTATGTTGAGTCGGAGAATTCGCTCTTGAGACTCTAATAATCTCATAACTATACGCGTCGTCTAAGTAGCTCCTTTATTGAGTTATGTCTGAGTGTGAAAGGCTAAAGACAAGTATTATAGTCACAATGAAAGGCAACCCAATTTCACAGACTGATTTTACTAGGATGGTTTTCATTTATAATTTATTCAGCACCGTACTATGTGTTTATTTATTACTTGAAAAGGCTTGAGTGGTTAGATATTCCTCTGTAAGACGTCCAAAAAGCTTCTGCAGAGTTTTTGTCTAAACAAAACTAAGATCAAATAGCTATGTTGTTTTTTGTAATTAAAATGTTTATTTTATTTCAAAGAGTTCATATGAAATGTAAAAATCTCTTCTCAGATCAGATAAAAGATCTTTTATATTTGTGATGAATATTTCCTTTCCCCATTACATGTATGTATAAAGTTTTTACACTGAAGCATTTTGAAATAGACTTTTTTGGTAAAGTCGTTTAAATAACGTTTGAGGAAAATAATCTTTTAAAAACACTTTTGCGTATGGCATCAACAAACAAACAAAACATTGATTGGAACTGAGAAGAAATGTTTTTGTGAAAAATTTGCCAAAGAATTAGCTCATCAAGACATGAGCAGTATAATACAGGAGCAGGTGGAAGCATCTGTGTAATTATGATCTCGGAACAACTCTCATTTGCCTCCCAGTCATTTTTAAACGCTTGGTTTAAGTTTAAAACACATTCGCATCATTGTGCAGATGAACATCTCTTTTAACGTTGACATTTTAAACATTCGTTTTAAAATAAGTTTGCCCAACATTTATATTTCGTTCTAAAAGTTAATTCGAATAAGAATTAAATTTGTTTCCCCCACAGCAAGCATTGGAGTAAAGGAGTTATATAACCTCACCAAGCCAATGAAATCATGAACGATATGAGGCTGGCATAGGTGTGAGTGATATTGTAGATTGTTATTTTCAAAGGACAATGAATTAGGTTGGGTTTCCGTCTGAAAATGTAACAATCTTTCAATCTTATCTAATCCTGATAAGGTTGCCCAAACTTCGGAAAGTTTTTACCAAGAGCTGTTCGTTTTTAATAATGGTTTCGTTTGCTGATTATAAATATATTCACGCACGCACACACACACACACACACACACGCACACACACGCACACACACACACACACACACACCCACACACACACACACACACACACACACACATATATATATATATATATATATATATATATATTTATATATTATATATATATATATATATATATATATATATATATATATATTTAAATTGTACAGTCTAACAAAATATTTAAATCATTGCTCTGTCCGAACCTAGGTCAGTTTGCCTTATATAAAGTGTTTTTGGAATCATATAATTTGTAGCCATGAAAAAGTCGTATTTTAAATAGATTAAGGTGTATGTTAGCATGTCTTTGTTTGAAAAAATAACGTTGCAGTATCGTTTACTTGTACTTAAAATTAAACCATTACACCATGCCAGTGTATTCCAAGTCACGAGTTGAAGATGGGAAAGTAGTGAGAAATATCTGAGGCATTTAAACAGTAACTTCTCGCCTTATCTCTTATTTGCTGAAAAGACATAAATCATTTAGACATTGCCACAGCGCCCCTAATGCCTTCTGTGCTGTCCAATCGGTAATCATTTCTCAAGCAGTGACTGGAAGATCAAGATTTACATTCATTTGAATGTGGACTGATTGTGATTGCAGTGTTTGGTTTCAACACGTAATGGATTGATGGCATTGATGTATGTGGGCTCTATTTGGGGCGAAGATCTTCCAGTATAGCTCAGTTGAGGGTTGAGTAAGAAGACACATTTGAGGCAATGCGTCCGATGACGTATTTATGTCAAGTCATCTCTTTACCTTACTAAATTGTATAGTACCTATAAGTATTAATTCAGTAGTAGTTTTGTTTGATATGGAGGTATATAACCCAATCTCATTATAATCATTTTCATTACTCGTCTATATCTCTAATTTCTTTATCTTCAGTCAAGTTTTCTCTCCTTCGAAGTCTCCTTTTAAAAATATCTCTTTTCATCTATTTACTGTTAATAAGTGGTATGCTTAACCTGATTTTCTTAATTTGTAATCAGGCAATACTGAAGAGTAACAGGTTTCATTTTAAAAACAAATAAAATACTATTCGTGTTGTAATAGCATGCGGGTTAAACATTCTTTGAGTGTGTGAGGCCCTGAACTGCCAAGCTTTTCACAAAAACTAAAAGTCTTATCATTGAGAGTTTCTATATTGGTTATGTATTTTTAAATACTTCTACCTACAAATAGTTTTGGCCGTTTCCCTGTTAAAGCAACTCAGAATTTTTCCGGGCCGGACTCAAATTACCACCTAGTTCTTTGAAATTTGGTTTATTGAAAAAATTCATCTGTAGCCATAACTTTGAATACAAAACAAACACATCAATTTGATTTTATCGAACATTAAAATCATAAAATTGTCATCATAATGGGTTTAAGACTGTACATCATTTGACACGTTCTTTATGTATTTGAAATATATTAGATTATATTTTAGAATATATATAGCATAGGCTTTTGTAATCTTAAACGTCAAATACACACTTGATATATTTGTCTCTAATGCCGTGATGGTTTGAAGAGGGTTAACGTTTCACATTTTATTCCGCTGGGCAGTCTCCCATAGCGAGAGTAATCTAATCATATGATGTACATTGAATTTAGGTCAAATCCAGAAGAGAAAGGATTACTATCATTTGGATGTACTTTTTAATCCTTAACAATATCATAATTAACACTGTTGAAAGTTTCAATCTGCACTATATATTGCAGAAAATGGTGATTTGAAGTTGTTGTTGATTCAGCATGATTGTATGTTAATACGATCACCTTATTAAGACCTTATCTGTGTTAACCTTAAATAGGACTGGAATTTCTCTCTTCTCGCCCTCGAGACTAATAGTTACATTACAAGATTCATTGCTCTACCAGCTTATCTTTGAGCTTCTGAGACACGTAATGTCTGCGTGTGTGCTGGAAGTCTAAACAATGGCGAGACAAGGCACTTAAAGTCATTGTCTCATTTTTGCAAGGCAAATTGTAATGCATGCAGGACAAATAGTTCACCACTCACAGAAATCTTTCCCCTGACGTTTGCAACAATTTTCAGAACTCTGCAGGCATTCTAGCCCACAATAATGAAGTTCAAACTACCCTACCCTACCCTAATATTACGTGTTTTGCGAGCGTTAGTCCTTACCACGTCATTTCGCTAAGGCCGTGACGAAGAACACATAAAATTTCCGAGCTGAATATCCAATTTAAAGAGCTAATAGCTTACCCTTATTCAAATACTGAAATAACAAAAAGGTGGTTAATTCAACGAAGAATGCGTCTGTCATAAGTATCGGCGCTACAATTACTAGATTTCCGGTGTTTCGCACTCGCGATGGGATTGCACTTGATTTGGTACCTCATCGGTCTGAAACGGCTTACGCCAATAAGCTACTTCATCCAAAATTGTAAAACGGGCATAAAAATGAAAATCTTTGCAAACGCGACAGGAAATATTTGTGTTAGTGATCAGATTGTGTTCGGGATGAATAATTAGTTCAGTTTAGTTGCCTTACAAAAATGAGACTATGACTTTAACAGAACAGAGTTATTGCAAAAGCGACCTGATTTAATGATATGAAGTTGCACCGTTTTGTTAAATATTGGATATGTGCACAATCGCTCATAGCTTAAAAACTGGTAAATAATATTTAGGAAAAATGTTCGGCATAATCATTTTGCCAAACAATTATCTCGATTCAAAAGTCAGGACAAAAGCACTATAAAAGAGGAGCAGGTGGAGGCATCTGTGTAATTGTGATCTTAGATCAACTCTCATCTGCCCTCCAGTAAATGTTTCTTCACTTGATCTGAACGTAATTCGTACAATTACAAACATTATAATGTCATTGAACATTGCCATCCAATTACTTAAAAAAATTGGGTATAAATTTTCAGTAGATTTATATCAAAATGATTTTTTATATTCGAAACATGTGTTTAATTCAAGGGAGCTATGCAGAATAATGTTTAATTGATCACGAGTTTTCCATATATTCCCAGATTCCTTTGTAACACAATGTTTTCAGATTAGAATAGCCTTTGAAAACAACATTTTGATCATCACGTCAAATATAGAACGTGTATAATATACTCTATTTTGCTTGAAAGGTTTTCTGTAATATGTAATTCATTAAACATGTATTTATGTAACAACAAAAAATACATGTTTATTACATTTTCATAAACAGAGCAAGCAGTAGAGCAGGTGAATCCTGGAATTATAAGGTTAGAAATAAGCGCGAGTAAAATCACTGGTTGTTCCATTAAACATGTTGCAGAACTTAATCAAACTTATCCGATATGATAATGCTTATAAAAAAATGTACTTAAAGAATAATCAACGGTGCCCAACTTTGATATTATTTCAATGAACCTAGATAGTTGCTTGGTATTTTCTGAAATTGTGTTAGTTACCGATACCGGTCACAAATGTTATAAAAATGTCATTTCACGGGACTTAATTCCGGGTCTTATTTATAACAAACTAATTACACTGTCACGTCAAACTTAAAGATTATGTCACTTTAATCGGTCAGCAGGGGAGTTTTTTCACATTTTGTAATAACATTGTGAATTTATTAAACACTGATATGTTCAACGGTTGAGAAATAAATAGTATCACTAACCTTGAAAATAAGGGCGTGAATATTAAAAAAATCGAAGCACATAGTCATATATTACGATATTCTATGTCTTTATACTCCCGTCAAAACCCCCGGGGATATGGAAATGACCTCGGTCCGTCCTTCTGTCCGTCCGTGTGTGTGTGTGTGTGTGTGTGTGTGTGGTGTGTGTGGGTGTGTGTGTGTGTGTGCTGTTCTTTTCCGCACTATAATTAAAGCCTCCATGCAACTTAAACTTTTGTGTCCATCAAAACCAAGAAGTGATGATTTCCTAGGTCACTGATATTTTCTACTAAGATATGAAACAATCATCCTTTGTGGTGATGCCTATTTGGGTTTTCAACCTATTCCTTCTTTTACTTTTAACCGTGTCCATTGCAACACAAATTGTAATTTTGTTTCAAGACTAGAAATCCAAAACCGTAAGGCCTTACTTTTGTATAAGGAACAATCATCAAGCGTTGTGTTGCCTTTTGGTCTTTCATTCTTCTTTTGTTTCTGGCGATTCCAATGGAATCACAATTTAGAATTTTTTACATGGCAGAACGAATTTCATCAATTAATATTTTCCATAGTGATACAACTTTTTGTTAGGAGCAGAACTGTCAAACCAGGGGACAGGGCCGACTCTGACTGCTTGTTCGGTTAATTAGTCAGGTTTGAAACAATCGAAGTATAAAAAATCAAATCGTCATGCAAATCGATGATGTAATTTTTTTCGCATACTGTATAAATATCTTAAACGGCATCATATACTCTTTGCAAACGGTTTGACCCATTAACTCGCGTAATAATAGAAAGACTAAAAAAATCGAACGTAACTAAATGCAAGTCTTCATTGAAATCATAAACCAATGGCTAAACAACATTTGTCACGTGAAATAGGAATGTGTTTGTAAGGCAGACCGATATCTCATAGTTTCTCATTTTCCAGGTCACATCTGGGAACTCGGTACGTCTCGTGGTCTGGAAGTAGAGGAAGCCTTTAGCACGTTGAGTAGAGCGGAAAACAGTAAGACATCTGGGTTAGAGCATTTCCAGTATACGTTGCTAATTTATTAGTTTGAATAGGTTTTTCTATATATAAATAATCTATTTTCAACATACATAAATGAAAATAGTTAAATTTACTAAGGAAGTTAATAAGCCTTGTTGAATCAGTCATAAAAATCGTAAATAAATCTTTTCTGTCGCCTCTGTAAGTCGGCTATAGATCGACATTTTTCCAAATCACCGCTAGATGACAGTTGCAACAGAGCTCATTCTCCTTTTTATCCAATCAACTATCGTCTTACATGGACTGCAACTGCCTTGGAATACATGTAAGTAAAAGGACTTTACGAAGGTGTTGGACTTCGAGTCTTTTCAATTGCATCTGGAACCGAATAATCAGTCTGAACCATACAAAACCTATTTGATTTCCACTGTGTAAAAATAGAGACGTCGTGTAGTGAATATATAGCACTGCTTAGACCCTGTAACATCCTTATAAATATATTTGGTACTTGGTTGTGTTGTCCAAGGTGTCATAAGGAAAGATGTATCCATGCAGCATATTTACAGTTGAACTCCCCGGTTTCTTTCTAAGCAAGAACATTTCTCTTGACCAGGGAATGTCAACTGTTCCCAAATGTGTGTGGAGAAATAAAGACTTGACACGGTGGCAGTGGAGCACTGCTCTGACCCTGGGATCCGTGCCTTCCCAGCAGGTCTCTAACCGAATTATCTCCCCTTTATTGAGTTAACCTGAATTGGCAAAGTCTGAGAGTGGTCCTTCATCTGGAAGCGGAGATGAAAGTGTGTGTGAGAGAAATTATGAATGAGGACGATTCTTCAAGCACATCACATATCCATATTGTTATTGTTCAGTCATAGTGCTTCTAATATGATATTGGGGAAAGCTGCTTACTTTGTTGTGAACATATCAAATATCCATAGAATCAAAGCCCAGCAGAAGTAGCTTTCTATACTGAACACATATTGCTTGTATATGATTACACTACTATGAAACCGGGAACCCTATTTAGGGTTAGTTGTAGATGTGTTGTGTTGATGTTAAGTATGTAGGGTTGCATAAAACAAAGATTTGGCTTTGGGCACCAGCTGCAGCTTGGGAATTCGTTTTTAAACATAGTTAACTTGGGTTTGATTGATTATAGATTATAGATGCATGCTGACAATTTTTTAAACCGCTTATGGCAAATACACGTACTCGTATCACCGTGTGTTAAAGATGCATTGCTTTCAGTTTTAGTCTTTCATTTTTTCTTACCTAGTTTATTTATGTGCAAATGGTTCCAATATCGTTCATATAAATCCGATCCTCGTGAGAAAGAAAAAAGGTAATCCGGTATCACATGATCATGACACACCCTGAACATGCGGAAGATGCAATTTATCTATAATTTTATTGTTTACTTTACTGTCATTTGTAATCGCTTTTGTAAAAAAGTAAAACAAATACCTTCGGAATACTAACAAGATACCTTTTGTGTTAGGATTTGCCTGTGACGTTTATGAAGTATGGTCACATCAAGTATACACTTGCTACTTATGAAGTTCTTTTGGAAACTGAAACTGTTCAAATTATTGCATGTCGTAATAACGTTGATATATCTGCAGCTGTGATGTAATTCACATCAGGTCTATTAAGTCTAATATATAACTCGATAGAAGCATCAATTCTGCCGGAAAAGGTGCATGTCGACAATTGTCAAACAGGATTAATCTTTAAATGAATTACAGTGTATACGAGATAACAAGCATGCGTTATTCTACAGGACCCTGATAAAGAAACAAGATATATTGAATGTGATCGTTTTTACTGCTGGAAAGTTTACTCCATAAATAAAAATCATGACCAGTCGCTGATAAATACAACGATTATAAACAACAGGGTAAAGATTAAAACTGAACTAATGGAAACACTTTTACTGCTTACTGAACAGGAGACACATTTTAACACATCCAATCTTTACTCAAGTATGAATACGGGACAGGGAATCAGCCAATCAGCTACTAGATTATCCAGTCATTAAACGACTCACCCTTAGTACGCGCCGCGCCCAATGTTGCTGAACCCCACTGTTAGCAGTCTCTGAGCTTGGATTGGACCATTTGTCTCTTTATGATACATTTTGAAAAGCTATTTATGGTTTTATGAATTATTTTGGTTTTCAATATGTGAGTTCCGATTTGAATACAAAGAAAGGCGTTTGTTTACAGCAGGTACAAGTAATTGTCATGATTTTGTATCTATGAGCTTTTGTATTGCCAATAATTTACATTTGTTATCACCTTCTATTTCTGATATAAGCCAGTATATTCAAGTAATTTCAGTAGAATGCTGTGGAATTCCACAATCAAATAAAAAGAAAAATTGCTGGAGAGATTATTTGCTAGCCAAGGCTAGCATGTTATAGCCATGACTTGTATCTGTCATTTTTTTGCGTGACATGAGAGTAACATAGATCTTCAAAATGGCTTTTAAATGAAACCAAGAAACAAAATGCTGCTACAAGTTGACAAAAATAACCTACTTGGATTGCAACTACTCTAGACAACTATTCAATTTTATTAGTTTTATTCTCGTATCAAATTCAAGAACTTCATGTATCGTGTTAAATTAAAGATAATGTATCAATTATAAGTATATTATTATTCAACCTTTAATAATGGGTTTGATTTCATTTTATACACTTTTTAGATCTGCTGTCATTCGAACATTTTATGCTGTTTGTTCCCACATATTGATTCCTACTAATGACACGAAATGTATTCTAAGAAATTTGAAGCGTATAGTTCTTCGTTTAAATGAAGTCTTGACACTGACTTTCAAAGTTCAATATAAAGACCACAGATGCAAGTTAAACATTGAAATGAAAACTAAAACGCTGTTTGAAGATCTCTGTTCAGTAAATTTTATTCAGAATAAGCATGATCTTGAAATGCACAGGTGCACAAGTGTTTCAACATCACAGGGGTGCACAAATGTCAGTATCGGGTATGGCCACCATTAGCATTGATTATTGCTTGGCACCGACGACCCATGGATGCAATCAAGTTGTCAATAACAGGCTGTGGGATGTTCTGCCATTCATGCTGAAGTGCTGCAAGAAGTCGTGGAAGTGTTTAGGGTAGTGGATTCCTACTGTGCACGCGTCGATCCAGTTCGTCCCAGAGATGCTCAATTGGTGACAAATCTGGTGACCTGGCTGGCCATGGCAATGTCTGGACATTGTTACGCTGTAAAAAGTCTTGACAAACACGTGCAACATGTGGTCGAGCATTGTCCTGCTGAAAGAGACCACCATGGACGTTGACGGGAGGAATAACGTAAGGCTGTAGGATCAAGTCCCTATACCGTACTCCTGTGAGGTTACCCACAAAATGCACAAGGGGTGTCCTAACACCGTGACGAATCCCGGGCCACACCATGACACTCCCACCTCCTGAACACAGTTGGCAGCATAACGTTCTCCACGACGTCGGTATACACGTGCTCGTCCATCACTTCATCGAAGCAGAAAACGGGACTCATCAGTGAAGAGAACGGTTCTCCACCTTGCACGTGCCCATCTCATCCTCTGTTGACACCACTGGAGACGTTCCGCCAGATGACGTTGCGTTAAAACAGGACGTCGAACCGGTCGTCGTGGAAAAAGTCCAGCCTCTCTCAGCCTGTTGCGTACCGTTTGGTCGGAAATTCGACGCAGGCCTGGTATCTGCGTTGTTGTTGACGTTGCTGTCCTGGTGCGTTCCAGAAGATGGAACAGTCGGATGTACCGATCTTGGGCCCGAGTAGTCACCCTTGGTCTGCCTGACCTTGGCCTATCATCAAGGCTGTTTCGGGTGTTGAAACGGGTCCACAATGAAGAGATGGTCTGGGTGGACACGCCAAAGTGTGTTGCAACATCTGGCTGCGTCGCTCCTGCTTGCAGTCTGCCAATAGCGTTGTTGCGTTGCGCTCTGTTCAGTCTTGGCATTCTTCAGGTCGCTGTACCGATGTTGTGTAGTCTGAATGAACAGCGGCTGATATGGCTTTTTATACCCCTAAAGCAGACGTGTCTGCATGTAAACCTTCATGATCCCATGCTGCACGTGCTTTGGCAGAAAATGCATTTGGACGAATCGCTCGTTTTCGTCCCTGAACCCAACGTAAACTTTTTGGGCCATCGTTTTTGGTAAATTTACACTTTTGAGCAAGCCTTTCTTTAAATTACAGGTATGTATCATGAAAATAATTGACCCGTTTCGAAAAAATCAATTTCGCATGAATGTCAAGTTTCTTTTTTTGAAGAGTTATACGATACGTATGTCTGTAAGTCAAAACAACTGTCATTCTTTTCATTTATGCGACTAGTGATAAATGGATGCCGCCATTTATGCCTCTTTAAATTGAAAGACGATTTTCATCTAGGGAGGCTATTGACAAATGCTTTGTCTTGTGAAAAGTGTCCGTGGGGGATAATTAGATCTTATTTAGTTCACGTAAAATAGTGTGAGGCGTTGACAGATGCGAAAGTTCAGAGTAGCATCGATACTTTTCTTAAGATTTTTTTCTAATTTCGCGAAATACTTTTTGAAATAACTTGATAATGAATTCGCCAACTTGTCAAATTGATTGAAGCTTGCAAGCAAATTATGGACTCTATTACAAGGTTTTATGACAACTAATTGGCATATATTTTTTAATGATATATCATATGTTAACGCATTTCAATGCGAGTTCTTAGAATTACTTCTAGTGTGTCAAGAATAATAAGTATACATTTAATCTAATGACCTTTTTATATAAAACAATATTTATATCAGTAATGATCAACTTGCGAATATAATCATGTATATGCTATATATAACATAAATAAGTTAATAATATATCGTCAAAATGTAAAGAACATGTTTACTATCTTTGCAAATATACCATTTCATTTGACAAAACCGCAGGCGTTCATCATTCTTGGCGATACACTCTCGTCACATACCACAGACATACTTTCTATCAGCCGATGAACTGTTGCCTTTGGAATCTGTCGCCATTCCTGGTGAAGAGCTGTTTTCACTTCGTCCAGATTGGTTTGTAGCTGGCTTGTTTTTCAGACAAGAAAATTCTATAAATGTTCGATGGGGATAGATTTGGAGACCTGACTGGTATTTTCGAAAAAGTCGATAACTCTTGAAGAGGACGCGCATCAATCGTTGCAAAACTTTATCAAAATGAGTATTTAATCAGATCAGCTAAGTTAACATTAACAATAACGAAATCCGTCCGGCTGTCGTAGGTTATTCCCGCTCATAACATCATGACCCCCCTTTAGCGTTTGATGCACTGACAGAAACACGCCTTTGTCTGACATTATATTTCAGCGTACGTCCTAATAGAAAAAGTTACACAGACATAGGTATTGTTTTTAGAAATCCCCCGCATCTGAAACATTAGACATAATGAGTTACAAAGTTCATTTCTAATTTTTACCAATTGTTCGTTAAACGTTAAATAAATAAATTCATTTTAATTTCATATCAAAGTTACAGAAGACATGATTTAGATATTAAATTAAAATTGTTGTTCAAGCATAGGTATTGATTCACGCAGAAAGTATTATTATAAAAGTCTTTAAAAACAAATTAGATTTTCAATGCTACTTTACCAAAATCTTTGATGTAGTGACCTAAATCACAGGAGAGAGCAGGGCATATTAATTCTAAAGCATTAAATTGAAAAATATAAACCCTATATTCAGTTGGAAATGTTGTCCATATTTAAAGAAATATGACGTTGAAAGCGCTTTGTGATATCTTAAAAAAATCATCATCTTACCCTACAAAGTCTTCTCAATATGAAATGATATATGATGATGAACGGATACTTCAATTAGCTTCAAGAGAATATGTTTTGAATATATCAGCAGCCTCGTGTGCAAGGGACCGATGTTGTTTGAATCTGTTATACTCACGGGATGGCACCGCTGTCTACCCGGGCTTAATGAGCGAACTCCCTCCCAGTGACGTAAGTAAGCCGCATCAATGGGTCCGCAGAGTGCGTGATCAGGTACAGCAGTAAGCATAATTACTGAAAACGTGCTGAATCATGATAAAACAGCCACGTGGCAACATAAAGTGTGTAGGCGGACACGTATTCTTTTTTTTTGCAAAATAAGCTTTTGTATGAATACTGTAGATGAAATCTTTTTAATGTAATTTTTTAAAAACGAAAAAGTCAAAACATGTAAAATCGAAAATTTCTTCTTTTGTTGAAGAGAGTTATACCAATGAAGTAAATAGCGGTTATCATACGAGTATATTTTGGATTGGTAAATATCCTGCATTAGGAATAAACATTGTATTTTGTGAGCCTTGGCTGATAAAACAGGATAAAAGAAAAAAGATAACGACAAAAGCACACGAGCATGATAACCCCTTTATCATGCAATGTCATTCGGCTTTCATTTTGCAAAAAAAGCCTGACAAAATCACTGAAGCAACTGAAGTTTTCTTTAAATGGGCGCATTTATATATGCAAATGAACAGCGTAATGATATTCACGGTAAATTGTCATAAAATTAATCCTCTTTTATTTAACAATGAGGTAACAGAACTCTTGTTTTGGCATGATATAAACGTTTCAGTTTTTAAAATTTGATTCCCAATCCCTTGCTTTGAGATATAAACGAAAATAAATCGATTGAAGGTTCCAGCTTGCATACTTTTATATTTGCGTTCAAGCGTGATCAGGCGGTGAGCGTATCTCACTGAGAGAGTTGTTTCACTTTTCAAAATAAAATTGGCAGCTTGCGTAAACATAGCGTTTCGGATAGATTAACTAAGACTTAGTCTAATATTTTCCAAAACCCATTAAACAAGCAACATGTATGATACACCGAAGTTTAATATCAAGTTATGGAACATGTGTCTCAATCTGCCTTTGGTTCCGTGAGTTTACTCAGTTCACTTACTTAAAATTTATTTTCGGTAGGCTAGATTTCAACCAGCGATGAAAAGTATTAGTCAACATGACATGAAATTCACGAAACAGCTGTACAAAGTATGTACGACATTTCTGTAATTTATTTCTATGCATCAGATCAAGAATATTTTGATGAAGCTATATGTCTGTGCAGTTATTCGAACAAATAAAACGTGTGACGTCATAATAATTTTCAGAAAAAGTTCCCGCGTAATTGGCATTTGGCTTTATAATGCCGAGAACACTATCCATTGTATGATATATCAAGATATGTCTCTGTTGTCCTCAATTTTTAGTAAATTGTAACTTGCATCGCGTCCTTCTCATTTTCAAGCGCCGTGATCTTCTTTCTCTGGCTCAGCGCCAAAACAGGAAGCAGAATAAAAATCTTATATCAACCAATTCATTTTTGTTCTGTAAGACGTTATCAGGAATGGAACAGCCGGAAACCAGCTGTTGGTAGGACGCTTGAGTACCTGAGCTCCACACCTTGAGTAACATTAATATTTTCTATTACTTAACTTTGTGTGCCCCGGTTATTTTCTCGTTTTCTTCTGATCTTACATGAATACCGACACGAAGGAATGTGGAATGTGGAATGAATGAAGGCAATCTCTTTTTTGCTACCAGAAGGTGCCTGAGTAACAAAAATCAACAAGATTTCTAATATCTATGTTCTGATTAATTATGGAATCTTTTAAGGGACAAAAAGCAAAGTATATAATATTTTAATGCCATGGTATTTTTAATTTAAGAAACAAAGAAGTAAGTTTTTAATAGACAATATGGGTTTCATTACTCGCCTTTGTTGTTTTATTTTCTAATTCATTATTAGTCTGAAATAATTAGCAAAGAAAATGATGAAGCATGTGTTAAACGTTGGTGCAACAACTATAGTTCTTTCGTAAGATTCATTTTAATGGATTGAAAAAAATGATTCCTTAAAGGGTTACAGCCCCCTTGCATTTAACCGAAATGTAGATTTATAAACTCACGGGCAAAAGAAACGCTACTCTTTAGATTTGACGAAAAAAATCATATTAAATTACTATTGAAGCAGATACTTTTATTTGCTGATAAAAATGGGTCTTACATGTTCAACAAGATTATAAGGTTGTAAAATTCTGACCAAGCGAAGATGAAAAGCTAGACAAGAACTAAAATAAGGTTGTATATCATTTAACCAAGAAAGTAATATGACGATTGCAGCAATAACATCGTAGTAGATTTTTTCATCATTCTCTAATGATTAATGAAAATATTTACACAAAGAGCGTGGACAATAGAATAGAACGATAAATACCATCGTGTGTGTAGGCGCGATTTGTTCTTTGTAGCAGAAAGATGCGTTGTAGTAGCCTTTTTCACTGAAATGTTGTTTTCTGTTCAGAAGGAAAATGTCATAAGAAAACATGACCTCACCTGTCACATGCCACTCTATGTAGGCGTCAACTCGCTGAAGAACACAATGTATTGTACCAATATGGTATTTATTCAGCACTTATAAATAAATGAAGTGTCATTGAAGAAGTTAGAGAGCTTCTCTGGTTCGATTTTGGTTTTGATCATTTTGCAAAATTCACATCGCCAACCACATCAAAATTAATCTTCACATACACAATTGCTGATTTATAAGCGTGGTGACATATGGTACTGTGCATAGAAAAGGTCAGCAACATTGGTAGCATCTCGACGAAAGGGTTGGTCGTCCGATACAGTTTATAGGGTGATTCAGCCATGTCACTGCACCATTCTAACACACGAATTGAAACTTTTTAGTCGTCACCATAGGAAAGATACTTTATTCAAAATGTGCCCTTTTTCTGACAGCAATTGCGGTGATTCTCGGTGATAATTGTGACATTCTAGTTCTGTTACTGGCAGCTTGGGTAGAATAATTATGCAGGACACGCCTATACCATGCATACGGTGCGGATACGGGGTACATTGGCTATATGTATACCTTATTTATTACTTATTAAAACTATAAGCGTAAAATCATGCTAATTGTTATCAAAAAATAAAAAAACATTGCTGAATTGACAAACTTTAAATGATTGTTAAGTGAAAGCATCATGTGTTATGTAGGCGTTAACATATGTTATTATAAAACCATGATACTTCAATATCACAGTTTACAATCAATAATCCCGCCAGTGTCTCGGCAGCTTTGCCTGCAGTAGAGAACTGTTCTACAAGCAGTCAGATTTGGGTGCAATGCTGCACTGAATTTCAGTAACACTCATGGTTCGCTAGTTCCAGCCGATGCTCGCAGGTTTCACCGCAATGCATAGCCACATTGGTGTTCCGGGCTTTCTCCCTGCAATAATACTAGCAGCCGCGATATAAGTGAAATACTCTTTAAAGCGGCGTTAAACCCCATATCACCTCACCACCTTACAATAAAAAAAAAAACTGGCTATAAAAGAAGTCGTTTATGCAGGAATCATCCATTAGTGAATTATTGGAATATGATCGAGAATTAATTCTAACGATAGCAAAGTGTGGACAATTTATTTTTATTATGCAATACGAGGTATATAGTGAGAGGGCTAGGAACTAGGTTAATAAGCACGTTTGTAAAGTGTAGATTGCATAGATCGGCATCGGTTAAACAAATCGTGTAGATGATAAAAAACATAAATCTTATAACAATGTGTGAATTAAAAGATGCTTTAACGGTATTTTGAAATATGTTTACACAATTCTAGGCAACTTCTTTTATCGAGTAATTGTATCATCAAATATGTGTTACAAAATACATGTTACGGTAAAAATGAAACAAAAAATTAAAGAAGAGAGAAATGAAAAGAGAACTGGCAGAAAATCGATAGTGATAACGTTTCATGCAGGAATCAAACGCATTAAGTTAAAATGTAGAGCATTTCAAGCCAGCTGCAGGGTCATAACATAAACATAAATTCCTGTCACGCGTGACGCATAACAATATCTAGTTGTATATTGTATCGCATCTATAAATGACACATGTTGATATGGTTAATTCAGTAAACAGGCCACCGGGCCACTTCACTTGTTCATTTCATTATAATATAACATTGTAGCGCCAAGAAATTTGAAATTTGAAAAACGTACGCCATTTTTTGGACGCAAGAAATAAAAATGTTGCCAAACAATTGACTATATTATGATTATTACTATTAAAAAGTTGTACAAGTTTGTGTATAATTGGGTTGATATAATAGTATTGTGGTAGTAACTGTTTCCGTAAACTATCGTAAAATGGACACTGTAAGCAGAAATGATACTATAAATGTTTATAAATATATAAAAATAACTTAAAGTGAAGCTGACAATAAAAGTTATTTCACTTTTGTATTGAATTTGACACCACTTTTCTATTGTTTGCACTGAAGGAAAAACGTATTGTGTTATTTGTGTAACTGTCAACGTTTTGTTCATTGGTGCTACCAATACGAAATATTTCATTGATACAACTCATCATAAACATTAAACTTTTTATATACGTCTGTGAAAGGTGTATCAAATAGTTAGGATTTAAAAAAAGTTGTGTTTAAGGAACACAGTCGTATTTAAGGGACACTCCCCAGTTTATGACTTTCTTAAGATCACATTAATTGTTAATACAACAGTCGTAACGACGTCATCTTAATAAATAAACTACATAAAAAATTGTCATTTAAAAATAGTTGATATCTGCCATTAAGTGTAATCATACTATGACATAATGAAACTTTCATATCGGACATGTAATGATGTTAAATCATGTTCACAGGTAATAAACCGGTTATCATTTTGGCGACTGTCCTCATCCGTTATAAATAACTGTTTACGAATAAGCCCCGGACCCGTGTAAAAAGTTCATCCTCTAGTTGTTATCGTTTCATACCAAATTATTAACTTGAATAACTTGTTAACGCGTTTTTGAAAATAGTATTACACTGAATATCCTGTAAGATCCACTACGAACGACTCAATCATTATCAAATAACATGACTAGGTTGAATTCAAAATCAATTAACACATGATCACAATAACCTGAACCTCCGGGCAGGGTGTTCTGTTAAGCAAAAACTACTTGGAACAAAACTAAAACATTCTCAGCCTATTTTATCAAATTACGCCCTTAAACGAAACAGAAAAGCGAATACATAACATTAAGTCCCAACAACTTCACAACATACACATCAAAGCATCCCATGTGAGAGAGTCCCCGCAAACCCTCCCTTCCTTTGTAGCCAGCTAAATGTGTTCTACATTGGGGTTTCTACTTAATTATATTCCTCTCTTGTCCATTCCCAACAGTCGAGGGATCTGGATTTTCTTGCCCGCGAGACACCCAATATCCTGAAGAGACTGTAAACGAATTTAGGGGAGAGAGATTAAGTTAGTTGGAATTACAGCCCATATCCAGCATTGCGCGTCTGATTGAAGGAGCACAAGGAATGCTGTGTTCCTGGTATTGGATTCTGGTCAATCATTGGTGGTTCCAATAACTCATAATTACATCAAGGAGATGCAATTTGTAACGTTATTCGAGAATAATGTCAGGCTTAGTTCTCATGGAATTACCAAATGATATAAATTATTGTTTGGTGATGAAATTTTCTTAGTGGAGAAGACAGGGCATATGTTTGAGATCTGGCGGCTATGTCGCATGGTCAAGGAAGGAAACGTGTAGAAGAAGGCTATTCCACTCAATTGAAAGAAACTTACACTGTGACCCTCGAATATGTACATACTATTTAATGTCCCTGTCCTTTGTTTCTTCATGTCGTAACTACTAAACGTCCGTGTAGTCAACCTTCAATTTTATTATATACCCATGTAAACTTAGGATAGTAAAACAAGGGTGCAATACGGAATACGTCTTCAAATTCCGTATTGCACTCGAGAATCCGTATTGCAAGCCTGTCGGTTCTACTTTTTCTCAACCTTGGGACTTCCCAGATTTCCCGAAGAAGCTATTTATAGATATAGATTTAGGTTATTGGGATTCCCAGTTTGCGAGAGTTGCACAAAAGCTCTTATTAAACATCCTTTGGTGCTAAAGAAAATACTCTTGTACCCGTTGACAATTCCTCTAATGACACTTCTCACATGCAATCAGTTTCAAAATCTCTTGAACGCACACCTAAAAACAGTCAGATTAGCCAAAACACGGCCCTTAACAATAATAGCGCACTTCACGGAATGACATCTGGGTTATTCAGGAACAGCAACATTTACGATGGCACTTTCAACATCAATTTCAACTTGTAATCTCAAACAAATTCCATGAACCTTGAAAATCAGCAGCGAAAGCGTAGACGTGTTATCTTCGACAGTGACTCCGTGTTACGGCTAAAATGACCTTGAACTTTGAAAGTTACTGATTTCTACACGATTGTTTATAAACAAAATAGCTTGATCATTGTTTGATTTATGCTTTATCATATTAAATCAATTCTGAATTTGATCAAAATATTGATTTAAAAAAAAATCTATTTCTTGTTATTGTACGATGTAAAGTCGGACTTGTTATACTTGACGTCATGCGGAGGAATGTGGCATTCAGGTCAATTGCGTTATTCGGTCATCGGCGTACTAATACCAATGTCAAGGTAACCTCAACGCGGAAGTATGTATGGCGTGAAAATGTGTATCGCTACGCAACCCGGCCTTTATTTGTATAAATCACAAACTGATTTGTTTTATTAATTAAGATCGGATATATAATAAATATACAACGTCATAGTAGTGCATTTTGATGTTTTGTATTGAACTCGAAGATGTCATGGGAGCAGAGGAACAACTCGTTCTTCGAACTCGCTGTTTCTCTGCCCCCATGACATCTTCTCGTTCTTCGAACTCGTTGTTTCTCTGCCCCCATGACATCTTCTCGTTCAATACAAAACATCAAAATGCACTAGTATGACGTTCTATATATGTATTGCAATAAAATGAGAAGCACGTCGTTTATCAGGAGTAAAATGGATCTAAACTGTGAATGTTGTACTTGAGTCAAATGTAGTGCATGGCAATAACGTTTGTTATTTCTTGCCATATCATGTCACTCGTTTCAAGTCTACTACCTTTTTAGATATCGATAAGTTAGGTCCAAACTTTTCTTTCAGGCCGACGCGACGTTGTCATCTAATGCCATGTAAAACTAGGCATTATTTCAGACATTCGGTGTGCAGTTAACTGATATGTGATGTCAATAAATGTATAATAGCAAAGTGATATTTTCAAAAGGTTCGATGAAAGGTCTAGAAAACCACAGATGTTATAATACGTTGTATAACATCCCTTGGAGACTAACGGTTTGTCCTAAGGATAATGTAATGCCTGTTGAGCACAATGTTCTAACAACCGTTGTGCAGCAAGGCCATTCTATGTCTGAGACTTGTTGTAATCAGAGTACGTGTATGAAAGATCTTACAGGTCGACCAACCTTTGATGTTCTATGTTATATAGAAGATTATAACTTTAACCTTTTCTTTTTTACTTGTGGCTATCGTTCATGAATCGTTATCCCGGAGTCAGAGGTGCATTATGTGAGGGCGGTGATAAAGACTTCTGGTGAAAGATTTTGGATGTCAAAAGAAATCTTTTGGGAAACACTTTGGTATTTCCAGGGATCGTTTAAGACATATTATCCCTTAATAGAAGTTGCCGTTGTATTTCGAAAGATTCAGACAGACGTTTATGGAAAATTGCATTATCATCAATATAGGCTTTTAGTGTATTTTTACCTTAAGACTATATGGTAAATGAATTTCGCTTGTTTGAAACATTTTAAGTAAACTGTACATTTGAGTTGTTTTCCGGAAACGAAAACATTAAACAACTTTCAATTTTATGACTTTGGTTGCTGTTTCTTCAATCTAGTTAAAGCTAGATGTAATGCACCGTCGTTACATCTAGTGAAGTACTGATTGAGGTCATGTTTAACTGACCATCATCAATCAATCTTTATTTCTTATGCATGAAGGCCACAGGCCCATATACATAGACATGAAACATTTAAAATATATACAAAGGACATATATTGGATACATCATGAAGAGTTAAGCAAAGTCTGTCTCTTTTTATAAGCAGAATATATATATTTACTAAGATTCGATAAAGTTTCATTTACAGGGGAAGTTAATAATTTTATGAATGTACATTTACTTGGTGTCTGATTATTTGCTTGTAGAATATAATGCAATCTTTCTGGAGAATAAAAATGACATACTAGAAGGAAATGATATTCATCCTCTATGCCGTCTTCACATAACGGACATGTACGTAGCGAGATATCAATGTTCTGCCATCTTCCTTCGTTTACATTCAATCTTAATAAACCTGCTCTAAATTTGATAAGAATGTTACGATATTTATTCTCTTGCACACTGCCTTAATATTTTTCAGGTTCTAACAAACTCTTAAATTCTCTATATGATTTGTCAATTTTATGACTTTGGTTGCTGTTTCTTCAATCTAGTTAAAGCTAGATGTAATGCTCCTTCGTTACATCTAGTGAAGTACTGATTGAGGTCATGTTTAACTGACCAATAAAATAAGGGCAGGAAGTCAGCTTTCAACCAATCAAAGACGAGCTTCTTTTGCATCCTGGTTAATGTCACATGCTGACGTCTACAATAATTCGTCTATATTTATCCTAAAACTTAAGTCGATATTGCTTGACTTTATTTGAAGATTTAAATTTTCACAAATGAATAAGTAAACAACACATAAATACTCCCTAAACAATATGTGCACAGAAATGATGCTGTCATCATATATTTTAACACAATTCACTGCGTTACATCGGCAACATTCGGATTTTACAATCGAGGTGCTCAAAAAACGGCAATACAATTTCATTGACCTGAATTCGAAGTACTTGGCCTGCTCTCTTTCCATTGGCTGACGTTCGCGCTTGCTTTCGCGACACGGAATACGTGACTGTATATTTCTCTACAATATTACAGCTAGTTTTAACTAGGTTGCTGTTTCTTCATCCTGTTAAGATTAGCATTTGATATGTTTGGTAAAAGGCTGATAGCCTTCACTTACATTAAGTGTTTCATGAAGAGCTCCATGAAGAATCGCATTTTATAATTTGAATTTCGGGTTATTTGATAGAGCTGATGATTATTGAATATGTAACGCGTGGGGAATTTATCTCATTTAATCGCTGATTAACTAAACAGACACTATCAAGGACTACATTCATGATTAACAAAAATAATTGATATTATAATGAATATTCTAATCCATTACTGAGTGTAATAAAGGGTTTCATTAAAACTAGTTTTGATATGCCCTATAAATATCATTTAATTATTGTTTATTGCATAGTCATTTGAGGAAAAATTCTGGCAATTACAATTGTTTCCCAGAGATATGTGAATGTTACACTTTTCATGAAGAAAAATTACTCCGCCATTGGCTTTCACAACCATAATCTACATGTTCCCCGAATAGTGTGAATGGCAATCTTGAAGTCTGTAGAAAAAATGTGATTAATCTTTATTTTTTAATTGTTGCATATAAGGTATTATTCTCGCTTTCGCTCGTTTTATACTTAATCATTAACTCGTTTATTAAAAATAGTATTAAATGGAAGGTCGTTTAGTATCCTCTATCGATGAAAATATATTTTGAAAACTTTAAACAGATATACCGAACACAGGGGCGTGTATCGCCGAAAATAATAATAATAATATATAATGAAGAAAAAAAAGGGTATCTCTACTATATAAATACTAAAGGGATGTAACGCCCTCAGACCCCTCGTCTTGTTCCGGGACGAAATCAACTTGGAAATTCAATATAAATTAATATAACAATATACACACATGAAGCCTGATAAATTCCCTTTCGATAGAATGTGAAACAATCAAAATCGGTTGACTTTTGACAGAGCTACACTGTTTTGAAATCGAAAAAAGTATGTTTTCTTGTGAGTACGCCAAAATCCTGCCTCACTAAAACATCGCTTTCAAACTGATAAAATACGAATTAAACACTCGCATTCGTACTTTGCACGAGAAATACAACTTTATCGCAATCCCTATGTATTCCGATTTCGTAGCATGACTATTCAGATGAAATATTATGTGATTAATACCTCGTAAGCGAGCTTTTACTGCATTAAATGCGGTTTCGATCGCTCGGGTCAGCCATGTTTGACCTTAATATCGGAAGGATAGCGCAGAATACTAGCGGCTCGCTGATATGCTAAACATTAATTCTTCGTAACTTCACTACAGAAGAGTTAATGTTTAACCAATCAGCGAGCCGCTCCTATTCTATGCCATCTGTCCAATATTGAGGTCAAACATGGCAGACTCGAGCGATCGAAACCGCATATAATGCATTAAAAGCTCGCTTACAAGGTATATATCACATAATATTTCATTTGAATAGTCACGCTACGAAATCGGAATGCAAGGGGATTGCGATAAAGTTGTATTTCTCGTGCAAAGTACGAATGCGAGTGTTTAATTCGTATTTTATCAGTTTGAAAGCGATATTTTAGTGAGGCAGGATTTTGGCGTACTCACAAGAAAACATACTTTTTTCGATTTCAAAACAGTGTAGCTCTGTCAAAAGTCAACCGATTTTGATTGTTTCACATTCTATCGAAAGGGAATTTATCAGGCTTCATGTGTGTATATTGTTATATTAATTTATATTGAATTTCCAAGTTGATTTCGTCCCGGAACAAGACGAGGGGTCTGAGGGCGTTACATCCCTTTAGTATTTATATAGTAGAGATACCCTTTTTTTTCTTCATTATATATTACTATTATTATTTTCGGCGATACACGCCCCTGTGATACCGAATAGATACATGTTTGTAATAACAGTATATAAGTATGAAGAAATGTGAATACGACACTAGTAGTAAATAAAAAGAAATAGACATCTCTGGGCGTTGACAAATGAGTAATGGTGAAGAGAATAGCAGACACTTATTTCTAAAAGCACCCCCTGCAAGCTTCCTGTAGGATCAAGGCCTAAGGTCTCAAGGCACTTACTGCATATTCGGAATAATCCCTGCTGGGTCAAGGAGCTCCGTGAATTTATAAGATACTACCAACATGCTCAAAGCTCTCCCGTCAGTCTCAAGGCACTACTGCACGTTAGAGATACTTCCTGCAGACTTAAGGTACTCCTTTTCGAATAGACACTACTTTCTTTCTCAATGCAATCCTTTCAATCTCAAGGCTCTCCCTGCATGTTCAAGTTACTGTCTGAAGGCTTGGGACGCTCTATTCAGTCTCGAGGCACACCATGTTCGGAATACTTCCTGCATGCTCAAAACGCTCTATTCAGTCTCAAGGCATTCCTGAAAGGTTTGGGGAACTATCTTCAGGTTAAAGGCGCTCTCTTCAATCTTAAGGCAATCCTTTAAGGTTTGGGGAACTATCTATCTTCAGGTTCAAGGCGCTCTCTTAAATCTTAAGGCACGCACTAAAGGTTGGGGAACTATTTTCAGATCTAAGGCGCTTCTTTCAATTTTAAGGCAATCCCTTAAGATTTTGGGAACTATCTTCAGATCCAAGGCGCTCCTTTCAATTTTAAGGCAATCCCTTAAGGTTTGGGGAACTATCTTCAGGTTCAAGGCGCTCTCTTTAATCGTTAGGCAATCCTTTAAGGTTTGGGGAACTATCTATCTTCAGGTTCAAGGCGCTCTCTTAAATCTTAAGGCACGCACTAAAGGTTGGGGAACTATTTTCAGATCTAAGGCGCTTCTTTCAATTTTAAGGCAATCCCTTAAGATTTTGGGAACTATCTTCAGGTCCAAGGCGCTCCTTTTAATTTTAAGGCAATCCCTTAAGGTTTGGGGAACTATCTTCAGGTCCAAGGCGCTCCCTTCAAACTTAAGGCACCCACTAAAGGTTAGGGGAACTATCTATCTTCAGGTCCAAGGCGCTCCTTTCAATTTTAAGGCAATCCCTTAAGGTTTGGGGAACTATCTTCAGGTCCAATGCAAGGCGCTCCTTTCAATTTTAAGGCAATCCCTTAAGGTTTGGGGAACTATCTTCAGGTTCAAGGCGCTCTCTTTAATCGTTAGGCAAACCTTTAAGGTTTGGGGAACTATCTATCTTCAGGTTCAAGGCGCTCTCTTAAATCTTAAGGCACGCACTAAAGGTTGGGGAACTATTTTCAGATCTAAGGCGCTTCTTTCAATTTTAAGGCAATCCCTTAAGATTTTGGGAACTATCTTCAGGTCCAAGGCGCTCCTTTTAATTTTAAGGCACCCACTAAAGGTATCATGGATTTTAATGTTTGTTCAATGCACTCTATGTAAACACTATTTCGATTTTGATAATACAGGTGGGATATCTCCCTTAAAGTTGCCTTATTTATATTTTTCTTAAAGTGAATTTTTGTTGAAACAGCGTTCTATACACAAAAAACTGAAAAATGGCTCTAATTAGGAAAAACCTCCATTTCATGCTGAATTTCTACCATCATTTTGAAATATATTAGCTAATCAAAATAATAATGAAAATGAATTAATATGAATTTTTTAAAATTTGTCATTTTGATATGGTTTATTGAATCCTCTGTTAATGCAAGGATTATCTAGTACATTCAGAAATAATTAAAGGATATTTATGCACATCACATTATTAGGGAGTTGAACGTAATTGCATCCACCTTTGCAGATATATTCTTATCAATCAATAAATGATAATTAATTTTACTGATGTCACATTTGTACTTTCATATTAGAATAAACATTTCAGTCCAATATCATATGTAAAGAACTCTCCGGTGCTCCAGTGTTGTTTATAATAGCATTCAAGGCCAGAAGGTAGGTTACGAACGATTTCTTTGAGTTACATAATACAAATACAAAATTGTTGTATAAAAACGGACCTTTTACAACAACACTATAAGTAATGTTTTGTTTAAAATGTTACCAATTTTCGCATTTTCTATTTATAGCTGTTCCTATAAGCGTGTTTTACAAAAGTATTCAATATATTCCTTGACATATGACAAGTAGTACATTTTGGATTTCATAATGTTATACGTTTGTCTGAGGACTAAAGTGTTACAACGAAGCCTCTGGTAGGAACTTTCACCAGGGAATGTTTAGGCTTATGCTATTAGCATAAACTTTAACACACTTACACATGTACTTGACCGTCGAGATAAAATGATGATAAAATAAAGTCTATACGTAACATCAATTGAATTAGAATGTAAAATGATTTTTCAAACAGCTTTCTCGCTCTAGCACGATTAAATGGGTTAATGCACAATTGTAGAAATATTTCAATTTGAAAATGAAAATGTACTTCTATTTGACATTTCTACGCACGGAGGTGGGTTATGAAAACCTTAAAGTGTCAAATTCTACATGGGTTGGTGGAAAATGGATGATTTAATTCAACTAATATGAAATAAGAATGTTGGGGATTAGGTTTGAGCGATTGAATGTATTTTTCAAATAAGAGTTTTTCTAATGAGTTAATAACGACTTTAATGATTTGTTTACGACGATGATTATTAGCGACATAAGAAAGTTAAAATACAACGATGTCCGTTCTGTGAAAACATCCTTTAATTTAATGCAAAATTGAACAATTAACTGTCTAATCCTTAGGGTCAAACTTATCTCAAAAAGAAAATAATTGAAGACGATCCCCTCTGCTGTACACGATAACGGTACTTTAGAAATTTAAAATGAATAACTTACAAATTAATTGTCAATAAAATATATTCTATGTGATCTTATATTACTAGATTAAATCAACATATTCATTCATACCATGTTGTAAACCTCTTCCACTGATAATGAGTCTATTCTATGACAACTCTGTGGCACGCTACAGAGTCACACATACATCCATGTTAACATTCCTTATTCTATAGCTGTTATCTAATGTTATTTTATATATTTTCGTTATGTACTTCATTCATTCGTTCAGGTAAAGAGATACAATAAATGATTGAATGATATCACAACATATCCTTTAACAAAATGATATGATTTGAAATAATTGTTATCCTAAGGTAAGAGAAAACTTTTTCTAAAGTATTTTTGATGACTTTAATATCAGACATCTTAATCATGGCATGCGCAATAGGTTGACTGTTTGAAAATACGTCTCATAATAAGTCTACAGGGAATTCATCATATCATTATCAAGGAGCGATATTATTTTACGTTTCCTTTGAGCGATATTAATTGAATTCTTCCCACTATCGTCCACTGAGGCATGTTTAAAAGAGAGAGATTACTATGACTTATAACTGCAAATCGAAATAGAACGTAGATAATAAGTTCCTGGCAAAGATACAACTAACGTTTATAGATACTAGGAGAAAATTCTTCCGATCTTTGGGTATCCGGTCATCGTTCGAATGCGGATGACTTTTGTCAAGGTTTTCTTATGTAATAACGTGATGACAGTCTACCGTTAAAACTAGTTTCGTAAAACAACATATATATGTTTTCCAGCCTTGAAGAAGAGTTCATATGATATCTGATCACAATTTTCCATTTTAGGGCGTACATATTTTCAATGGATTAAGATTTTGTTGTTAAAATTTGACAACATGGATATGATCATTCGATATGAAATTAAACGAATTCGAATAAATTCATATATAGCCTATCTATAAACGGTTACTTAAAGGAATTATCTCACGACCTATGAGCACGAAGACCGTACCTAGAAACAAGAGCCAGTGAATATTCATGTCATTACCTTACACCAACGTTCTTTCAGCAAGGGACGTATTAATTGTACATAAATTTCCAGCAGAAGCGATGTGGGCGTACCGGAGAAGTAGACGTTAAGTAAATTTGTATATCCCTAGACGATCGTAAAAGATCTTCCAAGTTAAAATGGAGCGAACTGTGATCTATCCTGACAATGGCATTCTACTTGAGGAGTATCAAATTGAGTTGCTGACTGACACGGCGTTAACCAGAGAATGCGATAGACGCATGGTCGACATACACCGCTCATTATCACTGGTAATGTATTGGTAGAATTTCCCTACAAGCTCCGAATGAAAACATGATTTAATCAGGTTGTTTCCAAATCCTTTTTGTTTTTTCCATTAAACACCATTCTACAGCTTTCTCCAATAACACGAAATTGGGGTTAATGTATCTATGATTATAATTATATTTTTTCTCAACATTTAATTGCCGAATAAAAACAAGTAAAACCACGACAAATGTCCCATAGAAACAAATGTCTTTGAGGAAACTCTTCTTGAAAGTTATTTCCGTTTTATTCTTTATGTATAAGAAGAACATGAATTTATACATCATCAGTGGTCTAGAAATTTGATTAGTTTCGCATCTATAGTTCCATACCTATTGTTTCCTGTAATTTACTGACCATCGCCACAATGACTTGAAGATTGTGAATATGTCATGACAAAAATTATGACATAATAAAACAATTAAAACAATAAAAAAACAAGATACATATAAAAATATAACGTATTTAGATGCATATTAGTCACACTATAATAGTTACCTATATAATATGTACAAACTAAACGCAGGGGTAACTTAAAAAACGGTGGCTAAGAACCTGGTTTTTTGAAGCACTATTATAACACGTAAGAGTTATATGTAATAGAGGAACAATGTGTCATTAATTATTAATACTGATTGTTCTGTGTTTTCGTACTAAAATTACATTTGAAGTGTTTAGAAACTAAGCCATTCAGTGTACTTTTGCTATTGAGATTATAGAAATTATAAACATGTCGAGTGGTTTGATGACTTGTATGATCAATTTCCATTTCACATCAACAAATGTAATTTGACGAAATAATGAAACAATAACCATCAAAACGTTGGCTTTTAGGTTGATTAATGTTTCTAATATAAATAAAATGGAGAGAACTGTAAACGTTATCATTGCAGTAACATTACGACTTTGGTAAATGAATAAAGAATGACGTTTGAAATCAAAGGAAAAACAAATACATCTAAAACGTCAATTGATAAAGGTTTCCCTGAGAGACATTTTCATGATAAAAGTTATCATGAAAAACCTTCGTCTAAATTCTCTTTCATATTTTCACCAAATGTGAATTCCGTTATCAATTTGATCTTGATTATTAATAGGTAACTGATGTAGACATTGGGAAAGATACCTTAAACATGTACCTGTTGGGGGGAAATCAATCTTGTAGGCCTGACAACAATAGTATTTGTCCAACATTCAACAGATGATACAATGGCATTAAGCATATATGCGCGAGAAGGTTGATGAAATATTATTTTCCGTTTCGTGTAACAATCAAATTAATCTAAGAGGGTTTTGAAAGGGAAAGCATGTTTAGTTTAAATGCTTTATTATGAAATATTTGATGATATATCTATTATAAAATAATGTGACAATATTGAGCTTTTGTATATTTTATCAATATGTTGTATTATCTTTATAGTCCCCAAGTCATATTTACTGGCAAGGATTGTATTGATACATCAGAAATGTCCTCTTTAAAAATGTCATTCAAATTATAGAAAATACATTGGTTGGTGCAATACAGAATGTGTCAAAACAGGCGCAAGATATTTGTTCACATGTTTAAAATTTCTTTAATGACACGCGCATATCACTTACATGTATATCAAGATTTCGTTCGAATAGAATATGAACATTCATAACTTGAAACATTCGTTGACATTCGGCAAAATTCGTTCACAACGTATTCAAACGTGAACATGTGAACACGGAGAGATGACGTTACAGAACAGTTCAACGAGAGGAAATGACAGTACTCACTCAGAATCTGAATCACTATCATTGATGGCTCGTCTACGTTTTGGAGGGACATTTATTGAATTTGTTTGTGAGGAAAAGTTGAAGTTAATATGAAACGTTCCCCCGTGAATGTTGCTGCCGCTGAATAGACCGGAAGTCATGTAATTAATTTAATTTGTTAATATTTTTTATCTGTAATTGTGAAACAATGTAAACTTATTCTGATAAAAAAAACTTAGGGATGTCTGAATCAAATTATGTGCGTTTGTTTGCATTATTGATATGGGGTTTCCCCTGACCTAAATTCTAATAATAGCTGACATGACACCTCTCTGTCGCTGAGAAAGTAGTTCCGTGAGAAGTGCAATACGGAGTGCAATACGGATTTAGCAGTGCATTAGGAATTCATTGTATTTCATTACGTATTACTATCGTAAGATTACATGGGTATGTAATAAATGTTCAGATGCATACATGTCTTTTGGCACATACATGTATGTGGCGCAGTATAGAAAATTCATTATAAGAAGCAAACAAAATCAGGAATCTGGTCAATTTGGTATCCTTTATATATCTACCAACCCAATCTTCGAAGTTTTGGTTTCCCAATATATATGACAAAGAGTTTCATTTACCTTCTTGAAGAATGAACAAATTACATTATCAATTAATTAAATTTTCAAAAGTTGTTTTTGGTATAAAAGATTCTATGTAAAAACCTGAATTGAAAGTCTTTAAGTTTGACATATCTTTCATTACTTGTATATTGAGTTTGTTATAAAATGATTTGGACCATTTGTCAAAGTGATAAAAACCTTTTGCAGAATGCTATAAAAATCATACCTGTCCAAAGGTCTGTATCCTCAAATTTTTAAATAAAATATAGACAATGTAAACTACCAAGATATGTATCGCTTCTCTGGTATTTATTTTTCAAATCCGCAAAACAAAAGAAACACTGTTCTCCAAATAGGTCGCTAGTAGTAAAAATTAGACCATTGTCTGAATATATATAGTGGTTTGGGTTTTGAAATTATGATCGACATCTTCTATAGAACATTTATTACTCTATGATTACCAGGCTATCAAAACATCAATCCGATAAGGATTATCAATTTTAACATTATGATGGAAATTTGACCCATATAATAGTATTTCATTCAAAGGAAATTCAAGCGGATTATTTTTCAGATTTACTTAAGTAAAGTTTTATAATGGATAATTTCATGGCATTATCAATGGATTTTATTTTAAATCATGCTCAAATCTCCTTCCTTAAATTCCCTTTTAAGTACTTCTATTAATATATAACTGTTGTTAAGGACCATTCCTTTATATTTAAACAGGTTAATCTTAATATACATCTGAATTTTAATATACATCTGAACATATGAATGGACTTGTGTAAGGAGCCCACACAGTTCTTCAGTTATGTATTTGTCAGTCATGCACATCATTGAACGCACGTGCATCAAGAAATTTCACAGGCCTTTTGCTACGTTCCCATAGACGTTTGGAACAATGAACTTTAATTTAGCCGACATTGCAAGATGGTAGGCGACATTAGACTACTGAATTGTAGTGGAATTGTAATGTTGCAAAGCGGGGCGACACAACGTGAAGTTGGTGAAGAACTTGGTGTAAGCCACAGTGTCATCAACAGGGCTTGGAATAGTTTCCAAACTCATGGTACTGCTGCCAAACGACATGCTGGAGGTCGTGAAAGATCTGATGCAAGCTCTGATGCGACACAACTCCAGAAAAGCCAACCAGCTGAGATGTTGTCTCCGTACCACGCCTGGGGTCAACGTTTCAACACAAAATGTCCGTAGACGACTGCATGAGAACAGTTTGCATGCAAGACGACAATGTGTTAATATCCCATCCTCTCATCGTGGTTGACGCCGATAGTGGGCTGCTGAGCATGTCGATTGGACTGCAAATGACTTGAGCCCTGTGTTGTTCACGGCTGAGTCTATATTTTGTGAAGAATTTACTGATAGGCGAGCGAGAGATTGGAGAAGACAGGGGCAAGGTTTGGCAGTTGGTAACATTGCTAAACATAACACGCTGGAGGAGGTTCAGTTATGGTATGGGGTACAATCAGCTGAAATAGAAAGACTGATTTTTGCTGTTCTTGAGAATATAACCATGACTGGTACTCGTTACAGGGATGAGATCTTGAATGTCTACGTCAAACACAACGCTGGATCTATCGGGGATAACTTCTTCATTGATCGAGGGTGGTAGAACAGGCCCTTCTCCTTAATCTAATAGAACAAGGAAGCTTCTCCAAAAAGCATTGCAACACTGTGCGGTTCAGCAAAGCACCAAACAGGAACTCGTAACACTCGTAGAAGAATGTAGTGTCTCCAACAACAGCAGAGTCAGCACTTCATTGGCTGCATGAGTAGACGCTGTCAAGCTGTAGTGCGTGCAAGTGCCCACATACACGTTATTGCCACATTATTAATTCGATAATCGTTGCTTTTGAAATTTTGTTATCTTCAACTGCATTTACATTTTTGTTCCGTTTTCTGAATAGTGTAATTAATCTTTTATAATATGTGTTAAATGTTCAAATGAGTCCTGGTAATAAAAATAAAAATGTTCTACACATTCTGAACAATAGAATAAAGAATACTTACCAAAACCTTTAGGAAAAGTTGAACAGTAGATATATATATTTTGTCATAATTTCAGATGAATGTGCAGATTATTTTCACGAGGGAAGAGATAAATGAGGCAGAATGATTTGGTAGAGAGTTGAAAATGTGCACCAATTTTGAAATTATGAATGTTTTGATAACGTTAATTTTCCCAAATATTGCAATATGCCTTTTTCTCCATGTTGCAAGTAAACTGTTTATTTTTACCAGTCTTTTACTTGTGTTTATAATCAGTAAATCATTCAAATCTGCATTAATCGCTATTTATAAAACTTCAAATCAATTATTCTGGCATTCTATATCCAAATCATGACACAGAATACTTCTGCTACCTGTTTTAAAACCAAATCATTAATGTAACATAGATGTTATGAAACTTATGTTATAAACTGCTAAACCCATCTCCAAGTAAGTCAAGTCACATTGTGTTGACAACTGAGTCTGTGGGTATATAAGACCCAGGTTTGTCTTAAGAAGGTAGTTAGTTCTCAGCCATTGTCCTGGAGAGAGAGTTGAGTCTCAGCCACGGGACTGAGGGGTTGAGTCTCAGTCAGGACTCGGCCATGGGCTGGTGACAGCCACGACCAGCCATGTGAGAAAAGACGAGCTGGGCGTCGTGAGGGTGTCCAGGAGAAGCGGGCGAGAAAGGTCGACGGCCAGATTTGCACAAAGTACTTACAAGAAATAAACCCACGAACATCCACATGCATCTCGTCTTCTTGTTGAATCTTACGATGTGTGCCTGCTGATTGTGCTACATTAATGCTGTGTCATATCTATGTTTATCCTTAATCCTGACATACTGTAAAACGATATTGTGTCAATAGCTGCATAAATGTATTCCTCCTGGAGTTTTGTTTACTTTAGAGAGTTATACTTAAGTCGAATAATACCACAAATCGGTTGTAGTAACTGAACTAAAACGTGACACTTCCTACCTACTCCTTTGTCAAGTCAATGATATTTTACCCTTTGAGGTGACGGAAATGAATGGTTTCCTGAACGAACGGCGTTAAAGGGGACTTTCAAATCTTTTAAATCATTGTTGATCCAGGAACCCTATTTATACCCACTAAGATCTTTCTTCACTGAATAACTGTATAAGGACGTCTTAGTCGCCGAATGGACATATCAAACAATTGCTTTTCGCAAGAAGGGAACTAAGGTATGAAAAAAGTCCTTCATTGCCCTAAACCAGATTAATTTGCAAAATAGACTCTCTCACTGAATTTTGATTTCACAGAATTTTTCATCCGTTTTCAAACCAGATCGCGAGAGTAAATTATGAAAGTCTTTGCAAGATGAAAGCAACGGAATCACAAAGTACAATGCATGTGGGGGGCAGTCTCAATAGTTTGATGTTATGAAAAACATTAATCAATGAAATTAACAATAATGAGAATAAATAACATACATTTGAAATAATTCACATTTATTGTGTAGATGACATACAAAACGTTGGTTATATTATAGGCGTTTACATGTAAAGGACAAGATTTTGTTTTTGTTTAAATAGTTTTGTTATGCTCATTGGTACAGTGACAATATGGCGGTTAAAGTTGTGTTGTTTGATCGAAGACCAAATACTGTACAGCGGCCAGTGCGCACCATTGTGACAGCCGTTGTTTTCGAAACTTATCTATTGCAAAAAGACAAACATGGACTGATAGTGTGCAATAGGTTATATTTTTTAAATTGATTGAAGCTTTGAAGACAATATTCTTTCTGTTACATTACTTTAGTTGGCATATATCGCATGTTCATGCATTTCAGTAAAAGTTCTTAAGTAAATATCTCCTATTAAAAATGCATTCGTGAATTGTTGGAGTCACATATGCAATACTTTATACATTGTGTCTTTTTACCGCAAAAGTATAAAGAAGCGATTTTGACCGAGGCCCGGAAAATGACTAGCACCAGATAGTCGAAAGTAACGTCGTTAACTTATCTAAATCAGTGAGTGGGAAGGTTAGGAGCTCATCACTCGCTTGATAACGGTGTTAGTATCTACACCGAAACGTCGCAATTCATGCAATACAGAAGTTGACTATCCATAAGAATTCGTTCTTCTTCATCAATCCAACTTCTAAAATGCCCCTTAAGGTAACAGTTCCTTTGTCAATCTTGCTGATTGAGAGCTGTCGGTATCGTGTTGAAATATTGTGCCCTGTTTTTTTGGTAAGAATGAAAGCATCATTCTGCATTTATTAAACTGTAATATACAGGCATAATCATCCTTTTGACGGACGTCGCATCGTGCTAGATCGAGAGGACTCTACACACGTTGAATTCTCACTGTCGGTAATTGACAGTGATTATAATTGCATGTATCCACAGTCTTGAGATGGTAAGACATAATATCGTTTGAATTGAATTAAAAAACTAATAATATTTTGTGTACACCCAATTGCGTTTACATTTACCTGATACAAACATGTATGTAGCCGTCATTTTGTCAGAGCCATTGCTTCGGCAGTCCCGTCCATGGAGGCCGCCATATCTGTGATGATGACGTCATGAGTTTACGTGTACACACTCGTTGACAAAATTACTTTTGAGAGTTCTTTATTTATAGCGTCGAAAATATATTTCAGTCATCCTGTCTCAGGGTACGACGTACCTGAGACAGGATGGGACCAATGCCACAACGGCAGCCAGGTTGAGGACAATGTAAGTCGTCCGCTCTTTATCTGCAATGATACTTGATGTATACTCGCAAGATTCAAACAGCATACTAAACTTCATGCCATTTAATACTAGTTTTGTTTTTAAACTCGTAAATAATTTGGTATCAAAGTCGCTATCGCTCGTTTAATAATTATTTTTATATAAATCATTAACTCTTTTGACAAAGACAGTATTCAATTGAAGGTCTTTCGGTATGCTCTATTTTACTAACCATCAATACCGACATCAATTTATTTTATAACATTCGTTTATCATTTGATATCTAATAAGCTTTCTCTCTTTTCATAGTAATCTTTAACCGATTTTAATAATTGTATTATAAGAATGTAGTTCAATAGTTTCCTTTGCTTTGCTTTTCACTGTATTTATTTCCTAAAAAACATGTACAATTTGAATTTGATAATTCGCTATTTTACTTTTCTTATAGAAATATTAATACAACGCCAAAATTGTTTTAGAGAGTTTTGAAATAATTCCTTGAACAATCAAACTGATGATGATATAAAACAAAACAATCTATCAAGCTCTAGGTTTTTAAGAAGCATTAAAAAAAACATGTAAGATCCTAATCTTGTGAAAAATTATACCCACATTAGATAGAATATTGCTTCTATAATCATCCTTATACAGTATAATATTGAACGCTGTTTAACATTGGCTGTAGAATTACAGTCTGGATATTCTCATGAAAGCCAATGTCATAAGTTCAAATAACGTACATTTACCTGTTATTTACATGTTTTAGTCGGATTGAAATGTTAAACTTTATGAAGGTTATTAAAGGCACTGTAGCACAAATTTCTGGGATTTCACGAAAAGGCAAAGGAAATTAATTTGATCAAATCAGTACCATGAGGCATCAGATGATTACAAGGGGTGAGTTTAAACATAATAATGTGGCCTCGCTGTTAAAGAGCTCCTACCAGTTAACTGGTAATCAACGCTTTGACAATTTAGATTTTTGACAATGTTATCAAATTATTTCAGTTATAATAACAATGTAGGTTTCTAAAAGGAGAGGCCCTTTGCATGGTTCAAACACATACCTTCAACACAAGCACTTATCGGCGTACTGAATGTCCCTATGTTTTAGAATATTATTTCAATCTTTCATGTTCGTATTTTGAATGAAACACGAGTCGTTAATACAGTATTGGTCAGTAATTCCAATTGATATAAACTCAACTTATTGTATTTTTATACTGTCTAAGTGGGTGCCTTGATTAAAAGGATTAGGAATCAATGGATTTCTGAAAATATATAGCATTTACAAATTGCATTTGCGACTTAACTTCACCGTCAATTAAAGATGACCAAATGTTTATGTGCCTTTCATCATCAACGTGAAATGTCCACTTTTAGAAGAAAACATGACAGTACATTTTGATCTAATTCTTACTTTTCATCAAATGCCTTACCTATAGTTGAATAATGCATCTTTTATAACTCACTAGATGTATCAAGTATCAACCAACCCTTGAATGCCCAACTTATTTAAAAAAACAACTTCTTGTCTGAATTCTAGTTCAACTTCACATAAACTACTGTCATAAAACTTCATTTTTTTTTACATGGCTTAATACGATAGGGCTGGCTTACTATACATTATCTCATTAAATGCCAATTACATGTATGTGTCACAAACTCGATTTCAATTTCAAGGTCGAGTAAAAGTAATATGTATTTGTGGATATGTACATCGACCAAAATGACACCCCATATTGTTATGTTTAATATTCAAATTACATATTGATAAATTTCCAAACAACAATTTGTTTTTTTTTGTCAGTCATAAATAAGTTTCGACAATAACGTTGGATTAGCGAGTGGCAGACTAGATGCATTATCAGATTAATTAACATTTGACATATGTTACACACACTCAATTTAACTTTGAGTGGTATGTTTATTGCTGAAGCAAGAATTAAATGAGAGAATGATTTGATCTTTTTCAGTTCCACTATGTATGATTCTGGAAAGTTTATAGTACATGTAGTTGCACACATACAGATATTTGACAACATCAATATATAGCTGCACCCTCTGAGAATCATATGATTAGGAACGTGAACTGTTATTGAGACTCGAACATCCTAAACTGTATTTGTTTGTAGCTGGAATGACTTGGGCAGAGCAGTGGTTAAAAACTAGAATGTATTTGTTTTTATTCGGTCAAAAAAACGAAGAAGAATTATTGTAAATCATCATGATATATCACATGCAATACACAAGCATTTCAGTACAATGAAGGTTATTACTTCTCTCTTTTTCGTCAAATTAGATGTTCAATAGAAACTTCTTTCTCTTTATTGATGCTCCTCTTTGATCTTATTTGTTCGAGTAATAGATGGAAAGATTTGGAAATCATTGGAACGATATTCTTTAAAGATACCATAAGACCAAGTATTGTGTCAAATCTATATAGAAGAAGAAGAAGAAGAAGAAGAAGAAGAAGAATTTATTTTATTTACCTGTCACACGTTGTTATAAAACATTTGGAACATTTCACAAAATCAAGTTTAAAAACAACATCCAGCCCTAAAAGGCTTATGAGACACGGATATCATTGATAATCTAAAACAATATAAGATAAAAACATATACATTGTTAAAATGGTGTGATGACACAAGAGATGACAAGAGATAACTACATGTTAATTTTGGACCTTTTACGTCTATTAAACATTTTGATTAACATGGCAGAAAGAGATATAAATACACTGTCATTTAACATTAAATATACAAATTGGTCAACTGCCGAACGCTGGGCAAATAGAGGGTCTCTACTAATTATATTATTCCAAAACTCGTACCTTATATCAGAAAAGAAACTACAGGTGGTCAAAAAGTGGACTTCGTCTTCAATATCGTTACTGTCACAAATTTGACAAATTCTTTGATTCAGTGGCACCTTGGGGTTTGAAAATCTTCCAATTTCAATTTCTAGGGGTAAAGTTCCACACCTAAGTTTACTCAAAATGCTACGTTGTGATCTGTCCATTGGGGTAGATATGTATTTTTCAACAGTTGGGGCAATTTAAAGAGTCTGTAGGTTCTTAATTTGTTTCCATTACACTGGCCATTATCGTTCCAGATTTGATTGTGCCAAGGTTCATTATCTAAATTTTGTATATATATATATATATATATATATATATACAAGCTAGGTATGTTACTGGCACTGGACATAGGAAACAACGTTGTTGTTAAAGAAATAAGTGTTTAGCGAATCGTCCACGCATTGTAAGCAATGCTCATTAACAACACATGGTCTCTAACAGAACAGACAATGTGTAAACAAAAGCTCTATAACTGCTATTCCTATTTTTCTTCAAAGGCTATTCTTAGCTTTAAATAAGCATTTCAGCAGGAACACAAACGTAATTTATTTTGATGTTTATTACAGTTCTAAAATATGAAAACTCACGACACGATTTACACTAGTACTATACAGTCATGGCTACCTTTGTTGACACGTGCTAATGGTGCCTATATGGTTTGACACGAAAACATAAAAAGGCAAATTGTTAAGCAATAACTTCGAGTTGGTATAGTAATATTATACCAAAAATATGAATTACTTCTTTTTAATTCTTACGTTATCAGGAAAATGTTGCCTGTTTGAATGTCTTCTGATATACCCCACAACTGTCCAAGAAATAGTCTAGAAAAGTTGCAAAGGTACCAATATAGTTCTTTCAATTGGTTTTTCTAAAAGACATCGAGGACCGATTCTGACATTCTATTAATAAAAGTCAGTCAGTAAAATCCCCACTGTATAAAAACACAACGGATGTGAAAAGTATTGGAAGAATGTTTCGGGGCGCTATATTGATGTGGAGATCAGAGTATTTGAAGCGTAAGTTCAATTGTAAACTAGATTGTCTATTTGCGGTTACCTTATTAACCGTTATGTATAGTACCTATTACTACGTAACATGTATTATATCCATTCACACTGTATGACATCTAGGAATATTATGTAATAAAACACTAAAAAAGTGAAATTGTGTTAACGCTAATTACCTTTCGCAATCCTTTGCGACATTTGCTTGTGACATGTGCACTGTTGTTATACAATTTACAAAAAAATTGCATGATGATAGAAACCTTGATTATGTCCCATTAAATGATTGTCGATTAAAATAGTTATTAGAATATCGATTAAAATATCGATTGTGCTAACAATATGTTGTCTTGTTTTCATCGTATGCATAGGTGGAACATTCCACTTTGCTAATAGGATGAAGGTTGTTTAACTTAAAGCCACTGGTGCATGAAGATGTTTTGATAAGACTGTCCCCCAGAAACGTGATGTTCACAATAAGGAAGTTTTTAACCTATATAGATGTAAATATTGCTGCAATTTAGGACCCCAGGTGATTTCTCGTTAAAGTCCGTTTTATTTAAAGCCATGTGAAGACGTTAACAATGTATGTAGACAAATTATTGTTCTTGTGAGCATAATAATGTATATATTATTCTTCCTCTCTGTTCTTTCTAGTTAATTTCAACGACGTCATAGCACCCATTAAAAGCTGGTTCCAGCCTATGTTCCTGTATGTTCACCAGCTCTGTGATGATACAAAATGATTTACTTTCAGGGTAATCAAGAATGATTATTATCATTATTATTATGCTTGCAGGTTTCATAGGAACTCTCTGTCCGCGCTCAAACTTTGGCAGCCTTAAGAATCGTCAAAACAATATAACCATTAAAGAGGGTTTAATATTTCATCTTATCACACTTGCTTTAGAGTCAGTTTTTCTCATCGTGTATGGCTAAATGCGGTTGCAATATACGAATTGATATCAGAATTTTATAAATTTACTTTATTCTATTGCATGCATAGGAAATTAAAAATTTAATGAAAAATAGATATCGCTTCTCAGCGCGCATATCACTTTCACATGCAATATTTAAGGCGTTATTCAATCTAAAAGAGATGAAAACCGCTAATTAGTTGTCACTTACCATTAAGATGTTCGTGTAAGGTACCTTGTGAAAGGTTACTTTTCCAAGTATAAGCTAGCATTCATATCGTTATTTATTACCCATATGGTTAAACATAAGCGGTGACATATTTTCAATATGAGCACATGTGCACATATCACTTAGCCTAGTAACGATTGTTTCAACGCGAGTAACCGTATTTTGTCGCATGTGACGTCATAAAAACATTGTTCATGACGTCACTGTAGCGGGCCGTCGCAAGGAAAGGAGGCCGTTTTCTGAATATTTCCATGCTTTTGAAACGGAATAGAATTGGTAATAAAGAAATTATTACCCACGGAAGTGTGTCATGTGACTTTTACGAAACTCGTGCGAATTTGTGTATAACCCTCGCTATCGCTCGGGCAATAACAAAATTCACACTCGTTTCGTAAAAGTCATATGACACGCTTCCTCCGGTAATAATCTTTATATATGTGACTGACTGACTGACTGGTGTTGATGACTCGTATGCTTCTTTTTCGTAGACATATCCTGTCTTATATAAGTTTGACATACAGGATAGTCCTTTCCAATATTTGTCAATCACCATAAATAGTTATTGTACTATTGATTGATGCTTTGTTGAATAAAATCCTGTGGAAGTAATCGAAATGGAAAACTTCATCGATGTTTTGTATTGGTTCAGGGAGAGATGATTTGCTGAGGGTAACTGCCGAATGGTTTCAAAGTCGTAAATTCGCAAATAAAACGCCCCGCCATTGGACCGAATAATTGATAACATAAAATTGATGGATCGTAATATGACAATTTAAAGCCTGAAAGGTAAATTTGAATGATATGTAAAATTTAATGTCTAAACATATAGTCTAAACATATTCTCCAGCAAACGTAATGTATGTATGTGTAGATTTATTCATACCAACACTATCTTGTTACCTGAAGTGTGTTTTATTACCATATTCCCGTTGAAAACGGTAAGGCCGGGGCCTTTAATAGCTTTGTATGTCAGTAGTTGTTTCCCTATTCTTAAGAACATATTCGTCTGAAGAAAGATGACCATTTCACTTCTCGGATTAAAAAGACAAAGTCTGATTAAAACCGACCGTGTTCCGAGGAATAAAAGTTACAAAATGTTGACTTCACCAAGATTCGAACTCGATATGTCTAGGCTATCCTCCCTACAACGTTGTTTTAATCAGACTGAAAAAGACACATCCCGCGATCAAAAAGCCTCATGTTATATCGGGAACGACTACGTAATCTTAGTGAAGTTTTAAACAAGAATCAAGACGGTAATGTCAATATGTGCAACAACTTGAGTTAGGTGGTTGTCACAGTTATCGTGGGGAATCGTGCTACCATTTCAAAACGTTCATAGGCTACCTCAGCGGATAGAGTGAAACATGGATAAGATATTTCTATTTTCAAATCACTGAACATCTTTCCTTATTTTTCCAGACACTGTCATGTTTAAGCGTCTAGTGCGTCACGACAATACTTCAGCAGACAAAGTCATATTGACGTTATTGTAGGACAGTAAACCGCTTATTGCTACATTTGTAATATTAACTCCAAACGGCGACATATGTAGCATCCATTCACATTAGTGACAGCTAAGTGTATGCTTATATTGTATGCTTAGACATACATCATGACGTCACGCTGATCTCATACCACATACAATGTGGACCTAATAATTTCATTACGTTGTTTTAATTCTCATTTTCTTTTCAACTTATGTTTCTAACTATCATAAATACCCTCTATTTAAATGTTAATATTTTTCAGCGAAAAACAGTTATTATAGACATATAGACTGACAAGGCGATTATAATCACTCATTTCATAAGGACGGTTGATTGATGAAACAAAAATATTAAAATATGTAAGTAATTCTAATTCTCCAAAAAATGATACTCAGAGTAAGTCTTTGTACCACTTATCAAAATCCATCATCATAATCACTGATACAAAGAATTTCAGCCCTAAACTATACCTCGTATCAGGAAAATATATTAAACGACATTAGCGGAGCAAGAACCTATCCAAATATCAAGTGAAAGTTCAGACATAAATCAGCAGCTCTTCTTATCATAGTTCACGCTTCACTTCAGATGTTTTACACATTAACCAGAATACAAAGTCAACATCTTGGACTGTTTCTAGTTTTAAAATGTTACATAAGCTTCAGGACTGTTCAGGGATTACGAAGGCTGAAGAACACCAGTAACCTCCATTGATAGATGGAAACAAGGATTATTGTCCATTGAAAGGCCCGAGGAATCTGATTTTCAATAATTGCCTTACAGACACTCGACTCTATCTTAATTAATCGGTCTTTCTCGGACGTAAATCAGAGCCTACAGCGGACCGTCTAAGGCGTGATGATAATTTGGATGTCTCAATAATGTGATGGAACTTCAACTTTCACCATTACAATATGTTTCTTTGATTCAGCCTTTTAAAGACGGGAGACATAGCTATTTAAATGGATTTACAATAGCAATGAGTTGAGTTCTTAGGCTGTTTTTCTAGCGGAAAAAAATTCACTACTGCATTAAGGCGACCTACCTTGAAGAAGACACATGTGATGTTTGTAATAACATGGTCGGGCGGCACATAGGGTTTTTCTGGTTGACCACACTTGGAGAACAAAGGGCTTAATCTGTGATGACAATCATGTGGGTTGTACTAAATTTTAAAGTGGAATTTAAACGAATTTCACTATGTAAATATTTATTAATGACAGAAGGCAACATCCGTTCATCAGTCTTTATTTCATTTATAAAAATGACATACAACAACATTGATAAAAATGATACATAACAATCCAGCATCACCTTCATTTATGATCACGAAAGGTTCCCCAGCATCTGTGGTCTTATATTCGTCCGGAATTATGTTATCTTGTCATGATTTTGGGATGGCGGGAAAGGCAGAACGTCGAGAAATATACAGTCTATTCTTCACTGTATCGTAAGTGGGCATAGTTTCGACCTCCAATCTGCTTTCAGGTGTCCATGGTCCTCTTTGCATAGCCAGAATCTCCTCGTTGTAAAGTGTTGGCATGGCTGTCAACGTCGTTTTGGCCTTCAACTTCAGTTGGTGCAATGTTTCCTTCACCTAGAGAAAAAAGAGACACGATAAAACGATAGAACGATAAAAACGTGACCTCACGAGGGATGGCCGTGTCTTCTCTAGCTCTCATGTAGCTGAGTTTTTTTCCCATTAATTGCGGAAAATAATTCTTTATTACCACGATCTGAACTATCAAGAAGTATTTTATGAAGAGATTGATGTGTGATTATTCTGAAAAATCGATGTTATGAATTGACTTGGATGCATTCAGATTGAAATGCCCAACCACAGATAGAAACGGATTCACATGTGACAATTCTGGGACACAAGTGGATAACATTGCCAAAACTGTAAGTTCTAAAACTCTAATTCCTAATCATAGACTAAGCGTATCTATGGAAAATACTCCTTCATCGGGTAAATGGAATAGAGAAGAAGTATTCACCTCACCGGAGAGTGAATTAGACATTGAAATAAAAAGACAGTGTGCTAAAGAGTCAGAGTCCGAAACATCCACTACTTCTTTCAATATGAGTTCTAAATCTCCCAAATCTGACAGTGAACTAGTTCAGAGTGACGTTTTGTGGAAAAACTAATTAACACTTTTCAGGAAGTCATAATAGCACTTGGCAGGACTGTAACAGAAATCATAACGCCCGTACTTACTCTTCAGAACAAAGAACTGAACGATAAAGTGTCATCCCTTGAAACAGAAGTATCCAAGCAAAAGTCCATTATCAAGGAGTTGAAGTACAAAGTTGACCGGTGAGAACAATATTCTCGCCGAAATAATGTGCGCATATCATGAATCCCTGAACGTGAGGGCGAAGATAGCGAAGAAATTGTTCTTAAAATTGCTAATAATATCGGAGTTAAAATCACTGCCCATGATATAGATGTTAGCCACAGAGTCCCAAGGACTCGAACACAGTACACACGCGATCAACGCCCTATTCTTGTACGTTTCGTTTCAAATGCGGTATAAAGAGCCTTATTGTTGAAACGCTTTTAGCTCAAGTCATTTGACAGTTGAGAATTTAGTATTACCCAGTGACTTAATCCCTTAAAACAACACACACAGTTAATCCCAAACATCAAAGGATTTTTACTATAACAATAGGTGTCTTCTTCCAGGTAGGCCCCCTGCATTAACTGCCAATTTTTAGAATGACAGAGTTGTAGATTCGGTACGTAAATTCCAAACACCACGAATATAATTTGATGGCGATTTACAGCGGAATTTCTCATTAGATTCTAATAAGAAGTCAAATATAATCACCACGGGAGTCTAACTACAAGTACAATGCATTAGTTTTTTTCCGATCGGCTGCAAAATAAACTCTTTGTATGACTGTTTAATGACAAACCTACTCTATATTCATTCATTCGTTCGGATATCTCGTTAATTTTAAGTTTCCTAATGAATTTGTTGATTAACTCATTAATATGCTGTTTTAAATACCTTATTTTCTCTTTCCATATTTAATAAATGTTGTCTATGTGACTCATACTATTCACTTAAATCTACGCATTATATCAAATGATATTAGAGTTTAAGCAAACGTTTCTTGAAAAAAGTGATGAAATATAGTGGTTTATCCATTTCCATCTCCGTGTTCTTAAACTTAGAGACTTTGCGTTTCGGCAAGGTAGAGCATTGCGAAAACTTGTATAATTAATTACTTCGTACAAAAATACTTTTTAAGAGAAAACATAGTTTCATTTAATCTTTTCTAAATGGAATAAAGTAATTATCCAATAATATTAAGTAAAATGCTAACGTAACTAATCAATTGACATAATTTAGTGGTGTAATTGAATCTTGTAACTGTCAATTGTAAAAATCTCTCCCTCTATGTACATGTATACTCACCAAAATAGATTAAGGACCACTAAATAATGCCGAGAGTATATGAGCTGAATAATGTATCAATAAACCGGGTGGTCTTGAACTATCTTGTGCCAAGTATATTTGAACAGGGATTACGCAAATACATGAACCATTTGATACATATCATTATCAAACCAGGTCTCTTCATTGTGTCGTACACTGATGTCATCACAACACAAACACTAATAAACATTTGTATCACGAAACAGTCATGACAACATCAAATCATTGGATAATAACACTTTCGTATCTTCATGTACATGACTGGAAGAAAGAAACCATTGTATTGATAAAGCATAGTTTCAATAATTTACCGTGAATCAAAACAATAGCAAATAACGCGACCAAGGAAAATCCATTTGAGTTGTCTTTGAGGAACATGCCTTAAACGTCGCCTGTCATGAATCGTATGGACCACCAACTGTTGTCAAATGGTTATGAAATTGTTCTGTCTACGTAAATTGCAAGTTGATTGGTGCCTATGCATGCGCCAAAAAGAGTTCTGTTCATACCTTGCCAGGTTAGGTGGGTCTGACAGAACGATCGTGTCTATGGAATAAAAGTTTTATGTTAAACGTTTTTAACAGATGGTGTCCTAGTAAAAATAAAGACATCCTTCGACAGCGAATACAATTAGGTAAAATTTCATTTAACCAATTAATCGGTAACCCAAGGCAAACACCAATAAGACATGTTTATTGTTTTCCAACATCATATCGATCCTTAATTGCCAATATTTGGATATAGCAAGCTGAAAAAAACTTTCGATATCATTTTAGAAAAGAACATCAATGTGCAGATGCAGTGCGATTGAAATCAACCAAAACAGTACAAGTTTCTTTACGAACACAGAAACTAGTTTGTTTGCTTCCCTTCTGTTTAATCGCATGTGTTAGCGCTTGGTAAGTTTGCCAATCGCGAGGCCTCCGACAAAAGTTTGAGTGGCAAGTTTGTGTCACTTTCTCCTTTCGTCGGTGTTCATAACTTTTGTGTAACATGTCAGCGAATGATTCCACATTCATGCAAATAGCTATGATTTTATCATCCTCGGTATTCATGGGTATACATTCAGCTAAATCTCCGTGTATACCCTTGATCCATTATAGACTCGACCCTATAACTCTTTATCCACCCTTTTATCAGATGACGACGTCGGGATATCAGGCGTAGCAGTAAATAATGGCTTTATCATGACACAACTAAAAACATAGTACATTTAAAAGTGTCGGAATAAAGGACTTCAATAGCTTCAGATAGGTTTAGCATGGAAAAGTTTCCTTCTGTTAAGGAATAAAGTTGAAACAACTTTTACAAGTATTTTGTGTGTCGGGGTTCATGACTGAGTCCCTTCTTGTATCCCGCCGTTAGTGTGTTCGCTTATTGGAAATTGATTTCAGAAGGTCTGATCTTTTATAAAACTGTTACGGGGTCTTCAGGATTCCCGAGCAAACAATCATTTATTGAACGAATAAAAGTATGATCAAACTCGAAGTCTGTATTTCAAACCCTTTAGGCATGTCTGTAACTCAGAAGAGGAGGGGAGAGGAAAAGAGTTAACAGATTTATAGGCTCAGGTCTACAACATATCCAAGGTCTTAGTGGAGAATAATCATTACCCTTGACTGTCGAGGATGTTGATTGATTGGACTGTAAAATGAACAAATGATCTCGCTATTTTTTTACGATTAAGGCGATGAACATCCGGTTACGATTAAGGCGATGAACATCCGGTGTGATTGATGATAAAATATAAAATTAACCTCATATAATTATAACATGACATGTATAGAATTAACACATGTTTGCCAGGATTAAAAAAAAGATTTTGAATTTGACTTCCTCGTAGACACAGGCAATGTAAGATTCAATCAAATTTTTCCCAACGTTGTTGCCATGGTTTTATGAGTGACAGATATACAACTAGTATATCACAGCTTTTCATTGACACAGGCTGTATCAGGAGAATGCCAGCCTTACAACTTGAAAAGGTGGACGACGAAAATAATGAAGTCAAACCTATTCAATCGTAAGTAAACTTAAAACATTGCTTTATCTACACACAATTTGCACATATATAAAACACTCTGTTCGTACAGGTTGAAATTTGGATTATACCATGTGTATATAGTAACTAAGGAGGAGTGAGTGAGTTGGATTAACGTGCTCCCGGTCTTATTTCGTCTATTTAACACGTATATTGTGTCCTCTAAATGAGAGAGTAGAAAATACAGGAATGTTAGGCAAATGATACGAAAAAGACGGGAAAATACAAAAATGGATGAACGACCTATGTTTCGTCTGTACTCAACCCTTGAACATTGATAATCTCGCTGCGTATCTCTCAGGGTCACGTAGACACACAAACCCCCGCAGCACGCTAAGGCGCTGAGTCACATGGAGGATAAAGCAGGGTCTACACTCATCTGAACTTGGGAACTTATTTCTTAGCGAAATTGTCTTATGCTAGTGTTTACACTTTACACTGTCAATAGTAAAATGTGCGTCAATTTCATGATTAGCATTGGTAATAATTTTTTGAACATATACTTATCAATACTTAAGATTTAGACTTGGACATTTCGAATTAAGTACAATTATTTTTTATAATCATCTCATCACTTGAAAAAGCCATGTACTATAAGCAAGATTTATTTCATGATATCTGCAGTTTGATTATTACAAGTGTTAATGAGAAGAGAGAGAGAGAGAGAGAGAGAGAGTTTATTAAACTGTACCACCGGGTCGAAACTGCTTGGGCCCACATCTGGACTGTATGGGGTATGCAAGGTTAAGTTGTTCAAATCCACACTGTGGAAGTGCAGCCTGTACAATACGACTCTTGAGCACTGGAGCGATGCCATGAAGAAGCTCCATCAGTCAACATGCCGCTCCTCAACTTGTTGATCGGCGTTCTCAATTGCCAGCAAAGCAGTTATTGTAGTTTTAGGTGGTATTTAGTCTCACACCCCTTGACTCACAGAAAATGTTCGCCATGATCTTGCCAGCAGACGGGTGAGTGCTGAAATCTTGGGTTCAGGAAAGTGCTTATGCCTCTATTGTATGGATTCTGGTATGGTGTCAGGATCCAAGTAATGAATCCATGTTTCATCCCCTATGTTTAACCCCTAGATATCAGATTAGTCACCTGTACACAGGTTCTTCAGTATATCGAGTTATATTGAAATCATTTCTGACAGTTTTCGAAAGAGTTGAGCTTAAAGAGATACCACCTGTTTTCCCACGACATTTCATCAAGCTTCACAAATCTAAAAATAAAATGCTTTTTTACAAACATTCGGAATTCTAAGTTAAAATAACATCATTGAGAGGCAGCATGCACTGACAAACACTTTGGAAAATTTATTAATGCAACAGATACTATAAATGGATTCGACTACAGTTTTGAGGTTTTGCAATGATGCATGAGCGCATGGACAAGTCTTGATCAAATTTATGTCCCATACGAACATGATTTTAGAATAAAAGGATCATATACAAGTCATTAAATGCAAAAATATACGCTTAGACCAATCCCTTAAACATATTTATATGAATGTTTTGTGTTATTAGTTTTGATATTTATTCATTTGTTGTGTTTAAAAGATCGGAGCATTTCATTGCTTTTTTTTGTACATGATAATGTCTCGTTAGCAACTCATGTGTAAACCGAGCCTCAGAGTCCTAAAGGTGAGTTGATATGGAGTATTACGCCGCTTTCAAAGGCATTTCACTTACGTCAACTTACGCTAGTATTATTACCGGGAGAAAGTCTGCAACATCATTATGACTAAACATTGCGGTGAAACCTGCGAGCATTGGCTAGAGGATCGAAACAATAACGCTGAATTTAGTGTAGCCTTGCATCCAAACCTTACTGCATGCGAACCAGTTCTGTACTGTACTGACAACGTTGCCGAGCCCCTAGACCTCTTGATCCGATGCCGAACGCGCTAACCACTGCGCCATCCCGCCCCCAGGATATTATAGACAAGCACTTATGCACAGTAGAATTAAGATGCATCATGAGGGTCAAGGAAAATCGCTCTTTCCAGAAATTCTCCGAAACAAATTAATCTCACTGTGCTTCATATAAAGATCACCTTTCCGTCCAGGGAAGCGTTCGTAGAATTGAACATGTACACAGATACGAGGACAGAGGATCGTGACGTCGTGGAGGTGTCACTTCGTGTGTCTGTCTTTCACACTGACAACTATCCTCTAGGGGGTTCAAGCTACATGGCCCCTAATGCAAAATCTCTTTCTTCTAAAGTGTTGAAAGATTTAAAGGAAAACCATACCATTCTTTGTCGAATACATTTAGAAAAGAAACTTTAATGGTTTCAAAGACACAATTTTGTTAAAGGTTAAAGTGTTTGGTAAAAACTTACATGCCACTGCATTCTTTAATGGACAAACGTTTTCGATTTAAAATTCAAATGTATTTCACACAGACATGTTGGTTTTAAAGTGCAAATTCAACTTGAATTCAGATGAACTGACAATATTCAAGTCATTTTTTAGGAATACCAGGAATCATTTATTTACAACTTCCCATCCCTTTGGTAGTGTTAATGTATATATAATGCATTTGCATTGCGCCTTCTGTCCAGGAAGCTTGTATATGCACGCGACTATTTGAAGTCAGTACAAGCAGCTACTTGGCGCAAGACCGGTTGCTAGATCACAGTTTGAAGCATAGTCTACTTTTCACTCTTTTAAAATGACAGTCGTTTTACATGTGTGAACGAAATTTAAACGAAATTTCTAAGTCAAAACTCATTATTGATTTAACGCTGTCAGTAAATGTTTTACTCTGACTTATTTCCCTGACATTTCCTTGATAGCAGTAGACTTAAAGTCATGTCACAAAAAAAGATTTCTAATGTGATTTAAACATTTGTTGGTAATTTTCAGTCTCGTTATATTTTATTTGTTTTATCATATCTAAGCAACGAATTCGCCATAGAAAGCAATTTGGTAGTAATGAGAAAATCCCGTGATTAGTCAAAATTTTTAAAAACGACACTAAATTATTTTAATCTGGTGTTTAATTTTTAGAAAAGCATGTCAATGAATTGTTAATTTCAGGAGCCATTTATATTTCAACCCATTTAGAGCATCGTTGCTACTCATTGATAATTAAACGTGTTATGTCTTTGTTTTTACTGTGGATAGAGGCTTTCAATGTTACTTGACAATAATCAGCGCTAGTAACACTGCATCCTGAAACAAATTCAAAGCATTTTAAACCATCAAGATTAATTTTAGCCCACTCGAACAACAATTGAATAACCATATGAATTGCCTGTGGTAATATCATTAACAATAATATCTAATTACATATACATCTCGCCTTTCATTAATTAGTCGCCTGCACTTTTGATACCAGAACGTTAGATTATGTGCCCAATTTACCTATATAGTTGTTGTAAAAAAGCTTAAAGAGCCACTCCGTGAGTTGTTAGAGCCAAACTTTAACAAAGATGGCATTTGATCGCGAAGTATCGACTGTTACCAAAGAGAAACATTTTAGAGCTAATTGGTTTGTTACAGTGACAATATGAAGGTAGCACGTCGCAATTATGATCGAAAACCGGACAGAGGCGCGCGTCAAAGAGTCAAACGTAATTTTGGAGTTTTATCTAAAACAGCCAGGAGGGCAGTTAATAGTTGATAGTGTTTGTTAGGTTATACATTTGGTATCCATGTATATTGGACATGATATCTACACCTCTGTGCAGTTATTAGGCTGTTTGTAGATTTTCATGGAAAACCAGTACTTGTCATATATATGTCTTTTGGACATGAAAAGTTAAGATGTATTGATTCAGTATCACCACATGTGACATTTAAGTTCGTATCAAAGGTAAATGATATGTTATGAAAATCACGGAGTGGCTCTTTAACGTAAATAAAGGTTAAAGGATCTCAACTCCATACTTGACCGAACGTCAGCGGGACAGTACTACCACTACGGCTTTGGTTGATAAATAAAAACATGGCTATTTATTTTAGAACTACGTTTTTTCAACATCCAATCAACTTCTAGATGATGTTTTCTGTTCTTGACAGAGTTTCAAAAGTTCAAACTTAATCACGTGACTTCCGTATTTTAAATTTAAATTTTGAAAAACACATTTCGACTGCAGTATTTCATAGAATTGCAAACGACAAGTGTATTTTTTCGTTAGGTACACAAGCGTTTAGCAATAATGAGAGATGTCACTTTAATCCTAGCAGCTCTCAAAGCTAAAAGCAATGCAGTCTCCACAAAAGTTCATTGTTGTGTTTTGTCGCCGACACAAAGTTGGTCGATAATTATTAGCTGGCTGGAACACCTTTTCCTGACATTGTTTATCTTGAGGAATCACGATGTTGTTTCAGAGAGATGAATTGCCTCGTGTGTACACGACTGTGTATGTGTCCAAGTGACGAAGTCACCAGAGCAGGCGTGTTCTATTATTGATTGCACAGTGTACGATGCCTATTGTGCTACTTGCCATATCGTTCGTTTAAGATCACTGCTCGTGAAATAAAAGTCCGATCGCGCTGGAGCGGCTGCCATTCCATAACAGTACGGCTCGTCTGCATTGTCCGCGGAAAATTCAATTTACTAATGGGCTCTTGGGAACGGTAGGGCTTTCATGGCGATGTGGCATTAACAAGACTTGCAAGCGGGGGCATCCGTGTGCGCATATGACGACATCCATTGCTTAGCTAAAGAAGCCACATCCGACTAAATTATTCAAAAGTCAATCTTGTCCCTGATTGGTTGTTGGGGGGCCAGGTATATCGTCTGCTCAAATGCTTCTATGGCGAATGCGCGTGTCCATGTAGCAAGGGCTTTTTGAACAGTTGTCTCTGTTCGTTCGGGCTGCAGGTGTGCACGTGCTTTTAGGAAGCGTTGTGATAAACTTAATGTGACGGGTGACAGAATTGGAGAAATATTACTTCCAACGGAGTAGAGCACATTGGTCTGGTTCCCCTCGAACCAAAAAAGACCAAGATGCCATTCGGAAATTTTGAAAACCTTAAGGGGAAGGTGTTACAGCCCCCTAAGGATGCTGCCCATCTGGCAAAAATCTCCTTTCAAAGGTAAGGATCGACTGCTCAACCCTCCAAAGTTTCACAAAAAACTTTCCTCAAACTTTCCCCGGCTCCGGGACTCCAATCCGTCATGTTGTCCTCTCCTTGTCTGTACATGTTGACATTGTACCGGCTCCTTAACAGTATCTTTGTGATATGCATGTGTCCTTTTCGTCTTATTGAAAGATCCTTTTATAGTATAAACCTTAAACAGAATAACTAGAGCCTCCTCCGTCCGGGGCTGTTCGTTACGAGAGTGGTAATTAGAGTGAGTTTAGTTCATTGTTTTAATACTGGAACACAACCAAATTACGCTGTTATAATTCTTATATTTGAAATTAACTAAAAAAACGTCACTTATAGAAATTATCTAAACCAGATCAGCACAGGTGTGAGCTCTACAGGTGAAGCATGTGATGCTTACTAAAGACAGTAGCAAACATTTCTGAGGGAAAAGTAGTTTTTTATTTAGACATGAGAAATGCTAAGATATTCGAGCTTTTCAAGGGATAAAAACGCTTAGATTAATCTGTGTTCAGAGTCTAACTAATTACTGTAGTAATAACTAACCACACATTATAAAAACGATCTTAACGACATGTATGTGTGTTTTTTTATGCATCAGCTCGCGATAATATTGAGCGTGCTTATTTTAAAGAGAAAAGTTTACATATACCTTTAGTAGGCTTTCAAATGTCAAACCCGTTGTCATAGAAACAGGTATTTCAGATGTCTATCTGGAGCATATAAAATATTTGTCATGTAACGTAGTACGTGAATTCTTTTCAGTCTTCAGTTTCAGCTAATTGAGATTATCGTCATTTGATTCCTAAGTTCTGGTAAAAATCACCGTTACGTGTAAATCAGAGCCCACCTGAATAACCTATTCTACTTTTGGTAAAAATTTATTATGCCCTTTTTAAAATTAAAAGTGTAATATGTATCTAGAGGATATGACATTGGATCACATTAATGGTTCGTACTTTCTTATTTCACGTTACATGATATTATTAAACTTTAAATTATGAATGTGTAGAGTCTCTATAGTTGTAGAAGACTCAAATCCTTCACTTGAGAAAAATGTTAATTAAATGTTGAATTTTATAAAAAAGAATATGATATTTGTTTTTCTTTGACGTAAACTCATAAAATATATGCAATCAAAACAGATAACGTGAAAAAAGCCGAATTTTTACCGTAAGTGTCAGATCTATACGTCATGATTATGTTTTAATATTTCATAATGCTATTGGTAAGTTTTACGATCATGTGTTATGATTGTTATAGCTGACAAGGTGAAAATTAATCTGGAAAAATGATGTTTTTACACTGTTTGATAGTCTTAGACTTATCGTGTACCAGTTTTGGGAGGGAGGCTCAATCATGTTTGGTTTATTTTAATGTGTAATCTTTACAAAACAAACTTAAAACCTTATCTTAAAAAGGAGAGAAGAGATAGTTAATGGTGTTTAAAACCTTTAACTTATCTACACTTCTATAGTTTGCTAAGTGTATTGACTGTAGATGGTTAGGTGACGGTATCTCTAACCGAGTAGAGTCAACGTGACGCGCGGTTGTGGATGAATGGTATCATATTCTACTTCTGCTTGACAAACAATCATTCATAACTTTTATTTAATTTCCTCATTAAATGTTAGTTATATTGTTTTAAATATTGACGTTGAATTGACAGACATGTACATGTTCAACCTTTAATAATTAATATCTATTTGTCTTTTTTCTTCATTAAAATCGTCTCATTGGGAAAATAATGAGAAGAAGAATCTACATTTGTTTTCCAACAGAATTTATTTTGATTAGTGTACAATATCTGTCAACGCAACAGGAAATTTTGATTAGTGTACAATATCTGTCAACTCAACAGGAATTTGATAGTGTACAATATCTGTCAACTCAACAGAAATTTGATAGTGTACAATATCTGTCAACTCAACTGGGAAGGATCCTATTTCAAGCTTTGGCATTATATGTCAACGTGAAATATCTTTACAACGTCGATTTCATTATCATTGGCCTAAATGATACAGACCACTTGAGGCGCTAATGATTCGTAACATAAAGGAAAGACGATTGACGGACCTTCATATCCTATTCTACTGCTAGGGTGACAAGGGTTTAAGCACTGTAGGTGTAATGATGCATTAAAACATACATTCCTGCTAAATTTTTGACATAATCAGGCGAAGATGCGGGCCATATCATCTACTTGTAATCTAACAAAACGTATAGAATATTTGAGTAATAATAAGTATATTTAAACGAAGCACGAAAACTCGTGCTGATACCATTTCTAGTTCTTTTTGTCTGTATCATATTTTACTTGGATTGGAAAGGTTAATTAATGAAGCAAGTTCTCAAATTGCTCGTGAAATGGCAGGTAACATGATTCTCATTCCAGTGTCTTCGATCATTTTGGAAATGTATTCAGAGTTATCAAATCGGAAATAAAATGACATTGGAATAACTAGACAGGATGCAATGTCAGCATGATAGGAACCATCTTCCTGCTCAACAGAATTCAAACACCGATTTCATTACTCGTTTAATTTTTCGCTTTACTAATTTTGCAGTTGTATGTTTGCTTGTTTCATCATTCGTGACCTTCATTAAAATCAGGAAATTATCCACGTTATAAATCTCGTCTTCTAAAATGAACTGACCGCGTATGAGATATGAAACATGACTTAAAAGTCCATAACCATAAATATTTAACGTGAAAATGGAGATGCATTTGGAATTCTTATTTCTAAAATATTGAAAACTTGAAATTTGAATATTTTAATGATCTCGGTCATAGGTTGTGAACGCATCACGCTAAATTGCTTTTAGAACTTGAAGTTCCAAAATCTACAATTCAATAATCCTGAACTAGATAACATGGTTTTATGTAGTGATTTTATAAAACTTGAACAAAATATTTTGAATATGATGCAATAAAGGTCTCTTTGGCGTAATATTAAAATTTTTGATCTAAAGGAGTTTTTTTTTAAAATTTGAAAACTAAAATCTTTTCAACTTTACTTAAAAAACAGTGCGGCAAGAATATTTTTTGTTCATGAAGATTAAAAATTGAAGGCCATATGAATGTAATTTTAGAAGCTATACGACCAAAGTGATAACATTTATTCTCCACTGACAATGAGAGTCAACTGCTCATGAAATAAGTATCCAGATATTCGATAAAAAGCTATTGTCAATTCCACTGACGTCAAAGGGCTTATCAAATATTAACGTAAAAGACAATTAAGAGAAGGGTTCGTTTAACCACTCGCCAGGAATGGAACCGTATATATAACATTCTGGAGGTAGCCATGGTTTCCACCCTCATGGGAACCGTTTATTCAATAGTCACACAATGCGGGACGGTATGGATCATATACAAAAGCTCAAAACAACTCCTGTACTTCGGATAGGTTCATCCATATCAGATGATATTCAGGAATTGTGAGCAAGATCACTTTCAAGAGCTTACTGCTGTTTGAACATTATTTGCATATTTATTTCCAGATTTTTTATTTGGATTTAGCTGCTGACTTATGTCTTTGCTATCTGTAGAGGATAAGCTAGATGTCATTCCCTGTAGAACCTAACCGGAGCTGTAACAAATTAGAGCAGTTAGAATTATATCCAGTTCCCCGTTTGAACAACAATTTAGATTTCGCATCAGGATAATGTTGGACGCAATTACACAAATTTTCGTTTTGACGCTAATCGTAGCTTTGCGTGTACATTAGTTTCATATCTTTACTCATAAAATTGTCAAAAACTAATAGCAGGTAATGCTTGGGCGACGTTCCGTCACTATTTGAAATTAGTCGTAAAACAATTAATTTTTTTCGCTATGGAAATGTTAAACGCCCTGCAATCACCCCAATTTGCCATATTTTTCTAGCCACCCATTCACGGGGATACGTCAATCGATTGCGAAAATAACAGGTTCGATCCTAGGCGACATTTAGCAAAGATGTTTGCAGAGGCGTCATATTATCTGATAAAAAGCGATTATTTCGGAAGCTACACTCTCTACACAGCGACGTTTCGCTTTAACTCGGGATGAAATTTGTCTTAAATCTTTCCGTCAACTGGCTTTATAGTCAATTATCAAAGGGGAGGAGTGTTGTACCAGCGACTGAAAAGATGAATATGTAAAGAAATTGCATTCATTTTTACAGCTTCTAAATAACATGGATTATTAATCTTCTCAAATACAAGTCGTTTGTAATCATGGATAAAATTATGTTGAAATGTGAATAAAACATGAAGTAGACGAATTTATCAAAATAAGATTTAAAAAAACGAAACGGTGGTATTTAGCGTATGGTTGCTAATCGAATATCGAAGTTTATGTGAATATCTATCTCTAAAGATCAATTTATAAACATAATCAATATGATGGGATAGGCACGTTGCACAAACCTAGTGAGTCATCAGGAGTTACATACAAGAATTGCTTATACATTATTCTGAGCAACTCAGCTTGAAATGATTGGTACAACTTATATACACTTATAATACATACATTTGTATAGTACATCTAAACTTACTGATATATCTCTTAATTTTGTTGCCATGAGGTACTTTACGTGTCAACAAATTTAAATATTTTCTATTTATGTTTATTTAAGACAATGTTAAGGCTAACTGAATATATGTTTGTCAAAGTTTATTCAAAATATCGAATTGCGAACCTACTTCTAAAAACAGTCGAGCAGATCCTACACTATCTAAGAGGTTTTTTTTCTATTTTGGTTCATTATTTCCAAATTGCCCAATGAAGTTAAAAATGCCCAATCCAAAAATTATGTTGTTTTTGTCTGCCAAGTAAATCTAAAGTTAGGAATAATAGTTAACCAGGTCCTTGTATTTGTCAGGTTTTCCTGTACACGTGTGCTTAACCAGACTGTACTGAGCCGCGTTCTGTGATAAACTATAGGGTCAAACCCATGTGTTGGGTGCCCATTCACCAGGGGAAACAACTCGTGTGTTTGTGACACTCACAAGTGAACCTAGCAACAAGGACGTGTCTAGCACACCAAACTGTCAGCACCATCCCCACTCATTCATTAGCAGTCTCTCCTGGATTCAGTGTATTTTCTATTTCATTATCTAAATGCCATTTCCATATTTGAATGATGTTTTTTGTCTCCACTGACAGTTGTGTTCTGCATCCTTGGCAATGAATTTCATAACGTTGAAATACATTTATGACCTCCTAAAACCACAATTTCATTTTAGTTCCGTAACCTTTGCTACAATTGTGCATCCTCGTTTCTATATATCCTATTAACAAAAAGGACATACATGTAAGTTTTGAAAACAGTGTATATCATCCAAGCGTTATATAGTCATCGCTCTGTCCCTGCTTTGGTAACCATTATGTTTCCATAACAAAACTCTCGAGCCGTTCATTACATTTTTTTCAAATTTTTCATATATATTACCGGTTTACTTACGTGGTGGTTTTTAATATTTCAGGTTTCTGAAAACTTGATTTACCTTGTTTTCATGGAACGGATGTAAAGCGGTTCATTAAACCTTACTAAACTTTGTATTACCAACCTACTGAAAGGCTGCCTTGAATCTGCCTTCCATTAAAACAAGTTCGATTTGAACTCTATATAGATAAAGATTTATTACTGGTATAGTTCTTTAGTTCTAACGGAAACTTCACATGAAAATTTATCGTAAACTTGAGTTCTTCATTTTAATAATATTTTCAATGGTAACTGTTAGGAGTTCTATACAACTGTATAAGGCTTTACACTTGTTATGTAATGTACATACAAGAGATACAAATAATATCTCTAATCAATAGTTTCATTAGTATTCTTTAACGGATGAATTAAAGTTAAACATAAATATTGCAATACGTTTGGTACCGGTGAGATATGCCATATTCTAATGACTCTCGTCATACAGGTACCAAATAGTTCCAGTGAAACTGTTTGCATATGGAGGAGGCAAGATGATATGTTTCAATAATTCTTGTGGTAAATTTGTTTCGTTGAATTTGTATTGTTAAAACAATGTGAAACATCAAGTCCCACCCGAGTTTTATTACATGGTCACGTGAAACCAGTGTTGTTGTTTTTTAGCAAAAACTTACTAAGGCGTCCGGCCATCGAATATTAATTTTTCTATCAATGCATTCATTTTCAGGTAAAAAATTAATTGCACTTGTAAAAAAACTAGCAAAATTAATATCCATTGATTCTAAATTATGGTTACATAGCCACAGATTGAAAGTGTTTTACTTGAACTTAGTTCCCCCAACAGCATCAGGACTTTTATTTCACCTGAAACATGAATTTTTAAACGTTGGCATGGATACTGTGTTGAACGTCAGTTAGCTTCATAAACGAATTATGCTATAAACGCTTGGAACAATGTAGTTGGAAAGCAGAATATTCCATAGATAAGCTTCGAATCACTTTGTGGTATATGTACAGACATAAATCTACTCACGTTCACTTTGATGCTAACTGACGTCTTACTGTGGACTTGTTAAACGTACGCAGGATAACACCATTAATTCTCCACTTTAAAGCGTGATCCGGGAAGAACTTTTTCTAATTATTTATCCATACAGATTATATAACAATGAAATATTCTTCTTCAACAATAGTGAGAACATTTGACCATACATTACAACTTGAAGAATACCTTTTGCCCTTAACACGGGGTTACATACATTTTGTATTTACAACAAGGTGTTTAGATTTTTCGGGCTATAAAGGGTAAGTTCTTTTGGCACCTAATAAACTTGTCTAGTTTGTAGGGACAATATGTAAAAAGTTCACCAGATAATCTGAATGAACAACTCGCTTACGTCAGCAAATATTAATTATTGTTTTCGTTTTGCTTTTTCTGGTTATAGAAAGGAATACCTTTGGTTGTTTAATTAGCCAATAGTAAACTTGAAAGTAAGTTCAAGGTAAAAGTTTACTTTATGCGTTTTTATGTTGTTATCATTAGGGTGATATGCTTATTCAAATATATATCAGGTACATATCGATTATACCTGAGTTTTTGCTATTTAAAGTGTCAGCTGGGACAGTTGAAAAAATGGTCTTGAATCGATTTTGCTAGGTGTGTTTTAAAACAAATATCGATGAAACCTCTATCCTGTTGGGACGACAGCAGGTGCCTTTATTAAATATTCATACCAGTAATGAATCAGTTATACATATTCTTAAGTATAAAGATAATTTTGTGGCACCGTCATTAAAGTGTTTGTACTTAGTCTCTCAGTTAAGCATAAATAAAATAAAACAATTTGAAAACCTTAAAAGTCACATCGAAAAATTGCTTGTTTCAAGCTTCACTGAAGTAAACTATTGTGTTAGATCTGGCTTGGAATCATAAAATATCCATTTACAAAGCTAAAAAATAAGAAAAACTTCAAAAGGACCCACATGACGTGATGATCAACCAAACCACCATGTTTCATTGGCCTTGAAGTTTGTTTCAGTTTTGACCCGTAACTTAATGTCAAATTGTCGTTGCATGGAATTTTAATAAGTCAATAACCAGTAAAGGTACAACTACATATGATGATTGTTCCACATACCAAGTTTCAATGAGGCAAACCATTTCGTTAAGGCTGGGGACAATTTATGTCAGTAGAGTTTGAGCTGATGTTACACTGTTTTGCAAAGACAGTTGTGTGAGCCTGTGGTTGCTGAATTCAAGATACTGTGTTGGTCAGGTATTCAGAAACCTCATTCTGAAAATGTTTGCACCTGGAAAAAATTATTGAAGACAGTTCTATATCTGATTGGCAGCCAATACGTGTCTTCTGAGAGCTGGTATGTATAGTCTTGTGAAATAGGCCCACCCATTAAAACAGTTCTATATCATGTCTTCTTGATTCTGGTCGTGAAGTCCTTTTCTACATATCCTCATTCATAAATAACAGTTTTATATCTGATTACTCCCAAGTGGAATCATCCTAATGCTTATATGATTGTTCATGTTTGCCTTCACTGATGAAAGCCTTAAGTCAGTCTGGGCTTCTGGAGTAGATTGTGAAGAACCTTGAGTACATGAACTACACCATGACGACAGTTCTAATATACAGTGCCAATGCAGCCCTAGTAATGCTAACTTGATGTAGTCAGTTTTGCTTACGTATGAGACACATCTTGCTTGTGCGTTTTGAACGCTTGTGATTTCGTTGTGATATGCACCAGACTGCAGAACTGCAGAACAATAGCAATAGTCCATTCTTGAGAAAACTTTACCTGAATATTCATTGATATTTACCTGATGAAAAATGGATTTATATTCAGTGGCTTGAGCCGATCCCTGCTCAGGAAAGCGCAAAGATTCCGAGATTTCGAAATAAACAAGAAGGGGAGTGTTGTCCCTATGTATTATTCTAAATAGAGACAAACCGTTTCTCTGATAACAAAGTACAAAGTTTAAATTGACATGTAATAAATATTTCAAAACATTCATGAAACAGTGTACCCAAGATTATGCTAAAATGATTACGATTTTATTTACACTATTTAACCCTTATAATGAAAAGAGGGTCGGTTAGTTTTGTATATATGATATATGGTCTTAGAGTTTACTTATCAAATGCAGATAAAGGTTAAGTGAAGAATGTTATTTTGATGTAAGGTTAGTACAAGTATTTACAGTGCAAATCAAAATCTTCATTTCATGTCACTTGCATTCTAATATAGTGGATCTGTAAATACTTTGTTTGAGATAACAATACTATCATTGCTATTTTGCAAGCATTCTCTTTGATACGTATTGATACGATAAAAAACAAAACGAGTTCTCAACGGAATGAAACAAACTCCTCACATCCCTTTCTGTTCATAGCGTTGACCAAGGGTCAGTGTGAGAAATGCGTACGTCAGAGCCATTAGGCTATATTAAAGGTATTCCACTTAACATTGTGATAAGTATTTTCGGATCCAATAGAGACGTATGAAATTGTTTACAAATCGACGATGTCCATGTCATTGCCTCAAGTCCCCTTGTAGTAAATTTGATACAATTGTAGCATCGGTCACCTTCAGACGCGTATTAACCTCGTTCTCGTTCCAACAGCTTCCGGCTGAAAGACAATCTCAAACGCCCCCGTTTTTTGCCAAGTGACCGGTATCATTTTAAGAATGTATCTCTCTTTTTACTATTCATCAATGGATGTCGTATTAATATTTTCACCACTAGGACCAATTTATTTCATTTTCATGTTGACCCGATAATTCACCGAACTCCTTTTGAAATGTTTTGATGGCCTGACTCCCACTGTTACCATGACAAACTCCACACCAACTCTCACCCGGTACAAATAGTTTAGTAATATTAATCCTATTCATGGGATGCACTTCCTGGTATTAATTATCCATCCCAAATATAAAATCAATATCATAACGTCATCGTATTATCTGTTATCAAAATGTTTGCCAGTCTGTCTAATAAGAATGTAATGGTTTTCAAATCCCATGGGGTGCGATTGTGCTATATACCGATTGTATCTGACAGCATTACCAAGCTCAGGAGGGTATTATCTCCCCACACCTTACCCTTTATCACTATAAGCCTATCGTTTTCAGATACATATGCGTTTTGTCACCAGTCACATGTGCATAATGTTGAGGTGTTGTGAAATGTTCCTGAATCTTTGGAATAAAAGCTTTCTGTCAATGAAAAACTATCCCAATACTATTAGGCGGATTGTATTCTCACAAGCCTGCATGAAGTTATCGATATAATGCACAAAGCCATTAGCTGTGCGCAAAGCTTGAACGTGGGTAAGGAAATTAAGGTTTGAAGTGAATTACACATAGACTATAGATGTTAGGCAGGAAAATGGGGATTGATTAACTGTGTGTATGAATAGGCTTGTGTCAAAGCATGGATTACTAAATCACAGCGTGAGCGAACATTATGACATTGTTTGATTTCAATAGTCCGATGTGAGCTATACTATCCTTTAACACAGCGGAAACTCAATATGGTATTCTCATTATTCAGCATATGTTTGTTCGTGGATGTGTACCTGCATAGGATTACAAACATTTACCCAATACAAGGTTTTGTTTGTTTCAATGTTGCATAGCAAAAAGAAGAAAGAGCTTTTTCATCGCTCAATCTACATCATTTTTAACCTGTATCTTATCATGTTCCAGGCTAGATCTTAAGTATATTTTTATCATTATTTTTACTCTAGGTTTATCTATATCATGTTAATACGAAAGTAGTTTGTTTCAACCAATAAATGCAAATTGACACCAGGTAGAATGACACCTACTGAGATGTATTCCCATACACAGATATTCATACATGTAAACTTTAGACAACCTTATTTTTGTCTAATGTATTTTTATGATATTATGCAAAGTAAGTACTGTTCGACCAAATCTCAGAAATTATTTCAGGTAATATAATACTATCTGGATCATATTGTGAATCCTTTTAGCCAGTATACGAGATACTACTTAATAACGTTCTAATATTTGTCCTTAGTGCTATATAAAAAATTCAAGGAATCGAAGAGAATGCAATTCTACTCTTATAGCAACGGATATATTTTACTTACAATATGTTCAACATTTACCTATTTCCTTTTTTTATTCATGTTTATGTATGCAGAATACATGTTGTAACTGTATATTATTTGTATATGATATAATGCATACGGAAGTTAATAAGTTAAAAGATTTCAGCATATTATTACATTAGCATTAATGTTTTCAAGTACAAGCATGGCTCGAATACGAACGCAAGAGATCCGTGAATCATATGGCTGAGAAGCACGAAAGTATGTTGAGGATGCTGTGACATGCCATTCATTATCAGAGAGACTTTGCTAATTAATTATCTAAATTACTCTGGACCACAAAGTATGGCGGGACAGACTCGGATTATGTATAGACTTAACGGTCGGACATAGATGATGAAAAGGTCAAAGAGTGCGATTGTGCCAGCCAGTTCAAGATGGCGCATTGTGACGTCACAGTCACGCTCACGTTCATCTCTGATGATACCCTGGGGGTTACCTTTCCTGTAATGTAGTACTTCACCTTTTGTGGTTTGTTTATGATGAAAAGCTTGCAGTTGCGGTGAATGAAAATGTAGATCTTAGTACGATTCGATCGTCGATGAAACAAAAGAACACACAGTCCCAGGCCAAACAAACGAGAGTTTGTGAGCGTTTTATTTTGATTTGACGATACTAATGTAATTATTTTTTAATGATTAAATGTTAAAACTCTAGGATGAGACATTAGGAAAGTATTTAATACAGATAGTTGAAGATTCGTTGTTTGAGTACAGGAAAGGCATTCGAGAAAATAATTTGTAACTGATATTTGAATATAATAACTTTCACAAGAGATAATGTAACAATCGATTTGACTGATTGAGTCAATGTCATCTTGGAAGTTTATGATACGAAATCCCAAACTAGTTTGATCGTAACGAGTAGCACTAAGGGGGCTTTCTAAAAGTAAGGCTTGGACCTCAGTGACACATCATTTACAATATCTCAAAGGACGATTGAGAATATGAAGTTTCAGATAAGATATTCTCCATCAGCAGATCGTTCTCGAGGTACAAAAGGAGTGGCGTTATTGAAATTAAGTGCTTTGTTTCTGATGTTCTTATCAAAAAACATTAAGAACTTTAAGAAAGGTTGTGTTCTTGTAGATCATAATGATATTTACAAGCATTTGACATTTGCGAAACGAAAATTGATACCAGGATTTTGTCTTGGTACATAACTTGAAACAATATATAGATTGAATCCCAAATATGCTGCTTCAGGGAGTCAAATCATTTGCTATTTGCTTTTCAAAGAGACAACTATAACATTAACATTTTTTTTTATAAACATTGATACAATTGATAAAATTGTTGATTGTTTTCCTGTAAAAGAATATCATTAAATCATTTAATACCTAAAAAACAAAAACAAAAATCTTTGCTTTTAAAAATTATATCACCCAAACGTTGTACGATATCAGATTTTAAATGTCATTGATGATCATGAAGTTGTGGATAGCCCTGTTTGGGTAAACCGATCAACAAATATCATATTAAGTCTGCAATGTCTACATGTCTACAATGTACATATATATCTTTGGTGAGCTTATAAGTCAGTAAAATTCTGCTGGTTCTAGCAAACATCTGCTTCAAATCACCTTCAGTTGATAAATATATCCCATGAAGATACAATATATTGATGTTGTCAAAGGAAGGAGTTCGTTCCTAAACCAAAAATATGATATATGATATATTCATAAATATACCTACAATACCATTTATTAATATGTACTGAACACCAAAAGAAACACGAATCAAGGTTTAGAAAACATGATGTATCTTGCTAAAAGGACAGGTTTCTGCCCTTTATTCTGCTTAGGGTCCACTTGAAAGCAGCCATCAATTTAAACAACCATTTACATATAGTGGTTAAGATGTGGAAAATTTCGCGTTTGTGTTGGTGTTCACCATATGTTTTTTTGCTCGCATCCGGACAATTATGAAAGACACTTACTGTACTTTTGTCCATATGCCCTACAATTCTTCGTAAAGTGATTCTATTGCTCAACAATTTGCCATTTGCTCATAGTAGGCTTCGTATGTTAACTGAAATTCTATCGCACGAAATCTGTTGGCCTGAATAACCGGAAGTATAATATTTGTCAACTAACCTTTTACGACGATGACATTTAGCTTGCTATTGAAACCCAATGCTTTTCAATATTAGGCAGGGTTGCTTAACAATATTTGTCATGTTAGCATCAACATTTGGTTGACGTATTCGGGTTTGATTTTATAATGATAACATTACTTGTATATTGAGATACTATGACACAGTAAGAGTAGTAATAAACTATGACCTTCCCTTTGAGACATATTATTGGTCCTATAAAAGGTAAAATGAATTTATAGTTTAGTTACCCATTAAAATCAATTAGTTGACGATTTAAGCTAACGATTTATGACAGCCAATTGAGAACGTTCTGTTGGGTAAGTCATTCAAATAAACCTAGGTGGATTAAGGTGATTAAACATTATTATATTTAGCAACTCTCTATGTTTGGACAATTTATTGGTGTTTAGGCAAGCAAGTAACAGGGCTAGCTAACCCTCAATTATACTGTCAAGTTGGCGGCATCTCTCGAAGTTTTGCCATATGTTCGCCCAAGGGACCGTGTTGCACAAGGACTCTCATTTTAGTTTCCAATTAACTTAAAGTATGCCATCAGATCATTAATGTACATCTTTGGTTGAGAAAGTTCAAGCCATGACATACAGCCCATTTCTGAAACAGTGTCTAGAAACTTGCAGTCTGCTCTTTTTCTTGCCCTAAGACCTCTGCATGTCACGTAGCACAAGTCTTACTATCGGACCAAGGAGCACTGCGCTTATTAGCTTAATTTGAACCTTAGAGTCTGTTAAGGCGGATGTTAGATGACGTTCGGCCCAAACAACGTTCGTTGCCTGAGAATTCATAATGGCAATTATCTCGATCGTACGCTCTCAGAGAGCTCCACGGGCAAAAGAATAATTGCTTTGAAGCTATTCACATCACAATAAGATACACAAGTGCGCCTCTCTTCCAAGTGATTAATTAGGTAAAATTATGCAGTTTAAGGCGACCTTTCTTAGATTTCCTTTTGTGATCACAGTAATCAAAACCGAGTGAGTCGAGGTGCATTAGGTTCTATAGAAGCTATAGATGAAGCTGTGGACTAGACACGGTTTTGGACCTCGAGTTTCACACCTTAGCCGAAAGAAACCAACGAAACGTCGAGCTTGATAACGGGCGTCATTTCACCTAATCTAACATGTGTGAAAACGACAGTGTCGTCTGGGCTTATCGTCTGTGTTTGACCGGTCGCATTGTCTTTGTTGCCAAGTTGATGTGTCGTCTGCTTTGGATGGATTTGGAAGAATCCTCTTAACTTGGCCGCCGTCTTCCATTGTGACAGCCGCCAGAGCCTGGTAATCTGTCATCACAGTTTTCACGGCTGAAATTACCCCGTGATTATTTGGGCTTCTGAGAAGAAAAGAGACTTTGAAACAGAGGGTGCAGAGATGGGCCTCCTTGGCCTGCGATTGACGGATGTTTAATGAGGGGATTTGTCGTACGGCTGTCGAGAAATGAGGCATAACGTCACATCCTGTCAGCGCCGAGGAAATGATTATGAATCGTCCTCAGTTATTGCCTTTACATGCCTCAAAAGAGGCAGTTTAGATCTCCTGGCCAGGTTATGATCTCGTCAAAACTATATTGCGTTTGTCTTCACACCGACTGAAAGGAGATTTAGGAGCTGCTCTTCGCATGAGAGAGATACAATGCTTCGAAACAATGTCATAATATGTCTCTTTTGCTTCATACAAGAAACCCGTTATCCTAAGACCTTAAATCATGAAGAATTAAGACATTCAACGATGCAGTTATGTAACATTAATATGTATATTAATTTTTACAGTTAAAATAGGCCTACATGAAAATCCAATTAGAACATTTACCACCAGATTCTTTCCAGTTTGAACTTATGCAGATAGACAAGGAACTACGAAGCTTTTTCACTATGTTGTTATATGTCACTTTTTCGCAATGAAATTACGTATTAGATTGTAATTTCACCTTACCTGTTGTTAGATATGGCACCTCACCTCACGTCACTTATGTGATTTTGGAGGATAATGGCATACCTATATAGGAAGATTGTCACAGGCCTACTTTTGAGATTATAATGCATTCTTGTGTGAGCATACATCAGTATGTCAAGGGGTTATATAAGCTCTAATTATCATGACAAAGGCATATATTTGTTGGAACATTATCCTTGTAGGACCACGCATCACCTTTACAAACATCCTTACACTAATTCGAAGTCAATGATATAATTTTTGGTTAAGGACACAAAGTTGACGTTGTGTAACGGACTTGGTCGTATATATAATTGGTGTTATCTACTACTGCTTGGAGTAAATATAGCACTTCATTAATATAGTGTTACCCTTGTCAAATCATGACCCAGTGCCATTACCTGGGTGTTAATCACACCACACAAGCAGGTCTAAGATAACACAAGTTGACGTGTTCAGCGTCTCACTGTAAAGAAGCTTCATCTTCAGTTCTTGATGTACGTGTATTTTATCTGAGACCAACTGTGTGCCTAAGGGCAAATGCGTGAGTTTTATTGTCGTTTCCATGTTTTAGCACGTCTCCAAGATCGGTGTTGCAGTTGAAGGTTGAAGGAACGATAGCTATGTGGAGTTGTAAATGGTTATTGTTCCGTAGTTTCTTATATGTTGTCATGGCACGCAAACAAAGTCTTAGTGAACACATCAGCGATCCTTTGAAGTTATTGATCCAGTTGGCTCATCAGCAATATAATGCACGACCAATCTAGCTGAGATTTGTTAAGATGTAATGTTGGTTTTAGCACTGATTTATGAGGGGTATTCTTAAAAGGATGTAATGCAGATGTAGAAGGGTGTATCGACCAAGGTGGACCATGATACCGCGGAGTATTTGTAAAACAAGTGGATTGTTCCTCGGAAACATTCTGGAGGGGATCAGCCCAGAGAAGAAGAACAGTTAACAATAGCAAAATGTGTATGACAATGTCATAAGTGTCCAAACGTTATGTGTAGGAATGAATTAGTTCTTATTATTATTTCTCTTTCAATCGAGGAACCATGGCGTTTTTGAATAAATAATTTCCTGATAAATCCAAAGGAGGAAGCCTGTATGCCAAAATGTTCTGTTTCTCATAAAGATATCCTTTGAATAACTGAAATGTTGTACTTGTGAAAGATTGGTTGTTTTTAGTGACATACTATCAAAACATTTCAAATATTGCTTATACGAGTTTTTATTTTTAATTAATTTTGAATAAGCCATGCAAACTGTATTATACTGTATTAAATGTCTCTGAACACAACACGTTTAGGTGCATATGACTGCTGATGTTGTACCCAGTAGGTTACCCATCATTACGTCCCATTATGTCGACTTCAGGACTGATATACTGAAGACAGGACTCAATATTTAAACATATACATTGTAGTAATGATATGTTTAAGGGTTGAGCTGACCAATTAATATTAGACACATGATGAGTTATCATCCTTTAATAGGCATGCGCTTCATTTTTTATAAAGCTTATTCCCAAACATGTAACCGGTTGTATTGATCAGGTATAATACTGATGAGTGAACAAGCTAATTATAATTAGCTGACTGTCAATTTAAAACCAGATTTGTTTTTTGCTTGTAATTAACATGATTAAACTTTCACTAATCATCACTGTAGCCAATAAATGGCCTTTGTTGTGGACATTTTGCCATAACAGACTACCAAGTACCTTAATTTATTTTCTATTTTCAACACGGAATATTTTGCTAAAGACCAATGCAAATGGTAAAGATCCAGACAGTTTTAGGACTGAACCAGAAGCCGTCAAATGTTCTATTTCTGGTCTGGGTAACGAAGAGGTAAACTGGTTTGCCATTAGAAGTGCTAATGCTTCAGTCTGGTCACTGATATACTTTGCTTACTTATATACTTTGACTTACCTTATATTCATTAGGGATGTTCTTTGCAGAAATCGTGGATGCTTTGTAGTGTCCTTGTCGCGAGCCTATCACAACTGAACTTGATTTGCTGAGTAAGCGATCTTTACTATTATTGGTAGTTTCCACCTTCCACTTTTTATTTGTAAAGTTTGTCAAGGTTTATACATGTTACTCATAACATGCATGTGCCGTATGCCTCGTAACTAAAACCTGGAATAAAAATGTGATGACGTATCCATTCCATTGGTGTGTAGATAGCTAATATAAGGAATTTTTTTCGTTTTTTTAGTTCTTATATTAGTTTTAAAGGATTTGGTCTTGTACTCATTACCATAAGGGAATAATTTCCATTTGATTAAGAACTATCGTACCTTATGTTTTAAATCTTCACATAATGAAATCTTATCATTTGCGTTTACAAAAGAGAATAACCGTTAATGTAATATTTCGAAATAAATAACTGATAATTTCTGTATTATTGCACGATTCTGTTTACGATTATACCTGCCATGATAAATACGCAATAATTGTGAACTTATAGTCATAAATGAATAAGTAAGGCAAATAGGTGCTTCATTATTCTATTCTCCATTAAAACTTTGATAACTGGTCCCGAAAAGTTCTTTTTATGACTATTTGCCACGTATAATACATTATTCAGCCTAGTGAACTACAGGGTCAATGTCTATTTTGATGCAATAACATGTAACTAAATTAGTCCTATACATTTCAATTCCATATTCTTAGGCTCTTATATTCTAACAAATATAAAAAAAAGTTAATCTGAAGATTTTAATGGCTAAGAGAAAATAAATGAAGGGATTTTAGACGTCAAACCAAATTTCAATTTAAACCTCATCCCATTTATTCAGGAGCACACATGAAACAAAAAACAGGTTTATTCAAGGCCTAATCCATATTTCTTGCTATCCTAAAGTTCACATCCCATCCTTGCCACATTCTGATATGCAAGAACGACTTCATCAAAACGCCACAGAGAGAAGATCTTGAGTTTTCCAAGAATCAATTTTCTGGTCTCTCAGGGGAGGTGTGCTAGCACCAGACGACCAATGGATGGCCATTTCTCAGAGCAAGATTAACAGTACTGACAATATCAATTAACATGTGCTCGACGGATCTTGTCAGGTCCCGCCACTCCATGGTCCCTGGACGAGGTCCTGGAGCTCTCGAGACGTATCCGAGGCCTGCAATTGATCCGGTTTGTTCCGCAGTTTGGAAATGGTTTAACAACACCGACAGAGACAAAGAATAAGTGATAAATAGTGTAGTCTGGAACCGACTTGGGGGTTGATGTTTCAACAAAGGCTGCTGGCCCCGTTATCTCGTTAGGAGTAAGGCATCCGCTGCTTAAATTAACATGTCTGAATAAGCCTGTATGCTACTCTGGATTTCGATCTGAAGTTTGATTCTGAATATGTTTCAAATACTGATTCAATGAAGATTTCTCAAAATACAATTCAAAGGATGCTTGTAAGTTTCATTAAGATTACAAGTATAATTATGAAAGATGTAGAATTTTGGGTCCATATTATGTTATCATTGCATAAGAGCAGAGCAGGCAGAGCTTCTGACAGGCATCCTGAAAATATTACGTTGCTGTAAGTTAAAGAACTGTCGAAACACAAGTATAATATGCAATATAAATACAAAAAGTCTTTGCTTGGTCCTTCTTATTTGTAACCCCGTATGTTTTCATGACATATTCTTTGGCGTTGATACGAGACTAAATACCAGATATGGTAATATATGTTCAAAAAATCTCACACATTTATCCGTCAATGACAAATATATAACTGCTACTTTTCAATATAAGGAAAAGCCATATATTTATGCAGAAGCCAAAATCACACGTTCAATGTATGTGTTTACTAGTTATATCACCTACATGTGCAAAACACTGTCACCTCCTCCTTCTGTCCTCTTTCGATAAATTTCCGAATTTACGTTTTACTAGTTGATGCACGTCGCTGTCTGGTTTCTGAAATACCGACTTCGTTCTCACATATTGTAACTATATACGATTAGCTTTAAACAGACGCTTTTCAGTAACAGTCAGTGCTTCTCTATTAAATGGTAGAACATACAAAGTTTTGTACATACCTGGATCAACTTACAGAGCGTCGCTTAATGTGATCGTGTTTATGATTTCTAGCATAGTTCCAGAAAGGATATACTATTTACTTTTATATATTGACGTTGTTGAGTCGGAGTCGTTAATGCGCGATATAATTGGAGGTTAAAGACATTCTAGATAACCTGACGAAAGTTTCCTGCATCGTTTAAAAGCGGCATTTACAGGCTCAGACACTTCTACAAACTTTATGAATGTATCATGTCGATAAATATCTTCTTAAAGGAGTGACGATAAAGATAACAACTGAGGTATGATAACCTAGATTTGGTATTTGATCAAGTCATTAATGAATAAAAGGTGATTGACTTCTTAAAGTAAATAAATAAAATAATTCCTGCACCGGGAGTCTATCATTAGCTACAGACCTGATGTGTTGGTTACGTGTAAATACAGGAATTGATTTTTAAAGGGACAGAGGATTGAGCCTTGCCATGAAGTGCCAAAATATTGACGCCTTCCCAAGAAGCGGACCTGAGTGTAACACACTCTGACACCGATTAGGGAAGTAACGGTATTTAGATTAGGTCAGTGAGGGTGAGGCGGCGATTAGACTGCCTTTCAGTCGCAATCAATGTGGAACAAAATGACGTATTCGATGATTCTTTTGTTCATGAAGAGACATACTTGGGGAAATGGCGAAATGGTTTCAGTCTTATGAGGTGAAGAGGTTTCTGCTTTCTGAAAACTAAATAGAACCTATTGACAAGTTAACACTATCATTTTGTAACACTTCCACTAGTACTGATTCATACAATTAAGGAACGTTGACTTCCGTCTAGCTGTCATCGACAAGCTCTGAGTGTTAATGCTATATGTACCTCATAAAAAGCTTTTATAAAAAATAGTTTTGCTTTCAGTAGAACTGCATATGTAGCAAAGATCCTAGTCCTGATTCACACAATGCGGGAAACTTTGATACCGTTTAGCTCAAGTACGGTTAAAGTATGGAAAATAAGTTTTATCCTCGGATGACATATGAGATGAGAATTGGTAATAGGTTTGCAATTATTGGCAAAATATATTTCCAAACAATATGATTGTATCTTCATATTTTGAATTAATTTAATATGACATCAACTTGAACTGTCAGAATGTAAAGCTATCGTTTCCATAGGGTCTCTGCATTTCTTAACCACGTGAGTCAGCATTGTGACACTGATTTTTAACATTGCAATCTAAATTCACGTATACAATTAACAATTCGTAATAAAAATGACACAGATATGTCTTAAACGGATATCTGTTACATCGTGATTTTACAAACTCGATACATCTGACTTTACTGTTCTTTAATATTGACTGCCAAAGCATCTGCAATAGTTTTGCAGTCTAAGACAGAAAATCAATTTTCGTTGCTTCCTACGCTTTCTGATTATGCAAAAAAGGAGGTTCTCAACAATTCTCGATAGAATTGTATGTAAATTTTATCATCAGTTAGATGTATGTCAAAAGAATGGCAATTTTTACTTCATTTTCACTTCAACGGTAACAGGAAAACAATATGTAATTCAATAGATATTGTAATTTTCAACGCATGCTTAGAATAGTGACGGTAATTACACGCTGTAGCCATAAATATTTTCGTTTCTGTGCTTGTAAAAATGTTTATATAGCCCCCTCAACTCAAAGAGATACTGTTTACAAGCAAAACAAATTACAGGACTCTTTCTTAAAGAAAAACTGATGAATGATAGAGTGTGATCGTATTGCTTTACGTCTTTAAGGTAATCGGACATTTAATAACAGAGTACCTATCGGAGATCTTATGCACCCTGCCTCATATCACCATGGGTTCTATAAATTTTTTAAAATGCAAATAAAGAGAAAAAAAAAGTATAAAAAACTTCAAGTATTTGTTACAATTTAATCATAGTTTCCATTCACGATAAGCACACATTGATTATTCTTTGTGTTTCCAGCCTTTAGTCACCTACATGCTTTCTGTGGTCCGTCAGTAAGGTGCTGTCTGTATCGAATTAGCCAAGGCTATCGATCATATATTAGACTGTTATGTTACTCATTACACTGTATTAGAAAGGGCGCTCCGGCACTGGTCAATCCTTAACTCTTACATGCTCATCAGGGTTCCTATCTGCAACTTTCGACGCCCGTGGCTTGATGGGGGTTAATGAAACAAGTTCTTGTGCGAGGTGGCCTGGTAACCATCAGCGGGAATAATTGATTAGGGGAGGGAAACACCCGCTCTAAATTAAATAACTCTACTCTATCTAAATGAAATTTCCTTAGCCCCTTTCGTCGACAGCGGATCGGGCCTAATCCACAGCCAGGGGCTTCTTGTTAATTATTTATCGCTGTGTGGGTTTCGGCTAAGCAAGCTCTCGTCCTATCAGGCAGAACGTTATCATTGGGAGCGGGAAATGTGTTGTTTCTGATTTGATTGTATCTCAGCGTCTTCTGCATTGGTGAAATCCTTTGAAAATCATGTCAAGTGTCCAGGGATAATATTGTTTGTTAAAAGTTCAAGAGAATTTAAATTTAGATACGTTAGATTTAATGAATGTTTTTTTTAGTGATGTAACTCTGTAAACTTTGTGTTAAATTTCAAAATGATTCAGGTTTAAAAAATAGTTACATCGAGAACAAAATTGTGACTTTACTATCTGACGAGTACTCTGTGAAATATGTTCTATCAATCTGGAACTTGATCGTGGCGAAAAACATGTATGTTAAATCATACATACAGGTCAGTTATCTTCTATGAGAGGATATGCCCATATTACATTCCTAAAACGAAATAGCACATTAGCAGAGTTTGAGACACATTATCATAATCAACGCCAATGACATGCAATTCTATCATTTGTTGAAGATCAGCATTCCACAAATACGATGCTTGATATGATTTCCAAACATCAATTAAAAAAGACATGATTTATTTAGATATAATCCTTTAATGATAAAAAACCACATTGAAAGTTTTTCCTGTAAGAACCAATGGACTCAGCCATTGGTAAAATAATTCTCATAGCGTGATGATAGCATGCTTTTACGATAAGGATACATTATTCAGGCGAATTTCTATTTCTTCCTATGGAGCAAGCTTACTACTGCTTACACCCGATACACCGTCATGATAGCTTCCCTGGGGTATACACGCATCCATCCTGGCTTGTCAGAATGAATAATTCAAAGGAAATTGACACTCCTTAAATTGCATTTTCGATAAATGTAAATCGCCTTCCAATGCCTTTCCACGACAACATTGCATTACGCTCTTGGAAAAAAGCTTTTTTGTCTGCTTTAAAAGAAAATGAGTTGATACCAGTTTTTGTGTTTTAGACTTAGTGACGTCAATTGAAATGTTTTGTTTTGTCTTTATTCAATTTTCGTTTTCGGTCTCGGTAATATGATTAAAACTGTGCAGACCATGTAGAAACGTCCACAGCAACGAAATTTGAAAGTACAGACACTGTTGTATGGTGCAGGTTGAAAGTAAAACTTCTATCAAGTTGTACAAAAGACTTATGTGTCAGTAGTTATCGTCACTTTTAAAGAAGTAAATTGCTGATAATTGCTGTCAGTTAAAAATATAACATTACTTACATTGGCAGTCCCTTATAACCAAATAAGAATCTTAATTGTTGTATCTTTGAATCTTCACGCATATATAAATATCATACAGTGCTCTAACATTAGACGAGTTAACATAATGCAGTCATGATCACTATCTTATCCTTCATGAAGTGACCCCCTTCATACACGAATAAAAAGTGTCCTCCTTAGTCGTGTCATACATGTAGGTGTAACTCTCATCTAAGTGAGTTATTCACGATATGCAAACCTGAGGAGTTCTTGTCAAAGCATTGTAATATTCCCATTCAAATTCACTGTGGATCTATCACGGAAGAAGTACATTCTATACTGGTACTGTAAGTGTTTCCAGTCGTCGTGATGTCATCAAGGGTAGTTACAGTGTAAAAATATGACGTCGCCATCATTTAATTAAATGAGCCGATTTTTAAAATGGAACACACACTTTATCACTATTATAAGCTTAACAGATATATGTGTGTTCATGATGTATTCCATAATGTCATTTGTCTCTTATCTCGCGGTAAGTTTTATATCTTCGCTCATCATTTTGTTGAATTAGTAATTTTAATATAGATCGAACTTTGCCACTTGTTTCTTAATGGGTGAAAGTACAATAAAACAATATCCCTTAATAACCACCTATAACGATTTATATTTAACTTTCTATTGTAGTGTAAGGCGAATGGTAGATAGAAAGTCACCAGACGCATCAATTTATTACACATTAGGTAATGTATTGCAATGATATTAATGCTATAATGGCGATGGAAAACATTACATTATCATTTCAGCAGCCATATGATATTTGATGTCATTTTTCAAAGAAGTATTTTCATAAATAATAGAAAGTAACTTACAATCATAATTTATAGTAAAAGATTCTCTCTACATGTATGTTGTAAATGTAAATCAACTAACCTAAAGGTCAATAAAGTTCCAAGAAAAGTTTTTGCTGACATTTCCAAAAAAGAAGGTGCATTAAATATTCAAGCGAAAGTGTATTGACGTTATTGCCTATTTAAAGAGCCTTTAGATACTTTAATAGCATAGAGGTGTTGACGCAGCAATAGACGTAGGTAATTTCTGAAATATTGCTTCAGTGATATCGCCTGCTCTTGCAGATGAAGCTGAAGCACGCTAAGATTTGGCACCTATCCTAAATATCAAAGACAAATGCCATCCTTCGCCGGCACCATCTAGATTAACTTTGCTGGTGCTAAAAGTAATCGGATAAGCGAAATTACCTCCGCTGATCGTCCGTTCTGAAAGTGAGGCTCTTGGCACCTGTATCTCTAAGATGTCTCTTTTGGGGTATGAGCTAATAGTTTCACAGTCGAGTGTGGTTCGCTTTGATTCAGAGTTCCTCTAAAAACGAAAGTAGTTCTCAAATTAAGGTACGATTACGCTCAGATTTATCTACCATTTTTTGTCATTTAGGGCGTTTAAATTTGACATTCTAAGCACTGTCACGTATATTGCGTAATGATTATGTAATCACATGTCGTATCGCTTATGAAAGGACTTCAATTGGTATTGTTCTATGGACAGTGTTCTCGAAAAGGTCTTTCCTTTTAAAAACTCTTATCCATTGTCCAAGTGTCATTATAAGACGGCATTGAATTGGCGAATGTTTTGTCATAGAAATGTCACACAGATTGACGTCACGCCCTTGACAATGTAAACACTTGTACTTGCAAAGTAAGCACCTCGCAATAGTCTGTAGTAGGTTGCAACATAATACGCTCTTCATCTATAGTAGTCAGTGTTCTCCTGGTTCTTTTATCAAGTAATTCCGTGTCTTCATACAGGGTTTAGCGACCTTTAAAAGCTGTTTGAACTTCCTAAACATACAGGTAACCGAACAAAGTGTATGAACTTTCCAACCAATAAAGGTAACCGAACAAGGTGTATGAACTTTCTGACCAATAAAGGTAACCGAACAAGGTGTATGAACTTCCTAACCAATAAAGGTAACCGAACAAGGTGTATGAATTTCCTAACCAATAAAGGTAACCGAACAGGGTGTTAACTTCTATTCAATACTTTTAACGGAATGACAGGTGTGTTGCCTAGTTAATGAGTTATTGCGATTTTTAGAACTTTTCAGTGAAAGAGCATTTAATGTCGCAATCGACTGCTTTGTAAGAAAGTTGGTATTTGCATAAAAACGACGCTATCGTCGCTTTGAAAGATAAATGAGGGTAACATTGAAAGTATATGTACATTGAACTTATTCTTCACTTAGTAAAAACTTACATATTTTACTTAATATTTTTAAAAATATTAATGATATTTGTTCTCTGACGTGAAATAATGCGTGGAATGTGTTTATCAGTTGAGCATCATTTTATGCATGATAAACCATACAAAGGAAATTGATGATTAATTATGCAGTGTCTCATCACCCCAGTTCAACAAGGTTTCCATCTTGTATACAATTAATGTCCCATTGTACTGATCAACCCAACGTTATTAGAAGGCTACAAGATTTCATAACGAAAACTACACTGATAACAAAATCATCTTATTTTCATTTTAATGTACATGTCCGTCAAACGACAATAATACATTGAGGTGCTACTCTAATATCGATTATGGAATCACGATGCTCAATTCAAGTTATCATTATTTCAAGATTCGAGTACAACCAAATCGTCATTCACGGAATGAAATCACTTAACTGCTTGATTGATTTTCTCTCAAGCACTCATCAAAGTTGTCAAGACAAAAATTCTCAGGACATTGCTTGACACTAAGGCATGACTTTGCATGCTGTGGCTTGCACGGCGATGGGGGATTCAGAGATATTCCTTTGTGATGTCTTCAAATATCACGTAATGTAACACAGAGATGAGCTTGTTGTCATTGCGTTTGGCATTTGAGTTGTAAAAATTTAAAGATTAATTCATCTGAATTTTGTTGAATTAGTTATTGCTATTGCTGCTGATTTTTACTAGAAAACATTTCCACTAGATTTCGTTAGTGTGAGAACATTTAAAATCTTATGTATTCTATAAATCAAGGAAAAAGTGAGTAAATATGACAAGGAATCATCATTGATAAAACATTCTGATTCATAAATAAGTGAAAAATTAAGATGGATATTCATACTGTAAATGCTTTTAAGCAAAAAAAATTCGCCTTAATAATGATTTACGCATTTCCCATTGTCATAAAAATATATTGACTAAAGTAAACTTATACTTTTACAAATAGTCAATATGATACGCATTCGATAGGTTTTATTTTATGTCACGCACCAGTAAGTTTTATTTCATTGACAATATATTGTGAACGCTGAATTATTAACAAGTATGTGTAGAATGTTTAGTTAAGGACGCATTGTTTATGGTGGTAACATTGGTTGCAATAAATAAAATCGATTTTTGATATATGTTTAGAAGACAGAAATTACAGGCTTTTAAGGAAGACTTTGATTTTGATTAGTTTATGAATTTACAGACACCCAAAATTGTCTAGCAAATGAAATAAATATCTATTACAAAATGCCATGCACAAAAGACAGCAACATGTATCAAGTGTCTTCGTTAAATATTTTATGATATATTATATTTCATGCGGTAGTTATAGATAATGTGCTTACTTAGAATTTCTTGAAAAAATAATATAATTTGAATTGAAAGGTATGCTTTGGAGATTACATGTAAGCTCGTTATTTTGACAAATGGTATCATGGTTTGGATTCCATGTATTTTCAGAATGCCTAGCTCAATTTCCTATTCTTAAAGGTTTTCTATGCATAGTGATGAATATCTTATTGCTTAATTTTCAATGTTCATTCTTATAATTTTCAAATTGAAGTGTATAACTGAATGATTTCGAGTCGCACTAGCTGTCCAGGAACTTACATAGAATTTTTATCAAATCGCTGAATTGCTGATATTCTTTCTTAAACATAACAGGACAACTGCGTTCAGGACTACGTGTAGTCTTTGTGCTGACCAAGCACTTTGAGGAATCTCAGCTTCTTTTAATCAGCCTTCTCATCGATATTTAATCCCTCTCGTGACGTTGCATCATAGCCAGTTTATAATCACGAAATTAATTAACCTCCGGTAATTATTTATTGATCTGGATGGAAGTGGAATGGACGTGATTGTTTGCCTTGAATGACACCAAGGTCTTATCTGCCGTGTTACACATTGGTTCGGTTTTACTAATTTCTAATCTGCACACATATATTTGGCTTTTTGTTCGGATATTCGAATATCGTGTAGAAAAAGGGTTTCAGTACTTTCGTTGTTTTTGTCAGTGACATTATATTATTCATGCTTCTCTGGTAATTGAGTTTAAGATTGAATTTCAAGAAATTTACTGTTTGTGTTCTGTTTTCTATTAAATATTTCTTCACAAAAAATCCTCAACGCACAGGAACAAGTGTGAAAACAACCAGTACAAATATATCAAACAATTTACATTCGTCTTATGCACTATTTATTCACAATACCTATCAGTTCCTTGGTGCATTTAGAGGTCAAACATTTACAAAAGGAATAAACATTTGGGTATCCAAATGTTTTTTGGAGAATATGAAAAAAATCTATTTGGGAAGAGATCTAGAGCTTCACATCTCAAGAAGTAGTAAAACTCATCTCCCATTACATTTTGGTTGAATAACATAGGCGTTCTCCCCACGAAATACCTGTCACTTGCCAGGTTTTAGGGGTAGGTTATGATTTGATGAAGTGCGGAATCTAAGGAAAAGGATAGACACATTAGTTATTTTGAAAGCGGCATGTATGCATCTGCTTTCTTTGTTTTTGTGGTAGATCATTAGTTTCCTGTTATGGTTGTTGATATGTCATCAACATGAATATTGATACCTACAGAGAAACTAAATAAGGATCTAATGTTTGGTTCTGTTGGTGTTGACAGCAGCAGTGTATACACACTGGCTTATGTAGCATGGTAGAATGTTTTATATACCATTTTTGCAAATGACATGAAACAATTACGTTCATATCATACGTTATGCAGGATTATGGTACCAAGGAGTAAAACACATGTGTATATTGATATTGCGTATAGTCAACTGTTATTGCGATCTTTACCTTGCTGTACCTTGTGCTTATTAACCACGTGATATTGTACAAAGATTTGAGCTCTATGAACTGTAAGATCAAGGTCGGATATCAGTTTGGCTTTCTTACATTGTGTAACATTATATATATGAAGAACATCTGTTAACTTCCATTAGATGTAATAAATTGTGATACGATCTTGATATCAAGGTAAATCTAAAAATAGGCAAGGCGATTTGGGGGTTTTACGCCCGCAACAATATTGTTGATATGTCTTGCAGAGAAAAACTGCTAGCACATCTGAAACTAGCGAACCACGGGCGGTACTGCGTGTTTAGTATAGTACTGCACACAAACCGCTGCGGTCAAAAATGCCGAGCCACTGTCGGGATTCGAACATCGACCTCTTTATTACAAGTCTAACGAGCTAACCACTGCGCTTTCCCACCACAAAATTTTAAAATTCAAATGTTAAAATAAATTGAAAATTCATATATATTACTTTATCCATTATGTTTTTTTAACATTCACCGAGAATCAACACTTTTCATAACCCACATAGTTCTGATTTATAATGATAACTCACGTTCTCATAACAACCGTCGTATAACCATCCCTCTAGGTTTAAAATTACCTAATAGCCAGCAACATTTTACCTGAATGGCAACTTGTCAAGTTCATACATGCTCCACAAACATTTATGGAATATCTGCTATTTTCATTTCATTAACTGAAAGACACATGAATTGATTAACGAACGCTAAGCACCTGACCCGGAGCTCAGGTGGAATAGCCATTAGACTAATCTGAACGGGGGATTCCGAACACGGTCTCAGATGTGCCTCCGACGCTGCCTGGAAGTTTAGAGGAGGAGCAGCCCTCAGATAGGAGCCTGGTTAAGCACGCGGAGAAGACGACCTCTTGTCTTGGTGACATTCGGAGAACAACTAATTGATTAATGTCCCGAAAAGAAATCCATTTATCTTCAAATTACGTGTTCTCAGACCAATAAAAACGTCTCTAAGCTAACCAATAATGAGTCCATTTCCTTTGCATTGAGAATTGCTTTTTCAGTTGTGGCTGTATACTTTTTTCATTTGCTGAACTTACTTTTTGGCATTTTGTTTAAATTTGAGAAAAGAGACGTAAATGAACATTGAATTGAATGATGAAAGTACGGGCAAAGGAAGATAAGGATTACACTCATGAATAGGGGACTAACCCAATGAAAATTATTTCCTAAAAACTATCACACAAAGACAAAGTATGTTACTATACAACCCTTGAACATGTTATAATTAATGTTATTATCCTTTAACATCTATCTAAATCATACAACTTGAACTTACATGTCTATGTTTAATTGTCTATCATTGACGCATTGTCTTATCGGTTTTAGTCATTTGAAAAGACTCAGTTATGCATAAAGCCCTTACAATGTGCGATTATTTATAGACTAATACTTTGTATATAATTTACGTATTGACACTTTCCTGTTGATTGTGTCCGACAAAGTTAGTAACGGATGTCGTAACAGGTAGGTTTGTGCATATTCTGTATGTTTTGTCATGCTACCATAAGAAATAATATTTAAATCACGACGACATTTGTTAGGTATGGACAATTCCTTTGGTCGCTGGTTGACTCCAACTTAAAATATATATCAAACCAACGTATATACCGCTTCGTGATTTTAAAAAATCCACTTTCAAACCAACATCATTTCTATAGACAGCATGCCCTTCACATCATAGTCTGTATAATGCTGCATCTTATACAAACATACGTTATAGCTTCGTTTCTACACTGTTCAAAGTACATCGTTAACTTTGGAACGAAAATGAAAGCAGCAAACCATAGTGTGTTTCCATGTAGATATTAATGTATGCAATGAGAGAATTCAAAACGAACACATTCATCTTAATGACTGTATTGTTCTTCTGGCATGAGTCCTCATGGCTTCCCAGTCTTAAAGGATGGCTTAATGGAAACAATATAAGACATCTATGTGTAGGTGTAAGTATATTTAAGTATGCCGGATAATGTAACACACACGTCACTCAAAACATGTCCAGTCATCGATCAACCTACATCAATCTTAGATCAGGTTCTTGTCCACTACAGACTGTAGGAGGAAAATACATATTTGTAAGTGTAATCATGTGTAAAAGAAAGCCATACGTCATACAAAGATCCGTGATTGTTTGCTCAAATTTGTCCTAATATAAAAATTAGGATTTTTGGATAATTTAATTATTTGATTAATAACGAAAACATCTTAACCACCCTTTCACCCACCAGACAATGTCTTTGTCTTATTGAAATACAATCAACACGCGTGCGGAGCGTTTGTAGTCATTTATATGCGAAACAGGTCCTAATTACAGAATATCCCAGGAATCCAATATCAATATGTGTTATTGATAACTTACACTATTTTAGGCTGTATCTACATTACCAGACGTCATGGTAAGTTAATTTTACTTCAGTTCATAAAGGTATTCTAGTCCAATATCCTTATGTTTAACATACAAGGTGTTTGTTCCATCAGCTTTGTTCTAACAGCCAATGGATTCAGCATATAGTATCATGGTCACTTCGTGGGAAGTCATAAATAGATGACAATAGATTCTTTGTATTGTCAATATTGACAGAGCTTTCCATTTGAATCTGTTCCTGCACACATTAATCGCTCTACCCAGAGTCGCTACAGATCTCAAATCTAGCTTGTGAAGTCAGAATGGTTGAGGATTGATCAAGCAAACAAAATGCTTTCCCAAGCAAAAGCATGTCTTTTCTCAAGTGACAGGCGAAACTAGTCGATAAAAGAGTCGCTAACAGTCCATTAACTGTGAATTGAAAAGATAGATCGATTTTTGCAAGACATTTAACATAAATGCGTTACTTATAAAACCATTAGAAGAAACGTGTTTGTTTAGAGCATATGCATTTATTCATCATGGATTTATTATCTTAAACTCTTCTTTATTCGTGGCGGATATCGTCAGAGTGTTGGCACTTCCGGTTACAAAGGTAATTGCTCCGCGACGTACTACTTTCTTTCCCTTCTCAATTACTCCTGTGTTTCGCTGGGCAACGAGTGCATACTTCCGCGACATGAAAGCAATAAAGTGGAACTGCTGCTTTCTCAGAAAGACGTGATGATACTTGAAGCAAAATCACCTCATGTAGGGAACTTCTTTTTATGGCGCATCCACTTAACATCGTGTTTCGACATTTTAAAACTTTTCCACGAAAAAGTAAAGTGGATTCAGGTCACGTGTATCGAAAGGAAACATTGATATTACTAACAACTTGACATGTTGTCTAGTTTTGGAATACAACGCTTGTAGTAAGGGTAAAGGGTTTTGACACATGTAGGATTTCTGTCTTCAGAAGCGTTAACCGCCAACTTGTAATTTATAAGAAATTAGGTTATTCTTTCGTCGATGTTTTGTGATAAGCACTTTAAATAAATCATCTTATTTCGGTGGTTATTGAAACTTTAAACACCTATATCACTGCAATGGTTAGATTCCAATATCCTTTTCTTTCAATGTTAGCATGGCTGTCTAAGGATTAAAGGATGTCTTTCGTTGATTGCAACCGTTGTGGGCTCTGAAAAATTCCAAAATGCATTTTGTTTCAATGCATATAACATTTCAGTTTTTCCGAGACGTTAATTACATGATTTTATTGAACAGGGATTAGACTCAAATATCCTTTTCCTTCGATGTTCGCGTAGCTGCCTTTTAACGCGGGATCAAATACGGGGTTTATTGTCGGCCGTAATGCTTGCTGGGACATTTGACAGGCGCGGTCTGTCGGCAAGGTCATAACGTCGGAAGAACACATAGGAGCCCGGGGATTCCATTATGAAGACAATGCTGAACCTTAATAGCTTGTTTGTTTGCTTGCAGACTTAAATCACTTCCTTGGTTGGTTCACTGTTTATATCATACAGTTATAAATACGTAGGGAACGCTTCAAAGGAGACGTTATTACCTGCGCATATGTCGAGGGGATGTTAAATATTTGATGGCCAACTGAAAAAGAGTTTTAATGCTTTTATGATGAGGCATAATTACCAACGTTCCTGAGAATGTTTTTGTTAGAAACCACTAATAAGGAAAATATTATGCTTTGTAAAAGGTTACTATTAGTGATGGCATGAATACAATTCATGTACAACATTTGCTTTTCTTCAGAATAATAGTATTGCTAAATCAGAAAAAACTGTTTGCTCTTTCTAACAATTTATATTAACTATAAAATTATCTCCAAAGGCTCCAAAATCAAATCTGCATTGAATTTTTTAAAATAAAAATCACTTGAATTCTTTTGTTCATTTTTTTAATCAAAACTTTGACCTTCTTGTTGAAAAACCAGTGAGACAATGTAATTTCAACATTTAAGGGGACCACATCGGCATCCGTTTACGTATTTTACTGCATCTCTGTAAAAGCTTTTATCGACGGCTGTATCTTGTAGACCAGGTTAAATCGATTACTACCCGTCTATATGAGACTGAAATATGGTGGACCGAAATTTATCAAATCATGTTGGTTATCATAGTTAGTTGCACGTTCTATGGAGAGTGTTTTATACGTTGCGGTTACTTCCAAGTGGTATTTACAATGTAAGCTGTAGGTATTATACATGTAGGTGTAAAAACATAAAAAAGCGAAATTCACAAGCCCTACCGGTGTATCACTACATGCTGAATGCACCTAAGGATACTATACATCCTTTTTTAAATAACTAATTAAACAAATACTGGACATGAATCATTCAAATAGATATATACTTTAAATACCTACGACAACAAAAACAACATGATACAAATAACATACTAATGAATCTATTTACATTAGTTTTAAAATCTATCATTTGCTTTTTTGTCGAATGCAGTTTAGTCAAAACATTTTGGCACTTAATAATTATATTTTTCATATGAAATCAAATTCCATAAATCAATCTGTCATATTCAATCTCAAAATATTCTACATGTTTTTTTTAATTGTTGTCTCACGAGTAGGGTACTATCAACAATCAAACCTATTATCATAATTGTATCTCATGAAAGAGACATTTTGAAAAAAGGTCGTCACAAATCTTCTATAAAACATTTTTCACGAATAAAAAAAACTTGATAATAACATGTAAACACGAAACCTTATATAAAATATGTTATAGAACGAACTTTGATCACAAATCAGATGGTTTGCAGTGGATGTGGTGTCGTTTTATTAGTGGATTAAGCATATCCTATTACAATGGGATAGATCCTTCGGATGCACTCCCTTGCTTCCGGCTTAGGCGGGACGCGTCTGATAAGTAACGAGCACCATAAGCTTCTTTAAGTAAACCCTTTGATCGTCCTGAGGCGTGAACACAGTCTAATCAAAGAAGGAGAGTCCAATCCTGAAGCTATGACTCCATATTGATACTGAACTTGGTTGACCATCAGTGGGGCAAAACCATATTCACTTGTCAAAAATGCCCTTATCAATGCTGTTAGTCATCCCCATCAGTTAACAAGTTCTTCAAGTCGGATTTGATCGTTCAAAATGGCGTAGATGTGCCTTGAAGATCCCTTAAGGCTTTAAGTTGGCAGAAAGGGACAGATGTCAGTTAGATCTGAATATAGACGCTTTCATTTAAATGTCAGAGTTTGCTCTGAAATGAAGAGTCAATATGATTGGCATTTTTCATAGACATCAATTTCTTAGCATCATATCAGGACTAGTTAAAATCTCTTGAGGTGATTGGAGATTCAAGTTTTCTTAAAGTGAAGATACAGATACATAAGAAACCTCAAAATTTGATGCAAATGTCCAGACACATCCATCCTTCACCTTCGTCTCATATTGCAAAGTAAAGACTCTAAGTTCTGGATACTGACAATACTATACCAATCCCTTCTCCAAACTGTCACAATCCTATAAACTAAATTGATTTTACATAGTTTAATCATTGGGTACATTTCAAGGACTGCTAGGTCCAGATATTGATATGGCAACTGACAAATAGATGAAAATGTCGATTTTGTAGCGACAACGAGTTTTGAGTAATCAAGTATTAAATAACAGAGATGTTTCCAAGCGTCCGATATGCTTGCCATCTTCTGTGGCAATCTCTACTGCAATTGCTACGATGGCTTTCAAGCATCTCAGAACTGTCAATAATCTGTTATTGATTTGTTCCCGGGTTTATTGCAATGTACAGAGATTTTCCTCCTTTCACCCCAATACAATGCGCTTTTTGTACAAGCGGCGGACTTATGAGCCGTGAATAAACCAACAAGGCAGGGACAAACATGTAGTATGGGTGTATTGATGTGTGTTGTCTCACTCAGAGTTAGTTTAAACCTTTGAAAAACATATCTGAGCATTAAGCATTATAACATGGGGAACTGTAGCCCTGATCTGTAGTGGATATTGACAATGTTCCCAGTAGGAGATGGAACCGATAAAGCCTCAGGCTGACATTCGAAAGCCATTTCATTTATTTACATTAGTCGTTTTTGTCTGCCAGTGAAATTAATCAAAGGATATTAGAGCACAAATGCACATGGAAGATGACATTCACAATAAGGGTTTCAATTTCACTAACAGACTAGGTCAACCATTTGTGGGTACTATTGACACTTTCAGAGGAGAATTTCAAATGGAAGTGTCATTGCTTACTACTTGCACAATGAATGCCTGGTCTTAAAGGATTAGTTGGCACTTTTAATCGTCTAGAGTCAGGAGTTTGATAGGATCAGCGTTTTCATCAAGGTAAAAGCAACATAAAACCGGGTGAGTTACGGCCAGGGGACGTGATGTAGCGAGTCTCAACCTTAGTTTATAAGACAGTTCTGCTCGACCTATGGCAATGAATTCAACATTTCGCCTTTGTCCAAGTCAAAACCAAGTTTATTGTTGACACGTGAAACTTTATTTATCGCAGTGTCAGACAAGACTACCTTTTGAACCTCATTTGTATACTAATGAAGTTAACGTTAGTAGCATCTAGGTCGTTGTTAATTGCGACATGTAACTTAAGTTAGTAATCAATTTACAAATGACTGCAAAAACAAAGATTTGTTACTTCAGGGAATGCAATCTTTAATCATCCAAATTTTATTTTTTCTTGTTCAAAGATTACTCAAATACTCATAAAGATAAATAATATTTCCCGTTTGACAAACTGAGGTGAGGTGAGGTGAGGTGAGTTGGTGTTTAACGCCGCTTTCAAGATTATTTCACTTATATCGCGGCTGCTAGTATTATTGCAGGGAGAAAGCCCGCAACACTATTGTGGCTATTTATTGCGGTGAAACCTGCGAGCATCGGCTGGAACTAGCGAACCATGGTTGACAAACTGAACTATTATGCGAAATATACATGTTTTAGGAGCTATCCATCCATAAGATTCTGTTTTCAACTTTACTGAAAAAAACTTGGTTCTAGTTCTTAGGAATAGAGGATATTATATAAGTCTCCATGACATACTATGTTTACGACACGAGTGCCTAAAAATTAGTATTTGCCGTGAGAGAGCGAGGGATATATTCATATTTCAGCATGAGTGTCGTGAACATAGTATGTCATGGGCACGAATATGACATTCTGTTTATTACTGTAGTCGCGAAATCAAAGAAAACAATCAAAATTAACCTCCAAGCATAGGCGGATTACCCGCCGTCGTCACTTTTGGAAGGCAACGTCATAGGCGAACTGTGCCGTCAAAGCATTGTTTATGACATGGCGTCACAATGAAAAAGGGATATTTTCCCCTAGGGCATCGTATGAAAAATATTAACCCCAATATGATTTCCCTCGTAGGTAATGAATAAGAATATTTTGACAATTGCTCATAAGAAAATTTGTAAGTAAGTTATGAATAAGTAAATAGTAAGATGGCTTTATTTCAAGAAATACTATTTAAGAACAAAAATGTCTATACCTATTAATATTTAATTGAAAGTTCTCGAGGAGATACATTAACTAAGATGACCTTATCTTACAAAACAATCTTACAACAATGGCTTTCTCTGTCCAGTAATTGTCATATACAATTGATTTTTCAAAGATGACCTTCTCTTAGAATAATTATTTTATCAAACTGTCTTACAACGATTGCTTTGAAGTTTCGCTGTATAGTACTAACATATGCGAATATCTGTAAGATAAATTTATTCATTTGATTCTACAGCTTTACTTACCTATACTTCACGAGTATTAGATGAATGTCTTGCCACGATATAAACGTCGCCCTTGCTATAAAGTTATAGACATTTTATTTAGGCAGAGCGATAGTGGAGAGCGTCTCGGTGGAAAGGCCATATTGAAGACATCAAATAGGATTCACCTTCTGTGTTCATGATTCCATTGAACATAAAACAGGCTCAGATTCCATATTATGATTCACCAGAGACTACTATGAACTTGTGTTAAGTGAAAAATTCATTTTATAAAGGGAAGAATCATTTTTATGATGATTAAAACGATGCTTCAGTAGTTTGATGCTTGGAATATAATCAATATGGTTGTCTTCTGATAATTTAAACCTGACATATTTTCAGTATAGTCATAACTGTCATCTTGCATGTTGAAATTTCTAAAATGATATTCCGTGATTTTTGCCTTTTGATTAAAAAGATATATGTTAACAAGGGCCACACCATCATTGAACTTTATTTATTCGGTCACTTTCTAATAGTGTTTGAAATTTGAGCTCGACATGGTCATTTGCTATATGATACATGATATATGAATATACGTATATAAAACTATATCGAATATGGACAGTTTGAATAGTAATACGAGTTAAATATTCACATTTGAAGTTGCATTGACTAAGTGAATCACATAGTATAATGAGGGCTCCTCGTTAACTGTGAATGTCAACAAATTCCTCTAAAAAGATAGGGACCTTCAAAGTATTCAATGTTTAAGTTTTACATTATTACTATTTGAAGCAATGGTTGAGAATACGTAATCAAGTAAAACTGATATGATTATTAATTATTTTAAACTAAAAACCACTATCGGAGTTCCTTTTGAATAGATAATAAGCATCATGTTTGTGGCTTCTTATGAATTACCTTGGATATAAAATGTACGTGGGCGTCACTATCTCTCTTACCTTTTTTCAAAATTTGACTTAATTATTTCCCAAGATTGTAAGGACCAGATAAACCTTCAATATTACAAATATTTCATTATGAATTTTATAAAGTCGAGGTTATACGCAATAATTTCAGATCTTCAAAAGAATAAACTTGTGGGAAATTTAAAGCATAAATTCTTAAAAGAAATATGCTACAATTAAGGAAAAAAGTATTGTAAAGAATTTAAACAATTAATATTTTCATAATTTTATTTTCCTATAAGAAGAAATATGAAGCAGGCGAAAAGGAAAAAATCTAAAGAATTCATAAATTTTAAAATTGAAAATTATAGGATATAAATATTCTCAGCTGCTAACATACTCTGATCGTGCAAATTAGGTCCCTTGAGCATCCTCTTCCTCGCTCAACGTGCAATGGCCAGAATAACCACATCTACATGACAAAACTTTTGACTGGCCTCATCTCTCATCCGGGGCTTCAGCAGACAAACATTGCTTATTTTGTGCTCTTCATCTTCTGGGAGAAGATGCCGAGCGGTTAATTTGCAAGAAAACCCCATCTGGGAAAATGCTTGGAAAAAAGTCGATACGTTAATGTTTCAGTGTGCATAGCTTTTTGTTATGGTTGTCATATATCTGGAAAGGGTTAGTTTTGATAGCTATGCAAATATGGCTCTTCGTGTATATTTTACAATAAAATTTGAAAATCAATAAACTCTCCTTTGTATCCTTATTTTATTTCAACCTTTTATACTGTGATATTTTTAATAACGATTCGTGCAGCTTGAAATATTCTTTGAATCACTATTTCAATAACCAGAAAAGCTTCTTTCTTCCCACTCCAAACTATTTTAAGTGCATTTGCAAAATGAAGATGCTTTTCTGTGAACTAAGAAGTGACTTTGATCTTTCTACAAAACATTTTGATATCGCCTAATTGGGAAATTGTATTTCGTAACATGTTTCATATTTTTACTAGGCACAATGATGTGCAGAAAGCTTGCTTGTAACCGATGAGACCCATTTGACACTACGATTTAATTTCCTTTGGCAGAAATGTCTTTTATCTTGGTCGTAAACAGAATTCCACGTTTCTTATGCAAATATAAGTCTGATTTTGATCCTTTGTTATGACAAATGTATTCGCACATGTGCCTGTTGAAATGCTATTTCAATATATGGCCTGGCTATCTCTGGAAGTAAATTTTAATGATTAATGGACTCAAATTACGGAAAAATCATTTGAAATTTTGATTTCAAATATTCGTTCGAATGAACATCAGACGATGCCACGTAGAAAACTGACAGTAATTGACAAGTTCGAAATCCTTACTATAATGCTTTTCAAACAGTGCATCCAGAAACAAGATCATGCCTTTTCAGAAACTAATCTGTTTCAATTGCAATTCATATCACCTTTCATTTGTTTGGTTTCCATGGTTACGAGTGAAATATTATCGTCGAGTATTTCTTGGAATGTAAGAAACTATCAATGATAATGTCTTCCACGACATTTATGAATTATATACAAAGCATGACAGCATGGCATTGTTAAGTGCCTGACGGAAATAGTCATGTACATAATGAAGGAACAGGAAGTCCGGGGAAGCTGCAGAAGATGTCTTTGTGCCATTTAGCGTCGCTTCTTTCGCTTTGAAACACGTCACCTGCTTAACCCTTATTCTCATGAAATTCGCATGAAAACAGGTAGAATTATGGGTTTAAGGAACTTTCGATGATAGACATAATTTAATTCAGAGGATGAGTGCTTAACTCTTATTCTGAGGAAACAAGTAAAGGGACGCATCATGCATGAGGATGATGTGATACTTGAGAGAGAAGTTATTTGGCAATGCGTTTTTTTGGAAGCGAAGTTCGGGTATGAAGCTTTAAGGTTCTTAGATCGTTTTTATATTGTCCTTAATGCTTTGTGTGAGGGGTGGATATTTTTATCTTGGGATTTTTTGTATTGGAAGAGTTAAACGATTTGTTTGGAAGATTTGGCTAATACGCGTTCCATGAAATGGGTTAAATGAAAATTAAACAAAAAGTGTCTTGTTTCAACGGTGGATATTTATTCAAAAATTTGAAAATGCATTTAATGCGTTCTTTTTTACGAATTTAATCTTATATATCACGGTACCTGTTTAGTCCCGGTTACTATTCCGATTATATATTTATGTAATCGAAATCTTTATTTCCAGCCATAACATATCACGTACAAAATAAATCATCATCAGTCTAATGCATTTATTTGATCAGACGGGTAATGAAAGTCATACTCATGTTATCACGATTTTATATAAATGTATGGTTTTGTAATAGAGGAGATATAGTCATCATTCCCTACGTGCTTCAGCCGTGGCGTTCGGCCGCCGATTTATTTGATGTATCCCTACAAACTGCCTGTAGTCATGAGGATGGCAGTTACGCTGTCATAGGGCCTAGTTGCTTTATAAACACAGCCATCAATCACAGGGGATACCTCGTACTCGTACTGTTGATATAATCGTATTGAAAGACAAATATTTGTCCGAGTGTAAGGGGATATTGGACCAAGTGGATTCTTTCATTGGAGAATCTAAACGCATTATACCGAGCCAGAGAATATGCAACAACAAACATAACAGAGAGAGTTCGTTGGAACGTGAAATACACTGGGAAGGGCTATGTTTGTGTTGCAATGTCGTGTTTGTGTACTATGAAAACTCTTCATGGTTTCTGTGGGTCTAATTGTGAAACAACTAAGCGTGTGACACGGCCCTTGATTGAGTGCAGTACTTAATTGTCTATCCGATCATTATCGATTTATTGGCACCGGGGATTTGAATAGCCGATAATTATTTCATCATCATCCTTCCAATTATCACTGCGCATTAGCCCGTTCAGGCATACTCCTTAGTCTCCTGCACATGTTTCTATTGTTTGTCTGGGTTCAGTTTGAAAATGAATCAATTTACATAATGTCGATGATAAGAAAATGATATTTTGTGTCACAACAGCACATTTAATTAATTTGCTTAAAAATTGTTCGTTCTACAAATCTATTCTGTTTTTTTAGTTTTATTACGGTTGACAAACCTTAGATCGTTTTGCACACACAACCACACAAACAACCCCCCTCTCCCCCCGTCCAGAAATGTCATGTATAGGGACGTCATTTCTTTTAATGTCATATGTATATATGACCATTCCAAATTCTAATTTGGAAACATCCATTTTATACATTAAATCTTACCAGTTTTTATTTTTATCAACATTGCTATATTAGTCCATGTTTTCAGCCGGATATACATTGTTGTTCCTTTTGTATAATGAACATAAATGTAAATGGACATTGGCTAAGTTAAAGGTTAAGTTTTGAGGGTCGGGCCATTTTACTGGAGAATATGCACAGGTGTGTTTATTTTGTCATATGATTTCCAAATTAGTTTCATTGACCGTCGTAGGGATCAGAAGTTATTGTTTCCGTGTTTTTATTGTATGCTATGTCTTCGAAACAAATGAATGTGTCGATTTGGAAAGCCTTACAGAGAAGGAGCCTTCACAGAAAACTATCGCCAGGCAATCTCTCGCGATGTAAATTAGCTATATTTAATTACATGGAAACCCGATTTGTAGAGGTCAAAGGAAAATATTAAAACACTTCTTCATATGTCTATCATCGTGTGTATTGTATTTTACTCAGCATTTCACACCACTGATCTGTTTAATGTCATTGTAGGTTAAATCATAGTCATATTATCATGAATTATTATTATATATCTACACTATGAGTGCCTTTTGAGGGTCCATACAAGATCTTGTTTGAAGTTGAGCTTCTGTGACTTGAACCACTGTTTTTATTTTATTATTCTAATGGATTTTTTTCTTAACGGATGTTATATAACTGACTTTCGCGTGCAAACCATTGAAACAGAGTCAAGTCTCTCTGCATGCAATGACAATATTTTCCAGCAAAGTTTAACGATCTCGACGGATAGAGACTTTTAATCTGAAACCGCTCACGCTTGACTTGTCACTCGTGTAACCGCGCTGCCGTTAGATGCGTTACAGTGGTGACATTAAACCATACCTCGCACATCCAATCAAAATAATCACTTTCTGCTATTTCTTCCTTGAAATCCTTTGAAACATGTCATGTTTGACGTTTCAGACATTTCTTTCCGTTCCACCTAGGCTTTTCCAAGCAAACACTGACGTTTCAAAAGATAACCAGGATAATTTTGACAGCGTTCGTACAATGCTTAGGAGTCACGCAACCACATGACAGTACTTTGTTTGCTTATGTTATGGTATGTTTGGTTTAGTCCAACCTTCAGTCAACAGGGTCTGTTTTGCTGCAGTTTTTATCGTTTATAAAACGAAATTATCAATATATTACTGATGATTTTCCAGTTTCAAATAGGATGATCATAAAAGACAAATACTTTTATTAATCCAGTATTGATAATTATTTCTTTTAAGTTCAATATTCATCGAGGAAGTCATTGGAAGAAGTCATGAATGGTGACTAAGAAGTATAGTAGTATATTACCCATATGGGAAGATGGACACAGGGTATTATTTTTCCTGTAGGTCACACGGGAGTTACACATATTCTTGGCATTTGATTGGTTGATGTGAACCAATGAAAATAAACGTTTTGCCGGAACTATTTCATTCATCTTTCATACTTTTCCCGACTGGTAATTTGTTTACAAATATTCTGCATTTTAACAATGTGTAATAAGTCCACGTAGTTGCCATTCGTAATTTCTCTGATGTGCCGCAGCAAAAATGTAAAATATGTCTGTCAAACTGAAAACAATTTTAAATTAGCGATTATTGAAAACTATATGCCCTCATGTTAAGCTATACAGTCGCGAAGAAGCGCCTGGTTTCGTTCGATTGTTATGACGTCATAGACACGAATGGCTATGACGTCACAGTAACATCGGTTACGTCACAAGAATTTCAGATTGAGCCGTCCTGTAGTATCACTTTAGGGTGTCACTGGCCTCTTCAAATTAACATAAAACGGTTAATCATTTTGAATTACGATTATGAAAAGAAGGGATATACTTTCAACAATACTTTCATTTAGCTTTTATTTTGAAACTTTTTCACTAATGACAATTTAGCCGTGCGTAGATAAGTGTCAAATAAAGCCGCAGCACACGCGTATGAATTTGGAGATTCCACATCCAAATCCTTTATAGAGAAACGTTTATTTCCATTATATTCGAGTTTAAGTCCTTTAAAAAACTTATGGGTAATATAAACAATAACCAACTCGTGACGGGAAGGACAGATTATCTTTCCCGAGTTATATTAATTTCGTAATTCTCGAGCCTTGGCGAGATTATCTTTCCCGAGTTATATTAATTTCGTAATTCTCGAGCCTTGGCGAGAGAATTACGAAATTAATATAACTCGGGAAAGATAATCTGTCACTCCCCGTCACTTGTTAGTTATTGTCTATACAGTTCATAGTATGTAACTATCTATACTATACTTTATTCAATACGTATAGGCCACAGGCATGTAGTACATTATGTAAGTATGTATGTATGTAACTACCAAGGATAATAGGTACACAATTAAAATCTAATGCTTTCTAATCTCCATATCTACCTGAACGGTTTTTAGAAAATCAAGAAGAAAAGAGACAACTAAAGCTGAGAAAGATCGGACGTGATATCAATGCGAATGACATCCTAAGAGTCATGCTTCACTCATAGCTAGTATTATGGAATTACATTGTGTCGACCTGTCTTTATGTTGACTGAGTAGTTTGAAAGATATGAGTTATCATCTAATGGATTGTCATTTTTTAACACGGAACAGATCTTTAATATACAAATTATTCGGTCAATAAACATTTCAAAATGTATACCATCTTGGTACTACTTTGGTGAGAGAGAAAAGAACGACGAGAGAGAGAGAGAGAGAGAGAGAGAGAGAGAGAGAGAGAGAGAGAGAGAGAGAGAGAGAGAGAGAGAGAGAGAGAGAGACAGACAGACAGACAGACAGACAGACAGACAGACAGATACAGTAAGAGCGGAAAGGGGTTGGTAGACAAACAAAGAGACATTATTAGGAAGGGACAAAGCATAAACTCCGAAACTTGCTTTTATAATCTCATACAATTTTCATTTCTAAATCTAAGTATCACTTCACTGATCAATGCGTGAGCAGCTAAACAGAAATGGTGAAGGATCTTCAAATGACAACGTCAAGATATCAACACTCAAGTGTACTAGTGCCAATAATGACCAAGGTCGTAGCAGCGTGGCTGAATATCACTTCCTGACGTTATCAACTAAACTCTCCTCACTATTAACAATTGTTTCACCTCCATATTACGCTTCTTTAGCCGCTGCCAACCTGATCGCCTTTAAGTAATGTATTCTTCTAAACGACATGGTAAGAGGCTTGCTCCAAACCGCTTTGCAGGGTTGAAACTAGCGCCGGAGCTGTCACAATTTGCATTGATAGCATAAAGATTGCGTGAGGTCATCCACGGTGCTTTGTCTTTTCATACATGCCAATAGGTCTTAGATCGCTTTATCGTCATCTAAATGCTGTTGGCCTTGGAAGGATGGTCTAACTGAAATCTTATGACGAAAATGATGAATGGCGGAAAGAAAGGTTTAAATTAGCTCCACGGGAATACAGAGGAGCTCACTTCATAAGAGGTGATAATGCTGCTCTCAGTGAAATATGCGGAGTGAGACTCATCGTATTTGCAGATCGGGAGGGGGTGGTTGTACTGTAGATACATTGTACGGAAGAATGATGAACCCCTCGGGTGAACATCTCCCCCCTCCCTTTCACGGGTTAACGCTCCCCCTTTTTCAAAATTCATGGATTCGCCACTATGTGTGACATTGCTTTTATTGCAAATAATTTTGACCTTGAATAGTCCTTTATAGTACCTGTTGTACTTTTAAGTCTGTTGACTTTGCTATTCCTTGTAAGAATGTGACAGATAGTGTACTTGTACATTTCGATTAACAAAGTAGTGTATAAAATGTCTAAACGAATAAAAATAACTAAATGTAATTACTGTTTAAATAAAAAAGAAATGACAAAATAAGTAAAAAAGAAAGGTAGATAGAGATACCAAAACGAAAAGAAAGATAACGATTTTAAAATAAACCCTTATGTTTCTTCTGTCTGAAGCGGGACAGCATTACAATTGGTTATGTGCAAACGGCGAACTACATGAAGACTCACGATAAAATTGAACCCCACAAGAGAAAGCAGCCATGTGTTAACCTTTGCAAAGGTATACGTATTGTCTGATGGTTCGCCGGTCCCTTTAAGATGTACGTCTAACGAGAATGTTAATAGGGCAGATAAGGCTCCTTCCTTTGATCGATAAATTGAAACACAAGAAGTCTGTTTGATTGCTTTGCCTGGTCCGTTCGTCTCTGAAACGATCAACTGATAACGTTAAACCCTTTCATGATGGCCATTTGTGTTTGGCAATGTAACGTTAATGCCTGTCGTTCTTGAAATGGAAGAACCGTAGGGATTTTCATGCAGTAAACATTATAGTTAGGTTTTGATGAGCTATCGTTACGTTATAGACGGTTAAGTCCTACTCCTGGAAGCTACGGACGATTAAGTTTGCCGGTCATTAAAGGAACAGATACAAGAAATAAGAAATTGAGTCCACTAATAAATTATTTATTCAAATCAATTGTTACTTTTAATAATTGCTACGAAATGGTAAACATGGCATATGATCAATTTTAAAAATCATTATCAGTGAAAGTCATAAATAAATCCAATATTGATCAGCAAATATACAATGTTTTACAACAACACGAACAACAGGTTCCGTTTTTTTTCTATATCCAAAACTTCATCAATGTTGAGATATCATATTGATTTTAAGCTTTTAGCTTTATTTTTTATCATTATGATTTGAAATGAATCATATGATAAATTTACATTGGGATGTTGAAAATGTAGGATCGTTGTTATGAATTGACGCTATCATATCTTATATGGGAACATATTGATTTCACAATGATATTGCTGACATATTCGCAAGGCATGAGGAATCACTTGCTATGTACGATTTCAGCTTTAGGACAAATATAGCGCAGCAGGTAAGGTGATACACTTAAGCCATCACATTTCATTAAATATGCATTGATTCACCGGCTTCTAGAATTCCACGCCAAAACCATTTTTGCTAGGAGTATGTCAAATGATTTTACAAAGCTCGCTTCTGAACAGGTATATATTGTTCTCGTTGTCTACAACAAACAAGGAATGCTTTTTGCAAATAGTGATTTTGAAGAACACACGGCTTGTTTAACCTGTCACACGATACTATACTATTGTTGCTAGGATTGTATATTGACAATTTGCCTCAGGGAAACATGATTTTAATATAATAGATTTTCTTCTTATATCAACTGAATCACATTGCTCACAAGGTCGTTTAGCATCCTAATAAACACAATAACTAATGCTGAAGTATTATAATTTTAAAAATATACGAACAATATTACATTACACGTAAGCACAGTGGTTCAACTGCTAAAGCGTTGCTTTGCGATGGCATTATAAGTATAGCGCTAACATTTGGTTCATCGGGTACATAGATATATATTTAAATATATATACCTGTTCCTAATTTCAAAGAATGTTGTACTTCTGTCTTAGATGATTAAGCCTAGAAGCAGAGAAACAGTTTAAATGAATGAGTGGAAGCTGACTGACTAACGGCTGCAGACTGGCGCTTCGTTCAAAGTTGTTCAGGGGCTTACAATATCTACGTTCTCAATGACACTCACTGTTTTTGTCGAGTACGAATCAACGCATTGAAGTGGACACGTAACATACACTCCTTTCACAATCTGTTGTAAATGATTTAGGTAGTCTGATTAGAACCGACCGCTTTCCCAGGAATAAGTTTTAAATCTCTGACTACACCGCGAGCTAATTCTAAGGTGGGTTTTCCTGTCTAAAAGATTGAGTTCGAATCCTGGTAGAGTCAATTTCAAAAACTTTAATTACCCGGAACACAGTCAAATTTTTATCAGACTGCTGATTTAGGGGATTCTTTATTTATATATGAGAGAATATTAAAGTTGCTGATTTATTCTTGTACATGTAACATCCTTCTCCATAATGAAAATAAAAAATATCAAATGTTATGTAGACATTTGAATAATATTTAAAAGCTATTGATTAGGTACTATGTTTAAATAATGTATCATCTGTTATCTGAATATTATTATTTTAAAATAAAACACTTTACTTTGATGTTAAAACATAGGTGAATATAACGTTAGATTTTCTCTCAATTTGACGTATAGTAATATATTTCCCCCGAAACAATGTATCAACTGTTTCCTTAAATGCTGCAATGATCCGACAATCAACTATACACATGTTTGTGCAATTTATCTTTGCAATTACGAACAAATGTCTCTTCCAAAATCAAGAGTTACGTAGCTTTGCTCTCATTTAAAAGTCTGGTACTTAAAAAAACCAATAAACCTATGTATAGATTATGTAGTCATTTTCCCAGAATCGTTTCCGTTTCACTGTGGAATCTTTTCTTTTCAACGGGAGAAAGAAGAGATTCTCTTCACATGATACTTCTAAAGTAATATTTTGCCATTCTTCTAAAGTAAAATATCACATAATCTTATGTTAATAGAGATCATTCAATGTATCGTTCTTCAAAAAATCGAAAAAGTTGGTATCAAAATATTGCCTCTTTGAGAAGGCAATCACTAATGTAAAACCCAAACCTTCTGTATGTGTAGTTTTATGACATGTTGATTTCAAATAATCATTTTCACAACCTTTAACATTGAGCTTATCAGAATTAAAACCAATTGATACTGCATCTGGCGTTATTCGCTGATATCAGTCTTAGATCCAATAATTTGGTTCCACGGTAATGTTCGTCAGTTCTATAAAGGTCAAACCGTAGAATCTCCTGTCTAATACCCCTTCTGTTTTTGCAAGTGAAATTACAGAATCAGTAATCAAATAGTCTCCTATCGTTATTTTTTAAAACGATATTTAAAGAACTGAAATTGTTGAATCTCAAATCCAAATCTTTACTTTTGCAGGATGATTGGGAAGCAGCAAGACGAGAAATCCCTTGTCAAGTACGACGAGCTGGATGAAGCCTATTCCGAGGAGGACGAAACAGAAAAGTCCTCCAAACCTGGAATGGGCTTCAAGTGCAACTGCTGCCGATGTAACTGCGCTAAGAGATACCTTATAGCACTTCTCAGCAGCGCTGGCTTTGTTCTATCCTTTGGCATCCGGTGCAACCTGGGCGTCGCCATCTTGAAAATGACCAAGAACGAGAGTGCTGATTTGGATGGAGATGGAACAATTCGACAAAATGAATCGGTAATTTCATTCATGTAAAAGTATTTCCATATAGGGACATTTTTCCCTAAGGGGTAAAATGGTGACACTTTCCTACTCACTGTCTTCATGGATTTGCTTTTTTAAGCAAGAAATCGTGGTTTTAGTTAAACGCAAAAGTTGGAAACGAAATTTTGCATATGCAGCAATGCTTGAGTAAGTCAATAATCGATACTACCGCTATTTATGCCTTGAAATGGAAAAAGAGTGAACTTTATAAATGTATTAGTGCTAATGAATTTGATGTAAATATAATGTTTCTTGGTCATCATAACTTTGGCAAGTAGTATAGAGGTGGTTGAGAAGTTACATTTGAGAAAAACGTAATGACAGAAAAAAGGGATAAGTAAGTTAAAAATCAGTACTCAATTAGCTCATTGCAAATTTGAAAATGGTAGAATCATGGTATCTTCGCATGGATTTGTTAACAACAACTGTGATTATCAAGTCACCCTTATTATATTGTTTAACTTTACTAAAATTGGCCAACCAATAAGACGAAGTACAACCTCACTCAATGTCCATTTTGATTGTATCCCAAGCTTATCATCATTGTTGGCAGGAGCCGGAATTTAGTTGGACACCAGAGACGGTTGGAGTTGTGGATAGCTCCTTCTTCTGGGGATACATTGTCACACAGATACCCGGGGGGTATATGGCGTCGCGTCTACCTGCAAACAGGTGGGTTTACTTTATTTCTACACCTTCGAGGAAATTTGATGTAAAATATTTTGTCATTAGAATGTTATGTGATGATAACACGGTAGCAATATGTATTATTCAAAATAATTATTATATTTCTTAATACATGATATACTGTATTCCTTTAATAGATATGTCGGCTATATAGTTTCAATCCTCAGAATTTGAAAGTTTAAGGAGACTCAAAGGAGAGTTGTTGGAGTCTACAATAAGTAGTGTTCTTTATTGAAAGTACCTACTGGTGCTGCAAAGTATCATTTGATTGCTAACGGTAACAGTAGCCTGACAGTATAAAGATTTACACAGTCGACTTTGATGGAATACGAACGTCATTTTGAAAACTTTACTGAAGCAGCAAGAAGATATAATTTGTTAATTCATGTGAATGGAAAGTGGAACTTCAATTTTGGCACACACTCAAGATCGTTTTTTAGTATTTACGTTGAAAAATGTCAGTAATTGCTGCTTTGACACGTATGCCAAATGAAATATCATGAAAATAGCGGGTTGTCTCTTTGATGATAATTTATTTGTTTGCCTTTGGATTTGGCATATAGCGATATTGTAAAAAAATTTAAAAAGGGCTATGCCGTTTTAGTAACCTGCAAACAGCTGCGTCATTGAGGATGTTCTGTCGAACCTTTTTTGCTCAAAGTATATCTCCGTGAAGTGTCATTAGAATCTTAGGGACACTTCAGAACTAATAAAGAAAGTGATAGTAGTAACCCTATTGACTGTGCATGTGTTTGTCCTCGTTTTTTAAAACAATTTTCCCCACTTTTGTTTCAGATTATTTGGTCTTGCAATAGGAATATCAGCGTTTTTGAATATGTTTCTTCCTATTGCCGCCAAAGTCCACTATGGATTTGTGATTTCTGTTCGTATTTTGCAGGGATTGGTAGAGGTAAGGTTTAATAACGTAACAAATGCGTTTTCATTGTGAACAAAATTTTGGAAATATAAAGTCATTTGCATTTTGATAATACGCTGCTTAACAAACGTTTGTTTACTGTGCAAGCGTTTAAAGTATATAACACTTCATAGACTGCGCTTGGGTAAATGAGCAAGTTGCTAAATAAACATTTAACCGAAACGGCAAGGGGTTAAGTTTAAATATATTGAATTTCCTATACCTTCAAAAGAATTTTATTGAACACGATTTCGGCAAAGTATGTAGTTAATGAAGGAAACACACTGGCAAGTGTTATCTTACACCTTTTCATACCCTATTATATATATCACCCTGATTATAAAATGACAAATGGCATTAATTGTGATAATAATGAAATTTTGTTGGTTGCATTTTAGGCCACAGCGTTGTAGAAAAAATACTAAAAGAACCCAATGATTATCCTTATATTTATATTGTTATGAGTTAAGAACAAGACATATCTTTTCAAATGTTCGTCCCTTTTAACGGAATATAGTAATATGAATCAAGCTAAAATAAACGAAAGCAAACAACCAAACTGTTGTTCAGCAGCTGTATATATTAACTACTTTTAATTTTCTGTTGAAAAAGACTCTTAAAGACTCTCAAGGGTTCGATTTGATGAAGTAATTGTAGTGTCATAACATTAAAAGTGGTTCATTAACTAGAAGTATATAAAATTATTCCACTCGGTGAAATTGCTGTAAATGTTGTATTCAATGGGCGGAAAGAACTATGTTGGAATACCTTTGTCAGTAAGATTGCCATTTGAAACGTGCAAAGTTCAACTTTGATTTGAACGACTATTTGTTTTCAAACGAAATGGAGTTAAAATTTTGTTAATTTCTGACAGTGTCTCTTCTATGAACTCTATTCTTAAATCTAAATGGTGATTAGATCGGAATCGTTTGTCATATTTTAATGTTTATTAAAAAGTCAAGATATAATATTTATTGTGATAAAGCGTAAAATGTTATTTCCATAACAAGAATACAAATCACAATTGTTGATTCGATATGATATATTAAATGTCAAGGGTATGATGAAAAACTAACAGCTATCTATTACAGTTGATTCTCAAAATGATATTGTTTAGTATTGTAAAAAAAATAAAATAAAACTATTTTTTTTGGCTTTTTGCTAAGGATCATCCAGCTGAAGTTCGCTGATTAGCCTGAATTATCATTTTACGAAGAAATCATGATGTCAATCAAGAATAAAGAAATAATCGAACTGATATGCTCAATTTCCACTTCTTAAAAGACAAGTGAATTGAGATTTGCTGAAAACTGTACCATGCAACTTTCTTATTAACATTTTAAAGGAATCATTGCTTTGACGCTTACATAATAAATAGTCATTGCGAGATGTTTTTGTAACCCCGTCATTGATCAACGCCCAAAACATATCTATTATAAGTGTTTATTCTTCAAACCACAATCAATGATCCTAAACCGACGATCAAAGATTTAGTAGTGCAGTACAGTTTAAAGTCTAATATTATCAAGTTTGTTCATTAACATTAATACTTCCTGGTTTAATGTTTATACTGATTTGTGGTGCTGTTTTTCTCTTTTGAGGAGCATGTGTAAAGTATCCACATCTAATGACTCAATACCCTGTTTGTGTACCCAGGGGGTGACATATCCAGCGTGTCATGGTATCTGGAGGCACTGGGCTCCACCCTTAGAGAGGTCCATGTTAGCAACAATCTCATTTTGTGGTAAGTAGAATTGAATTTATGATTAAGATAGGATGGAGATAACATTATTGAATAACTACGTTTTCATAACTTTAAACAACTTATTAAGTTATTTTGTGCCCTAGGCACCCGTTAGCGATAGTGAGGCCGAAGTTCAACCATTATGTTATTCTTGTAATGCTTAGCGCCAAGCAAGGTGATTTCATCGCCATTGATATAAAGTCTTAAGATATAAGGTATCCTAGACTCCAATCCCATTTAAATCAGATGGAACATATCACTCAAGCATTTAAAAAATGACAACTTCTTCATACCAGTCCTGAAGATGTTGATGGCGTTTTCTCTGACTGTTCACCTGACATTAATTCACTTCAAGAAAAGCTCGCTATCGTGCCGAGCGCTTTTTAGTCTCGTCTCTAATTAAGGTCACCTTAAATGACACAAAACAATGCTTAGATCAGAAACGGAGTTAGTTGTGAGCGATAGGTTTTATTTGATTGCAAAGAGATTGTCTTTAATAGGGCAGACCTCTTCTGGGTATGAGCTGAGCAACGTCATCGGTCTTGCAATCAAGATTTCAAGATTTGATAGACTTTGGCATTTGTCTCATGCTAAAGCTTATGCCAACACCTGACGTCAAACCCAAACCTGAAATTTAGGGTAAACCCACCTGAACCTGCGGGACATACACCCCATGCACTGTACTTATTGTATTCTTGCGTCTCGTACTTCGAATGTTTGATAGGAATTTCGATCGGTTCGTACGCCTGCAAGGATATGGATTTTAAAGTTAATTTAAAGTTTAACATCTTCAATGATCTTACAATATCCTATATTTAATTTAAAGTTTGACATCTTCAATGATGTTACATTTATAGAAAAAAATTAATGACTGTTCATACACTTTCCGTTATGACAGACTCCATTCAATATTCTGGCGTAGATTTAAAGTATAAACGCTGACTGATTTAAAAAACCCAACTAATATTGAAACAATGATCGTCTATAGAATATACGTTATCAGTATCTACTTAGACCTTTTTCGGAAATCTAAATTAGTTTCGATGTGAAGAAAATGAGACTTTGTTTACTTTGAAATAAGAATCTCAAATAGTGATTTTCAGAATTCCCCGAGGTATTTGAAGTAAAACAGGCAATTTGAGAAGGAATTAATGAAGTTAGGTAGAGTCAGACTCGCTGTCTCCGGTAGCTATTGGGGAATCATAATTACGACTTTAGAAGTTGTACTGCACTCAGGAGATAAATAACTTCATTATTTGAATTACTATTTGAGAGAAAGGTCAACTCTTTAGAAAACATTTTCAATTATACTTTCGATTATGAGAGTAAAAGCAAACATGAAGAACATATGTATTATTCTTTGAAAAAGAAAGATTGTCGCTCTCTTTAAACTAGCTTTAAATAAATCGATTTAAAAAAGTATTGATTTAAAACCACCATCTAGAAACAGGAAAATCACTTAAGCTTTACTATCCACTATTGTCCTCTTTCAGGTCCTTAACAAAATAACCAAGATTAAAGAGAATGGTTGAATCTTGACATGCCTTATTTGGTGGTTCTATTGAATAGAAATAAAACTTGAAATTTACCAAAGATATATCTAGAATTTCAAAAAGATCACAATCACAATAACAACTTAACCCCTCTTCGTAATGTACTTTCCTTTACTACTTACTAAGAAATATTGAAATACTGATCCTCCCATTTTCAAACTCTCGGGTATACTTATATAATTTTGTGTAGATAGGACATTTGACTTTGCGGAACTTGACACCAGCATGCGTTGAGAGTCGACATATTTATTACATAACGCCACTGTCCAACTTAACTTTGAGAACAGACACAACGCAACGCCTACTTTCGATTTCAAATGCTAAGTTTCCGGTGGTAAATTAGCCAACACCGGCATGCATTTATTCTATCAGACTTCCCCATTGATTTTCAGGGTCCTACGCGGGAGCGGTTCTTGGGATGCCGCTATCTGGAGTCCTCACTGAATACCTTGGATGGCAATCTGGATTTTACGTGTTCGGTAAGCTTCTTCCCGCTTCCGTCTCCGTGTCCTCTTCAATAAAGTCCAGGACGATCCGCGCTAGCTACTTGATTAGGGTGCCGTCACCTTGGAGCGGCCCTATTGTTAAGGCGCGCCTTCAATGTGTAATTCACTAAGTGTATTTCCCAGCGGAATGGGCCACCACGCTAAAACTGACATCCAGCCAAATGAAAGCTTAATCTGAGCTATTTTCAAGGAGACCTGTAATGTCAACAAAGGAAGAGAGAAATGAGATGTGTGTGATTGGGGCGGTGGTCGGAGAATGGCGTTTTTGACGCTGCCAAATCAAGTGTGATCGTCTACCATCCTCCCCATTGTGTCCTTTACCGGTGGTTTAGCACATCGTGTGAGCGAATCGATAGATCGATACATCGGCTGTCGATTGATGATCATATCCGCTACAAGCTTGGCTGAAACTTACCTGACAGAAGGGCGATAAGAGAATGAACATATCGATCGATCAACTAATAAAGCGAAATTGAAAATTCACATTTAATTTGTTTCATAGAAAGGTTGTATCAGATTATTCAAGATTGACAATATGGTTACTGTTGCGGAATAAATCTTATCGTAACAAAATTTACACTCATGAAAGACTCCTGATGAAATCTCTGCAAAACGCTGTAAATAACAATGGCCATCAGTTTCCATTTATCTTCAAGTCGAAAGAGCTGAATACCGTTCGCTGAAATATGGCTCAGGAATTAATAAATCGCTAAAAAATACATGAAAGGCAATAACATCTAACTGTCATTTGTAATATGAACTGACCAGTGCAATGCCAATCATCATAAGACCTCCATGAATCACTGATGTCTAAACATGATTGAAATAAATCCCCGTTATTGGGAATTTCTAATCCTTCTTTCTTGATGGGAATTACATTGCTTGTAGCAACAGTATGTTTCGTCGTGTGTCCTCGAGTAAGCTTAGATATGATTTACTTTCCCATTGTTGATGTACAAAAGAACGTATCTTTTTTCGCCGTGATTATCCTTATAAAAAACGGATAAAAGCATGATCAAATAACCACACGTAAGATTTATGAATCTAAAAGCAATTTTCAAATGTTTAAAAAAAACTCTGTCGTTGTTCGCAATTTCCTGACCTTTTTCTTTAGCACAAACTAAATCATGTGATAATGCGTTAGAATATACGCATTGCAGAATAATAGAGTAAATTTTACATGTACTTTACAGCTATCACCTTACATTTACTTTACTTCAAATCTGTGAAAGTTGTAATTAATTAGATATATAAATGAGAGTACATATTCAAGGAAGATAAGTTTACTTCTTTGGTCGTCATTGTAATGGCGAAAATGACGACAAGCTTTACAAAATTAGTATTTTATTCGAAAACCAATAATCCACATTTTGTAGAAAATTTCATCCCAACTCAATAAGATGATGAGAACTTTGATCGTATATATCTCTATCTTTTTCACTAATCATATACAGTAGAGTGCGGAGCTTGCTGTAATTGTGAATATAGATAAGGTGGCGTCGTTCTTTTGGAATGGTAAACTAATGTTCAAGATATGCTACAATGTACAATGCAAGTAAATGTATTAAGGAAGGAATGTGTTAAGGAAGCTTCTATCTACTTCTTATTTTGTAAATAGATTTCTAATAAATTTTTTATATCAAACGTTAAGCAAAATCATCCTACGGTGTAGCTGTCGTTTATAAGATATGACATTTATAAAACTATCTCAAATTGAGCCCTTTTCTTATGATCGAAATTGCCATCTTGTTGGTTATAAACAATTATACTCACGAAAATCAACTGATCCTTAAAGCATTGTAAGTACGTTGCTATGGACTGAAATTGGTATTATCATTATTGATTACGGTTCTCGAAACATTAAGTAAAGACAACGTCAATGATATTATCACTAGTTATACTGTTAGATCAACGCGAGATAAGAACAAGAGACAAATCTTCAAGTTAAAATTTTTGATGGCGTCGGATGATGACGTTTTGCGATGTAATCTGTACATTTTATTACCGATTTGTTATCTAAAACGTGATATAATTCACGAGTTCGATTTCTGCAATACTGCATATAAGGGACTGTATGTAATTTAATATGCCCATTTAGATCTTAATACCCGGTGTTGCTTTAACGTTTACCATCAGTTTATTTCACGAGTTATATCTTACAGGTGTCCTAGGAGTCATATGGTCCTTTTTCTGGTGGTTCTTTTCCTTTGAACGCCCTGGACTCCATCCTACAATATCAGACGAGGAGAAGATATACATCGAAACATCCATAGGAGAAAATACATCTATCATTAATAAGGTAATAAAAAAACTAATGAAAACGCTTCGATAATGAGCATCGAGCAGTTGGCTGTCGTCAAGCTTCATGAGTGTCCATGGTTTAAAATTGGTGTATTTGGGTTACAAAAGTGTAATTTCTATATTTTCTCTCACATAGACTTTTCTGAACTCTACTTATGCCGAATCAATTAACCTTATTCTGATATTTCCGGGAAGCAGAATTCTTTGAGCATTGTTGTGAAGTTGAATGTCGTGACTATATATTTTTCCTTAACGAGAAATTATGATCTTACCGATAGACTTTAGATTTCTAAGAATAAACATAAGACCATAATGGAAACTTCATACGTCGGCGCTTTTGTCTATCTAACCTACATTCTACCAATACGACAATAGACACACAGTTGTAGACGGATATGCGTATGTGTTTAACTCTTTGAGATTGTAATCCATTTGTTGACCGTATACTTTATCTATTGCTGGCTATGATTTCCAACACATTATTGGAGCTTTTATTATTCCCAATTGTCCGTCAAATGTTGATATTTGATATGCTACATGATATATTCTTAAGTAATGCATGATAACGAGGTACTGATGCATTGTCACAGGATAATTACTTTGAGAAAGATATTGTTAACAACCAATGATAACAACGCAAAGATGAGATGTTCTGATGGCTACTGCAGCAGCTGCTATAACGAAAGTTCAGTTTATCTTGAATAACTGCTCAAACTTATCATCATAGTTTATATCTTTATTCATTGATTCGAATTTAAAGTGGCATATAATTTGTATATTACGTATATTTAGAAAGCAATAATAGGTAATTAATGACTGATAATTCCAGTGGCTTAATTGATAGAACCATTCATGTTTAGTGTCATGATGCTTAACGATTCCTTGTAAAATAACTTTCTCTATAACAGTGAATTCCATGCAGGACAGTTTTAATTCTTCAAAAATGATAGTTGTTGATATTATCTTTGAGTGTGGGTATACAATTTACAAATCGCTTTGTAGCCTTGTGGGATACTTTTAACAGTTTTCAAACATCAAAATAGTGACCCAAACGTAAATAAATGTAGATATCGTTTGCGTTTGGAATGACCTGAATACATTTCCTTCTCACAAGGTATTGTTGTCACCGTGAAGATATACCATTGCTAGACTCGTATGGGTCCATTGGGAATTCCACTGAGGGTATTAATAATCCATTAGGAGATAAAGCCACTCCCGTTTTCCCATTGTTTTCTTAAGATGTTAACAATGCCGTTATTGATAAGGCTTTTCCGTCCACTGGGAGGCTTAAGAATAATTATGCAGCACCATTTGAGGCTATAGTTGTGGTAAGCCATTTAAGAAGATAACATATATATATATATATATATATATATATATATATATATATATATATATATATATATATATATAATGTCTAAGTTCTTATCAAGTGAATTATCCAGACTTACTTGCAAAAAATGGGAAATTACCACCTTGCAGTTCAGCTTTGAATGTCATAACATTGACCAAAATATTGTCGTATCCAGCGTTTTTACCTACCTCCTCAACCAATACGATTACCAGTGGTTCTACTGCTGCCTAGAATAACCTATTATTCACTTTTACTTACTTTGCAATGATAAATCCTATTTGCAGAACGTGAAAACACCATGGCTCAAGTTCTTTACGTCGATGCCTGTGTATGCCATCATGGTAGCCAACTTCTGCCGTAGCTGGACGTTCTACCTTCTTATCATCAGCCAGCCGACCTACTTCCTTAAAGTGTTCGGCTTCGAAATAGACAAGGTTACTATTCCATCTTGACTGTGCCATGTTGACTTGTCGTAAATGTACAGTTAATGAGACATCCATTTATAAAAGATGTTGCAAGAGTAAGGGTTGAGATGTTCTTCCACCGCACTTGAATATATGCCTGGCTAACTGTAATAATTCATTATATTTGTCAAGATATTTTATTACATTGCTTCACTATTGTCTCCCAAACAGGACATTATCCAAAGTATTTTCATGAACGTAAGTAAATATATGCTCTTCAAAATACGGTATGAATATCTAAGAAGTTCTCTCGAGCTGGAGGTAAAGTGTGAATCTTTTCACGGAGTATTTGTATTTCAATGTTTTTCTTGCGTCAATTATTTCCTGACACTTAACAATTTATGGTTTTACACATCAGGTTAAGATGAATTATCATGATGTTTTAAAAAAGCTGTCTCAAAGACACGTAACACGTGTTTTAATGAAAGGTTAAGGTTTAATCAAAGCAATTTTCCAAATAACTAAAGGGTTATCATCACAGCATTTGGGACGTTTTCTTATCATTGTGACAAAACACATCAAAGGGGATAATGTTAACCGACATACTAATGCAGTAAATAAACAAATGCAACCTAAAAGGTGATATAATTTTCTCTTTTAAAGTTTTATTTTATAAACTTTAGTATTTAATATTTTCCACTTGTCCTGTGTCTCAAATGTCATTACAGGGTAGGAAATCGGTATTGGTATCGGCATTAACTCTACAGTTGATCAAATACAGGAGTTATGACAGTAACAAATAACACATCTTCTATTCATAACTTATGTCCTATTTCCAGAGCGGAACCCTATCCGCCCTGCCCCATCTGGTGATGGCAATCATTGTTCCGATTGGCGGACAGATCGCCGACTTCCTGCGCAGAAGGATTCTTACTACCACCTCTGTGCGCAAGATCTTCAACTGTGGAGGTAACTAACTTTGAATGATTCAAATGTACATTATATGCTATATTTTTGGGATATTCAAATCACAAGTTCCGTCGTGTGAACTGTTTGCATTCATAAACAGACCAATGTTTCTTGCTTTATGATGGACCCTCAGTGTCCATCGATCCACTGATCTAAAGAGAGTTCGTTCATACAAAGTAAATAGATTCCAATCACATTGACGTTTGTTGAGGATCTTTTAGAAGAAAAAGTATCAGACAGCGTTTGTTTGAGGACGACTGCCGAAGAGTCATCAGTTTAAGAAAATATTCTAAAAATGAACCCATTGCAATAAGGCAACGTTAGGTACTCTGTAACCTTATGTCCATGACTCGCCCTTTTCTGTGTGTAATAGCTATGCTCTACTGATTCGAAAGGGAAAAAATGCTTTTTATGGAGGTAAAGCTAGCTTTATTGTCAAACTTTTAACCATTATTGTCTACTACATGTATGCTTTGACTTTTGAAGCAAATATTTCCAATCTTAAAATATTCTTCAGAAAATTCTTTCAAGATTTAAAATCTATATAGATTTATATTATAAACTTGTATATAATTGAGTTACAGGTAAGCCAGTGAGAGTTATAATATACTACATCTGATCGTAGAACACTTCAATGACACAAGAACACTGATTTTCGTGTATTGCTATGTGTGTGTGTGTCTAAATTGAGGTATCAATAAACTTTTTCAATTATTGTTCAGTGGCTCTGCCAACTATCATGACGAATGTTCCCTACTCCCTGTACAAATGTAGTTGTTGATTACTCCACACTTTAACTACTTACTAAGGGCGCCTTTAGCACTAGAAAGTTAGTCCAATTTAACTAGAAACGGTTTCCTGTTGGTGTCCACTATGATTTGACTATTGAAGCAAATATTTCCAAGTTCTTAGCTATACATCCTGCAGAAATTTCTTTCACAATCTAAATAATTTGAATTTGACAAACATTCATTATAACAATTGCTTTGAACCAGTTCCCTTTATCGCAAGACAAACAATGACAGAAAAAAGAATATAGGTTGAACCATATACAACACGTAGGTGGTATTTGTAATGTTAATTATGAAGTGGTTCAGCTGGCATATATTGTGAGATATTCCCTGTAGAAAATTCAACTTACTAATGAATCAAAGGTTTGACCGATTTATATAATGCATCATTTTCAGACTCATCTGTTAGAAGTTTTTCCGTTATTGAAGTGTTAGAATGACTCAGTTATTAAATTCATTTCATAATTGTCGAGGTGTTGCATTAGTCCAAAGTTGTCATAATTTGGTCTAATATCACGGACAACGGGGGATAACTTTACAAGATTTTTAATCAGAGTCACCAGAATTCCACGGACTATCAACTTCTATAGTTTGCAGTCGCTACGTTTAAGTTTACATCTTTATTCAGTATTTCTATACATAATTTTACCTTCTTCAAGAAGGATATATAAGGGTCCTAGCGAAGCATCGCTATTCTGACAATATAAAAGTTGATTATCCAAATTTACATTCATTTCAACTAAAAGGTCTTCATTTGACGATGTATTGTACATTTGAATTTGAAAATTTCGTTTACAAAATCTTGACTTAAGATGGAGATATTTATACTGAGAGAGATAAAGGGCGGTGTGCTTTTGAACTCAATGAGTGTATTTCGCTTTATCCATTCAAACAAATACGGGGGCAAGTTACCATTCTAATACAGTTTTTAGCAATGCTTTCAACTAAGAGATGTTTTTATGACTTCTTATAACTACGCCGAGGAATTGCCAAACTTCAAACAGGTTTTGCAAGAGTGTTTATGCTTATAAATGGTGCTAATTCGAGGTTAATTCCATCAGCTTTTCTTTGAGTTTGCCCTGACTCTCATATATCCATTAATTATCTGTCATCTCATTCCGAGCAAGGAGAAATTAACAGTTTTTGAGGGGATCTGTAACCTTTGCGGAGCCGGTGTTGGCTAACAATGAGTCAAAGTTTATATTTTTTCAACAGATGATATCGAAATCAATTATCCAAAGCCGAAGATCTGCGAAAAAAGAGTCCCTCATCGAATACTAACCGAGAACATCCAGCGCATTTTTCAAATTATCATAATTGCTCGTGACGTTTAATGAGTTATTCACAGATCTTCAAAGGATTCGCATTAGGTGGATTATTATCGTTGTTTTCCTGTCAGAGATTCAGGTTGATACCATTGGATTATGTTACGAATAAGAAAAGAGAATTCTCAACAGAAAACTTTGATCAAATTTTCTTTCTGAACATGATTCAAATCACGAAACTTTTAAATATCTATCACTTCTAATGCATTTGACGGAATATCTTGCCATATTTCTTTTCAATGCTTGGAAAATAGATTTGCGAGGCATGCACATGAGCGTTGAGATGTTGTGAAAGGTTTAGCTTTATTTGATATTAACTGTTGTTTTAGAAATGTCATCAATTTCAATTTATTTAGAGACACCACAGTCGAATCTGAGGATATAGACCACTTTATAAAGAATTCCCTTGGAAGCATACATCCCTTGGTGCTATTGACGAAAGGTGATAATATATCACAGTCAGATTAAATCCGTAATATTACCTCTAGGAGAAACGATTATTCAAATCAATTAGCTGTATCACATTTTGAAATAGCCTGAAAGGAATGTGCTTTAATCTCCTTGATGATCTAGGTGATTTGCGCATGCCCAGTTCCATTTCCCAGCAATCATGACCATACGGAATGGTTTACTAAATTTACCCGGCTTCGAGTTTTGTTATGAGACCACATCCAAAATGAAACGGCTTGATACTAGATGATTGAAGTACTATCATCCTAACGCTGAGTTTCAAACAACCATTCCTGCGCGCTCAGCAATTTGAATAAGAAGAAATATCATTCCATTGGCCGAAAACCATCCATTTCATTTTGAGGGGATCTGTAATCTTTGCGGAGCCGGTGTTGGCTAACAATGAGTCAAAGTTTATATATATATATTTTTTTTTTTTTAAATAAAAAAAAAAGTTTATATTTTTTCAACAGATGATATCAAAATCAATTATCCAAAACCGAAGATCCGCGAAAAAAAGTCCCTCATCGAGAAAAAAGAGTCCAACCACTGCCTCCAGCCATTCACATTCTAATAGTCCCATAAAAATTAATTAAAGTTATGAGATTTATATCACTTTGCACATATTTGCAGAATTTCTGCAGAGTTCTCATTCTCTCCCAACATAGGTAGCTCCGTCATAAATTTCTATACATACCTCTGTCTTAATAGGTTTCTTGTACACGAAATGTAGTACGCTGATTGGATGCAATCAAAGTTAGTTGTGCAATCAGCGACGCCGTTTCAATAGATATCATTCAAATCGCCTAAGTTATTTCCGTAAGCTTCCCAAAACTAAACTTTATTCGAATATGCACCTTGCACTTTGAGTCGTCGTACAGAACACAAACGCCTCATTTTCCGAGTGTTTCATTGCACAGGCCTGTGAGACATCAAATATGTTATTCATGCATTCGTTGTTTTCATTGGCTGCAATATTGCCAGGTAGTTTAAGTTGCAATTTTGTCCCGCTGGGGGAAAGTGCTGGAAGACCGAGAAACCTTAAGCTTCGTATTAAGACAGAGGTTGTATAGAAACTTATGACGGAGCTACCTCTTTTGGGAGAGAATGCGGAGTTCTATAAAGGAAAAGTTAAATCAAGTTTAGTCCCCTTTTTAGCATCGACCTGCATTGTTTTGCCTCTTTACTAGAGTTTTAAAACTTTATTTGCAAGAATTTTTGGATTTTCCATTGCCATTGTCGTAGCTATTCAATAATCGCAACGAAAGGGTATAAAAAGGGAATATCTGTCAAGAAAGCAATCAAATTGATATCTTAAAACATTCACTCTCCAATCGAGTTGTTCTCAAGTGAAGCTGAAGAATTTACTTTCTCTTTTGAGAGGGTTTGAAAGCTTGAAGTGCCTTGGGAGTGTCTAGTGGCAATGACGCGTTCCGACCATCAGCTCCTGGTACAATGGAGTTCAATCCATTTGTAAAGTCTGGTATTAATCAGCATTAGCCCTAATTCCGTGCCCTGTTGCTTAAGTCGCCTTCTTTGGACGTTCATCTGGTTGTGTGCGGCACCATAAGAGCATTGAAGACATGCATGTAGAAGCTGGTAATCGGATTTAACGTTGGCGTGCCTTAGTCTCCTGGTATTTTCCAGTACCAACTTTAATCATATCAAACTCAACCGTGCGTGTTTACTCCTAAGACATCAGCTTTGTGGCATGCGCAGAACGAGGCTTCATCGCGCGCAGCGACACAATCAATTTTTAAAGTCAACCGCCGCCTCCATTCTCATTAGAACGAGGCTCTTCGATTCAGAAAGAGGCTGCAACCAAATCTCCAATGGGTTTTCCTATCACGCCAGGGCTTAGACACGTCAAGCCCAAAGACATCAACTCGTGCTTATATCAAAGCGATAGTTTCCTGAATCAAGCTTAGCTCTCAATAATTTAATTGAATTATTTCGTTATCGAACGAGGAGCAGTGAGAAAGAGAGAATCATTCCAACTCAAGAGCCTTTAGTGCTCTATTTTTATTTGACTTTCTCTGCAGGCGAGCGAGACAGAGGGATGTCTGTGTAGAAGTTTTCATACATTATCAGCAGGGATCCTTCTTTGCTTTCGTTACGATATTCAAATATACGCCTCAGCTCTCTATCAAACTCCAGGGGTTCTGGTTTTCATCAGAATAAATCTTTTGCAAAGAGGAGTTTAGGGAATAATTTACATCGGCGTTTGTTCTTCATCAAAATGAAATGAATTCTAAACTCATTCAGTAATGCTTTGTATGGCAGATTTAGTGATATGATGAAAACACAAAAGAGGATTAACATTAAGCATTTGATAACGTTTATTTTCTGTTATTTTGTTTGCGTTGACGATAGTTATGCGAATAAACATGATCAAATAACCTGCATTCAGATTGTAGCAATAGTTTCCGTGCCATCAAGCAATAACTTCCGGTTTAAGCACAGATCGTTACTGAGATGAATATTACATATCACGTGTAGATCCAAACGTCCATGCATCGAATACATTTAACAGGGTTGAACACCTATAAAAGATGGAATGATAATTCAACCAAAAAGGGGAAAACAAAAAAAGGGGAATGAGAAACGCTTGAAAGATTGAAATCAACAACGTATTTGATTATAAACATGACGATGGACATCATAGTGCTTCAAGTTCAATGTACAAAACACTTACGAATACGTTACAAATACAACTTATTTTCACTAGGATGAAACATAATTTATTTCATAAATGTCCTCGTTCCTCCTAGCAGTCGTCAGCAAATCCAGGAATGTTACGAGAAAGTTGATTATTTGTTCGAGATTTAGAAAGGAAATAGGCACGAAACGAATGTATGTCTGTGTAAGGCACTCACTCTTGGTTGGGTTAAAAAAAATAAACCATTGCATCCGTAGCTCATAAGGCGTGGTCTTGTTTAATATTGAAGGCTAAAATAACAGTTCGCGAAGGAGCTCTCCTTCTTCCATGATCTTGAAAATAACCTTTTGGTCTCTAAAATTTCCAACGTCGGTGCTTTAGATCAGCAATGACAAAAATACCTTTCAGCACAATCATTGCTCTGATTCAGATCTGAAGCCATCTTTCCCTTCCCTAAACCTAATTTACAATTTCTGGTAGCCATCTTACAATGATGATTTCCTAAACTATGAGATTCAATTATAACTCATTTCTGAAAAAGACTTTAAGGGGATTCTGTAGATTTCGGTAGAGATTGGGGGATATTGTCACGGCCATATATACAGAATTACGTCGCCATGTAACAATATTTATGTCATATATAAATGCTATTCAGAGTTTCCCATGACAGTATAATGCCTTTATGAAGGGGAAAGGGGAACTGAGGTCTTTACTGAATTGAAAAACTTAAATTGTATATACCATTTGGATGTGTAGCAGTTTTCGTGAGTTTTGCGAATGTGATAAGCACTCACCTTATTGCCGACAACCCCTTAAATTATAACCTTATAAACAATATGATGAAAGTTAAAATTCTATCTAGTCGTTGGCATTCATAATTAATGGAATAATAATCACCACAGAAGTTACTTGAGTATATTAGTGCAATTATGAAATAATTTGGGATGTCTTTGAGACATCATAGCATTGCAGTGAAAAGACGGACAATGTTGAATTGCAATACAGAATTGAAATATGCATTGTACCTTATACAATCGTATTTCATGGTCAACAGTTTGGCAAGTCATTGAAGTACCAGGGGTCAAATTACAAAATACGCTTATTTTAATTTTCTCTGCAAGGTTATAAACTTTAAACACATGTCTCGTTCATTCCTTTGCATTTAGTAAATTTTTATTTCCCTTCAGAGAGTAGATAATATATATAGAATATTTTAGTTGAAACATTAGGAAAACATTTATGACCCCTTCCGTATATTTTAATATGCAAAAATGCGAAATTCTAAAACCTGTTGTCTATCTCTCACTATCCCTTTATTTCCTTCTTTTCCCTCATCCTTTCTATCCCTGTTTCCCTGATCTGTCCACTCTCTTTATGATGCTTGTCATCCACTTGTTTAAACACTGAAATAGTGTTCAAAACACTTTAAACCTGAACTCACTCATTCACTCGAAATCAATAACGGTTTCGGTGAAACTGTGAGCGAAAAAAGTCGTTGACAATAATTTCAATGAAAGTTAACAATGTAGATATATCAACCAAGAAAGGATATTGAAAATATGTATCAGTCATTCCCTTTTATCCTACTCGAAGCACCAAATGGTTGAAAATAGCATCTCAATTACACAACTCGGTAAGTCAAATACATCAAGCATCAAAAAGTCAGATTCAACCCACACTGCCCTTTGTTAATGACACTCATAAGGTCTGTGCACATAGCTCAAGGACTCCCTTTTACCTGACGTCTTCAAGTGGCATGGTTAGTCTCGATATAAACTACTCAATCATGCCAGTAACGTTACGTCAACGTCACCATTAAATCACTCCCCATGTCTCCATGTACGTAAAATACTGCTCTATTGACCTAATAGCCAACGGTCATCTCTAATACATCAAAGGTATTCTTCTCAGGTAATTAGCTAACGAGGTATATGCGTGCAAGGGAAGCAAGGAGAACAGGATATTATGTTTGAATGGCTTCCTATTACGAACTGTCCATTGATTATGATGAGGATCATGTCTACATGAGGCAGTCATTGAATTTATGTCGTTAGTGACTCCTACAACATGTAAGCTTGGTTGTAGATTTTGATGTAATAGTGTGATGAATGATAATTCTTAGGACTAAGTAATATTAACATTTCATTTCTACCTGGTTACCTGCACGTTTAGTTTTGGTTGTCATTTGACACTTCATTGTTCTTGAATGCTTTAATATTTCATGGTGATGGTTTGAAAACTGGGCATTTATCACGAGATGTACACTAACTTTGGTTAGCTTATAGCTTTGGCATTTGACATTTTGCATTAAAAACATTTGGAAATAGATTATTAGTTTTGTTGACAAATGAGAAGACACGTTGAACCTACTTTTATACAAACGTGCATGCTTAAAATCTTCGTTCTCTTAGCGAATCACTTCTTTCCCCCAAAAGGCTTCTATTCAAAAAGCAAGAACAGGTAACTTCCAAGTCTTTTGCTTGGGTCCGTAACATTTGGTAGGATTAGACGCGCTGATAACAAGAATTTGCCTAAACAACTAGCTAAACAAGAAGCGACGATAGAGATCTTCATCCAAAGTTTCGTCAGACCGTTACATGGGATGACATAGAAACAGTTAGTATCTGGTAGTGCGATTGTTTTGGGTAAATTTTCGACCTCAGGACAGGGTAGATATTAACTGGACTATACCTTTACCGGTACCGAATGGAGCGAAATTAAAACAAAGTCGTATTTTCAGCTGCGGACAACATCCAACCTTCAGATAAGTGTGCCTCTATTCCAGTGTCATCACATATAATGTACACACTCATTAGTGATACAAAACATTGGACAGTGCCACACATATTGGAAGACAGTGGTGAAAATGTAAGAAATATGATAGAAAATGTTAGAAAAAGGTACATCCGTGGTCCACTATGTTGCTAGTATTTCGGATCCCATCGCATCTCATACATAAATCCTCATCATTTCTCAAATCGCAATCTCGCGTAAACGGAAATGGAAAGTCAAAGTATCTATTCATCATGTTATCCTCATAATCCCCTACCCTGTAAACAAACACCAAATTTGTCTAAAAGCAGCAGTAGTAAAGAACTGAAGCGAGAACCACATACATTAGACAGTTCTACTTCATCATAATTTTCTGGAACAAAACCCTCATGTAAAAAAGCGATTTGACAATATGGACCGGAACACCATTTTTTCTCCTTTTTCCGATTATGATTTGTCACGAACGTCCACAGATGCAACTTTTCTTTCAGCATTTTACCAGCTAATGAAAAGCTTTCAGAGATATATTCAACTCAGCCACAGGCGGCTGGAGTATTTAGCCTGTACAGGATATTGCGGACCGCTAATTTGAGTATCCCTAATTAAAGCCTGCATGGGGCTCTGAAAGAACACACAGTAAGGTGATGCTGTATTATAAAGCGATACAGCTCCTATCAGGCTTTAAAAGCTTCTATTCATAAAGCATATGAATATGCGCTTGCTTCTTGTGTAAACATAGGTAAAGGGACGTTTTATCAGTACGCCTACACCGATAGTACCCGCCACAAGGGTTGTTGTGATCAAAACGTTAAGAGGAAGATTATATTGACTCGGGATTGCCAGGCATTAGGCTAATTAACCTGAGAGGGAATTATCATCGGAATCTGGCCTAAATACTTTTACTAGAAGATTGGCATTTCCCAAAACTCTTTTTTTCATGTTGTAAAATCATTATCAACTTAATGAACCAGTTAGAAACTTAGTTCAAAAAGTTTAAAGTCTTTTAATGACATTCTATGTTGTTTGTGACATCTTCAAATAAGCTGACTCATTTGATGGAAATTAAGCTGATAATTTGGGAACTTTTTGTCGACAATTTCATCTCGCATGATCATTTTTCTAATTACGACGTGCTTTGATGGATCAGTATTCTATCAACATCTGATGTTCTATTACAACCAAGCAACCTGATCATGTGTAAGCTACCAAGACCAATCTGAAATGGAAATATCGGGAGCTGAAAATATTAATGAAATCTAGAAACTGAAGATTATTCATTTAAATTTATTAAGGTTTAATTTCTTATAAGAATCAATGTTGAAAATTCAGTTCTTATATTCATTCCCATGCTATTCTCAAATCTTGATATCATTTTTCAAAATGTTTATTTTAATATAATGTTCACTTAATGTGAATGTTTTAAAAAATGATTATGCATACATACCCGACGACAACACTCAACCGCTACAAGGAACATGATATCGTTAACAAGTCCATCATGTCAAAACTAATGGGTAATATATTACATAAATCCTTGGATGTGAATTTGTATTGTTATCACCAAGGGGATAAAAAAGAAGTAAAGTGTACGTAAACAGGAATAATGGAACCAGTGGTTCAAAGATACAATAGAAATATAAAACATGGGGAAAACACACCAAATGATTATTTCAACACATTCAATGGACATTCGATAAGTTGAACTCAATCAATTGAATCAAGTGCTCTTGGAAGCGAACACAATGATTGACTTTTCCTGAAGCGTGTTTGCATTTATTTGACAGAAATCAACCGAAATATCATACTAATGTCGTATATTGCAAAAGTGTAAACATCTCACTCACGAGGTCCAAGTGATACGATTACTGGACACCATTCAAGTCAATTTCATTCACAACTGAATTGCACAATATGATCCTTTGTTCAGTAGGATTCGCTTTCCTGAAGCATTCATTACGCTACTGATGAACGAGTTGCTGCTGAGTTTGCATAAACCAGCCAGCTTGTGTTATCGTGGTGCTTGATTATTCTCAAATGGCTAATATTTGTTTTGTAATAGTAACATAAATCATATTCTAATCAGCAATTACTGGACTTGTCCATAATGCTCCCTCCCACGGGATGAAGGGACGGGGTAGATAAACACTTGTAGAGGACGTAACGAGTCTCTGGAGATTAACGTTAGGAGTCTGTAATAACAAGAACACAATAGAGCAAGGTACTCAAAGGCAGCCGATTACCATAATTATTTGATAATACTGCTTAATGTATGCACGGGTTGGGGAGGGTTGACTATAGGGAGCTGATACACCGGTCTTCTGTGGTAACCTAAGGGATATGATAAGCGTTATCTATTAAGAACAGCTGTCAAACGTAAGTGAATCATAAGTGCAAGGTGCATTTAGAGATAGTATACTGTAATAACCGAATAACAGTTCAGTTACATGAATAGGACAATACAATATTTTATGATTCTTGATAATTCACATTCAATGTTAGATCAGCGGCTATGTTCAATTGATTCAATAATGTATTTCTTCAATAATGAGATTGAGGTAGGGAGGTTATGTTTTAAGTTGTATTGGTAAAGACGTTATGACGTTTTGGTAAACATCACATAATCATTTCTTTACAACCATAGACAACTTAACGAGACGTACAATGTCGAAATATTATCCCCTATAACTACGTAAGCATTTTGCATTTGTTTACCGAAGTGATAAGAAACGGAGACACATTCAGGCTTGGTCAGTCACTTGATTCTCTTTTTTGAAGGTATCTATCAAGATATAATGTCGTCGAGCGACCTTTTCAATAAAAGGTTCATAAATACTGTAGGAAAAGGTAATTTTCATGTATCAAGCTTAAGTCAATTTATAGCAAATACAATATAACATCCCATGTTTAAACAAATTTACTATTGCCAATATTTCAAAGGAATAAAAATCTTATTACCTCGGTCCTTTTCTTATATACTTCCCACTCGTTTTCTCCTACTTTTTTTAATCTATGACATATTTTTCTCACATGGCATTTTTGGTTATTTTGCATTTTTAGAAAACATTATATTGACAATATCTGTTATAACATTAATTTCAAAACATTAGCCTTATTTTAGTAATTTTGAATATCTAATCTTATTTTCAAACAATGTTTACGATAAAAAGGGACCAAAATCTAAGGAAGGCGTTGTACGAAATGGTAGATTATAAATGGCAGTACATTTGATAAAACATGTTAAAATCTATCTCTAAACCATATCATACACTTTTAGCAGTTTTCTTTGTGAGATATTTGGATTAAAAGTTATTTCAATTTAAGATACCTTTTTCTAAATATCACCTGAATAGTTTTTGGTAGTTTTTGTTAACTCTCTGGGCCATCATGGAATGTTGACGTACGCGTTAATACACTACCATGTAAATTATGAACAACAGAGAATCAGTGAAGTAACTACTTCCGAACCAGTGATTATTCAATAGGTATGTTAAAGGCATGTCACGTCTTTATATCTTGAACATTGATAAGGCATTGACAAAAGCGTTTGTGGTTGTTGTAATCATACAAACATAATTTTTTTCCTTAGCTGTTAACATCTCAGTAAAATGTCATGTTTAAATAACATACTGGATGGTACACCAAATACCATGTTTGATCGTTGACCGAGGAAATAGACTGTTTTTATTTCATCTAGAAAAAATAAAATAAAATAAAGGCATGCCACGTTGTTAAAGTGGTGAGTTGAATATGGTGTTTCCATATTCTTCATGAATAATTAGCTATCGAAGGATTAAGGATAACTTTTCATTGATGCACTGATGTACTCTCTGAGATACAGGTCGGTCTTCCTTATCTGACTGAGAAATCAATTACACAAGGATGCATTTTGAGTCTCAAATGTAATTTTTTGCGAAAATTCAGAAGGAATTATTTGTCAACAAAAAGTAATTCATATCGTAGCAATAACCTCGCTGTTTAGAGAATTTTGACAAAATGATTTTATGGAACTGACATTTTAAAATTTTTTTGGTCTCCTTACGTCTTGTTTTGATTTTTTCGTTATTTTACGGAAATATTTTTCTCATTTCTAAGGTTTTATTAAATATCATGAGCTATCGATCTGCTTGTCACTTGTAAGTCAACCAATACCTCTAGGAATCCGCTCTGTGGATTAATTCATTTCTTCCTTCACATTACCGGTTTTTCTTCATACTTAAGCGGATTAGATTCCTTTATCAGCAAAAAATGATGTTTATTCTAATATCGTGGAAGGAGTCTAGTTTCATACGAACTTGGTTCATTACAGTTGATAAGCATCAGCGGATGATGTCTTGAAATAAGTTCTTGTGATAGGATTAATTGTAAAAATGTACCAGATAAACTTTTAATAATTTACTTTTTTTATATTAGCATAACGCATTAATTTTTTACTTCATCTTTGAAACATCAATTTGCATATTCTAAATTTAGTTTCAGTTTATGTCGACGCTAAACTTGTGAAATCACATCTGCACACTACTCTGACGCCATAAGTGCAGCGATATTAAATGAATACTTGTTGAATATTTACTGATATATATTTCTTTGCAGCGTCTTTTGCGGGCGAATAATAAGGCCTGTTTATGTTTTCAACACTCTATACTTCCGCCAAGTGGCGAGCGTCATTTAGTTTATGCAATAATTGCTAAAAGTTTAAAAAAAGTTTATTCCCACGGCTCTAAGTGTATTTTTTGGTTGCAGGTTTTGGAATGGAAGCAGTGTTCCTGCTTGGAGTGGGCTTCACTAGGAATACAGCCACATCCATTGCGTGTCTAACCCTGGCTGTCGGATTCAGTGGATTTGCCATCTCTGGTAGGTCGTCCTTGATACAGATATAAATGGCAACACCACTTGAAAAATGTACCCTACTATCATTGAACCCTTTTGAAGACCTAGTGTTTTTGGAAAAAGATCTCTACTTTCAAGATCTAGATAATGGTTTCATCCGTACTGAAGGCTTCATCAACGTTTGATCTAGTTGTTATTTGTTGCAAAACTCTACATGTTTTTTTCTCCATGTAGTTCCAAAATACTTTATTTGTATCACGATCTGAAAACTTTGTTGTTGACACAGAATGCTCTACCTACTCAAATCGTAGTATTTCCTCATAAAAAGGTCAATTTGAATATATTGGTTATAGAAACTTTACGTATGATCCTCACTCGTTTTAATGTTAACTTTGAAGTTTAGATTTATGCCTATTCCATAGACTCTGTAATAGATTTTACTTGTGAGTTTCGGATAAAAACAACATATTCTAATAAAGATCTATGAGGACATTCGTATTATCAACTGGCTATGTCTAAGACATTCATTCTAACAATTCTAAAAAAATTTTACATTACAGTTGTTTTCATGGCAATATTTCAAAACCACAAGAATGTTTTCATATGAACCATGTCATGTATTTACCTATTTATCCAATTTTATATGTTCTTTGCGTTAGATGGATTCATTTACACATCAAATACGACATCAAGTTTTAAAAAACCCAATAAAATGACATAGATGTAATGCTCAGTTGATAGAATGTCCGCGCGTCATCGGAAGACCGGTGTTAAAAATGGGGGTTGTTGTTTCCTTGCTTGACACTCAGCATTACATGTTTAAGGTCAGAACAACACTAACTGGCGCTGAACTAGCTGCCCGGTGCATAAGGCTAAACATGAATTTCCGATGTACGTTCTTTTAAGGACAATAAAGAGATATTATCATTAGATTACCAATTCAATTCAATTACTAAATTATCAATATTTAGGTCTATCTAAGCAATCATCTATCTAAAAATTTAAAGTGTAACCGGCTGTCTTAACATTGCTTCTTATATGTCACAATTTAATGTGTGAATCCATAAACAAAGCTCAAAAGACATAGAACATTAAGGTAATATTCTGAAACGATGAAAAAATCAGTGTCTTACATAAAATAAACATGTAACTGTGTGAACATCTATGAAACTCAGTGGGATGTTTATGCCTTAAATAATTCTCAGGTTATCGTATCTATGTTACATTTACATAGGAAAGGATATTGGGTCATAACAGGAATTAAAAACACGCTTTTTCGCTTCATTCTCCAGGTTCTGAGTATGATATTCTTTTTGAAATTTATGCTTGATGTTCAGAATTGTTTATATATGTGTTAATATACTATCTTCAGTTTAATATATCAATTCAAATCTCCTGCCGCTAGATTATTTAATATATGAAATATCTTTTTCAAAAACAGCAAGACGAAATTCAAAATCTTTTGAAGGTCAAGGAATGGTCGCAGTGACATTGTTCGACACTACTGAAATTAAGCCAAAAATGTAATTCAATTGCAAGTAATATATATTTTATATATCAAAACGTTATTTTAGTGTTGGTTAATGGTATTGATTAGGTTGCGATTCTTATCATAAATGTTACCTTTTCACATTATACATTTAATTCTTTGAACAACCATCTTACTTTTTCCTTCACGAACTTACATTTTATCTGAAACGTTACTACGCCCGAGCACAACAAGAAGACGATAATGAAAATAATCATGTCCCGAATTCAAGTGGAATTTTATAGGAATCTATGTTGTTGAGCTTGTAGGTTATTTTCAATTGTGCTAATAATATGTATGACCATCATACAGTATTCAACATACTGTACCCTTCTAGAATTTAATTTGTTTAGGCGTCATTGGGGCACGACGTCTTCAAGATTAAAAAAAGCCCTGTTTTACTCAATTTAAGAACATACCAAAGCGAATATTTAAATATACGGTTTTAAAGATTAAAAGAATGTCAAAATTCAAAACCTAATAAAATTGACTTTTGGAGACATGTTTAAGTAGTGTTTATCACCTGAGGATTAAACAATTTGTATTTTTACTTGGGACTAGTACTATTTTTGTGCACGAGTGTTTATTCATATGTTCTGATGTTTCAGTAGTGTATAAAAAAACAAGAGAATTGTGTTCTCACTTGCACAGGATAAGATTTATTTGTCCGTCTATAATGTGTCCAATGAAATGAATCAGGACATATATGATTTCCAATACCAAAGCTCCTAGCGTTATTCAGTATCGACGTAATATTCATACTGCATTGTAATTGTCAATTGGCTGAGACGTTCTGAGAAGTTATTAGTATTTACAGAGCAAATAACTGAAATATTTTTTCTCATACCATGCTTTTGAAAGCAGTTATAAAAGTTCAGCGACCATGGATTGTATCTATTACTAAAACAAATCTATAAACATTCCTCAGTCGGATTTTAGCTCCGTTCGTTAAGCTGCTTTCAACCTTTCTTTGGATTCAAAGAAGTAGATTTTAGTTCTTATGCTAAGAATCCCTAATACACTGGAAGCCCTTCTATTGAAAATGTTGACGCTCAACCACAGCATATTTACGCTAGAGCTAAGCAAAATTTCAAAACTTTTTTTTATCCCCGTCATGTTTAGCTACATAAAACACAATCCTCGACTTCAAGGAGCCTCCAATTTTATTTCCAGCTAATGCAAATTCCGTACGACTCTTAAACCTCACTTTATGCTTTCCAAGCGTCATTAATTTAAGTATATGTCAGGTCGAAATAGGGAATGTATTTAAGTTCTTCTTCAAATTCTGTGGTAAAGTTCATCTTCAAATGCAATTCCAAATCACTGGCACTGTTGGACCCAGTGTGACACACGTCTAAGCCGCATGTGCCTTGTGTAAGCATTGACGAGTAGGAGTCTCCTCGTATGGATAAGAGCCTGTTTCTCTGGATAAGAGTTTGTCTTCTCTGATAAGAACATTGGGCGAGTTCAATTGCATCAGCGAGTGATGTCAAAACAGTCCATCATCTATGCACTCAATTTAATGAAAAATACTCCAATTTTACATTTTTCATCAAAGTTAAAAAGTTTTCTGAAGTTTCCTCCTTTCAGGAAAAATCGGCGTTTCATTAGCAAATCAATTGATGATAAGGACGCGAGAGCAAACTGGAATTTTAATAATCAGGATTTGATGGCGTTCCAAGCAAAAGCATTACAGTCCCCTTGTAGCGGTTGGTTGACCTGACCCACTTTACCCTTTTAAGTGAAACTGTTTCATTGGAACTGATTGTGGGAATGATTTTTCGCAAATATTTGCTTCTGCGGAGGTTTTAACACTATTACCCGTTAATCTGACTATAAAGCGCTTTTTGTCCGCTGGTCTGGTGAGTGGTAGAGACGTCAGAAGGTTTCTTTGTGGACAGGCCTGATGAAACATGGAGCAGATAAAACGGGGGCCTCTGGTGTTAGTTGAAAGTATTAATGATCGATATAGTCCAATAGGGCTCGCTGACGGCTGATAAAAGCCTTATTGAAACACACGATAAAGCACAGACGGAAACGTCAGGACTTCATAAACAACTTCCTGACATACACTTGCTTCACTAGATGACAGTATCCGGTGTTAGAGTATATAATAGACTATGTAATCCAACTCCGGATAGAACATGATATAAGACGATGTTTTTCATAAAACTTTGACTTTGGCCTCTCTTTTTATATTTAGAAATGTTTGGTTGAGGAAAATCTCTGACATGACATGCGAGATCGCTGTGTACCTGGACATGGGAATTGAGAATATAGAACATGTCATTGAGTACAATCTGATTTAACTTGTGAGATCGTTTGATGTTTAGGCAATTAATGTAAGTATCCGGGCATATAATATAGTAAAAGTTATGATCGAATAGGTGACATTCTTTTGTATTTTGGCAGTCAGGTATGAAAATAAAACATAATTTGGGTAAAATCTGACATTCGACATCGGTTACAAATTGGGCATTCAATAAAGAAATTATATAAAACCAACCCTAAACTCAAAAACAGCTTCTAAAGCTTGGGCATCCCAGACAAGGAGTTTGACTACAATCCCTAATCTAAACTTACAAATGAACTATTTATATATGATAAAAACCTCACCCTAAGTAATTATAGTCAATCAGCATCTGTTGCCATCCCTATTCTTAGTAAAATTAAGTCACTGATGAACTTAATGCATTAACCCATTCATGATTTTTGGATGTATTATGACCGAACATAAAGATAAACGATTCCAATGTATTACAAGTGTATATTGTATACATATTTATATATATTTCTGTATGCTGATATCAGGAATATAAAAAAATTATAAGCGATCCCCCTCAATCACTGATAATAGATTTTGTATCATAAACATTTATTTTCAAAGACCCCCATATGAGCTGACAAGACTAGATGGTTTATCAGTACCCGATGAGAGGATTACAATACCCCGTTAAATGCAATCCAAGATTTTCTGACACGATACTCGTAATAATATCATTGTTGATGTGTGGTATCTCATGTTATACAAAATGCAATCATTACACAGACCATGAAATATCATATGTGATATTCAAGCACCTCAAAACATTATTTATTTTCTTAAAATATTTATATTTTTTATACGAATAAATATAACCGCCACAATTGATTTAGTAATACATATCTCAAGCTTTAAAGGGCACTGCGAAGCGGCATATAGTTATCTCCTAGAACAAGTACATGTATCAGCTATATTAAAAATCAGTTCCCGGAGATACTCATCTTTGTGTGGACTGACATTTAAGTTTATCTTCGAAAAGTAGCTTCATCATGATATTGTAGTTAACCTTTCGCATTTACCTCATATGAAATGTTTTTGCCATCGTACTTATCACAGGTTGCAGATGATATAGTGAACATAACGGTGTCAGGAAGCAAATACCTAACCCATCCAGGTTATGGCAGTGCGTTTGAAGAAAACTGTGCCGAGAAGCAGAGTTTGATTGGAATTGTCAGGAGTCATACAGAATGCTTGTACCATTCTTTGACGCACAATGGGAAGTGTGAAAGAGTCGTTTTATCGATATTGAGCTTGTCACTTGCAATATGAAGCTACATCTCTGATCTTGACATCTCGAAGAACACAGCTCGATGTTTCTGTGAGCGATCAATCAGAATACTTCGTTTTAGTTCGGAATGATCGGATTAATTTGTGGCTGATATTTGAAAAGATTAAAGAATTATGTTACAACGTTCTATAAAACAAACTATGGAATTTTATTTGATGTTTTAAAGAATTCGTATTTCAACATATTATTTTAAGGTTATAGATTTTTCCATTTAATCGGACAGATAACATGTCCATATTTCACAAATTGTAAATGTTACCAATTTCCTATTTGTGGATGAAGCGTAAACTTCATATTGATCTCTCCTAAATTTGCTTTCATTGTAACCATGACCAGTTTTCTGAATGACTAATAATTTATATTATTTTATAGGAAATCAAATACAAAGGGTAAAGTCACACCCTATGACGTAATTACGTAACTCTATCACTTTTAACGTCAGAATTTGATCAACGTGCTCGAAGGTTTTACTGTTAAAGAAAATAATCATTAAACTTAAATATCATATTAAGCAAATTTACGCCTGACTCATATTTAATATCATTTCGAACAAAATAACACCATAACAATAAGTTTACCACGTCACTTCTTCACTGGGGTGGCAAATTAAGTGTTATGAAATCGAACCATGTTTGATTTATGAACTTGTTGGCTGACATTAAATCTCAGTAGTTTAAACTGCCAGTGCTGAATTCGCGTTTTATGTTTCATATTGAAGTTCTCACATTTGCTATTCAACACATTTATATTTTGATAATTTTCATCAGTGTGAAAAATCTTCAGATGTCGAGAAGAACATATAAGGCAAACATCACTAAATCACATTTATTAGATGACGAGCGGTGTTGGACCGGGTGCCATCAACATTCGCTGCTTGTTTGATGTATGTCCATATTTCCGTCAATTGCGAATCAATGATGAACACGTGCTGGCTATGGATGCCCCCAAGTCTGGAGAGAATGTGATGATGATTAGTTGGATTGTAGTATTTCCAGACACTCCTGATTACCGCCCGTGTCAAGGAAAGAAATTTATTGCCGCGCAGGTTTAATTCATCATAAATTGCGATCAAACGAGAAACATAATCAACTTGACCAAAATTGATTCTTTTGGCTAAATAAAAAGACAATTACAAGATATCTCCAGACACATGCTTCCCGAAGCCGCCTTGTCGATTCGGGATAACCGCCTTTGTAAGATTAGAGAGCAAAATCATAGAAGACCTATTTAACGGTTGACCAATCGCAAATTGAGGTGCCATTCTCCCAAGGGAGATAAATGCACCCTTCACTTCCCTACAGCCCGGAACTGTTATCAAATGCAACGGCTATTGGTTACGGTAGAATCTGCTTGAGTAGGATTCGTACCATCTCGGTCGAACTGTAATGTCGAAGATCCATCATTACCTTGTCGTACGGTATTTGATGCGTGAAATATTCCATTAGTGAAAAAGTAGCACATGTAATAGGTTGAGGAGTGCCCATGATCTTTAAGTGAGGCAGTTAAGGCATGAAACTAACTAATGGTCCATGATGTTTGGGTGGAACGTTAACAAGAGGGAATCAAATATATGATGTTATTTCATGGCTTGCATCAAACATTTAAACATTTTTTTCAACGAAGCCGTCAAAGCGACATCGTGTGATCGTTTACAGTTTCTTATTTTCTGATCTAAGCAGAATGGATATTTTTAAAAGAGCATGAAGATACTTATTCATTACTTATCGTCATGAATTTAATTTGTTTCAGTGCCAGTAACCAAATTACTATAGACCAAAAAAACGGAAAATTATACATCAATATGAACAAGATAATGCAAAAGGACAAATTTACAGTTCCCTTTTTACCTTTTATCTCAACTTTGTATCATTGAATAATTCATGTTGGTTACACTTGCTGACTTGATTATCCATCGCATCATAACTTTTGAAATATCAAGAACTAGATTTTGATATTTTAATAATTGACAAAATATCAAAATTTAAACAGCTTGATTCAAATTACAGATGTGATTAGTTCTCATCAGATAACTACATATTTCAGTTCATATTTGTTTGATGCCCCTGTCCATTTTCTGTTGTTAAAAGGTATATTAGCTATCCAATTTATTTACCAAAGTAAGTAACGACGCCCCATTAATGCTATAAAGACAGAGGAAAGCACCTAATGACCGCATGATGATAGTTAAAGAATGTTAATCGAGATACAAGGAGACAGAATAGACGGGGACTACAGTTCGGTTCCTGGGAATGTGGAATCGGTTGTCTTTAATGATCCCGTGAAGGCTCCGCATGGTTAACGGGAATATAATACTCAGCTCTCCACTCAATTTGATGTTGATGAACTAAACCTTTATCTTAAGCATCTTATTTAGCGTTAGGTATCTGTAATGTACATGACGGAATGCAATCAACAACGCTATCAACAACATTAATCTCTACCTTCAATACGCAAACCACTTAGAGGCTCAGAAATTGATTGCAGAGTTGCCGATATCAGCGAGCTTTGCTTTGATAATTACAGACAAATACGACGATCGAATATTCGATTTTGCTATTGTCTCTCGTGGTTCGAGCATAGATTAACCCATTAGTGGTTAATAGATGCGCGCACTACATCGCTGCTTGTGCACTCTTCCATAGTTTGGACTGAAAGGGTGCTATTTGACGGATTAGACGTACGTGTGTCCTCTCACTGTAGCACAATGACGTGATTGCAGGACAAATGTTAAGCTTTGACATTCACTCAATGCAGGGCTCTTGTTCTTTGCTGTTGAAACAGTTGTCTGTTAAAGGGGCCGCTTAACTTAGAGAGTAGATTGTGGCACAGGTTACAATCAGTGTCGTAATCGCTTTGAGAGTTAAGAATCTCGCATATTCTATATGGACGTGCTTAGTGCTACTAACGCACGTATTTTGTGTTATCTTTAAACAGTTTAACACATGAATTGACATTATTTGTACGAACCAAAATTTGATTGTATTCCCTCGTTCGGGAAACATGGTAAAGCATAGGATACGATATACTAGGTATTGAAATGTTTTTATTCCATATTTCCAGACACATATTCTATGGATGGCGAGACCATTAGCAAGACTCTATCTACGTTTCTTTCGTACTTGTCTATTTTTACCAGTAAGTCGAAAGTGTAAAATATATTAATATTACTACGGTTAAGTGTGAAAGTTTGAATTATGATGTATCAAATCATTACCTTTTTCTTTAGATTTGATACTTTTTCTTAGGCAGACAGACAGACAGACAGATAATTTATTAAAGTCTCACCTCGTAAAACAACATATATACAGTACAACTTAAAGGAATATCCGAGCCACCCTTTAAGGGTTATAAGAGACCATAAATTTTAAAATATGAATGTACAAATGTAAACCTTAAAAATATAAAGAATACAAATATATAAGTATATGCTATAAGATATATGGTTCAATTAAGCACTATGATATAAAACATCCTTTCATTTCTCCAATAAAAACTTGCAGGTTTTGGCCGCTAAAAACAGTACATCTTGGTTAGACATAATAAAAGAAAACTTATCAATGTCACATAAAACATTAAAATTATCACAGACCTCAGCACATTTAGGTAAAAGACTAACACAATTTTGTTTGTATAAAGGACAATGGAATAAAACATGGCACTCATTCTTAAGACTTGATTCTTTTGCTTAGGCATCCTATGAATAAGAAAACGTCTAATTATTGTTAAGAGGAAGTCATGTAGTTACGGTTAGTAAGATAATGACTAAGTGGCTGTTGGCTTGCTATTGTTATAAATGAGTTTGTAGATTATGAAGTACTGTTATAAGGAAATCTTTCAGTAATTATTTGTTAGGTGTTTTGCTAATACATTCCAATTGCTCCCACTGCGTTTGTGGCTTATGAAGCTGATGTGCATACTGTGTCGCTTCGGCTACGTCTTCCGCTTAATATTAAGCAGGCCAAAGCCGTTTGACTAAGACATTGCAATACTAATTGAGACTATAAGAAAGAATATTACTTATTGTTGTGAGAAAGTTTTCCAAGTTTTTTCAGCAAGCCAAACCCCATTAATACTATTACGTTGCGGGTCATGATGTATTTCCATGGGATGTGTACATGTAGCAGTTATTATACAACAATTCTAAAGCTTAGTTTGCTAATACTTTGATTTTGATACGATTGGGTGTGATGCACACGTTCATACATTTACATATATTTACATATAACTATGATGACGTCTTCCAAGTATCAATAATCGAAACCTCCTATTAAACGCTTTGCTACTGCAATAATCGAGTTGGAAGACCGTGAATTGTTGTTATGAAGCCACCTTTCACTTATTATTAAGAAATGGCAAACACTTTTTGTTTTCCTTGTAATATTGCGTGGCGCTAAGAGTTGACATATGTGACAACCACTACACCGGCACCCTCTGCGAGTCTGGAGAAACTTCCTGGATCTGGCTAGGGGTTCTACGTCAATGTGGGAGTGTGTGGGACGATGTTCAAACTCCTGAAGTGAAATGTCACAACATGTACCCATACGTAATCATTAAAGAGACGGAGAATATGTTGTTGCGATAAAAGTATCAAACGTTTTAAGTGCTGTTCTTGTATTGAGCAGTACCAACTTTTGTTGAAAAGTACCATTTCAAAGCTCTTTGGTTCAGTATACAGTATGGGTCAACTGTCAGTTTTTTTTAACTTTTAAAAGGTAAACAAAACAAAAACTATGGGTTGTTAGTTTTGAATAGGTACAATTATTAGTGTATATCTGACAGGCAAAAAACTATACTTACTGTTCAAAAGCAATACGTTTAAGAAACCTTTCTTACGAACTCAATGATGCCATGCATTCACCTGAGCGTCTAGACACTAATTTCTTCCAAATTGACAGGTAACTGACAGCGACTCTTGTACTGTGTAATTTATGGTCAACATGAATTCCTCTCTTATTGAATGTTACTATTATACAACTGGGTAGGGACGATATAAAACACTGAAAATAGGTTGTCTGATTGGTGAAAGAAAGTTTCAACAAAAGCGTTTCATGTAAATATATATATGACATTTACAAATCGAGACGTATCTTTTGATAACACTCATAATAACATAGTAAGTAAAAGATAAATATGTGGTTGTATCGTTCGCGATTATTTTATAAGAAAATGCTATTATTGCTGGAAAGATGTGTGGACGTTTACTAAACATGTAAGTCCTCTTAACTCTTACTGAAGCTGCCTCTATTGTATGGGGGAGGAGGGTGGCTGGATAGTGCAGTGGTTAGCGCGCTCGTTTATGGATCAAGAGGTCCGGTTCGAATCCCGCCAGGGGCTCGGCAACTTTGTCTGTAGTAGAGAACTTTTCTACACGCAGTCAGGTTTGGGTGAAATTCTAGACTGAATTTCGCTAGTTCCATCCGATGCTCACAGGCTTCACCACAATGCATAGCCACAATGGAGTTGCGGCTTTCTCCCTGCAATATTACTAGCAGCCGCGATATAAGTGAAATAATCTTGAAAGCGGCGTTAAACACCAACTCACCTCACCTCACCTCTAATGTGTGGTACATGTCTTTTAATAACACAAACCTTTTCAAATATTGTAAACTTCATTTGTGTACGAATTCCAATATAAGATAGTAGAGTAGAGAATGTTTTTCATCTATAGCTACTTAACAGATAGAAAGTTTAATCGAACTTGGCTTTGCGGCGACCTCGACCTTACGGTCACCTGTTCGATAAGGCCACTTCAAATTCCGTTCTATTGATTTGACTTTATATTTGACCTCATTTAACAGCCACCTATTGTATATGCTTATTTTGTATTTATCAATAAATATGATCTCGCTAGAATGTGGTCTCGCGTGTTATTTATGTAACATCAATGTCTAAAACAATAAAACTTGTACTCAAAGAATCTACTTCTTAAATTACGAATTGTTCGAAACACATTATCTTAACCAATTCAATATCCCTTCGGAGGACAGCCCAGAGCGTTGAGAGCTTGATATCGTTTTAGATTCCCCCGTATCTTCTTTGAGTTGAAACACTACCTCTGTGTTTCAGATATCTTGTACTGTGACGTATATTAGAAGGTCTGGTAGTTTGTAACAGGAGAGAAATAAGTAACGGGAGTATTCCCCTGCTTAGGTATCTTGTTAGCACTGGATCCTGAGTGGCGAGTCTAAAACTAATTTCTCTCATGAATATCCCCAAAGGTAAAGTCCTTTATCCTATATGCAGAAAGTTAATAGAGATCCTCCTTTTCACAGCTATCTGGTGAGTCATTGTGAGTTTATATGCTAGTGAGTTTATGTAATTATAAAGGCATAAAACGATGCACAGCATCTGAAAAAAATGGAAACCTGTCTAATTCTGTGAAACAGGAATAGTTTTGTTACATCTACTGAGTTTGAATTGATCATGGAAGGTTTATTTCAGGTATCACATGCTCATGCCGCAATATATCATTATTTATGTCCGTATGGTATTTTATTGCATTTCGATTAGAAATATATAGTGACAAACATCTAGAATAACTAGAACGCCTCAATATCGATTAGAATCAGTAATTAATCACTTTAACATACCGCTTTAGATATTGATAATACCTAAAATATACTGAAATTTGAATAATTGTTCCAGAAAGTGTCCAAGAAGCAATCTTATACATCATTGAAAAGTTTCACTCTTACACCCACACACTCTATGAATGAAATGGTCTTTTTGACGTTTAAAATCTAATTACATTAATGAAACCCAGAATTGCCATTTACTGACGTCAATGAAATAATGATGCAATTTGAATAACAATTCTCCTCTGAGACTTTATTCCACTTCTTTTCGATAATTATTTCTTTGAGAATGGGATTAACTGTTTTAATAAGGAAAAGTATTTCTGAATTTTTCTTTTTCAGATGTGATTTATGCTCAGAAAATGACTCTTAGTTACATTATTGGTCAAATTAACTTGTCTGTATTCCACTGGGAAATGCTTCGTAATTTTTAAATTGAGTATTTTGGACGTTATGCCCCTTCGAAACAATTATAATGTTTTATTTGATCTCATCAGAGATATAACATTGGTCAGTATACCTGAAAGAATAGGATTATAACTTTGACAATAATAATATCAAATCCCACTAAGAATGAATTATAACATCAAAACCCTAGCTGTATCACCAAGGCTTGCTTTATATAGAAATGATACCTATGGCTAGTATAGAGAATACCTTAGCGATAGAATTTGTTTTTTTCAACCATATATATATACATATCGTTAGATCAGATAAATGGGGCCTTGGATAAATCACTATGAATTTGATGTAGTTCAAAATAATCCAAATCCTTTCACTTAGATCTATCCAATTAGCTATGAGTCCACTTACTTTGAAATATGAACAAAAGTCAAAGTTTTAACATCAACTTGTTGAAACGGAATCCAGCTGAAAGAGTTAAAGGAATGTCAAACAACCATTGATAACTATTAGTACCATTTATTTTTCAAGATGAAATATATTGCCTTTGGTTCTAAGGTTAATATGTCTGGAAAACAATAATGTCATTTACATTTACAAAATTCTATTTAGATTAGAATCGCTTTGTCTTCAAGAGATATCATTTACTTTGTTAGTTGTTTGCGACCGAATGTTCAGCATTTCATAATAACGGTTTGAAGTATAGTGGATTTAAAAATGAATTTTAATACTACATATTTTATGTGATCATATAGAAACTGTTCATCTTTGTTTACTTACTTTATGCGTTGACATCAATCATTATAGCATTAGTTAGTTATATCTAACATTACATTAAGTAAAACTAAACATCTTCAGGAGGTCAGGATGCAATGCTTATCTTGACGCTATAAAAATATGTATTCTGATGAAGGTTCGTACTAGATCAATCATTTCTTCAATACCTTTATTACCACACACTCTATACTTGCAGGCTTCAATGTCAACCATCTGGATATCGCCCCCCGCTATGCTAGTATTCTGATGGGCCTCTCCAACAGTGTGGGGACCCTGTCCGGCATGCTGTGTCCAATCGTGGTCCAGTTCATCACAAAGGGACAGGACAAGAGCCCCGAGGAGGTAAGCCTACTTCAAGAATCTATTCATAGCCTGCCCATACCATTCAAATGTAGAGCCAGTTTTTAACTCGTAAGTTTTACCATTCTCGGTCACCCAATCTTATCCCGCAAGTCACAACTAATAAGTCTAATTAACGGATTAATTGTAGGCTTGCTGCAGTTTTTACCTTTTCTGTGTACGCTTGTTAGAGCACTGCATACAACTTTGATGATCCAATCAAAATCTTCGTACAAAATTTCACGATAGTTGACTGCAGGATTTGCTTTCCGAGGGACTGTATGAGAAAATAACTTTGACATTTGCACTATTTATGCCTTGTTAAGGACGTTTTGGTACCCCATGTTTTATTATTGATATTTCCCTCTTCACTATGTTTTGAGTTAATTTTCAAGGAATATCCTGTCACATTTGTATTGTCCTAAACTGTACATTTCTGTGTAGTATGCAATGGCAGTCGTATAACAAGCTGCTGATTCAAATGGCTATACAAAGCTACAATGAGTGGGTTTGAAAATCGAATAAATTACCACTTCGTGTGTGGGGCGTGAGTGTTGTTTATCTGCAGTTGGCACCTTTGGTAAGGACTAGGAGGAAAAGTGAAGCATTGATATCGGAACAGTTTAGTCATGTCAATATTGTATTATGCAGTTTACTTATTGACATAAACGTTCATAATCTAATACTATTTAGAAATGGAATCCAAAGTAAGGGTTTAAACACAAATTTGGTATAAAAAAAACCATTGTGAACAAAAAAGTGAAACATTGCTTGGTGTCATTTTATAAAATCAGTTGGTGCTTGGTTCCATAAGTATGATTGATGGATGTTTGAGAGAGAGAAGATTACAGAAGGGAGAGATATACCGATAGGGGGAGGAGGGAAGGGGGTCTTGGAACGGGAAACGCTTCAAAGGGGTTTATATATGAGATGCAGGAGGGTGACAAGATCTAAACTCCCTGGTGTGTCGATGAAAGCCTTCGTGTTATCGAATTGATTATCTCCAGTATTTATACCTCTGGCCTTATAAAATGATAGATTAGAGTACTGATATATTCAGAGAAAGGATTATGGCCATGACATGTCTACTAACTAGACGCCATCGGTCTTTACGGCATTATGAAATGTTAGAAAACAACCCTGTGACCAAATAAATGACACGACATAATCTGAGGGTCGTCGCACAAAGTACATCATTACTATCACTAACCGTGGTGCCATACCGTGACATTACATTTAGGCTACTTTAGTGAATAAACATTTCTTGACGTCTATGTACAACTTAACCTTGAATGGATCTTTTAGTTATCACAGATACAAGTATAGGTGGTACATTTTGAAAATCTGTTAATCATTTTTTATTTTTATGTTCAGAGGTATAAGATTTCCGTTCATCAAAAGAAATCTTTCTTGATTTAGATTATTTTCCGGAGCCTGTCGAAATGCAATTATTAACCGATACATCGGTTTTTCGCTCTTTAACTGCCGACACATAGTACTTGTTCCTATGCTATGAAAAACAGCACTTGATTCGTACATAATCATACTGGAACATTTCAGTAACTGTTGCACACGACACCCAGGAGACAATTCACTCGAACACTGCTATTTCACAGGTCCCAGGGGATCCATTGCCTAGTGACGCGAGGCAAATTTATCAATTTTCTCACACTTTTGTTGTTTTAAATTCAATTATTTGGTCGACGTTCTTCTGGAGTAACTACACATGCTCTGTAATCAAATTAGGATTGTATTACCCTTCCAGTCGCTCTCCGACAACGGATGTACTGTCCAATATTCATCGAGCACACTAACACACGTTCTAGATGCGTAAAGCCAACCCCTAATTGTAGATTATCGGCTAGTTTCGAACTTACATAGCTTCAGTTGCGCACATTTGCACCTGGCACTTTTGAAGATATGTGTTTAATCTCTTTCCGTTGTGGTCCATACGCCAAATCCAAATCTTACAGTTACTTATGCTTATTTAGAATTAGTATATAGTTCTTATGCTTAATGACAACACCTACTTCATTCCATATCATGCAGCATAAAAAAGTAAATTTTTTTTTTGCAAATAATTTTGTAAAGAAATACATTTTTCTTATATGTAGACGGCTCAGAGGTTCTGCCCGTTAAGAACGGAAACGCCAACGTCTTACAGACACGTGTTTTTGTCCATAAATTAATGATAGTGTCCAGCTATAATTACACGTTTAACTACAAAGAATACCTGACCTAATTCCAACCAAATGAATGTTCCGCGTACATGTAAGAGTACTGTAGCCATGCCTGACAAAACTGAAATGTAAATATAGATTATCTTTAATAATAATAATAATAATAATAATAATAATAATAATAATAATAATAATAATAATAATAATATTAATAATAATAATAATAATAATAATAATAATAATAATAATAATAATAATAATAATATTAATAATAATAATAATAATAATAATAATAATAATAATAATATTATTATTATTATTATTATTATTATTATTATTATTATTATTATTATTATTATTATTATTATTATTGTATATCAGTGTGGGAATTGTCAAGCCGTATTAAAGATCCACATGATATATAAATGATATCTAGAATTCATTTCATTTTCATGTATTCAATTTCAAATACTTTCTGCAGTTTCGATATATAATTTTTTATTGTGTTCAGTTTCAAACAAGATGTATTTTTATCTTTCTCCAGGCTGCAGCTGAGTGGCAGACTGTGTTCCTCATAGCAAGCATCATCCACTTCTGTGGCGTTGTCTTCTACGCTATCTTTGCTTCCGGCGAGAAACAGCCGTGGGCGGACCCGCCCGCTGAGGAAACATGGCGACCGGAACACACTCTGTCGGATGACGGAACCGCTTGGAAGTACCAGACCTACGGATCTACCATTCAAGGGTACGAAGGGGAGGTAAACGCTGCTTGTAATGGCGGTCCCGTACCCCCACCTTACGATCCTGTGTACGAAACCAAGGAACAGCTCGTTCAAAGGGAGCAAAAAGATCGTTACATGGCCGACGGAAACGAACGCGATTTCTAAAAACGTAGATGAATTCATTTGTCATTTTATTCCACATTTTAGGTAATAGTATTATTGGAGCGTGCCGTAGAACATACGGGTGTAGTGTCAATGTAAAGGACATCAATGAAAGGTTAAGGACAACGGATGTCATTGGACTATGGGATGCTACTGACACTTTTGACATCGAGTGCAGTCCTTTTCATCGGATACAACTGAATCATGGATGACGGATTGGTGGTGTCACTTTTCAATCTGTGTGAACAAGCAAGCCTGGCAACAGAACATCGAACACTAATAAACCGGGGAATTCGCAGCAATCAAATGAAGAAGCAGTTCTGATCTAATCTAATCTGAATCCCATTCGGAAAGTTAGCCAACATGGTCAGGAATAAAATTAAGCCGAACACAACTCCAAAGAAATTAAATTTTCTCGACAAGAAGATGCTTTAAACCACATCAGTACAAATCATCATCGACCCGTGTTTTCAGCTTAGTTTCGATCACGTGACAAATTCAAAATGGCGTCTAGTGGGATCAGGTGGCAACCGAGGTTGCGTATTTCTGATTAACTTCCATTTGTCGAGCCACAACCTTTATTTTCGTATCTTACATGGACGGCCTAATCACACTCTCTAATTCAATTTGTCTAAATCACTCAGGGTAGTATCTTTGAGCAAATGTATAACCCCACGGCTAATGTTTTCCTTCTGGCCAAGTTCTCGAATATAAAATGGGATTGGATCAGCGCACGAAGTGGAGTTGATTACATTTAGAGCTAAATTTGATGATAGCGAGGCAAGATGCTCCCCATTTGAAGCAGAGGAAGTAAACTCGAGCCTTCCTGCAGCAGCACGATGAGCAGCATGATGAATGAACATGTGTTTACGTACCGAATCAATACCAGAGGGTACATATTCGGGTTACACCGGTGTCGGGTTAATGAAAAACATGGAATGAGTCTGGAAACTGATTACTGAATGAACAATAGTTTTATTTGAAATGTTGTATTGTTAATGACTGTTATATTTGCAAACGTTACTTTTTTATTTTCTATCACAATGTGACTATGTAATGATATTATGGCTTCAAATGTGTTACTTGTGAAATTTTGTGGATGAGATATTCTAATTTATATAGTCTAGCATGTGTGCGTTTAGATATATACTATAGTTGTTAATGAAATTTCTTAAATACTTGCTCTCAAAGTAAAGGTTCACGTGATAATGTAAATATCTTGTCAGTGATTATCCAGCGCTAGTTACATCTGCCAAACTTGAAACTGGTTGTGTATATGTTCTCATGACTGATCAGGTGCTGACGTTATGTATTTCTTACCTCATCAACTAGGGTAGTGATAAGATATGACTGCTTAGAATTATCTACATCTGTAACATCGATATAAACATATCGCAAACAGAACGTTTCTTTCTCGTATATTTGTAATTTTTTGTTTGTAATTCAATTCAAGGCATAGTTGATATGAAAGTCTTTGAAATGTTCCCAACTGGCTTATTAAAATTGACTGAATAACTAAAGTTATTTTATGGCGTGTTGAAAGCTGTTATTCAAGTGAAGTAAGATTCAATTTTTTGGCGAAATGTTTTGACTATTTTTAACTAGGTAACTTAAACTTTCCTGTTTCGAGAACAAATTCGTTTGTTGCTTACCAACTTTTAGAACTTGGAAAATTAAGGTGAAAATTCAGTTCGTATGATTAATGGAGAAAGTATTTTGAAGGTCGCAAACTAGGTGACACAAGTTATGAAGATACATTGATGTGGTATATTATCGAATGTTTCCAACGAGTTAAGTTTGATTATGTATATCATATGCTCTTTCATCTATAAGTGATCTTGCCCCGAGGTTCATGTTGTGTTTGAGTCCAGCTAAGGATGAAATCTGTGATACGTATTGTTATTATCATTAGTATATCATATCCGAGCACCCTTACATAGTGAACACGAATTTCAGATATTGATCATATGATCTCCCAAAAAGGAAACGCGTTTGTGTCTATTTTGAAAAAAACTATTTTAAATGAAAGTTGTTGGTTTCATTGCGTGTCGATTCACACGGGATGAAAGCCATTTGCCAACTATGTGAAATGACAAATATTGTGCTTAGACAGACAGGTAAATATGGCCCGGAGACCAATAGTACAATGTAAAGTAGTTTTATCTTAACAGTGACATATTGTGTTTAATCTTGTTAACTTATCTTAAATCATTTTCTTTGTGCAATGTAATGGCTTTTTGAGAACGTGGCGTTTAAAAGGTTTCATAACTTAGTATACGTTAAACTCACATTTAAATAGATAGTAAAAAATAATAAATTTAATTAATATGAAATTCTGACAACCATTGCATTTCACTGTGCGTTTCTTTCTTAGGATAGCATATATCTACCATCATCTGGTGTCACAGTGTTTGATTTTACGATCCTCGTTGTTTTATGTTACCTGTGGGTATGAAATGGATAGGTGACAGTCAGACATTCATATTGACAATAACATCATTAAGGATATTTAATGTCATTTGTGGTTGAAATGGAAACTGAGAAATAAGAGTGATAATGGGTGTGTTTATGTTTTGTGTTTCGCATATCGTTTCCCATCTTCCCCGCAATGCTTTAAGTTGCACTAGTCTCTATTACTGTCTAATTTAAACCTTGCTGCCAACATGTTAAAATTCGTGTTTTAAGTGCAGTGCCCTTTACTGCGAAAAGTTGCAATTCTCTTATTGGACTATCGAAATCTTTGGCAGCGTTGTCGGAGAGCTAAGTTGGAGAAATGCGGCAAGGCTTATCTTAGCAAGTCATTGGGGCTGGCGCAAGTATAGCCCATGCGTCGGAAGATGATCGTTGCATCACTATATCGATAACGTTACTGTTGAAAAGATCATAGGATTCATGTTAAACATTTTAAGATATATTGAAGTATTAACATATTTTGTTTTCACCCAGAATTGGCTTCAGTGAAACATGAGTCGACTGCTCACAGGAGATAGTGGTGAAGGAGTTATTCTTGTATATTGAAAATGCAATCAATGTGACACATTCTCACACACTGTAAAGAAAATTACTATACTACTGTGAAGAGAATTTCTCTCATATTGTGAAGATACTTAATACTCCCATTATGTGAAAAAAATCACGTTTTACTCGAGAAAGAAGTACACTCCTAATGTCCACATCATTCCAAGTAAATATAACAGAATTTAAATTTTTCAGTTCATATTGTGAAGAGAACTTCTCCCACTTACTTTGAACTCCTCGTACAATGCGGAAATATCTCTCTCAATATATTTAGTGATCTCATGTTGTGAAGTGAAAGTGTTTCATATATTAGAAACTCTTTTTACATTATAAGATAAACGTGTTCATATTGTTTGCGCTCTTTTCATGTCGTGAAGACCCGTCTCTCGTCTCCTTCTCGTCTCTCTGTCTCTCTCATTGCTATGACAACATCACTCACAGGATAGCCGTCGATGTATGTATCAGATCGCTACAAACTCACTGTGTAAATATTGTTAGCATAACTAGATATTACCTCGATGTTGATACAGTCCAACGAGACTGCAGTTTGTTAACGAAAGTTTTAAGTAGTCAAAGGACGCAAGTAAATAAAACCCACAAGAGCAATTTAATTGGTAAATAAACCAATTTGCCTGACGTGTCTGATTTTGTCTTCTTTAAGGAGCAGACCAGCAGAAACTCACGAATGGTATGATGATGCGGAGCCAGGAAGTAGTAATATCGCTAATAACATAGGAGAGGCATGCTACCGAGCTGAGGGCAAGAACCTTCCATCACGTAACATGCACGCACATTTCCTTAAAGAAAATGTTCTGTTGAGTTATCTTCTTGAATTACGCAACAACGTTGAATGTCTTCATTGCTTTAATTTCCAAGAAATACCATCGCATGTTTTCTATCTTGGAACAGCTTGAAACGCAAAGTGACAAAGTCAATTGTAAATAGATGTTAAGGTGGTAAAGTTTATGAATTTCAAACTTGTTCGAACTCTTACGGATTTTTATCATTTAATACGGCCTGTAATTTTTCATAAACGTATGTGAAGAATAAAGTCGAGAGTAACATCCAATAACTTGCACATGCAAATTAAACTTCGAAAGATGTTATGAAAATAGTAAGGTATATTAACGTATCTTCGTATGCTTACTCTTGACCCTTGACCTATATCAATGGTCTTACACACAACTGCAACGTATTTCAAATTCCGGGAGGAGACATACGCGCTCGTATCGCAGCAATCATGGGGATTAAGCAAAATAGAGACACTCTTTCTTGGTTTTGCTTTTTCAGTAATGTAGTCAAGTCGCTCATTGTCTACATCCATTTCTACTAATCAAATATTGCCCTTACAGGAAAACATTTTCGACCATGAAATGTTTTACATGGGTTACTACATAAATATGGTTAAAACAGCTACTGAGCGAAAGTTTGAATTAGTCACCTTTTCTAAGCGAAATGCTTCAAAGTCAAATCTTCTGAATCAACTTTTGAAAGGATGATTTTTAATCTACATATATAAGGGACAGAAAAGTGGTATGCCAGGGACAATATTGGCTTCCTCAGGGGTTATTGGGGGTCATGAATTGAAAGTTGAGATTTTCTTATTGCTGCAAATCATATATGATTTAAACACATTTTCGACAAAGGTTTGGTCCAAATAGACAACATGCCTTAAGATGTAAAACTGTTAGGATACATCTTGGGTTATTTTACAAAAGCATTTTGAAATGTCAATTTCATATGATAGTCAAAATTTAAGTTTATCTTTAAATACATGACATGGGTACGTTTTTTCAAAATCTTTTCAACAAATCGCAAGAGTTTGATAAATGGTGAGTGAAAAAAAATCGATCTTAAGTGAACATCGATTTACATTATATTTACATTAATTTTGAAAGTAACCAATCAAACCTTTGTTGAGCAGCTGCACTTGAACAAGTTACGTTTCTTACCCTCAGCCGACTCTATTTATTAGATCCTAATTGATAAAATCTAATAAATTTACATCGCAGCAGTTATTAGAAATTAGGTGATGCAAAATATCATTCCAGTGTATATACAGGAAATCAAAATATTAAGATATAATGTACAGTAACGATTTAAGAAATTGCGTGTACCTGGCAAAAATTATTGAAAGCAACACGTTTTGATTTTAGTTGCTTCGAATTGACAATTAATGCGGCTGGAGATGGACAACAATCAAACATTAGCTCCCAATCATCATATGCCATAGATTTTATAAGAAATCTTGTCAAACAGTATGTGACTACATTGTGAACATGTAGTTTCAGACCTTCTCTAAACGATGATCACTCCCGCAAAAGCTGTTTATTAAATCGATGTATTTTGTAACATAGCATATCGATGAATGCAGTGTCAAATTATAAGATGTAGTATATATGATTGTAATATATGTCTAATTCCATCTCAGAAAAATTTGGAAGTATTTATTTCATAAACAACGACAGTCAAATCAATATTTAATTAGTTCAGTCTATTGAATATTTTTCCTTTGTAAGATTTAACGCCAATCATTCCTTATTAAGATAAATATCCATAAATACATTTTCGGAGAGGCATTCTCTAAGATATTGTATCCGAACCGTATCAATTTTCCAGATAATAGAAAAATAAATGTTACCCCGTGAGCTGAAAGTCCTAACATCTTCACCTTTGTATAAGAAAACTCTTTATTTCCTCGCTTCTCTTATTCCCAGATAAATCATTATATGAATACCAGGGGATTTCGATGGGATTTCGAGCATACAACGTAATTCTCCAGTTTGTGATTTATAGGAAAACATTCTCATTCTTTCCTCGGGGACTTTATTTAATTACGATCTCAAGGTGCTCCTTGAAGTGTGGTTTTATACTTTAATTATCATGAAATAAAACTTTATATCAATTTTGCTGCAAAAACTGGAAAGTAATCATTTTAGTCGGTGAACACGTGTGATTTGATCAAATTCCCACCCTCAAATAAGATCACTCTTTCGGATTTATATGCGTCCCTTGAAACGATAATGAAAAGGGAATAGCGGTTCAAACCACTAAATTGAAATTTATCGTGTTTCCTTACAAAATCGCCTTAGCCTTGACGTCACAAAAAGCTTTAGAAAATCCTGTTTTAAATCTTTCTTGTTTTCTTGGTAACATCTTTTCATTACCACCATGAAAGAGATAAACAAGAATATCGGTATTTATAATGTCACGATAATTCCTACTTCAGTTTTCGTGAATTTGTTTCTGTATTAACGAAAGGAAGACTATGCCCAGTTATTACACAATAAAGCTGATCCTGATTGGAAGACCTTTGGATGGCACTTGCGATGAAGATTTACGTTTAGCGTGATGAAATTTTGTTTGTCGATGAATGAATCTTTCTGAGATTTGTGTATCTTGCCAGTAAGGAGGAATATTATCAGCCTAATAAAAGTGAAAAGCTCGAGACATTTGAGTAGTTAGCTAAACACAATTATTTTCCAGATTCACGTGAGACTGCCGAGCCATTAATGACTTTTGTCTCCTGACTGTGCATGAAGATGAAGTATTTTCATAATTGCTATTTTTAAACTTGATAATACGAATATTCTTATAATTGAAGTTGAAGGCATGTTGAAGATAAATGGTCATTTTAAATCAATGTAATCAATCTAGGGGACTTTTAATCATAAATTTCCATTACTCGAAATATTAATCACTCTGGTTTAAAGGGAATTTTTACGACTAAGCATCCTAATGCGTTGTGCACTTTGTCAAATATCATTCACATTATTGAAATCCTTCGAGTAGTTCAAGGAAAATCTAATAATATTAATGAATCAATAAACCCATTCTTCAACTTTGAATAATTGTATTCTTTCTTCAGCCAAAATTATGTTTAACGTTTTTTTTATGATCATTGAACCCTATATGTTGAATGAAACACAGAACTTTTGGCAATTAAGAAGACATACCTAACTATAGCTAGTAACCTTCAGGGCTAAACTGTTAATTGTGTCCATCGAAATCTACATGTATGCATATTTTCAGATATCACATCAGATAACAAACCAAAATATTTCAAACATTTCTGAAAGATCATAAATCCATGTAAAGTACATGTAATAATTGTAAACCATATTCTGTTTGCTGTCAACAATCAAGAGACAATGTATCACATGTTTTTTGAAAACTCATTCAAACAGCTATTCTAGGCCCTTAAGACTAGCAGCTGTCCAACACGCCTAACTCGCTTTTACGGTCAGTGTTGGCGGTGTTACCTGACTCTGAGGATGTGGGTTCGAATCCCAGGACGGACCTGACCCGAAATAGTAAAAATTGCAGATAGTGTTATCGTATATTCAACAACGTTACATATATGAGATCAACATATTCTTATCCACGATCGCAATTAGCACTTAGATTACATCGACAAAAAAAGGCAACACGTAGACGTAGATTTCCTTTTTTGTAAAATCTAATGTCAATCATCCACTATATGTCGATTTTGACAAGTCTTATGAAATATTCTATAACCCTTTTGATTCACATATCAATCACCTTGATTTCAGGCAACCATAAACGCCATTCACAAGATTTATAGAATTAAAAATTCAAATAATACAAAGTTAATGTCATATTCTGTTGAATTAAAGGAATCAATATCATTTGATACTTATCGTTGTTTTAACAATTAAGATCCACAGTTTGTCATGTTTAAAAAAATATTTCCATCATTGACAAGATTGCCTAAAAATGCTTCAAAACAGATCCTAACTTTTTACAACCCTACAATACTTCATAATAACATATCTGTTATTCTTGTTCCTCACAATTCACAAATTCCATAACACGTCATAATTCATAAAATCTATTGTTATCCACGATCTAGATACAGAGCCTGGCCATGGTTTATGTCAAATACCATTGACAGACAGCCCTAGGTGGTGACTGGAGATTGATTTTACTCGACAGGGGATCGCTATCAGAAAATTGACCTTCGCTTAATTAAATCGGTTAGGCACTGTTGAGGCCCTTACAGCTAATATTCTAAAGTTTTATTACACTGCTAGAGGCGTAGCCGAGAGGAAAGCATGGGAGATCCGGCCTACTACAAAGTAATGAATTGAAACGCTCGTTATAAGAAAATAGCCATAATGACCCGGAACTGCTGTCATTCAGGAGGCTTGGGTTACAAGATATCAGAGAATAATGAAATTTCTATGACAGTTGTGGGAGTTGAGCGAATAAATGTATGCCGAGTTTTAAAAATGTGTTTGTCAAAAACTGTCAGAGAGGTTAGAATTACATGCTGTGATAAAATATTTCTATTGAGCTTGAAGAATACTTCATGTGTACCTATATCGTATCATAGGGAAATATCATAGGAATACATTTACATACATATATATTATTACTGCAATCAGTAAGAAAAGTATTGTGATCAGAAATAAAACCAAAAGACTTAAATTAACAAATTTGATTGGTAAATATGGAATATTAATGACATTTTATGCAGAATTTATTCATGATAAGTACAACATGATATGATATCTATTGATCTAATTACAGAGGTTAGGAACATGACATCGATAATGTCTACTTACAATTTCGTTGTATTTCAGGAAACAATAAGTCGTCACATCGTATGTAATCAATAGAGCAAAAATGTTTATCCGTATAAGTAATATACCATCTCCTCATTGAAAGATTATTCAATCAATCAGGCATAACACATCCTAAAAATATACACATATTGAAAACGTGACGGTTGTGGAATTAAAAACTAGAATGTACGTATGATGGTGTTACAAAAAGGTGCTTGTCTCTGTCAGTGTGAATGCTGGGATGTCAGATACAGTAATTTGTCTACTTTGTCAAATGTCAGAGAATGGTCGAACCTAAATCCATCAGAACAATCCGCAATACTCTTCTTTTGGCCTCTTACGTATTCCCATCCATCAAAGAGTTTTTGTCAATCACTAAGCCTAAGTCAAGGTACTGTACTTTCTATTTCTATCCAAACTTTATTAAGTGTAAAATTAGATTGAAAGTATCTTAAGGTATTTATACATCTAGCTTTGACAATATTTTGTCATTGAATATATGATTGTATATGCACTCCAGAGTAGCTCTTGTTCAGTTTACAACGAATTGCTTTGAAACTTTATATATTTTTTTTAAAAATTCATAATTTATTTCATATTCAAAATGCTATACTTCTCTAGTTCTCTAGTTGCCCTCTTATAGATATATACATGCAGAGTCTATTCCAAACACCAGTATCGTTTTTCATCATGAAATTTATTTACTCGGTGTATCAATTTCTAATTGTAAGTTAAAAATTCTAATTGATAAGATGTAGATATTACTATCGGGGCATTGTTAAGCACTGAAAGGAGAAAACGAATTCATCTAGTGATATAAACAAAGATTACTCCAATAAGAGCCATATATTCTCAGTTATCAACATTGTCATCAGGGACTATGCTTTGCAGTTTAATCAAAAAAAGAAGACTTACACTTCAGGACTTTTGAATGAGATTGTTAAAATTCTCACTCGCTTCCTTTGATTGAAAATTTAAAATTATTGAGCATCATGCTACATATACTGTTCAACGTTTGCTAAGGACCATGAAATGTATCGTTAATAAGAATGCACAGAACATTTTCATTTTTGACCAGAACTCATTTCAACATCTAAAACGTCTGATGAAAGATGGATTACATTACTCGGAGACAGTAAACCATCGCAGAACAAACATGTAAATGCCGCTGAAGATAACAAAAGGTCAAAAGTGACGATTATCGAGGCAATAACGTGTCAATAACGTGTATGTGAGCCTCTAGCACGCACTACAGCTTGACATCGTCTTCTCATGCAGCCAATGCTGCTGTTAGACGGTTCCATTCCTCTACCAGTGCTCTTTCGTGGTCCTGGTTGGTGGTTTGTGGCTATGCTTTTTGGAGAATGTTCTATAATATTCTGTTTGTTTAAGATACATGTTCTATTAGATGAACGAGCAGGCCACTCCATCAATTTAAAGTTACCCCTGATCGATGTGGACGGGCATTATCGTCCATAAGAATGAAGTATTACCGATAGCTCCAGCGTACGGTTTTACTTATACATGTAATATCTCATCCCTGTAACTAACACCAGTCATGGTGCCATATCCGGAATATCGAATCAGTCGTTCCATACCAGCTTATTTCATCTTATACTATGACTTAACGTTCTCAATACCTGCCATGTTCAGCAATGTTACCATCTGCTCAAGGTAACCCTTGTCTTCTCCAAACTCTCACCCGCCTATCAAATAAATCTTGACGGAATTTAGACTCATCCGGAAACAACACAGGCATCCAGTCATGAGCAGTCCAATCGACATTCTCAGCAGCCAACTTTCGACGTGACGGGGAGTAGGAGTTAGGGGATTCGAACACATGGTCGTCTTGCATGCCAACCGTCCTCATGCAGTAGTCTACGCACAATTTGTTTGGAAACGTTGAACCCATGCGTGGTTCGGTGATCAGATCAGCTGGGTGGCTTTTTTTCTGTTGTGTGCAGAGCTTGAAGTAAAAGAAAACGGTCATCAAATGGCGTTGTTGATCTTTCACGACCTCCAGCATGTCGTCTGGCAGCAGGACCATGAGATTCCAACCTCTTTTGAGACTTACACCGAATTCTTCCCTAATTCACGTTGTATCAGCCCTCTTTGCAGCATTCCAATTCCTTTGATTTTGATGAACAGAGGTTCCATTGAGCTATATTCAAAACCAACATTTACAAATGAATATCGGCCTATTGCATATTCCAATCCCTCTTAAAGCAAATTTGCTACTCTGGAGACATAGAAACTGTTCAATTGATTATAAGACGCATTTTTGTAGTAATTGGCTAATGGAAGTGCAACGTTAAAGACTTCTGTAAGGAACAATTCCCACATCCTGCAACAAGTTAATACTAATAGATAGGAGGACAAACAGACAAACAACTGGAGGAGGATATGGCTGATTCCTACGTTCAATATGTACGAGAAAGGTAAATTATTCGAAACATGAATAAATCTTAAGATTCACGTTAAAATCAAGTGACATAACATTTCTAGACATGGTTTAAAGAGGTTTATAAGAGGACTTCCACCGGTCCGTCAATGAAACGCTTTCTATACTGAAAGCTAATGTGAAAACCGGACGTCTGAGTGAGAGCCTTAAACAAAAAGTTTTCTTGACATTAAACTTTGCGTTGAGTTGAACCAACACCTGGTGTCTTAAGAAAGGAAACAAAACACGTCGATTGACTGACAGGAATGGCTTGTAAAGTCTTGTGTCCATTTTGAGAGAGGAAATCGACGGGGTGCAAAAACGAAATTTACAACAATGTTTCTTTTATCATTTAATAGGAGTAAAATATGTCTTGTTGCAGAAAAATTGGTTTCTCTAGGCATCTGATGTTATGTGAAAAGATAACGCACATACCCTGATGTCTTACATTACATGATTTCACAATGATTATACATCAATCAGGAGCATGTACATCAAGCCATGATGTCACCATCAATGACATCACACTCTTTTTACGTCACAAACTTCATGAAATTTCTCTTAAATGGGATGCATCACTGAACGGCGTGCCTTTGAAGATCGACATTTTACCTTGTAAACTAGTGAGTAATGATGTTTTATAACAGAGATTTATTGCCAAAATGGATTATACTTCGAATAGAGGTCGTACAAAAATGCCTATGATATTCAAGTCAATGTTCTGTATATCGAACTAAAATGGGTGATGGATAGTGATATTCAATATAAGTGCACGTTTGGATCATATATCTACCACCTCAATTATCTTTACAATTTATGGTGATTGCAAAGTGTTCCAATTATAGAGATTTTACAGATGCTTCAAAACTGAATGTAAGTTTATTGTCTCTGTCAATATATCTAACAAACTAACTTTTGGTGAGGCATCGTAACTGGTGTTAAAATGAAAGAGTAAATACTCTTCAATATATATTGTCTTAACAATTTTGTCACTCAAGGAAATCAAAATTCTATTTTTAATAAACTTTTTTTTCTGAAACCCTGTTACAAATAGGGACTTCAATCCAGGGCAATGGAAGCCCCATTGAAATAAAAGAATTGAGAAATTCGAGATTTTTAAATTGCAATTTTTGCAACGACGACAGAGACAACACGGTCACTCACCAATTCAAATTCTGATCTCTCAAAACTTATACCAGGCCAGTTCATTCAATTTGATTAGATATATTATATATTGAATCATTGATACAGTAACACGCTGTGGTTTTCACAAGATTTAATGACCTGAGAAGTAAAAACACCAAGAGGAAGGTTTCGGAAAATTTATGGTTACATGATTAACGTTTCTCCTATACTCCACTCAGTACTACAAACAACACAACAATAATTGGATTATCTTGTGCGGTGCACTCCGTTTATTCTGTACAACACTTTACAGTCGTCATCATCATCAATACATCATCATCATCATCATCATCATCACATCCCATCACAACATCGTTTAACGTCTTAATTTGCGATGATTTCAAGCTTCAATGAATATTTATTGGTCAAAACGTACTTGCAAAAAAACAAAACTGATTGAAAGCAGTCATATTCTTCAGTCGTATTGAACATAACAGAAATAATAATTTCGCAATTTATCACCTTTGTACTTTTCACCATTTAAACAAAATAATACGAACCATAATTCACGCCACAACCATACAATAACGCATGAAGAAATAAACTATAGTCATTGTTCCCTTTGAAAAAAAAAATCAAACAAACAAAAATAAGTATCTTAAGCTTAAATCACACGATGTCTCATATCTCTAAAACACCTGCTGAATTCAAATTTTGAATGAATAAAGTATTAAAACTTCAATATTCTAGTAACTAGTAAGATTTTTAATCATAATTACCTTAATGACAAAATTCAAATCGGGTTAAAACGAAATCAAAACGATAATAACAGCAATTACGAACACTTAATGTCCTGTATGACTAGCATAAGACATTTGCAATCATATACATACCTTAAGTGTTAATATCTTTTTCAAATGATTTTCCAAATGAGCCAATCGTAATCGTATACGTTGCAGTCACTGATGGTATACAATGTACATGTACAAACACTTCTTAAGACAATGCACAAATGTTGATTTGCAGGGATGCCGGATTAGAGTTGTTCTTGAATATAAAGTACTTTACAGGGGCCACTTTTATATGTCATTTTAAAGGAGTGTCGGAATGTAGAGATGTCGGTTTAGAGGGCGTGCACTGCAAAGAACAACATGAAACATTGAAAGTGGCTAGTCCTGCAGTTTATCCTTCAATATATCCATGACCCAGACTAATTCATCTGACTTAAGGAAAGGTTGAAGATTACTACCTCCGTAAAATTAATGTGTACACTGCCGGCTCGTACGGTTAAATTCCATCAAACAAACAAAGGAGATGAAAAACCGACATATGTTCTTATAAGACGAATGAATTTGCCTTGATTTATTGTCCTTTTTCTGAAAATATATCCCCGCCGGATTTTTGTTTTGTTTGAGTTGAAAAGCAATAGGAATAACCCACTCTTGAAGTGAATACCCTTGATAAGAATACACTATATAGGAGTTTAAAAATCCGTTAATGAGACTCATTTTTAGTATGAGTTGACATAGCATCTCTTCCAAATCTTGCATTGTTAAATCAATACATGAATACAACGTACATATTTGTAAAGTTAAAAGTAAAATAAAAGTAAAATAAAATATTTTATTTTAAAAATTTATTTTTCACGAATCCGTACCTAGAAATGCATTATCAATGTTAATACATGTGTGGTTTCATTATCGTACATTGGATATATTTCCCATATTTTGTTTTTAAAAAATCCGTGCTCAATGATCGGATGAGGGAAACAACCTTGAGACACTCTCACTTGACACATCTGTCAGCCCTGCGTTTGTGGATCATCGTGATAACTTTACAATCGGTGGGTTGCATATTAGAGTCTCCACTCACATACTTTTACAAGTTTATTTAGATAATTTATGACGTTTTTATCATTCTTGAAAGATGTGGTGAGGTCGGTATTATCAAAATTTCACAATCATATACTCCCCTTGATGAGGACAGTCAACGAGAAGTGGTTTCTTGTAAGTAACCCGACGTCAATACAATAGTATAACCTCATCACCATAGAGGAAGTGCATTGATGTGAACACATAGATCGTCATTGTGTTGATGGTTAATAACACTTGAGCCTGAGTATCAAGCATCGAGCTGTCCCTTGAGAAATAGATAGACACAACTTGTTGAGAAAAGTTATGGGAAACGCTTTGAAAACCTTTTGGGATTCATAAATCAATAGAACTGATCATAGAGAGCTTCAACCCCGATCTCTGGTTTCTCATTATTATATCTTACAAGTGAAATATTACATTTTCTGGAAGGTTTAAATCGAAATGCGTTACATTATCTTGAAACGAGTGTTCGCTGGCATTTCTAACATTTTAAGTCGTCTTAATAACGTTAGAATAACGTAATTTCTTTTTTTAACCAAAAGAAATCTACATCAAATGATGTTAGAATTATGTGTATGTTTATTACTGTGCGAATGTGATTGTCGTCGGGACATGAGTTGACAACGTACCGCAGTCATAACATCTCAAGAATTATAATACTGATATTGATGGATAAAACTGCTGTCATCGAATATCATGAATCAAGCACATGGTAACAAATCCACTCCATGTTACAAGCATTATGATACATAATACATATACATAACATTCTAATTAAAGAACGAATAGAATAAATAAGTGATTCAGTAAAGATTTTTCAGCCTCAAAAGTTTTATGACATGTGAGAAAAGAAGAGACTCACATAAGCGTCACAATTCCCTGTTGAGTCAGAACTACATGTAACTTTTCTTCCTTCATCAGGTGAGGGTGTAGACAGACAAAGTCATCTTCACCTGAGACACGTACTTCATATTGAAACTCTGCTATGAAATTAATGGTTTCGAATAAATAAATTTATCGCCCTCTCCACTTTAACAAACGACTTAGATTCACGATCAAGGATGAGATTTCCCTGATTACATACAAAAACTTAAAACATAAAGTCTATCAATCTTCGCGGGGTATTGAGTTAGATTAAACTGTATTTATATGACAAAATCAGTGCCTTGTCAAACAACTATAAAGCGACGATTTTTCCTTGATTGTACTATCAACCCTTTGTTTATCTTTAAGTGTTCCCCATGTTACTTCTACTTGACATCTCTTTAGATAACAACATAATGTCTTTGGACGTTTTGTTTGTAATAATGTCAATATTTCACAGAAACTAAGAAAGATTATGGATTATGTTAACCATTTTGGTACTGGGGATGAATAAATTCTGATTGTAGACTTCTAAAAAATGACAATGAACTGTGTCTGTAAATGGAAGTTGAACAGATTAAATGGCATGTCTATTTACTCCCGAAACCTGAGTAAATCTGTATCAATCTTCAAACTTCTCATTTTATGAATATCCATCAACTGTCAGGATTTGTAGGTAACATAAAGAAAATGATATCTACCAAAAATAATAACACACGTGGGTAATAAGGTTTGATACATATCAGCTCAACCTAAGCCAATATGGTCAACCTTTTAAAAAATGTATTATAATAATAACTAAATGCATGAAAAAGGGAGAATGCACTAACTTCAAAATCAGGCAGTGTGGAAAACAAAGAAAATACACGGGTATCACTTCCATCATAATGTCATAACAAAAAGTCAGAAAATCAATATCTTATTATCATTTGCATTTTCCTTTTTGTTACCTGATTTTGAAGTTGAACAGATTTAAATGGCATGTTTTAGTGAGATAGCAAATCAGCTTCATACTGAAAGCATTTTCTTTAGAACACTTGCGGAAAGTGTAATGGAACAAGTTTACAGTTATCTCAAAAAATGCATGGACCTATCACTGTTATGCCAAACTCATATGTGTTAAAGGTCAAATGTAATTCTACTATTCCTCTGAACTTAATTTTGGGCATAAAATTTATGAAAAGCTACAGTTGAAGCCCTTGAGAAGAAAAATAATAACATGCACTCCTTCAGTAATTGAATAATTAATATGCGAGGTTATAGAAATGAATAGAGAACATTCTCAGGACGAAAATGTATATATAAACGAATAACTGGACGAGCCAATGGCTGATTCCTACTTTTGGAATTAAAGAATTCGGATGATAAATATTAGCATGAAAGGAACTCAAGATTGACATGTAAAATCCAAGAGTAACAACCATGGTACTTGCCTTGTCACTAGAAGAATTGTAAGAGTACTTTCAACAGTCAGTTATTGAAAACGTTTTCTACACTGAAAGCCAATGCGACAAATTAACGTGTGAGTGAGAGCTTTTATCCAAAAGAGGACACCGTCTTCTCGTCATAAACTCTCTCAGAGCTGAACTTACACTTGGTGCTTGAGTAGGGTGACAAAAGGACATCGATTACCTGACAGCTGAAAGCAGGTGATGAGATCTTGTTATGACCGTCTTTCAATCTAATGTCTTCTTCAGATAGGTAACTTTCCTTGACATTCATAGGCTTTGTCTGGTAACTATCGTAAAGGTTGAAAGGTGATGTGTCTATCTTAAGAGAGACATCGACGGAGTTGCATAAAAAGAACTTTACAACAATGTTTCTTTTTTATTTAAGAAAAGTCACATATGTCTTGTTATAGAACAATGAATTTCTCTCTGAATGTGGCGTTTAAAGAGAATATTATATACGTTCCCCTGATATGGTACGGGACAGGATTTCATGACATCATCAGTTACTTGCCCCACAATGCAATGACGTCACCAGAAATGACATCAGAATATTTTGATATCACATACACGATGACGTATCAATTCAAAGGCATACCAAATGCAAGTCGAAAGTAAAAAGACATTTACGTTGAAAGCTAGAAAGAAATCATTCTGTATGGTAGGTCATCATCTACGTGTACTTGATTGATTAAAAGGCACTGTAGAGTTTTTTAAAAAGGGACATACATGTCCATGTATGGGCTGCTCACAAAAGTAAAGCGAATGTTATCCATTGCCAAGCAATCCTTTTAATCAATAAACGGAGTCCTTAATGAAACCTACCAAGTTACGCGAATCCATCTTCCTTACTCAGATTAGTGATCACATTAAAATGGCCGCACGTATTTTTGCTTGATATCTTATAGTTTATTCTCACATGTGTTGATAACTATCATTATCATGTTGATGTATAGATTTGATGAAAGAAGATAATGGGTGAGATTTGCTATCTACACTATTATTCGATTTTCTTTTATAATTTTAATGTTTTGATGAAGCCTTAACCTTGCTAACATTTTCTTCACAGTAATCTCCGAGTGGTGCGCGTTAATCAACTCATCAAAATATTGTTGTTATAGTAAGAGTAAGCCCGTAAGGAACTGATAGCCGTTGATATTCTAGAAATTGTTTTACTGTGTTTTAAAAATCGTCGCTTTAAACAATGATCTTAATGAAAAATTACGATTATTGCCACTTAATCCTGAGAGAATTTTCAGACGCTTAAAACTTTAAGTGTATATTCTCTATCACTACATGATACAACCCAAAGTGTGACTGAGTTTTCACAGAACCTGTGATTTATTTTATAGTTTTGAAAAAAACAACCCATGTTTATATTGAGTTGATAAATGGAAACTTTTTGTTGTCTGTTGTTATTGTTGTATGTTTTTTATTTCGTTGATTTCAATATATTTATATTGAAAATTCGAAACTTTCACTTTCCTACTTACAACCATCAGTCTTAGTTCGTTAGTTAGTTATTATGGCATCGTTTCACTAACGTTGAAAGTAAATCTGGTCATTGTGTCACGAACATTCCAGGGATTGAATTCAAATTATGACAGGTCCTAACGGTCTGAAAGATGTTGAATAAGATATCAAGACCGATCAATAATGCAATTTTATGGACATCAATTATATATATGGTATTCGTCATCATAGGTGTGGGGAAGTTTATATCATTCCTTACATGCACTCTCATGCATTATATGATCAACAAAAATAACAAAAATATTACAAACTCATAAAATGCAGTTAAAGTACTTTTGTTTAAAACAATTCAAGGAAATTGATATATAATACAACTTGCACTTCATTTAAAATCCAATTTAATTTCAATAGACATTATTAACACTATTAGACATTCATATCAGCTCGTTCAAGTTGATTTCATCAGCTAATTTCAATTGGAGTTTCGAATATACACAATGATATCATATTCGATCTTTATCAAATAAATACCTCAAGTCTAAGCAGAACAATCTCGTGATCTCAGCTGTAACGAAGAGATCTTTTAAAAGGTAATTATAGTATAAACAAGAATCATATACATCTTTTTGTAACAGCTGAGATTGCATTTCCATGCTCCTCACGAAACTACATTAATTGCGATAAATGAAGAGATATGTTCAATGTGAGTTGTTTTGTTTAAATACTCTAAACCGAAGAGGACAAGCAATACAAACAGACAGACCGTTATTGGTTATTTCTACTCTTTATCCTTCGGTGTGAAATCTACTCCACAACCCAGACTAATACATCTGACTTAAGGAAGGGTTGAAGATTAGTACCTTCGTAAAATGAATTAAAACGCTGCTGCCTCGTAAGGTTTGATATAATCCAAAACGTGATGAAAAACAGAATTGTATTTTCCGCAAAGACGAATACATCTGGTTTAATCTAGTGACCTTTGTCTGATGTTGTTATGCTAATGTTGGATTTTGATTTATGGAAATAACTATATATGTAAGGTAGAAATAACTAAAATGTAAATTTTTACAGGCGTTTATTTAACGCCTCCTTCTAGATTGATAATATAAAATCCTAGACTGATTAACCTGATTAAGTTCTGAATAGTTTAACATCTCGTTCATCGAACCAATAAAACGAGAAAAAAGGGAAGACTGAATGGTACTTTGGGATAACAAAACATTTCAACAACACTTCAAACGCATGTTATGAAGTTATCGTTTAAGTTCCTTTTATATTCGATTTATATTTTGCAACTTCAAAACATTTTTGAAGAATCTCACAGAAATGTTACCAAAATAGATTTTTAAATCCCCGATGGTATCACCTAACTCAGACCCAATATTTCTTCCTCCATCGGATGAGAGTGTTTTCTCCTGGCAGTCTCAGTCACCCTCACCTTAGACATGTAATTTGAATTGAATGAAATCCTATCTCTACCGTGGGACAACATTCTACAGTGAAGTCAATAAGTTCCTTCGATATATTAAATGTACACCTCTATGACACATCATGCCTCGGTGTGATTCGCCATCAGGCATTCGATTATGCTCAACTATAAACAAACCATATAATGTACAAACAGAAAATCCCTGTCTCTCCATCAATCTTCTTAACGAAATAATATTTCAGTTGAAGATAATCTTTCGGCATATCAGGCCCGGAAATCTATGCCACAATCGGTGTTAAGTTTTAATCATATATATGACAAGATAAAATTTCTCATTGTGCAACTAAAATACTATAAACTGTACTTCGATATACTTATGTTATTTTGTTAAAGAGCCACTCCGTGAGTTGTTGGAGTCATGTATGCCAAACTTAATCAATGGTGTCATTTGATCGCTAAGTATCGAGTGTTACCAAAAAGATACATTTTAATGCTAACTGTTTTCTTCACAGTGACAATATGAAGGAAGAACGTCGCAATTATGATCGAAAACCGGACAGTGGCGCGCGTCAAATAGTCAAACGTAATTTTGGAATCATATCTAAAACAGCCAGGAGTGCATTTAGGAGTTGATAGTGTTTGTTAGGTTATATAACTCGTATCCATGTATTTTGGACGTGATATCTACACCTCTGTGCATTTATATAAGGTTGTTTTTAGATTTTCATGGAATTATTTGTCCTATATATGTCTTTTGGACATGAAAAGTTAAGATTTTTTTTATTTTAAATCACCGCATATGGCATTTAGGTTCGTATCAAATTAAAAATAAACAATATGTTATGAAAATCACTGAGCGGCTCTTTAAGTATTCTTCAAGGATTATACTTATGTTATTTTGTTAAGCTTCACATGTACTCTATGTAATTTCAGACCAACATTATTTTTTAACAAAATATTACTTAGTTTGAAAGGAACAAATCCATTTGTCTAATAAAGTGTAATAATTTTAGAGGAAATCTCACACCCATGCAAAAACAAGTAATCTGGTCACTGAGTAAATTGACCATGTTTTGTCCGTGAGCTAAATGCAAGGCTGATTGAAAGCTAAAGAGAAGGGACAGGCGTTTCAAGTATTTTTGCAATAACGGAGCCGTTTATTGCTTTTAGTTAAGTGAATTTGAAGAGATTAAATCACGTGTTGTTATTTGTAAAATGTTTTACTTTATTAATTACTGATTCATTTGAACGTAAACATTTCATGAAAAACCTGAATATCGTTAAAACAACAATGAAACTTTGATAGAATTACGCACTGACAACAGCAAGTCAAGGGTGTTGTGATTTTATGATTACAATTTTGGCTTGTAGTCAGAGGTTTAGTTTAGGGATATTCTGATGTCTCGGAACAATTCTCAACAATTAAAACGAGAAATACTTCTGTTTTTACCTTTCAGGAAATGTGATGTTTTACCATCAAGGGATGACGATGCGAAACCAGAGACCAAACTACAACTCTCTTTATCATACCGACGAATTTATGAATTCAAGGATTAATTATTTCCCTAAAGGTTTTCAAAGAGTTGACCATAGCTTTTCTCCTCTGTTTGTGTCTATCTTATTCTCAAGAGAGAGCCCTATGTTTGATACTTCGACAGAGTTATTAACCATCAACACAATTACGATTTCTGTATTTACATCAATAAACATATCTTCAATCTTTGAATTGGAAATTTCCAATATTCAAAAGAAAGTAAGAGATCACGTTACTATAACATACACACTAAACAAAATCTGACTAGAAAGTTAGAAAGAAATTGAACAAAAATACACTCAGCATAATCGTATCACAGGTTTGCTTGTTTCTGATTTTGCTTCACTATTAATGTTTTTCGCAAATAGCGAACCATTTCAATATAAGTTGGTAGTAATCCTGAAGCATCCCTTATGTCAAATGTATTAGTCTGGGTTCGAATGTAAACTGTAGGACGTGTAATCTATCAGGATGTTGTATAAACTGAAGATCAATTGAAAGTGGTCACTTATCGTTTTGATACACGACATGAAGTACCACTTAAAGGTGTATTATTCCTTAAGACACTGGATCACTCAAAATTTCAAGTTCATAAACCAGTTTTACACTTTTACAACCCTAATGTAGCAGGGAAAAACAGTTTGTATTCCAGGTGTCACGCGGTTCGAGTGTGCATCCTTTTTCCCGGCCGCCTCCCATCTAATGTACTTTTATGAAATGTCACCAATTATTGTATATATCGAAAGTACATAATTTATGTACTTTAAATTCATGTATCCATTTTTATCATTCATGTCGTTATTCACCGACTGTGGCTATTTTCATATGTTTAAATGTCATTTTCCTGTTCCATTTACCAGCCTTTTTGCATGTAGCATTTCAATGGCAATGCTCATGTTATATATAATTATATCTTCTTGTAGAGGAGTTTCTGCCCTTGTAATGTACTGTATCCCCAATATTTGTGGAGCTAGGGCTATTTTAGCTTAGCAAAGAAACACAACCTAAGTTTCGCCGGAGAATAATCTTAATCAAATGTAGATGGCTTTCCCTTACGTCCGCACCTTCTCCATAAATACCGCTGGACCTCTTACCAGGGGTCAGTTACGAACTGGTCTTAGCTTGGAGAGGACTCTCTGCCCTGCTAGGGGTAGCAGGCACCTGAATTTGGGACCAGACTGGGACAATTTTGAAGTTGGATAGGTGAGGTCAATATTCCTTTATTTCTCTTCCTTTTAAGGCTTACAGTTTACCTTACCATCTCTTTATTTTTATAAGTCCTACTTAACTTATCTAGTGGTCTTATTTATATACTCGCTCAAGTAGTGATTAGGGATATCTACAGTACTGTGTACTTTAGATAGCTATTTGTCGTACCCAGTTTTCGTCTTGTGTAGACTGCATATAAATCACTTTATTCACTCATTGCTTCTCTCTTACTTTTATTGGCTTAATTATTCTATTGTTTTATCGTTCTGCCGGATAAACGGGTCTCGTCTGAGTTTAGATTTCGTTACCCCGTGACACAGGTGTTTATTTTAATATTGTGTTTACATTTATAAATTATATATTTTTTAAAAATACGTTCGTGCTTCAACACATTCCTAAACGCAGTTTCTGATCGAAATCAAAAACTGTATGTGACTTCTGATTTATAACCTAAAGTGACGCGTACTAATCTGTCAGAAGGTTTAGTTGGTACTTTGACAAGTCTGTAAAGCGTATAGAGTTGTTCAATCAGATTCAAACCTTGATATGTTAACTGTAAAGTTTAATGACTGGATACCATTTCGATGTTGTAACAATAATGTGCTATTGGCAATACAGTTTAGTTTCAGTTCAAGTTCATTATTTGTGCTGGGCACTCCAATAGCTGTTTAGGGTTATCTTGCATCCAGAAGTAAGCAAATATAGGCCTTCGTGCGGATATGAAAGGCCATGTTTTTCTTTTCTTTTCTATTCTATCCCCAGATCGTCAATTATCATCCGTATTTGCCATTGGGGAATGCAAGAAAAATGGCGATTTTTCAAAGAAGGATACATTTAGTTCAGCTTTGTATGGTACGCATATTGGTTAGTTTTAGCAATTATGAAGTGACAATTTGAAGCGGCGTGTAGGTCGGTTGCGCCCGTTCAACTAATTGTTATTATTATGACGTCACACTCGTTGAATAACTTGCTCTGATTACATAACACTCGTTAAAAGAGTTTCAACGGGGGACACAACACAAGTTTAAAGTAACCAAAGTTATGTCACAAAGATATTAAGAACACGTACATGTATATAAGAAAAGCAATTATTCATCTCTGTGACTCGACTTAGATTTAAACCTACTGTAAGCAACGTTTGTTGCCGACATTCATGGCATAAATTTTACACAATTTAATTTTAGAGAGTGACAGCCTTCTTTTGACGATTAGTCTATATAACAGTGATTGCATTTATTGATTGAAAAATGAATGACTTTTAAATGCTTAACAGCAAACGCATTTGGTGTTGTAGTAAGAGGCTTCATAACCAAAAGAAAAACAAGCAAAGTTGGATTGTGCCTAATTAGTGCTACAGATGATACTTTTTCATCTGTAGTCCATCGTAATTTTGAGTTTTGACAATTCCTTATTTCAAGTAAGCTTTATAAAAATGAAAATGTAAAATATTTTAATTTGAAATATTGAAACATTCTTTCGGATTTGTACTAATGCTTGTCCTCATTGACCTATAACCTGTACATTTACATCAAAGTAGAAAGAAACTTGATATTTCACCATACACCAACGTCTATTGATCAATGGACATTGTAATAACACGTACGTTAGGTATTAGGGTTAATCACTAAACCAATTAGAAACCAATTCACCAGGCAATAAAGTGCCAACGTAGAGACACGATCATGTAAAGATGCTTTCGGATAATTCCACGATTATCCAACTTTGTCTCAATAAGTAGAAGTAGAGCTATCAAAGTGATTGAAAACGGCAAGTATGTAGCCTTCAATAATCTGCTCTCACAAGTTCTCTATAAAGTGTCTGAAGTTTCGGATAATTGGTTGGATGTTTTGATGATTGAATGAATTGCTGATAGCATGCGTCGCTCTGTCGTTTAATCTTTGCCTGATAACTGACTAGAAGAAATAAGATTCAATGCATCGTTAACTCCTTCGTAATAATCTTTGAGATTGCTTAAGATTTGATAAACTTGTTGTCTTTGAGGTGTTTTATCGCTATCTCTTTACAGTTGTTCAATAAGATATATCAACTCCCCCGTTCATAGATATATTTGCGACATTATAACCTCAGTTAAAAGTTTCTATTTCGCATTTATTTCCAATGAAAAAGGCATTACGGTTTTGGAATGTTGGCAACTATGATATATGATTTACCTTTGTACCTGGCGAAAAGGTATACAAAAACTTATAGAGAGGTAAAACTACATCGGATTACAAATTTTGTGTGAACAGAATCTTGAAAGTTACCAATTTATTTTTACATTGGAATGTGACCTGTAGTAGATGTGGATGGATTGGATAGACCTGTTAAAAAGAACAAGTTATCAGAGGCTTCAGTTTAGAGATTTTGTCAGTTTAAAAAATGAGAACTATTGCGAAACCTCACTCAAAAGTCGTTCTTGTGTTAAATGTGATCAAGAGTTAGAAGTATGCAGTTTTTCGAAACGGCTGTAATATCTCTGAGATATTATAACCTGGTCAATTGCTGAGTTGAATTATTGAGGCTAATAATGAAAACTGAAACATGAGGGATCGTGGTACAGTTCAGGCTTAACAGACTATCTCTTACTACTAAAGTACTAATCTTTATTGGAGACACCTATATCTCATAGATACAGCTACATTTGTAGTACCTTTACATATGCTCGAGATATGTATACTAATAAAAGACATGATTCAGACAATTTTTTAACAATTGATAAAGTACTTCCCAGTGAAATAAATCGTATTTTTTACTCTATAAACAGAACAAAGGATAAACATAAATCTTTATGAAGGATGAAGACAATTTTTATGGAAAAACAACTTCTTTATTCTGTGGAAGCGACGTTTCAACATAGATTCTAATGTCGTTGTCAAGCAAGTGCCTATCAGAGAGACAAATCTTTATATTGATTATATATTATCGAGGAGTGGTTGATGTTTTCCGTCGTTATATATGCAAAGAATAAAGCAATAATTTTGATATTATTTGATAACAAGGTATCTGAAATCAAACATTCGTCTCCCTCTGGTGGTATGAGTAGACTCAGGTTGCAGCCCAGATTAACGATTACTGTTCCCCGGGAGCCATTTGGGAATCATGAATCAATTCAGCCTATCTGGAGTGTCGAAACTCTGAGCTTGTGGTAATTATTCATATATTATCAAGTACTGATATTACAGATTGAGTTAAAGGCACTTTTAAAGAATTGTAGGAGCCACATTGGCCAAACATTATAAATGGTGTCATTCAATCGAGAACTATCGACTTATGAAAATATAATTTCAATGCTTAGTGGTTCAGAATAATGAAAATATTACATCAAAACTTTAGATTTTGTCCAAAACCGAACAATTATCCCAAATATCGCTTGTAATAAGTTAAAATAAATTTTGGAAACGTAATAAAAGTAGATTGGTTTCTTTCATAATTGTTTAAATATTATAAAACTAGTAATTACTTAACTTGGATGTTCATTGTTTTTTAATTCTGCTATAATGTAAGGTTTATGAAAAACCAAACATGGCCATGTATTTGACATTCGAAGATGAAAGAGAAGTCGTAACCGTTGATTGTCTTTAGAATATTATTTTGTTAATGCTGTGTAAATATCTCGGAAAATAGGTCCGTGACATATCTTGTTTCTTTTAAATTATTTCTTTCTAATATGTTGTCTTCTATTTAAAACATATTAAAACTTATTTTCATTTATTTTTATAATCAAGCACGTCTTTTAAAGCTATTTTTGTAGAGATCATTATTGAAAGTGTATCTTTAACATTGCAGATAAATTACAAAAGACATCAAAATAGTTACAAGAAATCATTTATCTATTTCATGAATATTTCATTTATTGGAAAAAAGTATATTCAACTATGAATGTTTGTATTTGTTTGTTTTTTAGATTTAATTTGAAAATTTGGACATTACCCCATTTTTTAAAACAAAGCCGTTAAAATCACCATTTCTCTGAAAAGAAGGTCCGTGACATCAATTTTTTATTTTTGAATCTTGAAGAATACATATTCAGCTTTCAGCATGGAAATTTACAGCAATTTTTCATTTATTTTGTTTATTGGCTTGAACCTCTTTAATGCTGTGGACGATGTATTTGTATGAACAAGATGCAAGTTAATGGAAAATTGCAGGGGACATCCGGAGAGAGATATGCATTAAAACGTTAATATTTGCGAGGAAAAAATGAAAAAAAAAGACTACGAGATTGTTTCTTCAGGACTAATTTGAATGTGTAATTAACCACCAATACCCTCCGAGCAGCTTTTTATGCTGTCTTCTAAGATAACATATTTGGCTTCGAAATGAGAGTATCTTAATCAATGAGGCAGTAACCAGACTGATTTTTGTCATCCAAAAAAGACATCAATAACGAATATGTTGGACATCATGATTGCGTTTTCAATTGTTTCTGAAAAAATGTTTGCCAATGTCGACTATCAGAAGGCCATTGTGGTATTATATACCATTCCATAACAAATAAAATAATATCAAATAATATATTGGACATCATGATCATAGTTTATCCAAACACCTACATGCAAAGAAATTTTTGAATCATGAACGTGTACTTCATAAGTACCATAGCAATGTTGGTAGTAAAAGATACTTAGATAACATGTCAAAGGATGTTTTTGTTTCCTGCATTTGGTTATCCAGACAAAAATTATAATAATAGTAAGAACAACAAAAACAATAATACTAGTTAAAGCTTTCCTATACCCCGCGAATATCAATGACAGGGCATGCTCAAAGCTCACAAATTGTATAATACCCTGAAGGAATAGTGCTTCGCAGTACCGTACAGTAGGTCCATGTAGAAAGTTTGTTTTTATAAGAGTCGTCAGTGGTTGCCATGTTTATGTACCTTAAAATTAAAAACCCTGGCAGTTTTTAAGGGTATAATGAGACTGAAATTGAAGCTGAGATCAGAGATTAGTGTTCCTACAAAAGTAATAGACTTCATGAATATCAAAGTATCTCCCCCTGGTGATGGGAGATGACTCAAAGCGATTAGCAGCCGAGATTAACAATTACTGTTTCTGAAAGACATTTTGGATAAATGAATTCTTTCACGTAATCAGGAGAGTCCCAACTCTGGAACTGTGATGATTACTGATAACCTATCATTTACTAATGATACTATTTAAGTTTACAATCAATTAATGTCAAATCCGAGTTCATATTTTCTGAAGCAGCTGTTTTTATATTTAAATATTTCATGGCACTAACTTCAAACTGTATGTTAATATCTTTTTCATTTTCTGCTTTTGTAAAATGAGTAGTAATAGAAGACGTTTAGCACTTTCATCTTAACACTGGCCTTGCAGCTTACATAAAATGGAATCATAGCCCCGCAACAGATGGACAATGTTTGAATAATTTCCATTCTTATTATGAAGTCACTGTCTTGAAAACGTTGAAGTGAAAATACATTGTTCAAATTTGAATCAAACGGCAACATTACCTAGACAATCATCCGTAATACACGTAATCTAATTTGCATTATAAGACCAATTGTTTATTTATCATCTCTAAAATTTATGACGGCAGAAAGTAGCTTCAAACAACATTGTGCTTTCTTTTCAGGGCTTTAAAATTTATATAAACCTAAAACAATATAAACACGAAATATTTATTTTGTCATTAACAATTTATTCAAACAGCACATTTGTTTTAGAATAAAACAAGTAGCGACAGGTAAAAATAAAGAAGATAGTGACAGGCAATTTCATAACAACAATCAGACTTTTCAAAGGTCAAGTTAAACCATGCACAATTATGAACAATGCGTAATCGCCAAGAGAGCCTTCGTATTTGACAATAAACCTTCACATCTATGTCAAACATAATTATTAACATCTTAGATTCGATTACAGATTCCATGTTGATAAAACGAAATAAAACATATTTAAAATTTTAGCAACACAAACGTTTTAGCTACTTTTATGGATAAAATTTATTACGTTTTCAGTCGTTTCTAAAAAAATGTGTGCCAATGTCGACTGTCAAACAGCCATTGTCGTATTATATACCATTTCATAACAAATAAAATAAAATATATCTCTGAAACAACAATATATCGATACAAGGAAACTGTGTGTCACATATATACAAACAATAGTAACATTGATGTAACAATTAAAAGTAAGATTATTTGAAACTTACCCCTGACATCCACTGCCTGCTTTAGTGGCAAAGGAAGTGTAGATTAAAACGTTTATCAAAACAAAACATTGATAATCTATTGCTCAATTATCACGATCAACGAATGTGATCTTTCTAATGTATTTAAAACAAGTTTAACAGATAATTTATTTTCTAAACAAGTTAAGATGGAAGTAAAGTTTAAAAATTATGATTGAGTACGCACAATAGAATGAAACATAAGAAATGGATTCAGATTAAATTGTGCTGAAAAATAAAGAATAACAACAATGAGTGATAAAAATTATTAAAACATTTTAATACCTTGTTAACATTGTTTAACAATAAAACGCTAGAACAATACTGACAAAACAATTTTTAGTATAAATGTGTGAACTTTATGTTTAAACACCTTATCTATTGTACAGAATGTATACAATCCAGAAACATCAATAGAAGTGGGTTTTTTTAAACAAAAGTTCATATTGGTTTACATTGCTATTTGTTTCAGTAACATTATTAAAAAAACCCAAATAAGCTGATAAAATAAGATTGTAATGAACCAGCATAAAATTTTAAATAGCTCTTTCGGTTGTTCTGAACCCTGTAATATTTGTACTGTAATGTTTGTTTAGTTAACTTTCAAAATAAAATATAATTGCAATATGACTTCTTTTAGGTTCCTTTTAAGATCGGATCTTCATTTCTACAAATTTTTGGGAGTAACGTATCCCTCCAAAGGTCCTCCAGATTACTCCTTCACCGTAGTTGGTGTTGTTGTACTCGCCGTTCAGGTTTGATGAATGACAAGCTGAATACCACCAGGCTCCATGGTACTCTTGTGCACAGTTTACACCCTTGAGAAGGTCGTTGTCAACATCTTTTGTTGGAAATTCCATTTTGTGATGTATTGACAAATTATCTCCTGAAAAAGAAAAGAATTAACATTTTCTTTACTTGAAGAACATTATTTAAAGGAAACAGCGACAAAATGTTCTTTGGAATAGAACATTAAAAGATCTAATTTGATATTTCTATCGTGTTTATGTTTTCCTTGATATCTAAGCTTTGTGTGTTGATTATTGACTGAAAAGCAATATTTATGTTCTTTTTGATTGTTCTCGCGTAATAATAGTTTAAATACATTCCTCTACACGTGGCAATTCATCCTGATATGAAAAGTTAAGCATACCAATATCTATTATGTAGAAAAAACTCCAAGATTTTTCTAAAACAAACAATGAAAGAACTAGTCTTTACCCGCAGTGCCATTGTACCCGCTGACTGTCATTTTACACGTGCTACCCTCGTCTCCTATACGGAAGCTCGAGTAGGTTGCGTAGGCTCTCTTGTGGTCGAAGTCCTCAACGTCAATCTTCAGCTGGTTTTTCTTCTGGCTGGTCAGGTGGAAGATGTTGTCATTTCCTGAGAAAATATTAATTCATGTCATTTGCATTGGTTAAATGCTTTGTATACGTCTTGACTAATAAAACATTTGCAAAATTTCACATGACGGAGAATATAATACGAAACGTCCCACATGTCACAATAAAGAAGATGTTATCAATAGAATCTTGTCATTCTTAACTTACACTTAGTTTCTAATGTGTACCATTACATTTGAATGTAATAGAATCTGCTACTGTACTTTGATTCTAAAGCTTTCATTTCAGGGACTGTGTTTAATATATTGTCTTACCAAATATCATACACTGTCCTCTATTTTGACTGATGTGTATTGTAATGATTCTACCAAGATGCCACAAGATGATTGAAGGGCAACATGGAGAGCAACAGATTTTGTTCATGACATCATTGTCTACACAAGTTCTAACATTTCCTTAGCCCTTCATCTTTAGGTCATATTGATAGGTGGTGCCACATAAAGTAAAAACCACCCACCTAGCCAAAATTCATTCTTTAGGTAACCAAACCGAATTTATACTCTTGCCAAGTTCTGTAGAATGTCTCAGATCTGATCGACGTTGAAGAACCTTGCATAAAGAGGAAAACAATTTGAATTCAACTATAAAGTGGAGATTATAACAACCAGTTGATATACAGGAATCCGGTACAACCTGCACCTTACACAAATGAAATGCCCTACAATATTGTGAAAGAAGCATATTGGAACGGTAAAAGCCATATAAATAGTCTCATTTAGCAAATAAATATGGTATTGTTAAACACATCCCTACTAAAAGGGCAAACTAAAAGACATAAGAAAGACACGTATTGCTAGATCTTTTTCCAAATGTTTAAAGGCTAAATTATCTAAACAAATCAAATTGCTTTTAATGTTATATTATCTGCTCTTAAGGTGACAGAATTTCATAGAAAATAAGTTTTTAAATTAAGAATATTATTTTGAGGTTTTGAAACTTGATAATTCTGAGTAAAAATAATAACTTTAGGGAACATGTAGTTACTAGAACCATCATCTTTCTAAAAATGATATCTTTCAGAAAGTAAATCAAGACTCGATGAGTCCAAATTCACCTTGAAACTAGATGCATCAACAAACTATATTGTTTAAAGGCAATCAGAATTTGTAGTACAAAAATAATGATTTTATGAATACTCAAATAGTTACAAAGCATATGTCAATAGATAAATTATTCTTGAATACAGGGTAATATCTCGAGCTAAAAATGCATAAATAAAAAGAAATTTTGTTAACATTGTCCATCTTTGATTCAACAAGGCAAAACTTAGGCTGATTCTCTTAGATATAATCTCCTCTCTGTTTGGTCTGATGTCGTCATCAAGAAATGCATCTGAGAATATGGAACACATTCGACTCTTTGTGGAGTAACTGACGAACACACATGGTGTGTACCTTAGGCAAAATATCTCTCACATTGATACATGTTCCTTGTCTCTATTATCTTCAGTCTAGCCCCGGACGTGGATACACTCCTGAACTTCCAGTGAGAAGGTTGAGCAACCACAATTAATATTGCTGTGGTAAAGATGGTCCAAAAGAGAAGAGCATTTATTCCACCCATTGTTGGTTCAGTGTAAAGGAACAGTTTCGTACAATTCTGACTTTCTTGGCTTCTCACAATATACTTCTCACAGTACCTGGCTTCTGGCTTCTGGCTTGTCACTAAACTGAATCACACGTCTCAGTACCTATTCACTGTATTGCTCCCCATGTCAAAGTACCTGTCGACTCCTCACCAACTTGTAGTATAGTTCTTTATACCTACTTGACTTATCACAACAGTGTCAACACTATATCTCTGGGGCACTTATCGTCTTCCGAAGTCTAAATGACTAATAAGCATGACTTTGTTTTGCTCTTTGTCAAATAAAACTGCCATTCCGTAATCACAAAGTGTACCACCTGAACTATCACCGTTTTTGTCTCAAGTCTATTGAACACTAACGGTAGAAAATCTATAGCAACCTATCAAAGTACAACAAGACCTTCGCACACAATAACAAACTTTTAACGTAGACCAATTTTGCAAAGGGGTTTCATACAGTTGCATGTAACAAGGTTATAATGTTACAATCAGGCGAATTATCACTACAGACATTACACTTTTGCTGCTAAAACAGGGGAGGTTTTTCATTTACCCATTTTTTATATCTCTGGATAAGGTTGGTCAGTCAACTGTGAACTAACACATGATGTGATCCCGTACACCACTTTGTTTCTTTAATTACCTTCTTGACTCGACATTTATTTTTCATATATGAGATGAGTCCTTGCCATTGTTTTCTGGTTTGCTTTCTTTGGTAAAATGTCCTGTTTCTTCTTGCCTGACTAAAAATGTCAGACTAGTATTGTTCCTGTGTAACGTGTTTGTATCACATCTCCAGTAGTAATGTTTCTGAAGCATTCCTTGAGTTTGCAATCAAAATAACGATGAGTTTTTGGGTTTTTTGAGTTATGAGAATTTTACTTATGTTCGTGAAGTGAATTGTTAAGTAGCTTTAGTTCTAAGCTTACTATCTTACACAATATTGACATAATTATAAATGTCATAACTCGTCTATCAGGCAATAGGCAATGATTTTGAAGAACTTGCAAAAACATTTTTTCTGCTTGTACAAAGTTGGATCGTATTCACTGCAAAACAAATCCCCATCAATTGAAGTGTTTTTTTGTGAAACGGCTGTTTTCTCCTAACGCTAGGGTTGTCACATGTGCCATACATTTCCATTAGTCGGCTGAAGCACACTCCGGTCAAAGACACTCGCATAATATAAAGTGCATATATGAGTGAGTTTAACATAAAAAACACACCAAAGCGACCTGACCTACTTTAGATATTCAAATCCTTATGTATTCATACTAGTGGGTTTCTTATCCAATCTATTTCTATCCTATAAAATCATATACCTTAGCTATTCTCGTAATCATATCAACGTCTGATTGGGACTTGACTTAGCGTCATAATCTAAATGTTTATATTAATTGCGGTAATGGTTTTAATATGCAGCGTTTTCTTAATCTCTTGTTGTGTTCATTCAGCTGAATGGAAACCAGTTCTGGGATGAAACACACATTAATGTTATTTAAGTTTTTTTAAACACACATTAATTGTTAATATGAATTGATTCAGAATTCCCAAAGGATATCATGTAACTTAAAAGAAACGGTGTTGGAATATAAGAGAAGTCTGTAATCTCACAGGAGCCCAAATCATCCCAACCTTTACAATGCAATTTATGTCACTTGCTATCAGTTCTCAATAATTAACTCATTAGTTTTTTAAATTCAGTAATGGACCTGTATTGTGCAAGTATAAAACATAACATCTCTGGGACATCAAAATATAACATAATCATGATTTTCAACATTTATTAAAACAGTATTGTTACACTATATGACAAACCGTTCATCATTCCTAAAATATTCCCACGGAAATCTTTACGTTGCACCAGTCTCCATCACTGGCAATTAAAATCTCTGTGTGCAGCGCCCTCTAAAGCGAAAAGTTAAAATGATTTCTCATTGGACTATCGCGATCCGTCGCGACGATTTGCACAGAAACGTTTGGGATTGAGGCACGTATATGCCATAAGTGGAAAGATTGATTCCTGAAGCCTTACATTGGTGTTCAAACGTGTAGGGGAAACAGATCTTTTGTTGAACGAATCGTCATTTTTGAAAAATAAATACTTATACTATAATTATGCATGTATCAAATAGTCTCATACGAGTTAACTATTAACTCTTTTAACTGTTTAACAGATATTCAAATTCCGGTATGAGGATGACCTCTGTAACCTTCTCATGATTATCACATATACTAAAGTTCTAAGGAGGAATTACTCATCGATTTTCTGGCAAAGATAATTCCTAGAAGTAATAACGTTTATGCACATTGTGAATACTAAAGATCACTCTAAGAACTTTGTTCCTCTTTTGGAAACCTTTTACACTTACAAACATAATGGAAACAGTCGACTTTCATAAACGCATCGGCAATAAATATTTTATTTGTTTTGGCCTTCCTTACGTAAAAAGCGCAGAAAAGTTTTGTTCAATCAATTGTCGTGTCTTTAAGCAAATAAAAAGGGTGAACCCAAGGGACCATGTAAGTTAGTGATCACACCTTTCAGTAAGTTTGAAACATGTTTAAAATGTTTAAAGGTTTTATTCTAGTTTATAATTTCATACATGTTAATGCTGTGGACGATGTAGTACTGACTATTAGATACAAGTAACAACACAACTGGCGAATAGTGGACACATAAAATCCTGTAGGTTACGAATATAAAAAGTTTCATAGTCGTTGTTTCTGTTGTTTATTTGATTTGAGAAAGACCAATGATAAGGTAAAAGACAAAATTATTTCTCCAGGACTGATTCAAAAGTAATATATGTATGGATGAACAATGTCCAGTCCTATCTTCTCCTTAACGGCTACCTATTTTATCCTTTTAGGTAAAATAACTGACAAATTCCTTTCTTAAAGAGTGGAAATGTAACCAATTATCAATATGACATCCGAAGATGAAACATCTGAAATTAAATTAATGAAATCATCAACTTCCTTGGAAAATGTGCCTCATTAAGGTATGGTTTGTGTTCTTGAAAAGTATTTCACTTCATTAATTGTAATCAAATTATCCAGTTAAGCCTCAAAAGAATTGTAAATTATATTTTTATGAAGAAAATGTCAAATTGAGTTTCTCTTTTTTATCGTTTGCTGCTGATTCATTTCACGGTCTATTAAGTTTCCATTTCTACCTTAGGAGCCACCTGTCTAAGAAAGACCTCGTTAAACTGCTGTCAAACTTTCAGTCATAAAATTAGATAACGTTCCTATGTAGATGTGATGCTTTGGGCATGATGTAAGGCATGTATCACCCTTTGAAGAAGTAAACTGGCACACTGAGAACATTATTGCAATATAGATAAAATGTTTAATAAACCCTAAAGAGAACGGTCGATATGATTAGTTTTTTTGCAATTACAATAAGTAATATATTCCTTAGATAAATTATCACTTCTGTTGCTAGAAAACTCAAAAAGCAATTAATACATGTCAGAGCACATTGCTCTTTAAATCAAATTGATCCACTGAAACATTTCTCATAATTGAAATGGACATAACGTTTCAGAAATTAGGAATTGCATTAGCATAACTGACCTGAGGGCAGAGAGAGCTCTTTTAATCGATAAATGTTTCAATCTTCAGACTTGTTTAATGAAATGACATTGACTTTCTTTTTTTTTGTTCTTGGCATATATCTTGTTTCATCTATGTGAAAAGATCTGTAAACACTTAGTCCCATCAAATATATACTGATGGTAAAAAGTTAAGCAACCCTGTATTTACATGGTGATATCTTTGTACATACTTTGAATTTAACCCTCGAGTTTTCACATGAACAGGCACATGAACATGTCACACAAACACAACAGGGAGAGTCTAACCGTATCTCATGCTGCACGTGTATCGTGAAATCCCCGAGGGAACTCGGGACATGCGGTAAATGAGTTTCTTAAGTGGTGTTTCACTTGTCATTGCACTACTAACATGGCACGAAACAGAATCTCAGACGCTTCCCGTTTGCAGATGATAGGCATGAGAGAGGCAGGCATGTCTTTGAGACAGATTTCTCAGCGGTTCAACGTCACTAAATCAGTGGTCAGCAGACTGTTGTCCAAACAGACAGTGACAGGAGATGTGAAGGACAGACCGCGTAGTGGTCGACTGCGGAAGACCAGTGTGCGTGACGATCGCCATCTGGTTAGAATGGCGAAAGATAACCCCTTCCATTCCGCCAACAAGTTACGTCAAGAATTGACACAAGCCACGTGCACAGGCGTTAACGTCTCACGTGAACTGGTTAATAAACGGCTCTTGTCAGCTGGATTGAGAGCTCGTAGACCACTTAAACGCCCACGTTTAACACCGAGGCACATGCAGGACCGACTACTATGGGCTAGACAGCGTCAAAACTGGAACATCCGAACATGGCGACGAGTAATTTGGACTGATGAGTCAATTACAATTTGTACGTTGCTGACGGCCGTCTACGTGTCCGACGAGCAACCATAGATGAGCTGAACCCGAAGTGTGTCCTTCCTACTGTGGCTGGGGGTGGAGGGTCCATAATGGTGTGGGGTGGTTTCACTTTTGATGATAAGGCGGATATCAAAGTTGTTCAAGGAACTATGACAGGAGTCAAATATCGTGAACAAATCATCGAAAACACAGTTATTCCATTCGTTCATGCCAATCCAGCTAAAGCATTCATCTACCAAGATGACAATGCTCGCCAACACCGTGCTATCGTTGTTCAGGAAACCAAACAGCAGCAGCGAATTGAGTCTCTTCCTCAGAGTCCAGATCTCAATGTGATTGAACACGCGTGGGATGATCGGTAGGCAAGTGAATCAACCTCTGACCAACTTGTAAGAGCTCAGAACTGCTGCATTGGACGCTTGGAACAATCTACCAATGAGATTTATGCGTACTCTGGTTCTGTCGATGAGGCGACGCTGTCAAGAGGTGATCAACAGTCGTGGTGGTGGTTACACCCATTATTGAGGGTTATCATTCTAATTTGGACTTGTAAAAACAATGCTATTACACAATACTCTTGTTAAATTGTGCGATGGACAATGAAATGACAAAATTGTCCGTTGAAAGTTTGTCTGTACATCCAAACTTTGTGAGAACCTTTTTTGTCCTAAATTGTACCATTTCAACTTTATCCAGATTAAATCTTAACCATGTTGACTAAATGGTGGCCTGTGATGAATTTTGATACCTTGAAACCATTGGTTTGCGGATTTGACTTAACCAATACATATTTTTACACACAATGCGGACATAATATTTCATTCATATTCAATAACATCAAATATTATGGGGTTGCTTAACTTTTTACCATCAGTATATGTCGTGGTGTTCTGTAGGTAGACTGAGTGCCGCAGTTAGCTTATAACGGTGCCAACTGATTCATTTCTAAAAGGTTTTCTTCTTCTGTTTCTACATGTAGGCGACTTATCAGCAGTTATCAGTTAATATTGAGTCAGTTGTAATATTGGAGCTTTGAAAAGCCATTAGATTCCATTAACCCATTATTGTAAAAAGTCCGTGGAACACCAAACCCTTTCTGTTTAAAGGCACTAGTGCACGCTTTTACGGTTTAAATTGGCTATTTTAAGGTCAAAGAAGACTTATGCATTCACTTAAGCTTTCTATCGATGCAATGAAATACTTAAAATTCTTTAAAATTGACCTGCAATCAACAATGAAAAAACTTAGACAGCCGCTGTCGGCTTTGGCATATAACAAATCTAAGGTTATCTATGCACAGAACGGATAAATTATAGACATTTGAAAGCGGCTGAACTATTATTATGTGCAGCTGTTGAATTTACCTAAACTCTGAACTGAGAACAAATAATGAATTATGTTTTATGAAAGCAATGTTGTAAATAAACCGATTTAATAACACAGCATTAGCATTGCTATTAGATTGACCAAAGCGGCTGCCCTTTCCGCTTTTTTGGTTATAAACAAAATCTTAATATTTCCGATATCGTAGTTCATGCGGATTTATTGTAACGTAACATTAAATACTTCCGGTCTTTAAAAATCCACTTTACTACCTGAATACGTAAATATTTGTTAAATAACTTACGAGGTAGATTACTTGAGTGAGGATCTTGAATAATATCGAGAGATATGCAGTATCTGTGCATTCGTTGTATTTAAAGAAATATTGGTGTGCACTAGTGGTTTAAGTTCACTGGAATAAGAAGACATTTTACTTGTCTCAAACAGGTTTCGTCAATCGATTCTGACCCAGTTTCATATCCAAACAATCAATTACATTGTAAGGCACGAAAGCAAGTAACAATTTCATTTGTTCAAAATATCATTCCCAAATCGAACTTTAATCAGTTTTGCTTATATATATTTCATTAATCATTATATTCGTATAATTCAACAAGAAATCATGCTCGCTTATTTTTATGGATATATCAAAATTGCAATCGAGCATATGAAGGGACTTCAGGTCTAGAGGTGTCAGAGAACATCGACCGGTCCCCTGTAGAGGTGCTCGAACTTGGATCCAGCCATCTTCTCTCTGTACATCTTCTCGAACATTTCATACTGTTCTACAGTAAACACGCTCTTCCAGGTGCCAGCCTTGCCTGGAGTATAAAATCAGTTAAATGTTGAATGAACACACTCTTTACCTAACTAACGATTATTAACGAATTTTGAGTAGCATTCGTTCACAAGAATTAACAAACCAGTTACCATTGATGTCCTTTTTGTAATTTTATTCTACAGTTACAAACGATACTTTCCATTGAAATAAAATTTTGCTGTCAGTTTCCTACAAAGCAAACTTTATATGAGCCATATAGCGAATGTATACTGATAATCAAAATGAGCTAATTTCAGATCTTACGAGCGTATCACTTTATTAATGTTATTATACATGTATGAGGCTTCGGAAGTGCTCCGATTCAGGACATGGCTTTTTTTCGAAAGTAGTTTTAATGTTTATAAAAAAAGTTTCGACAACACAAAATATTTTTGATAAATATGTACCTATAAGGACAAGGGTGTTTAATTCCGATATTTTATTGAATTAATGTGTCTGTAGAAGTTTGTAAAGGGTTATGCAGCTGAACTCGATGCATTAACTCCCTAGCTGTAATTACAGACTTTAGGGACGTTAATCTTTCAGCAAGTTTATCCTAGATTTTGGAAGAACTATTTTTCAGACACACTTGTCTTACAGGCACTCTCGCACCTTTGTTTATACAAAAGAGAAGCATTTAACTAACAACTAACAAGAAAACCTAACTCATGTTAGTGACAACGTGTATGTTTTATGGGTCACGTATTTCAAATATTTCGAAAAGTACTGCCTGTACACGAAATCTAATTTTTAACACAACCGTATATTAACGATTTAAACAATTTAACAAAATTCAACTATTTCAAAAAAATTTAACTGTGTAGCGCGGCGCCAATAGTTTAACGTAATTTTGGAAGTTGATCTAAGGCATAAAATATACAATTATGTAACGTGTACTTTAAAACAACAAACTATATCATGTCCCTCTCAATCTTGAGGACAGCTTATATCACTGGCTATATACTATCTTGACTACAGAATTTTATTTGAGTATGATAGGCCATAAGTCAAAGTAAATGTTTGAAAACAAGATTTACATCTTTGTAAATTAATACAAAGACATGCATCAAAATAAATGTAAACGTTGCCTACAACGCATGACAACATTCATTCAGGTTACAGCGATGAAAGAATGAAACATATTTTACGAACGATTTAATCACTTTTGTTTAGCAAAATAAACAAATCACGATAATTTTTACTTTCCTAGTTACAATGCATTTATGGAATTGTTTTATGCCACATTGCAGCGTCAGTTGAAGAGAAGTTTAGTACTGAGCGCCATGCAAGGAAGCATCATATCCCTTTTTGTTACGAACTCTGATCAGACGAAGGTGAAGAGCGGACGCGCTAACATCTGAGCTACGTCCTCGGTTACATCGTTATGCTACACTGATATGAAGACAAAATTTACTTTAGGAAATCATCAAATAATATTCAAGAATACTAGCCTCCAAAACCCATTTAAATCGTACCCTAACATTTTGCCTCCTTGTATTCAACTTCATTCGGAAACACATCTTCACATCCGTTTAGATACAGAATATTTTTCTGATATCATCTATATTTAATATTGTGATATTTCAGTTTCGGAAACATTTAGTATCTGCCTGAAATAAGCATTTGCAGATGTCCATAGCCTTTTCAACAGCACTTATTCATCGAGCAGTTCTTTCACCTCGACAAATACAAATGTAACCGATATTGTTCTATCTAATGATTTCTTATCACCTTTTTTATAATGCAGAACACCGTCTTCAGACCACTCGTACTCTCGCTTATCTTCCCTCATCCGGTCAATGTGACATTTCTCCACTATCTCTCGTAACAACTGCTCATCCACGTCAAAGTCGAGAAAATCTCGAACCTTCCTCATTTCTCTCAGAGGATTCTGTAATTGATTTATAATTATATAACATAATATAATGATAGAATACATTAATGTGAACCACAAAAATGTACCTTTTTATCATACCACTTTACTCACCTTCTCGTCAGGTGTAGCTACCATGCTGCCAGTAGAGGGACCCAACCTGGACAAGTCGACGGAAAGAAGCGAGACCCAATTTGAAACGTTCTAAAACCTTCCTCTATCTCCCACTTTGCCTTTCGTTCCGTCTATACCCTCTACCTTTCGAACCCTTTTCGCCCTGAGCTGTTTTATCTCGATTATCTGCCACGTGTTCTAAATGACTGAAATATTGTTCAAAATACGTTAAATACCGATACTCGATCACTTAATTTACCCCCTTATTATCAGTTGATGTTTCTAAGTCTAAGTTCTAAGTGACAGTTATGGTAAATTTGATTTGAGTGTATGCTCGTATTGTTATATCTATCTGATTTAATAATATCACATAAGTTAGTAATAAAAATTTAAAAATTTCAATTAAAAAAACCCAACATGTTGTTATTGTTGTTCTTAAATCAGTATTTTCATGCAATATTTCAGTAGTTGGAATACTTTAAACAGAGCTTCTCACTGTAAAACCTTTGCCCAGTATATGCAGTTATCATAGTGTGTGTAACTATCGCCAAGGACACCTATGGCCTTGTGAATACCTTGCGTCTTTCGGCGGAAGTTGCGAACTCATGCTAAAAGTTGTTTTTTTTAAATAATAATAATAGCATTCTTATACCGCGCATATATCCATGCCCAAGCATGCTCAAAGCGGCATGAGTATTATTACTCTGGAGGGATAGTATATTCGGTGCTGCCGATTAACAAGCGCGACCGTATAGGTCCGTACTTCCCCCTTGTTCAGATACCCATTTGTACAGCTGGGTGAACTGAATGCACAGGATGAGACCCAAGTCACAAAATTTTCGTGTCGATTCGAACCCGGGTCTCTGGCGTGAGAGGCAAGCATGCTAACCACTACACCACTGTGCTCCAGCATTTTCGAGGACGATGTTATCAAGGCTCGTGTGCATCAGAGGCAAATGTGATTAAACTAAAGCTGTCACACATACTGATCTTCAGTATTAGATAAACAGTATTATCATTAGATTTGGTAAAACTGAACCTGTTTATTACACCCACCTCGAGCACCTTCTCGTACTGCAGATAGTGAACTTTCAGGTTGGGATGTGACTCGATGTCTCTCTCCCAAGACCGAACATGGTCGAACCAGCTTCCCCAGTCCACTTCAACACGAGTTAGAATGTCAACAAAGGAGATGTTTAAATATTTTTTTGCTATCTTTACTTGCGTTTTATGATATACAGGCAGTCGTGTCACTGTCAAAATAAATATTCATTTTCTGGAATATTTTGTTGTTTATTAAAAAAAATTAGCTTTAAATAAACTAATTTGCTTAGAAAAGGAAAAAGATGTAACATCGTTCAATCGGTAAAGTTTATCCTATAACTTTCCCAAAGGCTTCTCTAATACTCACATTTTCCTTCCAAATCAGTTGGCAGCCAGTTACAGAACTTCCCCTTGTATTCCAAATGTGACTGGTCGATATAGGCCCGATACAATGAGACACAGGCATCTCGCGGGTTCCTTAACAAATAAACTACTTTGATTGGTTTAGTTTTCATGTCGGGCGGAAGTAGCCTGACTTGAAGATGAGTGTTGAGTATGCGCGGTGAGGGCAATTTATCAAGGTCACTTATTGACTCATATTCAAGCATGTGCTTCTCCTTGAACTTCCGGATCGTCTCTGCCTTCTTGTTGGCCATCATACTGATCATCTCCCACGACCAGTGAGTGCCTGCAAATGGGACCAATGGGTTAAATTTCATAAAGAATACTCACTAAGGGTAGGTATCCTCTGCCTTTGGTGTTCTTTTTATTTCGAGAATTATCAAATTTGATTACAAAGAGTTTAAGGAAATCGAAATTAATTAACTCGACTGAAATTGTAGTGTATACATTTCGATACAGTAAATGAAAAATTGATTTAAAAGTAGAATTAATTTGTGAATATTTGATGTTATGAGTTATGAAATGTAACCCATTCAACTTCCTTACACATCATGTACGTTTAAAAATCATACGTTCGATTGCGTCATGGTCGACAGTCAGCAAAATCTGAGGGGAATGCTTACAGAGTCATTTCATAATTTTAGAAGAAAGTCAGTCAGATTTTCATTTATTTCCCATGAATTCAATTGAGTCAATGAATCAAATGAATTGGAAAATGCACTGTTTACAGCTGCGAAGTGTGAAAGACCAACTCCAATGCCCATTCGTCAGGGATGTGTGACATTTTGAACGAACAAGACTTTGTTGAATCTGTTAGATTAACTCCGACGCACAAAATACCCCTTTTGGTTGATAAATATGATCGGAAAAGAGGAAGAAACAGTGAAAGTTGTGTACATGAAGTGCAGATCACAGAAGTTGAAACCCTCGGACAGTGTTATTGAAAGTATGAATCCAACATAGCGGACGCACAGGATTTTCAAATAAACCAGGCGGACACCATCTATGCTTAGCTTGTAACACAGATGTCCAAGATAAGAAGCGATATTAAAGAATGACAGATTTCGAAATTATCCTTTAGAGTAGACTATCTGAAGACTAGAATAGAGAAAGTCATCGACGATGTCAAAACTGAAATTGGAAATTACACTGCAGATATAGACTCCAAATTTGTTGAATTTGAAAAGAAGATAAATGATCTTCAAAAGGCGAATAGTGACGCAACAAGATCGAAAGTGAGGAAATCAGTCGTTTTTAGAAATGTAACATTTCTCTAGAAAGAAGACAAGGATAGTCGTGTTAAAAGCTGATGTGACTTGAGACTTTAAAGGTATTTTAAGTACGCTTCGTGAAATCCTTGAAGTAGGGGCACGTAACTCTAATCTGGTGTGCATTAAAGTATGGGTCGATGAAGACGCTCGTCGTGTTGTCATTGCATGTGTTTGTATTCTACATGGCAAAGAAAGAAGCATTCAACAAAGCAACAAGGTGATCGCCATGATCCATGATGTTATAAAACTGGAGGACGTAAATGTCAACAACATTGATAGGAAGACCCCGGGGTATATACAAGGATATCGTCCTTGCAACGTTCGACACTGCATAAACCGTGTTGTCAGATCTGCAAGGGTGTACTAACCGTAAACTTAGTCAGGTCATCTAAACCATCTAAATGGGACATACGGATTATCTTAGATGGAATGTGTAAGTAAAACAGCCACTCCTTTAGCAATTCCCGAGTCAAAGTTTACAGTAACCAACATCATTAGGGAGATTTATCAGAGAATTCATGTCTCTCTGTTATTCTTTTGTTTATCAATAACGTTACCTTAATCTAAAAGCTGCTGTAGTCTCCATACCGTAATTGATATATGTCACACTGTGTTGATTTGGTATTGCAGACAGAGCATAATTTCAAATGGTGAAAAAAAACATGTACATCTTAAGGGTTAAAAATTCGTTACACGGTGATTTGAAAGGATGTATTGGACTGTAGAACCCTGATTTTTTATACTGTGTAGATGTGAAGGCGTTCTTTTTTGGAAGCGGGGAAAACGGGGCCTGAGCTCTTCAGTGGATCACTGTTTCTTATCAATGTCAGTATTCTGATCTCGAGACTCGTTAAAAGTAAAGATGTTACCTGCTCTTAAGGTCATTAACTATTCGTTTAACATATATGTAACACGTGATATCGGGGAATATTCATTAAAAATCATTCATTGTAAACATACATGTTGTTCACTAATGGTGGAGCTCTCACTGATATTATATACTGTTACAAATGGAATATTTTATCATCTATGTATATATTCCTGGAAATTACTTTAAAAGGTATGAAAATATTTAATTCAAAACACTTTAACCACCTGAAACAGATAGTTTATAAAAAGAATTATTTAAGATTAAAGCGTTAAAGGAGCACAGGGTATGTTGTTTGGTTCAAATATGTCAAACGTCATAAATGGTGTCATTTGATCGAGAAGAACTGATTGTTTCCGAAAAATTAACATCAACATAGTGACAATAAACAGATTAGATTCGAGATTTATGATAAAGAACCGGACAATGCCAATGAGTCAAACGTTATTTTAAAGGGATACCTACTGAAGACAAAGCGACAAATATAGGTTGGTAGTGCTTAACGGGTCATTTAACAAATATATATGTAAATAGAACCCAGAATTTCGACTTCTTAACATTTATATGGCCTAAAAATACAACTGAAAAGCGGAAAATAAAATTGTTAACAGTTAGGAGATAAAGATGTACTTTTAGAAAGGCGTTTTAACTAAAACCATTTCATAAGGTATTTTGGCCTTTATCTAAGCCACATACAATATTTGTGAAACACTTTAAAGATGACGGTAGCAATGTCAATAAGTATCAACACAAAATTTCTCAAACCAAAATCATCTACCTGTTCGTGGCCAGGCAGCTATCATAACGTCCTCATCTCTGAGCTTGAGATTTACCAGATTTACTATTCGGTTTCCAGGTATTTTAGGTGTCACTAAGATTTCTCCGTCTCTTCTGAATTTGATTGTATCCCCACCCTTGTCCTCTATGTATACGATATTGGACATCGTCTTACACCTGAAACAAACAGCCACCATCAGACTTTACAATTATATCAAATAAAATAGTTTCAATATGTACAACGAGACTAATGTTGATAGTTACAAATATTTACAAACATAAAAGAGTACCAACATTTACGAATATTTACAAACATATTAAAATGCATTAATATATCAAATATGATGACAAATGATACTCATTGAATATATCAGATTATAAAAAACATATGTAGTAATCAATAACTGTAACTATAATGAAGGTGCGATTCAGGAAATACTCTAGAAGCAAAATGTAGACAACAAGCTCCGATTCAGTTTGAATAAACTTTTCAGCAAGAGGTTTACAACTCCCCCCACCCCCAATCTTACCCCTGTCGCTTATTATTTTTTCTATTTTCTACGAAATCCTGTAGAGTTTGAAATTTAACGCAGGTGATGTTCTCAATTCTATCAAGCCAGTGATTGTTTGACATATGAGACTCACTTCTGTCGTGTTAAACGTTAGAAATATGTTCATTTCAAGAAAGTAAATTTTTTCAACTGTTTTAAAGAACATTCTAAGCGCTTAGTTTAAAACAACGTCCCTGATTGGACAACTAACTTTGATTACAACTAATCAAGATTCTGTATTTCTTGCCCAGGAAGTGCTTCGTTTATAAAATAGGTTACTAAATATAGGATAGAAATGACTTGAGTACCCTCGTTGGCCAGATGAATGCATAGTTCCTGATTGAATGATTTTCCAAGATTTCTTTCATCATTTACATGCTACGACACTTCAATCAGACTGTATATTTCATCATTTGGGGAACGACCGGCTGAACGGTCTGCAAAACGAATCTTCCAAAACCAGACCAAAAACTCGCAAACATAATTTTAGGATAACCAATAATAGTCTTGTATCATATATATCAAAATTAATTAGATACGGAGGATAACTCTCGCGTTCTCATTGTGATAGTCCATACTTAGAATTCAAAAGAGAATGAAGAAAAATGTGACGTGATCGTTAGAAAGGTTACGTATAATGCAATGGAAAGCACAGAAGAAGAAAACCTGCAATGTAACCGTTGCTGTAATGTGATGTGAAACATGCAAACGCCGATTACAACCAGCAATACATTGCCCTGCAACCGATCAATGTTCTCCACAGAAATCAGAATTACCTCTGAACACATCAACCCATCCAGAACGGACAATTAAAACCACAATGTAACATATTAAAAAGGAAAAACAGTATTACCTATCTGTCTGTTAGCCAGGCAACTAATATCAATAATTGCGACAAAGAAAATGAGTGCATGCAATCCTTTTGACCGGGCTCAAACTTGTTACTGAGTATATGCATATGCATGTACCTACGTACATGGGTTGCATAATAATGCTTTTCCTGAAATGGCCTTGACCATTGATAGCTTTTGATAAGCTATAGATTGGCTTGTGCATGGTATCGCATAATCGTCGTACATATATTGTATATGAATATATAAGTTTGCCATCATGATAACGTCTCGAAGAGAGTTTATTTGTATTCACGGCCTCCTGGCCAAAATACAAAATCGTATATGTATCGTTGATTTTCGTAATTAATTATTTAAATGTGATGATCATATTTAATGTGCCATATTTTACATATCTACATATTTGTTAACATTTAATAAAGGATGGTTTCTCACCAGTTTCGGTATATCTTTCTATATGAAAAACCTTTACATGGTCGTCATATGACTAAAACAATACATAGTAGGCGTTCGAATTCGAATGTTGATTTCTTTTCTTGTGAAGTAGCCTGGTCCAATATATTATATATTATGTCTAGGTGATACATAATCTTTAACTTCAAACTTTACCATAAACAGTTGAGTTAGATATTTTTTTACTGAAATCACTATACTTGATAAAAAAAGAACGTGTACTTTTTCATTTTCGTCTCATACAGAATCGGCCCTTATTTGAGAACCATTTAAAACTATTGGCGCTGTTTTGGTGTCACTTAATTTGGTTACTACATTCAACGGATTTGTCTATAAGTTGAAATATTGGAAATCAAGACCTTTCAACCTTGAATAGCCAAATGTATATCATGATACCATAATTTAATTTTCTCCATCATACGTCTATTTTTCGTTTTGTGAGATAATCACTTTCTTAATACGATAATGCATGATTATTCAACTTTATCTGTGCACCCAATTTATCACATCTTTATTCATTATCCTTTTTTTCACTAAATCAAGCACTTTCTGCACGATAATGATAATTGGTCGTGAGGGAACTAGCGTGACGACTGACTAAACATGTATGATCATCGTTTAACCTACATTTACACCCCTTTTTTTATCATAATTGTCATGTTATCAAATCAAGATTCTTCTGCACGATAATGATATAAGATCAAGACAAAACTAGCATGATCGGCGACTGAAATATATCTACATAGAGAGGAGTTAAGGAACGATTTTTTAAAAATTTGAAATACTAGTATTCTTTTCAACAGCTACATGTATCATGAAACGATCATTTCCACCTAACTTTTGTCACTAAATTTGCCACTCAATATCAACACGATATGTAACATGAATCCAGATCACGCATATTCATAAAAGCTTTTAAAATTTTTTTTCATGTAACTTGATGTATTCACTTTCAGGTACAGACAATTGTGACTGCTACAATAACCTTAATAAAGCCTTTAATCGATCTACCTTTGTAAACATTATCATGTAAAGTTAGAAAACAATGTTGACAGAGTTCGGTCGACTTGAACTGAACTTACCCATCTAAAGACAGTAAGGGAAATCCAAGGACACAAATAACGATGACTTAACGGATTATGGGTTTGTAGCTACGGCAAGTTTGAGAGAGTTGTAAACATTGACATTAGAGTGATTAAGGTCCTTTGTCCTTAGATTAAAAAAATTGTTTTCCTTACAAACTATATTGTTGGATACGCAGTATTTGGCTCTGATATGAATGTCGACCTGCTGAAATACGTTTAACTACGATGTATTTCCAGTCGCTCCAGTTTGACTGTAAACAGTGGGCAAAGGGAGATAAGTTTATATTACACACGGAACTGGATCACTTATCACTGTTGCAAAGTTTGACAAACTGAGTAAAATACAAACAAAATCACCATATACATCTTGTCATAATTAACGAATCGATATGAATTTCTAATGAATTTTATAAATATATTCATAAACAATTAATCTTTTTATTTGAAATGAATATTGATTAAAAAGAAATTTAGCCATCTGAATGGAATAGCAGACGAAAGAATCGATAAATATATATAAATGTACAGAGCGTCACGTTTCATTTATATCTTGCCTATAACAAATAAATGAGGAAATAAATCTGACGACAAGAAAATACCACAGGCCAGGACGTATGAACCTTACAAAGAACCACACAATGCAGTTGAATGTCACAAACCATATAACAACGTCGCTTACAGGAAAACGAAGCATTCGTAAAATAACTCAGAAGAAGTCACTACATTCGTTGTGTAAATGAAAATAACTGTTTATTATTTAAAGAATAGTACTCCCGGCAGAATAAAAAAAATGACACTTTAGCTATTATCAAGCTTTTTCGAATCTTTGCTTTTTATAAGAATTCTGAATAGACCCCCGTAGCTTTATATCTTTATATGTGAAAACACACTAAAATTATTTCATACTGGGGGCACCATAGGGATATATCCAAACTTAAGGCGATTCGAATTATCAATCTAATGTAAAGTAGGAGAAATAGATAAGTAAGTTCATCTTGGGAGTCACCACACTCTTGATATACTTACCCAATTAAGCGTTTGTATAAAGCTGCAACATCAACACATGTGTATTAATGTAATGAAAATAAAGACATTGTGAAATCGCGACATACATGTACATTATTTATCTCCCTAATGAAAGATTTTTACCGTAGACGGGCGCGGAGGTTTAACGCTGCTTTCAAGAGTATTTCCCTTATATCGCGGCAGCTAGTATTATTGCAGGGAGAAAGCCCGCAACAACGTTGTGTCTGTGTACTGCGTTAAACATGCAAGGATCAACTGGAACGTGCGAACCATTGGTGGTACTGCGTTGAAATTCAGTGCAGCATTACACCCTAACCCTACTGCCTGCGTAACAGTTCTCTACTGCAGACAAAGTTGCCGAGCCACTGGCGAGTCTGTACATAGAAACCGAGCAAATAAAGAAGTCAAATGATAGAAAGCAGACCTAGGTCGAAGAAATACACAAAAGAGAGAGCAAAGACAAAAAATAAGGTTTGCAAAACAGGTTGATAGTTGTTTTCGGAGCTGCAACAATACAAATCTGAAAAAAAGAATACTTTAGTAGATGGACGTATACATAAAAGGGACAAAAACATTTTTGTTTGTAATTTTTTTCTTTTTTTCGAATTTCCCCTTATTAGCATTAGTTATATGCCAAATGTATTATTTTCAAATTAAGGGTCAGCTCATTACTCAAACCGACAATGAGTAGCAGCGAAACCACGGACGGACATTTTTGTGTGAACACCTTTCAGTCATTTGAGGTAGGGAATTTGAGTCGCACAGCTTAACCGGTAATGCTGCATTCGTTTTGAAATTGCTTCTTTTGACTTAAAATATTGTCTTGCAATAGGAAACATTTATTTTCGTTTTCATAAGATCACTTTCCCCCCTAAAAGCATGCTACTGTCCCTTTTAAAACATTTATAGATAATACAGTTAAGAAGTATTTGGAAATTTATTGATTTACAACTTCTTTATTGCAAAGAGATGCAACGATTCGGTGTAGATACTAATATCTTTTCGGTGAAGATGCTAACAACAAAGATGCTAAGGATACACCGAAACGGCGCCTCTCTTTGCAATAAATACAACCTCTATACATAAATTTCCTATTTCTTCATTATACCAACTTCTATGATGCCATTCAAAGAAATGCAGTTTATATCCAACCACTTTTGTAAACTAACCTGTATTTTAGTTTTAGATATACTTACGTATATTTTCTCATGTCTGAGAAAGAGGATAATATCATATGAGGTTGTTTTATACATGACCTCCACACTCCAATAACTGTATAGTTTATTTGATATATCCGTCAAAAATCTATTGTGTATTGCGTGAACTCAATCTGCGTACAACACATCCAGATGTAAAATTTATTACATGTATACAATTTCCACAAAATAACTGTTCTCGATAATATAAAGCGTGTATCATGAATCTGCCGCCACAGCAATCAGTATGACGCAAATCCGTCTTTTCTCAGTTCCGCGACACACCTGTGTTCAAACAATATTATGGATGCATCATAGATAGTCGATATGGCTGCAACAGCTGGTATGGATTGATTACACTTAATATACGCAGTCTCAATCACCACACTTTCCTTGATTTTACCTTCTGAACGGATTACTTTTATAAGCGTAAGTCTTTCTTTATGATTATACGTTACAGCTCATCAGCCAATTGGTACTGAAATGCTGCATAGAGGAAGATTTTACATTGCAAATTTATTGGCAGAGAAACTAGGCCAGCCTAATATTCTATGAAGGAATCGTTTTGAATACTCTTTTCTGTCAGCTGTTAGTTATTATTCTATGGAGGCATCATGACCTACTTTTATCTAGAAATTTCGAACTGCTTCCTTCTGTGAAGGCATAGCGTGGAAGCATCTTTTTATGAAGGCATTCCCTTGAAGCCCTTCCTATTTAGCCATGCTTCCCATGAAGAGAGGACCCTGGAGGTATCCTTCTGAGACAAAACATTTCAACCTCGATGTATGAAGACGTCGACCAGTATATCCTCTTTTGCAAAGTCATCGCCTTGTAAGCGAATACCTATCAGGGGCGTAGGAACAGGGGGGCTTGGGGAGCCTTAGCCCCCCCCCCCCCCACTTTTTTTCGAAATGTTTTTTTTTTCAAAATGACTATTTTCCCCTTTCTACTACATATTTCCCAATAAACCGACTTCAGTATTATGTCCTAATTGATGATAAGATGGGATAAGCGTCTAGCGTCCAGCGTCCCCCCCCCCCCCCCCCCCCCCCCACTTTCAAATTCGCTCCTACGCCCCTGCCTATATATATCCTTTAATGAAGGCTTCCTTTTGGGATCATCTTTCTGTGAATGCATGATAATAGAAAAATGTCTTTCTTCTTCTATTAAGGCATTTTCTTGGAGCTTCTTTCTATGTATGTTTGTAGGGAAGGCATTGCATTGTTAACATTGCCTTGTATGACTCCTTCTATGAAATCCTCACCTAGTAGATCTAGACCTAATTCAATAATCTATAAAGATTTAAGGATAAAAGGTTTGGTTGATTTGAGAAGCTCGTATATGCAAGTGTCGTGAAGGTCACGTCTTAATATCTTGTTTCAATGAAAATTCTATTCACTTCCTTATACTTTTGAATTACCATTTAATATTTTACAATGACCATTTGACCTTTTTCAATATCTTACAATTATTCCGTTTCTTAAAAGTGTGTATAAAAACAACACATAAATGACATTCATACGATTCATTTGTTAACTTAGTTGACAAATGCCAATAGAAATGTTTTGTTTAAAGTCTTTTAAATGAAATTCAGATTGTTTATTGCGGAGGCTTATCAATATTTTGTTATTGTCTTTAGTGTGGAAGCAAGCGTCATGTGGTAAATGGACATGGTTATCATATTGGGCTAGGATAATATTCGGAAACCCTGCCTTTCTATGTGATTTCGCTTAGTTTAACGGTATTTTAATATATTATCCATATATATCATTGGAAAAATATCGCAAATGTTAACCACTGGATAAATTGCCTCTGTAAAACCCAATGATATCGTAACAGAATATTTCTGAATGTCCTATCATCAACAACTTGACGTCATATATAATGCTTTATCCTCGACCTAAAGATGACATCACAATGCAATGCCCTATCACCCGCTTAAGGTCTAATTGTAATGTCACAGATGTTCAATTTTCATGGAAATGTATTGCAGGAAGGATTATAGCTGATAAATAGAATCTGACTCTCGTGTCTTTTCATATGAAATATATAAATACATGTATGTTTGATATCAGGTGACAATTTGTTTAGATTCTCTATGTAAGGGGAACAATGCTTACGATTAATATTCCAGCATAAGTCAAGTATCAGATCATGTTCTTAAATGTTTTTCTTATATAATGTTTCAAAGGGAAATGTTTTATTTGCCAAAAAGATCTCATAATCTTCAAAAATAAATTGTAATTAATATTTCATCAAGGAAAAATTAATTAGTTTTGAAAACCTCTTTACAAAAATAAGCTTTACATTTGTTTCCAAAATTATTTAGTTGTTTATATTATTATTTTATGTTATTAACGAGACGAAATAACCAAATCACAACCCTTACGTTTCATTGCCCATGTCCATTTAAATATATGTAATGTTCCGGTTACTGCGAAAATGAAAAGTTATTAGGTCATACACCGATAAACGTTAGAAATAAAGCACACAATGTTTATTTATAATATTATCATATGACGCAGGTCACAGCATTCGTTGTTGCAGTAGGAAATCAACAATAACAAAAAATAGAAACAATTCGATGACGAACATTTATCGGTAGAATTAGCATATATAATGTGTCGGGGACAGGTCCGTCGTATCGATTTTGGCGTAACAAATCCAAACTTATAACATCAATATAAGCACATGGTGTTGCCATAGAAATGAGCTTAGTCTGTTTCATTTCAACAATAATACTGAATAAATTCACGCAAGAATATTGGCCCTTGTGACAAGGTCATAGTGTGATGTGGCATATCATTTTAAACACTCACCGCTAGAAGCCCTTGTGCAACCTCAGGACGTAACAGCTTATGTATCGACTTTCTTAATTTCCACTGAAATCGTGTTATTCGTTGATTACAATTTAGCATATGTAATAAATAATAATTTTTAAACAAATATGCAATTAACACTAAAACCCGCGGGCTGAGTACTGTGTACCGTAGTCAATATGTTATGCTGACAAACGTTAAACAAAAAGCCTTGTTAAATCATTAACGGCAGTAGGAAGGCCATTTATGAACACAATAAAATGAACGTCCCTAAATCATTGAAAGACTGGCCGACAAATTTACCATTTTGGATAATGATCCATTCACAAATATAAATTGTCTTCTGCTGAAACAACTTGATAACTACTGGAGCACACAGTGTACATCCTTTGAAATGCACCTTCCAAACTAGACAGTGGCTATTTTCACAATAGATATCTATATTTATTTCATGTCTCGACAAGTTAACGTAATATTTGAAAAAAGAAGAGTATATTGATATTATAATAATGTTTCTAAATTAAATTGAAACTAGTTCTGATATTCATATTGGTACTTTATTTTTAAAAATATGTCGCATTTAAAATGATAAAGATGAATTGTAAGATGACTTCGTTGTATTCTCGATTCTGATTGGTTGATTTGAAAAATTCCCCTTTGTTGAATGACAATGAATACCCGCAAATTAGCTAAGGAGAATCAGCGCAAATTGATACAATATGTTCACTATATCCGGCCCGACTAAAGATTTAATTTTCCAGTTTATTTAAAAATTCGTGCCGTACTGCAATTTGACAGATGTCTTTGTCATTCTTTACATTGTACCTATCGTGTGATATCAACTTAACCAAACACTGCTCAAGTTCATGTTAAAGATATCGTCCCACATTAATCAATTACTGACTCTTGGATGTGCTTCACCGAAAGCCGTAAAGTAGGATTAGAGAAATACACTATTGGCTGTCATGGTAACAGTGAATATTGCCATATGCTGACGGCTTGAAGTACTTCATCATATAAGTTGTGTTTTCAATATTCAGATTATTTGAGGCTTTCATGTGTTGAAGTCAAAATGAAGACTTGGTATGTTCTTCTATTTCCTTTTTTTGGTAAGTATTCACTATTTGAATTAGTTATAGTTTTAAACACTTAAATTATCAGCACATTTCATACACATCTGACACCCAGCTATAGGCTCAAATTTTGTCTTAGAAAAGTGTCGAAAATAATGAAACGCTTTTCATTAATGTTTATTTTTTTATATCATTGTTTGTTTTGTCGTTTTGCATCATAAAAACTAGTGTTCACCTCGGATTAAAAGGGCCCTATTCGATATACAATTATTGGTTAGAAGAAACGGGTATTCGTTAGAAGATTTTGGCAAGTTTTACTTTAAAATATCTGTAAGATAAAGTGAACGATCATAAAAAAGGCGAGATTTGTTAAATTTCAAGCAATGAGAGATGATTTTGTAGCTTTTATAACAAAATGTTTTGTATCATCTCAACTGGTTTTGAAGTGAACTAAGCTATTGGAGTCAAATATTTCAAACTACATAAATTATCTTACTTTATCGATAAGTGCGGATTGTTTCTGAAAATCGGCATCTTAATATACATATTAAATGGAAAACTGAATGGCGCGCGCCTCTTACTCAAACGTAATTTTGGAAAATGACTGATAGCAAATACAAAGACAAATATAGGTTGGTAATGTTAGGTAAGTCATTTCACGAATATACATGTAAACGGGGCATAGAATTTCGACTTCTTTACATTTTTATTATGATTTATCGATTATCGTTGAAAACAAAAAATATCATAATTTGGCATTTTATATTTAGAAACAAAGCTGCCAGTGTAAGAGGTGATTCGAACTTTACTCATTAGCCTTAAGCATGTGGTTCCGAGTACAGCGCATTACTTGTAACCTCATTATTATTTATGTAATGTAATGCTGAAATTTAGGATGCGTGCATCAACGTTAACCAGATTGTGTATGAAAATATAAATATTTTCCAAAATATAGGCTACGTAATTTATCTTGACGGTATTCCAAAGGAAATATCGTTTGTGTGAGATCAGCTTTTTTTCACAAAGGCTTTCAGACGGCACAATGCTCCTACAGTATTTAATTCTGATATAATATCATCATCAAGCCTCAGGTATTTGGAATTTTGATCAACTCATCTTGATATTAATTTGATATCAGAAAACACTCAGATAAGGTTAAGGACACACCCATTTATTTTGCTCATGAATGTTGAATGTGTTTCTCGGCAAATGTTTTATGGTGTCAATGCTATCATTCCATTTTCCAAGTTGTGAAACACAAATTAGATCATTTAGATACACATTGCCACCAACTATTTCATTTCAGCTCTGATTGTCCAGTCTCTATCAGATACATGTGATGTATGTACTACTGCTTTTGAAGCTGCTACAAAGAAAACATGTGTGTGAGTATTCCTACTGTTGCCATGGTCACCTCTACTGTCAACATCTTATGGCACTAGGTTATTTTCTACATGCTCAATGACAACAAACTTGGAAGTGAAACCGAGTAAAAAGATCTTCCGGTCTTGTAAAGACCTCAATTCGGTCACACACAACATCCTATTCTGCTAACCAGGTACCCATTTGAAATGATTGATGAACTGAGGTACAGAAAACCGACTTCCGTGAATATCTGAGAACTCTGCGAATATCGAAAACCTCACAAAGTACAGCCAATAACTAGTCGATAAATAAGGAATGAGAAGCTAAGAAGCTAAAAAATTCCCAATTTACCATTTTGATCCACTATAACCATATAAATATTGCTTGATAGATTATATTAATGCATACATATGTTTTCTGGCTTTCCTTGTAAAGTAGAATGCTCAAGTTACAAAAACAGTTATGATGCTATCATTGCAGTTTTATGTAAAGATCTCTTAGAGAAAACATAGTTTCTTTTCACTACGTATCGCTATAATTCTAGTCTTTGGTAAATGTTGGAAATCTGACCTATTTCAAGGCATTGCTATCTCAGGCCCCCCTAAGTAATTGAAGGAAATGCATCAAATTTGAAGGAAAACCGTGCCTCATAGAAGGAAAAGCTTCCATAATGAAAGGAAATCATCAAACACGTCAACATCGGTGAAACACGGTAATAACAGAGATTTTTAGTCCCTAACGGAAGCAACATCGTCCCACTTTTAAAGGTAATCGGTAGACTTCGGAAGGAACATCGGTAATATCCGTGAATTCTCGGTCGACAGCGGAAGCAAACGCATCTAAAAATAGTTTGGATTGAGCAGTCTCCAGCTTCGGTGGGTGTTGTTTTTTATGTTTAAAGTGCGAATTCTAATTGTATTTAGTTGTACATGCTTGCATTGAAAGCGTAATTGGACAAGGAAACGATGGGGTTGTAGAGTTTTGTTATGAAATTGAGTAATTACGGCGTAATTCGCAGAGTCCGGGTTTGTTTACATCAGTCAGATGAAGCACTGTTTTTGAAATATTAAACCATTCTTAGGACACTCGTAGTAAACCTTACAATTTAATATTGATATCATATCATATCTGTTGTATGATTATGAAGTTATCAGAACCTACAGCTTTAACAAAGTTAGTTCTGATGTGCAGTGAGTTCACAGCCTACATGGGATGTCTGGAGACGGCAACACCAGCATGCAGTCTATCAACGGACAAGGCAACTGCCCTTGAAAGTGCTTATGACGCTGTTAAAGCTTCCTGCAGTGGGTATCCCTACATCGTATTCAAACTCTCACTTTTCAATTTGTTTTATTCACATATATCCAGTTTATATTTTTGTGTTAAAATATACATGTGTATATTAATAAAGAGATGATAATCGATATTATTCACACCATAAATTTTTCATTAGTCCTTCATCATTATTTCATTCTTCACCCTCTATATATGTACAGAATTTATGTTGATCATTTTACATTTGAACTCTGCCAAATCGAGGTGTACGTACAAGAAACAATCTATGATTATTTCATCCAAGTAACAACCACGATGCCTTGTTTTGCGCATTTTCTTTGTCTGATCAAATGCAAAAACCAGTAACTTATCAACATAATGATTTTCAACCATTTATTTTTATCTGTTTGATGATGATTGCAATGAACCAGTAAGGTAATCGAATAAATTTGTTTGATTTCATTGAAACAAATTTATAGCTTTCTAGATTTTCTGACCGAAATTTGGATCCTTGACCATTACGCTATGATTCCCCCTGCTTATCACGGGTCGTTGAAGTTACCTTGATAGTCTCGAATCTCATTCAAAACTAATCGTTACTTTAGTACCTTCCTGCGTTTCGATCTACTGCTCCGTAAAGATCATGTCTTTGTTCATGACCGTTTCAGTTCAGCAAATCAGCGACGAAATAAGAGAATTTTTGGCACGGTTAGATATGAATGCTTAATGATTGGTTGAATTTCTGAAAGGTTAGCGACATCTACTCGATACACGCAGCGAGATAAGTATGTTACCATTGTTTCTTTAAATTGTCACTGACGACAATCAAGGTGACAAAATAGAGGGCATCATATAGGTGTCCATAACATGGTATAAGTGGTTTGTCTTACAAATCAACAGCATTAGCTCATTTATGAACTTAATCAATATTCAAGATCAATAACAATAGGTCATTGACGGTAAAATAGAATTGAATGGGATACGCGTTATATCAAGTACATTGACATAATGTAACCAAAGTCTGTCAGATCAAAATCTCGGATATTCCATGCACTGTTGCCTTTTATATGATCATATCTCCGTCGATAGCCTTATGCTGAGTACAAAATATGTGACTGTGAAAAAAGAGATTTACCTAAATTCCGTAGAAGAGTGGGAGAGCGTTCAAATTGTGAATAGCAGTGAAACCTAGAACTTTACATGCGGGCCTGCCTATTATTTTCTCGCGAGCGAGAGCGAAACATTGAGTGACATTCAATTAGGAGCTTCGGAAACATATAAGTTTTGAATGAACACGAATATTAAATTCTCAGATAATCAATTTATACTTCTTGCATGGTATGAATCCGATATGATTATTTCCCAAAAAATGGCGATTACATGAGGTATCTAATATCCAACTGATTTAATGCTTTGCAGGTCTGACAGAGACGTGTCAGTGTCAGGTTCAGTACTGGAAAACCTCGTCAACCGACTCCACTGCTGAGTGCAGGTACTGTACACCATTCTCTTTAAGAAAATCTATTCGATAGATAACAGTCTAGTACAATACAATACAATGCATAATGGGTAGTCGCCCTTTATGATAACCTTATCACACCAAACAATGGATATTTTCTTGTGTTATATCATTCATAATGCTACGAAAGTATTTTTTTCTAAACTTTCTTGAAATTATATGAACACTTTCATAGTAATTAATTAAAAAATATTTATGACCTGATTTGTTATTAATTTTCAGTGCTGATAAATCTTTCCTTGCTTGTATGAAGGGGAAGGGAGGTAACTCGTGCGCTAACCGAACACGTGCTGTGCTAATGAACAGCCTTCAATATGACGACTCTTCATGTAGTAAGTATAGATTTTTAAAAAATTGTCTGGAGCATTGGATTTAGGTATGGTGTACATCTGAGAAGATTTAATTTTTCGACTGAGGTTGAATTTAAATTGTTAACATGCATCGATTTGACTCTACAGTTGCGACAGACTCGGCCTGTAGTTGCGAGAAGGTTTATGCAGAGACAGACATCACTGCGGACACAAAATGCGCGTGAGTCTTTTAATCGAATTTCATCTCATAAATATTCTAGTTCGAGGCATTTTGGTGTAAATGATGAATTTTTAAGTGTCAGCAATACGCAATGAAGAGCAATACCACACCAGCTTGCACTTATGACCAAGCTAAAACAATTTCTTCTTTGACTCTTAAAATATATTTGATAAGCTTTTATACCAATACTTCTACAACGAATACGCAGATGATGCATAAATCTATATATCTATATCTATATTATTAACAATCTCGCTCGCAAATTATTTAACACATATGCACTTATTAAGGTTATAGTTTTGATTAGAAAGACTGGAAGTGGAAGCTACGCTGCATTAAATCCTTATGAACTGCCAATATATCGAAAATATTATAATTTTGCTCCGTAGGAACAAAATAAGCAGCCGCTATCATAACCAAATAACAATACTTATATGTACTACATTTTAAAAATCGGTTAAGTTACAATATTTCTTTAATTATTTCATTGTTTAATCTCAGTTCAGACTTTACAGCTGCATGCCAAAAGTTTGTTCACATACCTTAATAAACTAGTGCCAATATCATTTAATTTGAGATGCCTTTGAACGTTGCGAAAAAGAAAGTATAATATTGAATTTTCAATACAGATATGCAGCTGCAGATTCATTCTTTTTTAAAGCAAATGTTTATCGTACCCCCACAATTACCCGTAACAGTTTAGCAGGCCACTAAAGTGACCAAGGGTCAAAATTCCGAAAACACTAATTTTTACTTCTTTAAAAATTAGTCACGTTTGTTCCGTAGCACAAAGTCAATGTAATTAGGTTGGTTTTAATCTCAGAGAGTCGATATGGAACATTTCATTTGACATTTAACGAAATTGAAATTTCGATAATATGACTCCTTCTGTCTATATCAATATGCCAAAATTCGAATTTTTGCACCAGAGACCAGACGATCCCAAAATGAGTTCAAGAATGGCTATTTCACACATGGACAGTAGGTGATCCATTGCTAGTTTTGCTGAAGTTATTCTATTGACGTTGAAACGAAACCCAAATTATATGATATTTGCTCTACGATTAAGTGGTAAGTAAACAAACTTTCGGTATACAGTTGTCGATGAATTCGAAAGGAGCACACATTACTAGTTCCACCGTTTTCCATTGTCGATATTTTGTACATTTTGTGCACAGTTGTCCATAGATTTTTTTTTATATCTCTATGACGATTTAGGTCGTTTTAACTAATCAGTCACGATTATAGCTAAATTGTAAAGTATTGTATGCCATAGTGCCTTTGACATATCTATGATGAAAATGTGATTTCCAGAGTGTGACGTATACTTGTTTATGAAATGATCGAACTTGTTGACATATAAGCCTCTCAAAACGTAACCTAGAGTAATTCATCGTTACAGCTTAAAGAGCCACTCCGTGAGTTGTTGGAGTCATATATGACAAACTTAATTAATGGTGTCATTTGATCGCGAAGTATCCACTGTTACCAAAAAGACACATTTTAAAGCTTAATGGGTTTTTTACAGTGACAATATGAAGGTAGAACGTCGCAATTATGATCGAAAACCGAACAGTGGCGCGCGTCAATTAGTCAAACGTACTTTTGGAATCTTATCTAAAAATGCCTGGAGGGCAGTTAGGAGTTGATAGCGTTTGTTAGCTTACATAACTAGTATCAATGTATATAGGACGTGATATTTACACCTCTGTGCATTTATAAGGCTGTTTTTAGATTTTCATGGAAAACCAGTATTTGTCATATATATGTCTTTTGGACATGAAAAAAATAAGATGTTTTGATTTTATATCACCACATATGACATTTAGGCTCGTATCAAAGGTAAATAATATGTTATGAAAATCACGGAGTGGCTCTTTAACTAAACTGAGTTTAAAGCAAACGTCTGAACATCGATAGCTTTATGACTACTGTTATATTCCAGAGCGGACAAAGCTTTCTTGACGTGTATGATAAACAAGACTGGTGACTCGTGTACTGGTCAATCTCCCAGCCAGCTGGTTACTGACCACACCATCAGTGACGACTGCCGTAAGTGAGATGTTCTTAAAAAGTAAATGTGTGTCTAAAGGCTACAAAACGCGACATGAGTTTCTCATATTATCGACTCGGACTGGCATAAGTAGATAGTGTGATGTGAAGAAAATATGTTTGAAGAGTCAGAAATAGATGACGACTGTCGCTATAGTGTAATACTTTGGAAGCATATGTGTCTGAATGGTCTAGAATGTTACCGATGCGAGACATAAGTGCATGGGAGACTCAGCTTGCAACTGGATGATATGGAAAATGTCAAATTTCCAATGTCAAACCCTTCAAAAACTTCTTTTGATTTACTTTCCTAACATAATGTGACCTTTAACCCATTACAAGTTGTTAACCAAATGGAATCATAAGTTTGCACTCAATCCTTTCAGATTTTGCAGCATATGAAGAACGAAAATCACCACCGATATTTTGATTCTTTTGAGTAATCTTTTGCGGTTTTGAAGAGACTAAGTTTCTATAAGTGGCCTGAAAACTGAGAAATGCATGTACAATTTACAAACTCATGAACAGTTGATGCGGGTGTCCTTTGTTTGATTTCTTTACTTTTTGGGATTTCTGTCCACAGCTACAAGCACCTGCGGGTGTTTTATCGATTATCTGAAAAGAAACATCACTGGGACCAAGAAGTGTCTGTGAGTTAAAACCTTTTTTAAAGTATTGATTTCAGTTCGGATAATTTGCAACCAGAATTGGTTAACTTGAAGTAAGCGACTTCCTTTATCGGAACCTCACCGAAAATCTTTTTAATTTGGTCATTAAACTACATTGGTAACCTTAACTATTGTAACTAAATTAAACTGATTCTAACGTTGTCCATGTCCCTGTTTGGTTTGTCTGCCTCAATATTTGCATAAGTATTGCAGCATAATTCTGAGGTGGTGTTAATCCCCTATCATTATGCACTTCGTCGTATCTGATTTGTTTTTTTTTTTGCCTCTCCCAACATGTTAATATGTGCATCGGTAATATTTAAGGAATTGTCAAAATGTTTATATGTCATCGGTTTACACCCTCACAATGACAAAATCTAAGACATTATAAGGCTATGACGTGACATCGATAGGAACTTTCTGTAACCAGTGCTCAAGAAGTATCATAGAATACGACATATGAAATACTCAAAGGAAGTTAAGGGTCAACCAATAATGTTTGTTTGACATTTTATTTGACACAGGGAACATGTAAATCAACACTTTTTAGTACACTTTTGGTCTGGATGAGTTTAATATGTCTAAATGTTGAGTCTGTTGTACAAGGCATATGCACTTTTAATACACAACTATTCTGAGGATCTGATAAAAATTCGCCATTTTGAGCATAATGACGTCCAACAAAACTGTCTCAAATTCGATAACTTTGTTAATAATGAGTGAAACCACCACGTGCTCGTAAGCAGTCGACACAACGACGAGGCATGCTGTCGATCAGACGTCGAAAAAAACATCTGGGGAATGACCTGCTACTCTGCCTGGAGGAATTGCACCAATTCTTGAAGATTATCAGGTTGCCTATGATTGTCTATCACACGTCTGCCTAGCTCATCCCATGCATGTTCAATTGGTGCCAAGTCAGGAGAGTATGCCGGCCAATCCATTCGTTCAATACCATTTTGGGTGAGAAAATCATTAACAATGATATGGGGTATAGCATTGTCATCTTGAAGAGCAGAACCTGCTCCAATTTGACGAAGACTTGGGATGACAAAAGGCTGTAAAATTTCGTCTCTGTACCTGATACCCATCAAAATTCCTTTGACGACAAAAAGAGGAGTCCTGTGATGTACCGAAATTCAACGGCGTTGTCTGACGTTAACATCAACAATTTTTTCTCCTTGCCGCCTATAGACGCGAAGCCTGATGTCATTGAACTGCAATGCAAATCGGGACTCAACAGTGAAGAGTACCCGCCCCCATTGTCGCCGTCTGCAGTCACTATGACGTGTGCACCAGTCCAGTAGAGGTGGTCGAACCGATTGTCGTCGAGATCGAATGTTGTGGGCTCGCAGACGATTTTTTATGGTGTTTCGATAGCTGAACACCACTTGCATTTCACAGTTCATCTCTCGGACATCTCGCTGCAACAACGCGCTGACGTAAGGCCATTTGAATGACATGCCGGTCTTGACGTTGCGACGTTGATCTTGGCCTACCAGACCATGGGTAATTCTTAATTTGAATTGTTTGCCTGGAAACGCTGCCATAGTCTCCCAATCACACGCTGGCTACAACCGAGTCTCTGTGCCACATTCCTCTGTGTAAAACCCTGTTGAAGCCACGCAATGGCTTTCCTCTGTCAAGTTCACTCAGCTGACGTCTGTCCATGTTGAAATTTCAACTGAGAGCAGCACGGTCATGGAAGGGTTTTTTTTATACCCAAACTGTTCATGGAAAATGCATAGTGCACGTGCAAGGTATTAATCAACTCCAAACAGTCGTACCCTACTCCGTTTGGGAGATGCAAACAGTTTTGTGGAGCCTTGTTTTGAGCTTTAGTTTATGGTTTCTAAGGAGACTGTCAAGATCGTTTTGTTTGAAAATGACATATGCCTTGTACACAGGTTTTGTCGTGAGGATATCGTGAACCAATTTTGACACGATTCCCGCCAATAACTTTATATATATACATGTATATATCTGATATGTGCATAGACAATTACCTGGTAGAAAAAAGTTTGACCCTTAACTTCGTTTGAGTAATATATATATATGCATTATCTTGTGCATGACATTTACCATTGTTCTTTTTGATATTAAAGTATATATTGTACATGTCAACTAATAAAAGATACTGATTTAAATGTAGTTAAAATGAACAAAAATTTCTCACTTTTATCAATCATCACTTTATCATAAGATTATGGTTTGCTAGTAATTAAACATGTATTGTTATAGTTTAATTAAGGTTCATTAAAATATTTATGTTGAAGTACATTTTGTAAACGTATATTTTGTACTTCAGGGCTCAGAAAGGCTTCATCTCGTGTATGAAGGGGAAGACTGAGCTGCAATGTGACGGAGTAAAGAAAGCCAACGATGTGACGGGCTTCCCAGACTTGGATTCGTCGTGCAGTAAGTAAATATGTAATTAAAAAACATGTAATAGGCTTTTTTTTAGATTAAGATTCACTTTATTCTTTAACTCTTCAAGTTTCGGTCAAATTTCATTGTTAAGATATTAACACACCCAACGTGTTTCCTAGTCAATCTCATTTAAATCAGCTCGCCCGTAACACCCTCAAATCGCCGCATGTATAATCTTCTACTCCATTGGGGCCAAAATATAGTTGTCAAAAGGGGCGAAGAAGTAAAATTACTGAGGTATTTACAAAAGCCACGGACGATTAAATTAATTTTGAGCACACTTGTAAAGTAAAAAATGATTTGACAACTCAATGCCCCATAAGTGCCGTCTAATGCTGGCCCAAGAAACAAAATGAAATTATTTTAGCATACTTCTTTCAAAGGACTGTAGTCAAAATAGAAGAACCGGTTTTGTAATCACATTTATCATCTTCGTATGCTGCATCTCTGCTTCTATTGCCCAGTCGGTGACAAGGCGACAGAAGCATGTGGGTGTGACGAGGAGTATGCACGTGCTGACCTCACTGACTTCGACCTGAAATGCACGTGAGTTGAATTTTTAAAATTTGCTTCAATATTCTAATTGACACTGAAAATTATTTTCTGTCTTTTTCATAATCGTTCTTTTAGTCAGTTAACGCCATACCTCAAATACTGTAGTAAGATATCTAACCGTAAATGACATGTAAGGGAAAGCTCTGTCGTTTCCGTTTATTGATTGGAGCGAAATTTGACGCGACATTCCTGTTTTTTACATACATTATTAATTATTGTAATTATCATTGTAAATATCTTCAATATCTATCATACGATATATACAAAGTGTAAAATCAGTAAAGATTCAGCACTTTTTATCATTTCATGGAACGTAAGAACAAAACCAAACAAATGCTTATGCTTATGTTTATACAATAAACGTCTTTTCCTTCATTGTATTTCGAAACTAAATGGTACAACCAAGAGTTGCATTGCAAACGTTGGCAGCATTCAAATGTATATATTTATTGCAGTGCCGACGTGACATATATGATGTGCCTGAAAGACAAAACCACAGCCACATGTGACGGCATGTCCGCCTCCCAGGTCGCTTCCATCCACCCCATCGCTTCCACCTGCTGTAGGCTTGTGTGATTTACTTATGCATCCTATCATATCCTATATCTATTATACCATCTTATCAAACTCCTTAATCGTGTTCATTTAGATTGCTATCGCTCGTAAGTGACTAAAGAACTCTATCCTCTATCCATTAAAAATGGTATAGAACGGTACGGATTATTGCATTGTCTTTGCACATGACATTTAAGGTTGATGTAATGTTTAAATGCAAATATAGTAACTTAAGTCCAAATTTTAAAAATCTCAAAAATCTCGTATACGCAGCAATGAAATTCTGAATAATCTCTAACTGACGAAGCCAACAAGCTTTTTCGCTCTTTCTGTCCACTGATGGCTTATTGTGTCTGGTTTATTATGGAAGTGTCTTCATGTAATATTTGCATCAAGGAAACAAGCCAGTATTTTATTATACATATCTGAATATTTTGACGAAAAACAGAACGATTTTTTGCAGTGGGGACATTAACAGACACGTGTTCTTGTGAGATAGAACAGGCGAAACGAGATGTGAGCGCTGATAAGTGTGGGTAGGTCACGCACTGATAAACCGTTACAATTTGAACACTGATTGCATAATCCTTTCCAATCACACAGACGTATGGAACTCTCATCGCATCTTTTACCTTTTTATCACATTTTATTTAGATCATAAGCCGAAAATGGACAGTTTGCCTGTGTGAAAAGGAGGAAATAGAAAACAGTTACCGGGGTTGATTGACAACTGTATGATTTATATCCAATGATAAATGCTGTTGTGAGCATAATACCGTTATTGTACTTATCATACTTTCAATCATACTGTTAACAATTTCTTCACTGGTATCGAACCCACATCGACAGAATCAAGCGGCCTCTTGCTTTATATTCTTAGTAATCAGTGAAGGTATAAGATACAGATGAACCTTACTCTTTCAGCAATATCCTTTGATGTGCTTAGATAACATGTCTGTACTTAGTCGTGGTGTAATGGACAAATATGTTAATCTGCATATTTAGACCATTATCCTTTCTTCATTTCAGACCTAATGAAGCATTCATTACCTGCCTGAGGAAAACTCAAGGAGCATCATGTCTTGCAACCAAGACGGCGCTGGAGGTTGTTGCTACTGCTAAAACAGCATTAGCCCAATGTGGTAAGTAGTAAACTCATTTCTATACTACGTGTTGCTATCATAGAGACTAACAAAGATAGAACGAATTTTTGTGCTACTAAGAATATACATAGACTGTTGTTAATATGAAAGTCAATAATATTCTTCAGTTTCGCATCATTGAGTCTGAGAGGTCTTGGATTCCTTTTACAAAACACTTTTCGTAAGGTTAATCTTTCTCCAGATCGTTTACATTTGAACAAGGTAACCTCTGTAGATGTAGTACTTTACGAAGGGGTCATAGTTCAAACTTTAAATGGAATCTGTAATTTCAGTTCTTGTAGTATTACAACTGCAATGTCGCCATCGTTTAAATCATATTTTCTAAAGGACATCTTAGGAACCCTTAATCGAAGCAGGCGATATTTATCTCCTCATCCCAACCTATGCGGTATATGATAGTTTTTATCAGATTTACTTATGCCCTCAAAAGGATCTCATAGGAGGATATACATATATACGATATGAAATAAAAGCGACCCAATGTTTCAGAGCTGAGTGCCACGTGTAACTGTGAAATAGCCTATGCAGAAGCGGACGTAGCTAACACTGAAACAAAGTGTCAGTAAGTGTTCATTGTTTATCTCAATCCGTATTTTACATGATCTAAGCTTTTTATTTCGCTTTGTATGAGCAAGAATAGTATAAATGTTTATGAACATGTAAGTTCATTTCAAATAATAACCTTGAAGTGCCAAGTCTATCCCATAAATACTTTTCATTGAAAAATCGAAAACGTTACATATACACCGAATTCGGAAGCACACGTGCTTTTAATAATAATTTATTAACCTGTGAACAACTGTCATTGAGATAAGCCTGTATTATTATCGAACTCAAGCCGCGATTCAGTATCCGGTTTTTATTCAAATTCGTAATTTCTATCTAAGTTTATATGGATAACCGATAAGCTTAAAAGCGTACTTTTCATCAAGAACCCGGGTTTCTCGAAAATTGAACCATTGCTGTTGTTTTGCATGTATGACTCAAACAAAACATGAAGTATCTCTGAAACCGATTCCGAACTGTCAGTTTGTTGTGATGCGAATTTAATACCATGTAATAATTTGCGTAAGATGTGCAGGACTAAAGGAGCGTTATGTCTTGTTATGACGATTCTCAGTCAGGAGGTAATAATAAATAAATAAAAGCATTAGATTAATGATCATGAGTTGCATTTCAAACTCAATTCAAGGTACACACAGTGTTGGAGTGGTTAGCGTGGTGACCTCTCACGCCCGGGTTCGAATCCCGTTGTAGACACCAGAAATTAAGAACCTGCATCTCATAGTGGTTCGCACTCCTTGTCAAGGCGCTTTATCTTCATTTCACTCACTACACCAAGATGTTTAAATAGTTGTGCTTTCCACAAGTACATTTCAGTCGGAAAAATAATGAAGTTTGCGAGGTAGTAGTACCTGCAAATAAAAACACCCACATTACATAAAGTTGGATAAATTTAATCTCATTCAGGATGGATGTGTTATAAAATATAAATATAAAACATTCCATGTTGAGTGTGTTTGATTTTTACTTCTGATTTCCAAATGTTTCTATCTTATTGCATGTGTTTTAAGCAACGAAGAAAAGGTATATTTTCATTTTTAAAGAGCGGATAAAGACCTGATACACTGTGTACGGAATGAGACAGCTACTGGGTGTGTGGAGGAGACCACTGTGTCTAGTCTGGTAGACATGGTCGCTGCAGACACAGATTGTGGTGGGTATACATTGATTATATTGAGATCGAACCAGTTATGTCGTACAGTTTTTATTATAATTTAAAAAAATATATTTTGTAGACTTCAATCAAAATACAACATTATTGTAAGAGAAAAGATTACCATTCAGATTGTGGTACAAAAAGCTTTGTTGACGTGGATTCGTTCAGCATCTAGTATGTGTTGTTTCTATGGCGACCAACTGAGACTAAGGACAACGTGAAAATACAAACTTAGTGATTTGACAGTTATCAACGAATATGATTACAAAAATGGGTTTAGATCATTCTGCCTATTTCGTCTATATTAAAATGTTTTGTTCATTCTTTGATCCTCTGTTCCAGTAAATACGAGTCTGTGTGAATGTGAAATTACTTTCGCCCGTGGAGATAAGGTCACAGAGTCTGGTCACTGCAGGTACGTTGTAACTGACCTGGTCTCGAACGGTAGTAGCATATACACTCGCAAATTCGCAAATTCGCAAACTCGCAAGAGTATGATGCCATTAGGCACAGAAATAAAGTTTTGTTACCAAAAACATCTTTCCGTTCATCTATGCTACGTACTGTCATCCATATTTATGTTTGTACCAAACACAATATTGATTCAATGGGGTTATATTCAAAACAATGGAGTTCTGTTTCAGTAATGCCAGGTCACTGCTGTCCTGTATCTACGATGTGGACGACACTGTCACTTCCTGTAATGGCGACAGCAAGGCAGGCCTGCTGACATTTGCCAAAAGTGTCATCACCTCGCAGATTGAGAACTGTGGTAATGTTTTGGAAAAAATCTTTTATATCATGGAAGGGGTCAAACTTTCCTCTAAGTGTATGCAAGACAACTCTTTGTTATACATGTATGATTGTAAGTCAATTACCTAATTTCACTTACTAGATCATTGGAATAGTCCCATGGACTGATACAGGGTGAAGCGATACCGTACTATAAGATTCAAAATAACATAACATCACTGCTGAAAGGTTAAATTATAGATGTTTGACGTTATCAAACAATGATCTGAAGTAATAAATTCTCAAATGATGTCACATTGTTACTGCATTTTTACGTGCTCATGGCCACTTTACACGAAGAGACGCTTTTGCATTTTTAAAGATGTATATCATGTTAAAAACATCTGTAAACTCTGAGAGACACCATGTCAAAAATTTACAACACTATCTACCTCATGAGGGATGAGATGATCATAGTGTAAGTCAAATAAAGACATATCTTCTATGTAGTTGTATCTAGGGAAAACACGTTTAGCCCTAAGATACACACTGTTTCCAGAAAATATTCATTCCTTACTGTAAGATTTTCAGGAGGCAACAGTACGTTAGAATATACTTCTACTGAAACAAGCTTTCCTTGTCAGATGTTTAACGTGTATGCTCTCCATCTGACATTTAAGCAATAATTAAGTTTTATCTTGAAATGACATATACATATTTACATATACATAAAGCATAAACAAGGTTAAATTAGACTGCAGCTGTCTTACAATGTTGAAGATTATATAAATTAATAATTATTTATTACCCAAAACGGTTTTTCACAGGAGGTATCAATTGCATAATATCGAGCAATATCCCCTGGAGGTATCATCTTGTCATTACATTATATCAATGCCTTGCAATCCTCATGTACATAATATCACACTTGTTTTACATCATCAAATTATGGCATTACAATACTTTGCTTTATAAAGATGACGGTGTATCAGGGCTATGAAATCACCGCATTATGATTGTATGGGTAGTGCAGTGTTCATAGATGTACATATTGGATGAAAAAGTAATGAACAATTATGTTTGATGATAAATACGATGTACACCTCCTGTCTCTCATATATACCAGCACTCGTTGATAAAAGTAATAATAATTCTCAGAAAGTCTAAAATATTTGTAAAATTCGTCTGCTCGTGTTAATTCATTTGATATCTGAAACCAGGTGGATTTGATTCTCTATCCTCTTGGCAAATGTGAAGTTCATTCTATACAAGTCAGAGTAAACTTGTTTCAGAGCTTACAGACACTTGTCAATGTGAGGAGCTCGCCAAACCCGCAGAATGCAGGTAAACTCTTTCAATTGAATATTTAGAGTGTAACAATTTCACACAAATCAGTACGAATGTTATATTCGTACGTTGCTGGGTTTCTGATCTGACTACTGCTAAATATTTGCTCCTGTTTATGGGTTACCTCTTTTTAACATAAAACGTTTTTTAATAGAATAGTACAACATGTTATTTGAATAGAATTTGAAGGTCTTTATTAACGGTGCTTATGGTAACATTTTATCTGGTGCTTTACTTTAGAACTGTTTCTCATATCTGCAATTTCAAGGCCTCTATTTATATGCTACAAGTGATTTCTAATTAAACACATATATTTAACTTAACTATACATTTTTATGATATAATGGAAAGACGTTTTCACTGTTCATGTAATCCTACAGCGACCTAAAGGCTGGCATCACCTGTCTACAGACCGCTGTTAATTTGGGATGTAACGGAGTCAAATCGGTAGAGAGTTTTGCGACTGATATTGTATCAAACATCAACGGTAATGGAGGTTGCGGTAAGAAGGTTTACACTGAGGAAGTGAAAGTTGTTACACTCCAAAGACAAAGAAGTGTCATGTAAAAATAACGACATTTTGTTTGATAAAAAAATAAGAACTTAACTGACAAATAATGCTGACACAATGTGTATTGATGATCAACAGAATGCCATGTTCAACCAGTAGCGCTTGTTCAACACACATTCAGATACCTTGGCGTAAGAATTATTTTCCTTTGATTCTATGAAAAGTCGGAGACGTCATTATTTGGCAATACAATGTTCTCTTATTTTGATAACGCAATTTTTATTGATTTAATTTTCAGTGGCAGATGACTCTCTGTGTCGATGTGAGATGATGTATGTGACATCGAATAGGACGACAGCAGAACAACAGTGCACGTACGGGTCATTGCAATTTCATTAACATCGGAGTTATTTTCAAGAGATACTGATTTTCTTAAACACAATGAGTCTGAAACATTGCTGAATATTTTCATAGACAAAAACAACATCCAAAATTTCGCGTTAGTTAATCCAGCTACATGTATAAACGTCATTGGTTGATAATGGATCTGAAATTATTCTTGACGAAACTTGGTAGTGTCCTTTTTGCCCCGTGCCTTGTATATGCCTTTCAATATACATTTTAAACTTTTAATATGGTCATTTTAATATTTATACATGTACCAAGTAACGCCGTATAGCTAAATCAATATTCAAATGTATGGTGCAATCATAGTAAACGAGGACTTCATAACGGTGGGGTCCTCATTCTGCTTGTACAAGTTTTAGATGACATCGCTTTCACCAATTTCAGTTCGCAGCGACGATTCTTAAAATATATTTTGAATTTTACAGAGCCGATACTAAGTTTTTCGCCTGTGCTAAAACAAAGACTGGTACTTCATGCTCTGACCAGTCTCTCAGCCAGATGGTAAACGCGCATGCGTATGAAGACAGTTGTCGTAAGTCAGAAAGCTTGTTCATTTTCATATCGCAAATATTCTTGTGTGTGATTTAGATGCAATTATTTTATTTCAAACCTTTTTAAAACTTTTTTAAAACGAGTAAAACGAATGCAATAGTGGTCATTGTCAAAACTCTATCTTAGCCAAAAGTTATTAAAAGACTGTATCTGAAACATAACTGGTATTATACTCAAAATGCTTATAGCTTCTTTTGCCAAACTCTTTCGACTCAACTGACAGAATGATACAAGCTTTTAGAGAGGCAGTAGCACGGTTTATGGAATAGTTACTTCTTCAAATTATTATCTTTAGTAGATTGAAACATATCATTACCCAACCCAATCATCCGCTGTGGTAGAGGAAATAATCAAGTATCTAGCGAACTTAACCGATCATGGTTCGTTTTTTTGGGATAGTGCTTCATTTGATTAAAAAATATTGTCCTGCAATTGGAAAAAGTTATTTTTGTTTTTGTTAGATAACTTTATGTAACAAAAAGGTGCAACTGCCGACAAAAGTGTTAATTATGAACTTGTTTCTGGGTTGCAGCAAGTGGCACTTGTAAATGTCTGATTGACTACATGAAGATTGCAATCAATGACAGTAACAAATGCGAGTAGGTACCCGACTAAACATATTTCGTCATTAGTGAATAATTAATCGGCTTATTTCTATCGATGATTTCAAAATTAACCATATTATTTTTCATTATACATTTGATGATCATTGAGGTTTTTTTTACCGAACTTTCCTCTGGATTTAATTATAATGTGTATCATTAAAAACCAATTGTCTTACTCTCCATACATCTTTCAAATACACGAGACACTGTGGCATTAGCTCTGCATCACGTCATCACGTATTAGCTTGTTTCAAAATATGTAAAAGGCAGCTTGTTACATCCATGTAAAACAAATGTGAAAGTTGGGTGAAAAAGTTTTTAATGGTGCTGTATGTTTCGTTAAAATTTCCGCGTTTCAAAATGATGCTAAAAGGACGCATTCCTGGATTCTTGTTTTCAGAGTCGTAATTATTCATTAGAGCGTTTATTAAGGAGCTCAGGAGCCAACACATACTGTAACGATACCCGCCGGTAATCACGCCACCGCCATAACATTAGTAAAACGCATAATTCGATCATGTGCAATTTCGAATTCGATATTCCTCATAATTGATGTAGCCGTATAATCCAATAATGAAAGAGACAATTAACAAGTTCATTACATTTACCTCAGGGCCCAGAAAGGCTTCATCTCGTGTATGAAGGGTAAGACTGAGCTGCAATGTGACGGAGTAAAGAAAGCAAACGATGTGACGGGCTTCCCAGACTTGGATTCGTCCTGCAGTAAGTAAATATGTTTTACATGATAGTGTTTCATTTCTTTTTCTGAAAAGGACATAGTCGCGAATTACTTATTTTATTGAATTGCTGACATGTGACATTTGATATTCAAGTTATATTAGGTGAATTGTAATATGCCACAAACAACCAAACAGTAAGGTTTTCTGTCTGTGTTTTGTGATTTACAAATTTAATCAAATGAAACGTGACATTTTGCCATGAGGGGCCCACTGCTAACGCGTTTACCGGCCTTTCGTGTAAAAGTTTTGTAACAAAAAGTGAATCGAACCTTTTCCAACTCTTTGTCACATCGATTGCAAAGTCCCTCAGAAAGACATAGACTGTGAGAATCTCAAAATGGTAAACAATGTGCTTCGTGTTTCTTAAACAATTCGCTTTGACAAATTGAGAATTAGTATTTGTTGGAAATAAAGAGTCCATTCTTTCCTCCCTCGCATTGCAGTTGGAGAAAAAGCTTCAGAAACGTGTGCATGCGAACATGATTACGTGCTGGCAGACCTAACGGTGGATAAGTGCACGTATGTTATCATTGCTTATATTTATCATATCATTATTTATCTTATTGTTATTATCAAAAGTGATTGCGTTGTATCTTCACAGTGCTAACGTAACGTAAATGTGATTTTGAAGGTTGTATCAAGTCATTATAAAGGTTGAACATTTGATTTTAGAAGTTTCATAGCAGATGGGTTGAACCGACACCCCTTTTTTAAGATATCATAATCTTATTTGAATTGAAACAATTCTCTTCGATTAACTTAGTGTATTGATAAATAATTTGGAAAGTATGAAAATGTATCCTAGTGATAGGAGCTTTTACTTTTACTTTCACAGAGCCGACAAGTCGTTCCTTCTCTGTCTTGTTGAGAAGACGACCCCAAGCTGTAACGGTACCCAGCCTCATGTTCTGGCCACGAACCATCCTGTAGACAATCAGTGTTGTGAGTTGATATTTCAAACCTTTTGGACGATTTTATTGTTCGGTTTAAGTTTTTGTTAACTTCTATGAGTGAAGAGTAAAATCATGAATTGCTTGTATTTGAAGGGGATACGTTCAGTGACACTTGCAAATGCGAAATACAGCTTGCACGGCATGGAGTAATGGAGGATAGTAAATGCAGGTAGGTGACAGCCCTTCGAAGTTCCACGAGATTTTATCTGTTTTTCACTAGAGCTAAAATACTAACCATGATAGACATTTGATATATTAAGTGTTCAATTGAAATTCATTTGGTAATAATGATGTTAAGCTTTCTATAAAAAAAACACGACAAAATAATTCTCTCTTGATACAATGAATACTTCGGTCTGCACAACAGAAATCTGTACATTGACAAATCATCCTCACAGTATCTAACAGTTCCTGTTGTAACCTAAAACTCAAAATAAAGTAACAACCAGTCGGGGCTACATAGTGCTCTAGGTGTCCGCCCGTGTGTCTATGCGTCCCAAATCGTAGACAACAACTTATGTGATGGTGGTGTTCGAGAGAAAAAAAACCCTCACTTGATTTTTCCTCAACTAACAGTTCATACAAGGCCTTCGTTTCCTGTCTGAAGTCGGCCACTGGTCAGTCGTGTGATGACCAGAAGTCTGCCCATCAACTCATCACAGCGGTCAAATCCAAACTGAACTCCTGTGGTCTGTGGTTTTGCTGTTTCTAAAAATAACCTTGTCATTGTCATCATTTACGTAGTTTATTATCAACTCAAACTTGCACTTATAGTGGTATTTTCTGACATTTATAAAGATAATGGACATCGACTTCAGGCGTGTGTTTGTTATATGCCGTAAGTAGGCTACTTCATGTGCATGTTATCATAAGCTATTGCTTCTCTATGTCCTTGTCCAGAAGCAAATTTTAAATGTAGTGAATTAGTAGTCATTTTTTATGCTTTGTTAAACATTCAGTTTCGGCAGGACCGTTTGCGGTTAGCTTCTACAATTAGTACAATCACTGTAGACAAAATCTTTCTTACTAAAGACGGTAAGCTTTAGACAAGACATGGATATTTTGTTTTTACTTTTCTTTTTAGAGCTTTCTCCGGCCTGTCAGTGTGAGCTGAGTTATGCGGAAAACGACAAGTCAACAAACACTTCCAAATGTCAGTAAGTGAACTGGGCATTTTATAACTATTCCTCATAAACATTTCTCACCGTTTCGTACGGACATGCTGCCTGATTTAATCACCATTGAATGCACTTTCTTTTCCCTGTTGGTCACAAACAGTTTTAGAAAGTAGGTAGAAAGTTGTAGAAATAACTAAAGTCGGTCACAGAATTGACATTGATTTTGATCTGCCTGACAGTATTTATAATGATGGTAGATCGCATTTTATAAATATTCTTTGTAACTTAATCCCTCACTTCTTCGTCTCCGATTGTTTTTGTTTATATAATGATAATATATTCAATAATACATTTATATATTTATACCATACAAAGTATTTCATAGATTACTTTCACTAAATGAATCTCCCCAAGTCTATTCCCTAACATGCTTGCACCTATATTCAATATTGAATAGTTCAATGGCTTTTTAGAATTACTTAATACAAAAGTATGATTTCATATATATATTCAAATTCATTTTCTAACCGTTGTCGACTGTAAACTCTGACCAGGGCAAACAAGGCTCTGATCTCGTGTCTCCGTAACGAGACGTCAGCAGGCTGCGTGGATAGCACGACTGTCGCCTCCTTGGTTGGGATGGCCACACAAGACGTTCCTGGCTGTGGTGAGTTGTCTAATTCTATCTTTCCAGTTTCAATTTATCGCTAATGATGAGATCTAATACACATATATTTTACCTTAGTTGTACTGCTATTTGGTCAAAGTGTTGACGTTGTGAGTTGGTGGTGTCATTTCATCTATATGTCGTCGTTTGTCATAAGCCATGAGATAGACGACATGTGCAATATTACAATACAGTATAATTGGCACCATTGCAAATCATTGATAATGCACGTAGTTAACGTATGTGATATTGGAGGGATATCCGGAAGTGGGTCCTGTGTAAGTCGTAGTTGTATAAATCGTCTTTGTTAAGTCGTAAAATTCGTTAATGTTGAGAAAGAAACTGAGATGTATTATATACGGTCAAAAGATATTCCGATTTACGTAAATATCTTTCGAGTAAATATGGAAAATTTCTTTATTGAAGTCAGACTAGATTGTAAAATCGTAAATGACAAAATTGTATTTTTTTAAGCGTGGTATAAATTGTTTCGAATGCTTCATATTAATCATTAATTGTGTATAGGCAAACCCTCTAACATGTTGAATGAATTACGAAGTAGATGACTGTTTACCTCCCCAGATCTAACAAGTCTCTGTCAGTGCGAAGCTGACTACACGAGAGGGGAGAAAGTCGACCAAGCAAAACACTGCAGGTAGTGTAAAAAAGAGTTTCATTCACCCAAATCAAATAACATTATTTGAGCAAAATCTAAAATAAATTGTATACAGCTTCGGATATCGATTTTTTACTGGAGTTCCTTTGTAATAATTCTAGAATATGATGACATCGATGATAGAAGTTGTCGCTTCAATTGTGTATCATTTTACCGTAATACGTCTTCAACTTTTCAAGTTTGGGTAGATATAATGTGGACCTGAAGATCTTTGGTGTCAGTCATTTAAATGAGCGTTTAATCTTAAGCGGTTCCTCCTTGAAATTTCAAAGTTATCCTCTTACAAGGAAAATGTCACCTGGTTTCCAGGATTAATCAAAGTATTGATATACTAATTTAATTGTTATTCTTTTCTCATCACAAAGTTTCTGGCCCAAAAACCTGTTAGTAACGAAAAGGTGTAAAGTGAATATTTTTCTTTATCAATTTGAGTCAATTCCTTGATTTGAAGTAACGAAAACCGATTGTAAATATCCAAAAATATTTCATTTTGTATAAAAGTAATTTTACTTTAGGGTTCGGCTCTATTTAAAAACTGGATTGTTTTGATAAGCTTTGAGGAACTAATTACGCGGATAGGAGACAACAGCACAATGAAACCATGAATTCTGATTCTCCTTATCATCCTTCTAGTAACGCCAAGACCCTGTTGGCGTGTCTATACGACAAGGCTGACACGGTACGGACCTGCAGTGACGGATCTAAAGAAGACCTTGAAACCTTCACCAGAACACTCATCTCGTCCTCCATAGCCGACTGCAGTAAGGTGGTTTTCTTTCAGCGCAAATCGTTACAAAATTTGCAATTTCTTGTTTACTTCATTTGCTAGATTTTCAAACACGGTAAGACGATGCACATGTTCTAAATGCTTTATTGCTGGGCTGTTATGAGCTAAAGTTACCTAGCCTTTACGTTGTCTAAGTGTCTTTACTACTGACTCTGATGCAGCCATAATGATGCAAGATTATCGAAAGATTTGAGCAACAGGACCTTGGACTAAAAGGCACAACATATATCGTTGTCGTTCTTTGTCCTACATGTACCTATTCCTTGAGTAGGTGTTCTATGTCATACCTATTCATTGAGGTGTTCTATGTCATAACTATTCCTTGAGTGGGTGTTCATTTGTCATAACTATTCCTTGAGTGGGTGTTCCTATGTCATAACTATTCCTTGAGTGGGTGTTCCTATGTCATAACTATTCCTTGAGTGGGTGTTCCTATGTCATAACTATTCCTTGAGAAGGTGTTCTATGTCATAACTATTCCTTGAGTGGGTGTTCTATGTCATAACTATTCCTTGAGTGGGTGTTCTATGTCATAACTATTCCTTGAGGGGGTGTTCTTTTGTCATAACTATTCATTGAGTGGGTGTCCTATGTCATAACTATTCATTGAGTGGGTGTCCTATGTCATAACTATTCATTGAGTGGGTGTTCTATGTCAAAACTATTCCTTGAGTGGGTGTCCTATGTCAAAACTATTCCTTGAGTGGGTGTTCCTATGTCATAACTATTCCTTGAGTGGGTGTTCCTATGTCAAAACTATTCCTTGAGTGGGTGTTCCTATGTCATAACTATTCATTGAGAAGGTGTTCTATGTCATAACTATTCCTTGAGTGGGTGTTCTATGTCATAACTATTCATTGAGTGGGTGTCCTATGTCATAACTATTCATTGAGTGGGTGTTCTGTGTCATAACTATTCATTGAGGGGGTGTTCTGTGTCATTCTTATTTTTGAGTGTGTGTTCTATGTCTTAAATATTCCCTCAATGGGTGTTCTGTGTCATAACTATTCATTGAGTGGGTGTTTTGTGTCATTCTTATTTTTGAGTGTGTGTTCTATGTCTTAACTATTCCCTCAATGGGTGTCCTATGTCATAACTATTTCTAGAGTAGGTGTCCTATGTCATACCTATTCCTTGCGTAGGTGTTCTATGTCATACTTATCCCTTGAGTTGGTGTTCTATGTAATACGTACTTCACATAAACTAAATCTTTACAGGTCTCGACGATACATGCAAATGTGAAGAGGATATGTTGGACGGAACATGCAGGTCAGTTTTAATTATTCAAAAGGACCACCCTTGGCTCCACTCTTCTTATATACAATTCGTCTATAAATAATGTAACAGGTGTACAGACACTTGTCTATAAGTCAGTTTATCAAATGCGCTAGTTTTGCGTTCAGTAACATATAGTTCGCGGCGTGTATCCTTCTATTAACATAGAGTGTTCGCAAGCGCTCGCCAACCTCCTAGGAAATTGTGTGTTACTGAACGCAGGGCTGATTTCCGTACAATAACCCCGGAGTATACTCTCTGGTATGGTGAAGGAGTTTCTATCCAGAAATGCATGATAGAGAGGTTCTAAAATCTTGCTTTTCTCAAATGTAGTTGTAGTCCATGCATGTTGGCTTCTTATGTTTGAAATATTTCCTTTTGTGATAGACCTACTTTTCAAGTTCGTCTTACAGATATGATAGTTCTTTTACTACGCCTATCACTTGAGAAACTATCATATAGATATTTTAGCCACACATGACCCAAGCTTGATGGTGGATGAATTCAAATTTCAATGTTTAATGTATATTTGTACTAGTTGCGATGTAGTTAATGTTCTGTCAAGTTGTGTTGTTACTTTTCTTGTTTTGTTCAGGAGTACATGTACATTATATCAAATTATTTGAATTATTACATTGTCACACATGTCAGTAAGCTGAAGAAGGGTATAGCTTGTCTCGAGACAGCCACCTCGAAAGGTTGTAATGGAGAAAAGACAGTGAAGTCCATTGCAGACGAAACCAAAGTGAAAATTACATCATTGGAATCATGCGGTTCGTTTTTATCCTTATTAATTATGCCAAGTACTATTTATTTATTTGTGAATTGATGTAAGTTATTTATAGTTACATGCTATTATTAATACAGTTTTTAAAGGTAGCATGAACACTAAAACCTTTGAACACAGTCAACGAAATGTTCGACTACAACTTCTGTAACAATCAAATGAACCCAACTACCTATAGTAATTTATTGATGAACTGTAAAAAATCAGTCCTTTTTACTTATCTATGTCATAATTTCAGCTCTGTCGACGGCTTGTCATTGTGAGCTTAACTACACACGTGCTGACGTCAGCAGCAACACAAAAACATGCAGGTGCGTCAATGGACTCATAAAAAGACGTCTAATTTCATGCAGTGCTTATATTACATGTATAAATAATCGAATATTCTCATTATCAAGGCAGTACTGGTGTAATCAATATCGGACGCGTAACAGTCATTTGAGCTCGATAGTTAAAATCTATATAAATCACCTGATATCATTGACAACAGACAGCATGCCAGGGTAAGTTTACATTCATCGTGATTTGTAAGAGAAGCATTTCGTACGGGTGAAAATGTCAGATATTGTTATATATTGTAACATAAAACTTCTTAAATGTACATTTAAAGACGTTTTAGTATTAGTCGTCCCCCTCCATCCTAATTTGTTGAAAGTTGAAATTGGAATAAGAAATTACACCAAAATGTCACATGCATAAGCAAGAAATTAAATATGTACATACAGTGATCATATAAACGTTATCTTCATTGACTGGATGCTTACATTTGTTACTTTATATTTCGGTCTTTGAAACCTTACAGCGCTGCAAAAACGTTTAAGACGTGTCTTCAGAATGCCGACTCCAGTACTGAGGATGTGATGGGATGTGACGAGACAACTGCAGTCACCAAGATCGTCACTGACGTCGCCGATAAAGTAATCGAAGCAAAATGCTGTAAGTAGTTCAGTACATGATAGGTAACTCAAACCAATTAACTTTACATGTTGACTTTTTAGTTCATCTGGCCTCGAAGGCCCGATATGGGCTTATGGCATGGCATTATCTGGCGTCCGCCGTCCGTCCGTAAACTTTTCACTATTTCATCTTCTCAAGAAGCATTGACCGAGGAAGTTACCCTGTGACCCGTAATAAGGGCCACAAACACCACGCCCTAAAATCCTATTTTCATCTTCTCTAGAAGCAAGAGGCCATGAAAGCTGAAACCTTGTTTACAAACTCCATAGCAAATGGGGATTCTAATTTATAGATTTGGTGACCCTGTGACCCAAGTTAAGGGTCACATGAGCCACGCCCTCATAACCCATTTCATTAATTTTTCAGTCTCTTCATTTTTAAAGGAAAAGGCTTAGAAACCTAACAACTTGTGTACATAGTCCTTTTTATCCGATTAGGATTATAATGAATGGATTTGGTTATCCTGTGGTAGCTCATCTGGTGACCCCGTGACCATTTATAAAGTAAATTATGAATAGCCTGATGAGCTACAGATGGCTCTTTTTAAAAAATTTGTAGGTGAGAAAAAAGAAATTTCACAGATTAATTGATTCAATTTCAAAGTATGAAACGATTTCTAAACACCGTTCCCTTACTCTCTGTTAATATTTATCATTAAAAATGTATAAAATTTCAGAAATTAATATTATAGACATTAGGAATTAAGATTGTGGTTTTTTTTAACAGGTGCAATGCAGAACTCGGTCCTTTCAATTCTCCTACTATTCGTTTCTCTGACAATTTTGCGAATCCTTACAGGCTAATGATGAGGACATCATACTTGAAGATATTGCCGGATTGGCACTGAACGATTTTGAATAATTTTTATCACGAATTAAACAATGTCACATATTCTGATGAACAAGCTATCTGTAAAATGTATCAATACGATTGGGTTACATATTGTATTCATAAACAAATAACAATTGGTGCAAAACTACAATTCAAGGCCCTATAGCATGCATTTTCGCGCTCAGATTGCCTACTTATTGACGTAATATATAATTAACTGATATACATTTTTCGTCGAAATTTGCCGAAAAGGTGTTGGATTTTTCTTTTATTGCAGAAATATGAAAATCTGAACTTTATAATTTTCTACCCCATGCATCTTTAGATGGATTCCAGGTTTTCTCCGGTATATCACATATATTTACCTTGTACATGTAGTGAATATATGCACCCTTAAAGCATTGATTCGAAAGTATTGTCTTTATATTGTTATGTGAAGAATTGCCGACAATTTCAAAATTTACCAAAATGAAGATTTTACATGGGAAATTATCAAAAGTCTAGAAGACTTTTCTTCAGCAGCTGTATGCACTCGTTTTCGCTTTTTGTGATGTAATAAACTAAACTTACTATTCATTACAATCGACCTGCAATCAATGATGAAAACTTAAAGACGGCGGATTCATTAAGGATATAAGTAAGTCCATTGTGCAAATAATTGAATTGAAAAGAATTATTGCTCTGCGGCTAAACTAGAAATGTGTAAAATTTATGATAAGGTATATCTATAACGTCACTGATTTCTTCTACAATATATAAGCAGTGCTGTTGCTGTAGCGGCTGTCGTTTATCGTCAATTGATTGATTGGGAAAATTATATTATCTATAATGTAGTTTACGCTGAATAAATGCAACGATTAATAAACTCGTTCCGAAACAGTGTCGATAATTCTAGAAACTGAAAACGTAATGCCTTTCTTAATACCTTATCCGGTAGAGTACAGCAATATCTCAAAATACATATTATCTATGCATTTGTTATATTTTCGATTTACGATTGTGCTTCGGTGCATTTGAACCATAAAATGTAGCTTTTATGAGTAAGAGAGTGTCTTATTGTAAAATTATTTATATGATTGTGGTGCAGAATGTTCAGGTTCAAAACTAAAAAAATTAACTGAATATAACATGTTTATTCAATATTACGACAATAACATATACTTAATAAATTTTTTCTCATTGTTGATAAAGACAAGAACTCTTTCCGGTGAATAATTGTTGTTATTCATTTATTGTAACGTATCCATGGTTTTGGGGATTGAGGAGTTATTTTAATCATTTTCTTGAAATTCGATCGCTTAGAAGTTTGAAATATTGTAAATGTTTGCTTTGATTTCCAGCGAAAAACCAATTTTGAATTAATATGTCAAAAAGTACAGCAACACAATTTGCAATTTAAAAGACGGTATCAAAGGCAAAAAACTTCTTATCCAAAGCTTTGTCATTATTTTATCATCGTGTTGTTCACAGTTTTATACAAATTGTTTTTCATTCAACCTTTCACAGTGGTTAATGGGTTGGTTATTTGATTTATGTATTTTTATCTGTTGTCTGTATACAGTAATGAAAAACATTGACATTTTACGTCGATGGATCTTTTATCACTTTTAAGAATGCACTTATCTTCCTTCTTCAAATATTTATTCTTATTGGTGGTGGATGGATGTTAATGCTATGTGATTTATATGAAATTGTAATATATGTTGTAAAATTTGATTATTAAATTATTTTTCTCTCGTTTAAAATGGCTGATACTGGGTTGTTTTTACAAATGCTAATCTTAAAATGAAAGGTTCTCATAACGTGATGTGGAATTTAACTAGTGATCAAAGAAAGCTATTCTGTTTCAAATACTTAAATGAATGTATAGAATTCATTATATAAAATTTATTTTGTTTTGTTTATGCATGGTTCTCATGAATGATAAACTTAATCAGTAATTTCATATATTTGAGCATATCAACTTATAACTATTAGAATAAAAACTGAAAAAATTGTAAAAAATTAGTTCACCAAGGACACGCAGATCTTGTTTTGTAGTATTGTCATAGGTGACATACTGTCAAATAAAACAGAATAAAAGGTATTAAAAGGAATCATCGAACACTTACGAAGAGTTTGAACCATGTTTAAGTAAAAAGACACGAATGTATGATCCGAGAGCAATCTTCACTTGATTGACTCTCCTAGACAATCCCATGTATCTCTGTCTCTGAATGGATTTCTTTGGAACTCCTGGAGAATTAATTCATCCAACTCTGCCACATTGTGCGAAAGGTATACAGCGTGCATTCTGTCATTTTCATCCATGGAATCATTTCTCTTGGGAAATGGATGGTTGTCAAATAAGGAATTTTATCCCGATATTTCTCAGAATTTATTGTAACCGAACGATTCCCAATGGCCAATCTACACCTGTGGAAGATACAGTCCTTTTTACACCACCTTCCTGATAGGTATCTTCCACAGGCTTAGGTGCGAGACGGGTGTAAAGTTGTCGCCAAATACGATTGTGCCATCCATAAAACTAGCGCACTAGAGCAATGGATCCGGCGCATCATACCAAGTTCCAACGCGCCCTCGTTCTGCACCACATAGTCTACAGGTGTACGTGCCCTATAACCTGCTGACCGAAGACATTTCCTGAGGTTAAAAATTGAAACCTGTTGTGAGTATTCCATTGAATCTCTCAGCTTTGGGCACCAAAGAAGGTGAGGGGTGTAACAGCAGTGCGTTGTACTCATGAAGAGATGTCAGTCTCGGGCGTCCAGATCTGATACATTCTCCAAGATCAAAAGTTGTGTTTTAGTACCAAATGTGGTAATAACAACTGTCTCATAGTAGCTCTACGGGACAATCCTCTATCTCGCATTACATTTTTCACGTGTGGAAAATCTACGCCTTGTCGTAATTGTATTTCAATTCCAAATGTAATCATCTGTTCGAAATATCGCACGTTATTGTTTCCACCTGAAAGGGTTATTTCTCAAAGATGACAGCACATGCTTTGGAGTCGTCGCAAGATACTTTTATGGACTGATGGACGTCTGACCCAGCAGCTATGTGCGATAATGATTTCACCTTTTGGTTAGTAAATTAACGAAATTAATGTAAGTGTCACTTAACGAACACATTATGAAGATGTTATCAAATGTAAGAAGGCATGAGGAATAAGTTGCTGTCCTGATTGCCAATCCTGAGCTGTATCTATGTTTGAACTGAGAGTGTTTTTCTTTTAGCATTTTCATTAAGATTTCCAGCAACAACCCAAAACCTTATTGGCACATGTCCGATTTAACGTCACTCACGTTGACTTCATTGAGTTGTAAAACTGTCTGAACAGCGAGGAAAGAGACCGGCCAATATCTTTGGTTCATTTAATTATCATCTACGACGTCTGTAAATTTAAATGATTCCCTGGAAACAATAAGGCAGTGTTTGCATTCACCTTGTTCAACTTCTTGTTCGAGGCTTGCTATCAGGAGGTGGATATCAGTCTTGTGAAACCCAAATCTCTAATAACACGGATACGTGCTCCTTTCTGCGTTATTTCCAAGTAATTTATTTTAAAGTATACCCTCTCTCTTTGGCTCCTACACACAATGTACGTCGGGACTACCTGTACTTATTCAATGTCGCGCAGGGATTACACCGATTTCATTTTCTGTTTTCAGATATATTATCTGCAAAGAGTTCAGATTAGAAAATGTTTAGTTTGTGTTTATTGTTTGATGAATATATTACACTAAACAATAAATCAAATACTGTTATCGTCTTTTCTGTAAACTACGTTTTGATAGCGAGTTCACGTGAGTTGTGAGCTAGTATTGTAAACGGAGTTGAAGGCCTTTTCAACAGAGAGTCAAAACAGTTCACACTTGTAAGTAGTTTTATAATTCTAGTTTAGTCTAATAATGTATGTTTGAAAGGTTGAATTTATATGAAACTCCTTTGTAAAGTGTTTGTTCAGTGGCTATAATATAAAAGGTTTGATAGTTCAAATTTTTCCCCTTGCATAAATGCCGACGACAAACAAACATTACACCGATATAAATTGTTAATAAGCCAGTGAGATATATTTCTTGGTTGACAAAAACATTTTAGCTTTATCTGTAAACTATTTTCGTTATTGATAATGGTAACATAAACTGATTAATGAAAAAGCTAAAGCTAAAAAGTATTCAAATTTACTTCGAATGATGATACATATCTAGGTGCAGGTATCGGCTCCTGTACGAGAGCCTTCTTGGTCGACGCAGAAACACCTGCCTGGATAACAAAACGTCATTTTGAAGTTAGACATATTTGTGCATTTTATGCAGACTTATGTATATCTTTTTCTAAGTTTATAACACTCATAAAGTAATTTACATGCATATCTACATGTGTACCTGACACGTCACACTGCAGTGGGTTGAAGCTGCCATCAGGGGTACATCTTGGGTACCAGGTGTTATCGTACCGGAAGCTGGACAACATCTGTAAAATCCGCTTCCTCTCGCATTGACTTTGAGTCGATCCTATAACAGTTGTACAGCATTAACATCATTGATGAACTTATGCATCCTGTCCATTTTAACATTTTTGTAGCCTTCAATACCTTACATGGACATGTTTAAATCTGGTCTTAATGGGCATTGTTCGATCGATTACACTTCATTTTGACTATGCTTTACGAGACAAACATATCATTGGATTATTTCTATTTTATGAGCCGTAGATGCGAAGTATCTGTATCGTCTTGCATATGTACCGACAAGATAATTCATGCAACACTTAAAAACACTTTTCAGAACCCCCTTTTAATGAGTTCGGTTTCAAGATCTATTAAGGTAACAATGCAACGTACGTGCCAGTTTGGTCAGCACACAGATCCCTCTCCCGAACGCCATCATGACCTGCTCCTGACACACGAGCCCGGTATCACAGGTGCCCGCAGGTATTATCCCGTGCTGGAAGTGTGCCTGACACACCTCGCCTTCAACCTTTTGAAGAACTAAAACATTGTATTTTTGTATTTTCAACATTTGATACAACTTGTGCCACTAGTAGTGACTCATGCCCGTAAAAATTGCAAAGTCATCAAACTGACAATTTACGTCACAAGTACACGAACCACGCATACAAATACTAAGGACTATCTAACCACACAGAGGTATGAAAGCGCTGTTATATCCCGAACCTCTATGTACATACCGTCCCAGTTTTTAACATTGTAGTATGTTGTCATCAATGGTGACATTTTAATCACATTTGTGCTTGATGAAGGAGGTTACGGTGCAAATGATATAAAGGCAAATTTAAATGCTGTACATAAAATACTTGCACTCGTACAATGTATTTTTTAACCCAACCAGGCATGGGAGCCTTTCATACCCAAATTTGCACGTGCAGATGGTACAAATTAAAAAGAAATTCAATTTCATCAAAACATTGCACGTTAAGCAGGTTTAAGAAATGTTGACTTCTTACTATGCTCGGAAATACGTTTGATAATTCCATGTTAATAATTATTAGATATTCCTCGCTAAAACTCGCAATTTATCACATCAATCAACTCGGGACAGTTAAACCGTAATTCCTTGCATCTTGTTGATTATTTATATCATCTAGAACACAAATCTCAGGTACGTGATATCTGCACACACTTGTTTGTTATGTTTGTTTATTTGAATTAACAAAAACCTTGGAAGCTGTAACATAGATTAGAAAGAAGCAGCTAAGTATGTCATTACCTTGGCACATGCATCAGTACACCTACAGAACCCACCGCCCTTGATGACAGACCCCGTGCAGTTGAGGGGCACCTGCTTAATACCTGCACACAACTGAGGGGTACACGCCAGAGCACTGACAGTAGTCAGTAGGGAGCTTAATACCAATAAGAACAGCATTGTCCTCCTTCTCGGACTGAATGGTGGAGAGCTCACCTTATCATTGAGGACAATCTTTCGATAAGACGGTAGGGTTGAATTATTATATATACCAGAGAAGTTACGTATGTTTGTGAAGAATGACATTTGGTTTTTACGTACGTGTTGTATCTTTGGCATTTCAAATGTTTAAAAAATACTGTAGCTCGTTTCTTCTAGAATTAGAGGTATTTCATCAAAAGTAAAACACGTATTGAAATGCATTTTTTTCTTTATCAATAAAAGGTTTTTTAACAAACATTTCATGTTCGTTAATCCATTTATCGAACGCAAATGATTATAGATGTTAACACTGAAATGTCTGTATACAGTTTTCGCTTATTTTACCCTATGAAGATAAACAGAAGAAATTCTGCATAACCCAATTTTTATTGTTTCAAGAAATAAAAATTCCCGAATTCCTGAAACGTGTATTTCGTTTTGCTGCTTGTTCTGAGTTATCTGACAACATCAATTTACAACATAACGTGTCTGTTAAGAATTGCAATTATATATCTTTTTGTAAAAAGTACTGCTGCAGAGTGAAATGCTTAGACGTCACAATATTTTTAGTTTTTTTGCAAAGGTTATGTGTAAACAGATTGTTATGTACGTACGTAGCAAAGTGGCATTTCCAAATGAAATATCGATGTAAACTCGCTGTCATTACATTTTAGATTACAGTGCAGCTTCAAAATCGAAAAGGTCATGTAGTTCAATGAAACTCAGTTCTGTAAAGAAGGTCATAAATGTTACAATTTGATAGGAATCTTAGACAGAAAATGCAAATAAAACGACTTTGTCAAATCACTTAAAAGATAAATCGATTTTTGATGTCATTGAAATATTACACCACTCAGAATTGTATCATGTCAGGAGTGATATGTGATAATTGAATATCTAAAAGTTCAAACGATGATAGGGAATAACCTTAAAAGCACAATTCGAGCAATGTATTCGGGTGAAATAAATAAATATCGTTTAAAAAAAGCAAATTCCATTATAACTAGCATTCTAATACGAAAAAAAAAGTCAATTGAGTGTATAATTGTTTCACTTGAAACATACACAATTAAACGTCTTCCCGGTATCTGTTATTTCTACACACATAAAACATTGATAAAACATTGCAAAACGACAAATGGCTCAAGAAACTAGTTTATTGAACGTAGTCTGCTGTCAGATGTACTTGTGCCTCAAGCTGCAGGACAAGAGATTGCTTCCTTGGTTCTCTCCCCTTGGATTTTACCGTCGGCCGTCACACAGAAACATTCACCTGGGGAATATAATTGTGCAAACGTGGGATCAAAATGGGTATAGCTCTAAGTTAGGGCAAAGTGACAAGAAAGAATGAGGACGGTGATATACTTTCTCTTTTCAGAGAACACAGTATTGGATAATTTGAATGAGGTATAAGAAGTGGATGGGAATATTTCGATTCTTACCTGTTCAATAGTGCATTAGAATAACATCACATGTTTTATGTAAAAAAAAGCCTAATAACTTTTGTTTGTACGGATATAGGTGAAGTAACTTTATATCTATTTGTACGGATATAAGTGAACTAACTGACAGGTATAAACAGAGAAATCGAGAACACGTTATAAGTTCAAGCTCTCAATAGAGGTGTACCATATCCTTAATATTTGAAAAGGAAGGGAAACTGTACAGAGAAGGTTCCAACTTTAGCCGTAACTCGCACCAGTTTCAAACAAATGTTAATTTACCCTCAACTCGTACCAGTTTCAAACAATGGTTAATTTACCCTCAACTCGTACCAGTTTCAAACAATGGTTAATTTACCCTCAACTCGCACCAGTTTCAATCAATGGTTAATTTACCCTCAACTCGTACCAGTTTCAATCAATGGTTAATTTACCCTCAACTCGTACCAGTTTCAATCAGTGATCAATGCCCAAAGGTTAGCTTTGCCACGTTGCACTCATATTTGTTGTTTGAGTGCAGCGCCCACATCGATGATAAGTAATAAGGACATATCTGATTGAATTATCAAATTCAAGTGCACTAAGAGCTTGCACTGAAATGATGACGAAATATATCATTTTAAATCAAGTCACAGTTATTGGGATAGGCGCGAGTTATGACTAATAAATCACCTGAGAAGTCGCACTGTTTGGGAGTAAATGCGCCTTCTGCATCACATGTAGGGGTCCATTTCTGGGCATAGATTATCATCGTCATCAAGGCAGACATTCGCTGTTGTTGACACTTAGTCCTCGCCGCTCCTAATAAGAAATGAGAAGATTGATAGCATCGTGGCTTAATCATGAGAATTTTAGTAATTAACAACTGAGAAGGTCATGGACAAACGAATATGTTTATATTACAAGGTCTAACTAGACACACACAATATGTTACTGATCTTCTAATTCACGAAGACCACATGATCAATGGACGTATCATTTCCACATATATAGATGGACACATCTATAGAAAGACATAAGTGTGGTTAATTTGATTCATCATTAATATCAAATTTATATCTGATATGCAAAAATATGAAAATTAAACTTAAAAGTTTAGAAAAACTTATCTTTAAAATGATAACAATCTGACTAAACCTCAAAATCATATGAAACAAAATCTTTATATCATAAAGTGATATTCATTACACATATATATTACTTGTACATTAATCCTGATCTTGTACATGAGATTAAGGTTCCATCTTTTGTCGCTATGATATCTTTACCCTAAACTAGAATTATCAACAAATATCCAAACCTGTATTGAGAGAAAATAAGTTTTATCTACAAAAATAAGGATTGTTGTTTTAATCGCGTTGAGTTCCTTGTGGTATTCAAACCCTCACGCTTCACTTTGGTAGACTTGACGCATGTTCCTCTGCTGAATGCCCCCAACAGGGCGGAGTTGCCCGCGATGCCCGCCTTGCATTCTAAGCCCTCATCACAGGAACCCATAGTCTGGGGCATCCCGAACATGGCGTGTGCCTGGCATGCCTCCCCTTCTACCTGAAATATTGCAATGGTGAGTTTCAATTGCTCCATCTCAAGAGAGGTGATCTGATGGTTAAAAGATCGATATGCTGTAATAAAAAAATGCTTTGCTTCTTTACTACACTGATTACGGCCCCGGTTAAGTAGATCAGTTTCCTACATTTTAGAATAGGATTACTATTTATGAGTTTTAACGTTGGCTTAGACTCGCAGTAGCGAGTATGACATGATATATGCCATTGCGTGGTAATATACATAACTGGAGAGACTTTTATGACACATGTACATAATCAAATGAAACTATGACAACAATATTACCACTATGTCCTTTGTTGTATTCGTAAAAGAACATGAGTTAAGTCATTCAATTCATACTCCGAATGACATGAACGTTTAAAGAACTCAACATACCTGTGCGCAAATGTCTGTACAACCACAAAACCCGCCATTCTTGATGACAGAACCAGCACAGTTGAGCGGGGGTTGTTTCACCCCGTTACAGAGTTCTGGGATACAGACAATCGCATTTGCAGCTGCTAAAAATCCTCCAAAAAGTACAAACCCGAGCATTGCGGATTTAGAGACTGTAAGAGACGTAGAAATGTTCCAATAACGCCTCACCTTATCTCATAAGTCTATATAAACGACACCTCGACTATGTAGGTCAAAGAAGGCCAACAATATCTAATATGTTTCCTGTTTCACAATGTTCGCAATCATTGAACAGCTTTTGAATAAATACAAGGATAAATCAGTAGTTTGTTACAATGTTAAGTCTCAATTGATTGGAGTTTTATAAAATGAGCATTAACAATCTACCCTTTTATCTATTTAATACACGTATCTTTTGATGTGATTCAAAAATTGCAAAGTTACCCAAGTAATGTATCCGATAGCCAGTCCACACAAATCATATTTACGAATTTGTGTCATTTTCAACTTCTTGGAATGATGAAAACAGACATACGACGGTTAAATGTTTTTAAGTTAATGGATGCATTTTTCTTTCCATTCATTCCCATTTAATGCTTTAGATATATACAAATAATAAATCAGTTACCGACGTGAATTAAATACTGAAGTATGATACAGAAATATCCAGTCAGTGTAATACAGCTGAACGTGTGATGCCATAGCCTTACAAAATGGTATAGGAACTTCGAGTAGTTTTTTATCACTGATTTGTTTAATTCCTTTTCAAGTGTAAGGTAAATGATAATAAACTGGTACCTGATAAATACCTATTTTTTTGTAAACTTATGAACGGGTCAGCATAGAGCTTCCCTTCCCTTCTTTTAATGCCATGAAAGTTTATCCTTGAACAGAAACCGTATTGCATGCATGCTCCTTTCGTATCCTATACATTCACAGTAAAATTGATAAAAATTCAAGGTTTAATTAATGAATGTATTTTACGTGAAAAAAAATTAACCTCATATGTTCCTGGGCAGTTTGCCTTGAGACTTATTTCCTATCAGTTATCATCCGTGTGAGTAGGTGAGATCACCAGATGTTTACCCGTCAGCACTCTCAAGGGGCCAGCTAGATTACAGGTAACTGGAGAACCAAGTGACCTTACTTTGATACCATTTGTAAACTAGTTGTTTGTAATAGGACTTATTATTTGTCTATTTTTTTCCTCTTAACAAACAGATTTTCAGGACAAAGAAAAATAAATAGTTTCACGTTTTTTTTAACATGATTATTTTTTGTTAACAAGTACATAAGTCAGATATGACACAAGATATCATCGCTAATACAGGGTAAAAGTTCCGATAGGTGTAAAATTATCAGAACGTTTACTCTGCAGTATCGAAGATGATCAAAGCCTTGGCATCCATCGTTAACGAAAACTACAAACACCAATGGTCATTAACTTCCTAAAACATATCACAAACTTAGTTTATTAGATTGCAAACAATGTTATTTTGTCATGTTTATTAGATTACGAGAAGCGTTTTGCAGCGTAGTAAGAACCTGGGATCTGTTGTCTTTTATTTCCTAAATTCCAAATAGATGTAATGGTTTAACTTTAGAAATAATGTAGACACGTTTCCGATAAATTCCAGTCGTTTTAGTACATGTGCTACTTTCCTGTGCTTGTATACATGGATGACAGACTTGTATCGTACCTAGTAAGGAAAATATGTCCTTGTCATATCGCTTTGAATCAGGGAAATATTTGAACCGCTGGAAACCCAATAAGTATTATGATTAAAATGAAGAATTTGACTTTAGGCATTTCATAAGTACCTTAACATTTGAACTATAATAAAATATAATTATCGCTATCGGTTTAGCGTCATTTGATTCACTCATGAGTGTGTCACTGAATTCATCATCAATACTGTACAAGCATTACAATGGAATGAATCTGTATCGTTTTGTTCTATGGTGCAACCTAATGAATGTTGTTTCTGTAACAACCAATAGTCTTCGTTATAGGTAATGAATGGTCCTTGCCCAAAAGTGGCCACAAGTGAGTACACATTGTGTGCTGGGGTATATCACAATCTTAAAATTCTCACTGTGATCATACCTTGATTTTACAGTTGGCACATATTGACGTGTTGTCTGAATCACCTAAGCATCGCATTATACGCATTATACATCGAATACTGACCACGATAAAATTTTGTTTAGGGTTAATAAAGTTAGCCGTACAAGAGAATCATTTCATATTTGTTTATCACGTTACAATAGACATTTGATATTTGATGATTTATTCAACAATGAAATCTAAGGATTGCTCAAAGTTGACAACGCTTGCTGCTGTCACAACGTATGCTGTATGAGAGTAGCTGGTTGGATGAAACTTGGACACGTGATGTCTGTTGTGTTGACCCTGTCGGTCTGTATAATGCCAATCCGGTTGACACAGAAACAACGGCCTGAAAGTAGATTCACCAATAACTGAATTGCTGATGTTGACTGCAGAGCTGTATAATGCACTTTTCACGTGAAACATTAAGTGCCGAATATTTTCATTAAGATTTCCTATGCATAATGTGCGAAATGTTGCCGACTTTCCCTCCCCCAAAGTAATAAGGAAAATGATGCCCATATCATTTTGCAGGTATTTGGAAAGGTATTTGATAAGGCAATGTAACAAGATAGATATATTATAGAACCATGAACCAAAAATACTTGAGAAAATTCGCAAAGAGAATTTATCATAATTATATTCGTTTGACCTCGGGATATGCCTTGAATTTTAGACCGCACAGTGTCTATTACAAATCTAAATAACGATATGCAATTCTAATATGTACCAATAACAAAAATAACGATGTCAGATTGGGAAGACTAATTAATATCACAAAGATACACATCGAAGTCACCTTTGGATGATTTTAATTGCACTATTAGAATCAATTTGATCAAGAAACTGATCCACAAGTGCTATAAATTAAGACGAGGGGCTTCTGACTTTTCAACCTGCGTTAACTAGCATTAAACCATATCAACAAGATATGGTGTAAGCGGAGGTAAATATGTATTTATCGATCTAAGAATATATGAAGTCTCAAACCTCTGGTGACGGCAGGTGTTTAGCTGCAATATTATCTCCTCGACCGGAGTCTGAACATTAATTTTCTTTTCGACTTTCAGAACCCGCCCCTCGTTTTAAACCACACCAATGTCTTTACTTGATACTTTCGGCTTCGCATTTAGTAATAGATAAAGCTGAAGACACTTACCCCCGAGGTCGCACTGCTTAGGGAGGAAGTACCCGTCACTTCCACATCTTGGCATCCATTTTTCAGGATAGGTTCTTATGATCATCTGGAATCTCAACTGTGCTTGTGCACACTCCATCCTCTCACTTATGCCTGCAACAAAGTATATCTTAGAAATATAGAGATTTTACAAAGCGTCACCTTATAATGTAGGGGAACACTCTTGTTTAATTATAGGTGCAATAAAAATAGGTTTTGCAAAAATACCTATCCTGCTACATAAGCGTATTTGATAATAACGTTCACCGAAACGTCAGATTCTTTAATAGAGCGTATGCAGAATTTGATCACCGTGAATTGTGTTTTAGTTTTATCATAATCTCTCATACAATCCCTTAATTTCCCAAACATATGCTTATTTATGAGAAGTATTAAACTAAAGTATGTTGCCATATCTACAGGATTAATAAATTGTTTTTAATCCCCTTTTAAACTATTTAAAAATAAAACCTAAGCTTCTATTTTCTTCAATAATGACTTTACCCACACATACGTTTTTCTAGGAAAGACCATACACATATGCCTCTGCCAAAAAGTGACAATAGTGGAGAACTGATTCCATCATAGACCCTACATTCGAGTCCATCTCCGCACTCATCCTTCAGTGTACTGTGTCCTGGTCGTACATAACATGCTCCGCCCTCTCTCTGGCGAAGAAAAAATTAAGGTATCATGTTGCAATGTAATAAAAATTAGTAATAAGCTAAAAAATGGTGAGAAATGCAACTCCAAAGTACTTGTAGTTTTGAAATTAATAAATTGGGATTCTTGTTTGACGATCATGCTGAGGAAGTTGTATTTTTTGCAGATGATGCTGATGAGTATTATTTGAGTCGTATGCTGCAGCAATAATTTGAAATCACAAAATTGTGCTTAGGAACATTTTGCTAAAACAGGTTTAGAAATACAACTAGTTTGTACCTTATAAAGGTTTTGTCATCCCATAGCTTACTATTTCGATAGAATTGATTTTACTCTTTTTTGTGAAACCGAAAAATTATTTTCCACACAATATATTCCAGTTTAGCTACACAAGACGAAATATTTGTAATGTATTTATGTATACGTACTATTTGAAATACACGTAAAACAGGTTTTAACAGGTAACTGACCTTGGTAGAAACATTCGCAAATGCAACTGATAGACATCCACTAAATAGGAGACACAACAATATGCTTTCGTGCCTCATTTGACATGTATCTTTCCCTCAGTAATTGTAGAAATAGGCTACAAGATTAGGATAGAATATGAACTGTGAAAACAAAACCAATAGATAACATATTCAAGAGAAAGCTTCTTGTGCCCATTTTTTCTGGAATGAATAAAAACACTTTAAATGTAGTGCTAACTTCGACCTTCAATTTGTAGTGTTGCAACGTTTTCAAATTTGATTACATATTTACTTCATTTATTCAAATTAAAAAAATTCTTATCGTGTAACCTTAATCTTTGTAACAAAATACTTTTATTGAAATAACAATATTAACTAGGTGCTCAAGAGAAAGCAAAGCTGCTAGCTCGGCGTATATGAGGGGGGAATGGGGGGGGGGGGGGGGGGGAAGGGGGGGGGGGGGGGGTTTGTAGTGGTGGGCTAAATACTATGTTGGATTATCATGGCAGTTTTCGGCGTGAAAATATTTCTTGTTTATCCGTCATGATCAGTAAATTCTTTTCAAAATCATTAAGTGATAATTAAGAAATAAAAATATATATGTAGCCGTTTTATAAAGCCAAATTCTTGCCATCTCTCGGAAGATAAATAACTTTGTGTCGTTGGTTAAGTCAACCATAAAAAACGTTAAGCTGGGGGTTATTTCAATTACTGACACATGAACAGATGATTGTTTGGTGAAGCTACCATTTTATGTTTGGGAGATTATATTTTGACAATAAAACGGGATTCTAGTTTACGTGACATGAAGAAAGGATAACATGTACTACATTGTGCCTTTAATGAACCAAAACATACAGAAGGCACATATACGAATCATAGAGAGTACTCAGTGTCTAATTTTGTTTAACATGGAAACCTTTAGTTTTGAGAGGAAGAAACACGTGACATAAAACTTTCGTAGCAGTGGGTGATAAAAACAGCTGTTGTCTATCGATACAATGCAGTGACGTAATTGCTGCATTTATGAAGAAATTCGTGCATGTATCTCTTTGCAGCTGTTTGCTTATCTTACAATCTCGTTATCTAAGGCAGACTGCACGGCCATTATGTTGTGTCAATATGGATGAAATCAGCGTTTCAATCGTCTTGCTGTTCCTTCAGTTTTCGGGAACGTTTTCTTCAGGTTTGATAACAGATTTGGGCAATTAAGATGTTTGTTCATAAGTTTACCAAACCAAGATTTCAGTAAAAGGGTTATAAAGGTAACACGCGTCAAAGCACTTATCTTGAAGTAATTGTCTGAAGCTAGGTTCCAAAACGTTGATCTCTTTAGAATGACTTCTTTACAGGATGTCCCTGGAAATACACTGAGTATGCAGGCCACTGCTATTTGTTCCACCACGTTGCAGCAAACTTCACTGAGTCAAGACGCATCTGTCGGAATGATGGGGGCGATCTCGTCTCAGTCAACAGTCAAGAAGAAAATAGTTTTCTCACTCAGAAAATACGTAAGTGTAAGCCAATCATATCTCTGTATAAACAATTCAACATACGAAAATCGATTCTCAAGTTGATTTGTGTCCCATCCCATATGGTCATGTATTTATAGTGTCTGATCACAAACATATTGGTTTATGTCAGTTAACTACTTGTTATAACAAAGGTACATCCGTAATTTGGTCAAAGTCAAAGCACACAAAAATCTTTTTGTCAGCAAGTCTGGCTTTTATGATATAATCATTGGGGATGGGGGATTTCCGACGAAGATGGGAAAATTACCTGGGAAGATGAACAATTGCCAGGAAGCTAAGGAATTACCAAGGAGGATGAGAGAATTATCGGGGAGGATAGGACAATTGCCTGAGAGAATTGGAGAATTTCGAGGAGGATAGGGGAATTGCTGAGGAGGATGGGAAAATGGCCAGGGGGGTGGGGGAATTGCCGAGGAGGATGGACAAAATGGCAAGGGAGGATGGGGGAATTGCCAAGGAGGATGGGAATTTATTTATTTTTTTTTTCTATTTTTTCTTTTTGGATCTCCATACAAGACAAGATAAATCACATATTCAGTTCAATACACAGCAAGATTACTTTAACACAGTGTTTGATTTACAAGCAATTGTTTGGAAAGATAGGTACTTTCTAAACAGAAATGTACAAAAAAGAATATCAAAAGAGGTCATGACATACCGACCAGAACTTTATGAAGTTTTCATATTTACAGTTTGAGTAGGCATTAAAGCGGTCAACATAGTACATTGTCTTAATGTCTTCTTTTACGTGTTTAATGTTTGGTATTTTTTCTTGTTGTTTCATTTTGTATATATTGTATTTTACGACAATCATTAACAGATTAAGGACATAGTTTCTATTTTCGCAATAACCTAAAATAACGTTTTTCCTAGTAAAAGTTATATGAGTTCCTGTTTTTTTCCAAAATCCATTCTCCAAGTTTTTCCCAAATATTTTTGATGACCTTACATTCATAAAATAAATGTAAAATTGATTCTATCTCGGATTTGCAGAAAGTGCATTTATTAGATTCTTTGTATTTCATTTTAAATAGCAGATCATTTGTTGGTAGAAACCTATGCAGTATACTGTATTGGAACCAAGAATGTTTTACACTGTTGTACGACTTAAACGTCAATTTTTCTATCGTTCCCCATGCTTTATCATCAATAGGTTCAATTAATTCCTTTTGCCATTTTTCTCTGTATTTGAAATGTTTTTGTTTTTTTCTAGTTATAAGTAAATCGTAAATGTCTCTGCAACCCTTTGATTCTCCAATAATGTTTTGTAACAGAAAGGGTAAAATTGGGAGCTGGATTTTCTTTTCAATATGGACATTTATAGTTTTGCAGTAGTATTTGATCGCTTCAATTATTCCCTGACATTCTAGAAAGTTAGTTTTGCATCCAAATAATGTTTTTATTTGTTTAGCGTCTAGAAATTTCCCACAGGAATCAAACATATCGTTGATGTAAGTTATTCCTTTACAGGAATAGTGTTTATAATATATCTATTTTAATATTGTCATTTAACCATAAAGGTTGTGCTAGAACATCTGTTGCATTTTTAGCATTTTCTGCTTTTTACGTTATGAATTTTCCCCATGCCTTTAAGGTGTCTTTCTAGAAATGGTTTGTTTGTGGAGTTATCACAGTTTTGAGTATGTGTTGTTCGCATGTCTGTATAAAGCTATCAATGTCGTGCTTCATATTAATTTGTGCTAATTTCCTTATTTTTGAATCAGAGCTGTTAATTCTTTTCATTCATGATATTTTTTGTGATTGTATAATACTTGCTATATCTGGGGCCCGTATGCCCCCTTGTTCATAATCTTTAGTAATAGTGTCTCGACTAACTTTGTCAGGTTTGTTTCTCCATATGAACTTAAAGCAGAGTTGCTCTATTTCTTTTATCATTTGTTCATTCGGGTTTGGTAAAGCTGCAAATAAGTGATTAAGTTGTGGTAATAGTAAGCTTTTTAATATAGTATTTCTACCTAAAGGAGTGAGATTTCTGGCCAGCCACTGGTTCATAGATATTTTTAGAGTCTTAAGTTTATCTTTATAGTTGCGTTCTACCATTTCTGCGGTATTGTGAGTAAAAATAACTCCTAAAAGGGTAAATGTATCATTCTTCCAATCAAAATTCCAATTTGTGCAAAGTTTTTTATCCGAGTTTTTTTTTGAGCCTATCCATAGCACCTGCGTTTTGTTAACATTGATATTTAAGCCTGAAAACGATGCATATTGACAGAGAGTTTCTAATGTCGCCTGTAAGCATTTTTCTGTTCCATCTAATACAAGCGAGGTGTCATCGGCATATTGAGAAATAAGGTATTCTGTATTACCGATTTGTATACCTTTTATTTTATTATTGTTTCTGATCATTATTGCCAGGATTTCTGCGCATAATAGAAATATATATGGGGAGATGGGATCACCTTGTCTACATCCTCTTGAGATATCAAAATAATTTGAGAGGAAACCATTTATTACTACACAAGATTGAATGTTGTTATAGAAAGTCTTTATCCATCTAGTAATGGATGGTCCAAAGTTAAAGAAAAACAAAACTTCTTGAATAAAATTCCAGTCAACAGAATCAAATGCTTTTTCGAAATCAATGAGAAGTAAAACCCCGGGTATTTTCATGTATTCAGTGTAGTCAATAATGTCGTAAATCAGTCGAGTACATTCGCCGATATATCTTTTAGACATGAATCCTTTTTGATCTTCATTTATTATAAAGGGCAAGACAGTTTTCATTCTGTTTGCAATAGCTGATGAACCGATCTTATATGCTACATTTAGAAGAGAAATTGGTCTCCAATTTTGGAGCAAATGTTTTGGTTTACCTTTTTTGGGAAAACAGGTTATAACTCCTTGCTTTTGAGTCAAGGATAATTCTCCTTTCTCATAAACCAGATTTAAAGATCTTATAAGATATACATTAATATTTGACCAAAATTTTTTGTAAAACTCAACAGTAAAACCGGACGAGCCCGGGCTTTTTTCGTTTTTCATTTTCTTAAGAGTATTCAATACTTCTTTATAATGAAGTTTCTCTTCAAGATTACTTTGTTGCACATCTGATAGTTTTTGGACATCAATATCTTTGAATAGTTCCGTTAAGTTTACTTTTTCACATTTCTTTGATTGGTACAAATTTTGATAAAAGGATCTAGTTTCGGTAATGAGATCTTCCTTTTTGGTAAGCGTTTCTTTCTGTTTGTTTTCTATTTTATATATTGCCTTATTCAAAAAGTTTTTATCTTCTAATGACAAAAAATATTGCGTTGGTTTTTCTCCTTCTTCTTTCCATTTAGCTTTAGATCTTGATAATATGCCATCTATTTTATTTTTATTTATCTTTTCTAAATCCTTATTTGCATCATTTATTTGGTTTAATAATGACGTTTTTAAGTCTTTGTCATTTGATGTATTAATTTGTACTTCAAGGTCTTCTATTCTTTTTTCAAGCGTCTGTTTAGCCTTCAAAGTTTCTTTTTTCTTATATGACGCATACTTAATTGTATGTACTCTTATTATTAGCAAAAGGGTTTCAAAGAACAACTGATCATTTATTTTGAAGATATATTCCCCTGTTTCATCTACATATGACTTATATTGTTCTTTTGTTTCATTGATCAACAATTTGATTTCATCTACATATTGACATATGTTTTATCATAAAGTAAAGAATTATTGAATTTCCAGTAGCTTTTTCCTCTTTCGATTTCGCTCAGTTTTATTTCAATCCAAACAATAGAGTGGTCTGATCTATATGCTGCATCAATACCAGTATCATGAATTGAGCTTTCGAGATTTTTTTAAATGAAAAAATAGTCAAGTCTTGCTTGTTTAACTGGATTTTTCTGACGCCATGTATATCGTTTACTTTCTGGATTTTGTTCTCTCCACGGGTCTAATATATCGTTTTCCTCTGTAAATTCTAGCCAGATATCTCTCGCTTTGGCATTATTAATTTTTTTATAATTATAGTAGTCTAAATTTGGATCTTGTACATAATTCCACTCGTTTCATAAAAGAATCATGCCACACTTTCTCGATTACTAATCTCTATATAGGACATGATCGATACAGTTAACCATTCTACGAGGGTATTTCATGCACACATGTGTTTAAAAAAAACTCCAAAAAGCATAAAACAAAGGTATTTAAGTCTTGCCTTGAAAGTCAATGTATAGTCAAATGCTGACTGGTAATCCGTTTCATTCTCTGTCTGAAAAGCATAATACATATATTTGTATTCCTGGTATATGATATTAATGTTACACAAACACATGAGTTTAGTAATGTAATTACCATATAACGTCATTTTGACCAAAAACCGATTTGAAAAGCATAACATTTTTACCTAGATTTTTTAGAGTAATTTCATTTATAAGACACCAAGGTGAAAATCACACATGTGACGATATATGGTTTTGACACTTGAAGGAAATATTCCATAGAAATCGTCTCCTGAAAATCTTTATACATTCAATGATAAAATTCCAAATCCTCAGCAAATAGAATAGTCATTTTTGTTTTTCTATTAATTCCGAAAGTTGACAATTATCGGTAATCTGAGACTAAACGGCGATTTGTAGGGTTGTTTCGTTTTATATTACCATACTTAATAAACAATTATCCCCCAAAACATGTTTATTAACGAGTAGTTTACAATATCATTGGGCCACAGTGTGTCAAGGTACCGAGGTTTATGCAAGGAAATTGAAACTGACACTGACCGCGTATCATGAGTTATAGTAGTTATTGAATGATTTCCGATATTGGCTACATATTATTGGTTCTTCATGGAAATACATGATATTTTTAATCTTATGCAGCTGCTGATATCGATGTTTCTCTGTAGGTAGACGATTCTTGCAGCTGTGTACAGGACTTTATGCAGCTTCTGATATCGATGTTTCTCTGTAGGTAGACGATTCTTGCAGCTGTGTACAGGACTTTATGCAGCTTTTGATGTTTCACTGTAGGTAGACGATTCTTGCAGCTGAGTACAAGACTTTATGCAGCTTTTGATGTTTCTCTGTAGGTAGACGATTCTTGCAGCTGTGTACAGGACTTTATGCAGCTTCTGATATCGATGTTTCTCTGTAGGTAGACGATTCTTGCAGCTGTGTACAGGACTTTATGCAGCTTTTGATGTTTCTCTGTAGGTTGACGATTTTTGCAGCTGTGTACAGGACTTTATGCAGCTTCTGATGTTCCTCTGTAGCACCAATCTCAGCGTTTTTGGTCAAAGCGTTGGTTTGTCAAGGGCAAAATAGCTATTGCACCTGAAATGAAAAGAAAAAACCTAACTTTTCGATTTTGCTCCATCTGTTTCTTCATTACACAGCTCAATGACGAAATAAACTACAAAGTTGTTGGCGCAATCTAAATATTGTATATCAAAGGCAGCTGTGCAAAAACAAACAGCTTCTGATCGTTGGTGAACCGACCCTGTAATTAAATTTAGTCTTTCTAAAGTGAAACCGCGGGCACGCAACGTTGAAGTGACTACTCACAAGGACACCAACTCACTTTTTAACCAAATTCTTATTGCAAGTGCATCCCGAAAGATTGTTCACTTCCTTGTGTATTTTAGTTCAATCATGGTTGTAAATTAATCACTAAACACTAGAAAATTTAAATGTTATTAAAACAATATATATATGTAAATGTATATATAGTAAATGAGTATAGTAAATAGTAAATAATTTCTATATGTAAATTAACGAACATTATCGATAAACACTTGTAAAGTTATAACGGTGTTTCAATTACAGTCAAAATTGTGTCATATTCATTCAGAATATAAGGCGTCACATTAAAAGATGAAATTAATAACTTATTAGTAATTTTCCAATTAAAAAATGCTATTGTAACCGAAGATGCCTATAAAATGATGATGATGATGATTTGGATGTAGATGATGATTGCTTGGGAGTTTAACGAGCGATTTCCAGCGAAGGCTGATTTCCAGCTGGGGTCGCAGCCATTAGAAAATGCCGAATAGGAAGTAGAAGAGGGGATATAATTTTGAAGCCTGGTCTGAAGGGTTTTGGTTGGAAATTTTTACTTAATTTTGAAGTTTGGAATCAAATAAATCTTTTAAACAAGCCACAATTACAAGAAATGATCCCAGATATTTTTGCTCCTTATTCCCAGGTGGATACCCAGGAAATTACTGGTTAGGCATGGAGTATGAGGCCGGCAAATACCGATGGTTCGACGGTAGTGCAGTAAACTACACAAACTGGGGTGGTACGAACCCTGACTGTATGGACAAAGGCTGTGGCGCCATGTTCTCAAAGGTTTTACAGTTAAAGTGGGAAGATGCTGGTTCTTATTTTCTAGAGCTTTTTATATGTGAACTTGTTCCGTCAACACCAACCCAAATAGTTGATACAAAAACTGGCGAGTAAATTTTGTACTTTTTATGACTTAGTTTATCTGATTTTACCTGTAATTTTTCCCCCAGGTCTCTGGCATCAAAAAGCTATATAAATCCCTGAGTCGTTGGAAGAAATAGAAAATGATGTTGCAAAAGAGTTCACTGAATGAAATGAAGCTGTGGATGATTGAACGCCCTCATTTCTTCCTTGATTTATTCATAACATAGATCCTCTTTCTATCATCATGCATATTGTAAAACCTTTCATAGTTGTTTCAGTCTATTAAAACTTTTGTATTTAGAAGTTTAAAACTCTTCGCTGGCAATGAAAAGGAAACTCTGCGTGCCTTTAACTTCATAAAAGTGTTCGTATAAATTTCATTTTTGACAAATCTCTATATTTAGGATGTCTTCCAAGCTACATTCCCTACGCAGGCCACTGCTATATTCTGCACCTCACGCCATTAAACTTCACCGAATCAAGAACCACGTGTCAGAATGAAGGGGGTGATCTAGTCTCAGTCAACACTCAAGCTGAAGATAATTTCCTTGCTCAAACACTTCGTAAGAAAACTTTCATTCATTCATTCATTCATTCATCAACACGAGTTGGTAAAAGTTACAATTATCCAATTATATTTTTACCTTATTACTGAGTTATGATATATTTGGTATCAGGAAACACGAGGTTGAGATTCTATTTATCATCCAAAATTATTATTTTGCCTTACGTTTCAATGACAAATGGACATCTTGAATACTGCATTACTATTTGACGTCTAAAGCTGTGGTGTCATAGCATTGTTACGTTGTCGTTTTTATGAAGTCAAAAATTGTTCGTAATATAATTAATTGATGATGTAAAACAATTCTGACGTCATGTGCCCGGCTTGGCAGGGTCATAACCCACAATCATTATCTTCAGTGTAACGTATGTTTTTATGATGAAAACAACCTCAACACATGAAGTGCTTATTCTAAAAGTTTTGTGAGAAAAGTGACGTCAATTAATACACCTGTTCCCAAGAAACACTAACGGTTACATTAATGCAAATTTTAAAAAGGTAATGTAAGCGTAGGACAATAGCTTTGTCAAAGAATCTACTAGTAAAAAAGAGTCACTCTTCACTCAGCTCACAATGCAGTCGTTCTCGCAAAGTACTTTAAAGCTGCTAAACAAATGTTTTTCGACATTATTTTATTTTATGCCGTATTCAGTCATCAAATTCATGATGTTGAGGAGATGTTTAAAAAAATCATGTCCCTATCACTTCCTTAGAAAACCCACAGCCATACTAGATAACGTTTGACATGGCTTTGTGAAACACCGGAAGTTATGAACCGTAAAACAAACATTTGTTCAACTGTATATGGGTGAAATTTGTAACCGTTATTAATTAAGATCATATCAGTTTTACAGTTGTCAATCTCATTGAAAAAAGTCGTCCTCGATTAGAATTTCTACAGACCGGTATTCAACGTTCACTGGAACATACAAGAAAAACAATGACATTTGATACATTTTGAATTTAATTGACACACATGTATGTCCAAAACAATAATGTTACAATAACTGTATAACAAATGCTGTAGGTTAAACTAATAAACTGTTCAGATTGTAATACAAAACAAGGAATGATGATTTTCCATCTCGTGCTTCCAGGTGAATCCGATCAGGGCAACTACTGGATGGGTATGGAGTATGTGGCGGGCAAGTACCAATGGTTCGACGGTAGCCCAGTCAACTACACAAATTGGTATTCTGCTGACCCGAGCTGTATGGATCATGCAGATTGTTTTGCGATGTACTCTAACTCATACCATTTTAAGTGGGAGGATGCGGGGAGCAAATATGAAGAGTTTTTCATTTGTGAACAAGATCAAACAGCTCTGAAGCCTGGGTCTAGTGAGCGAATTAAAATTATTGTTTCAATTCAATATTTAATTCTCAGTGCAATTCTAAATCAATTCATCTTTTCATTAAGAATACTTTGGGCCTTTTCCTTGGATAAACCAGTTGTGTGGTTGAAGACAACAACTGCTAGCTTTAGGCTGCAGTGTCAACAATGGTCAATCTCCGCAGCATTGAACTTACTAGCGTACATGCTAGTTAACAATCTCTATTCGAAATTGCAGGCGAATAAAGCTATTTTCATGTCATTGGAGACATAATTCGTGTACTATTCATATGCAATGAAATTAAATGCTACCGTGTTTATCACAAGGCTTCGAATTCCCGATTGTAGATGTTTTTGGATTCGGAATTGAAAGTGGTAATTTTAATTGCGTTTCCGTATCATTAATTTCATTAGGTAAGAATAAAATTTCTTTTAAAACAGCCTTTGATGAATATAATAAATATATTTTTCATTCCCTAATATTTGATATTAATGATACTTTATCACACGAGATTGATAATGAGTATGAAAAGCAAATCTGATTTCTTCCTATTATTATGTATTGCAGCGTAATTATATTTTCAATTATTCAATTCTATTATAATTCCATATGTTTATGAATCACTTGCCAACGTTGCCAGAACAAGGGAAGTAACTTTACCTACAAACTTAAAAGATGCATTGTTATGGTTGTGCCGCCATTTTGGTTTGACGATTAACAGTAACCTTTAGACTAAGCGTCGAGTATTTGTGATGGTAAGGCTGTTTTGTTTGACATTACGATACTTGACAACCATTCGAAAACATGCTCAGTGATTTATTTTACGTATCAGTGGGTCCACGGTCTGTCAGAGCAAAATACAATTACGCCGGTCCAAAACCCCCATTTATACCTAGTCATTCCTCAAATCATTTACGCCATGCGATATTGCCTGCATGTTGTTAGTTTTTTGAGGAAAGACAATATATTTAAACAAATGAAACACTGCCCTGATAACCCAGCTGGGTTCACTCGCATAACATAATCATGAAATCTCGCAATAATGTAATCATTAAGGGTGTAAGGATTAAAATACATGTATTGGGGTTTGCGAAAATAGTACGTCTTTTTTCCTCGTTAAGCTAGTCAATTAAATGTTTAGATTAGCTTCACTTGATTGTTTCATTTCAACCAAGCTTCTTTTTTTTCTTATGTATGTACGTACTACCTTACGTATGTATGTACGTATACATTTAATTGGCTTCTGTGTTGCGTGTCGACCACTGCACTCAAATCAAGGCATGTTATTCGCTATCGTAGCCGCATGCATGGAGGCGTCATTTGAAAGCATTTAAAAATTTTGAGATGTAGCTGTTATGAAGCCCTTTAAGACCCGCTGCTTTACCACTTCATGGAAGTGTTTGATAAGTTTTGAAATACTCTACTTAGTATATTACACGTTTCGAGGATCTACAAAAAACAATGAGTTGCTGATAATTATAAAATTGTATCAAATTTACAAATGGACTTAAACGACAGAAATCTTTTATAAAGCGTTTATTCAGTTGCCTCTGGGATACATTTATCCAGCTTTCTAATATCAGATTTTCAGGAAGCAATACACCTTGAATGTCACCATCTTGGCTGGTACGTCACTGTGAACTTAACCGAACTCTCTGGGAGGCCTAGTGACGTGTCAGAGATCTACATGAACGAGGACACGTGTACTGGAACTGTGCAGGGAGATCTTCTTGTGTTCAACCAAACCTACAAGGACTGCGGAACACGTCCTCAGGTAGTTGAACAAGAGTGACACAAGTCATATGTAGTGGAACTTCTTATTTATTACCTACGAGGGCAATCATGTCGTGGTTCATATTTTTCATACGATGCCCTAGGGCAACATATCACTTTTTCATTGTGACGTCACGTAAAAAACAATGCTTTGACGTCACAGTTCGCCTATGACGTTGTGTTCCAAATGCGCCTATGCCTATGCTTGGATGTTGATTTAAATTAGTTTCTTTGATTTCTCGATTTCGGTAATAAACAAAATATCATATTCGTGTCCATGACATACTATGTTTACGACACTCGTGCCTTAATATCAGTATATCCCTCGCTCTCGCTCGGGAAATACTATTATTAAGCACTCGTGTCGTAAACATAGTATGTCATGAACACTCATATAATATCCTCTATATAGTAACAGTATGGAAAACGTGCAAACCTGTGTGCTTCCATTCTCTCCTAAAAGAGGGAGCTCATCATCATTATTTCATCATTTACATTCTCTGCTCTGATTGGAGTTCTTCCCCAGTTTCCGGCAGGTTCACCTAACGGCAACATTTTGCAACATAAGATACCTAGCAACATTTCAAACAATAAAAGCACCGCATGCAAGTATATCAATAATACAGTCGCTAAAGAAGGCGAAAGTCCATGTTCGAATATAGTTTAGCTTCCAAAAGCATACTGACAAATCAGATTTCTACATTTCTAGACCGAGAAACGTTTGTATTAGGCATGAGGTGGTACAGGTATTTGTTACGGAGCTGCCTCTGTTCGTTGAGGATGGTGTGTCTCTGCAAAGTTTGTTTAACTTGTATCACTTTGGCCCATTTGCCCAAGTAGTGCAACTCGATATATTCGCATGGGCATGTATGACACTACTTCTTACGTTGTTTATTCATATTGATTATCTATATATGCACAGGAAACATGCCTAGGTATATTTGCAATTCAACCAAGATAAGTCAAATGAAACAATCTTTCCCTTACTTCAAGGCTAGTTACAGCAACAACAGAAAACGTCGGAAAAGTTCACCATTTGAACAAAGGCATTCTTATAAACCCAAATAAGGGATCACCTCTATTTCATCAATTTTCTTACTTTGTAACCTCTCAGATCACTGATGGTCAAGTGACCTTCAACAATTACATCGTGTATGCTATTCGCGACTCCAACAACGTTATAAGGGATATCAGGTGGAAGGAAGACCTACATTGTTCCCACGATCTCCATGCCTCTGGTACCGTCAATATCAAACCAAACATCACACTACAGGGCTCCACTTCAGGCAACATACCAGGCTCGCCTGTAGACATCAGTTTGTTTACTGATTCAGCTTTCCAACACTCTCTTCGTGGAACAGTGAAGTTAGGAACCCCTATCTACGTACAAGTTCTTTCTCTGAGTCACCCGAATGTTGTGATGGTGGTGGACTCGTGTGAAACAGATATCAATGCCGCCACAAAAAAGCCGGTTTCTCTCATTCAACATCAGTGAGTATTTTGATACATTTTATTGACGTTTTGCATAACTGTGCTTTGAAATTAAATTGATTTTTTTTCAATTTATTGATAATGCAAACATACAAAATGATTTGTAATTTATTCATAATGGGTAATTTGTTACAGTTGCAGTGTTGAATCTACAACGAATATTCTTGCTGTTAGAAATCAACTGACTCGTTTTAAGTTCGACATGATGGACTTTGTAAATGATCAGAATGGTATTGACGTCACATGTAATGTTATCTTTTGTGACCCAATGGATTTCTCTTCAAAATGTGAACAGCACTGCAGTACTGGAGCAAATCTCATAGGCTGAGGGTTCGCTTATAATCAAATCATCAACTTCGAAATAAATGATTTTGTAAACTGCAGCTTTGTTCATTTCGATGTGCAAATACAAAACTGTAATGTCAAAGATAAATCATCAAAAGTAAAGCATTCCATTGGTTATTTGGTAACCCTTATGGTAAATAACATGAATTTTCAGAATGATCAACATTGATGTTTATATTTTCCCAATCGACATGGTGTTACTTTGTGTGGGCAGGTCTGCTCAACACAGCCACTTATATGGAATTGTGCCTTTTGAATTGAAGGGTAACTTTCACTGAAAAAACACAAAGCCTGCATATGGTTGTTACTAAAATTATAATTTGATGTAAGATTGAAAAATCAGTTTAAAAGACCTTGGGCAGTTGCAAATGACAAATACCTGACAACAGAGCGTTACCGTCGTTATAGCTAATGTATTTAATGTAATTTGTTCACCTGTACTAAATTTACTCTTGAAATAAAACTAGTAGAATACAAAAATGAGGACACTCGCATTGAATTACCCTGTACACCCGAATGACGTAAGGGACTATTTCTTCTCATGGCTTAATCGAACTTATTCGAAATGGCAGCTGATAATTGAAAGAAAAGACAATTCTTGTCCTCGAGTTTGAAATTGACGCAAAAAGGTGTCTAAGGCGAACTTCATCTTTCTGATTTTGTTTGCGTATTTTAACATGCTTTGCCATTTAACGGCAAGGGTTGTACTAGTGTCTGACAGAAATGCCACAGCTCCACGTAAGCTGGAACCCACACAATATCACAGCTTATTTAAAAGAGTCCCAAGGTGAATTACATCATAGGAAATATCACTGCGATTGTCATGCAATCATGAGCAAATATCATGGACATCTGCCAGTGAAAATCTTTATAAACTTTTGACACAAAGTCACTGGAAAGCAATGCTATAAGCATAGCAGTTATTCTGCTGCAAATACAGATACACGATTGTATAGTCTGTACGTCTTAAACACTTTTGATGATGGAACTTAAAATGTCGCACCAACGAGCAAACACACTGTCATCTCCAGAAGCATCTGTATAAATATGTGTAAATGTGTAGCATGTATTGATAAAGGCTTCTGCAATTTCTTTGATGATAACAGGATTCAACTGATTGTTAACCAAAGCAGGGACCGTATAGACGATCCCTGACCAAAGTAACCTTTATTTATATCTTGAATATTGCATTGGTGTGCATGTTGTTGGACTGCTAAACCAAAGAATAAATTACCATTCTTCCGGTCACATGTATATATAGATGCTAAGGAAAAATAGAAATAGAAAGTGCAAATGGGGATTAGTTTTACTTCAGGTTAATATCATTGCCACTGATTTTGATACTGATATTTTGAACAAAATTACTATTTCCAAAACATCTCCAAAAAGTTCCGTTATCAGCGAACTGGGAGGAATAACACTTACATGTAGATATGTTTTAAACAGAAATGAGCTTATAACACTCCCTTACAGTGTTCCATTTTCAATAATGTGTACAACAGATACATCGTGGGCGAATCGAAAATGAAATATGTTCCTTTTCATTGTTAACGCTATATAACATGATATTATACCCCACTTCCGGTCTCGTTGCTATGGTTTCCTTTGTTCTAACTGTAGGTGTATTGACCGATACACCTCAACCTTTACGTTGCAGAGCAGCGACTCTGCCGACTCAGCTACTGAGGATTGATACAAACAGAGGTACTTTCTGTTGTGTTATGAATATGTTGTTATGGTACTAGTATGTACCAATTTTTAATAAAATGAAGTTGGTTTATGTTTTTAAACCGTAATTAGAAGAGTATTGTTTATATCCTATTGATCTAGTAAGGTCAAGACGTATATACATGGAGAAGGATGGAAAACATTGTTTCGTCAAACATAACTCGACTGGAGTGGGGTATAAGTCAGATATTGCGTTGTTTGAATATACTTTTGTCATCTTAACTTGATTTCTAAGATGCCTAGTGGTTAGAACAATTGAAAAAAAAGTACTTTATGAGACAATAAAGGTATAGTTTTTTCATGACGTATCAATTGAATGACGTTATATCCGCTCTTCCCCGCTGCCCCCTCGTGATCACGCGTCCATGGTAACCTTTCATCTCGATTCTTCGAACAACATGGCTTATCCCCCTATCAATGTCTATCGACATTATCGTAGTAATGTTTCTATTAATAGAGACAAGTTTCGAATCATCTATTTCTATTTACCGTAAAGAAGAATGGACAGTAATTTCTTGTCTACCGTCGAGTGACCGCGTTGTTTCACGTCAGGTCACGAGGCCCCGTGGGACTGTGACGTTGGTTCACGTCAACCGTCATTACCAGGTTCAATGTGATAAAGTTAACCTAATAATTAAGTAATTCTAGGTGTACAGCCCGAACAGTCTGCTTATATAAGAGGCTAAAGCATCACCTTCCTCAACGTTTATGACAGCAGCAAAAAAAAAGATGTCCAGATTCAGTCCGCCATCACGCTTCCAAAACAAACAATACCCAAAATTCTTTGTGGAATGTTAACCACGTGATAAGCCTTATATGGGCAATGTGGTTCGCACTGCATAATCGCACGACACGAGTTTGTAAAAGTAAAGCTTTACTTAAGGTTTTTTTAAAACAAGAGGTGTTAATTTGTTTGTTTAAGTATTTAAAGGAAAAATAAGAAGAAAATTTAATTCAAAATTGAATAAATGAAAAAGTTTAAGTGCAAAACTGCAGTAATCAAAGCTTTAACCAACTAAATGTCGTTTTCAACTAGGGGTTGGGTTCCATACTTGGAATAGCGAACAGTTAGCCCTGTTCATGGATTATTAATGTGAGCAATGTAAACAATAAATTTTATTTCGAGATAATTAAAATCAGAGTGTTCCCCGTATAGATTATTTTAGCATCTTAGAAAAGAAATAAAGTTCGCTATACCCCAATGTGTTTTGTAACAAAGTATAGTTTTTCCCTGAACTGTTATAACGTTAAAGCACTCGTACTACCGTCCTCGTGCTTTAACTATAATAGTTCAGGGCAAACTATACTTTATTACAAAACACATTGGGGTAGAGCGAACTTTATTTCTTAAATATCACCCTGAAAGTGGTTTATGTATACTTCATCAGATACGCCTCGGAGACCCACGATTCAAACAGGAGGTGTATTGAGCGATACACCTCGGGAAGTGTGGGTATATCTAATACTTACCCATGATAACATTGTTGTATAACCGGTTGGTATGTAATCGTTGTGAAGAAAAATCTTCAGTCTGTTATTTTTCAAAATTATCTTACACATTAATCATCAAATAGCAAAGATTTACATGTTATGAGCTACATGTCATGCAAAATCGAAATCGACATGAAACAAAGAATCACGGCCATTCTGTGTGGACACCCTTTAATTTTTTAGTTAGAGAAATGGATTTGCGTACATTTACCTTTTAATCTACGTCGTTTAAAACTTCGTATTTTCATTAAAACATTGTTTTGAAACAAGCATCATTAATTTTCATTTTAATGAGATCATTATATTCATCTTGAAACGTGTTACTGTCCCTTTAAAGTATTCAATTCAGTTTCCAAGAACCCGCAACAACCTCAATGTCAGTAATCGAAGTCAAGCCCCAGTAACTGTCTAACTCTGTCACACATCTGTATACTTGAATGAAACTCTGTAAAGGGTCTTTCGAGTATGAAGTGGACGTGACGGAAACAGATGGCACACTGTGGTGTTCTCATATTCTAATTATCAATGAATCTGCTTTCTAAATACCTCAGTAATAGTTTCATTAAGTTTTTCACTTTCGCTGTTGTATGTAAAGGGCATTTTTGAAATTATAAATTATAACATCTGATGAAGTATACATAAATCAATATCAAATTAAGATGACAAAAGTATATTCAAACAACTCTATATCGAGTTACCAACGTGTAAACATGGCGAAACCGTTTTATAGCTGGTTCGCGAGCGAGGAAGGGAAATAACTCTGGTCTCGTTCCCCTCATGCAGAGCTTTGACATTAATTCCCGTATCTGGGACCATGCACACCTTGCCTAGTATGTAACGGCTCTTGTGGCCCAAAATATGTGTATTTCACTCTTTCATGAATGTAAATTAAGGTTTGGTGTTTGTCTAGACCTAAGACATGCGTTTTTTATGATTCAAAAAATGTGGGACCACTCGACATGTTCCCTATATAGAAGTCCGAGAAAATGGTCCCACATTTACCAAATAGCATGCTTTTGGATCAGAAATGACGGAAAATGTGGGATCACTCGACATTTTTCCAATATGAGTGTAAGACATTGGTCCCACGTTCAGAAATAAAATTTTAAATTGCAATATCAAAGTGTGAAGTATATTAATAAGAATTGAATTTTACGAAAACCACGTCAGATGGAAAAAGAAATATATTCAATTATTTTATATTCATTATTTTCCATAAAACATTCATTCGTCTTACTGCCACAAGGTACTTTTCCAACCAATTTCATTATAAAAGATGGGAACTGATTATTAATTCAAACAATATTTTTTTTATATCAAACTGTGAAATATTTTAACAGCAATGACCATTCCTGAAATCACTTTACATGTGGCAGAAATGACAATTTGTAATGTTACAAAAATGGGGAAAATAACTAGTCTATATGTAATAATTTACGAAATCCAATTATGTACTTGAACCAATGAAATTGTATATACAAATGCCACAACTACAACCAATGGCAAGAGACAGCTCATTAATATTCATGAAATGTGTCTTACTTTCCGCAACATTTCTGTACATTTATCGTCGTAAAAATCAGTTTCCATCTTGTTCAGTTTGAAAACAAATTAAATATCATTTCAAATTGTCTTTACTGTGAAAATAATTCAATGCTGTTCTTGTAAATTATCTCATCATACCTTGAAAATGTACTCACCCTGAAATTTTGGACCACTTGTTGCGGCCACCTAATGGGTAGCGTACCAGGTGGTCCCACATTTTCATGTTTACAATATTTGTTTATGAAGTCACCAGAAAAATAAAAAAATTGCATTCTCTATTATTTACCGAATGATGATTAATACATTATGAATGTATGTTTGTACAAATGCATTTATTTAGTTACAATACGAAACAAAAAGGCCTAGCTTCAGTGTGAACCACAGAAGTTACTTCCCTTGCTTTCTAGCCAACCAGCTATAAAGCGGTTTCGCTGTAAACATTCTATCGATATCAAAACAAAATTCCTTCGATTAATCAAAAGAGTCAAAAGGATGTTACCATCATTTTACTGCGAACATTCAACCAAGCATGACAGCCTGTTAGCATTAGACCTCAGTGATTCTTTAGTAAAACGTGAGAGTTTTTGCGCGAACAAGCAAAACAGTTTGAAAGAGTGTTCAATGATGCTTTACTAAAATGTTAATGTCGTTATGAAAGTTTCATATGTACATGCCTTTCTCGAGGGTATATATGACAGCAGAATTTCCCTCAGCACAACAGGATCATAAATCATGGTTTCAAAAGTCACCCTCGTTCTTTTGATGGCTTCAATGATGATGCTGGGTTTAACCAATAGTAAGTAACATTTCAAATATTATCAATTTATCGATCTGGCCTTGTAATTAATAGATAACTTTTATGATATGACTGCGAAAATACTTAAAATTTGTCATTTTGAAGTTTCTTATCAGAAAAAGTTTTCCTGCGTGGAAATACTTCGTATTCCATTTTAAAATGTTCGTAAATTTGCCTTATGTGATATTGATTTTTAAAAATGGTTTTATCACAACGATTAGCTTGGTTTTGAAAAGAGCTATGCGTATTAGTAAAGTTGAAATTGAAGAGTACTACTAACTAAATCGTTCGTACAGAAGAATCACATTTGGGAACACCAACCAAATAACGAACATCCGAAAGAAAAGCTCTACTTTTCTTTCCACTTTTCTTTCCAACAATTACTACTCATGTATAGCAAAAGAAAGAACCATGAATACTACTTATATAACCCCTTCTAAAATTTGCTTGCATGACAATTAGATTGAACTTTACCATTGACATCTCTTTCAGCAGCTGCAGAGGAATCTGCTCACCAAGCAGCAAGAGATGTCGATCTGAATGAAGAGATACAGGTACTTTATCAAATATCATGATACATATATACAATACAACAGAAGGTCTTCTTACGTGTTTGGTTAACCAAGACATCCTCTTAATCCAAGATTAATGTTCATTGTAGTATTTACTATTCCATTGGAGACATGAACGTGAAGCAATACATGGCTGTAACCAAAGTACTATTCATCAAGGTACTCATGATTATTCAAACTTTTATGGTTATCCATAGGAACAATATTGGGACAATTATTTTCATTCCGTATGTCCACGGGTGTTATTTAAGGAAAGATTTTATTGTCACGATTTCTCTAAAATTTCAGCGAACCAAAGCAAAGCTTTGTACATGTGTAAATAATCCGAATGCCAACCTCTCAAATGTTGACATTAAACACGTTTTAATATTATAATGATATTCCTATATAGTACTTGTAGTATATATTTACCAAATACCAGCATTTGTTTGACATTTAAAAGCTCACATGCGCATTACCTAACGAATGTAATGCTCTCTTTTTATATCTGAAAATTGTATGTTTTTTGTTGTTTGGACGTTAATCATCTACCTTCATAATATTGCCTTTTGATATCTTATTTTCAAAATAATGTTGTTCCGTCCCTTTCTATCGAGATTTCTGATTGACGCTGATGACTAATGTCAACATTTTCAGCTGGCTCGTCGACAGGTAGAAAGACCATTGTGTCCTGGACTTAATGCTGCTGAGCGCATAAGAAGAATGTGTTGAGGATCTGATCATGCACAGAACAAAACCTTGAAATAAATAGCAGCATGTTTTGATTCTTGTTGGGTTCTACCTTTATCAAGAAATGTTAATCAACTCATTCCCTCAATTCATCTATGACTTTATCTCATAATTTGTGAACAACCTCACCTGAATTTTTGCCATGAGGTGGCTAGTCGTCCTTCGAACAAATATTCTCGTTTTTGCTCTTATACGATCCTGATTAATCATCCAAAACTGTGTTCCACAGGAGATATCGCTTGTGCTTGAACAATGCCCTGTTACAGTCAAGTTTATGACATCACAACTGTTTTACATCATCAAGTAATGACATCACAATGCTATGACGTTATAAACATGATGACGTCACAGTGATATGACATCACCGCACTGAGAGTCTAAGAGTAGTGCAGTGTTCAGAAATATAAATTTTTCACGGAATGGATAGGAAAAATGATAGTGGATGATAAATAGAATCTCGCCCTCGTGACTTCTGATATCAAATATTTCAACACTATCAACAAAGTAAACATTTTTTTAACTTTTATCAACTCGTGTTGATATATTTGATATCAGAAGACACTTGGGTGAGATTCTCTATATGTATGGAGGCAAACGTATCGCTAACTATTGGTTTTTAAGACTATGTACTAATTTAAATTTCATTATGCAACTTCCCGGCCTTGTCATCCGGGTACTCCCCTTTTATAGATATTAAGGTGATTAGTAGCTTCGCATATACAAATTAGAGGCTAATAAAGTAGGATTGGTTTTGACCGTGCAAATATGCAGCCAGAGGTAATTCAGAAAATCACCAAGCCATTCACGGATGATAAATTATATAAGAGAATCTAAAGACAACGTATGTTTCCTGAGGGATTCTTGTTTGTTGTTCGTGTCGTGGAACTGATTATGAACATAGATTAAATTATAGCTTATACGTCGAGACTGTGATGAAAAACAGTTTTGTAAAATTAAATTTGCAGGAAAACATATGCTGTCATTTATTAAACCTCAAATTAGCTTTTAAGTGAAAATGTGTGTTTTGGACATTTTTAAAGTATGTAGATGGACTTATCAAAATGTCAATACAGTCACGTTAATAGTTTATTCTGAACAAATGATGACCTTTTGTTACGAATGACAACCACAGACCACAGACGGAGGACAGATGGTCCATGCCATATGCCCATGAAGCTTTACAGACTTTATGCTAAAATGAAAACGTTCTACTACTTCAATAATCATTAATCAGTCTCATTTCTGAAATGATAGAAACGAGGATAAAACAAAATCATTTCATGTCATAATGAGAATTATCTTAGCTATGAAATGATATGCAATATGAAACCAGATCAAAATCAACCTTTGAAAAAATTAAAAGAAAATAACGTGAAAGCTAGATTGGCAACTATGAGGGAACCTAGTATCTCAGGTGTGACAGCTACTGCTTAGATTTACGACTGTCTGAGACCCTTGTGTCCCAGGAGTGAGAGCCTCTGCTTAGATTCCTTCATTTGTTTTGAATTTACCTTCCATACATGTATTTACATAAAATATCTTATATTACTTTCATCCTCTTCATGTCTTTATTTTGCATCTTGCACTTAACAATTGTAATCAGAAAGAATGTAGAGATATGTGGTAATTCAACCCTCATCCAGAAGAACAAATGCGGTGCTTTCCTGTGCTAAATGGCCAAGATGCATCCAGCGGAGACCGTTATGATAAGTAATCAAAGGGTGAGGTAGATAGCATATTTTGTGATAATCATTGATAATGTAGAACTTCCACACCTGACCATAGAGATAAACTCTAAGAGAAGAGCCTCTTTGAGAAGTGAAGATGAAGAGAGTTATTCGAAACCAGAAAAAGGGTTTGAGGTTTGAAATCTTGACCGTGAGATGAGATAAAAGATTTAATTCTTGAGATAAATTCAACTCCTATTTTTCACAATTTTAGAAATATTCTTATGATAGATTATCTACCTAAGTGTTTCAGAAAAGAATTGTAATGATCTTTTAAATGAGAAATTTTGATCAGCCTTGATATTTTAAAAAGAAGACTCCTTCTCAGAAGTCAACGATGCTTCCATATGAACATGTTTGAAAGTGTTTATATATAGACAGGATTTTAAACGTTAAACTTTATAACATTATTCATTGTTTTAAAAGTGAAGTGAGCCTCAGTTTATGTTCGTGACGATATGAATATACGATATAAGAATTCAATACATAGACATCGATTTTTCTTTTGTAGATTTTATAAGAAAGGAAACTTAACAATCCCTTAGGATCCGTTAATATTTTCCTTTGCAAATTTGTTCCACTTTCAGATAACCAATTCTAGTTTATTTATTTCTTTTATCACATTTTGTTTCTTTTGTGAAGTTGTGTGCATTTGGTATAGATGCATCCAGGAAGATTATTCCGCACCTTAGTGCAAATATTAAAGATATGAACATAAGGTAAGCGGCGCAAGTTGGTTAATTTTGGCAATAAATAATCGACTTCAATATTTATGTATATCGTAGAGTGCCAATAATAGATGGTACTATCAATGATTTTAAAAAGGTGTATTGAGGGTATACCCATTTCGTTTGAATGAAGAATCTTTCGGAGAAGACTCAAACATTAAAAACGAGTATAAAATTGTATCTTCGGTGAATTTGATACCAACGTCAAATGAAATGGGAGATTTTGAAATGTACGTAACGATAACTTGTGCTGATTAATGTGCAAATTACCTCACTTGACGCGCACTATGTTCAAATGGAAGGTATATGAGCATAATCAAGAAAAATCTTTGTGAATGTTCAGAATTCAAAGGTCTATTTCTTTTCTAAATGTGATAATTATAAAACCTATAAATCACCATACAACCACATTTGTTGTTAATGTTTTTGTTTTTCAAATTTTCAAAAATCCTATTGGCGATAGCAAGCTGAGGTTAATCATCCTTATTGTATGTAAAAGCACAATTATGATATAAAATATATTGTCAATTGGTCTAAACGAGTATTCGTGGACGTGTTATTTCCAGTATCATTCAGTACTTTTCGGTTTGACATTAATACTCCATTTATAATGCAAGGTTACAAAACCGAATGGAATAGCCAGATATTACAACATCATGGAGTCATTTAAATAGTTGACTACTTATCAGATATAATCACACTTGCGATCTTGTCTGGCATTTAGGAAGCTCAATTCGGAGCACAGATTCTCTATATTTCGTTTGGCGAGGCTGAAAAAATCAAGCCCTATACCGTATTTGGTCTTATAGGTGTTGTATTTTAGGTTTGTGAGGCAATTGTTACCCAGGCGTTTATTGACTCCTTATCATCTCTTTGTTTATTGCAAATGAGATCTATTTTTACGTTTAAATCGACAAATATGCTAGTTTTAAGGTAAAAAGTTCTTGTAGAATGAAATGATCATTTTAATGTAGAATGAAGTGATTTTGTTGTAAAAGAAAACTATGTTATTGTAGGATAAAACGACTTTAATATAGAGTTTCATTATGATATAATTCAGTTGGTAGATTATATAATATGGAACGTTCATATACATAACATAAAGACATCAGTTAATATAAATATATTTAAATAAATTTTTGTTTGTTCACTGGCTTAATGACATGGATTGGCTGTTGAAGTAAGATTCGATTAATGATCTTAAAAAATAAGTGAGTAATAAAATTCACATTACACTTAGAAACATGAAGATATGAAATACATCATAGAATATATGTCTCATTGTATTAGCTGTATATAGTATGTGTCTTTGTAGATTCGTTGATATTAATCCACATAGCTGACCTTTTCCCAAGATAACTGCCAACTTCCTGTTATTTAACTAAACCCCGACATCTATTCCAGTTTTTATAAGTCACTTCATACTGTGTGTTTACACTGTACATGTACGCGGTGTTGACAGACATGGTATACATCAATACAGGAATTCTGTGTATATTCCTGACTGTACTCTCTCAAGGTGAGACCTCTGTATTCAACGATTCATAGCTTGTTTAAAATGCTATGTCGGTAGATTGACTGAGATCGTTTAGGGACTGACAGACACACTCGAACCGTTATATTGAATTTTTACTTTTACTACATTTTTGAGTAATGCATTTAAGCACTTCTTCATATTGAAATGAGAAATTTGTTCAGATAATTAGTTTATTTCGTTTTCTTGTAAAACTCTATTGGAACTAAATATAAAGATCAAGAAATATTGAAAATATTCATTGTATAAATATTTTACGAATGATGTTAAATATTCTTAAATCTTAAAGCTGTTGTGGATTTTCTACCGGCAGGGTGGGGTTTGAATTGCTTCGAGTGCAGTAGCGTCGAGTCCGACGCATGTGGCCTTCATCTAAATGAAGAAAAAATTCAAGTAAGTACACTGTGTTCGAAGGTTATGACATTCTTGTCCAGCAATGTGTAAACGTTAACACATTTGGCAGTAATGAGTACTTATCTTAGATGTAATATGTTTACAATCATGGTATGTTATATGTTTGGAGGATGTCAAAAGCTCTACACACAGGTTCCTCAAGTCATTCTCTCCCTGTTACTGGTCCTTCATTTTTCTTGACATATTTCCGTCCCGTCGCTCTTCTATGTAATCAACTTCGTTTTAGTTTCCGACTCACATCAATCCTCGTACATATGATGGAAGTCTCCTAACGCAGACAAATCGAAAGCTTATGACATTGGTCATTGCATGACCACTATCGCTTACAACTTATCAAGGGTTGGTATTTCAAGCCTTGAAACTTCTCAAAGAGATTACATAGGGAGAGGTAACCTAAGCTGGAAGAGAATGAAGAATATGACGAATTATTAATTTAAAATCACCTCCTTCGTGTGTATGGCATTAGGCTCAATATGTAAGTTGACATTGAATCAAAATAAGATTGCATTGCTGTATGAAATTTTTACGAAACAATTAGTAAACATAATTGTTTCCTGTGGCGATCATAGATTTGTGATAAGTGAAAACTATACTTAGACGAAATACATCATTGATGATCTCATGGAATCAGACGAAAAAATATTGCTAATTAGCGTTCATCCTTGGCGCATCCTGTTCATATGAAACGGTTTAAAAAGATAATTTAAAAAAGCCTCTACATAGTTAGATGCTATAAAACAACTTCCTGTTTCAAAATATTTCTAAAAACATTTTAAAAAATGAATAAAAAATCTCCCTTTTTACAACGGGTCTTGATCAGATTAATAGATTTCAATTTACTCAGTTTACGTTTGCGAAGTTGAAACGTTGATTTGATGGGGAAAAAAAGATTTTAAAAAGTGAAGTGGACTGTACTGGAGGATTGTAGGTTATTGTTAACAGTCCACTGTTTATAATGATACTAAATATTGTCACATATGTCAAAAGAATTTCACTTTACACTTACAAGTAACATTTTATTTACGACTATGACCAAACGGAAGATCAGAAATATGCAGGTTTTTCTATAAATAAAATCGTCAAAATGTAACTGATTTTTTAAAATCTGAAACTAACATTTGAATGTCATGAAATATTTCACATTAAACATGCCCGTGAACAGTTTTCATATCCTTTGGCATAACCCAATTTCAATATTGAAAATGAAATTTTGCCATAAAAAAGGTCTGAAATATTGTACAAACTTTATGACCATAATTGACTTCAACTATTTTAATCATAACAATTCTAAAATATGAAATGAAATCATATATAAGCTTTGTTTAACTTTGTACAACTGAGTAAATATCGACTCCACAGACCGTGCAGTGTAACAACAGAACAGACAAATGTGCGATTCAGGTGCAGCCAGCAGAAAACGGTGAGTATTCTTGATATCATTGAAGTAGAACAAGAATCCTATATATTACGGTTTACACTGACTCTAAGGAAACTCCAATGTTGTCCTACCGTGCTTCATCCTGAATATATACTACTCAAAAGAAATTAACGGTCAAACATTTTTTATAGGTAATTGTATATGCACATATCAGAGCAAGTGTCGTCTGAAGTATTTAATTTTTTCAAATATACATTTACTTCACGTGCGACCTTTCACCTTTATATATATATATATATATATATATATATATATATATATATATATATATATATATTATTGGCGGGAATCGGGTCAAAATTGGTTCACGATATCCTGACGACAAAACCTGTGTACAAGGCATACAATGTATGTATCTTTTATCTTTTTCCAACAAAACGATTTTTCACAGTGTCCCCAGAAACCATAAACTAAAGCTCAAAACAAGGCTGAACTGCAAAATGCAAGTGGTCTTCAAGTATCGGACCAGACCGTAAGAAATCGTCTGCGAGCCCACAACATGCGATCTTGACGACAAGCGGTTCGACCACCTCTTCTTCAACGCATAGGGTAGCACGTCGTGACTGGTGCACACGTCATAGAGACTGTAAACGGCGACAATGGGGGCGGGTACTCTTCACTGATGAGTCACGATTTGCATTTCAGTTCAATGATGGCAGACTTCGCGTCTATAGGCGGCAAGGAGAAAGATTTCAACGCCATCGCTTTGGAGGTGATACGGCAATGGTGTGGGCTTGAATTTCGGTACATCACAGGACTCCTCTTTTCGTCATCCAAGGACATTTGACGGGTATCAGGTACAGATACGGGACAGCCTTTTGTCATCCCAAGTCTTCGTCAAATTGGAGCAGGTTCTGCTCTTCAAGATGACAATGCTAGACCGCATAGAGCACGAGTTGTTAATGATTTTCTCACCCAAATTGGTATTGAACCAATGGATTGGCCTGATAATCTGATAATCTTCAAGAATTTGTGCAATTCCTTCAGGCAGAATGGCAGGCCATTCCGTATTTTTGACGTCTGATCGACAGCATACAAGCACATGGTGGTTTCACTCATTATTAACAAAGTTATTGAATTTGAGACAGTTTTGTCGGACCTCATTATGCTCAAAATGGCCAATTTCCATCTGATCCTCAGAATAGTTGTGTATAAAAAATGAATATGCTTTGTATAACAGACTCAACATTGGGACATATTGAACTCATTCTGACCAAAGTGTGCTTAAAAGTCTTGATTTACATGTTCCCTGTGTCTAATAAAATGTCAAACAAAAATAATTGGTTGACCCTTTACTTCTCTTGAGTAGTATATATAATGACGAAAAACGAAAAACAGCTTTTGATTGACTGAAACCATTGAGTTGAAATATTTGCCTGGAAGTTATGTTGACTAAACTTTAGGTAACGTTTATATATCATACTTTCGTCGACCACCAAGTTTAATTTCACAACAGTTACTTTGGAAATAGATAATGAACGATTTCTTTACAGTCAGGCAAAGTCAACAGTCTCACGTTTTGCTACATTGAATGATCGCACGATTAACATGATGTTATTCGTGTTTACCATCACATCAAAATCTCCCATAATTCAACACTTATGTACGAAACCTTAATGGCATTTCCCCATCGCTCTCTTTTTCTAATCTATCATATTTTACATTCCCAATTAATAATAATAATAATAATAATAATAATAATAATAATAATAATAATAATAATAATAATAATAATAAAAATATAATTTATTTGTATAGCGCCTGTCTTCCAACAAAGCTGCTCAGCGGCGCTAAGTATGAGCTCTTGTGTCACTGGGATTATGATTGGGATTATCAATCTATATATTGATGATTATCTGCACATGCTCGCGTTTTTATGATACAAAGAAAGATGTGTGTTAAGACTGAATTTTGTAGTTTATTGACTTTTGTTATCTGTGTATAATAATCTTAAGAAGTGCTTAGTACATTGTAATGCTGATTACAATAGTAATTGTAAATGTATGTGAAATATGTGAAGGGCAAGGGGGAAAAGTCATCTAGAACATGTGACATAGAATAATTTATGTTTCCAAAATTTCAATTACCATGTACTATGCCACTGTACTCAAACACATGCGCGCAACTGAATATGACATCATTTATTGTTTTGACGTAGTCATTGAATATAAACGTTTACATGTTCAAAATGTCATCTACTACATGAGAAATGAAATAAGTCGTAATGCAAATATTTTAAGTACATTGTACTATGCCACTTTAATCAAAGACTAAATGTCTCCACACGTCATTAATTGATTTGACATAGTCATTGATTATATAAAGGTCTTCATGTTCAAAATTATTTTGTCAACGATACGATATGAATTGATAGAAATTATTCCATCTGCAACATGACATCAACCATAAGATATTAACTTATTCTATGTAATTATGTTAAAAAGAGGCGAACTCTCTCGATCCATGGAACTGAATGTGACGTCATGAGAAGTTTTTGATACTTTAAAATATTCTATATTGTGATTCAGAGTGGGTTGGCATCCTACGAGTGTGCTACGAGTCCGGGATGATAGGAGGAGACTTGGACGACAGTGACGGATGCAGATCATGGACTAACCAGGATGGTTACACCGCCTTCTACTGCTTCTGCCACACAGACGGATGTAACGGAGAGAGCGTTAGCCGTGATGTCCGGGAATGGTTGCACTAATTGGTCGTGCACTTTGCAAAACATTTTTGTGAATGAAAACTAATATCACAAAAATTTGAATCTAAAACTTGCTTAATTTGCGACAGCCACATCATACACTGTAAGACGGAGTTTCGAATTTAAATGCCTTGATAGTTTAAGTGAGTCGTATTCTTACGTAAAAGGCTTCCCAATTTATGTAAATTCTTTTATTTCATTTGTCCTTCTTCAGATGTATAATCATGAATAAATTGAACGTTTCATCCTCCTGTGGTAATATTTTCAAATTGTTATTACGGTGAACAGAGAACACCAGGTACACAGTATTTTGTTTCTTACGTCAAGTTCTAGTAATTTAGTGATAGATACAAGACTCGTGCGATCTTTAGTTTACTATCTGGTTGTACACAACATTTCAGCTTTCAGACCCTTTCCTATTTGGAAGAAGATTACAAAAGGGTTTCAGCGCGTGGTCTCAATGGCCTTTAGAACCACAGAGTTACCAAATCTACAATCAATGATCCCTAAAATAAACTAGCAAAGGTACATGTGCACAACTTGCAACTCTCAAGTCAGTTAATTAGCTGGGGTCGCATTTATTATATGGACGCAGAGTACCTCTGCTGTCATGCTGTCAGGGTTTTTTTTGGCCTGATGAGATCATTAACAATTATATCGTGGTTCAATAACCTTTCATAACTTTAAAATGTGCAAAGATTCAAAAACTTATTCAAGCAAAAGTAACAAAAGAATATTTATTTCTAATGACATATAACACAATCATCATCACAGTTACACAAAATCTCTGTTCTTACCACATGAGTGGCATGTACAATGATTCGACAAGTAACAGTACAGGGGAGCTGAGGTCTTTGATACTAACTCAGAAGTATGTCAAACACGTTAAAGCAGTAAAGTTTCAAATCCATCTTTACATTTTTTTCTGAATAGCTTTCTCAACTTCTTAGTTTCATCCCTCAATCATTTAAAGTTAATTCGTCATATGGACCCTTTGCACATTAGTAAATAACTGAAAATGACAAATAATCATTTCATTTGTTAACATTAGCCATAGCATAAAAAATACAACGCCATCGCGTGAAATTAATTCGACGCCATCCTTTGAAGAAAAGCCATTCTTAAACCATCAACACGATTTCTGTACTAGATAACTCTATATACACAGCTAAGGTAATTATTTTCTAAATATCATTACATGTATGCATAAATGAGGTCCACGGTTATTATTTTCTTAAATATCAATATGCATAAATGAGGTCCACGGTAATTATTTTCTAAATATCAATATGCATAAATGAGGTCCACGGTTATTATTTTCTTAAATATCAATATGCATAAATGAGGTTTATGATTCCAATCTATATCTCATTTATCTTGAAACATGATTACAGAGATTTAATAAAGCAATCTCAATCGCTAACAAAAGGGAATATTTTGTTTATTACATCTCATCACTGCTTTTCATCTAATCAGACGGCCTTGACCAAGATTGTCAGATTATCTGCAATGGTTTTACTATAATTCATTTAAACCCACACCAAAGTGCAGCGCCAATCACTAACGTTGATTATCGAAATTACTTTACGATTCAGTCATAGTTTACGAAACAACCTGTGCGTCTCTGATACGTGCCAAGTGATGCTTTACAGTTACGCCTAGGTGAAAATTGTGTCTATACATGAAACGGTTACATGCAAGCGTAGCAATATCAACAGTTACCCATTCATCTGCAGCTCTATACTCATATCAATCATCCCCTGTTTTAACACTCGATAGGACATCTCACATGAATCTCTCACGGTCCTCGCCGTTACAGCCGTCGGTACCACAGAAGCAGTATTTTGCCGTGTAGTTGTCGTTATTGGTCCACTCTCTGCACCCGTCACCCTCATCCATACCCGGGATAGAACCCGTCTCGTAACACACTCGGAGCACGCCCACCCAACCTGAAGCAGACCAAAGAATAGGTATTTTGTGCCATTTCAGGTAAACCTACGCCGAGGAAAGAAAACCCTTGGTCATGAACAAACAATCACGATTGCGATCAACAAAAAAACTTTACATACCTCAACATACCTACCATACCACCAACCTTAGAAAAATATAACGAATTTGTCTGACCTTGAGGATGTGTGTACAATTACGGATAGTGTGATCCAAAATGACACTGTTACATTTTGTCACTATCAACATGGCATGTATCTCTAATACATTCAGCTTTGGGAACGTTGACAATTTCTATCTTTCACAGAGGTATTGAATGTAACTACAGCTTAACTGCCGCTTGTTGGATCTTGGTTTAATCTAGGCGAAATAGGCAAGTTGGTTAACTGGTGGTATGGTCGATGCTGGTGGTGTTGCCTGACTCTGAAGGTGTGGGATCGAATCTCGCTACGGACTCAACCCCCAAAAAACACAAGTTTGATCCTAGTTATGACACTGCTAATTTAGGTACTTAGACTTATGAGCTTATTACCCCTCCATCTCCACTCACAAAAGACCAAAATCATATATTTAGTCATGTGTTGATCCCTTTTCAATACCACGGTCAGCCAAGTCAAGTTGAACAGCGGGAATCGCCGAAAGTTTACCAGATGCCAGATACCTGTTCATGACCGTCCCGCTTGCCCGGCTTTGACTAGGGTTTATATTTCCCCATAACCCAACTTATTAAAACTTTGCCAGGAGCTGCAATCGTCTAGAGTATAATACCAAAAAATGTTTGTAAGTCTGAGACAAAACATGAAATGCAATTTACGAAACTTTCACTACCGTATAAAGTTTAAGTGCCTTATACTAAAAACAGGATTTAAACATTATTCCAACAATTATTCGTTAAATAAATTCATCGCATTTTCTATAAAGGAAAAACAATCAAATTCATCATTTTATTCACATATTTAACAGGAACAATATACACATCGTAAACTTTCACATTCTCAGATTGACAATGTACAATGAATTGGTACAGACTTAACACTTACTAGGGTTTAAGTGTGAATCGTCCATTACACTATCAAGTGCTTAGGTCCCGATGATCTATATGACAGACAGAATTGTCCCAATTCCCTTTAGTCATCTACGGTTTCGGATGATCACATGCCTTAATTGCTTTTCATTCTATATCAAAAGGCTTACGAATGAATATTCGTTTTTTTTACAAGTCACAAAACTTTCAGCCTCTTAATTATAGTTTTGATGAAATACGTATATATTCATTATCACTCATAAAAAACATCACGCAGAAATATAGTATGATTTAAGCATTCAATGAAAAGTTTTGATTGATGCCTATGATTATAGAAAAATGTTTTTACTAACCATCCTCATAGGGGTCCTGTATCTGAGTGCCACACTTCACAGCACTGGTGGAGTTGCACTCCTGAACCTGTAACAGTCACACATACACTTCATCTAAGGGTGTCATGTTCAGCAATACGCGGCCGCTTTATCAACACTCCTTGTACAAGCAAACACATAATGATAAATTCGTTGTCTGATGTTCATTGACTGCATAATTGTGCGAATTAAGATCTTTTACTTCGTTGATAGCGTTTTGACACCCGGGATTGGCCAATCCTGGTCAAATCGCTTCGCGATACTTCAGATTTGTTTCATAAACTGATAAGATTAATAATTTCAAATTTCAATTTCAGAATGTTTTGCCTTAGGACCAAATGAGATGCAAGCCTCAATATAATGACAGCTTGTCTGCTTTCGCCTCGGACGGGCTTCAAGGACAAACTGTCTAGATTTTTATCGATATAACTCGTAAAATACATGTATGCCAGTGACTATTACAAATAGAGCTGCAATCTAAACCTATAATAGTCATAACTTGGCTTCTCAAGTATGTTCTGTTAAGCAAATGGTTTTCATTATATAGACTTTATCTTATATAGAATTACTATAATCTATATTACATTCTATTATATATTATAACTGCATATTAAAAAATAACGCGAGACCAACGACAGTATACGTGCGACAATGTGACATCAAACAGACTAAGGTTCCGAGAGGGACAAAATAGAAAGGAGAACGACAATGACGTATAATCAATAACAAAAAGAATATCTGAACACAAGAAGGTTTATTGACCGATACAATTGCGCGATGCGCCAATATAGTTACATCGAAAGTACTTTTCTTCTGGGGTAATCATGAATTGAATTTGTGCGGTTTGAGCATGGCAATGAGTGGGAATAGCCGAAACAAATGGACTATTATACTTTATAATCATTATAATTTTTATGGAGCAAGTTATGCTCAGTAAACCTGTCTAAAGTTTACGGATAACATACGATTACATACAAAATTCTACGATATCTTGTGTGATAAAACACCGCATTGTTTCAATTGATATGTGTGATCATTCCACTCAGTGACTTTGGAATCTGAGAGGAAACATCGATATTGAGGCTAGACATAACGTTATGTCGTAGAGTTCCTATTCATAGACTTCATCAGCTTTACACGTTTTACTCAGAACGATTCAAATGCCCTCGGGCAATTTGCACAGAGCTCCCGTTAGTTAACTAAGTTGTGACCATTAGTTAAGGGTGCCCTTTATACCAAGGCAGCCTAGTAAAATAAGGGGCAAGGGTTTTAAAACGGTCTCAATAAATCAAACTTTTATGAGTTGGAGAGTAACGAATGTGTGGGTGAGGTGTAAAAAGAGTTTGGTGGAATAAGAGATAAAGTTACTTGACATGGAATATATCACTTGCTTTAGGGATAGTGTTATCAGTGTTCTCATATTTTATCAAACTAATTTGCTTCAAAACACATTTCTTTTGCAAATACGGTGTTTCGCAATGTTCATTATATCTGGTACAGACTAAATATGAAACGACATTAACTAAAAAGAAGTAGCATTAATGAGGCTTACACTTGAGCTTCTGTAGTAGTAAAACAATTATTATTTAGTATTTAAACTTCTCAAGCAGCTATATTTTCACATGCATGATGAACAATTATACTAGACATTTGATTCGCTCTTCTAACAAACGTTACCTGTTGAATGTTACTGGTAGTCCCAATAGTGAACAGATACATTTCAAAGATATACACTCTCATCTATTTAGTTCTCCAATGATGTAACACTACTCAACTTAATTTTCTCAATACTATGATATCGTTTGAAAACAATTGTGTTATGCGAAAACCTACGTACAAGATATGTAAAAGGTAGAGCAGTCCAATGATAAGCAACATGACAATTCAATGACTAAAGTATATCAGTATATTGAAAGAAATATCAGATAGCCGCCTACATGTGAAATGAATAGGCTTTATGCCGCTGATCACGTACATTTCTGAGATTAGCAGTGATATTAATACATACACAACACGGTCTCGTTATATGGGGGTAATTATCTTCGTGTAACTGAACCATAGGGTACGATATCTGAGTTATATCGTAATCTGCCCGCATGATATCAGATATCATACCTCAATATAGAAATAGTTTACAATCTGATATTTTACATTGGCAAGGAGTGGAATCGAACCGGTGAACTACTGATTTCTAGCCTAACAACTTATCAACTGCGCCACTGTGACAGTGACGTCAGATAGAGGAAGTTATCAGAGTTTTATGTATGAATACAGTACATACATAAAACTCTGTTAAATACATGTAGTACAGTACATGTATTTAAAATGTGAGATTTCGAACTTCGTTTGTGTTAGCATTTGATTTTGTGGATATGATAGAATTAGTCACTTGCTGACGAGTTTGTGTCGGGAAGCAAGGAGCCATAACATTTGTTCTGCCATGTAATTTATAATAGAAAGTAATTGCAGTGTTGTTTATAAATAATGAAGTACGATAAAGGCACGTTATTTTAGCATTCTTGTTGTATCACATTCACAAACCAGGGCTTTGCTTAATCATTTAAGTTTCCACATTCATATCTTCTAAAAATGATAACAAAAAACCCTCAGCGAATATTTATTTGTTTGAGAAAGTCACGTTACAGTTTACAAAGGTGTAACGCGAATCGCAACGATGAACGTTTGGTGTCACAGCCCTTGTAGAACCAGTACCGCGATCAGGTTGCTGGTCAGGCTGCTGGTCAGTTTGGTCAGCTGCTGGCGTTGGGTGGACACGTTTGGCACCGTTTAGAACTCTGCTGAGAAACAAAATCATATGTAGGCCTATATTCTTTAATGAAAATGAAATTGAAATGAATCATTGTTGAATCATTCTTTAGAAAGAAACATGATGACATTTTTGTAAAAAATATTTTATTCATCATTGTATCCCATTACGTACCTGAAAGAGTTCGGTTTGTGCCATGATAGTGCCATGATTAGCTGTACCATCTCTACCAGCTACGAAGAGTGTTGTGGCTGCTGTAGCACGTAAAGAATGTTTGGTGTAATGTCCAGTCAGTCCTGCGTTCTTGGCCCTGTCCGGGATGACCTTCTGCAGCGTGTTATGTGCAACTGCTTGCCGGCTAACCTAGACTTTTTCGTTTGGCAGCAGATAGAGCTACATATTTACGTATGCGTACATGCATGTATGCATACATACATACATACATACATACATACATACATACTGTCTTTGAAAAAAATGTTACATGTAAAGTAATCATCAAAAGTAACTCATATCGTGTATATGAAATGGAAGATATCACTATGATATCAATATAACACTACATGGTGTACATGTATTATACATTGTTGTTTCGTTTTATGTTTTATAATACTGTTTACCTCGGTCCGATACTGATAAACATGCTCGGCAGAGCCTCGCATGTTTATCAGTATCGTACCTCGGGAAGAAGTTTCCCCTCTGTAATCGGATACAAAGTATCCTCATATTACCTCTATAGTTGTACGTTATTACTTTTTTAATGTCTCTATAAACGTTAGTCAACAAAATATCAATTGATATTCTTATTCAAATTATTCACTTTCCAAAATGAAAGGTATTGAATATAAACTTGGCCTTGTTGTGTATGGCAAATAGCGACCAAGCACTCGGCGTTAGCTGTGATCACAGCTAACGCCTCGCGCTTAGGTCGCTATTTCACCCATAAAGCTTCGTTTTTGTATTCCAACACTTTTATGCGTGGGAAACACCTGATGCCATAAATTGAAACCTTTCTAGCCTTAGGAAAAGTGCTAAATAAGAATTATTAATTGCAATCTGACTGAAATCAGATGAACGTATTGCGCGTTTCCAATATTTGTCAATTATCAATATACGACGCTAGCTTGTTAAACTGAAACGAAACGAAACAAAACGGAAATAAAACGAAACGAAATTATACAAGCGGAATTCCATCTGATTTTAATCAGATTGTTATGAATTGTAGCAAAAATGCACTCTGTTCACTCACGACTCTTGAACGTAATGGTTCACACAACAAAACTTCAAACACTTGAGCCCGCGTCTTTGTATGACTGTAGGTGAGGTGAGGTGAGTTGGTGTTTAACGCCGCTTTCAAGATTATTTCACTTATATCTCGGCTGCTAGTATTATTGCAGGGAGAAAGCCCGCAACACCATTGTGGCTATGCATTGCGGTGAAACCTGTGAGCATCGGCTGGAACTAGCGAACCATCCCAGCAGGCACAAGACGTCTTTAAGACGTCTAAATTAGGTCTAAATTGGCTTAGACGTCTTTTAGACGTCTATAAGACCTCTTCATATAGACGTCTAAGCCTAGACGTTGAATAGACGTCTAAAAAACGTCTTAAGGTAGACCTGCACTTTTATACAATTTTATTATAATGCTTTAATATTTCAGTTTGAAAGATGTTTCCTTTGCTTAGTGAATATAAACAAACCTTTCCAAAATTAGGAATTAAACATTGAAAGATTTCTGTCACTTAGCATGAATATTACAATATATTTTGTAAGTAAAGAAAATATTTGCATCAAATTATATATAAAATTAAACTAAAATGTAATTCAAATCACATCCTTTGGATTAATCAAAAGTACAAATTTATAGGAAAATAAATTATGAAATGGTCTGGGTGAAGAGATTCGAAATTGTAGTCAATGCAGTGCACATGAATATTCTTTCCATGCAGAGTTGCGACCCTTACATGCGCTTTATTTAGGCGCCATTCTCATTCCTTTGTTCTCAAAAGAGATGGGATTTTTTCGATATTAACGCATCTGAAGTGGTGTTCCTTACGGATATTTTCGTCTACAGTTTAGGTAAGACTGTTTTCTGTATGTTGGATACGCTAATTAGTTTTACCTTGTCAGTAATATCCAAGATTCTCATTCGTCGGTATCTTTCCTTTGTTTACAATGGTCGTGCATCTGGTGGTACAGCCTCTTCCATTAATAACTTTCAGCTCGTAATTTTGTGATGCTACTTCAAAACGTGTGTAGTGATTTGTTAGTACATATATTTGAAAAAATATAGCTTTCTTTATTTTTTTACTGAAAACAAATAATTCATGACCAAATTATTTCCCTTGGTATTTTGTTACCTGAACTTTCATAGTAGAATATTCATTGTTAATACACCCTTATTAAATGCAGAGAACCTGATTTAGTGTGGAACATTTTTATTTTCAGATAACTGTCATTTTAATTCACTGCAAAATAAACCTTTTTTTTATAATAGATGACGTATGACGTAGATTCAACTATTATTATAGTTTCTAGTTAGTAATATAGTTTCATTTGGTGTCTGTGTATAAATTTATATTGAATTTTTCAGGACAGGTAGCTTACCAAATATTTAACAATGTTAACATATATTTTGATTTGAATCTGAATATATAGGTACAAATGTTGACCATGATCATGAGTTGAGATAACAATTAAGGTTTCAATTTATTTTGAGATACTTTCACAACTCTGTTACAAGGACGCAATCAAGGATACAATTCTCAAGAACGGCGGAATTCTTTTAAGATGCTCTTCGAGGGTGTAGGAAGAAAATGGCCTTGAATCAGGACATTCATACTTTAAGAATTACTCCTCAGCTTTGGACAATGATATGAAGATTTGACAAATCTGATTTGAAGTAAAGTTAATTTTTCAAAACATATAAAAGCAAATATTTTTGTATTATTATTACAATATATATGTTGATTACATTAAATAAGTTTTGATATTGAATAAATATTTCATCTTATTTGAGCTTTTTTCTTGTTTATTTTCAAGGCACAATTGCTCATCACTTAGTCTGAAAATTTTGAATCTATTCATAAGAAAATTTAAACCTAAACATGAAATTAAGTTACCATATCCAATTCTAAAATGGTATCCAACGTAAGTCATTATATTGTTTTAAATAGTGAAATAATTGGGCTTAAATGTATCCATTTTCATCTAAAATATGCAACTGTACCTTACAAAAAACAGGTTTTTGTCTGAAACTCTGAATCCTGATGAAGTTCCCACTGCATAGCATTATTATACTGGGGTATAACACAACCACTAAAGGACATGTATTAAACTTTTTTCAGACTTCTGTTAAATATTTTGGGAGGTATTTACACTTCTAATAGAGGTTTAATATATGTCTAACAAACGTCTAAAAGACGTCTAATAAACGTCTAAAAGACGTCTACTAGTCGCCTAATAAACGTCTAAAAGACGTCTAATGAATGTCTAAAAGACATCTAATAAACGTCTAAAAGACGTCTACCTTTAGACGTCTAATAGACGTCTAGGCTTAGACGTCTTTCTAGTCCCACAGATTAGACTATATTTAGACGTCTTTTAGACGTCTAGGCTGTGCCTGCTGGGATGGGTGGTACTGTGCTGAAATCCAGTGTAGCATTGCACCCAAACCTGACTGCGTGAAGACCAATTCTCTACTGCAGACAAAATTGCCTGGCGGGATTCGAACCACGGACCTCATGATCCGAAGCCGAACGCGCTAACCACTGCGCTATCCCGCCCACTTGTTTAACTGTAACAGCGGTTTTAAGTACAACATAAATATTCGATAGTAATGTATTAACTTGAACTAGCAAATAAAACGTATTGTCTTTTATGCAAATTTACTGTAAATTTAATTATTCTCAATAACAGAATAATCCTATTGAATATAAAACAATCAGTAGGTCGTAAAGGCGTAAACAAACAAAGAATAATACAATTGTAAAACCTATTAGAATACGTGATAATATACAATATCGGTAAAACGACAGTTTGAGAGGGAAATTCTATTATTGCAAACGATAAACGACGTTTGAGCATTGTACTGAAACGTTCAATCGAACGTTAGTGGTTACAGTGTAATTTATTTGAATGGCAAGAATCTAACTGCACGAAAATTATATCTGCGAAACGACGCACAATTATCTTAACATCGAATTCAAAGTACACAGTGACGACCTGTCAAGGCATCAAGCGATCCCTTCATTTACAGTAGCATCCAATGAGTTACAAGTTCGCAACCTTCGAACCGGGGAAGTTATCGCAATTTTACAAATATAAGTTGTTGTGTAAGACTTTTTTCACTTCCTTATGTGATTACTGACGGAAATGAGTTTATAAATGATGTCACGAAGACCACGGAGATTCAATGCTTGTATTTATGATATGTAAACTTGTAAGGCGATATCACTGTTAGATAAAAGGTGAAAAGGGTATGAAGTATATTCATTTAAGGTTAGTTCAGCCTAAAATTACTTAACACTTTACCGTTAAATGTTAGATATACAGAACGAAGAGAAAATAATTCAATTCGTATTCTAGAACAATTCTGATACAAACGTTTCTAAAGATACGCTAAAATATTGCACGTTATTGGATATCTTTTTCAATTATTACTCCTTCAGGATTATATCATGCTTTTGATGCAATAGCTGTTTCACCTACTTGAAAGTGGTCCTTGCTGAACTTTGGTCCACATTCTTTGGAATCAGCGCTGTTACAGATGTAACATTTTAGGCTTGTTCCTGCAAAAAGGAAACGTATTAGAGTTTATGTTGTCCTTGATATTCCTCCTTATTTAATAACAAAAATACTTGTACTCAATTTTACGAATGAGCACTAGACATATCGTACAATTTGGATCTCAGACATTTTGTTTATTTCCCAAGTTTGTAAGATCTCTCTATAAAATGATGTATTACTCGTTGAGATTTTGAAATATTTACAAATTTACAAATCATAAAACTATTAACAAGTATTATCCAATATTATTCATAATCATTATGACAAAACTGATCAAGACACTGAAGTAACATTAAAGAATTAAATAAATTGAATGAAACTGTCAGAGAAGGCTCAGACTGAAATTTATTCGTGAAAGCAAAACTTGTAAAATAAGAGAATATACTGGCATCAATGTGACGTTGGAAAGTAGAATAAATAAAAGATAAAGGGACAAGACATTTATCCTTATTTAAAAAAATTTTTAAATTATAATCAAGTAAAACTGTAGTTTTATATTACGCATAATAAATGCAAGACTCACCCAAAGAGAGGAAAGCCAGGAAGATGCACACTATCTCTTCTGCCTTCATGATTCTGCTGTGCCTGTTAGTCCCCAAATGAAGTCGTCAATGGCAACTGACAACGTGACACTACACGCTACAAGCTATTGAGGTCAAGAGAACTGAACAAGAAGAGTTCGCTTATGATGGGATCAAGTTGATTGTCACATGTGTGCTGCTGTACAAATTGCGATGTAAGCACTAACTGAAGAGATCATCAAAATGGGCGAGGGGGCGAGAGAAGAGAAGTAGGAGAAATATTCGTTATGTTTAGTTCGTTAAAGTTAGTTCTGACTCTTAAAATAAATGCTCTTCTTTCAACCCACGTGTTTTGCTTATCCATCATTATATTTACAGTCCTAGTGGCGTCGTTGAACTTTTTATCATTTAATATAATTCCATATAAGATGAATTCAAATGTCTTTGGCAATCCTACCATTCAAGGCCAGAATTTAGGGTATGGAAAACGTTATCGTAATCATTTATCGTATTCAACGTCAACTTATACTCTTTTTGATTTGAGACACTCTAAAGTTAAATATTTGGTAAATACGATACTTTGTGTCATTTTAAAAGGAAGCCGACATTTTCGCGCTTTCGACCGAGTTGTTTTACATAATAGAGGGTGATTACGATATCAAAACAGACAGATGTGTTTAGATGACTCATAGCTGTCCCCGATGGGCAAGTCGAGATTCAATCTCATTTTAATCAGATAAAAGCTTTCAATTATAGCTGGCTTCTGTTCTGCCCAAGGGAACGTGATGGCTCACCATTATCCTGTACCTAAATAACGTTTTGGAAAGTTACCGGTACGACTTCATTTAATAGTGGACAACTAAATGTTTTAATTTCAGGAAGGTGAAAGAACACGCCTATCTGACTTCGTACCAGATCTGGTGGGTACAATGGCTGTTAGCTCTTGTCCTACATGTTGGAGTTTCTGAGTATCATAATGCATGTTTATTACACAAACTTAGGTGGGTGAACACTGACAAATAATGTCAATGAAAGTGAGTAGTATCAAAATATGAACATGGTAAAGTTGATCTTAAGATGTATGTGACTCAACTTGAGTTCCATAGATTTACATACTTGAAGGGACCTGTTAATTGTCTTAGCAATGAACGTATTGACTCTCAAGTAACAGCATTACGATCACGTTTACGATTACGTTTGTGAAAACGGGAAACTTCATTATATCACAAACAACTTAATGGATGAACATGAATATATGAAATAAAAAGAAAATCCTACCTTTGATCTGCCAAAATAATTATCACGTTGTTCTAAAAGACTAACATCGCACGATGAAATCAACTGAGCAGATAATTTCATTCTTAGCTACCTAAAGCAGTTTGACTCACGCGCACATACATAGTGAAGTTGAATTAGCTCTCCTTATCCTCAGTACTTCTGAGGCATGGTTCTGCCTAGAAGGTTGTTGGATCACACGGGGCCTCGCTCATTTTGCTCACCTACCTGACTACATGAAGGCAAAATAAGGCAAGTTGAAGTTCACCAATGCATAGTTTAATATTTACATTAGAAAAGATAATAGTTTTTACCGAAATTCTTTTGAATGAAAATATCGCCACGGAGTAGTTAGCCTGAGTCACCGTTAGATTAATTACATGTTTCTGCACGAGAATTACGATATGACATTGTATTACAAAATTGCAAAAAATCATGTTTACCAGTGTTGCGCCAATCAACTGCCCCACAGTTTGACAGTTACCAAAAAAACAAGGCTTTTATTGGGTGTACCAAGATTATCAACTTCGTATCATTTGTAACGTATCCTTCGTGTCTTTGTCGAATTGTCATTATAGGTAACACTAACAGGAAAGATAACAAAATAGAAAAATACTGAAACATCATCAATGATGTCGGAATGAATTATTTATTTACAAGCAAAACGTATATAAGTCAACATAGCTCCGAGAAAGCATAACCGACATTGTCCTGTCCAGAAGGATCTGCATCAATTAACCCAGCAGCACTCCACCAAAGGATGATCCAGCGCTGACTGTTGCTGCAGTCGCTAGTCGTACATAGACTGTGTTCCCGGCTGTAAGCGGAACAACATGCAGTCCCTGGACCGCTCTGACATCAAGATGACGCATACGGTAAGTTGTTATTCCTGGCGCCACATAACCGCCATAGGAAGGACCCATGTCTGCTTTTCCTGCGATAAGCGTGACAGTGTCGTGGGACATTTGAACTGAAGTAGATGTAAAATGCTGCTCAGACACGTACACTGTGAACCAGAACTGATAGGTTCCTGTTGCAGGCGCTATAAACGTGCCTCTGTGGGCATTATATCCACCTCCATCGTTAAACGGCACCCTGTTGAATTTGACCAGCGTTGTCCTTGTGTCAGAAGTTGTCCTCGCTTCGAATGCCACACGCTGGCTCCCTGCAAAACACAGTTTATGCTTTTTGGTCATGTAATATCCTTATTTCAGCTACCTTTGCGCTGAACATAACTGAATTTTCTTAAACAGTCTCTGCATGGGTGTTAATAATGAAATGGAGTCTCTTTTTTACTGTGAAATAATGCACCTAACTAGTACACGTATAGCATTTTCGTGTGAATTTGTTTTCATTGGAGGATATATACAATAACGAACATCTAACAAGAGGAAATTAATCTAGATTTCCAATATGACATTTGCACTTCAGCAGATTCACATTTAGTAGTCCAATTATTGCCTATTAGCCACTTGATCACATGGTACATTTTTGTTACCGATCTATTATCGAAATTAAGTTACAGATTGCATTAAAGAGGATGATGCCAACAACTTAAACCGTACGCGTAATGTTGAAACCATTTTATTGCCAGAATACTATGGTTTGTACTTAGTCAGATTTGTAATAGCTTTCTGCATGTTGGAGTTGCGAACTCGTTCGTACCAGTCGATGGAGGATTTGAATTTGTTGTGAGATTCTGCAGATCATCCTGTGAAAAGATTTAGATGAACATTAAACAAACAGTGGTTATTCAATTTGGCAGTGTTTTCTTGGAAAATGTAAAACAGCTTGTCAATTAAGACACAAGTTGCAACAGGACAATGGCTTATTTAATCCAAATACTCATATTTTCTTCCCCGTAAAGCTGTTAGTGAACAAAAATTCCCACTATAAATATTTGAAAAATAGGTGATAGACGGAATTCTTCAAAGGCATTTAGAAGTTGCTGTATTGATACAAGACAATGCTATGGATGACAACTTCGTTATTTATTTCTCACGACGTTTCTGGGCTACTTCTTGCCCCTTCTTCAGGTGGATAATGAACAAAATAAGTTGGTACACTATATATAAGTATACAGGAAGCAAAATGATTCAATTAAACAATTAAAGAAGTTGTCATCCATAACATTGTTTTGTATTAGGGGATGCACATCATCAATATGGTTTTATTCCTGAAGCGAAAATTACCACTTAACTTCATGCGTCAATGACCTCCATTTCTATTTTCATGAAGTTTTGATAGGAATGCATTGTTTTTTAATGATAAAGGTCGGTGCTGTAATGTTATTAATGAAATTAAAATACCAACATGGGTGTAAGATAACGTGGTTTAATTCCTTTATTTCTTTATCTGTACCCCGTGGCTGTTTTCTTTAAGTTTGAGATTATTACTCAATAAGGAATGCTTATATTATTTCAACATCCAGATCAGATTTAAAAGCTTCATCACTCACCGTGTGTTCCTGAATCTTCTCTTCCTGAGCCTGCAATTTGGAGAGAATACTCGCTAGAACGGCAGCCTGCTTCTGTTCTGACGCCTGGGTGTGACTCTCGAGATCAGAGATCTTCTGTTCCAGCTGACGAATGTAATCCGTCGTGTTGTCGGCGGCAGCTAAGGAAGGTACGACAATTAAAAGAAACGATATCAAAAGAGCAGAGGCCATATTTACTAGAAGTGTAATACTCCAACAGGCTGGTTCTTCATGTATGATACTCGAAAAAGTCCTGTGATCATAATCTTAAGGCCATGGGATGCCAAACATATGTTAGACTTCAGTCTTTATCTAATGACCCGTTATAAAACAGAATTAATCACAACGTTTTTATCATGTGTTTGAAATTGCAAATCATAAGTCACGTCGTCAGCAACAAACATATGAAAGTAATGGTAAATGGTAAGGAACAATACCAACAAAGTACGTAAATATAATAGTTTCTTGATGTTAATACCTCAAAAAATCACTGCGCCTGTTTATTTTTTTGTCAGGTGTTACATACTACATGATCTACTACAGTCTTTTTGTTCTGGCTTGTTTAATACAGAATACACCTAGTGGTCGTTGATTATAAACCTATTCTTCTCATAGAGCATAATAGAGGTTTGCTGTCATTTCATTTACAAGACTATCACTTGGATATTCTTGAGAAGGTATTATGAAGGTAAATCTTCCTGGTTAGTCAGTAACGTCTCGTTATCATGAATACATAAATGTCTTCGCCATTAATTTATAATGCTGGAAATAACGTCTTAATATGAACATATAAAGAAAATTTTCATCATTTGAATCATTAAATGTTTTCCGTGAAAATGTATATTCATGTTTAAAACATCTTCGCAACATCATGTGGTTTGAACGACCTTTTACGGTTGAAAAGATGACTATTCACACAGAAAAGCCATCAGGTACATCATGAAACTCCTCATTAATATTTACACTAAATAATTTCTTGAGACGAAACGTTCCTATCGGGTTTGTAGTTTAGCTTAATTTCAAAGAGTGAAAATAACGAAATGACTAATGACGGTATAAAAGAGGACAACTGTTTTGAAAAAACTTTTCAAAAGTTTATTGCAATCGCCTCTCGAGTTAAATTAAAACAGCCAGGGTAAGGGTTGTTTTACATTAAAAATAACAGAAGTTTCTGAAGTTAAAGTGACACGCGTGCACTATGGTATCTTGAAGAAAACACACATATATATCTATATTTTGGACCTCATTCCGCACCAGTAGTTTTAATAGAACTTTAAAAGAGACCAAAGACTGACTAAATTTTTCTTTCATGTCGTATTTAGTTGAAGATTACATATTATTATTTCTTCCAAGTACTCTATACTACTCTGGCTGTCGATCTTTCTCGCCCACTTCTCCTGGGCACCCTCACGACGCCCAGCGCGTCCTTTCTCAAATGGCTGACTGTGGCTGTCACCAGCCCATGGCTGAGTCCTGGCTGAGACTCAACACCTCAGTCCCGTGGCTGAGACTCAACTCTCTCTCCAGGACAATGGCTGAGAATTGACTTTCTTTCTTAAGACAAACCTGGGTCTTAAATACCTGCAGACTCAGTTGTCAACACAATGTCACTTGACAACAGCTAATGGCTTATTTCTTAGGGATTACTTGGTGATGGGATTAGCAGTTTATAACATACGTTTCATAACAACTACGTTACACTGGCTGATGTGAAAAAACTCTAACGCGCAAGAATGAACTAGTTGCCTAGCAAAAATTTTCTCCGAATACGTACTTGTGTGCCAGACATTTTCACAAAAGACATCATTAGGGTTATTTACATTGCACCATATATAAATCCATTTTAAACAAAGTATGCAAATGTTAACGGCTGTCAAACCCGGCAAAAACGGACAGTTTACATTTTGATGAAGGTAGGTATTCAATCACATAGCGATAGGCCTAGTGGTTGTCCTCAAACAGTATCAACAGATTGTCATACCCTACAAAATCAAAATACAGATTGCACTCACCTCAAACATCAATGCAATGATACCGACGTCAAGTTTTAAAACATTGCAGAAATTAATCCGAACGCTGAAGCCTGTCGCGAAATACCAACGTTTTCTGAATAGAGTGCGCTCCCTTTTTAAAGCATTTGGAAATTTTCGGTAATGTCCGAGGCTTGCTTCAAGTAATATCACTTTTTGACATAAGAAATGGGCACATCGCATACGTGAAGAAACTGCTGTCTTTTGAACGGAGTCGGAAACAGTGCAAATGCTAAGTTCCAAACAACATCGATGGCTTCACATTTGTTTCATAATGACATTAACTAAGCGGTATTCAGCATTTCGTCATTTCTAGCCCAGAAAGTCGTCTTCTTGTTATTACTGTTTCTTCACTTTCATCTACGGGAAGAGATTATTTTTCACTGCGTCTATAACTAGCTAAATTCTATAAAGTTTTTGTTACATTTAGTATCCATCTTAACCATAAACTCTCACAATTTCAGAGACCGGCCAGGTGCAGTCGTTTGCCCGCCTGTGTGACAACGTGCCTCGAGTTAGCATTTGCATCCGGGACTCCAAGCTTCTCACCTGTTATGAGTCGTGCACTACCGACCTCTGTAACAGCGGAAACCACTCCCCACTCCAGCTGCCCACTGTCAGCTACGCAGGGGACGCCCAGAAACAGCAGCAAGGGGCGTACCAAGACGGCTTCTCCCCCATCCAGACCCGGGAAGTGCTGGGTCGACCATACAGGACTAACAGTCTCAAGAGCACTCGCAATATCAGGTACGGAAAATCCTTGAATCAAATTTTTGGTGACGTCTTCGTTGACAAGATCACGTTAGTGTGAATATCCTTACTCCTTCATCACATCTGGATGATCGGAAAAAAGAAGAATCTATTCGGAAAGCTTCTCCGTTAGCTTTCTGTAAAATAGCTGCTTTAATGTGAACCGCCGTAAAGACGTTTCTATTTTAAAAATATTGTCTTTCTTTTGTCTGAAAGTTTTAAACGTCCTCCAAAATTTAAACATTCTTCGTTTGTGAAAATTGTTTCGCTGTTTTATACCTTTATATTATTTATATAAATTAAATTGTTTATAATGCAGGTGGAATCGAATTGAAATCAAACAAATGTTCTTCTATACATACTTTCCTTTCTCTTATAAGCATGACCAAACACACTGAATACTTTCTCCTTAGTTACATGTAAGATAAAAGCTTAAGATGGGATTGAAGAAATGCTGGCCATAAGGACTACACAATTAATAACTTATTTCAAAACCAACTACATTTCATTTATGAAAAAATATAGAGATAACTTCTTTGATATGAACATTTTAGAAATGTAAAGTTTTCTGGTATTGAAACCTCACCTTTATTCCTATTATTGATGACATAGGAACGTTATTCCGAACGTGTAATAGGTACAGTTCAAGCTGAAAACACAATGAAATATACAACTAAGAACATAAATCCCAGTGCAAAATTTGTAGTTGAAATCTACATTATGTTGAATATAATTTTAGTATTCAGTGAGTTGCTTAATTTGTACAATGTTTAAGGTTTGGAAATTTACATAAACAATTACAAATACAGCACAATGAAATACATACATTTCTTGGCCCTGTCAATCCAATATAGTCCCTTGCTGCAGCAAGCGCATTCTGACCACAGCCGAGCATTCAAAATCCGTGCAGTCCTTAAAATCCGGAGAATTTTCTGTACAGTTATATTACTGATCCGGACAATGAACCGGACCCTATCAAAGATCTGTTATTACTTAAATTGTCTGCAACACCTATATTCTTCAATTTACCATCAGATATGGTCCGAGACGAGACATGTGGCTGGCGACCCCCCAGCGCTGCTTCCACAGCACAATATCCCGTAGGTTCCCAGAAATCGTGACCAGCACTCCTCGAAGTGCACAGTTCGCCAGCCATCCAGTTCCGACTTCCTCAAAGCAGGCATGGGGAGAAATGGTGATGCAGACATTGAGCTTATTGGGGACAAGGAGTTCTTTAGAAAAGGTTTCAAGACCACTGCCTCTGAATTCAACCGGATGGAAAACTTGAACAAAATTGTAACTAGTTCAGAAAAGGGTTTAGTTTATCCTAAGGAAGACGATGATATCCCAGTCGTTGACAGACCAAAGAAGACAACGGCAGCCAATAAACCAGAGTCTCTTGTTCCTAGAAAGGAAGAAAATGCAAATGATGATCATGCCAGGGCAAATGGGGACGGAGACTACATGGCAACTATGGACATCGGGTATGGGGAGAGACGTCAGGAGGTGAATCATGTCCAGTTCATCGATGATGAGACTACGGAGTCAGAAGTGGTTGAGGAGGTGTACGTTTGGGAGCTCGACTTAGATCAGATCGGGAGAGGAGGAGATGGACTGGTGGCCTGGTCGGGACGGATTGTGGAGAGACAGGAATTGCGGAGAGAAGATGAGGTACCCGACTCGAACCTGGTCATTGAGGAGGATCGGGAACGGGGACTCGTCCAAACTTTCAGGGCTAACACCACGAAAACTACGAAAACGCTGATAAACCTGAAAAGTCTGAAGTTTCGATGGCTGCAAAAGCTGTGAAGAAGGTAAAAAAATCTGAAAAACCAACGAAGGTTTCTACAAAGTTGACCAACAAGCCAAGAAACAGTTAGAGGCAGTAACGTTTTGAGTAACAAAAACACTTACCACAGTGACTGAACGTCCAGCCACGAGCAAAGCTAGCACGTGCAGAGTACAACCACGCCTACGAAGAAGCCAGTTTCTATAAACACGACCATTAGGAATACGATCATGCCAATCAAGAAGACCTTGAAAGGAAAAAAATCTCAGAAAAATAAGATAAACAGTACAACAAAAGCAACGACAACAACCACATCGACAACAACAACAACAACGGCAGCACTGACAACAATTCTCAACAATTCTGAGCAAGACGAAGGCAGCCATCAAACTGATCAAGACGAAGCAGATGACACTTCCCTACACCTGGAAGGAAACAAGCGCTTGGAACGAGGATGGAACTGTGGCCGACAGGACACACCAGGCCACCTGGACAAGCAGTAAGAACACCGATGACGTCACAATCAATATCACCAAAGTAACGAAACACAAAGAGGTCCATCTGACAGACTTTCTGGAGCTTCAGTCCACAACTGAGCCTCTTGTTGTAAACGCAACGTCCATTTCTGAGCCTCAAGAAAAGGTCAACAAGACCAGTTTGCCGCAGAAAGCTCCTGGCAAGAGGAATGAGGGGGAGATCTACCTGGACGAATCTCTCACGGAGAACCTGCTTGGTCTTAGGAAAGACTTCCATGAAGAGACGAAAGTCGAACTCACCGGAAGTGACTCGTCGGCGCCCTCTAGCAGTGTCCTCTTGCTATTGGTTTCCATGCTGTTCGGGAGATTGTACTTGTAATCAGATTATTTTTAACATTCATTCGATTTGGCGATATGTTGTTATCTTCCGTCAGTGACGAACAGCTTGAACCTGCTTTCGTTTGTAAACAACACATAAGCCCAGTTCTGCCATCTCATTACTCTACGGGACATCTTCAGTCAGTTACGTCGATGACTCGGGGTCAAGGCTACACCGCGGAGTGGTCTGTACATCCGAAGACCATATCTTCAAAGTCGTCTACTTAATGTTTTAAAGTGATGACGCTGCAGATGACATCATAGTGAGAAACTGATTACCTAGATGTATTAACCGGAAGTAGCGGTCTTCATTAGGTGTGGTCACGAGCGGACGTCCAGTTCTTGGTCGATCTGAGAACTAACCAGTGTCAGGAACCTGGCTCACCAGTCTAGTAATGGTTGATGTGTGGCAATTAAAGGTTATGGCCACATGGTCCTGAGTCGCACCCTGCTGCAGCATCCCAACTGTTCGCTCACGCTCCACCTGTGACAATCTTGTCATTTTCGTTTTGGTAATTCACATCAGAAAGGTCGACTGAGACAGCTTATTCTCCTTTTATACTTGAAAATGGCACGTGCAACAGAATTTGTGTGATCTTCTCTTTAAAATCAATTTTCTTCAAAGTTATTGACGCAGGTTGCGTTTTATGAATGATTTCAATGAGTAGACATACCAATTATTGTTTCAGCATAATTTTGAAACCACTATATCATAAATTTGGGAAATTATTTAATTTTTTAAATAAAAATATTATGTAGGCGTTTCTTTTTGACGGCATTGTATATTATGTACCCTTTAGACATGCAGAGTGAGGGGTGCACCCTCATTGTTTTTTCAATACCAGTCATTATGGTATTAAAACATTTCAAAAAACATTTTCAATATCAACATATTTGTACTGTCATATAAAAATATGTTGTTTTGTTATTGTCATTATAGTTAACAGTTACAAGGATGACAACAGAAATTTAGAAAATACATTAAAGTATTCAACGTTGATTTCTAAGTCATTTATTCAGGGTCAGAAAAGCAAACACAAACGAAACGCAGCTCCCAAAGAGATGATTTTTCTGTAGGACGAGTCTAATCCTGAAGCATCTGCATCAATTAACCCAGCAGCACTCCACCAAAGGATGACCCAGCTTTGATTGTTGCTGCAAACGATAGCCGTACAGAGACCGTGTTCCCGGCTGTTAACGGAACAACATGCTCTGACATCAAGATGACGCATTCCGTAATTTGTTAGTGCTGGCGCCACATAACCGCCATAGGAAGGATCCACGTCAGCCTTTCCTGCAATAAGCCTGACAGTGTTGTTGGACATCTGATTTGAGGAAGATGTAGAATGCGGCTCAGACACGTACACAGTGAACCAGACCTGATAGGTTCCTGTTTTGGGCGCAATAAACGTTCCTCCGTTGGGATCATATCCACTTCCATCGTTAAACGTTACCCTGTTGAATTTGATTAGCGTTGACCTTGCGTCAGATGTTGTCCTCGTTTCGAATGCAATGCGCTGACGTCCTATTAAATAGAAACAGAATTTACATGAATGTCTAAATGAGTTAAATCTGATATATACATGTATATACGACTTGCTGTTTTTTTGTGCAAGATACAAATTATGTTTCATAACTGACCTGTTGAGGAAGTTGTAGGTGTTAAATTTCTTGACTGGTTTTGCAGATGATTCTGTAAAGTATATCTTCAGATACAAATTAAATCAAGCTTTTATTTTTCATAACCTGAACACTGTGGAAATTGTTTCAATTACAGCCTGCAAAATTAATATTGTCGCTTTTATCTATCACGACCACCTCTGTGTTTTGTAGTCTTAATTCGTGTCTTCAACTCCAAAAATAAACTTTAACTATAGCCATATCATGTATACCCAACGAATCATTTAGATCAAGTTTAACATTTCAAATTGAGAGTTATAAGAAATATTTCAAACGCACTGGCTCACAAAGAACGAGGGATCAATCAATGATTAAGGATTGATATTGCGAAACTAGAAAACGAATGATTAATATTTTGTGAGGAAGAGAAGGCAATCCATTTTAATATTTTTATAGACGTATGAATTCGGGTTGTAAAAAGCAGTCAAACCAGCTGTTCCTGAAACTTTATTTCCCGAGATTGCAACTTGGAGAGAATGCTGGCAAGAGCAGCAGCGTGCTTGCGTTCAATTTCTTCAGTTTGACTTCGGAGATCCGAGATTTTCTGTTCCAGTTGATGAATTTGATCTGTCGTGTTGTCGGCAGCAACAATATCAAGAAGGAAAATTGAAAGGAACAATATCAGAATAAATACCATTCTTACAAGAAAGTATTATACTAGGAAAGTTCACTGCGACTTTAATCTAAGATCTCGAGTAACCTAAAAAATATCAGGCCACTGTCTTTTATCTTGTGACCTATAATATATGAAATAGGACACCAGTTCTGATTAGACTTGTGTTTGCTGCCTTGCAAAAAAAAAATCTAAATTTTTGAATTGTTGAAATTGAATAACGATGATAAATATGTATTATATGACTGCCGATGAAATACCAGATTCTAAAGGTGAAAATAAAACTTGGTATCAGTCGCTAGTTAGATTGACATTTGAACGTGTTATCCGCGACTGATAATAACAATTCTAACATGACACGAAAACTAGAATGAAAATACTGCTTTCTGATTGGTTACCAAAATCAATTTTGGAGTGATTATTTCGCTGATAATCACCTCTAAATAAATCATTTACGACCGATTCACATTGATACACGCACGTTTACAAACTCCATTCGCTGAACTTACTGTTATCATCGCCTTACAGACAACTGCAAAATTAATTTTAAATCAATTCTATAAAGACATTGAAAATACATATTTTTGAGTGATTTATAAATCCATTTTTTGGTTATTATTTGTTGAAGTGGTTTATTTTTTTATCACTAAATTTAATTTTAAAAAACCCAGTTCGCTTCGTACCGTAACGCGCGGCAATAGCGATTCGTCAAGTGAACAGATGAGACGTACGTTATTCTTCAACTTTACAAACTGCTTCCCTTTCCCCCCTCTCATTCATAAGTGAATTTCCAGACAGTGTATTCAACCACAGGGGCGTGTATCGCTTAGAAATAGCTTTAGAAAGACACATATACCCATAGACCCTACCCTACTACTATATAAAAGGAAAGGGATGTAACGACCAAACCACCCCATGCTCGAACAAAGTCAGCTTTCGCATCCAAAATAATTTTTCTGGACAAATTGTTCACTACGATTCGAAAGCTAAATGATTTCCCTACAAAACGAGCTATGGATTGTCAAAATCGGGTAATTATTTCAAAAGTTACATGCAACGACGTCCCGAAAATCGCTACCGCCAGATTTTCAGGCCAAAATCCCCACTCACGGAAAACAGCAAAAACTCACCGTTTAACATCGTTTATTGATTCCAGCAATGTTGACAACACCAATGGAGAGCTCGATTCGATCGGCGACATCGAACTACGTGTTCACAATATGAGAACAGCACCTAATTATTGTTTCTACGAGTGCTAGCATACATTTTATCAAAAATCATCTGCTTTGCTGTTGTCTTGTCTGCCATAACAGTGGCCTTGACATTCATTTCACCTCGTAGCCGCAGCAAATTTAAAAATTATAGGATTTGGTAGAAATTAACATTGAGTATTTTCTATTAAATTCCCTTCTGCATTCGTGTGTGTTTTAATGAGCCCAAAATATTAAATAAACTCGTTCTTTATAACTATGGGTCAAATCATAATTTTTTTTAAACGTTCCAGAAATATGAAATTATTCGACAATTGGCAAATGTCAAAATTTCAAACGAATCGTTAGAAAATCGCAACATAAACTTTAATTGACAAAAAAATTTTTTTGTAATTTATGTAGAACAATATACTTATTAGTATGATTTTTCATGTTTTATTAAAGAATATATAAACAACTTTTACTCGGTTTACCTAAAAATATTGTTTTGATCTTTTTCTCCAAAAAGTGATGGCATATATAATATTAACCTGTTACCAACATTAACTTGATAGATTTCGCTATCCTTCTTAATTGAAGCATATATTTTTAAAACTCAGTTATGTTTTATAATTGGAAAAGAAAATATTCAAAAATTAAAAGAATTTGTAAAGAAGTTTGAATCTCAAAGGCAAATTTGAAAGCAACTCCTAATTCTAGATAAACTACTTCCATGTTGAATATTTGATGTGCAGTTCAGATACATTATTTAATAAAATAAGTTAACCATTATACCATATAGACTATAGAGTACCTCTGTTACAATTAGATAGGTGATTTAATTTTATTTCTTCAAACAATAGTGATATGATTAAAATTATCAAAACTGTGTTCGACAAAATAGGGGATATTTATTTTTCAGAGGTCAGACAGAATTATATATTTTTATCAATATTGGCTTGGCTCAGGAGTGAGATCATGTAAATCATAAAAGATGTGGATAGCAATCATTGATAATGACTTGTATTTTGTAATTCATACTGTTTAACCACCCTGGTGGTTAGGGGCATAAATGCAATGCCTCGCTTGGAAGGTTACCTTAGTTTTCTTTATTGGAAGCAATTTTGATTTTCATAGTTAAAAGAGTAAAACAACAAAAACATATTAAGTTACAATATGCTGCATTAAAACCTATTAACAGTTATGTATAATCATGTTGAAAAAATAACTTTTCTTATAACTTCAGTTGAAAGGTAGATTTTTATGCCTCATGAAAAGGTGATTTGATTTAAGTTACTAAAATAAGGCCAGTCTCTCCCCAATAAAGGAACAAACATTAACAGTGTGTCCAATAAATAACATAATAAATTTCATTCTTAAAGTACCGTATTCGACTTAATAACCGCCCACTCCCCTATAAGCGCCCACCCACCGCGTTTTTGACTAAACAATATGCGTCCTGATTTAGCGCCCACCTCTCAACATTGCTTACCTTGCATGCTGATTCATTGAAGAAGGTTTTTCAGTCTTGCAATAAGTCTTTTACTTCCACTAAAGTGAAGAATACAGGGTATTTCAAGACCCCCAGCCACCACCAAAATGATAAAAGTTATAAAACCATATTTCAAAGACATGTGTATCGTAAGAAAACACTTTCAAGACTAAACTTGAGGACAATTTTTATCGTTTTAATTAGCGCCCCCTTTTACCAATTTTTTAAGCGCCCCGGGCGCTTATCACGTCGAATACGGTAATCAGTATATTTTATTATGTATAAGGTCATAAAAAGCATGTCTGAAGTGACAGATCTCCAGACTGGCACAGTACTTGTATCTTTAATTGCTGTTTCAAATGCAATAAATCTGATTTAGTTATATTTTTTAGAATATTTGCGTATGAGGGCATTTTCCCCAAAATGTCCTGAATTTGTTTGCCTTGCAAGCAATCAACTCTTTAGTTTCATAAACATGTCTGTAATGGTTAGAATAGTAATCAAATGAAGGCTCTACCTTTTTTACACTTCAAAGAAATTGATTAAGCTCACTGAAATTAATTTGAGTTGAGCGTGATAAAATAACACAAACCTTAACAGTGATACACACTCAACCTTTTTACAAGGTTCACAGGCTCAGAGGCACATCAGTTCTGTAATATTTTTCTCAGTTTTAAAAGAATAGAGTCATGACCCTGGAGCTCATCAGTCTTTAAAATCTACTATCACTAGGCCATAGTATTATTATACCAATTGCTTATGGAGCATATAAATATTCCATCTTTCTTAGCTTTATTAAGATTATTAAAGAAGAAGATATTTATAAGGCCATGACCTGTGTGACTTTAGTCAGGGACAAACAAGATATATAATATATAGTTTAGAATCCTCATTAGAATGTACAGGTTTCTTCACTATCATCTTCAGGAGAAAAAAATGAAAATAGGCTTTAGGAGTGGCCCTAGAGGCCTTTCTTAGGTCACCAAATTTATAAATCTAGATCCTTAGTAGTCAAGGAATTGGTACACAAAATTATATAAGGACACCGTCCCATGTCAAGCTAGATGAGGTGAAAAGTGAAATTGAATCACTTATTTGCTTGCAGTTTAATTCAATTGGCATAGAATATTTGATGTAGAAATTATAATTGAAAATCTAAAAACACATTCTTTGTACATCATCTGTTATATATCCAGCACGAAACAGACAGATTTGATTTGTAGCCCGTATTTCACCTACTGTTAAGCACTCATTACAAGTTATGCCAAAATAAACTTTCCTTGCCTATTATTGATGTGTATATTATAGTCATAAAAGTATTTGTATTCAGTATTGAACATCCTTTGAAATTTATCAACTCAACCTTTTAAATATTCATAAAAACATCATGAAAGGCTTTTATGAAGTACAACCTACTGATCATCTAAGATATGCAAAGTGTTAACAATTCCTCATGGTTAATGGTATTAAACTAAAACTTTGAAAAGGGAGGTGTTATCCATAGGTGGCTAGAAATTCATGTATTAAACACATGAAATATCTATTTTACACTCTACAAAACACACGTTTAGTTCTTTGAAGGCTAATGGCACCTATAATTATCACATATCAAATAATAAGAATCAATTGAATTCAATACAATCAATATAATTGGATATAAGTGATGAAAGTAAATGTATTGTTTTCTTAATTGGGGACTCACTTGTATGTCTGTATATATACAAAAACATATTAAAGAATCCTCACAAATAAATTCATTGATAGTCAATTTATTTATTTTATTTGAAGATTTTATTGAATTACAATAGCAGAAAAGTTTCAAGAGTGTCCATGTATTAGAGATTCTTTTCCATGTATGCAGGAAGGATATTCTCCAGATTAAACTGTCCCCTCTTGATACTGAATCTTGTAACTGAAAAATATAAATTGGAACCAAATTAAATATGAGGCAAAAAAATATTGTTCCATTGTCATTATAGCTCCTCAAGTACTACAATATTAATTGTATTTAATGTTACAAACTAACATTTAAAATAACAAAGTATAGTCAAAGTGGTTGCTCTCATAATTCAAACAATCATGGAACTTAATATTTGGTTAATCATAATCTACATTGGTAAAGGTGTGTTGTATAAACATTTATGATTACAGCATTTTGCTTTTAAGATAGCTGAAATAAATAGGTTTTAAATTTAAGTTGGATTTCTTTTGCCTCTTTTACAGAATTGCTCAATCAAACTCTAGAAACAAAGTGACACTTTTCACCAAAAAAGTTTCATACAGCATTAACAAAAGCTTAAGACATGGTACCTAACCAATAACCCTAAAGCCCCCTTGTTATCTCCTTATTTTCCCCCATGGTTAGGCCCTTCCACTACCTCTCCTCCCATTGAACCTGTTGTGACAATTGTCTTCCCTTTTCTCACTCATGGTAAACACAACTATTAAGTAATATATCTAAACAAAAATTACCTTGACAAACATATTTCAACTTGATCATGTCTCAGTGGCATATATCTAATACTCTACATTATCTGCTGAAATACATTAACAAAAAAATTAAAAAGTATATCATGCAATGATCCAAATCTTTAGATTGTGGCTGTTGTGCTTACCTGAAAACTTTCAAATAATGATAGAAAAGTGTCTCCACTCTCTCCTCCTGTATTGAGACACATGCCTGCAAAGAGAGAATCTTTTTTGAAAAAACACTTCTATATTTTAAACAATGTACATTTCATCCTTTTATTTCTTAAATTATTATTTTTTTGGATAATTCTAGGCTACATCATGTATTTGTGCTTGTCAAATTAAAACCATACTTGCTCTGCTACTCTCTTTAGAAACTTTTACCCAAATGAATAGATATGTACATGATCATATATTATTATTTTTATTTTTTTTTTATTTTCCGAAACTCCATACAAAAAAACACATACTAGTATTAGAATAACAGTTCCCAACATAAACAAATTTTACACAAGTAATATTTTATTAATGTATACAAGATATAATGGATAGGCAATCTTATATTCAAAATCAATTCCGACAGTAGGTTGAAAATAGTAATAATTAAAAACTAATCTAATACTTCAGACAAGAGTATGACAAATTGACCAGAAATTCATAAAGCTATCATATTTACAGTTTGTGAAGCGTTAAATCGGGCAACAAAATATGCAGTTTTAATATCCTCTTTAATATGTTTAAAATTTGGGATTTTCTCCTGTTGTTTCATTTTAAATATATTGTATTTCACAATGTTTGTCAGTAAATTCAGAACATAGTTTCATATCATGATCATATATTAGATATTTATTACAAAAAGCCAGAAGGCTATTAACCAGCTGTCACCATCAGTTTGTAAGTGTAATTCGGAAGGCTCAATCTTTAAATTATCTACATGTATAAATATGATATTACAAAATGGGAATAATTCAGGTATTCTAACAGTCTTGAATAAAAATCAAATATTGAGCAGCTTAGAAATAGAAGTGCTGGTAAATACATTTGATGGTGTTATATCAAATTGCTAACCAGATCATTAAAATGACATAAATTCTCAATCAAATACTTACTGTTTATGTCTGTGACATGCCTGAAATCCAAAATAAAAATCATGACTTAGACTTTTGTTAAAATGGTTTCAAACTTAATTTAACTAATCATTTACCTATTCTAGTTTCACATATATATTTTTTATAATCATATACAGATATATCACCTTCAAATTTTCAAAAGGCGTGCATACCTAATCGATAAAGTTGGTATTATTGTCATATGTTTAAAAACATGGCACCTTCATCTAACATCAATAATCAATTAAGCTTGTCTTATTGGTTTTTTTGTGTTGGAATATTGGCAAAGTAATTTGATTTATAAATAACATTTTAGAGATGTTTAAACAATCACTAAAGTAAAATAATAAATTGATGTTAAAATGATAGAATGATGGCAATTAAAGAAAAAAATATAATGAAAACATCGTATACGCCGATGCTTACCTGATGGAGGCTTGGTAAATTGAAGGCATCGGTCCATTAATTATTCCCAGCACTGCCAGCAGCGGAGAGAAGTGATTCGAAGCGCCTGGAGTTGGAGAATCGTTTTTTCCTTTGCCGATTCAGACATAAAAATTTAAACTCCTAAAAAAGGCTCTCTTAAATTACTATATGTGACTAATTTCCAAAAAACAACAGCTCCAGTTGCTTGTGGTAAGGTGGACACGTCTATAAATCCGAAACTTTGTTCGACCACGTTGTGATGTTTACAAACATGGTGTTGAAAGGAGTGTGAGGAGTTCGATCGGAGTTCGGAGTTCGCTCAGTTGCTTATTTGCTGCGGCTACGAGGTGAAATGAATGTCAAGGCCACTGTTATGGCAGACAAGACAACAGCAAAGCAGATGATTTTTGATAAAATGTATGCTAGCACTCGTAGAAACAATAATTAGGTGCTGTTCTCATATTGTGAACACGTAGTTCGATGTCGCCGATCGAATCGAGCTCTCCATTGGTGTTGTCAACATTGCTGGAATCAATAAACGATGTTAAACGGTGAGTTTTTGCTGTTTTCCGTGAGTGGGGATTTTGGCCTGAAAATCTGGCGGTAGCGATTTTCGGGACGTCGTTGCATGTAACTTTTGAAATAATTACCCGATTTTGACAATCCATAGCTCGTTTTGTAGGGAAATCATTTAGCTTTCGAATCGTAGTGAACAATTTGTCCAGAAAAATTATTTTGGATGCGAAAGCTGACTTTGTTCGAGCATGGGGTGGTTTGGTCGTTACATCCCTTTCCTTTTATATAGTAGTAGGGTAGGGTCTATGGGTATATATGTCTTTCTAAAGCTATTTCTAAGCGATACACGCCCCTGTGTATTCAACCATGACAAACTATACAGCTTTCTTGATCGTTCATTCAATCAGTTCACTTGTTGCGTGAGGAGTTAGCGCTAGCCGTAAACAACTACTTTTAGAGTAACGTCCCTTGATTGGATCAGAAGGGATGATAGGTGACCTTTGTATAATTCACGTGAAAAACGTATCTCTGACGGGATAAAAAAATCTGTCTTTTGTTGATATTATCGTCAACGAAATAAATACTTAAGGGGTTCTATTTTAAAAACCTGTTGGTTTATTATTTTTTTAATCTTTTTTATTGAAGCGTGTCCTTTGAAAATGGAACTGTACCGTAGTTTCGAAAACAAGTGGAACTGGTCTATACTGGTTCGACCTAATCCCATTGTTGTTGCGCAAGGCAAATAAGTTCCTCATCATTTTTCTTATTAGTCATGTTTGAATGGAGATAAATCCATTCTGGTTTTTTTTATTTTGGGTTGTATGTCGTGCATTTTTCACCCCTAAATAAACATTTCAAACCTCGCAACCTCGGTTTGAAATTATATTTAGGGGTGAAAAATGCACGACATACAAACCCAAAATAAATAACAGAATGGATTTATCTCCTAATTACCTGACGTCATCAAACAATGTTCAGATGTAATGACAGGCTCATGACGTCATGTTCTTTCTTATGTAACTAGATCGTTAAATCAACATAAATGCGCTTCGATTTCCATCCAAATTACAACGATTTCATCATAAGATAAATAGACAAATCGTATTTTCTTGACAAATACCATGTATATCTCATTGAGTGAGGTAGAAAATTTATATCATATCAAGAAAAAAAGTTTGTCTTGATTTCGAAATCATTTTTATCAATCAAACCCGATCAACTTTAACTATATTTTAAACATCTGATGAAATCGAATTGCAAAGAATAAATTCGTTATTTTTGCCGTGGTCTGTTAAATAACCGTTCATCTCATTCAAATAGATGTGGTCACTGTAATTCTAAATAGTCGTTGTTTTACAACATTATAATGAAACTCGATTCAAAGAGGAATAACAGAACTCATGAATGAATTGCCATCTTAGTTTCAGATTCTTTCATAGGAGCTGATTCAGAGAATCAATTGTACATGGGAAAAAATACACAAAATCAAATCTGAAAAATTCGACTTTAATTTTGTTGTATCTTTAAAGACAATTTTCAAAATTAAGTGCTACCTATTGGTGAAATTGAAGTTAGAATTATAAAACCACCGTCGACAATATAGAACAAAAACGGGACAAGATCAAGCATGTACCTGAGGCAGATTTTCACTTTTACATTAAACACACTCTGTTATTCCGTCTTATCGAGCTCTCCCTCTGGCATGATTTTGGACATGATTTTTTCTATCAAAATGTAAGATAATTTGTGACTGGTGTTATAAAGGACGATAATTCAGATTGTAAAACTCATAGGACTGCAGCGGTTTTTTTCAGTAAAGAAACAATATCGTATTATGTTTGGAAATGTTTATTATATATTCAGTGTCGTATTTTGGTTGTTAAAGCGGCGGCTAAAAGTAAATGCCAGGGAATACATATCGTTATTTATCGAATACACCACTATGCAGAAGTGCTGTAGAAAGTACATATGCTTTTAAATGAGGTTATGTATACCTAGAGATTTTCCTTTTGTTACAGGGTAAAATAAACCCAAATTCAAAGTAAACACATACAGCATTGGCAAGGTGGAATGAAAAGTTCTATATATCTTGATCGGCATCATGGTCGACCGTACATGCATTATAGAGAAGTCATCTATCAAGAGCATTAAATACGTACGGGTATTAGTTCTGAGATTTCGGCAACAAAATTTTATCGCAAAAATCATATTCTGGTGTATTTATTTTTATTATCTATGTTGATTACTCATGGCATATGATTTGAAGTTGAAAGTATAGTTTTGATAGGTTGTAATTCATCAATATGTACGTTACATTTAGATTGCAAAGAAATGTTTCCAAAAAGCTATGATGTTAACTTTCACTTTTAATAACAATGGGCCAAATGCAAAATGTCCGCGTCAATTAACCAAGCAGCACTCAACCAAAGAATGACCCAGCAAGGACAGTAGCTGTACATGGACCGTGTCCCCGGCAGGGTAACACTCGGCTCTAAATCGTTGCAGTGTCATATAAACATTAATACCCTCACAGTGTTTATTACCTCCATCTAATGGATAACTCGTCACAAGCTCACAAGTCCTGTGCTAAAGCTTGTGAAAATTTGAAGTAAAGAGCATTGACTGTCAGATGAAATTTACCACAGAATACATGAATAAAAACAATGCTAACACAACCTCACTGATCCTCAAGCCTGAACGACGATCTGACGTCTTTTCAACGTTGATACGTCATGGCTACGACGTTGAAACAACATCGAAATGACGTAAGATTTTGGCGTCGCCGCAAATTTCAAATCCACTCATAATTTAACGTTATTTCAACGTTGATTAAGGACGACATTTCAATGTTGATACAACGTAAGATTACCTGGTGGGTGCGTTGACTAAATTAACAATGTTAAAATGCAGAAAATGGGTAATCAAATTACCAGTCGGGTAATGTATGAAAGATGAATAGTCCCGGCACAACGTTCATTTTCATTGGTTCACAACAACAAATCAAATGTTAGGAAAATGTGTAGCTCCCGTATGACTGAAAAATACTACCATGTGTCCATCTTACCATATGGGTAATAAAGTATCACCCGTTCCGAGGTAAGAGTCAATAATCGAATGGATATCCCTTGTCACTGAATTGATGCTTTTGCTGCTAATCTAATTTAATCGTAATGATAATATTGATGAATTCAACTTTTTTACAGTTGAAGTTATTATTATTGTCTATTTGATGAATACCTGAACAATATATACCATCTATTGGATAACGTATCGTACCATCTCGTTTCTACATTTGGTAAACTGAAACTCTGACTCGAACGTTCTTAGTTTACCGATGGACCTTTTCGTCTAAATCTTACATAGGTTGCTGTATATATAGAGACCATTTGAGGTTTCCTGTTTTATATTTCGCACCATTCCCACTGCAAGATGTGTAGTACCTTAGAAGTCGTAGGACCACATTACGAAAGGTAAGAAAACTAGAATTGATGACATAAAGGCCCACAGATTAACGCAACAAAGCAGTTGTTTGGAACTTAGGTTTATTTCATGACAAATTATGATAATGTTATCATCAACTTAAGAGAAGGTTACAGTGACTTTGCAAAGGCCACTTCCTCGTCTGCTACCGCTCACAACTTGGTTCAGTCCGAGGTAGATGTCCTTGTTTGGATTCCCTTCAAAGTCGGGCTGGTCGTTAAGGGCGTAGTAGTGGTTGGTATCGAACAAGGCGTTGAATTCGTTGTCAAAGTTGAACCAGGAGATGAACCCATCCTTCACCCACACGGTAAACTTGTCATCGACTACCCCATTCGCACTGTAGGCTAGCCCAGGTTGCTCGTCGTTTCTGTACACTTCAAATTGACTCCCTTTGACATGGGCTTCGCAGTCTCTGGACTGTGTCCCAGAGTCCCCACCTGTGAGTGAGTATAAAATAGTTGATGTGCACAAAGCAACAAGTTCTAACATATCCAGGTTTTTTTAACGAACAAATGTGTATCTGAGGTTTTCTTAATCGATTTAATGCACAGTTTATGGTATACGATTTCACAATCGCATAGACAGATACATGTATTGTACATATTTCGTTAATCAGGACGTATTTATCTGCCAACAAAAACTTGTTTTACATTTGCATTACAGATACAATTAGCATATTGGAAACCAAATGATAGAACAGGATGGTGCAACTTTGGCAGAAGGCGAAAAGAAAAGGAAACCTAAAGTATTCTCCCAAATCACGATTGACGTTGTGCAGTGAAAACACAGCGATATACAAAACTACCTTGTTAGTCAATCAATAGTAGATGACAGGTTGACAAGAATTTCATACATTTGGAGTATTGGCAAGTTGAGTTTGAGCTATTTAGTCGTTATTATAGGTCTTCTTTGTGTTATTCTTCATGTAGGGAAAGTTTGGTTTCGGTCCAAATAGTTTTACATTGATCAACGAAATTCACCTGACTCAGTCTTTTGAAAGATTACCATTAGGAAACCACATGATAGACACAACATTACACAATTTACCATATCCATTGTTAGTGCTTGAATCACCGATGTTGAATAGCCAGCCGCTCTTTGTTCCAAAATTGAAGTCGAATTTCACCATGTTACGACCCGTCATGTCGATCTTCAGAGTGCCGTACTTGCCACAGGTGCCGGAGCCACTCAGTGGCATGTACCACGTGACACCTGGCGGAAGTGACGGACTGGCGGTTCCGGTAGTGAGATCCAAAGTAAAGGAAGTGGCTGTCAAAACCAAAAAAGTTGAAAAGAACGTTATTAATTGATACTTTAGAGTGATTATTTACAGAGTCACGATGTTGTATGGGAAGTTATTGACCTTTACATCAAAACAACTATAAATAGACATTATTATTTTGATTAAGAATTTTGTTTCTTTCCCAAAGAGACATCTAACTTGCTAAGAGTATTTTACAGTGTATTAAATGAGAGTCATTGAAACACATCGCTTTCTTTGATAAGAAAAATCATGCCAGTAATTTTCCTTCATTCCTGCAATAGTGTCGCAATACGATTGAGGAATGATCAAGTCTCTCCTGCGCAACGCTTGAGCTATAATCATCAAAGAGGGAGGAGCTAATCCAGGGCGATTTCGCAATCCTATGATGCCTCAAAGATATTCCAAATTACATAATATTTTCACGAAGATACGCAGGCATGTGAACAAACATTCGGTACGCAGCTGTATATAAAGTAAAGCGTCTCTTCAGCCTGGTGATTGTGATGCGGCTGAAGCCCAGCGTCGTAGTCGTAGTCGTAGTCGTAGTCGTACTCTCTCTCTCTCTCTCTCTCTCTCTCTCTCTCTCTCTCTCTCTCTCTCTCTCTCTCTCTCTCTCTCTCTCTCTCTCTCTCTCTCTTTTATTTTGGTGATAATCGTGTCATATTACTCGCCCCTGTAAGATTCTGCAGTGTAATATTCATACGGGGATATTAAACTAGTGTAATACCGCTGCAGGTATGACGTCATAATATTGAGTGGTTGTGACGTAACAATGTTAGCATTGCCGTCACAATGGCTGCCAAGTCGCGGAAATGTTTCGTTCATTACACTTTCGGCAATCATGTTTGATTACTGAGGTCAAGAAATAAACAGAATACTGAACTTCCTTCAATTTTATACTATTTTTATTAAACGTGTTAATGATTTGCTTTCGCTCGTTTGATACTGAATCATTAACTCGTTTAATGAAAATAGTATTAAATGGAAGGTCGTTTAGATTCCTCTATATATTTAACGATGCCAATTAATTAATTGTATGGCGTTGAGTGATCCGACACATCTTTTATACCCAAATTATATACGTGTACGGCGTGATTTTGATTCAAAATATTCTCGCTTTCATACAATTTTCCGGAAAGGAATGGCCAAAACCCTTTCCCGGACAAATAAGACTGCAGAAATAGGAAATCATTTCAATGAAGTGTATAACATCTTTGACATATTCTAAACAAAACATTCAACCATAAAGCTTTGTATAGTATGCTTCGCCCCTTAATTCATTTCCTGACAGGTGAACTCAATGACTTTGATATATATGATATGTTACAAGATTGAAAGCATTTGGAAAAAAACAATAAGGTTACATCAAGGGGCTTCAGGATCACCTACATTCTGTTATTCTGTTATGTAATTGTCATAACCGGACTGACCGTCACACATTAAAGAGACATTTTGTGATATACATTTTGTGGTGCAATACACCGTCCGAAGTATTTGTGCCGATTTATGCTGAAAATGTTCATTTTGATGTATGTCATTACCTTCATTCGTAATCAATTATTACAAACCGGAAGCGCTAATAAGCAAAACGTAATGGTGACAAATCAAATTTAGCAGACAAAAAGACAGATTCTATTAGCAGTGTTTCATAGGTCTTATGAATAGAATACATGCAAATGAAATACTTACTTCCGGCTTTGAACACATATAAGACTGTTGCTCAATGTTCAACAAAAGTTGATAAGATATTTAGTATTTTGCAATGTAAAAAACATACAATATTTGAAATCTGGTATTTTTTGACGTTTTAAAACCGATTCAATTTTATCAACATAACCTTTGTCACTGTCGTAATAATGAGAAAAATATCTGTAAAAATCATAAAAATGTAACACCGAAATGTATAAATTTTCAAAGCTCAAATTGAGCGCTTTTGATACGACTATCATTGTGTTTGGCAAATTTGATTACATTGCCTCGGTTATGCTGTTACCTATATGAAGAAAGTGTTTGTTTGAAGTTTGTAATGCAGAATGGCCATTTACAATCCCTACAAAACACTGTTAAAACTAAAACTTTACCTGTAAACAATTGGATAATAATTAGAGCTGTGATGATACATTTGTATTTAGAATCGTGATACCTATTCTGAAGGGTGAGATGAGCTGAACTGGGGTTTGACGCCGATTTCAAGAGTATTTCACTTATATCACGGCTGCTAGTATTATTGCAAGGAGAATGCCCGTAACACCATAGTGGCTATGCCATGCGATGAAACTTGCGAGCATCGGCTGGAACTAGCGAACAATGAGTGGTACTGCGCTGAAATTCAGTGTAGCATTGCACCCAAACCGAACTACGTGTAGAACAGTTCTCTACTACAGATACAATTGCCGAGCCCCTGGCGGAATTTGAACCACGGAACTCTTGATCTGCAGCCGAACGTGCTTACCACTGCGCTATCCCTAAGCCCTTTATCTTTCGATATACGTATTGAAATACGTTCTGTTGTACCATGCTACTTGTCGTTGACTTTATGATTGTATATTTTGCCTATGATCAAGATGTACGTCGACAGTTAATTTTAAAATATCCCTGAAACTAGTGTCCCGTGGCATGTATCATAACAATAGTATTGTCTAAGATATCGCTATACATACCGTATCGTGTGTAACATCTCTTACAATAATGCAGTTCACAAACCATTTTGTTTTTCATCATGTTCATTGGTAGATAAAAATCTAATTTTAATCGCATGTAGGCATAAATGTTTTCAAATAAATTTTGAAACGACTTGCGGTACCTATACAATATAAACTTAAGGGGAAATTAACAACATGTACTAAATAACAACTTATATATACACCCAGTCTACAGTGAATTATCCCCTATTTTCAAAATAAACAAGTCATGCTGTGGTACTGCATACAAATCTGATTAACATTTTAAAAAATTGATTAAAACATATAACAGTTAGTGTGACTTGTTTCTTCAGAGGAAAAAACTCCTTTTTTACATTAAGATCAAATACGATTGACGTTGTAACGGTTCTGATTTTTTCAAAGAAAAAACTATTGCTCTTGTGTCAAAATTACGTGAACAATAACATTGTTTTTACCAAGGCGACAACTTCTATGATGACTTCTATGAAGAAACTAATCGCATGTTGACATTTTATGGGGCTTTTCAGCTTATATTGACTCAACGTTACAGACATACGATTTAAGAATCCATTGGGATTTTTTCGATTTCGATACCTTAAATAAACTTTTCTCTTCGATCTAGACACAATTCCAACATTGCAGTTAATCCTTAGTCTTATATTGTCATTTTTCGAAATTTGAGAAAATGAAGGCTCATACTGATGTAACTATTGAATTGACTTGCCAAGGGTGATGGACATGTCTGCCCAATAGAACGACGTCTATATCACATATCACATTCAACCACTACCTGCAGCTACATGTGCAACCTCATGACCGCAAATTAAATGAAACACTATATTTTGACCTTTACATTTGCCTGCTACAACTTATGACATATATTCCGAAAGTAATTTAAACATGAAAATGCTTGTGATTTTCGACCCGGAAGTGTCCCAACAGCCCCTGTAAGTTATTCATTGGATCTTCAGCAACTGGCATAGCAATACATGAGTCAGGCAGGCTGACTGCCAAAGTGGGGCTAATTCTGACGGAAAGATAACGTCTCATCCGTCACATGACTTTTTTGTTTTAGGTTAAACATTTTGAGTAACATTTAAAGTATTAAATTTAAAAAAATCTTGACCATGCTCATATTTAAATGTATTATGTATAAAAAAAACTACATAGTTAAAAAATTGGTTCTTCATCTTTAATGAAAAAGCAGAAACATGATATATTGCAACCCCTAATAAATAAGGTTTTTTCAACTCCTTTACGAACACCATTTTGATGATACAATAAAAAAAACATGTTGTACTTGAAAAATAAATTGTGTACATTTAATCATTTTTATATTGCTTATTAAGTAAAGGAGTTATTGTCCTTTTAATTAAAATGAAGATCAATATTCAATGACCTGTCGCTGACAAACCACAAATATTTTTAACATATTAGCATTTTATGTTAGTCACTCAGTGTATTTGTTCAAAATGAACTAATGATAATTCTTCTTCTAATTATAATGATAACAAAATAATAATACTAATTTTCAGCTTTAGTTGTTTGGAACTAAAATTCTGTAAAGAAAAAAAGCTCTCTTTTAAATTGAAGTTTTATTGTTTACAACCAATTACAACCTTAAGTATCAACTTCTATATAATATTGATTTGTTGAACTATAAATGGAAATGCAAGAATGCAAGAAACAGATTTTGAAACATGCCAGAAAGAGATTTCTCAAAACAGGGTTGTGCCTCTTTGAAAAATCCCCTTTTGAAAAAGTTAAATTTTGAAATGGCTACAAGTAAATGTCAATTCGGTTAGATTAGTTTAAACAGCAGTTATTTAGCTTTCAAGTGAGCCCTAGCATCCCTCTATATGTATTCCTAGTAAGTAGGTGAAGTTATGTAATGAAATTATTTCATTACGCTATGGACGTTATGAATGGGGAATTGCGTCGCCCCACATTTTGGTGGAAGTTTAATGAAAACACCTTACTTAGTTTTCGCGATATAAACTTTTGTAGTAAACTTCAAAGGAAAATAAGTCAAGAACAAAATTGAAATTAGCAAATCGGGGTAAGTTATGATCTAAGTTTGGGCACAGGCTATAACCCCTGAAAAATTTTTTGATTTTGGTCAAGTAGTTATTTCAGAACTCGTAGCACAAAATCGGTGCAAATAATAAATGTGATGATAATCCTAATAAAAACAAAGGTCTTCAGATTTTCGTCTTGAATACTTTTTCAGAAATAAGGAAGTTAAGAGAAAAAACATAGAGATGCGCATAGTAAAAATAATCTAATGACAAATGATAAAGAAATTCAAACGTCCTTCCTGGCTAGAGCTTAAAATTTATATACACCTTAATTCATTACAGAAGTTAAAATGAAGTACTAGAAATGATACTTACCAGAGTTGACGCTTGCCAAGAGGAGTAAAGCTGCGAAAGCCTTCATTGTTGCTTATTGTTGCAATCGACGAATCAGGATGCAACATGTTTTACTAACTTTCATCTGGCTTAATATATACTCAGGGTTGGTTATGAACATTGCTTCCACCAATCAGAAAAGACTGAAGTATATTCAATGGGAAATTATTAACTACAACCATTCTGTAAATAGGGGTGTTAAGTAAACATTAGTTCAAATTTCCTTGCGTGAAATCAAAACTGCTTAGCTTTAATGATATTTCAAGTTTTACGTCTCAAGTATGGTTCATTCTATTGACCTATTTCACTGTGTGCTTTTTGAAAATTTTATTTCTTTCAATTTTCTCAAATTGATATTATTTCATGCAAAATATATCATCTATCATCGCATTATTCAATCCGACCATCCATAGGGGTAGAATTATCCCGTATCACGCCAATTCTAGTGTGATCACATTTTAATCCTTGGACTAATGAAAATTGATCCCATATCATAGCTGAATCCGTGTTTGGTTTTAAACGATTGTCTTAAATCGGTAACACTTTCTTTTCATATCACGTTTTTCCCTCATTAAACGTGCTACAGTGTATTAAAAAAACTACGAACTCTCAGGATAGAATGAACAGTGAATTCATAACCGTGAGACAAATATTTACATAACCTGCCAAAGCCTTCGTAAATTTAGAAAGCTCGTCTATAAAACAAACATATTCATTTCGAGACTCAAGATATGATACGGTTCTCTTTTAAATGTTTATGTTTCGGTTTGAGAGGAGCATAACGACGAAAGAGCTTGTCTTATTATAACCAACACACAAGAAGAATACAAAAATGAAAATCGAACCAACAATCCTACCTCCAGTCGTAATGTAATCGTCCAGTGAAACCTCCCCGTCTGCGAAACGCGTGACACGCCCTTTTAAACGAGCGCCTTAAATGGTAACCACAAATGCGTCAACGACAATGGTCATAACAGGGGCGTAGGAACAGGGGGGGGCTTGGGGGGGGGGGGTTGGGGGAATGTTGCATCCACTTTTTTTAAGCCCCCCCACTTTCTTTTTAAGCCCCCCCCCCCCCCCCCCCCCCACTTTTTTTTTGAAATGTTTTTTTCAAATTGATTATTTTCCCCTTTCTACTACATATCTCCCAATAACTGGTCTAGTATTGTTACAGAACAGCTACTATGCACTACTTTGAGGGTAGTTTCTAAAACTACTCTGAGCGTAGAACTAAAACATCCAATCATCCTAATTGACGATAAGATGGGGTAAGCAGTAAGTGTCCTTTTTTTTTTTTTTTTTTTTTTTTTTGGTTACAAAATTTCAATCCAAGCCCCCCTGCATAATGATAGATGTATATAAGTTGGTTCCCTGGTTTCAGCCGATGCACGCAGGTTTCACCACAATGCATTGTCACAATAGGGCTATATCTCTGCAATATTATTTTAAGCCTAGATATAAGTGAAATGAAATACTCTTTGAACCCATATCACCACACCCTACGATGCAGTAGTAGCCTGACATATTGTAATGATAACACGCGACCGAAGATCGGATAGTTTGACGTTATATACTGTACTATATTGTAAAGCTCACGATGATTCAGACTTCTCTACCTCTTTTTCTGGCATGTTGATTTCAACTTGCATTATTTATCTCATATCTAAATAAACAAATAGTGCATCAAGTTCGGCCGTGAATTTAAACTATTCTAACTGGACCACTGATAGCAATGTCATTGTTATTTACGTCATGGACCATTGTTTTAAAAACTTCAAGTTTTCTCGAAATCTTTTCCGAAACAATGCTCGTAGTATAGATACAGGATATTTGACACTTCCCGTCGAATATCATAAACAGCTTATCGAGTGAAGCAGAAATATACAATTTTCTAATGTTGTACCTCACGACATGTGATGTCCATGATAATGGATGAGATATTTGACATGTTCCATCTGCTGTATTTCCCAACAAATGTACAATGCAAACGTTCGTGAGTGAGGCATCCTTCTGGTTCATGACGTCAACGATGACGTCATATGTTTGATCATACTGTTATTTCACTGAGGAGAATCGCATTTTATATCACTTATTGAAAATACGGAATTCATTTAACAGCTAAATTTCGTGGTATACCATTAAAATTATCAAAGGAAATTTGTCTCTTCTTGACAAACAACATGTTTTTCTCATAGAATGAGGTTTGAAAATCTTCTAAGAAGTGGCACCGCCATGTGTGATAATATACAACTATTCTGCCTTGGTAAGACAGATATCACCTTCCAATGTTATTTTCACTCGTGGGTGATAAAACGGTTTTTTGATACAATGAAATATTACTTGAAATAAAGGTCAAATTAACACCGGTGGGTCTGAATCTTTCAAAATATGATCTTTAAAAATCACTCATTTGAACCCTTGCCGTTGATACGTGTTTCTATGGCAACCGGTCATCTGCGAGTAATTCCTTTAGAATTTTAAGCTCATGACTCAACTTACTAAATTTTCATCCTAAATGTCTCAAAATCATTCCAAATTAAAGCATATCCAAAAGTCATTATCATAAGAAAGTTATATGCAAATTAACTAATTAGCATATTCATGAATATTAGTTAGAACATGGAGATTTGGATAATTTCAGTCGAAATACAACACTTTCTTTACCTACACAACGTAACAAACATATTAACAAAATCCTTCTTCAAATTAAATATATTCCTACACATAAAGTTCATTAAGTGTTCATTCAACGATGTTTACATGTAAGAACAAACTGTTTTAAATGATTATAGAAGGTTGTTTCCATGTCAACCGCTCATCTACGACACTCTACTCTACAAAATAGATATTACTCACAACTGCTTTATCTCAAAATGGTACCAAATTAAAGCATAAGCAATTGTCGTATGAAAATAAACTCTTTTACACATTTATGCATATTAATTAGAACATGAAGATTTGCATAATGTCGAAAAACAATACTTTTTTTATCCCACCAATGTAGTAACATGCTAGTTAACATCATTAGTGCAATTAAAATAAGAATGTAGAATGAACTATCTGCTTATTAATGACTGTTTCTTAGACAACCGTCAGCAGAACAAAACCATTGAGATTGTGTTTAAAGGTGCAGTCCAGCATAGTTTGAGCTTTTCAACGAGGCGTTTACTGTCCAAATAAAAATCACGGGTTTTTATATTATTATAGGTTTTAGTTTAATTACAGGTGAGCTGGATCTGAATTTTCTGATATCTTGTGAAAGTAGGATTGATTTGAACTGGTTCAATTCACGTAAATTTGTTAGGAAAACACTACAAAGAGCAATGCATGGCCACAAAACTCATCTGGAGGCTCTTGAACGTCTGTTGATCGAACAATTGAAATTGAAAAGAAACCAGCATAATTGGTAGTTTGACTCAGTTAGCGAAGTCCAAGCTCCAGCAATTAGTTGATTCTCTGTTAAAATATAAATTTTATTGGGTCCTTAATGATGAAGCTATAGCTGATGTACAAAGGGCATATAACACATTATCTAGAGAACCTGAAAGAAGGGCAACTTGGGAAAAACTGCAACGTTCTGGATTGCTTACATGAACCATATTTGGTTGGTTTACTGCTCAACTGTATTCAGTCTAGATGAATGATTTCCTGCTTTATTCTGATTGTCTTTATCGTATTGCAGATTTATTATCCTAGCTACATTCTCATCTTGGAGCATTAGACCTGCTGAGAAGGGGACCAATCAGCGTACAAGATCCTTCATTCTAGAAAACAGATGCCGTGTTAACAAAACAGTTAAGGAAACATTTATGCAGCATGCAAAAAGTTTGAATGGGGTGTATGCGACTTGAGATCTATGATGCATACCAAAGTTGGATCAGAACAACTGATGAGCGCTCCAAATTCGTAGAATCAACCTTGTCCATGATGAAAGATTCAAAGACTGGGTCCAAACTTAAAGATTTTAGACCAGCAGAAATAATTAAATCTGAAACAGCTGTTAGCGAGACAAACTATGCAATTAAGGGTTTTATTATCTCTTTCAGAATAGAGGAGAAGGATTATGGTCTCATTAGGCGCCCGCATACCATCTGAAATGAAAAAACGCCACCAATGGACTCAATGCCTTGTCGAGGTGTGGTCGTTTGCTTACTTCAGAGACCCTGGGAGCTATGCCAGCTAAAGCTGACATGCTCCTGGTAGGGGCACCCACGCTAGACAGGTCGACGGGTAGAGGCCGGACCAATTTTGAGTCCTTCTAAAGCACACCGTAGGAGCGGTGAACGGCAGGCAATATTTAATAACTGAAAGTGAACGGTTTGATGCGCGAGAGGTCAGAACGTTTTGTGTTTAAAGTGTAGGAAAATTGTCAATATCTATATATATTCATAAGCCACACTTCCACCAAAATCCATGCTGTAAAATAGATGGCCTTTATGCGTATTGTCGCCAAATTTCTTTCTATTCCGTCCACAGACTAGCCTATAGGCCTGAAGAACAATGTCTTGCCGCGACAACTTGTCCGTCAAAATATTTGAATTTTACGTTTGAGTTTTAACTTTTAGGTATCTTCAATAAATAAAGAAAAATCTAAACACACAAACATTAAGAATATTTATCAAACTAACTTCATGCCAAATTTGAAGGCTCTTCGTTATGCTGTTTTCGAGCTGTCATATTTGAAACAACACCACCATCAAACTCTTAGTGAACGATTTCATAACACAGGCACTATTAACTTGGTGAACGATTTCATTTTCTGGTAGTGAACGATTTGTTGTCAACGTTAACTCGTCATCTTATTTTATTTTGTAGCATTCTAGATTATTTTAAGGTTTTTACACTTCAGATGCGCTGTCTAAACGATAGAAATGCCACCATATCAGTGTTGCTATTGTTAGGAACATTTGGAAAACTTTTGTGGGGTGATATATATCAGTGCATTGATAGTCATAGAGAAAAGAAGTTTATCATTAAAAATCGTTAATATGACAAAAAAGGTACACTTACATATGTAGAAAAAGATCTTAAATATGGCCCAAAAGATACTGATAAAGATATTGTTGTCCCCGGGGAACCAGAGTAACTGGGTTTTTTTGTAAAATAGGATTAAGCATCGTCATGACCATCAAACAGAGAAAAAAAGATAATCAATTGATGGATGACAACAAAAAAGGCAAAAATCATTAACTTATAATGCTAAGTGACATGCTTCCATCAGTTCTGTCAGTTACAGAAACATGCTATGTCTGACCTTTCCGCTTGAAAATACAGCTTTTCTTCTTTTCATTGGTGGTGTGGCGTTTTACAGCTCAGTATGTACATGTCATATGCGTTGCAGTGACACTGTGAAAATGTTTTGATTAGCGGCATTTCTCTTCGATTGAGTCATTAGCGCGCCATTGTCCGGTTTTCGATCATAAACGACCATTTGAACCTGTTTATTGTCTCCCTACTGAACTGATCAGCAATATGGTGGTGATTTTCAGAGACAGACATTAATTTACGATAATATATATATATATATATATATATATATATATATATGACAATTAAGTGTGACATATTTGACGCAAACAACATACTCGGTGTTCACTGACAACTCTCGACAATACATGCGAAAACATCCTTGCAAATGAGATAAAACCAGGAATTATTGTAGACTCTCTTGATATCATACAGAAAGAGTATGGCGAGGAAACCAAAGCTGGGTTTTAAGTGCCGGGTCTTAACAAAACTTGGTCTTACATTCTCAACCTTTATATGACTTCAATTTAAAATGAGTGTTCATGTCGCCAATTTAATGTGCGACAGGTTGCATGTTTCTCATGTACAAACCGGGTGTGGCTCCTTAAACCATTCTGAGACGCATATTGCTGGCCGAAAGTACTACAAAGGAAGTTTTTTTCAGGGAGCAGCTTTTAACAGTAGATTCTTGACAGGGGAATAGCACTTATCTCATGTAATGACCTGTCCAAAATAATTCCACCCACGTCTATAGTATACCCATCTCCAAATAGTTTACGATTAATATAGCTATGATAAAACAATAGTTAAGAATTCGAAGGAATGGACCTTTTTTTATTCAAGTTAAAACTTTTGGATATGGAAGGCCCATTGGTAAGAAATATAATCACTATGCGGTAAACAAAAATGAGTAAATAGAATCAAGGTGATCAGGATTTACATGATTGTCATATACATGATGTAAATACACTAATCATGAACGATACAGCGAACCTTCTGACTAGAAAACTATTGAACGGTGACATTAAAGCGTACACTACACAATTAACACTTTGACATTAAAAAGTTCACCATGATGTTATGAAATCGTTCACTAAGAATTTGAAGGTGTTGTGGTTTCAAACATGACAGCTCGAAAACGGCACAACGAAAAGCCGTCAAATTTGGCATGAAGATAGTTTGATAAATATTCTTAATGTTGGTGTGTTTAGATTTTTCTTTATTTATCAAAGATACCTAAAAGTTCGTAAAATTCAAATATTTTGACGGACAAGTTGACGCGGCAAGACATTGTTTTTCAGGCCTATAGGCTAGTCTGTGGACGGAATAGAAAGAAATTTGGCGACAATACGCATAAAGGCCTTCTATTTTACAGCATGGATTTTGGTGGAAGCGTGGCTTATAAATATATAGATATTGACGATTTTCCTACACTTAAAACACAAAACGTTCCGACCTCTCGCGCATCAAACCGTTCACTTTCAGTTATTAAATATTGCCTGCCGTTCACCGCTCCTACGGTGTGTAAAGGCCGCTTTCCATCTCTCACTGTGCCTTTCTTTTCCCTTATCCTGTCGATCCCTTTCTCCCTGATCTGTTCCATATACCATTCTCTTTTGGATGCTTGTCACCCACGTGTTTAATAACTGAAATATTGTTGCAAGCACGTTAAACCCAAACTCGCTCACTCACTCTCTCTCTCACTGAAGAAACGGGAAAGGATAAATTCATTTATGACAGACTGAAAAAATTATTATCTGAACCAATAAAAATACTGAATTCAAGACTACGGTGATTCTAGTACACCAGTGAAACTAAATATGGCAAAGATCAACATCATCGAATGTCGACAACAAGGTAAAATAACGTTACAAAACGAAGACCTTCATATGGATATGAAAGATGTCTTGAAGAATTTATTTTGCCCTCGGTATAGCTGACGGTTACCTGTCCAAAGCAGACAAGTCAAAATCACTGAAGTAACTCTTTAGAGAAACTGAAAATGCTGAGATTCTACTCCCTGCTTCAGATGTTTTGTTACTGGGATGCTAGGGCTCTATAGTATGAGGGATCTTCCCCCAACTTGAGGCAAACATCCATCAAACTATTCAACGTGATTCCAAGAAATGTTAATTAATTATAAAGTACAGACATGAAATTAATAATAAAATCAATTCATTGGATCGGAAAATCAATTCATTGGAACTCTTATGCATGCCATCTAAAAGGAAGGAAGGTATTCCTACTTGTAAAGAGTTGTCTTTTTAAGGCTTTTACGCAAAGGACAACTGTTACAAGATCATACAGGTTAAGACCCCTGATAGTGACGTCTTCTTCATTCTTCTCCACCAGAAGTAGAATTTATGACTGATAGTTTGATACTGAAGTCGGCAACAACAAGAGGTTGATTATGAGTAAACTTACAAAATCTCACACACGGGTTCGACACAACCAGTGCATTTAAAGGGTAAGTCCAATGAAAAATGAAAATTAAGCCTTTCAAACAATGTATATTCGTAAATCCATTCATTTCGGCCAATAATTTTTAGATATTTTACTTAAATTACAATAAAAATTCAAAGTTGGAAATATTACGTTTTGACGGCTTTGATGGGGGCCGCCATATTGCTATCTCGAACGGTAAACGAGAGCGAGAAACAGCGGGGGTATGACGTCAGCGACACACCACGAAATTAGGAGACACCGCACAATAGCATTACCGCGCAATGCCCGCCTGACAGGCTTGGGCTGCTCCAACCGAAACGGCCGGGGAAAAGACGTCCCCGGTCACGGTAAATCATATTTTCAGATCCTAAAACCTGACAGGTATAAAAACTTGTCAAAACGTTGTCTACATAACATTGGAACGGGCTGGACGGTTCGACTTTCAAGTTCGGCCGCCACAAGGTTTGAATACTTCCGACATTTTGTTCAAATGATTAATCACTAAATATCATTAGTTTGAATTAAGTGATTGTTTTCACAAGTTTTTAATTTCAAATGATAATATATAATCTAAGTGGTATCAACGAAAATTATTTTCATGATAATGGGTTTTTTTCCTTGCCATAATAAACAAATATCGGTTAGATCTAGTAAAAGCGAATCCTAAAGCGAAAGCTCGCTCTTTTAGTGGCATGTTCGTAATCAAACTGATATTCGCCCATACGCATACGATTTTATCTGATTCGACCAATATTTGGCTTAATTATGTTTGGATTTGGAATTAAAAGTGTGACTAGCAATTTGTTAGTAAGTCACACTCTAAATATTAGTATTCCCACAAAATACCCAATGCATTTACTATTGGTACGAAATCAATTTGATTGCGAATTAGGTTGAAATTTTACTCTATGATCAATGCATTCTATTTGGCATTTATATGGCATGGAATAGGATCTTAATTTCATTGAATTTCATTGTTTGCTTTGGTATTTTTTTTACATATTTTGAAAAAAATATGTATTATTAGCATGATTTTTTTAAATTCAACTGGTTACTTGTTGACTATTTTAGAATAAAAAATTTCAGACAATGCATAATTATGGTAAGACTTACCTTGCAGAACTTTTACATTAAATCAAATTCTGTTGTTTGTGAAAAAGTTATCTTTGAATGATAATTTATAGATGAATAAATATGTATTTTTTGGTCTTCTTTTAAGATGTGTGACTATAATTTTGATTTGTTGACAGTGTTAAGTAATTGTTTAATAATTTTTGGTACAGGTTGTTTGTGGAGAACATTTTGAACGGGACTGCTTTGATGACAATATCCAGGCAAGAGTATTGGGAAGCGGTCAACTGAGAATATTAAGAGCAGATGCAGATACCTACTCTCTTTGCTCATAAAAAAAGACCAAGACCGAGGATAAGGCCTTGTTGAAAGGAAAACGAGACAGGTAACTATATTAAGAGAAAAAAAGCATACACATGTACATTACTGTTTTTCAGTATGTTTTGCATGAAAAATGTTTTTAATAACACAGTATCAGATGGAAATTAGGATAAATAAAGTCATGAACATTATCTGAGTAAATATTATTGTAACATGCCCGCGTGTCGGTCCCTTTGATGTCGGCCGTGGTGTATCTAATAATTACACCACGGCCTGAAGTAAATTTTGATCGTAGCTATCTCATAGCCTATCATATCACTTTGTCATCATTCAAAAGAGACAATCTTCATAGGAAACCAGGAGGGTAGTAACTGTGTCAACTACTTTGCTGTGAGTGCAAGCATTCACAATTTCTTATCAAAATGTTATCAGTAGCAGCATCAGAATTCAGCAACCTTCAACAACTGCCAGCAGAAGGAACTCAAATGTACTTGTTTATTATCATCATGTAGACCCACCAAACTTGAAATGGTTTTGTTACCAATTTTAAAACCTGGTGAGCTACAGAGTCATTGGATCTATTATTTAACTAATGCATTAAGTTGGAATTTTTAGTATAATACAGTTTTTACATTTTATTTTAGAGCATTGGAGTTCAGAAGAATGACTGGTGTAGAGACTGTGGCCACACTACTAACCACAAATGCAGCGGCCCAGACGCATCCTCCTCAAACATACTTTTGGACCATTCCTACCATAATTCACAGTTCACAGTTAATGTTTATGAAATTAATCATAATGACATGGACAGTCAATCACTTGACATTGTGGACAATTTTGTTGACAATTGTAATGAATCATTTTCTTCACAATTTGTTGATACTTGTAAGAATCATCTGTTCAAAATGAATCATTATATCAAGTGAAACATCTTTTTATGAACCCCCATCTGATGCAGATACGCAAAGTGGGGATAACAAACCAGAATGTGACCATATTTTCAATGTCATCTCTCAAGATAAATATTGTGTATTTTCAGATTCACTTGATGAGCTTTTGTACCAGAATCATTGTAAATCCTGTTCATGTCCTGTACATGAAATAAAAAAATAATTTTTTGGTAGTATGATATCGGCAAAGTTATATTGTAAAGGGGTCATGAGGTTCTTTATTGGAGGTCACAGTCATAAAGTTGCATCATCATCTGGTATTATTATTATTGGGGCTCACCTTTGATGAGTGATTGTCTGCAAGTTGTCACAAGTTTTCTTTGAATTGAAATATTTATGTCACTTTGTATATCTCTGAAGGTATTGTGCTTCCCAGCTTATTTGAGAAATTTGAGGTACAATTGAGATTTTTTGACTGATAAGCTCTTTCAAGTTTCACTGTAGTTGAAATTGTCAGATATTATTCATGTGATATATAGAGGATATTATATGAGTGTCCATGACATACTATGTTTACGACACGAGTGCCTAATATTAGTATTTCCCGAGCGAGAGCGAGGGATATACTGATATTAAGGCACGAGTGTCGTAAGCATAGTATGTCATGGACACGAATATGATATTCTGTTTATTACCGAAGTCGAGAAATCAAAGAAACTGATCTAAATCAACATCCAAGCATAGGCATAGGCGCATTTGGAACACAACGTCATAGGCAAACTGTGACGTCAAAGCATTGTTTTTTACGTGACATCACAATGAAAAAGTGATATGTTGCCCTAGGGCATCGTATGAAAAATATGAACCCCGATATGATTGCCCTCGTAGGTGATAAAATTGTATATCCAAGCGTGTTAAGAATATCAACTTCTTCTGATATTCAAAAGTAGTTAATCAATAATTCTACTTTCGCATTAGCTGAATTGATACAAATTATTTGCTGATTTGTTAAATGATTTTATGGATGTAAACTTGAAATTATTTAACATTAGTGTAAATAATTGACAGAGTGTTGTGGATAGTAAGCCAATATTGTGGAACCTTAAAACAATTGGACTGATTGATTAGCTGCCAATATTGAACCTTGGCTCAGGTACTACACATATTATAATAATTGAATTAATGATAATAATTGTGATCGATGTTTTTTGTCCACTCATGATTAGAATACTAATTTTCTTACTCAAATAAAACAATCATCTTTTCAAATATTCCCTGTTTTTTGTTATTGCAGACAGGTCATAAAACAAAGTTAGGGTGATATCACTCATGAAGGGCCATAGCTTTGCTAACTTTTTTCAAGCCAGTATAATCTTGTCCTGGAAACTGATCTCTTATTTTCCTGACTGTACAAGCAGGGATCACTTTTCACACCCCTTTCTCAAGTTTCTGCCTGCTGTGAGCCCATGACATAAAGTTTCTATATGCCTTGAGCCTTGACTGTCTGAAAAAGGTAACGGGTGTTTTATTATGCTATCAAAATGTTTTCCAAATGCTTCCAGAAAACTGTCTGTCATTTTCTATCATAAGTCTACTCTTTATCTAGAAGAGGGTGTTTATCTAATAAATTATAAGTACTGATAATGTAAAAAATATATAAATTTTTCAGTTGGTCTTTTATGTATGAAAAATTCGCCAATTAATTAACAATAATATGTAAATAAAAAATAAATTAATTTATTGGTTTATTTGTACTTTTGTTTATGTTATTTTATTATTCATAGCTAGTTTCTCATGAATAAGGAAGCAGCTGTATATCGATAATCCATAGACTTTTGATGCTGAATATCATACTACGACTTACTTTTGATTTTAAAAAACCCAGCCAGTTATTGGTATTGAAGGTTTATAAAAAAAAGGAAATAAAAAATTTGACAGAAATAACAGTTTTACAATTATTATTCCGTTTTCAAATTATCATTACGTTGAAACCAAAATAAAACATGCCGAAATTTACATATTTAGACAACAATCACTATCGTCCACCCAACCCCTTAAATAGCATGAATTGGATATAAGACATGAGTAATACCGCTGGGCTATGGCAAATCGTTGAAAAGTCTATGTGCTCAGTAATACACGAAATGCCAACGGTTCGATCGTGCAAGTACGAAACTTTTTGGACAACATGCCATGTCTTCGAATCGACCACGATCACCGGATTCAGTATCCGAGTCGCTACTGCTGTTATCGCTTTCCTGAACTTCCCCTTCTACAACCTGCATGAGGTTCAAACATGTAAGGTTTTAAACTAAACACCATAGCTGGTTGTAAAAGAGAAAAAAAACGCGACTGGGTTTTGCAATATGACTCATGTCTATTTTTCTTTACAAGTGCGCAGCGCGTATATACAGCAACTCTAGTTTTCGTTCGCAAACTCTACAGCACAAAGATGTTCGGAGATTACAAATCAAAGCTCCTTACACCGATTTCTTGTGGTGTGTCGATGACGTCATTTTTTCATAGAAAATGGCGACCCCCTTCATCGTGCAAATGCACAGGTTTAAAATTATGTAACTAATTAACCCAATGACCAAAAAATTTAGAAAATTATGAGAAATCGTCTTATGACACAAACTTTCGATAGAATTAACTTGAATCTTTCTTGGACTTACCCTTTAAATGAAAAGGAAACATCTAACCTAAAATAATTACTTGAGAAAATTCCCAGATACTATATCCATCCGGGTTGTGCCGCTGTTGCTGAATGCTAGTCGTCTCATTGGCTGGTTAGATACGATACGAGGCTTTTGGCCCAAAGGAGGTCAGGGTATACGGAAGGAGCTGGATCAGCGGAGTCAATTACGCCGATGTAGCAGGATGCGATTCATGAGACCTTCCGCTATCCATCAATGAACAGATTGAACAGTTCACGTGGGCAGCCTGACATCTTGTAGATAAAGTTTGCTTCAGCGCCTGAAGAGAGTAAACTTTCCGGGTACTTCGCACAAAGATTCAATTCGGAGAAACTACACGATCATGGCTGGGACACATTTAACGGAACCCCTGAACCATGGGCCCCGCTAACAGAGACCCCTTGTGTGTATACTAAATTTCTATTGACATGGTAAATCACCCGCCATTGCGATCTCTAGCGTGTAAAATGTCAAACTACAAATTCAGTATGACAGGTCGAACATATATTCTAAGATACTCCGCCGCTAACTTTACTTTAAAATTTATTTTCTTATGCCTGTTTCTTAATCAATTTTCGCGAAGCTAGTCGAGTCACTTTATCCTCCCCTGGAAGTTAGCAATGGCGGCCGGACAGGCTCGCACCCAAGGCTCTCCTCGATTCTCATTGGCTGCACAGACTTTAAATTTCCCTCGCAAAATCTACAGCCAATGAGAATCAAGACAAGTCTTGGGTATGGTCCTTTCGGCAGCCATTGTTTACCTCCGGGGAAGGTAATGACGACCTGACCCGCTTCGCGAAAAAACGACAAAAGCAGTTATAAGTAAAACAATATTTCGGTAAGGTTAGCGGTGTAATATCTTTGGCAATATGTTCGATCCCTTCCTAATGCAAATTTATTCGTAATATGTGCGGAATCCGACTTTGAGAGTTTGGCAATGACGGGTGATTTACCCTGTCAATATACTACATAAACAAGGGGTCTCTGTTAGCGGGGCCCCTTTGGGAATAAAGTGGGACATTTTCCCCAGAATGTGACTGCGCGTAATTCTTTACGACTCAAACACAATCTCAATGGTACGTCTGTTGACGCTTGTCATGGAAACATCCATTACTAATCATAAGAGATAGTTCATCCTTACATGTAAACATCGACGAATGATCACTTCATGAGTCGGAATAGGTTTGAATTGCCATAATGATTTATGGTTTATGTTTAAGTTTATGTTCATGTTTAAAGGTTGTGTTCGTAGACAAGAACTGTTTTTCCACTGACTAATTAATATGCATAATATGAAAATGCGGTAATTTGCATACCACCTTCAAATGATAACAGCTAATGCATATGTTTAATTTGGTACCAGATGGATATGTTAAGGATGAATAGCCTAGGAGTTATGTGCAATATATATTTTGTAAAGGAGAAAATTTATAGACATTTACTCCACAATTACATATTACATATCCATGGTCCATTCAGAATGTGACAGTTGTACTGATGTCATGCATCTGTTCCATCAACACTGACGTAGTAGTGTTATCTGAACTTACCATATGTTGTTTACGTCAGATATATCTACAATATCGCGCTATTACGGGGTTAAAACATTGGTTATCAAGGGTGTTTACAGAAACAGGTTGTGTCAATCCAAAAGCGCATATTTAATTCATATTCAACAATATTCCAATGCACATTTTCCCAGTATATATTGTATATCGAGTATGGAGAACGGTGTGCGTATGAGTCAAAGGGTTGCTCAATTTCGGTTAATCAAAATTTAATCCCAGATGGACAGTAGCAGCAAAGAGGAGAAAATTTCAAAATATGTTGCAAAATTATTTGTATTATTCATATTTATGTGACGTACTGGTGAAAGTTTCGATAATTTTCAAATTCCCCATTTATTGTTTTCCCTATTCAGTGAAAGATAGGATTGCCAATTATGGCTTGAGTGTATAAATACCTTGATGGAGTTCTAAAATAAAAAGAGCGCAATTATTTATTATTTTCAGAATGTTTGCCCATATGTTATTTCGTTCATCGGATTAAGGAGATATAGGGAAAATGTTCTGAGTTGAAATTATATCCATATTGGTAGGGGATGTGCATGACATGTCTTCATGTTCCTCAGAGTATGGTAGCAGACAAACCTGATATGAACTATCACCACTGTACTGTTTCACTGTTTTATTACTAAAAATAAAAACCTTTGGTGGTACAAGAGGAAGCATATAAAGATCTATTTACAAATCATTTGCACGCGTCTGACAGACAATTGAATACATAGATAATTAATAATACATCATACATGTTTGATTGGTAGCTAAATAATTAAGTAGACACAATCGCTTATGAAACCTTTGATAACATACTTTCAAGCAAATATTGAAGCTTGACAAATTGTTCTTATATCTTTTAGTTGATGGTGATAGGGCATATAAAAGATTACATATATTGTTATTACTTTTTATGGTGGGTAAGTATCGTTCACAATCAGCATTTAATATTGGACATTTAAGTATATAGTGCATTTCGTCACCTATTTCACTTAAGTTACAGAGTTTACAATATCTTTCATATCTCTGTATGATTTGCCATCTTCCCGTTTCAATAGGTAGTTCAGATTTAAAATCGAGGTAGAAATGTTTCTGGGCAACACCATGCCATACACCATGAAAATTGGTGTAGATTTTCTTAAACCTAATGCCAACTTTAGAAATGTTATAAGTATACTATCTGTAAGATCAAGTTCTCAAATCCTCATACCTCTTAGCCATACGTTTAAATAGGAGTAATCATTGCATCAAATGCCGGTATAAAAAGGGCAGGTTCAAATTTCGTGCTTTTTATAGGAGACAAAACAGCCTTTCTGGCATTTTGAACTAAAGTTTCTATGCCAGTTAATATCCTTTTATTTCTTTGCAACGCAATACCCAAATAAACGTAACTGTCAACGATATATAGTTTTATCATGGGCAAGATATTACCCAAATTACATTAAAATTATATTCATAGAAATTAGAAAAATGTATGATTAATTTACAAAAATATCCAAATAACATTAACAATTCAAATATACAATTTATCATTACTCATAAGATACATAGTCACAATCTTTTACAAGTAGACCATATTTCTCATCATCACCTTTTCACCTAAGGATACAAAATGTCAGAGTAAAATCTTCATTCTAAAAGTAGACAACTCGTCTATCTAAGACAATAGTCTTTAATTAATAATCCTTTTACAAGCGTTGACACTGACAGTGATTTTAGTAGATAAAGCCTGAGGCTAATTAAGCTAATCCACTTAAGAACTTAATTGACCTCATCTAATTAATCTTCAAGTTTTCCAGACATGTCAATCTATAAGTCCAATGAAAACAATAACTGGCTATTTTATTAGTGACACTGTTAACGAGATTCAAAATCTAACCAATGAGAGATCACCTTCATTTACCTATATAAGCCAAGATAGAAAATTAAATCTTCAGTCAGTTAGAGTTAGAGTTAGAGTTCGGATACCATCTAAACACTTCTCAAATCTAGACTCCAGGGGCTGTGTGTATATATATATATAGATTGTCATGCCCCTGGAGGGATCATCCACCTGTAATCTACATGTTATTATTATTCTGTTGTTAAAATTGTTCCTGTGAATAAACTTGTGCATAACTATTCCACGGACTTTGGATTTCTTCTGCCTAGAGTTAATTCCCCATTAAAAACTAGACAGCAAGACCGTCATCCCGGAATATCCAAAGTTGGGGCAGATGAGGAATACCTACAACCCTGCTTCAGCTTTGTGATAGTTTCCTCGCCAAATTTGAATAGCATTTTGGATTTTGCAGGGCCTGGACCAATACTAATATATTTGTTTTTGATACATTTACGTTGAGCTTTAAGGAATGTATAAAAAGAATATCCAGATACGTTTGCAGTCCATTAGGCGTGAGAACAAATAAAACCTACCATCAGCATATTGTAACAATAAAAGTTGTAGCCAAACTTGTAAGTCATTCCCATTTAATATTTCAACATTCACTCCTTTACAACCATTTTCATATAGGTGATTCTCCAGATCAGGAAGATTGAGAATGGGAAAAAATCGGATATACTCTACTAACTAACTATTGATTTCATGTCGCCATACATGTTTTTAACAAAATCAAGGAATCTATAATTTATACCAGACAATTGCATCTTTGACCATAAGCCGATTCGCCGGAGAGTGTAAAAGGCTTTTGTAAAATCGAAAAATGCTCAGTAAAGTTTTGTTTTTGTAATTCCAGTATAGTATTTAGTGTACGTAAGACGAATATATTATCTGAGGTTGTAATGTGTTATCTAAATCCTGCCAGAGCCGGGGTAATGATGTTGTTTGATTCAAGAAAATTTCAAAGGCGCGAGTTAAGAAAAGTGGTAAAAAAATTACCAACATAGCTTAATACAGTTATAAGTCTTTAGGAACTTGGGTCTAGCCGATCACCCTTATTTTCGTGTATCGATTTTATAACTCCATTTAGCCAAGAATGTGGAAGAATACCTGTTGAGAGAACGAGGTTTAAAATGAGTGTAGAAAGAACCAATATATTAATAGTGTCGATCACGTGATCATTGTCAATGTTTGGTTTGGTAAGTCTGTTGGTTTACACACTGGCTGGTGGTGCAGAAAGATGCACTAACAATACACTACTCTTCTTTTCAATTTTTAGAAGTAATTTGACTAATTAGCTTAGAAAATGTTTTGACAGTATTAACATAGAAAAATTTTCATTATTTGAAAAAAGGATTTAAAATTAAAAAATTCATTTCTAATGTAAATGCCATATTTCTATATGTATTGTATTGATTCAGAAACTGTTTTGAAAAATATTTATATTCTAAGCCATTGCCATCATAGTAACCGCGAAGAGGAATGTTTGTTATATCTTATACGAAATGTGAAATATTTAAACCGTTTATCTGTTTTCTTTGGACAAAAGCTTTCGAAATTAGGTGTATCAAAACTCAATAATCAAAAAAAAATGATAATATAATTATCTTTGCATTTAGTTCAGATAGACATATAAATCCTCCATGAATATCGTCCCTCAAGGTATCTCTCATATACAGGTGCCTTCATTCTCTCCCAAAAGAGGTGGCTCCGTCATAAATTCCAATACAATCTCTGTCTTAATACGAAGATTTCTCGGGCATGAAATGTTGAACGCATATTGGATGCATAAAAGTTAGTTGTTCATTCAGCGACGCCGTTTCAAAAGTTCAAATTCAAATCGCCTAAGTTATTTCTTGAAGTTTTAAAAAAGCTAAACTTTATTTGAATATGCACCTTGCACTTTGAGTCGTCTTTACAGAACACATACGCTTCATATTTCGACTGCATCATTGAGTAGGTCTATGTGACAACAAATAGCTTTTTCATGCATTCTGTGTTTTCATTAGCTGAAATATTGCCAGGTAGTTTAAGTTGCAATATTGTCCCGCTAGGGGAAACTGCCCGAATCCTAAGAAACCTTCGTTTGAAGACAGAGGTTATGAGGAATTTATGACGGAGCCACCTCTGAGGGGAGAGAATGAGGTGCATTAATTAATCACATTTTCAGAGAATCTGTTATTGCTTTAAGCGTGTTTATTTTTTATTTTTTAGAAAATAGTAAAACATTAAAATGAAGTGTCTCTTGTTAATACGAATCCTTAGTCAATGCATGTGTCGAGAGAAAAGCATCAATTATGAAATATTACTGCAAAAGATATTAAGATACTTGGTAGTTATTGATTTGGTGCGAGGGGGAGGGAAACTTTCAAATAAATTCCACTTGTTTTCCCTTTGCAACTGAATATTATTTTGATATTTCAAAAAATTAATGTTTGAGTATAACCAAAGTGTCGTTTTTCTTTTGTAGATGTGAAGTGTAAATAGATATAACTGTTTGTATGTTTTTTCTTCATATGAACCTATTATAAAAAGTTGTTTTTTCAAAACACCTCCTTTGTGGCTTTCATAACCATATCCCAGCTGACTCATGCATTTTATTATGTTAAGTCAAGGTAAATAGACCTTAGTTTTAGTTTTACTCCATCGACTTCTTATATCAAAAAAGAAATAATTAAATATTACAATATCACAAAATGTATCTACCTATCCAACCAAAATGAAGAGAAATTCATACGATTCTGGTCAACATTACATCTACTTTTTCGAAACACGTAATCTAAGAGGTTTTCTTTTGTGTTATAACTCGATTCTAATGTGAATAAGTGGTTAAATCCTTTGGATTCATTTCCCAACAGCTGTAGGTATCTCTGCATTTTTGGTTTTCATATACATGTATAGATATTACTTAAGAAACAGCTTGATATTGATGTTAATGAACTGTGCATGCCGAGTTTATGTATGAGAACCATGTAAAACGATGTATTGATGTCAATTTTTTTATGTCATGCCTGTACAAAAAAATATGGTAATAAAAAAAAAAAATAAATAAATAAAAAAAAAGGTAAATAGACAATTGAAAAATAACAACTTCAGTACTTAGATCTTAGAGTTTGAGTATTGCTGCAGCTATCAGTTTACGACTGTAGGGGGATTTGCAATAAATTAATTTGAGTACATATTGTAGGTAATGGTTAACGTTTTTCTTTAAAATCTCATTATGACTAATAACAATCTACAATCGACACCATGACTAAGTACCTAATTCAAACAAATGTGGGACGATGAATGTCTGAATGAAAAGGGCTAGGTGGCGGTACTTGGTGAACTTAAAGATAAAATATCCCAGTATTTTATCCGACTTCAATCCCCATTTTCATATAGACAATACATTCAAGTACATTCAGCGTTTCGATGCGTCCTTTTATTAAAAAAATAGAGCCATGGGCTCTGTAGCTCATCAGACTTTTGATAGAAATAGGTGTTTGGGTTTAGACCATGGGGTCATGGGCAGTGTAGGAAAGATAGCCTGTCCCAACGTCCGAGACGGGTAACTTTGGTTGAGGACGGGCTTTAAAATTATTTAGTCCGTCCTTGTGTCGGGCCAATTTTGTCTAACCATAAATGCATTTATATCTAATAACCCCGAGAGAAAAAATAAACAAAAGTAAATAGCCACATAAATTACGGACTAAAGGGCACTTAGCAGGTTTTGTTCATTAATAATTCAATTACAGCAAAACTATAATATTTTTTTCAAATTATGCTCTCTAGGATAAGAAAATTCAGATATAAGTAAATCAAATCAAGTGACAAACGTGTTTACTTGAGTCAGGCAATTGAAACGTCAATCAAAGTCTTGGTCGACCTAGTGAAATAGCTGAAAGATTGCCGACACGTTAAACCCAAACTCACTCACACCAAGCTTGAGGGATGGTCTATTATTGTGCGGGGTGACAAGACTTTAGAAGTGTTTGAAGGGCTAACAAAAAGTCGATTGATTTCCATAAATGCATCTATCTTAAAACAAATCCCTAAAACTGTATGATTCAGTTTGTAAATTTTGTCACTCTATGATCCCTACATGAAAAAGGACGTGTCCATCCATGCTGAGAGAGGGGACTGATGATGTGTCTTTGTTATTGACTTTTCCCCCACTGTCTAACATTTGACAATCAGGTTAAATTTACAAGAACAAAATTGTTTAGGAATCTTATCAAATATCACTGAAGAAAAGTTTTTTTTATCAAAAATCTGAATTGATATTTTTGCATTATACACTTTTATCTGATGAAATTGAGAGGAATTTTGGCGCAGATCGAGTTGCAATGACGCCATACTGGTTCGTTCAGTGACAGGTCCGGGAATCCCTGCTTCAGGCGAATGGACTTGGTAAATTAAAGCAGCCTTTATTATGAAGAAAAGAGAAAGTGAAACAAAACAATATGTCAACATTTCTTTTTGGTAAAAAACCAGAGATATCAAAATTAAAAAAATGCTTTCCAAACCAGGGGTAACTTGGGCTTGAACTAGGGCACATTGGGACATTGCAAATTGTTATGTTGAGGAAAGAAAACAACAATGTATTTCTTAAAAGTTATTCACAATCAAATAAAAAAGGCCCATTGCCCATTTGGGGTCAAGGGGTCACCGAACCTACAATTCAGAATCCCCATTGTCCAAGGAGTCTACACACAACTATTAAGCTATCAAGACCTTTTGGAACTGGAGAAGAAGATGAAAGTAGGATTTTAAGGTTTTGACCCCTGTGACCCCATTTGGGGTCAAGTGGTCACCAAACCTACAATTTAGAATCCCCAGTGTCCATGGCGTCTACACACAACTATTAAGCTATCAAGACCTTTTGGAACTGGAGAAGAAGATGAAAGTAGGATTTTTAGGTTTTGACCCCTGTGACCCCATTTGGGGTCATGGGGTCACCAAACCTACAATTTAGAATCTCCAGTGCCCAAGGAGTCTACACACAACTATTCAGCTCTCTGGACCTTTTGGAACTGGAGAAGAAGATGAAAATAGGTTTTTCATGTTTTGACCCCTGTGACCTCATTTGGGGTCATGGGGTCACAAAATCTACAATTTAGAATCCCCATTTGCCAAGGAGTATGCACATAAAATTTCAGCTCTCTAGAGTCATTGGTTCTGGAGAAGAAGTCGAATAAGTGAAAAGTTTACGGATGGACGGACGCCATGCCATAAGCCCATCGGGTCTTTCAGACCTGATTAGCTAAAAAGATAAAACGATTCTAAGTGCGTAGAAATTGGCCACCTCGAAAGCCCAATTGAAAAAGTCCCTCCGCGCCTATGAGCTCTCCTTCGGCGGATGTGACGTCCTAGTCAGGGCTCACTCCGCGTTTGTTTGAAAACAACTTAAACAAGTATATATACCAAATGCATATGGGTCGCATTCGTCTACGTTTTCATTGCGAAAGAGACATGCCTTCTTCCTGCGTTGCTGCCAACTGTAGTCAGAACAGAGCGAAGTGGAGTCCTAATTACAGGTCTGTCATCTGCTCCGATCATTTCACAGAGGACTGTTATGATCTTTCCTGCGATTTCAAAAAGGACTTTGGACGAGACGGAAAAGACTTGTTAAAAATGCCATACCAATAGTACCAATAGTTCAGTTGAACTATATAGCTATTTCAACATGTTAGAGACTATAATGAAATAAGGTACATACATGCGACCTCCCTTCACATTTGTTTTGTTTTTGAAAATAGGCAATGCGAAGGGAAATGCACATGTTCCACTTTGACACGTGCATTTGTTGTTTTTTGAAAATGGGCTTAATGCGAAGGGAGGTCGCATCTGGAACGAGGCTTTTTACCTCGATCTGGGCACTTCCGTCTTACGATGACTCGCTTTTCTCTAATTGGAGTAACGTAGCTCTAATTAAGACGGTGACATACACGTAATTCCACTTTTAAATTGGAGGTTGGTCATTTATGAATACGTTACGAGTGATACTTACCGATGTCACTTTATGGGTATGTTTATAACAGCACATACATAGGAGCTTGATATGTCTATGTGGATTACCTTGTTATATATTGTATATGACTTGTATCGATGTCTCCCGTGCTTTTGTGATGGAGCTAGGCGGAGACAAAAACACTGATGTAGCAGGATTATTATTAGCTCGGTCAAAATTCAACCGATTTTGATCATTTTACATTCTATCGAAAGAGGATTTATCAGGCTTCATTTGTATTTATTGTTTTATATTAATCTATATTGAATTTCCAAGTTGATTTCGTCCCGGAACAAGACGAGGGGTCTGATGGCGTTATATTCCTTTAGTATTTATAAAGATGAGATATCATTTTTTAAAATTTCAATCATAGTATAATATTCTCATTTTCGGTGATACAAGTCCGTGTGGTTCGGGCAAGGTGATGTGAATTTTTGCCTTAAAATAGTAATGAAAAAGAAGAAAAAACTCAAATAAGAAAAGATATTTATTTTGTATCAAAATCCATTTTTTTCACTCAACATATACTTTAGTAATGATATAAAATTATTTGTCTCTACACGTTTTAAACATTAATTCTATTTAAAATAGGATTTGTCAAATATTTAGATTTCATTGCTTCCAAGCGTAAAAGTAATATTTAAAGGGTAGAAGTCTTGATTTAATGTGATATTCTTCCATTATCTAATAAGTTTCACGGGCGGCATTGTAAAAGAATTGGTAAAGGTATCTGTCTATAAATTAAAATCCTGTTATCTCTTGATTTACATTTTAACTATTTATTATTTAAGTTAACACTATATTATGTTTGGTAGCTTACACCTCCGTAAAAAATATACAGTTTGATATAGAAATAACTAGGGCCTACTATGAAGAATTCTGTTCAGAAACTAAATGAAAATTGTATTCTTATGATAGTAGCAGCTAGTAAACTATCATGCAGAAGAGTTACTTTTACAGTGAATAAAAACGACATTATCTATTGCTGAAAATGTTTTACACTGTTTCAGTATCGCTGCATTTATTAGGTAGGGTAGTAGGGATGAGTAATTTTCCACTCCCACAAGCCGAGATATCAAAAAGACTTAGAGAACGAATTTGGCAAATATTTTATTGGTTTCAATCAAATAAATAAAAATGACTTTATTTCTTCAAATGTGTATATGAACAAAACACTAAATTACCACACGTTTGGATATGGCATTACAGAATGACGAGACGGAAGCTGACTAAGGACAGAGGTCTTTAGACGCTCTACCAAGTTGTAGCTGCATGACCACTGTAAACAAAGGACAGATACTGGCGAATAAGTGTCTAGTTAACCAACAATTAAAAACTAAAATGCCCTATATTCAGAAAATAAAGTCTTACCGAAAACTGTAGATGAAAGACCTTTAGGAACGTAACTGATGTGTTGATATAAGGAAATCCCATCCCATCTCTTTGAAGAACAAGAACATTGAAAATGGCGCCTGTTTTTCAGGGCATGAATGGAGAAAAATAGGGTTCCGTAATTCTTCATGGAAAACAAATGTGCAATGCAATGACTACTAATTCGATCTGGATTGAATTCAAATGTCTTCTCATACAAAATTTCTTAATTTTATTTTATAAATTTGTACTTTCAACAAATTTATAGAATGTAATATGAATTTTTATTTGAATATCATATATCATGTGATACAAATACTTTCTTTATCTACAAAACATATTGTAATATCAATTGTAAATGATAGAAATGATTAAATATTAAATACTAATGTTAGAAAGGTTTGTTTATACGCAAAAAGCAAAAGAAACATCTTACACGCTGAAATATCGAATAAATATTATAAAAGTGCAGGTCTACCTAAAGACGTCTATTAGACGTTGCATCAGAGAAATTAAATGCTTGAGCACAATGAATAGACGTCAAAGAGTCCTTGTTAGACGTCTAAACCGATCTAAAACTAACTAAGACGTCTAACAGACCATATGTACATGCTGGAGGTAATTATACACGCTAGTAATCGTTAATAGAGAGTGAACTACCCTTTACTATTTAATATTCACCATCGGACATAGCGGCGGACAAAAAAGGTAAGCTATCAGTGGAGGCCGGACTGGGTTATTTAGAGAGGCCGTACGGGTCTAGAGGCCGCATTGGGCGTATTCGGTATACACAGGGGGGTCTCTGTTAGCGGTGATAATGGTTCTCATGCTCATCTTTTTGTTGCTGACGTCATCAAATCAGTAATGGATAATGCATGAGGACGATTGAATTCGCGAAAAATAATCTGACGAATGTCTCGCTATCCATCTTCTCCGCGTTCGGTCCACACGTAAGCCGTCGATCAAAATGCACTGTTTCCATAACGTAAAACCAGCTCTCTCTCTCTGTCATCCCTCCGTAGACCATTGGATACTAGCGCACCTTAAAAGGACAGTCCTATCGGGGTAGTTTTTGTTGTAACGAACTTCAAAGGGACATTCCTGTTAAATGATATATATTGAAAGTACATGCCTATAACACAACAAAACTGCAACCGTTCCCTGGGGGTAACATTGTGATTATTCACTTCGTGACTCACTTACTTTCAGAAGTTTATTTTCATAATTGACACGTTTAAAAATATCCCGTCATGACGCAAAATACTGCCGAATTAATTTTTATAAAAATGAAAACCTAACAGTCCTCCTGGCCGGGAAAGTCGTGCAGCCACTGGAAAAATCCACTGTCAATAATCTCTCACACGTGGATATGCGCTTCGTTAGACGCTTGTCGAATGATAAGTCGAAGAAAGTGCATGCTACAATACAAAACATTTTCTAAAATTGCACTAGTCCTTGTTCAATTGTGTAGGTCACAGTTTATGGTAGCAATATAAAGTCAACTCTATCTATGACATTAAACAATTTGACTACGGATGGAGAAGATCGAACCACTTACCTGCGTCTGAATGCATACATTGCCAGTTTTACAAGCTGTATTGCATTTGGACCTCCAAAAGTAGTTTTCAAAACGTACAAACATAAAATTCACTTTTGTGGAGTTTTCTGTGACATCAATGTCATATTTAATCAGAAAATCAGACAAAGGTGATGGTAAGGCATGGCTCACAATAAATGCGCAATGGTCAACGCAATTTTCGATCAGCATGCATTCGTATTCACAGTGCATAGTTTCAGATATGCTGGTAATTCGATATTCTCGTGCAGGTTAACCAACAGGCGCTGCTTATTCTCGGTGAGGTTAGGCACAGTTTGATATAAACTGGTAACTTGTGGTTCTTCGGTTTCTTTATATAGTCTCAGACACAGTTTCATATAAGCTAGTTTCGGATGTTTTGAACTTGTTGGAACACAGTTTCAAACATACAAGTATGTTTGTATTCTTGATAAGGTCTCGTCATAGATCAGATATAGTAACTGGATAGTATCACTGAATGAAAGTACACTCTCAAATACGCTGGTGTTTGGATATTTTAGCTGAGATTAGGCACAGTTTCGAATCAGCTGATAGTATGACGTACTGGTGGATCTTCCACTTGTGGCACCGAACCATGTGGTTTGACTCAAGTAGCAGGTCTTGGAGTTCTTCTCCCAATCGGCCGTCACACAGAGAAAAGAAGATTCAGCGATACACCAATTTTTGCAGTCTAACAGCGACATGACATCGTTGACGATCCTGTCGTTGTACCCGTTCAGTACCTTGTCGTAGAAGCTTGTGAAGGAGGTCGAGTAGGAGGAGCAGCCTGAGGAAAACAAGATACTCTGGATAAAAACTTCTTTATTGAGAAATTCACAACTTTACGGAGTATGTGCTTATTCCTCAACCAAGTGGGATGCCCTTCAAAGACATAAATGACCATGGCCAGTAACACATAGATATATTTTTAGATAAAGTGATCTGACGTAAACATAAATAAATGTAAGAAATTAGAAGACAATGATCTTTCAAAAGAAGCAATTCTTAATTAAAAGCACCATTTTCGGTTATGCTATGCGAATCCATTGATCAAAAGGTAATCATACAAAAATGGCCAGTGGTAATGAAAACCCAATGATTGTACGGTTTGAAAGATTGTTTGATTGAATTAAATCTATGATCCTCAGTCTCAGCAGATTAAGGCAATGTTGTATTTTACATATGACTTTGAAAGGAGACCCAAACTCTATACGGTTACTCTCAAAAATTCAAAATTGCAATGATAATCTCCTGCCCCGGCCATCACGAGTGTCTCTCCTTCGGCCTGCCACCGTTTACAAATTAAGTTACACTTAAAACAACCATCATCCATTTGAAAACCGATTGAGAAAATATTTTGAAGTTAGTTATGTATCTTAATGTACGCCCGTCCCTTTGGAAGAAATCTCATAAGATTAAAGATAGTTCCTTCTTTATGTGGAGTGACAATCTCACTTTACAAAAGTTATTCAGGTCATTTCTTTCAGAGTGACTTTTATCACAATTCGGACATATTTCTCGTTTCTTGGAAAACTAAAATGCGGTTAAAATATGGAAACACAATAACAGTCTGATTTATATCCGTTCAAAGATCGTCTTTTATCTGCGACTGTTTTTAAATGGAGATGTTCTTATCGCATAGGTGACGGAACCCTATTACAGAGGAACAGTCCAAATAGTCATTTTGAAACAACGTCGCCGATTGCACACTTTACTTTTATTGCAAACAATCGATACTTCAAAAGAAAGTGCTCCCAGTGAACTAAAGATTTGTTGGGAAGTAGTAACTCAACTAACTTCGTGATCAAGTATGTGATGGAGTGTTTACATTTGGCAAAAGTAGTCTGTGTTGATACTTACCCTGTACACACGACCCATACTGGTAGTTGTAGAAGATGTCACAAACGCACTGACCTTGTTCACACACTATGTTGGTCCCGGAGCATGTGCTTGTACAACTGCCGAAGGTGGAGTCCATCACTGAAATTAACATCATAACAAGAAGCTATTGCAAACTAATCTTGCCAAGAAAATAGTTAATACAGGACAACTAGATTTAAGGATAAAGTTTCAAAACCGGTTGAAGAATTTTAAAAGAACGAGGGCATTCCCCAGGAAACGGTATACGAATTGGTTCATTTTCGGGTTATTTTTTAATGGAATTATTGTTTCTTAATGATTTTACGTATTGCCAAAAAAAAGGCGGGTCAATATCCATTAGCCTCACATCCGGACACAACCCACCTTGACAGGGATTGCTGCCACAACTGAGACTCTCACTGCTACTGCCCGGACAGTTGGCACCTCCGTTTGAAGGGGGAGGGTTGTTGCAGCTGCGGGATCTGGAGCGACTGGCACTTGTATCACAGGTCGCAGAACAGCTAGACCATCCGGACCAGCTTCCCCACACGCCGTTAACTGGAGCCGAACAGGAGCGGAGACAATGTGGAAAAAGTGTCAAAGACTATTATTGTGTACTATTAGGCTGTGTATATTTCATGTGCAGGACAAAACATGACACACGAGCATTACCAAAAAGTCAGCCTGATTTCCGGGGGAAATTCCCACGGGTATTACACGAGGGAACAGGGCTTACTTTGTAGGGTGGTTTTGAGTGGGGATGATGCAGTTGTTATATTTGGGTGGGGGTCAAGTTTTATCATGTTTACAAACCGCCATCTAAATATGATTACATTCCTTTAACTAAAAATGCAAACGGGAGGAGGGGGTCTGGTAGGACCGGTTATGTTGGCGGCTCATGTTTTCATATGTAAACTGTGAATCAACAAGAAAAACCTTTTAAATAGTTGGAGGCACCCTATTTAGGCTAGGAAATACTGAAAAATAGTAGGGTACAAATAGGATAGGAATTGCTTTATGGCAAATGAGAAGATTAAGGCCAACAATATAACAAAAGAACCTACATGAAAGCTTCTATTTAGAAAATATAACAATTATTTGTCCATTGCATCAAATAGTAGAATAGTGAGGCAAATATGCAGTCATATAAATACAGTTCTGTTTTAAACAACAGTCACCGATTTATCCCTTGGAGAAAGGCGAAATGGATCTATTTTTAGGATATACATGTAGGTCACAATTGATAGCGTGCAGCACCGCTGAAGATGTTCGAGGGTTTTGCAAATCAATATTTCCACATGCATCAGTTTATTGTTTCTAAACTCACAGGGATTGCCAGGACAAGATATATCAAAGTATTGTCTGAAGTGTATTTCACTACCTCTATCTCCGTCACTTAGTGATATCATACAAGTCGACTCGTCTTTATCACATTCTCTACTTATCGACTTGTAGCTGCTTGCTTCTCGCGTGTACCGTTGTAAAGGAAGGGTTTTTTTTATAGGGAATAGATTTTTCTAACCTTTCATGAGAAATCTATGTGTCTAATTTAGTACACTTGCAGTCATGAAGAATTGTACTGCCGTTAGGACTCTTAAACACCACTGATTGCCCTTTAATTTAGATTTGCAGAAACAATCGTTTTTCGTATCAAAGGTTGCCAATTGTTTCGGAATAACCACGTTGTCACGTGGTTCTAAATTCAATACAGATGTGTTCGTTGGTTATACAATATTGCCAAAATATAAAGAGGCTAAGTATGATTGGTTGAAAGTTTCTGTGAAAATTTCAAGTGTAATATAGAGAGAAATTTCAGCTGTTAAGATGCTGCAACTAATAAAACACAACTGTGAATTCTTTGTCATTCACATCCTTATTTGTATATCTGCCTGTTTCCAAATGCAGAGGATCAGTAACAGGGATTACTCATAATCACGTAATTTTGACATCCATACTCCTTTTTAAACACTCGATACCTTCTCAATTTATTATTTCCCGTTCTACCGCTTGGTTTATGTAACTACTCACACCATTTCCTCACGTACTTCTTCATTCAACACTGACATTTTCCATATTCGTGTCCAAATCTTCCAGCTTGTTTACATTGGAAAACTCCACTATTCACACGTCTACCGGCAGAACCCTCCGTTCACATTAAACATTAATTCATTGTATTAGGCATTTCCTTAAAACGACAATAACGTCTAAAAAAGCATATCCATTGTCTCACATTTGGAGGAATCCAACCCATGTTTTCATCCACATCAACGTTTGGAGCATATTTATCAAACCCCAGAAGGATATCGGTGGTGACAGCATCGATAACATTAACCTCCCTATGACCCGCAATAGATGCCCCGTAGCTCAGAACTGACCACACCATAGCATCATATAACTTCGCGTAGGTAGTGGATAACATTCCTCCAAAAGCCTTTTGTTTAAATATAAATCAGAAAGCCTAGAGTTATATTAGCAGTCAACAGTAAAAACCAACAGTTAAAACAGAATTGACAGGGCAAGCGTGATGAAATCAGGTTTGAGGGAAATGACGAAAAACGTGTCCCGCGAGAGTGATGTCACTTGAGGTTTGTAAGAACTCGTCATCATGTAAACTGTGTTGATTATAACATAATGATAAGTTTACTCGATACAAACTGACAAACTGAGATTAAGTGAAATGAATAAGAATCATTTGAAATCTCATCAAAAGTTCAGTTCAACATGGTACTTGTAAGAGAGTTATGTTAACGTGTGACTAATATACTTGGTCATGTCACGTCATATGCAGTTGTAATGTTAACTCATTTTTTTAGTCTCATGTCATGCAATAAGCAAGTACATAACTGAAAGAGATCAAGTTGTATCTCCTTGCATTTTTATTTTATTTATTTGTGTTATTGAATGTTATATCATTGTCAATTAAGTGGCATCTAAATGCTTTCACATCATCAACGTTATAATTTACATCATCAACGTTATAATCGTTCGATCGTGTTAATTCAATTGACAACAGATTCTGAAGATACTTTGGTGATATTCTATTCGTACTGTACAGCAACCAGTCTACCACCTACCTGGGCAGTCTGACAAGCCACAGCTAAGCCCGGTCTCGCTTTCCTCCGTGTTCCCCACACAGTTGCTTCCTCCATGAGCCGGGGCAGGGTTGGTGCAGCTCCGAGTTCGGCTCCTGTCGTAGGTTGCCGAGGAACCACATGTCACGCCGCAGGCTCCACTCCAAGATGTCCATAGGGTCCACCCGCCGTGCACTGAAGAAATTAATGTAATAAGCATTCGAAGAATGTATAAAGAATATCAACACAAGAAATTGCGATTGCCATCCCATGTCAGCTTTTTGGCAGGTTACAACTTGCAGAGGAACCAAACGTTGCCACCGTTTGATCCCTCCAAGAAACTCAACGGGAAACTATAGAACCTAAACCAACCACTGAGGAAGTAATATATGTTTATCATGCGGCTATGGTTTGGCTTTGTAATATGGATATTTATAAAGATAAGTTATCGACAGTATTGCCTCGCTCTCAGAACGCAGTGGGTGAAATTTCAAATAACTCTAAAATCCCGAACGTAGGCCTCTCACATATTCGCTGATAATGCATACAAAACTATAACTTACTGTAACTATAAGCAACCCTGTCCCTCCTTTTCCCCGGCCCATACAAACTTCAAAGTCCATTAATATTACAACAATACGCTTTAATTCAAGTATTTATCTAGTGTACTAATTCATGCAAAACGTGCATAAATGAATTTGTTTCGTGTTAAAACGGCTCTAACACTATGGATATAAACTATGTTATGCAAAATTGCTATGTCACAAAAGCAGTCATACATCAAGAACGAGAAACAAAGGACATGTAAAGAACAGGGTTCATGTAGATTACTAACCTAGGCTGGTAAATGGAAAAGACCCATCGTATTAAGATGTTTATTTTATATACTAAACTACCATGAAACAATTGTGTCCTTATGTTTTTAAACACAGTGTTAATTTATTGTTTTTACTCCATCCCTCTGCTATCATGTGCATCAATACCCCGTATCTTTAAACTTTGTTTGAGGAGGTTCTTGATCAAGTTGACCCAGTAACAGTCAATAACGAACAATTGGAATACGAAAAGTTGGAGTATAAAAGAGAAAAGATCGATCACGTAAACCCTGGTTCGGCGCAGAATGCTACAAAGCCCGCAAGAGATTTAACAACGACGTCTTCGTAAACACTATTCCATTTACAATAAACGGGTTTTCAAAATTGAATTAAAAAATTATAAAAAGTGCGTGGATAGGTATATTAAGCAATATAGAGATGAAGTCGGTAACATGTTCAGAGAATCGCGTAAATATTCTTAACAATTCAGGAAACTCTAAACGATGACAGGATAGACCAAAATGATAGCATAGATATCGACGCATTGTATAACTTCTTTAAGTCATTAAACGAATCTGAACTGCATGAAAGGGAATTTGATACAAAAGTTAACAACATTCATCTTAATTGTGACGCATTAAACAGCGATATCACAAAAGAAGAAATAAGCGCAGCTATTAAACAACTAAAACGATGTGAGGCCTCTGGAATAGATTTAATCGAAAATGAATACTAAATTACTGAGTTGTGATCTATGAACACCCTTATAAGTTGAACTCTTCAAACTGACATTTGAAAATAGTACCATTCCCAATGCATGGCTTACTGGAATAATTAAACCAATTTATAAAAAGAAAAGGGTTATTACTGATCCTAATTCGTATAGACCAATAACTATTCTAAGTTGTTTCAGAAAATTATTTACCAAAATCTCGAACAATCGCCTTTCAAATTTCCTAGACGAAAACGATATATTGATCATGAAATTTCATTATAACAACAAAAAACTTGATATTGTAGATACATTTAATTACCTAGGCATATCATTCCACCGAAATAGAAGATTAGTCACAAGTATTAAAGAACTTAGTGAAAGTGCCAAAAAAGCTATGTTTAGTTTGTTTTAAAAAAGCACGAAATATTGACTTGCCATTGGACTGTTTGTTGTTTGCTTTTGACTCGATGATATTACCTATCCTATCCTATGGCTCAGAAATTTGGTCTTTTCGAAAATGTCGATTGTCTTGAAAATATACATCTAAAATTTCTTCGACTTACAACAGGACTATGAAACTCAACCCTTTGACTTTTTCTATATGGAGAACTCGGGAGATTCCAAATCACTATCGGTATCTATAAACGCCTAATTACCTTTTGGCATAAATTAACCTCCCAAACCAGCCCACCTTAACTCTCACAACTTGTCTACAATTATCTAATTCTATTATCTTTTCTAAAACGCAAAAATAATAGATAATCCCTGGTTGACAAAAGTCAAAAATATTTTAGATAGTATTGGATTATTATATATATTCAAAAACCTGTTATCTTGTACAACCCAGTGGCTAGTTTCGCAGATAGAACAGATTCTTAAAGACCAATTTGTTCAAAAATGGAGAAATGATGTCGCCTCAATCTCAAATGGACTTTATTATCAATACCTTAAACATTATCCACTATTTGAAACTTACCTTACCTCCCAACGAATATCTATCCCAGTATTAAGTCCAAGAGATAAGGTCCGTTTATTTACCCTGAAAGGTCCAAAAGGTTTTAACATTTGTTCATATGTAGAAATGTCTGAATTTTCAGAATATTTAATCTAAAAGTCAAAACCTGACCAATTTTTCGCTAGAGGGCGCTGAAGTCATGACTCAGCATTTTTTCACCCATTACCCTACAACTGGAAATGTAGATTTTTATGTCATGAAATAGCATTAAAGACTAACAATATGTATATCAAATTAGAGCTTAAACATGTATCATCCATAAATATATAATCCTAGATACATCTCTGCACATATTATTTTTGGTTTTGCATCGGAAAGAAAAAATTAAATGTATAAAAAAGTTTAACGCATATGGAATTTGGAGGCAACCCAACTCCAGAGTCTGTCGAGTGTGCATTTGAGAATGTGGATCTTTGTCACATCATACAAGCATATGCAGCATATACAAATGAGACAAGAAATGGCAAACACAGAAGAACTGGACAATTTTGGATGATGTATATTGATCTGATTAATGTCTATCCCATGTTCAGCAGGGCATACAGAACATGTGACCGAGATCTTTATGTGCACTGCCTTGGCCAGATGTGTCCAATCTTTTTTGCAATGAATAGGCCAAACTATTCACCCTGGATGACATTGTACCACCTAAAACTGCTGAACATTGACTGTACACATCCCGGTGGTAGACAAATGGTTGAGAATGGTGGACTTGAAATAAAAATAAATACACAAGGACTTTTAAGAGTACCAGTTGACATGGCACTTTAACAAACAGTTAATGCTGATGCCGCCTCCCGAAAGACTGGAATAACTTCATTTGCTAGTTCTAAATCTGCTTTGAGTTGGATGATAACACTTTCAGAGCGGGCCAAAGTTACTAAGTTATTTCAAATCTCCTTGAGATGGCAGATATCAGAGGCACTCATGACATATCCCATGATCAAAGATCATCGCGCGTCCAAAGGGATCATGAGGATGTTGCAAAGCTTGAACAGGCCATTGAAAATAGTATAGGTATGAACAGTTCAAAGACGGATGTTTTACTGATGCTGACCGGTTTGAGAAACCCATTCCAAGGCGCAAAGTTGAAATTTTTGCATCCACTGGAGTGAGTGAGTTGGGGGTTTAACGTGTTTTGGGCCAATATTTCAGTTGTTAAACACGCGGATGACAAGCATCCAAAAGAGAGTTGGACAGTCAAGGGAGAAAGGGATCGACAGGATGAGGGAAAAGATGGGAAGAAACGCACAGTGAGAGATAGAAAGCGGGTTTTAGAAGGACTCAAATTTGGTCAGGCTTCTACCTGTCGACCTGTCCAGCGTGGGTGCCCCACCCAGGAGCATGTTAGCTCCAGCTGGCAGAGCTCTCAGGGTCTCTGAAGCACGCAAACCACCACACACGATAAGGTAATGAGTCTAGTGTTGGCCACTGGAGTGAAGGCAGGTCTGTCTATTAAAGACAAAGTGGTCAAAGAACTGAAGTGTACAACAGATCTGTTTGGACGTTTGCTTTACCTTGCCACAAACTCAAAATTAGATCTTGAGGAAGTAGTGAAATTTCCACTCACCCCTGTGCCGCCCTGTCTTGGACACATTATGGTTCCCTTAACAAAAGAGACAAGTCTAAGCTCCTGTCCTGTCTAGAAAAAAAGATTGACAACAATCAAGAAGCAATTACTCCTGATATATGTGTTCATGATGGTATGTATTTTTTTCAGTCACAGACACATTTGCTACCAACATATGGAGAGAGACTGTGTCAAATCGCCAACCGTGTTGACTTTGTGTGTGATACATACAAATCTCCATCATTTAAGGATAGTGAGAGACAGGCCTTCGTGGGAAAATTGAAATACACAGGACCATATATCGACCACTTCAGACAAGACCTAAAGATTTCAATCAGGCATTAAGATCATCCTCATTCAAGACCTCATTGCTTCGCTTTCTTGATGAGTGGTCCAAGGACAAATACACCTCAACTTTGAAAGGACATGACCTATATGTTGCCATTGATGGAGTTTGTTATCATTTCTGCTCAAAAGCTAATGCTGTACACAGATCTGTGGTTCCCTAACTTCAGTATTTGCATGAAGAAGCAGATACCAAAATTATATTTCACAGTCACAATTGTCCCAATCTCCAGCCATATCAATTCGTGCATCTGATACTGATGTCCTTATCCTCCTTCTTCATCACGTCCATCGCATGCCACACGCCCGTATAGTGATGGATATCGGGAGTAGCAGCAACAACACCCGTCGTTACATTGGTGTCACCTCAATTGCAAGTGCTATTGGGACAAACATGTGTCAAGCTCTTCCTGCATTTCACGCCTTTAAAGGTTCTGATTATACCTCGACCTTTGCTAGGAAAGGAAAATCTCGCCCATTTCAGATTTTGGAGTCATCTGAAACTTTCACAGAGGCATTTGCAAGTCTTACCACACAAGAAGAGCCCACAGAAGACATCGTTTCCAAAATTGAACACTTTGTCTATACACTGTATGGAAAAGATTCTTTGTATGACGTAAACAAAGCTCGGTACAGTATCTTCGAACCAAAGACAAAGTGCTCACCTGACAAGATAAAAGGATGTGATCCGAGTGCTTTTCCTCCTTCCAAAGATGTCCTTGAGGAAGCTTTCCAGAGTTAACTATGTATCAACAATTTGGAAAAATGCTCATATCTAAAATCCTGTTTCTTCTAGCACGGAGGAACATGGTTGGGTGTTGAGCAATGGCAAATATGTGATAAAATGGTTTAATGGTAATCAAATGCCAAACTTGGTTTGATTGGATTCCCATATCAGTCAAGCAGGAATTGGTGAAGATTCCGAGTCTGATGTGACAGATGTTGGAACTGACAGTGATTCCAGTGACGATAATTCTGATTATATAGTAACTAGAACTATTTGTAGTATACTTAATTTGTGTCATTTACAGTTCACTGATCTCAAAATGAAGTGAAATACCTCATGAGTTTTTTTCTGGGGAGCTCAATTACTGTGATTACAAATTTGTTCACCAGGTCACATACGTTCACACTTAAAGCAATCATGTACTACAGGTAGCATTCCATTGTGGTTTATCATTTTTTAGTCAACAGTAAATTGAAGTGGTTTTAAATTGTGGCAGCACAATTAAACCAAATGGTTTGCCATAAAAAGAAAAAACACTGGGATATCGTAAGTATTTGGACAAGAGTTATCTCCCCTGGCCGAAATTCATACTTGACACCATTTTCCCAAAAAAGTAAAAGTATTAAAAAATTGATAAAGAGTAAAAATTCTTTTTTCTCATGGTTGTATGTTTGTTTGGCAAACTAAAATGAGAAAAAAATAAATCAGTTTAAATATAAAAATAGCAATACGAATTGGTTCTTTATCGGGTTATTTTTAATGGAATTATTGTTTCTTAATGATTTCAAGTATTGCAAAATAACATGGCGGGCCGATAACCAAAACTCTGCACAGTTAGCGTCACATCCGGACACAACCCACCTTGACAGGGATTGCTGCCACAACTGAGACTCTCACTGCTACTGCCCGGACAGTTGGCACCTCCGTTTGAAGGGGGAGGGTTGTTGCAGCTGCGGGATCTGGAGCGACTGGCACTTGTATCACAGGTCGCAGAACAGCTAGACCATCCGGACCAGCTTCCCCACACGCCGTTAACTGGAGCCGAACAGGAGCAGAGACAATGTGGAAAAAGTGTAACAAACTGAAATTTAACTGTTTTAATCTTATTGTGTACTATTAGGCCGTGTATATTTTATCTTCAAGCTTTGCTTTCACTGGGAAACTCCAATATTCACACGTCTACCGACACAGTCCTCCGATCACATTAAACATGTTAATTCACTGTATTAGGCATCTGCTTGAAACGACAATATTGTCTAACAATGCATATCCATTGTCTCCTGTTTGGAGGAATCCAACCCATGTCTTCATTCACAGCAACATTTGGAGCATATTTACCCAACCCCAGAAGGATATCTGTGGTGGACAACATCTAAAACATTAACCTTCCTATGACCCGCAATAGACGCCCCGTAACTCAGAACTGACCACACCATAGTATCATATAACTTCGCGTAGGTAGTGGATTACATTCCTCCAAAAGCTTTTTGTATAGATATAAATCAGAAAGTATAGAGCTCTACTATCAGTCAACAGTCAAAACCAACAGTTAAAACAGAATTGACATAAGTGTCAGGGCAAGCGTGATGAAATCAGGTTTGAGGGAAATGACGAAAAACGTGTCCCGCGAGAGTGATGTCACTTGAGGTTTGTAAGAACTCGTCATCAAGTAAACTGTGTCGATTATAACATAATGATAAGTTTACTCGATACAAACTGACAAACTGAGATTAAGTGAAATGAATAAGAATCATTTGAAATCTCATCAAAAGTTCAGTTCAACATGGTACTTGTAAGAGAGTTATGTTTACGTGTGACTAATATACTTGGTCATGTCACGTTATATGCAGTTGTAATGTTAACTCATTTTTTTAGATGCAATAAGCATGTACATAACCGAATGAGATCAAGTTGTATCTTCTTGCATTTACTGTTTTTCTTTAATTCATTTGTGTTATTGAATGTTATATCATTGTCAATTAAGTGACATCTTAATGCTTTAAATTAAATCATCAACGTTATAATCGTTGGATCATGTTAATTCAATTGACAACATATTTCAAAAGTTGTTCAAAAGAAACTGTCCACATCACTGACAAAATCCTTGTTACGTGCCACTTTCCTAAGCTCGTGTTAATGCAATTGATGTAAGAAGATACTTTCATGAGATTCTTTTAGTACTGTACAGCAACCAGTCCACCACCTACCTGGGCAGTCCAACAAGTCACAGCTGACCCCAGTCTCGCCTTCCTCCGTGTTCCCCACACATTCGCTTCCTCCATGAGCCGGGGCGGGGTTGGTGCAGCTCCGAGTTCGGCTCCTGTCGTAGGTGGCAGAGGAGCCACATGTCACGCCGCAGGCCCCATTCCAAGATGTCCATAAGGTCCATCCGCCTTGCACTGAAGAAATTAATGTATAAAGAATATCAACACAAGAACACGCGATTGCTATACCATGTCAGGTTTCTCGCATATTACAACTTGCAAAGATGTTCATCACGGGAAACTACCAACCACTGAGAAAGTAATATATGTTTTGGATTTGTTATATGGATTTTTATAAAGACAAGACATCGACAGTATGGCCTTGCTGTAAGAACGCAGTGGGGGAATTTTCCAATAACTCTAAAATCCCGAACGTAGGCCTCTTATATATTCGCTATAACTTACTGTAACTATAAGCACACCTGTTCCCCCACCCTCCCTTTCACCGGCCCATACAAACTTCAAAGTCCATTAATATGACAACAGTACGCTCTAATTCAAAATATATCCAGTGTATTAATTCATGCAAAACGTACATAAATTAATTTTTTTCGGCGCTAACACTTTGGAAATAAACTATTTTATGCAAAATTGCAATGTCACAAATGAGGTCATGTATCAAGAACGAGAAACAAAGGACATGTACAGAACAGTGTTCATAAAGATTACTAACCTAGGCTGGTAAATGGAAAAGACCCATCGTAGTAAAATGTTTATCATATATGAAAACAATACCATGAACTAATTGATTCCTTCTGTTTTTAAACATAGTGTTAATTTATCGTTTCTACTCCATCCCTCTGCTATCATGTGGGTTAATACCCCGTATCTTTAAACTTTGTTTGAGAAGGTTCTTGATATTCAGTTATAGACTCCACATGCACGGTAGGAAACTACGATGCGAAAGTGATTAGCACTTTCTCGCACATCAAGGCACATCTTTTTTCCTTACACATTTCTTATTCCAGTCTAGTTAATCTGCGTTGTTGTTTTCGTGGTTATAAGTGAAATATTACAAGGAATGTTTTGTCTATCATTTGCTGGTAGGTGTGTATATAAGTGTTAAAAAGAGTTGAGGCAACTGTCAGCCAATCATATGACAGGATTTGTTTCAGCCCGGTGGTTACCAAAGTATCCGTCGCAACTATGGTAAGGGACACAAACAAACAAACATAGACTTCTCCTGGTAAGTTATTCAAAAGAAAATGTCCACATCACTGACATGTACAGAATGCTTGTTATGTGCCACTTTCCTAAGCTCGTGTTAATGCAATGACACTTTCATGAGATTCATTTAGTACTGTACAGCAACCAGTCCACCACCTACCTGGGCAGTCCGACAAGCCACAGCTGAGCCCAGTCTCGCTTTCCTCCGTGTTCCCCAGACAGTCGCTTCCTCCATGAGCCGGGGCAGGGTTGGTGCAGCTCCGAGTTCGGCTCCTGTCGTAGGTTGCCGAGGAACCACATGTCACGCCGCAGGCTCCACTCCAAGATGTCCATAGGGTCCACCCGCCGTGCACTGAAGAAATGATTGCAATAGGCTCGCATGACTTAACCAACAAAGGTTTTTAGGTAGGTTGCGGAATAACTTGACGTCTTGCCCTACTCAAAGATGCATATGATGTGAAATCACTGTCATCTGGAAAAAAACCCTCATCAAGTCTTTTATTTGTATGAAGGCTGTAGGCCAATATACAAGGATAAAATATACATGTGATAAATACAGAACATAAGTGATAGAGTCTGATGTGATATCATAACATCTGGGGTTTTTTAATAATGCATTAGAATTTTTAAGTTCGTTGATTCTGTGTTAATTCAAAATTTATACATACAATTTAAAAATAATTTTGTACTTTTGCAGAAGATGATGATACTAATTGATCAAATGTTTAGGTTAATGGATTTTCATAATACAGTTTTCGTACATAATGGATTCTACTGTTAACGTAACATTCACAAATCAATATAAAATGGAACACATCCTCGATTTCTTTTACCTCACTCCTTGCCGTCGTCCCTCATTCATTTTTAATTTCAAAATGAATGCTTATGGAAATATTTCTATGTTTTTTATAAGTTAACAATGTCAGATATTTATCTGGTACATGAAGGCTTTTATGATGTCTGTACAAGTTTTATCTTGAACTTTCCTGAATTGTACTATTTCATTTCTGTATATACATATCAGCTGCAACTCTATGAAGAAATAAAGATTCATTACCGACACCTTGAAATAACCAACATAACATAACATAACCAAATCCACACTAAGATAATGAATTACGCATAGATGACTAATTGTCAAAACAGCAAATATCATGATATATCAACATAAAATTAATTTTCATACGCTCTTTTGTTTTCCTTGCTGGGACATATTTACAAGTTGAAGCCCGTATTTTATAAAACAACATTGAGCATTGATGTACAGTAGTTACCGTACACATTCACCATATAAACATTTACATTTGGTGTTTGAGAACCAACATTTGAAATTTTCTTACAAGCAATTAATTGTACATGTTCAATCATTTGAAAGTTAAAACGACCCCACACTTCGGCAACATATCAAAGAATTGGTTGGATTTGGATATCAGAAATCTTGAATGAAACTGTATAATCCACATATAAATAATGAAATACAAAGCGCCCTTTTCCCCAGAGATGATAAGTCCAAAATATATTTTATTAAACTTACAAGAAGATGTAAACGGTGTACCGAGATATCTATATGAGTTAACTGATAAAATACGCTCTACTTAATAAAACCATTTTTCATTATTGGATAAGGGTTCTCCGCTTCTGGAGACAATGTATTAGTTTTCGACAGTTGAAGGTTACGAAACCTTTAACATGATATTTATCTTATAGCCATCTCAAATTATGTTAAAGATGCCTTGATTGTAGGAAAAACCTTTGATTGCCCTTATGCAACTCTGTAATCATTATATGTAATTCAGTTGAATTTGTACGTGGGCCAAAGGCCTTTCTACTGAAAAAGATTATTGATTGATTTTCGACAGTTTAACAGTTAATACCAATTTGTCTGCGCACATTTAAAAGAATGATAGCTGTCTTTGAATTTACGGTTAAAAACACTTTTCTAAATTCTCTCATATGTATGCAATTTGAATATCGCAGAACCCTCTGTGAAAATAGTGATATTGGATCATTTTCGATATTGATATTATGATTGCAATGAAAATTGGTTTACAGGTTTACACTCATTCTAAGCCCCCCTCCGAGTGAGTTTACAGGAACAAAAGTGAACCTTATGAAAACGACATCACATTTTAGGATATTATGTTGATAATCTCACTATATACTGTCAAACAAATCCCATCATTGGTTATTAAGGAAGATACAACCAATGAAAGCTTCTCGGAGAACATAATTTTACAAGAAGGAATCTTGTAACGCTACACTGCAAGAAAAGTCAGGCTAGTAATCAGAGAAGTCATGTTTATTTGAAACAAATAAAGAATAAAATCTAATAATCTCACCAACTGACATCATTATCTGCACTCGTTGAATATAACAAATTAATCTGAATTACTTTTAGCTTAATCTTACTTTGTTTATATATTTGATATCATGAAACAGTTGAATGAGATTCCAAATGCAGCGAAGGTAAATTGTTGACGTGGTGAAAATACAATGCGTTATCTTTGTTGTTCCGTCTATCAATGACCGCACTGAGGCATGGAACATTCACGCTCCTGAAATTATCAAGTAATCGCAAGTTTGTATACGACGAACGTCCCTTATGATAACTACTGAACCGGTCCACGTCGCATGTTTTCTGCAAACGACAGAAAACATTTCAATACCCACAGGCCATACATGTATATGGTGTCCCCGTAGAGGTAGGAATTTTAGGTACAAAACATTCAATGAATTGTTTATGGTGCACGAGCTGATAGATACACGTTCAACGTACCAATCTCATTCTTAAATGCACCTTTGCGTACCTGTCCATTGACATGTAGAACCTAAATCTGAAGATACATTTGTACTTGATTCAACTATCAATTTGAAAAGGGCACATAAAATAATGCAACGTTGTATTTAATCTGGATGATTCAATATCGGCAAAATTCAATTTTAAACCGTAGGTCGAAACATTAGATGATTTTGGCAAACGCACTATCAATGCGACTTGCGTCTACGAGTGACGTAGATCTTAGATTCGGAATATTCAAATTAAAACGTCGTTCTGTATCTTAAGACGTTCGAAATCAATATATCAATTGTTGTAAAGAAGCTAACATGCGTGCTAAAAGTGATCATAACGTTCGGATTTGAATTCACTAGCCGATGAAGATGTTTTTCAGAGACACTTTACGACATAAAAAAATTCAAAATGAAAGAAACTGCTGAGAAAAACACCCTATTAATGATTATAGTACAAATAGAAAATAAGGTTTACTGTCCACAATTAAATGATTTCAGTGTGTTGCTTAAACCTTAAATATTGTAGAAATGTTAGGCTATAAGTTATGAGCTGATCATGTATGGCCTAGACGGCTTACACTTTTAATGAGAATATGTGTTACTGAATGTATGAATGTACCTCTTTAAACAACCATAAAATGAAATATCGACACGTAAGGTGACAACGTTGAAAGTGTTTATTTACTTTATTGGGACTACTGGGAAATCAACCGTCGTGTGTTGTGAAGCGCTGTGTACGCTGGTACAGATAAACGTTAATGATAAAACGCCTCAAGAGGTTAGATGCACTTATGACTGAGCTTGAGGTTGTGGAGAGGGAAGACAGGAATACCCTATAGATCATCATACTTTGTTTTATACTGATCTCAACGGGTCAGACTGTTTTGTTTTTCTCACAGTGCGTTGCGTTCATTGAACCCATTTACATAAAGTGCTGCGTTTTCTTTCAAACATATGTACTTGTGTCTTCATTAGTTTTGGAAATATAATATTCGAAAAAAATGTTTTCACTTTTAATCAAGAACTACAATCAAAGACCAACTGAAGGCAATAATCAACTTGCTAACTATCGTAATGGCCTAAACATTGACAAGAATGAAGTTAATTAGATAGTATTTAAACGCACTAGTGCACGCCAATATTTCGTAAACACAACGAATGCACAGATACTGCATATCTCTTGATATTATTCAAGATCCTCACTCAATTAATCTACCTTGTAAGTTATTTAACAAGTATTTATGTATTCAGGTAGTAAAGTGGATTTTTAAAGGCCGGAAGTATTTAATGTTACGTTACATTAAATCCGCATGAACTACGATATCGGGAATATTAAGATTTTGCTCATAACCAGAAAAGCGGAAACGGCAGTCGCTATGGTCAATCTAATAACAATGCTAATACTGTGTTATTAAATCGGTTTATTTACAACATTGCTTTCATAAAACATATTTCATGTTTTGTTCTCAGTTCAGAGTTTAGGTAAATTCAATAGCTGAACACAGTACTAGTTCGGCCGTTTCCAAGTGTCAATAATTTATCCGTTTTGTGCACAACTTACCATAGATTTGTATATGTCCAAGCCGACAGCGGCTGTCTTAACGTTTTCATTGTTGATTGCAGGTAAATTGTAAAGAATGTTTAGTATTTCATTGAATCGATAGAAAGTTTAAGTAAATGCACGGGACGCGGTGATTTCGTAGACAAAACCATTTCGTAGACACGAAATCCGGTGAACTCGTAGACAAATCGAGCAGTGAATTCGTAGACAGGTTTTGAAATAGGATTAGAAGTAATAATAACACACTTTTTTAAAAACTCACGGGTTGGAACACTAATAGATTCGATTAAAGAAATAAAGAGAAAAAAACTATAAATAGTCAATTTTGTTGTGTTTTGAAACTATTAAAGTAATCCAATATTTATGTGTTGTTTTCAATTCTTTTAGTTATTGTTAGATCTTTTAATAAAATAAATTAAGGTACTGATTGTATTTATCAACAACTACACAATCAACACCAGCATAGAGACGAGAAGACATCCGGGAAGATGAAAGATGGTAAGTCACTGACAATAATAACATAGCGTGGCTAATCCACCGACAATATAATTATATTTATATTATATATTGACCTTTATAGGGAGCACCGAACTTGCGAAACGGGAATGGATATCAACACATACAGAAAGTTGACCAAGGAAACAATCGAGTTAGATTTAGAAAGCTATTAACATTCTACGTAAAGCTAACAACATTGTCGTAATCGATATTCATGCAACAAGATATGAACTACTATAACATTTAATAATGATTGCAAGTAATAGTCAATTGTGACTAAAAAATACAAATTTCATACTGTCTACGAAATCACTGTCTACGAAATTGTTTTGTCTACGAAATTCCCGTGTCTACGAAATGGTTTTGTCTACGAAATCACTGCAAGCCAAATGCACAAGTCCTCGCGATCGTAAACCTTCAAATAGCCGATTTAAACCGTAAAAGCGTGCACTAGTGCCTTTAACGTGATTGTTAGTGTGTGCTCCTGTGTTTATAATGAACAACATGAGAACTAATACAACCGTATTGAAGAAATTATCTGCACATTCCATCATGGAACATCACAATAACATCATGACTGGCATTTGGGAAAAGTGTTTGCTCTTAAATGTTTAGTTAAACTTATGCTTGAGTTATCTCAAATACCTTTGTTTTTATCAACAATGATCATCGTTGATGAAACAGTATCTTCATAGTGCAAACACCAAGCGGATGACGTTTACTAATTGTCATTTTTTCATTTTGGCTAAGAAATTATATGCATGCAAGGCAAACTGTTAATCATTACACATATTCAGTTTGCAATCATTTTCAAAACATTGCGTTCTTCCTAACCTTCAATATTTAATTTGAAACAACCGCACCCCTGTCCACTTTCGTAGGACTTGATTCGTCACGTCATTCGTAAACGTCAAATAGAATGCTATCGGACCAGATCCATAGTTACGTTTCGTTAACGGACTCATTCATTCCACTAACTACATAAGAGGACAGGAGAGGCATGTATGTCCTAGTAGAGTGACCATTAGATCATCTTCTGAATAGGGTTGGAATGGGACCGGACTGTACGTTTAACCCAGACAAATTGGTCCAGGACTGAAGAAACACAGGGAAAATCCTAAACCCGGTTCGGCATGGCTACAACATATTTGATTTTTCCACATACATCTGTATGAAAACCGGCGCATTGGACGAATTCTAAAGCATCATGATTTTCCTTGAAAAGACGAAACAATGACTTTATTCAGACCGAACCTGTTTTGATATGCCTCTAAAATACAATACAAGAACCCGACAGAGTGCAAACTGGAGCGCACATTAAAATCTGGTTTTTCTCTTCTGAATTTCTTTTACAACACAAGCCGTCGTCCTTCAGATAAGTTTACAATTCCTTAATCAGCGCTTATATGTATATTATATGTGGATAATGGGTCATTGTATATTTTTGATTATTTTGACCTCGGCTGTGTACGAACCACAATCAATTTACATCTAAAAAATATGTAGCTAAAAACGCATAAAAGAAATATAATTAGCCACAGGAATAACCTCAAGTTAGTGAGGAATAAATTGTTATTGATATTTAACAGTATTGTAGCATTACGCCCTTGCGCTATTGTCATAATTAGACAGTACTTAGTACTACTTACCTTGGCATTCGGGTAGTCCACAGCCGATGTCAGCAGTCTCTGAGGTGTCCCCCGTGCAGTCTGCACCCCCGTTATCTGGAGGGGGGTTGGTACATGATCTGGTCCTGGTCATCATCGTACTCAGGCTCGGACCACACGTCTCAGTACACGGCGGTCCCCACGAGGTCCAAGATGTGAACCCGCCGTCAACTGGACGCATGCAAAAATATGTGTTGTATTGAACGATACAATATCAAGCTGTATGCTGTATAGTACAAACGTATCCCATAAGACCTAATTGAAGAAAACGTTACTTGAAGTTAAGCAATACATTGGTTGACAAAGCATTGACTTTAATGGGTTATTACATTGCTTTGAAAATTATGTATGTGAAAGAAATAGAAAGAGGCATTTTAGTTAAATGCAGTAAAGGTAGTTCTTTTTGCGAGGAGAACAAACAGGCATTTATAAGCAAATATCTATTTCCCCTTTTGGTATACATGAAGAGTTGATGCCAATGTCAATCAAACATACGACCAATCACTCGATATTCAAAGATATAAGGTCGTTTCATGAAGTGAGATATAAGGTAATTGACAATTCTCATATTTCAAACACTGAACTTATTTCCAACACGCATCCTTTTTTAGTTGGCATAGAGTTTGAGTGTATGTGAAGAGTTGGTTTAATTGTCATTTGAAGATTAGATCACTTATGCCTGCTGCACCCTACATATTCAAATACTGAATGGTCATGTATTGGAGATAGATCATTCCAAGGTTCAAAGATTACACATCCTGAACCTTTTAGATTGAAAGCAAATAGTTTGTTTAAATGTAATTTAATTAACAAATAACAAATAAAAAACAAAATTCAAGATTGAATGGTAATATCTGAGTTTAAATATTTCACATAATGAACTTCGGTATAATGTTCATGCCTACAGGGAGAGAAAAGCATATCTTCTATCCTTTCTACAATCTTTGAATATTGAAATATTCCCAGATGGTATATTACAAACCTTATTTATTCTTCTAAGATGATATGGTGCAGCCCTGAAATAGTTCACTCTTTGTCTAACTATAGTTTTCTATCTTTAACTTTGTCGGTCTTTCTCGATCTCGTTTTGAACTTGCTCTATTTCGCGATGTCGTTTCCATCTCTTGCAGTTTGGCGATTCTGCTCCGCCACAATAACTTTGTTATGCATGCATTTTGGATTTATTGATTGTGAAGCAGGAAACGCTTTTTACGATGTTTTGTTACCTAGTTTTATAAAGTTTCCTGATTTCGCTGTAACTTTTTTCGCTAATTCACAGGGTATACTTACACGAAATGAAGTGGCCCATTTCGACTATTATATGTAAGCCCTTATAATTATAAGGTCTTATAATTCCTGATACGGTAAAATTTTATTGGTCATGTTTCTGAGCATTGACATTTGTCTTTTCACAATACAACCATTTGATTAATTTTGTGTAATTTTCAATCCTTCCTAAATATTGACAAATCTGCTGTCTCAGTTAAGATATAACCTTCTCTTATAGTAAAAGAGAATAGCCAAAATTTAATGATAACAAACTTCCAAAGACTTTCTACAATAACCACAAGCTTTCCAACTTCTATGACTAAAGATATTAAATGTCACCATGATAAAGAAATAAGTCCTTTTTGTAAAAAGATATATCTTGATTTAATGTGCAAGGAAAGAAATAATACACACACACACACACACTATATATATATATACATGTAATCACGTTTAAAGGAATATCAATTTTATACGATAATAATTATAATTATATATTATAATTTTATAAACAGAACACTCTTGTCAACCTTCTGCCTTCAACAAATGTAAATGCTATGAAACTTCAATGCATATTTCAAGTCTTATCAACATATATGATGTTAGTGTCCTCTGCATTTGATATTCTTTTTGTATGCGTTGTTAAGAGGTTTACCGAAGAAACTAAGAAATATCATTGACACCGAAACAAAACCAATTTTATTATTACTATAATCAAACATTTTTATTCAAAAGATGTTCATTTGCCAATGAAACATTATGTCTTGTCTTTAGACAAGAGCCTTTATTTTGTCTTGAGAAGCTTAATTCTGACCAGATTCTTTTTCAGCATTTTGTAAGCAATACTTGTCTACCAGATGAATACATTTATTGTCCTAAGTTTAAGTACTGTTTCTCGGAGAGCATCCTCGCTTATCTGGAGCTGAATGCTCTTCACTGTATCGCCCTTTTCATCAGGAAAATTCATTATAAAATCCCTGCCCTTGGTTTGAATCATGCAAAAAAAATGTTACGTCGATTTTACCTTCGATTCGACCTGCGAACAACAAATTTGCCAACTCCAGCTATTAGCTCATACTTCCGTGTTCACGGTAAGCAGGAGGAAGTGTTTCCTTTGAAATTTCGAATTCAAGTCACTGAACATGGGCTGAAAAGTGCAGTTTCATTAGAACATTATTTCATCACATAATCTCGGGCGGGTAAATTGAGTGCACATTTTCCTAATAAAAAATCTAAAGGGTGATTTCTGAAGACTGTTGGAAAACAATCCCTTGGTGACCGAGGATGCCCTGAGAGTTGAACAAAGATATTTCAATAACAGTTGGGTTACTTGATATAACGTTTCGTAAAAGTTAAGATACAGTACCTGGTGCACAAGTGGAGAACATGTTGAATCCAGTTTCAACGATATTGACAGGATTCACTGACAGCGGGACAGTGTACGCCACACATTCCCGCGTTTTTTCGCTATAACCATAAGATTTGATGTTTGGAAAAAGAAAACTGCGTGAAGCACACTCTATAAGAGATTGAATGTTAGGATCAGTCCACAGAACACCTGTTGTGACCTTCTTGCCTGTGTATTCTGTGGCTGGTTCGTTTACACAGTTGCCACATAGAGTTGAAACAGCTTTTGAAACATGTCCTTGCGAAATAAAAAGAAGGGTTATGAAATGAATGCCTAAATCCATATTGCAAATAATAAAAGATCCCCAGCAAGAGGTTTGAAAGTGGGTATCACATCACAATAAAAAAAACCTGTCCCCCTTTTAGAGCAGGAAATCAGGAAGGAAGTGTAGCAACCAACACTACTCAGTTCACTTGGGACTGATCATGAATTGGAAGTACTACAAACACCTATACCTGTACCAGAACCTTCGAGAGAGCGTCATTATAATCAATCCCAAGGCATTACTCTTAAATTTTGAATGATTATTATTGAAAACATATTCAAGCGGTAAAGGCGCTTTCTGCATTCGAAATGGACGTCCATTCCCTTGCCACTTTCTAGGAATGAATGCCTGGTCGACACTCATTGTATTGAATCCCTGGCCAACACTTATTGTAATGAATCCCTGGTGACAAGACAACCTTGACACCGAGGTTCAGGTGAAGCTTTTCTTATCTCAGAAGTAAGACACTTCTGTCATTGATTTATTTTCTTACGTTATCAAATACGAGTTGACGAATATAACTGAGAAATAATTTCCACTTATTATTCGGTGATATAAAGTGAATCTCTCGAAACAAATTTATGCTTATGGGTTTTTTTGGACATTAACTTGCCTTTTGTTGAGCAGTACCTATCCTATTATATTTAAGGGTTGATTAGACATATTTGATCATATTTTCTTTGTGTATCATGGTGCAATGGCCAAAATGTATAACAGTTATAGTTCCGTTCAGTTCATTTATTACGTATAAATGGCCATTGAAAACAAATTAATCAGTTTGCACATATTTGGGTGATGATGACAATAAGCTGGAAGATCTCTGCTCCTCAAATCATTATATGCTGGGCATGCTAGAGAGACATATGTCAGGCATCTCTGTAAACCTGCGTTATTGACTGATAAATAATTCTCAGAATAGTAGTCATGTTTTATCATAGAATAGAGTTTTAGAGAACTTTAATTTTTCACCTATTATAGCTTTGCTTTGAGTTACAGAGTAAAAATGTGTTGAATATATTTACAAAAGTAAATATGCACCTTTCGGGTTTCAAAACCCCCATAATTTTGCGCTATACAACAAAATTGGCTTAATTTTACCATCAAATATTTTAAAGGCAGCATTTACAGGCAAATCCTTGTATTTATCAATGAAACATTTATTGGGAACAACGCCTTTTCAGCTTGTTGTAATAAAGTCTCAAGTCCTTTAGTAAACGTGTTCCTGCAGGATTGAAATTAACAAGTCTATGTCAATAGAGCATAGCGGTAATGGCTTCCTTGTGAGAGCGTACTGGTAGTGATGGGCAGTATTTGATAAACAATGTGTCTTTCAAAAGTAATGTAACAGTGTATTTTCCATCTTTGCGTAAACGTTATAGAAGGTAAAATAGAGATATTCACTTTGCTACATTTCGTATTATGCTTAATTATCTTTAGATGGCGGAGATTAAAATCATTAATTTGTAATGATGGAGTGTGCCCGTACTTGTGCCTGTAGATTAGTCGTTTGTGCAATGGGAGTGAGATTGCATGTAGGGAAAAGAATTGCATACATTATATATTTAGTTTTACAGTTCATTGGGCATGACAATATCATATTTGGGATTGCACTATCTGAAAAGTGAAAATTCTTTTACGTTTTTGAGTCGAGTCTCTAGAACAATAAGTCCGGTAGCACCGCAAACATCGCTTTAACTCAACGAATTTTTCCCTCCGGGTTGTGCCGCTGTTGCTGAATGCGAGTCGTCTCGTTGGCTCGTTAGATAGCTAGCGATACGAGGCTTTTGGCTTGAAAGAGAACAGGTTTAGCAGGATGCCGAAACACTGACAGTTAAGAAAATCGTCCATTCGGCCTAGACATTGCCTTTTGAATATCCGAGTCGATTTTATTTTTATTATATCTTATGCAGAGTATATCTTGACTCTTCTAACCGTTTCCGTCGTAACTTTTCATCCTTAAGATTCGCAAGACTTTAACATTGGTAGACATCGGGAATGAACATGAGTGGACAATGAGGCAGGGAATTATATCTCTTGATTCTCAAAACTGTCATGAACTTATCGAATCAAAACGTACATGCCATTGGTTGTGATTAACAACATTATTTTACTTGTTTCAAAGTCAATTTTACAAATAAAAACATTTTCAAAAGCAAATATAAACAGAAAACGCTGAAAGCAATACTATTTGGCTTTGAAATGAATATCAGCTACCTGATGTCAGTGTAAAAATGTATGACGTCGTCAAGATACGTGTATGACGAACTGACGCGACTGTGCCTTTAGTATATATATATAGTCATTTAATAACAAAGATAAGTATGAACAATCGAAGTTTATTGACTCGATATGTGAGAAATATTTGTATAAGCCCTTTGTATTCCCTTGTTGTTGAATGAATGCTATTGCTAAGCATGATTATCAATTTTATCATGTGTATAGAATTTACGAATATTTGAGAAATATATATATATATATAGATAAGAATGTCATGAATACCTAAATAAATGCTGAAGGTTGTCTTGTTTTGTATCTGAAGATATGACAAACACTTCACAACATAGTTTATTCGTGAAACCTTTTTTAAAACGAAATATCAAAGACAAAAACAATACATAAATCAAACTTGGTAAGAAATAACAAGAATGACCCTGGCTCGGCTTGAACTAGCAACCAGGTTTCCTGCCTGATTTCTTCATCAGCCTGATCAAAAGGAATATACATAAATCCATTATATAACGTGTGCAAGTCGGAAAATACTTTTTACAATTCAATTTGCATCCAAATTGATGCCTTTAAATTTAAACGGGTATCAGAATATTGTATCATAATTTGATAACATAACATAGATTTATTAAAATCCTGACTTTGAAAATAAGAATATGGAAAAGATTATAAAGTAAATAACAAAAATCACCGCAAAACGGCGAAAAGTATAACGATGGCGTGTAAAAGTTACTCCTCCATTTAAGAGGTGCATATGTATGAACAAATTCACAAGGTCGTTATCAGTAGCTAAAATGTAAAAATTGTAATACATTTCCAATGTGTAGCTACTTTAGTCGTTGTTTCAAGGCCTACATACATTGTACATGTCAAAGTTCGGCTCCGGGATCGTACTTGTCGCATCGACAGTCTTCACACTGTAAGCCACGCAGTCCCCGTTGTCCTCACCATATCCGAAGGACAGGATTGGAGTTGGGTCATAAAATACCATAAAGGCACACTGTGATCGTGATTCAACTGAGGTGACCGTCCACAGCTCGTCTTGGGTTACCCTCGTATCCACAGTGTCCCGTGTGATAAAACATCGTGTACACGAGTCCGCGCCAGGCCAGCCATAACCCGTCAGTGGGAACAGAAGGAGCACGGACACTACACTTGTAATGGACCACTTCATATTTTCAGATCTGGTTATATGGTTGATGATCAGAATCGAAACGTTCGATCTGCTACCAGAAATCCAAGTGGCAAACGTTATATTTAACACTATAAGAGTTTCAACAATGAAAACAATTTTCTGTTACCAGATGTGCAACTGTCCAGTGAAATGCAAGTCAAAATCGTTGTCTGTCACGAGTCACAATTTCAGATGTTCAACCGTTCTGCCTTGTGCAAGGTACAAAATATTCCTTTCAGCAAGAAAAGTTTTCAAATTTGTTCGGTAGTTATAAGTGTTTGATTTTTCGTTTAAACAATATGAGATTCAAAAACGTCCGATCCGTCGATAAGAATTGCTTAAAGTAGATTTCAAACAGTTGAGGCTGAATGAAGATAGGTAAACGTCCAAAACGTGAATTCAAACAAAGGAGAATTCAAACAAAGGAGAATTCAAAACTGTCATGTAAGATGGTTACAGAGCGGAAGGTGTGTATATTTCCTACTAAACAAGAGAATACTCGCACGTTCCACACGCTACATCGAAGTCTGTCACGACACAAACTGCTTTCTGTTTGGTGAACCTGTTACTGGTCTCATTATGGTATTCTTCATCTTATTCTTTGTCAAATGTCAACCTACTGTGAAATTGCCTTGCTTTCAGCTCCATAACTCTGAATATAACATGCAGATGTAATTAAGTTCTTGAATTATGATACCATCTTCCTTTATACCTTGACTCTTGAAACGGAGGACACATCCATAAACGAATGGGTTATTTCAACTATTCAACAAAAGTTAATATTGCTAGACAAAATAAAAACACTAACAACCCCGAGAACATAGTCTGTTTTCCTTTAATGTATCTAAATACACGGATGCACCCATGATTGTCGTAATGCTATTTCAAATATTAATATAGAATCCAACTGTAAACCATTACCGGATCAGAATCAGATCAATCATGGTCTAAAGACTTATGATTATAACGTCTCCCTCGCCTCCCATTCTTTTTAATGCAAGAATGTCATATTCAGGAAAATAATATAGAAAAGAGATAGTTAGATGCATTTTTGACCACCAACATAAGATTAATTTTCCCTGTTATTTTCTATTAACGAACAATATGTACGCATCTAGGCGCAGTTTCGAACCAGAAGGCAGTACCTCGTGTCATCAGCCCGGTCAAGCGGTGGGGTAGTTGTCAGAAAAATGCTGAGTCATGACTACGGCGCCCTCTAGCGGAAAATTGGTCAGGTTTTGACTTGTAAGACTTAAATATTCTGAAAATTCAGACATTTCTACATAAGATCCAATGTTCAAACCTTTTGGACCTCTGAGGTAAATAAATCGGGCCTTATCTCTTGGACTAACAGGAATTTCGAACCATTTGGCCAAGCTGAGGAAACCGTTACCAGACGAGATTCCCCAGTCCGCTGTGTGACACTCAAAGCCTATTGCGCTGATACATTCCTGTTTGCACGCCTCCATCGAGCTTGTACCAGAGACTAGCCTGTCGTTCAACATTACTGTTGCCTTGTGTTTGGAACTGGTGAAAATTGATCCGTAGGTTGAACATCCTGTGAAACAAAATACTCCAATTGTAAATAACATATCTACAGAAGAACTGTATTTAATACACAGCATTTTATCATAGGGAAGCAGAATATATCAAAGGACGCAGAAACATCATATTCCAGGTAATGGACTTTAAGTGAGAATTTAATTAATATAAGGCGTTTACGTGTTTACCTCGGAGATTTGTAATGGTCAGTTGGCAGAAATGATTTTATTTGTTAGAGTTAATAAAGATTTCTGTTTGTAAAATTAAAGAGTTGCACGCGATGTATACATGTATTTCGCAAATACAAGTCTCTTAACAGTATCATTTGACGTGTTTTTATTTATTGAAACTATAGTATTTAAACCGCTATTCAATTGGATATGAAGGTCTCACCTTGGATGCAGTTTCTGTTATCATATTCATACATTATGTCGCAGACGCACTTGCCCACTTCACATGCCACGTTCGAGCCCGAGCAATCTGCCCTGGTGACACAGCTTCCGAAGTCATAGTCAAATACTGTAGACGAACGAAAATAAACTTATAAGATTGTAAGTCTCTCCAGGAAGGTATACGAAACAATTATATACCAAGTCAGGGAGAATAATAATGATTGAATATCATTCTTCGCATCCTTTGGTATTTTCTTCCATCTCGGGCTACAACCTAAGCATATCTTTTGTGAAATGGGTTCTCCTCACAGTAAGGTATCGATGTACAAGGAGCTATTAGATGCAGATGGACATGGTTGTATTTAGAGTACATTGACATAGCCAAGAGTATAACAAAATCTTATCATCCACCCATAGTAATATTAGTACGTTACTCTCATTTGTGCTGCCAATTTTTCTACACACATGAATGGCCATCTGCATCTCTGGCTTGAAAAACTCTAGTAAATCATGATATTTGGGAACTCGCATTTATATTTCCAATTTTGATGCGTGATATTAATTCATCATGGTACTCATAATTCGATCAATATGTACTCACTCGGACAGGGGGGAGAAAAACAGCCTCCGCTTTCGGGTAGTTGACAACTGACTCCTGATAATACATCCTCTGTGCCTCCCACACAGTCGCCTCCCCCGTTAGCCGGGGTGGGGTTAGTGCAGCTTCGTGTTCTAGTTTCCTGGTAGGTTGCCGAGTAACCACATGTCACGCCGCAGGCTCCACTCCAAGATGTCCATAAGGTCCACCCGCTGTTTACTGTGAAAGGTGTTAGAATGCATACTTGAGTACTATAAATATATAAGATGTAATAAAATTTAATCACATTAAAACTTATTCTCATTGATCTGTTTTGAAGGGAATATATTCAAGAAGGGTACATGTTTTATGCAAATAACATAGCAGATAGCCGAAGATAACCAGCAATCGCAACGTAATTATAAGCCAAAGATATCTAGTAATCGTACCGTAATCTTTGAGCTATTCGTAATCTCTATTATGGGTTACCAAGTGTACCGTCGCATGTCCAGTTCGGCGACGTCCTGGGCCCCGTTGCACGAATACTAATATGACCTATACTCACTAAGGTAGCATTGTTAAAGGATGGTTCTAAGTTTAACCTCAGTGTAAAGTTGTTTTCTGCAACGTTCCCCAAGTGTGCATCATCTAACGGGTTGTAAAGGTATTTAACAACCTAGATATAATTAGCGTAATTTTGATAGAGAAAGTAAAATCCTTGATTGCAACGACGATGTGGAACCGCACTTGAAAAAGAACAATCATAATGCGAGTATAAAGTCATCAGACCTCATACCAAATATTAAATTATCTGCATTGGGCAATTCCTCAAAATCATGATGCCAAGTGTCCAATGTCAGTCGTTCTGAATAAAAGCATTTCCTCCGCAATAACTATACCGCGAACTAAATGTCTTTGTCTTTGGTACTCTTTGTTGAATATGTTAAATCTTCAAAGCTTTGTTTTGTTTTCACAAATATTGATATAAAAAATCTAAGCAATTCCAACTTGTAAAAGGAAATCATAATTTGAAACACTATCATGTAATTTTATTTCGGAACAATTTTTCTGAGAATGTCAAGCGTTGTTGATTTCACTATTAAAACAGTTCACGACATTGAGAATCATTGACATAAGGATCAAGGATCTGAATCCTTTCAACATTACCAGCCCACTTAAATTTCGATTTTATATAGGAAAACATACATTTTGAATCTAAACACAAAAAAACATGTTTTACATTGTCTTTTCAGCAATATTACTAAAAATCAATTTAAAAAATTAAATGATTTTGCTTTTTCATTGGCATTATTTGCAATAGCCATTGTCCTATCACAGGGGTGAGTGAATCCAAAATATACTGATAAATAACAACAGAAAAGTAATGTATTCAATTTGCTTTGTAGTTTCAGATGGCGTTCCTAGATGTTTTCTTTCAGCAGGTCCCGATGGTCAGTGCAGGTCGAACATTAGTTTGCAAATTCCATAAACTATTTAAACCTAGAGGAGCCGGTAGTGTTCCTAAGCATATCAATGTCCTAGGGAAATGATTTGCCTCCCAATTAGTTGCTTTGTTTTGGAGAGGCTTTGACGCATGTCTCAAGTCCATTGGGATACTTGACATCATATCACTCTCCGGATCTCATATTGTTCAATAAAACATTACATTTGTGAAACGGTAAAATCAGATTTAACAAATTTGAATATGAATTTGGCTTTCGTAATATTAGCAGATCTACATATATCGAGGTGTTTATTAAGGTGATGTTATCATCAGATCAAAGAGCAAAAATATGATCACGCACTTGGGCAGTTGGGTAGTTCACAGTTAATTTCTGCTGTCTCTGAGGTTTCCTCCGTGCAGTCTGTACCCCCGTTGCCGGCAGGGGGATTTGTGCATGATCTGGTCCTGGTCTTCGCCATACTCAGGTTCGGACCGCACGTCGCAGTACATGATGGTCCCCACGAGGTCTAAGATGTGAACCCGCCGTCAACTGGACACAAGTATTATGTGAAAATTAGAACATGAACTGAAACTGACTTGAACCACTAGTCGCAGTACATGACGGTCCCCGAGAGGTCCAAGATGTGAATTCGCCTTTAATTGTAGCAATGCAAATATATCTTTATATTTTTAAAAAACGACATCATCTTTTTGAAAGAACTTTGGCGTCACGCAATGTTATGTTAGCCCTACATACCAATTTCAGAAAAATGACTATATCGGAGTTTTTTTTAATTCCAACAAGTTCAATATTATATTTCCATTAATGACGTTTTCTCTGAACTTTTTAACGCACAAAATAGTTTGTTAAAATCTACCAAATAACCCGTACAATTACTAAATTATTATGATATGAAAAAGAGTAATTTCTCAAATATCATATGTATCACCAAAAAAACATCTCTCCTTCAATGACTGTTCAGATTTAGAATCTTTACGCTGATGCGTCTCCTTAACTTAAACTTTCTGAAATTGGTAAAATTAAATAATGTTAACAAAACAGTGTAAATTCAGCATATGAAGGTATTCTTCAGATATTTGACAAATAATTGTTCATCAATTGAAATTAAATGAAATATGATTATTTTACTCATATATTTTTATTTTCAATTTAATCTTTTCGGATATTAAATTTTCAAATCTTCTATAGACAATGAGTTCTTCTCTGTTACCTAATATGCAGGAAGGATTTATAACACATAAAAGACATGTACATTAATAGCGACCTATGTTGATAACCATAAAGAAATTTCTAAGAAGAGTGTAGTTTTCATTCGTCGTAAATAATTACCTGGTGCACAAGTGGAGAACATGTTGAAACCATTTTCAACGCTACTGACAGGCTCCACAGACAGCGGGACAGTGTATGCCACACATTCCCGCGTTTTTTCACTATAACCATAAGATTTGATGTTTGGAAAAAGAAAACTGCGTGAAGCACACTCTATGAGAGATTGAATGTTAGGATCAGTCCACAGAACTCCTGTTGTGACCTTCTTGTCTGTGTATTCTATGGCTGATTTGTTAACACAGTTACCGCAGAAGAATGAAACAGCAAATCCACATTTTGTCATAAGAACTGGGATTAATGCCACCGATCGACAGACCTATTTGGATACTTAAGAAGTCCATTTTGTGTTAGAATGTTGTAGATGACTGAGATGGGTTTTTTTTTCAAAATGTCGTTGACAAAGAAAACTCTACCATGCAACAAAAGTTGTCATAACTATACTTCTAAAACAACATTATTTATATACTCGTCTTGTATAATTTCTTACTATTCAATTTTTTTTCAGCACCATTTATAATGGTCACACCTGGTCTCAAATGTCTCAACACTCATTCAAAATTTTATGATCTCCTTCTTAGGCCTGGCTTAGAATTCATTTTACGTTATCAAAATACATTTTACTGTTGGTAAGCCCCGACCATAATGCTTTTACCCTAATTGCTTATATTAGAATTCCCTTTTCTGCTTGGCACAAAATCTCCTTTTTTCAAAACTATTTCACAAGAAGGTGCTGCTTGTTATGAGAAACAAATGATATTTGAATTTACACAAAAATGTGAAAATTCCCGTTTCACAATGATCTCATTTGTAAAATTCATGTCATATTTCAATGACGATTCAAAAGCACCCAAGTTCACAAGTTAGCTTTTAGACTTCACTTCAAAACCTTCAATTCATAAGTTAAGTTTGATAAAACATATGACTGTGAATTACCTCAATCGGTTTTTTTTGTTTACTTTGAATAATGAATTGTATAATAACTCCAACAGTGATTAATTTCCATGTTGTTTATATATATTATTAATCATACACATGAACATTCCATATAAAATCATTTTGGTGCATTTTATTAGAAATGTCTTTCGTTTGATTTCTAAAACTTAATAATTGTATATCAGTTATCATATTCATGTTCTTATGTACTGTGGACAAGATATTTTAGGGAAATTGAATACATTACGTTTTCATTGTCAATATTTTGTCAATTCCTGATTGAATAGAAAATTAGTTATATATCATATCACTATTTCTTCATGAGAACTATGAGAAATTAATCTGTTCAGCAAACACGCGATTTTAGGTTCTAGAAATGGAAATCATTTTATGACATGACCCATGTGACCTTTATTAGAGTGACATGGTCACCAGTTCTATGAATTATGATTCCAATTAGCCAAGAAGTCTGTACACAAAATATTTCAATGGGTCTGTTCACAAGTGTTCAGCCTTCTAGTTTATTTGTTTCTGGAGAAGATGATGATCAGTTTCTGGAGAAGATGATGATAAGTTTCTGGAGAAGATGATGATCAGTTTCTGGAGAAGATGATGATAAGTTTCTGGAGAGGATGATGATAAGTTATGATGATAAGTTTCTGGAGAAGATGATGATAACAGGTTTTTCAAAATCTTGATATCATAACTTGTTTTACTGAAGCAAAGTTCATTTGATATGTGAATTATTAAATATCGAACCGAAAATTATCATTATGATATTTTTCTTGAAAATAATGTTTTACTCAATGGCACACTTGTATACGGAAGAGATGTTTTGGTGTCCTTTTCATTTCGTATCTTGTGAAAGATATGTCTTTACTATATATACTGCTATTTTGTGCTGACAATGTAAACTGTAACGAACTCTTTTTGCACATTTGTAAACAAAATTATTATTTATTCTTCGACACAATAATAAAACTATTGGCGTCACAAGTACAACTAGTTACAAGTACAGTATTGCTAAAAAAAATTCAAATAATGTGTGTCTACAGGAAAATTAGCTTCTTTATTGAATTGAAGTTCCTTTATCTACATTTTTCTAGCATATTTTTACCAAGTATGAGAATTACGACTCAACATTTACTGTATTTGGAAATATAATGGCAGGAATGCGCACGCCTGCACCACCCCTGGATCCGCCAATGGTAAACAGTCTAAATTCGGAAGAGAAGTACATGTAATCATGAATCACATGAATGGTTCATTTTATTTGAAATACGTTTGAATTGTTGAAAAGTATGTCCATTTGTAACTTTTTCTGAATACAATGACCAACATACAGTGTCTGTGTCTTATCTTAACTGAAGGAAACAGCGCTTTAAGTAATAAGACATACCATTTGAATGAATATGGAATGTAGTTAAAGTTGAAATGACCTTCTGCAAAACATTTATTTGATTTCAAATTTGATCTGAATACATGTACATGCATATTACTCTTTCATTCAAGTTTCCCTGTTAACTTTCAATCGATGAGGCTGATTCCTTATCTCCTGGGTGAGGGGTGGCATTTTCTCAAGTTGAGAATCTTCAAATGTTTAGCCCCAATGGCCAGAGTACAGGGAATTTGTCCTTCTGTCTAACTTTTAAGGTTGATTATCACGACATGTGTAACGTTGTCGTAATTTTGAATGCATACAGTCACGTTGATTGAGCGTGCCTCTCCTTTTCCCGCCTCTCATCAAATTCATTATTATTATTATCAAATGTCATAACAGATTGATATATTGGAAGCCTATACCATGCACTCTCCTTTCATGTATAATTTTTCATTATTCACAACTTTATTTGGCGACTATGGCTATTCTTATGTGTTCAAATGTTAATACCATATTTAAATATACATGATCTTGTAGAGGGGTTTGCTAATTTTACAATAATGTAACTCCGATAGTTAAGGGTGATTTTAGTGTAACCAAGTAACACAACATGTTTTGTTCTGGTGGATAAAGGCGGGGATTAACGTACCTTAGCCACAGAGGGAGCAATATCATTACTGACTGAATTCATTATAGATATTCGATATATACTGCCTCAAGATGTCAACTTTCCTTCTCAGTCCACGTTAATTTGAATGTGATAAAGCTGCTACGCGGTTTTCTGGGGTTTGTTTAGAATAGAATTCATACGTTTTCCAAATATTAATGCAATTATCGGGGCTCATGTATCACAAAAGGAACACAATCTTCAGACACGCATGAAAAGGATTTCTTCAATGCACTGTGCATTGGATTTTTTTCACAATCCGATTAACAGCTAGTTTCCCTCACTGAACATGTTTACATCATGATATCCATGTTCTCCACCTGAGATCTACGCTTTACATGTTTCGTACTGACAAACTAACTTTCTACGTCTGTTTGTCCTCCGTTGCCCAGTGAATGAAAGCAATTAGTCAACAACTAGAGGTTTGGTTGTTCGAATCTCGAGTGTATTTCTATAATTGAGACGTTTCACATTTGTCACTCTTGAGGCATTTGAGTAGATGAGTATAATTAATAAGATATTAAATACCTGAACTCCCCCCCCCCCCCCAAGATAATACTTTGTTATCACAGTAGTGTCACGGTGTATAGGAATCTAAACTAAGACGAGACCCGTTTATCCGGGAGAAAGATAAAACAATATGATAACCAAGCCAACAGAAGTAAGAGAGAAGTAGTGGGTGAATAATATAGTTTATTTGCACACTTAAACAAGACAATGAAAGGGTAAGGCAATAGTTATCTGTGAACAGATCAATAGGAGTTAACAGCTAATTAGAGTAGTAAACTACCCGTGATAAACAATTGACAATCAATAGACAATCACTCTAGCATAATGCCATCTCAGACCTTGAAGCAACAGTACAAGGCTAATTGCCGTTTTAACGAGAGTTTATAAATCAGAACAGATCAACACTGGCGTGAACTAACAGCAAACTAGCGGGGCGGGTTGACGGATAAGGGCTAATTAGTGATGAATAAACAACAAGAACACGGAACAGAAGTTACATTAACAAACAATAGCTTATTATAAAGAGTTTAAACTCTTCTATTGTTACATGTAAATAGATATATTTGGTCTTCAAAATACTTAATTAGCCCCCACTCCTAATTTCCTTCCAGGTACTTTTGAAGGCTTTCTTGTAAGCTTCTGCCTTTGTTATATGCTACCACTCATTTAACCCCAAGCTGCTTGGACCCTGCTTTCATTATATTCACTCTTCTTAGCCTCTCATTATTTTCATGTCAGCCTTCATGTCAAGTTATTGTTTTCTTAGATTAATCGGGCATATAATTCTGCAATCTTTTTGTCGCCTTTGGCATCATGGTAGTATTGCCCAAAACATTGCAGTATCTATAACTTTATTTCAATTACCCAATGTATATCATCTGTAAATCATTTGCCTCTACTGTTACAGACAGGCTGTCCTCTCCTGTATAACTGTGCATTCCATATTGTGCTAGCAAGACAGCCTGTCTGCATCATTTTTCAATGTTGCCAATATCATGCCATTAAAATGTATATTCATACTTTTGTCCTTATATTTTTTATGTAAAGGAAGGGGAGCTAATTTGAACAATATAGGCATTGCCATTTAAATGCTACATGATAAAATGCTGGTAAATAGGGCATGAAAAACACATATGAACACATACAAATAGCCACTGCGGCAAATAAATGGAAATTGATACATGGATGGAAGAGACATAATGTGTCGTTCCAATATATACAATAATTATATGATATTTTACAAAAGTACATTTGATGAGAGGCTGGAAAAAGGAAGCATCTCTCAACAGTGTGACAGAGTGACACCATAACCCTGATTAAATTCGCAGTGATTGTTCGCAGTACTCATGCTATCTTGGCTTCAAACAGTTGGTATCAGAAGGGCTAAGAAGCAGAACGACTTAAGTTTGACTTGGGTCTTTTTTACCTCGAAGTTCATCTAACAGTTGTTATCGCTTATAATTTCAGTGACTTGTTCCATGAAAGAAGTGTCTAATGGGTAGCTTAGGTCTTTCTGCCATGAAAAGAGAACTCGAAAACCAGGTAAATCCTCATATTTCGGGAATTATTTACTGAACAACTGTAAAAATAAAGCGATTCGTATTGTAAATTTAAGAAAACATTTGTTTCAATACATCTTAAATAACAAAGGTCTTAGTTGCTTTCGTGTCGTTTTCCCGAAGGCGCACTATCTTGTTTGCCTTCGTTGAATTTCCCGGACAATTCGCGGACACTCAATGTTTAATTTTGATGGAACAATGTGGTACTGTATGTAGGGCAGGGATAGGTCAGTGTAGGAGCCTAAAGTATTCAATCGATTGTGGCGTTCGGGATCGGGTAAAGAGGGCAATAAAATTATAGGATCGAGCCCACCCTTGGACCCACTTCAGTGGAGTAGTAACGTATAATTTACCTTGGATTATCGAAGATGGTTCCATTCACGACCTACGATCTCCACTCGTGCTGCTATTCTTCTTACAACAGACTCGATCCCGCTCTTAAAGAGCCACTCCGTGATTTTCATTACACATTATTTACCTTTGATACGTACCTTAATGTCATATGTGGGGATATAAAACCAAAACATCTTAACTTTCCATGTCCAAAAGACATTTACAAATACTGATTTTCCACGAAAATCTAAAAACAGCCTTCTAAATGCACCGAGATGTAGATATCACGTCCAATATACTAGGATACTAGTTATATAACCTAACAAACACTATCATCTCCTAACTGCCCTCCTAGCTGTTTTAGATAAGTCTCCAAAATTACATTTGACTATTTGACGCACGCCACTGTCCGGTTTTCGATCACAATTGCGACGTTCTACCTTCATAATGTCACTGTGCAAAACAAATTAGCTTTAAAATGTTTCTTTTTGGTAACAGTCGATACTTGGCGATCACATGACACCATTGATTAAGTTTGGCATATATGACTCCAACAACTCACGGAGTGGCTCTTTAATGCTATCAAATCGCGGCAAAACACTCCATTGAGTCTGGGTCATCTAGAAGATATATTTGTGGGTATGAATCATGTTCTTGTCTGGTCCTGCTTTCACAACTATATGTGATTTTCTGATACAGTTGTATTTTTTGCGACACCGTTTTACTTCAAATTTAAGAAAAAGATCCGTTTCAATACATCTTAAATACGAAACAATGTATTATATATACATAGATTTTTAAGAAATGATTATGCACAGATGCTGATGAATATTTGGTTTTCAGATATAAGAAATACAACATCAGTATTATACAAATACTATACAAATATTATGAATAACTGATGTCATTAGAAGTTTATATATTTTAAATCAATGAGCATTAATTAATAATGACTTCAACATTATAATTTTCCTGAAGACAACACGTTTTTAACAGACTTGAGGTGAGGTGAGGTGAGGTGGTATTTAACACCGCTTTCTAGATTATTTCCATTAAATCACGGCTGCTAGTGTTATTGCAGGGAGAAAGGCCGCAACACCATTGTGGCTATGCATTGCGGTGAAACCTGCGGGCATCGGCTGGAACTAGCGAACCATAGGTGGTACTGCGCTGAAATTCAGTGTAGCATTTCACCGAAACCTGATTGCGTGCAGAACAGTTCTCTACTGCAGACAAAGTTGCCGAGCCCCAGCGGGATTCGAACCACTGCGCTATCCCGCCCCCACTTCTGTTGAGAGGCTGTTCATTCTTACGTCAGTGTTGCTAACTTGAGACTTAAGAGCTTGTTCAAAAAGCTTGTTCATACAGACGTATGCTAATTCTGCCCAAAATTAAAAACAATCACATCCACACATTGTAAACAAAACTGCATCAAAATAACAATCACATCCACACATTGTAAACAAAACTGCATCAAAATAACAAACACGTTAGAAACATTGAAAGACTTGACTGCCATCTTACGCACAATAATTGTTTGCTTGGATTCTTTGTTCGATTACTCAAGTCTATAGTTCCTATGCTATCAGCTTCACAGCTTAAAAATTTATTCTCTTTCAAGTCATGTTTGATTGATTCAAACGTATAGAAGAACATCCCCGGTCACACAAGGCTTAGTCTTCCGATACTTTTCACAAATCACCCCTAGAAAACTTTATCAAAAGAGAGTTAGAAAAGAGCTAGATAGGGTATTTTAGTTGTGCCGAATTTTAAATTCGAAGAATTGAAAGCGAAGGATGGGCGGATAATAAGTATTAATTTTTCATTAGTGTAAGACAAAAGACATCGACCACCATCCAGATTGTAATTGCGTTGGTGGTATGATGGTAAATTTGTCAATTAGGAACGTTACAGATCAGCTAGTAGGAGCAGTTTGAAGTTTTAGTTGATGTGATCTGTGTTCCTGATCAGCTAGCAATAAGTATCTGTTAAGGTCGCATGTGTCCTTGAGGCATAGTTTCAGAAAAGCTGTTAGTACTGTTTGAAGTGTTGGTGGCTGTGTCCTTCACCATAGTTTCGGATCAGTTGGTATTACTGTTTGAAGTGTTGGTGGGTGTGTTCATCACCATAGTTTCGGATCAGTTGGTATTACTGTTTTAAGTGTTGTGGGTGTGTCCTTCACCATAGTTTCGGATCAGTTGGTATTACTGTTTTAAGTGTTGGTGGGCGTGTTCACAAGTACATTTTCGGATCAGCTTGTAGTTACTATTTATAATCTGTGAATCTGTCTGACAAGCAAAGTTTCGGATCAGCTTTTAGAAACTGTTTCACGTGGAGATAGATGTGTCTTTCAAGCACAGTTTCAGGTCGGCTGTTACTAACTGTTTGATGTGAAGGTGGATGTTTTATTTAAGCACAGTTCCGGACAAGCTGGTAGTAACCGGTCGATGTTCCCGTGCTTGTAGATGACCAGATGTAAGAACTAAGGTAGCATACGTTGCTAGTGAAGTGGAAGTCTGCTGTCTTACATACGAACGTCGTCTCATCAATACACAGTTGACGACACTGAGCTAGAGTTGTCACAGATGTTTGTGTTCGGGTATTGTATCCATTTGTATACTGACCAAAGTAACTTGAAAATACGTTACTGTATGAAGAGCAGCCTATCGATAGAGAGAAACATGAACATATTATGTGGCCATTTATATAAGAACATATGATGCTATTTGATAATAGCATTTTTACACAACGGTATTAAACTACGTAAAAGAATTAATAGGATGTTAATATACTATGGATTTCTGAATCAATCGTTATTCAATGATAGTACAATAGTACAAGTGGTTTGTGGCCTTTACGTATTGAATAAATATTGATTCAAAAATACACATGCTATGTAATAAGGCACATTGATGTTAAATAATCTTTTGCAATACGTCATAAGCCAAACGAACATTATGACTGTACAAATTACCACCCTTGGTAAATTCATACATAGTTACTAGTTTGAAAATCGTCTTACTTGATACACAGTTTCCATTGTCGTAGAAGTAGTTCATATGACAGACACATGTCCCCTCTTCACATACAGTGTTTGACTGGGAGCAATCGCCCGCGGTCGAACAGGTTCCCATATTGTAGTCAAAAACTGCAAATAGTCAATTTTTTAAAAGAAAAGGAAACGAATGAATCTTCAACAAAAAACGACGAGTATCAAAACTTTTGGTTTTAAACAGCGCTGTATTCCACCGCGAGAGATTAGTAATAGAAATGGTTATAACTGACATATAAATGGATTTATCTTTTAACAGTAAAATCTCTTAAAGTACCAATTCGTCAACTGATCAGCTTCTTCAACATTGTCTTGTAAAGTTGTTTGCATAGGTAACACTACATCCAGAAACATAGTATTATTTTGAAAGAAATATAAAAGTCACTCGATAAAGATATACAAATCCCAACTGATAACGAAACTTAATTGCAATTGGGTAATTTCCTGAAACTGTCTTTGGTTTGGTAATTGGTAAAATGTGAAAAGACCATAACTGCAAATATGAACGACTTGTCTCAGGAAAAAGTTGAACATATGAAATACATAACAAGTACCGCATCGAAACCATTATATATAAAATCTAAATCTAAATCTATAAAATATATATCATCACGGAAATAGAACAGGACCAGTTTAGAAGAATAATGGCTTTTGTTGTTTTGAGAATCAAAGAAAGGTCTCTTGACCGATAAAAGTTTTGTGAAACAACATTAACGACACGAAACAACATTAACGACAACCAATCGAATATTTAGCCACAGCTTTGGACGTCGGCCATTGGGAAAGTATGTAATGCTCAAAAAAATTTTATATTGCTCTCAATTACTCAAAGGGTATATTCTGCATCTCACCGTCTCTACCCTCTACAGAGCCTTACTGTAGATCGAAATATAAGTTCTAGTTCTTAAAAGGAATGTGCATCTCTCGATTTTTAACTAACGGAAATTATGCTCAGGAATTTTCTGTACATATAACACAATCTTTGAATTTTCACGCGTTTCCGTTAAGTGTTATTCCACATACATGGGAAATATCAAGTACATGTATGTAACATATCAATGTGTTGAAAGACTTACTAGGACAGGGCCTCACGTTGCAGCTTAACGATTTCGTCGCCGAAATGCTCCCAGAACAGGAAGCACCGCCATTGGCTGGAGACGGGTTGGTGCAGGACCTGGAGTGAGTCTGGGTGATGCTCGAGGCACTACCACACACGCCCGAACAGCTGGTAGGTGACCATGCCCCCCATGATGACCATTGCCCGTTCACTACAAGAACCAGGGTAGAAAAATGACATAATGCTGGTACTGACTGGTATTGGTGATGAAGGCACTACAGCACGTCTTGTTTGGGAAACAAAGCGATCTCCAAATTGTGCCAAGTTCGGTGAAGGTGTTCATACTAAAATACCCTTTTGACGTTTTCCCTTGAGTGTCTAAAATGATATCTAATATCGGGAAAGACATTGATTTCACAAAGTCAGATTAGCGCAGCGTAAGTCGTTAGTTTGATTCTTTGACCATGTCTTAATATAATAATCGGCCAATAGAATGGTTCAGGCATCAATGAATTTGGAGCTTGAAGTAAATCATATTAATGTTAAAGTCACAGTTACTTTAATAAAAGTACCATTACCTGCTGTAAGGCGCTGTACAAATAAATACAATCTCATCAAAATAGTGTCTGACTCAGCACTTACTCATTTTGCCAAGTGACTTGAAGGAAAGGTCAATTGACATGAGTTAGAAGATTGAGCACAAGTACAAAGCGGAGAGTTAATGTTTGAATGAAAGTTTTTGACTGACCTGGACAGCCGGGTAGGGTACCGCAGCTGATCGCCTTGCTTTGTTTTGTTCCTGACGGACAGGGGTCCCCACCGTACTGGGGACTTGGGTTGGTACAGGAACGGCTTCGAGACTGCTGGAAGTAGGCGGACCCACATGTTATAGAACAAGAACCGCTCCAGCCTCCCCAAGTACTCCACTGGCCATGAACTGAGTGAATATTCACATAAAAATGGTAAGGCAAATGTTACTGAGGAAATGAGTCAATTAGTGCGTAAGTGCTAAAGATATTTTGACTTACAGAGAATAACCAATATTCAGTAGGACAAAAATGTATAACAGTAACATAATGTATTACTTATATCTTAACAAATGACAAAATTATGACTGAATTAACAGTATCTTTCGCGTTATAATTCAATTTGATATATGACATCAATGAGGCTTACATGGATATTAACTATATTGTACATACTCGGGCAGTTTGGCAGTTCACAGTTGATTTCAGCAGTCTCTGAGGTGTCGCCCATGCAGCCCGCACCCCCGTTATCTGGAGGGGGGTTGGTGCACGATCTAGTCCGGGTCTTCATTATACTTATGCTCGGACCACACGTCGCAGTACACGACGGTCCCCACGAGGTCCAAGATGTGAACCCGCCGTCAACTGAACATATTCAATTTGTGAAAATGAAGAATTGATTGAAAAAATACCCCTTGACATCAAAGCTCTGGCTTGATAAGATTAATAACTTCCAGTTCCTTGGAACTGTGCAAAAGGTTTGGCGTTACTATATGTAATCAAAAGCTCTGAAAGGACTTGGCAGTTCGCCTGTAACACTAGGTATAAGCGGCGTATTGCTTTATTCACGCTACCAACTTGAAGTGTACTGGATCGGGACGTTAAATCGCTCTAAAACAATTTTTGCAAACACCTTATAAAAAATTCTTCACTGAGTCAGAACTCTAAGACTTGTGGTAATGTGAAAAAAAACGGCATTAAATAAAAAAGACGGGTTTCCACAAACGTTATCATGACTTTAATTATTTAAATGAATTTCCGAAGTTGTTTGAATAAATAAGTATAACGTCGCCTTTAGTTGAAGCATCATATACAATAGGTTTTACGACATAAATTATTAATATTTAATGACTAAAATCTTTCTCTTTATGGAAATAATTCATTTATAAGTACCAATATGCCTCTTCTTCCAACACATGAGGTTACACCCGAATTTAAAATCACAATTCTCTACACTTTTCATAGAAGTTAAATATCATTTCTCATGAAGGTAAACTTTTAGCCGGCTAGAACATGACATGATGAACCAATAAACGTTGAAATGGTTTCACGTGAGGGCGTCTTTTCTGGTAATGACTGATCAATAGATAGAAAGCGATATCGCTGGTGGTGAGAGGCCACAGATCAAGAGCTATAGTCCAATAAAAAATACAACCATGTCGATCTGTCGTACACAGAATTGTCATTTTGATGTCAACTATCATGATGACATTATACAGTGACATTTAACTTGTATCTTATCTATTGGTGTCTTGCGTCTCTAAATTTCCGAAATATTGCAGAGTGTAGTCGGAACAAGTCTCTATGTTACCTTAAGGATAACATATTATCATCCAAAACTGTGTTCCACAGGAGATATCGCTTGTGGAAGATCAAGCGATATCTTCTAGGAGATCCCATTTTGACAGTAGATTTTGAACAATGCCCTGTTACAGTCCAGTTCATGACATCACAGTTGTTTTACACCATCAAGTGATGACATCACAATGCTATGACGTCATTAACATGTTGACGTTATACTGCTATGACATCACCGCACTGAGAGTCTAAGAGTGGTGCAGTGTTCTGAAATATACATTTTTCACGGAATGGAGATGAAAAATGATTTTGGAGGATAAATAGAATCTCACCCTCATGTCTTCTTTTATCAAATATATCAACACTCGTTGATAAAAGAAAAAATATCCTCGGCAAGCCTCGGACATTTGTAACTTTTATCAACTCGTGTTGATATATTTGATATCAGAAGACACTATATTCTACTCTATTGCTTGTGATAAATTGATAAAATGATTACTTTTTTAAGTAAAAGAATAATCCTTACCATCACGTTTTGCCCTGTTAATGTTACTGCTTATTAGCGAGGTTGAAGGTGGAGTGATTAGACGTTTACAATAGTTCAGCGTAAACATGTTACAAATTTCAACAGTATGATGCTTGATGAACTTTACAAATCTCCAGAATTAATTTTACTCATTTCCTTCTAGATTTCATAAAAATAATACTACTTTTGGCCATCCGTGATAATTTGAACTCTGTTTGCTTACCAACTTCTGAGGAAAAATGTCTTTGTGACAGTTCCACTTCGGTAAGTGGTATAGGAAGGTAGAAAGAAAAGGTAATTCCGTGCCGCGATTTTGGACATCTAAAAAGTCTAATGTTTTGGTGCCATGTCATGGGAACGGCATTCTAAAAATGGTCACATAAAGCAAGGCGCCAATATTGGACAAACTTTTTGAGTTCAAATATTTTGAAATAATTCATATTATATATAAAGGCTAAAGCATTTTAGAAAATAACAATTATTCTTGTCAAATTTTAGAAAGGTTTGGATATCAAGATAATCAGAACATTTAAATCTTGAGTCGGTCACATTGTGAATCTTTTCAATGTGATTTGTCCTATTGTACTTGCGGGTATATATTGTCATTCAACGATGGAAAATATTTCATGTTTCGGAATTCACTCATGTTATAATATTTTTTGGCGGTAAGGACCATTATTCAAAGACATAATTTATAACAAGTACATAATTTTTAATGCAAGCCCTCATCTTGGCCCAAACCGTTCTTGAAACTGTATCTATGCTAATTAGGGTATTGTGAAATTTAGACCAATACGCCAAACGACAATAATCGTTACATTGATATACAGATGCATAGCGAAAGTTTGTTCACATACCTGCGTATGCTAGTGCAAATATCATGTTATTTAAGATGTCTTTTTAGGAATCATAGCATTACGAAAAAGAAACGGATAATGTTGACTTTTCAATACAGAAGTGAATATCCATAGTACCTTAACGTTACAGTATATCATACTCATCAGTTAACCTTAGCAGTTTTGGCAGGTCATTAAAGTGACCAAGGGTTAAAATTCCGGAAACACTCATTTTCCTTTTTCGATACAGAATCAATTCGAGTGAATGACAGCTTTAAACACAATTTATATTTGTTCCCTTCCACGAAGTCATTGTAACTGTGCTGATTTTCCCCCTAATATTGGAACTGGAATATTTTATTCGAAATTTCAGGAAACTGGAATTTCGAAAATATGGCTCTTTCTGTTTATTTCATTATGCCAAAATTCGAATTTTTTCACAAGAGACAAGACGTTCCCAAGATAAGTTTAAAAATGGCTATTTTACACATTAACAATAGGTGATTCGATATCAGGTTTTTTTACGTTATCTTTGATGACATCAAAACTAAACCCAATCTACATTATATTTGCACTACAAGTAGCATATGAACAAACTTTTGATATTCAACTGTATTGTGATGTGCATAAAACCGTTTCCTAAGAAAAATCACGAGGAATTCATGTGAGGAATTGGGATTTAGATATCAGGATATAAAATTTTCAAAGAATCACCTGGGGCACATGTTGAGTACATATCAAACCCGGTCTCCTCTGTATAGGATGTGGCGATAGACAGTGGAATGGTGTAAGCAACACATTCTCTGGTAGTTTCGCTGTACCCATAGGACGTGATGCTCGGAAACAGATGACACCTGGCGGCACATTCTGCTCGATATAAATCAGTCTCTGTCCATAGCACGCCCGATGTTACCCGCCGGTCTGTGTAGCCAGGGTCTCTGGCAACCAGGCACAGCTCACAAATATTGGTGTCAAGAAACCCACAGTGCACTCGAATTATGTTAACGATAATTAAGAGATTTAGGATCTGACTCATCTTGAAATATAATATTATTTGACGAGAATTCCGGAGTGAACAGGAGCTATGACTTATCTGCTTGCGTCTACAATTCTTCACATAAACAGCGTCATTAGATGGAACGTCCTTGTAACAATTTAACCAATGGCAATGCGTCTTTTACAAATTAATCATCCATCAGGGGATTAAGCCCTTGCAAACAGACACAAAAGCACTCAGTCGTTCGGTTCAGCAGTTATGAAATAACCATCTTATGGATTTTGCAAGTCATCATTTTCAGAAGGGGATTCTTTTAATCCTATTCAAATCATAACTTTGTTTAAACAACATTTGCATTCTGGGATTGAACTCTAGTCGAAATATCTTTGTGGCGTGGGCAGGGTACTCCGTGGAGTATTGGTCGCCATCACAGCAAACCCTGCAATGAACCGGTTGTTATTCCTGAAGATTAAAATGTTATAAGTGTTTATAAGTGTATGCCCACAGTGTTTTAAGGATAATTGATGGATATATAGTTACAGCATAGTTTTTATAATTCCACTGTTTAAGGTATTGCAAATCATACAAATCATTTGCATCAAATCATTCATTTTGCTCATACATAGTAGCATTGCAACTAGACAAGAACAGCACAGTTGATTGGGAATGGTCAGAGAACACGTTTGGCAACTGGACGAGAAATTTACATACTTCTTATGATTTAGTTGCAATTTGAAAAGGTTATCGCTTTTGTTATATTGTAGTAGTTTGCCAAGGGATAATGTCATCTTTTAATGGTAATATCTGAAAATAGCATCTTTCATTACAAGACATATTGCATTTAATTGATTATTATTTCTTATGGAAAACCTAGACGAACCTGTCTCTTAGTGAAGGAGATATTGATTTTCGCCTGCTTATTAATCAAGTTTTCGACTTCATTCCAGAGAGAGTTAGCATGTTCACAATTCCATAATACATGAGAAATGTCAGCTATAGAGCTATAACAGCTTGTACATGTAGGAGAACCCTTAAGCATAGCCTATCCTAAAAAGATATTTACCAAACGGCAGAATTTGGTCAATGATTATATACTGAAGCCAGCGTAATTGCACACCAATAGTTGATCGAAAGGGAATTTCATTTATATTTATCAATTCTTGACCAGTGAAGCTATTGATATCAGTTTGCTATTGCTGATTTGTCGATGTCCTCTAGAATTTTGATCCTAATAAAACATTATAATAATATTTTGATTCCTTATATGCAAGGAATGGTTGAATTGTGTGTGATACTGATACTTAACAGATTTTAAAATCCGCCTTATCTTGAAATGCAGTATTATGGTCAAGATTGGTCAATCATACTGATAATTCAAAGATTCATAATCTGGCTTATTGTGAACACCACCATTTTCCTAAAGTTTGATATATGATACCGGCAATTGAGGAATTCGAATCTGGACCGTCATGAAATACAGAAATATGGTTAAGTTTGGTAAATGTTAATGGTAATCGGGAGATTAAGAACCTGGCTTATCTTCAAATACAGCTTCATTGTAAAGTTTTGTAAATGATATAGATAATTGAGAAATTGAGAATATGTTTTTCTTGAAATACGGCATTATGGTAAAGTCTTATATTGATAATCAAGACATTAAGACTTTGGCTTATCATCATTTACGTATTATCATGAAAATTAAGAGATTCAGATTCTGGTCCCTTTTTAAAAACAACAGTACGTAGTTATGTAGTAATATTTGGGGAGTTATACTGATACTGATAATTCGGAATCTGTTTTATATAAAATACAGCATAATAGTAAAGTCTTGTAAATTTTACTGATGACTAAGAGATTCAGAATATTGCCTATCTTAAAATTATGAAAACCAATCAGTTTTATTTGCGACATGCTCAGTTGCATAAGAGTTCTGTAAAACTAATGCTTGCTTTGAATTGTTTATACCGTATGAATATTCAATCGGACTGCTTGACAACAAATCCTACGGGTATAACTGCAAGAGCTGTTATCTAAAGAAGGATTCAACAAGAAAATAACGTTGTTATGTTGTTATAAGATAAAACAACGTTTAAAAATGGTTCCAATATACATTTTTTCAGTGCGTTCTTGTGAGAGCTATCACTGGAGAATGATTCATGCTAATTATCAGCGTTTTGTTTTGTTTTGAATTCGAATTCGAAGTTTTGAATTATTTATAACAGTACAGCTGCATACCAATATATAGTTTGTTCACTTACCACTTCACAATGGTAGTGCAATTTGGGTTTCGTTGTGTCAACTCAATAAAATAAATTCAGAAAAACTGACAATGAATCACCTTCTGTCCATTATGAAATAGTCTTTCTTGAACTCATTTTGGGATCGTCTGGTCTCTCGATTTCATTAAATGTCAAAAGAAATGTTCCATATCGACTCTCTGAGATTAAAATCAACCTTATCACAATGATGTTGTGCTGAGGAACAAACGTGACTAATTTTTAAAGAATTTGATAACTAATAAAGGATTTTGTTGAGAAAATAGTTAAAAAATTAGTGTTTTCGAAATTTTGGCCCCTGGTCACCTCAATGGCCTGCCAAAACTGTTACGGGTAATTGTGTGGGTACGATAAACATTTGCCTTAAAGAAAAATGTATCTGCATATCTGTATTAAAAATTCAAGATTATGCGTTTCTTTTTAGCAACGCTACGATACCTCAAAGGCATCTCAAATTACATGATATTTGCACTAGTATATTCAGGTATGTGAACAAACTGCTGTATATATCATTGCGACCATATGCATATGGAAAAAATATATAGCACCCCCTGTTTGCATAACATAAATGTGATCCTCTGGGATGGTTAAACGATTTGACTTAATTTTTCTCTCTTGGCAGTTGTTCCTAACCGGGTAGTTTATGATTCTATCATACCATGCACTCACTTATAACGACATATTTTCCTTATCAAGCAACGTTTTCTTGTAAAACCGTGGGGTGCTTCACTTTTTTTATGTGTATATTTGATCGTAAATGATGATATGATTGAGTATATTTTCTTAATTTCATGCTCATTTTATTCAAGCATCTAAGAGAAATGCAGATGACATGTCAACCTGAACTTTATCATGTAGAGCCTCACTTATCCAGAAATATCAATTTAGAACTTCTTCTTATTCACACACTTGCCTATGATAGGATTAACTTGAGTATGCACACCTTCATGTTACGCTATCTGTTAGCATTAATTAAAATGGAATGCAAAAAAATCTTTTAGAACATCTCAACATTTGACCATTGACCAACGATACAAAATTGTAAAATCTTAGGTTGACTTTTGATTAACAATGACTCTAACAAGACCAGAAATAAAATTCTTCAAAGGCATTTAGAAGTTGGTCTAGTGATACAAGACAATGTTATGGATGACAAATTCTTTATTTTTTTCTCACGACGTTTCTGGGCTACTTCTTGCCCCTTCATCAACATTAGATTGTCTTGTATTGTATCAGGATCAAAAATAGCAAGAAAAACAGTTGTGGCATAACACAAATTATTGAAAAACTAATGCTTGGACAATAGTCATGTTCGTATCCTTTTGTCTGGTTTAGTGAAGTTGTGGATGTGTTCTCATCTAATTTTATAAGTTTAAACAAAGACCTCCCTCGCTGGAAAGTATTCTGTTAATCAGATAAGTCATTTATATATAAACATTTATTCTATATTAACGAGGTGTCTATAGATACAGTAGCCGTTATCGTCTTTCATTTAAAGGCACAATAGCACGCCTTTTCAGTTGCAAATTTAAGACATATGCACTCAGTTGAACTTTCTATCGATGCAATGAAATACTTATTATCTTTACGACTGCCCTGTAAAAGACATTGAACTTGTTAAGACGGCCGCATCCCACTTATAGACTCTCTACGGTTAGCTGTGCGCACAATTGAAAAATTAAGAGTGATTTTATTTTTATTTTACTGAAACTCGAAACTGAGAATAAAGGATGGAATATCGTTTATTTAAGCAAAAACTTTTAACCAAACCGATTTTGAAATTTAGTGTAAGCGTTGTTATTGGATTAAGATAGCGATTATCGTTTTGGCTTTCCCTGCTGTAAGCAAAATGTCCGATATCGTAGTTCATGTATGTTCAATATAAATACTTCCGATCTATTAGAATCAATTAACCTAAGTACATGGTGTTATGAGTGTGTGATTGTTTATAAGTTTAACATTGTATAACATTGTTGTATTGTTTAGTGGGTCATACTTACACTTTTTTATGATAGTCTTAGCTGGCAGTGTCTAGAATCATCTATTCTAAAATGTTCTATCTATTTCTTGATTGCTTGAGTTGGACACTTCTGATTGGAGTTTGTCGTGGAACTTAAAAGAACGTTCTGGAAGGTATCTAACCTATATATATAGGCTGGCATTAGAACTCTTACTCATCTTGCTTCTTACAATCAATTCTGCGATCATCTGCCGTGCCACTGTTTTTGGATACCTTTACAAGCCGGATTCATCTATCTCCTATCAAAACCCACTGACTGTTTTCTACATTCATCAACTGTGTGATTCATAAGGACTGGTGAATATATTTAGTTAGCTAATTAGTGTGACCCATTTGATATTGTAATATAAGATACCCACGGCATTAAAACAATGGCGAACAATGGGACCGACGATGTGCTTTATTTGACGATACAACCATGCGCGAGGTTAATGACGTCATTTCAGTAACGTTACAAATGACGTCATATTGGCCAAGTCCATTGATCAAACTTGAGGGGGAAATGTCCATCATGGCTGATTTGGGGTCTGTCGATTCGAAACCAAAAGAAGGAGAGGTGTGGGTTTGCAGAGAAAGAAAAGCACGGATTAGAGACGTAACGTATCCCCTGGGGACATTTTCAAATTCATATTAATTTTTTTAATTTGATTCTATTTATATTGGAGCGCCAACCCCTATACATGATAATGGACTCGTCCGAATATGTTCTACGGCGGGAGGCATCATTGTTTTCAAAATGTTTTTGTTAAAAATACCATAATTTTTCAACTGTTTATATATATAAATCAAGTAATTGTTAAGGGTATCTCATATAAGAAATAGAAAACTCGTTGTTGTGCATCTATCGTTGAATAAAACAGCAGGGAGCATAAAACACTCAGGGCTGCGCCCTTCGTGTTTTATGCTCCTTGCTATGTTTTATTCAACGATAGATGCACACCAACTCGTCTTCTATTTCTTAATTACAGCTTGTATTAGCTTGATATTGTAACCTGAAACACTTTGTTTATCATTTGATTGATTAAATTATAATTAATATACAATTGTTTTGTTATATTTTGTTGGTTTGACTGGGGACATTTTCCTATTCCAAATTCATTCGTAACAGTACATATTTGGTAGATAACTTACGAGCTAGATTACATGAGTGCGGATCTTAGTAATATAAAGAGATGTGCATTATCTGTGCATTCGTCGTTAAAACAAAAAATTGGTGTGCACTAGTACCTTTAAACTACACTGCTCGTTTAGACACTCAGTGGATGTTCATTCGTCTATTTTCATCGACTTCTAACCCGACTCAAATGGTTTCAACCAGGTCTGGATTCAATAGGGTATTTGAAGTGCTCATTTATTCTTGCATCACGTTAGGCAAATGTGTGTTGACATTTAAATTCAAGATTCTCATGATTATATTCAATCTAGTTTTATACTGGCATGTTAAGGATGATTTTCAATATCGGAATTGCCTGCAATGTTTTGATATAAAATTATTTCAAACTGATATCCTACATACTTTTAATTAAATCAGACAGGTATTAAACCAAGACATGAACTTTCTTGGCCGTTATGCACAATTCAAACTATCGAAGATGAATTTCATTTTTATTTGGCGTGCCAATTTCATCTTGATTTTCGTGTCAACTTACTCCCTCGACATTATGACTCTTTTACAACTCTAAAAATGTTCATGATATTTTGGTCCTCGTCTTGCAATATATGTGTTAATTTCTCAAAATATGTATTTCTGGCTGCAAAGAAAAGTAACTTATTTTTCAAAGAGGTATAAGTTATAAAGTACTTTCAATGTTCGCGATATAATGCATTGTAAATGCAATCTCCACCGCTCGTGTAACTGTTATATGTTTTCATGTCCTGTGTTTGTGTAATGGACGGGTGGCCCCTACACCTGAATAAAGTACTCATTCATTGGTAGGTTTAAGTCTAAGAGCAGCAAAGAGGTGCATGCAATCAATTCAATCATACTGCCAGAATTATAATAGTTTGGCACTTATGATTTGTTTTACAAAATATGCTAAATTATTTATCATGCGATATATCCAAATGGATAAAGCACTATATACAATTTGCATCCAAGCAGTGACAGAGCTGCATGAGAACAATAATTAGACTAGTGGTAGCTGGGCGCGGCTTCTCTTTGTTGTTGTAGGTTAGAGCTTACTATCGAAATACTTTCAGGTTTAAAATAGCTAAAGTAACTTAAAGGATCCATCTATAATGCCATATTTTTTTAAGGATTGCTTTACATTTTTGTGCCTCTATCAATGTATAACAGCAACAAATAAATTTCGATAGAAGCACAGAACAATGTAAAACAATCCTTTTGTAACAAAATCAACCTATTTCCAAAGATTTCTGAATTATTTTAATACGTCTTGAATTATTTGCGTGAACATTACACGAGGTTGTTATACACAGCAATACTTTGTTGAATAAAAAAGAGAGAAATTTATAAACTATAACGGCATAAGATTTAATTTCGTGTTCAACTGCATTGACGTCCATGCAATCGAAATTCGTCTTAACTCGAGTTCGAATCTTTGAAAAAACCCTTATTAGCATATCACGCGACATTAAAAATAGCTACCGTCTAAAAAAGTATCAAGCTATAACATTTCATGTCTTGTAGTTATTAAATCAAGAGTTCCCGGTGAAGGTAAGAGTTTCTCTTGGGGGACGAAAGGTTTGTCTAGGTATCATATAGGCTGTTATGAAGATAATGATCTATGTACATTTCTTATTTTGTAATAGAACCGGACTTCAGGTTTGCGTCAACTTTTTCTGTTTTATTTGGATGTCACAGTATGAATGCACGAGGTATGAATGCACATTTTTTCTGCATTCATCAATAAATGGTGTTCTTGTTTTTGAGAGCTCTCTTCAAATCAGTATAACAGAAGCATGTGTAACAATCTCTTATTGTAAAAACATCAGTTTAAGCATGAAATCCTAATATTCCTTGACGATAAAACATATATTGATGTTCATGTCTCCTCACAACTTCCAAAAAATATTCCATATTTCTAAAAACAGAAGTTTTCAAGTCATAAAAGGACATCTTGAAATAAAACAAATATCTAGGTGTTTTTTCCTTAGTGGCTTTTGCCATTGGAGGATGTTGCCAAAATGATATACAATAAGATGGCTTATGTCTGGTTGGCTTTTGTCTTTCTCTCCAAATTGCAATCTTTATGTCACCTAAAGGAAATCAGTTCTGCATGAATAATGTTTTTTACATTTGTTATTTGTGCTCCTTTTCTAGTATACAAGCATTCTTTAATCACAGACTACATTGTGAACTGTTAATTTCTTTGTATATAAACCAAATGTCCTAATTATCAGGATTTCCAGATAATTTTGATCAAGTAAATTTGAAATGACTCAATTAACATTATATACATCTAACTCATAAACTAATCTCTAATCTATATCTATTTGATGACATTCGATCCACCAATATTATCGTTTTCAATTACTTTGTGAAAAATCTTGAATTTAAAGCAATAAGGGCAATTCTTATGGATAAGCAACTTCTTTATTCTGTGGAAGCGACGTTGTTAAGCAAGTAAGAAGATATTTTCGAGAAAGATTCGAAAGTTGTTGTCAAGAAGTAATCAGCAATGTTTCGACATAAATTCTAATGTCGTTGTCAAGCAAGTCCTACTTGCAAGTCCCGCTTCGCTTCACAGAATAAAGAAGTTGCCTATCCATAAGAGTTGTCTTTATTGTTTAGCTCATCAACTTCTAGAATGCCTATCGAAGAACTTGTTAGTCAAGATAATCTATAAGTTTGACAACCTTTGTATGAAAAGGACGTCTTGCCCAGCTTGGAAAGTTATGGAAAGGACACATGAAATGTGGTTCCAGTCTTCAAATGGGTAATATGTCGACACAAGTCCATTAAACTGACTTTGTCATCATTGTATTCTTTTATTTTAGTTTATTTGCTGGTATTTATTGCCATTCAGCGGAGGAAAATAATTCAATCAGAAGCGAGAATCCAAGTCAACTTACAAAATCGATTTCGACGGTAAGGCTCATTTTAGTATGAAATCAAAAATAAAAGCCCTTGTTAATGGTTCAAAACGTTCTTGGAACTATGTCTTTGCCAACAATGTGTAATTGACAAATTGTTGACTTTGGATCAATACGCCTAACGGCAACAACCATTAGATTTATATATATTTACCAAAAAAAATCAAATTACGAAATAAGCACATTGATTCTCTTTGATCGGAAATTTAAATGTCAAAATGCAACATTTCCATCGAAGTACCTAGCGCACAAGTTGAGTACATTTCAAACCCGGTCTCCTCTGTATAGGATGTGGCGATAGACACTGGAATGGTGTAGGCAACACATTCTCTGGTAGTTTCGCTGTACCCATAGTACTTGAAACTCGGAAACAGATGACACCTGGCGGCACATTCTGCTCAATATAAATCAGTCTCTGTCCACAGCACACCTGATGTTAACCGTTGGTTCCTTTGGATACTTTCTCCTTCGATGAGACACAGCTCACAAATATTGGTGTCAAGAAAACCACAGTGCACTCAAATTATGCTACCGATAATTAAGATATTTAAAATCTGTTCCATTATTTTAGATTTAAATTACAGCATTATTCGACGAGATTCTTGCAGAAAGAACAAGCATTTTTACTGATCTGTGGTTGTCATAAAAATAGCTTGATAAAAGAAAAGTCAATCAAACCTTTTAACCAATGGAAATACTTCTTTTAGACAATGAACGTCCATCATGGGATTATTACTCTACCCTCGGACAACACGTTCGGTTCAGCAGTTATGCGTTCAGTAACACATTGTTCGCGGCGGGTATGCTTTTTTTTAACACTGAGTTTTCGCAAACATTCCGGGCAATTATGAGCTATTGGGATGCTGAAATATAAGTTTTTAGGATTTCCTGAGTCCTTATTTTCATAAGCTTTTTATTTTCACCTGATTCAAACCATTACTTATTTTCACACAAAAACACTTGCATTCTTGGATTTAAACGCTAGTCGAAATATCTCTTAGACAGTAATGGCATACTCCGTTGTGTCCAGACTCTGCAGTGATGCATGTGATCATTTGGCATTACTGAATCGTTAATTCCAACTTTCCAACTAGTGTTTACAGGTGTACGCCCACGTGTACTCCTTTTGCCATACGGATGCAATAGATTTAGAATCTGTTTTAAATTGAAATATAGCATTATGTAAAGTTTGGTACATGATACAAGAGGCAAAGCTCAGGGGTCAAAACACTTACTAACAACAAACATGATAACACTCAACGCCGTTTAACTGAGGCTATTCAAATTGTTAGATTTAAGCCCTCTTTAAACAGGGATCAAGGCTATTTCATCCAATCAGCTTAAAACCACCTAATCCGCCCATAATTAATCCACTTGACTTACTCTGGCTTCACTCATCACCCCTACCTCTTTGTTCCCTAATCCGCCTAATTACCCCCCCCCCCCCCCCCCCTCTCATTAATAGGTAATCCCACACATCTTATCATGTTTCCCTACCTGTATTCTTTCATGTTATTGGTACCTCATCCTGTTATCATTGTTACCTTGTTATTCCATCCATATGTAACTTGTGTATAAAAATGCTGTATCTTACCATATCACCAATTGATTGAAAACGGTATAAGAATCAATACCGAAACGTCGCTATCAGTACAATAAAAAGGTTGGTTATCCATAAGATTGCTTGTCTTCCTCATTCATCTTGAAAACTGATTTTTGGTAAAACGTGGTACATTGTATATGGTTCTTATAACTTAGATTAGAATCGAATTTATCTTTAAACAAAGCATTATGGTAAAGCTTTTCTTATGATACTGACACTTCAGAGATTTTGAATCTGGCTAATCTTGAACTACATCATTATAGTAAAGTTTGGTAAATTATATTAAAAATCAAGAGATATACAATTTTGCTTATCTTTTGGTATTGGTACTTAATGGATTTAAGATTCTGCCAATCTTAAAATTCAGCATTATTTCACGAGATTATGACGGAAATTATATGGCTTATGACTTAACTGCGGGTGTCTACAGCTGCATATCAAAAGTTTGTTCACTTTCTACTGTATCTTAGTGCAAATATCATGTAATTTGGGTTTCGTTTGAATGTCAATAAAACAACTTCAGCATAACTAACACAGGATCTCCAATTGTCAATGTGTAAAGTAGACATTTATAAATTTATTTTGGGATTGTCTCGTCTCTCGAACAAAAATTCGAATTAAGGCATGATTAAATGGACAGAAGGGGTTACATTTTCGAAATTACGATTTCCCAAAATTTGATTTAAATGTTCCATTTTGACTCTTGGAGAACAAAATCAGCAAACTCCTATTGACTTAATGCAAACGTAAAAAATGACTTGTATTCAAAGGTGTTAATCACCTAATAAGGAGTTTGTAGAGAAAAATAAAAATTACTGTTTTCGAAATATTGACCCCTGGTCACTTTAGTGACCTACCAAAAACTATTACGGTTAACTGTTGGGTATGGCATACGATTGCGTAAAAGAGCAATGGATATTCTCTTCCGTATTGAAAATTCAAAATAATCCATTTCTTTTTCGCAATGCTACGATGCTTAAAAGAAAATGCCAAATTATATGATATTTGCACTACGATTCGCAGGTATGTGAACAAACTTTTGGTTTGCAGCTGTATGGTGGTCCTTTTAAATAGCAAGGTTATTCATTAACATTCTCCTAGCATTTTGACTAATCGCAAAGCGCCTTTAATGCAATACTACTATATTAACCGACAGAAGCAGGCGTGTACAACGCACCTTTAACAATAAAACAATAGGAACATAAATTGTAACGTTTCACCAATGGTAAGACGGGTTTCTATCGTCGGATTTAAACCAATAGCAGTTGTGTTCGTAAAAACCAATTAGCTTTGTTTGCGACTCGCTCAGTTGAAATCGTGTTCCAATAACACCAATGTTTGTTTTAAAAAAATTTCCCCATATAATATTTCATTCTGTGTGCTTGACAACCCATCTCACGGTTATAACTGCAAGAGTTGTTCTCAAAAGAGTCATACAAGAAGCAACTACAAAGCAATGCTAGATTGTTACAAGTTAACAGTGCGTTTCATAACACTTTTTAACAGTTTTTCCGTGAGAGATATGTTTAATAATAAATGATAATTGCCATACACCTTTCGATCATGCTTGACGTAAAAGGTAATGTCAGTTTCTTTCGAATGAATTGTCGACTACAACGAGGTAATAATAAAAGAACGATAAAAGCAACACAAAGTTCACCATCAATGCAATGCAACAACGTTTGCCTTTGTATGTTTTCTCTGAACTCGTGATGATGGTATAGTTGTGTCTCTGTTCTCATGATCACTTAAAATATAGACCCCCCCCCCCCCCCCAACTCACTTGATAATGTACTGTAAGTAAGTCAGGTAGGTGACTTACATAACTTACATTAATAACAATCTAGTTCACGTGGATGGAGAGTTTATAAACACAGTATCAGTTATCGTATTTTCTTTAATTTAAAGTACTTTGCATGTTAAGACACCAATATATATTCATTGGTTTCTTCGACCTCTTATTTAAATATGCACCTGATTCAACCATGCACAACTTTTTTTTCAAACTTAATCTGAACCTAAGTGACCCGACTCAAATGTTTTTTCTCTCGATTATGCCTGTCACTGAGAGAAGGGACTTTTGTCACTAACATTGAGTATTTCGTTTCTAGTTAACTAAATCCCATAGCATGTCCATGATAGTCGAATGATTACTTAAATACAGTGAGTGAGTGAGTTATTGTTTAACGCCGCTTGGGCAATATTTCAGCCATTAGCGGCGTCTTAAATACAGACTTTGCATTCAAACATAACTAAGAGGAAACAGCTCTAAGGGTTATATCGTTATTTGCTTATTTCGAAGTTTATGATGTGCGGTCAGAAAGACGGACAGTCTGACAGTTAGACAGATCTCAGACAGCTTCACAGACAGATTATCCTTCTTATGTTTCGAGTTTTCAAAGAAGCATTAAAGCGTCTGAAAAACATTGAGTGATGGAAATCTATTTAAAAAAACTCATATCGATCTTTTTAAAAGGGCCCATCTTGCAAAATTCAGACCATTTTCATTTCCTGTGTTCTTCAATATATTCAGTATATTTTCTTCAGACATATAACAGTAAAACAGTAAAACATAATTCATATACATTGATATATTCAGGGATATAGTTACGTGAAGTATATATACAATAGAAAAGACACCGATATGTATAGTTGAATGAAAGTAACAAAGAAAGTACAAATGCATCTGTTAGTTACATGAGCATCGTACGAATCTAATTTTGAGATCTTCCCGAGACAGACCTTGATTCATACTATTAATATTCACGGAAAGCATAATAAGGAGGCCATTTATTATCCTGGCGGCAGCTTTAATGTTTTTGAAAACAATTTAACTAACAGTTGTTGTATATCATCTTATATATATATATATGCAATGTGTAAAAAAGCCATTCTTTAACTTGTTGTGAGATGGTCCAGTCTTTCATGCAAACATTCGAATTTTTGCATTATTAGTTAGACACAGGGGGTAAACTTTTCGAGATTTTGATATCCCAAATTTCGATAAAAATACTTCTTTTAAGAAAAAACTCAACAAAATCATATTGACTTAATAAATGAACAATCTTGACTTATGTTTAAAGCTTGATCGCTTATAAAGGATTTTATTGAGAAAATAAAAATGACTGTTTTGGAAAATTTGGATCCCTGGTCACTTCAGTGACCTGGCAAAAACTATTACGGTCAACTGTATACGATGACATACGATTGCGTAAGGGGCAATGATTTTTCACATCTGTCTTAAAATTCAAAATTATTCTTTTCTTTTTGGCAATGCCTCGATGCATCAAAGATATGCAAACTTACATAATATTTGCAATAGGATATGCAGGTATGTGAACAAAGTGTTGGTATGCAGCTGTAATTATTATTTTAGCTTGAATACTCATTCTAAGGGGCATCTAATTAACAAGCGCTTCCTTCTTGAATAACAAACAATTTCAATAAATAAATCATTCTCACGTCGTCGAGGTAGTGTCACACGATTCGAGCGTGCCTCCTTTTCCCAGACTCTCATCTAATGTATTTTTTATGAAAAGTCATTAATTATTGTTTATATGGAAAGTAAATGTCATGTAATTACCATTCGTGCATGCAGTTTCATCATGTATGTCTTTATTTGCCGCCAGTGGCTATTTTCATGCGTTCAAATTTATTTTCATGCCCCTTTTACCATGTAGCATTAAAATGCAACTAATTATGCTATTCATATTTACATGTTCTTGTAAGGACATTTATTCTCTCTACAATGAGCTGTTATATGTTAGTGTAACTAACTATTTACAGAGATAGGGTTAAGTAGTAAATAATGACCTGGTGCCGAGCGGTTATGGCAAATAAACTCGCGAGGGCGTAGCCCGAGCCGAGTTTATTGCCATAACGCGAGGCAATCAGGTCATTATTTGGCTTACACTCCCGCGGAACATTCTTAAAATAATTTTAAACTAAATTATTCATATATATTGCATTTATAAACGTTATATTTTAACACTTTGCGGGTTTTTGTTTTATGACCGAAAGAGTCACATAGAATATTTACAATACACGCCTGCTTTAGATTTTAAAGCTAAAAACTAGCCCCTTTACATTAAAAAATATATAAAACCTATTACCTATATAAATCAGTGTAGACATGACACAACAAAAAGTACCTCAGCTGACATGGATCCTCGTTAGCTCAATTGGTAGAGGTGTTTCTTGACAATACAGAGGTCCTGGATTCGAATCCCACTTACGCCCTTTATAAATCTTAAATTTCTAGCTTGTTGAAATTACAAAATTTTACAAGAAAATTTGTTTGTTCACAATAAACATCTCATAACCGACAGGTGTTTAATATCTGAAATGTTGTTAGAAAAACATGTTAAACCTCAACTCATGTACTCACTCATAACCGACCATGGTAGTTATGAGATAACCAACCTGCGCACATGGTGGTTATGGCATATAACCTTCAAATAAAACAAAGGAAATAACTTCCCAAGGGGTGTAATCTAGTATATCAAAGAAACACACCTTGGTGTATGCTCTCTAGCTAACTGGGCAAAGGGCCACATTGCTTTCACTGACGTCCGCACGGTGTGATTAATGGCGGGCGAACATCTTATCTTAGACAGAACCATCTTGCGCTGGCCTAATATTCCTATATTTCTCACTTGTGATCACTTACAGTTCAACCTAACCATCTCCATCCCGTTAATTTAATAAGATCTACTATACCTATCTAGTAGTCTTATTTATTTATTCACTTAAACAGTGATAAGTGAATGTCTAAAGTTATGTGTACTTGTTGTTTATTCATCTCTACCTAGCCCCTATCTGTTCCCGTTAGTTCCGTGGTATTTCGCGCCAGTGCTTATTTGTTCTGATTTTTGTACCCTCGTTAAGACGGCCATTAGCCCTCTCTTGTTGTTTCAAGGTCTGGAATGGTATTACGCTGAAGTGATTACCTAGTGCTTGTCTATACATTCTTCACTGGTAGTTGATTTATCTTATTAATTGTTAACCTCTGTTGAGTTGTCTACGGGTAGCCAGTTGTCGTACCCTTTTTATCGTCCTGTTTAGACTGCAAATAAAACACAGGTCTCATCTGCGTTAAGATATTGTTACGCCGTGACACAAGTCATAATTCATACGCTTACCTTTGTTCTTATACGAGCACTTCTCGACCCCTTTAGGTCACTTATAGGTCAAGTTGTGGCAGCGTTTGATCTCCTGGTAAATCAGTGATGTGGACTACATAAACGTATCAGCTTCATTGTAGCTGCATGTTTAATGTTAAAGATATGTCCAATTAGGTTATTTACAGATCAGGTTTTAGAAGCTGTTTGAACTAAAGAGTATGTTATCTTTATATGTGTCCACTTATCACCATTAGTGTTCAATGTGCTGGTTAAAGTGTCTTTTTACACAAAGTATCAGATAAGCGGACATCAGATGTTTAATGTGCTGGTTAAAGCGTCTCTTTACACAGAGTATCGAATAAGCGGGCATCAGATGTTTAATGTGCTGGTTTAAGCGTCTCTTTACACAAAGTATCAGATAAGTGGGCATCAGATGTTTAATATGTGCTGGTTAAAGCGTCTCTTTACACAGAGTATCAGATAAGCGGGCATCAGATGTTTAATGTGCTGGTTTAAGCGTCTCTTTACATAAAGTATCAGATAACTGGGCATCAGATGTTAAATGTGCTGGTAAAAGCGTCTCTTTACACAAAGTATGAGATAAGCGGGTATCAGATGCTTAATGTGCTGGTTAAAGTGTCTCTTTACAAAAAGAATGAAGTCATTTTGTATCGGCTATTATGTGAGATGTTCAAAAGTTACAGACACGCTGGAAGAAGATGTCAAAATTTCAAATTGCCTTAAAAGGTAAGCGAATACGAAGTGTGAATGTTTTAGTTTAAGCAGCTCGTAATAAATGTTTGATTTGGTGGTGGACGTCTTCTGCAATCACCGTTTCGGATCAGCTGGTAGTTAGTGTTTGATGTTTTGTGAATCTATCTTTTAAGCACAGTTTCGGATCAGCTGGTAGACACCGTTTTGTGAACCGGTTGCTGCTGATGGCCAGGTGGAAGAACTTAGGTAGCATATGTTGCTCAACAAATACAACTTTGCTGTCTTGCAAATGAAAGTCGTCTCATCTATACACCGTTGACGACATAATGTTAGGGTCGTCACAGAGGTGTATGAACGCTCGTCGACTCCGTCTGTAAACTGACGAAAGTAACTCGAGAAGACGTTACCGAATACCAGAGCAGCCTATGAACAGAGAAAATCGTGAACATAATATGTATTCCTTCATAAATTCAAAGTCAAGTTTGAGGGTGGTTCAATAACACTGTACGCAATGAGGTATATGTGTTTATACTACGTCCATTTTTCTTATGCAGTAATTCCGTATTTTCTTAACAGGTATATATACACGAATTTATCGTTTTCGTAGCCTCTTACTATTGCAGAAATTTCAAAATATTGTGAATTTGAAAAGAGATATGATAAGTTTTTGGAAAATCGTCTTACTTGGTACACAGTTTCCACTGTCGTAGAAGTAGTCCATATGACAGACACATGTCCCCTCTTCACATACAGTGTTTGCTTGGGAGCAATCGCCCGCGGTAGAACATGTTCCCATATTGTAGTCGAAAACTGCAAATAGTCAACACTTGATAAAATATTGAAATAACTCTATAAAACTAAAAACATACTTCCTCGTACAAGTGTTAAACGCTATTTGATTTGGTTTCAAACAGAGATAATCTCCACTCCACATAGGTAAAATTGATGTATATCTAATGCATTTATCCTTTTACAGCTGTATCTCATAAAGTACCGTTTCGTCAAGCAAACAACCCCTACAACATTGCCTTGTAAATTTGAAATGCAGATTACAACACACAAACAATAACCAAATAAGAACATGAAAATATACCCAGCCACATAATGTTTATATATCGCATGTAATCTGAACTGCGTGATCATTGGTCGTAATAGATGAACTAATCCAAAATGATATCGAAACTTAAGCAACAAATATTCCTGAAATTGTCTTTGGTTTGGTGAAAGTCATAAAACCATTGCTGATATGAAAGACGTGGCTTGGAGTACATATGAACTTTTTGAAATACTTAACAAATACAGGCATGGAAACGTTTTCTGGGAAGCGAAAAGATAAACGGGCATTTCATCATGGGAATATGCATTACAGGCTCAGCAATAATTATGATAATAAGGACTTTTTGACGTTGGAAGAAAGGTTTTTGACCGATAAATTTGTGTGTGAAATAATGACAACCAGTTGAAGAGATAGAAATATCTCCGGGCTTGATGTCTTCATAATATTAGCTACAGAGATGCAAATTTTGCATATTGGTCTCAATAACTCAATGGGTAGAGTTTACATCTAATTTTAATCAGAAAAAAATGGAAAAAAATATTTTTCTTGATAGGACTTAACTATGCATATCTCAATCATAGCTAAGGTAAATTGAATAAAATAACTCAGGGTTTCTCAGTTCATATCACACGCACTGCATTTTTACGCAGTATGATGTTTCCGCTAGGTCTAACTGCACATACATTGAAAAACTTATAAATTACGTTACTTATCAATGTGTTAATGCACTTACTAGGACAGGGCCTCTCGCCACAATATACCGATTTCGTCATCGAGCTGCTCCCAGAACAGGGAGCGCCGCCATTGTATGGAGCTGGGTCGGTGCAGGACCTGGAGCGAGTCTGGGTGAAGCTTGATTCAGTACCACACACGCCCACACAGCTGGCAGGTGGCCACGCCTCCCATGGTGTCCATTGTCCATCCACTAAAACAACGTAAGGCTCGTATTTACGTATTTGCGCTTTGATCATACGTTTACGACGTTGAGATTGCGCAATACAAATGATATTATATTATTATTATTATTATTGGTGATGTCGTTGTTGTTGTTGTTGTTGATGTTGTTGATGTTGTTCTTGTTGTTGATGTTATTGTTATCATTATTGCTGTTGTTGTTTTTGTTGTTGTTATTATTATCATCATCATCATCATCATTATTATCATTATTAATATTTAAATTTGCATTTGTGTCAGTGTGAGAGATAGAGGATACTAAACGACCTTCCATTTAATACTATTTTTATTAAACGAGTTAATGATTAAGTATAAAACGAGCGAAAGCGAGTTTCATACCAAATCATTAACGAGTTTAATAAAAATAGTATTAAATGGAAGGAAGTTTAGTATTCTGTTTATTACTTGACCTCAGTAATCAAGCATTATTACCGAAAGTAATGATTTGTAAGTAACTCGTTAATGATTTGGTATGAAACTCGCTTTCGCTCGTTTTATACTTAATCATTAACTCGTTAAATAAAAATAGTATTAAATGGAAGGTCGTTTAGTATCCTCTATATATCATATGTTAAAACCACTGTAGCACGTCTTCTTTTGGTCCCATGAAAAGGAAAACAAACGGTACCCATTTCATGACATTCATGTGTAGTCAATACAAGGAACAAACGTACCAAGTTCGACAGAGCTACGCGAATACATCGGACGATTAACAAGTGTTCACGCTGAAATGAAGTTTTCCTCAATACGTTACACCTTATTCTAGCACTGCAGACAATCAGGTTGAATAATGAGATAAAAGGAGTATGGTATGATTTCAATATAACAATCAATAATCAAACATTTGGATTCTTTTGATTTTTTTCATCACTTTATTTCTATTTGTTGAGTTCAGAAATAGTTGTTTTTGCACAGTTTGGGTAAAATATAATTTTAACATTTTTATATTTCTATGCATATGGTAGACATGTTTTAAGACTTACAATCATCATGTGAAGAGATTGTGGCAAGATGACCAGAATGTGCAGAAATTACCGTAACTACAGTTTGAAAAGGCAAGGTATGTAGGCAAGGTATGTAGGTATTTTTTGGACATTTGGATTTCTTCATTCATTGGTTTCGATATGAAGGACACACCCATTTTAGTCAACAAAATAAAAACGTCCATACCTTGATTCATGCCTGAATTATTTATATATTGAGAACTACCACCTGTGAGAATTCAGAATTGTGTGTGAACCAGTGTTCTGTGTTTGAGAAAGTAAATAAGATTCAATAAGTGAAGTCCTTTTGATACGGGCGTCCTTACCTTGTAAGTAGTATGTCGCCAAGAAATTTTTTTGTTCAAAATAAATCAGGTAGAAGCTGTAATAGGTGTGAGTGGGTACTATACTACTTACTTGGATGTTTTCTCCTTATAACTGTTTGTTATTTATTGCGAATTTGAACGATTTTGATGGTACAAGTGTGGAGGTCAAACCTAATGGGGATCGTGATAGTGAAATATGACTGAATCAAGTTGATAATTCAGTCTGATAAAAAACGGTGATCCAAATAATAAAAGTTTTTAAAATTGACTTTAGAAAGATTGAAACTCAATCCAGAAGGGTCTTTCTTCTCCACAGATGTCTGAAAGCAGCCTCATTACTCGCCCGTTCTGACTACAGTTTAGAGCAGACAAAACCTCGTCAGCAGCGTATCAATCACATCTTCGCGTTTAAAAGAAGGATAGGGGCAATCAATTTAACGAATGATGAACGGGAGTTATCGGTCATTAGATACTGACAACGAATGCTTTTGCTGTAGTCTTTGTGAACTGGCAGGTTGAAATAGACAGTACTTAGCACTACTTACCCTGGCATGTGGGTAGTCCGCAGTTGAATTCCCCTGTCTCTGAGGTGTCCCCCGTGCAGTCTGCACCCCCGTTATCTGGAGGGGGGTTGGTGCACGATCTGTTCCTGGTCATCATCGTACTCAGACTCGGACCACAAGTCTCAGTACACGGCGGTCCCCACGAGGTCCAAGATGTGAGCCCGCCGTCAACTGGACACATGCAATAGGTGAAAATGAGTAACTGAATCAGGATTAGCCCGTTGCTGTGAACTGGTAGCTAACTTCACAATTTGAATAAGGAACTGGGAACTGGTTGCTAACTTCGAAAACCCAATTAGCTCTTGACATCAAAGCTGTAGTTTGACCATGATATTGTCAAATGGTTTTCAGTCCCTTAGAACTTTCTTAGTGTTTAGTATATTTCCTGGTGAAGAAATTGAACATGCTATCGTAAATATTAAATGGCACAAACAAAAATCGGTATACTGATACAAACAATAGCGAATGCTCGTGATGGTCCTGCTTGTATAGTGTGCAATTACCTTTAAAGCATGAGCTTGTGTTATTTGAAAACATCAACTGTTCAGGTAGGAACAATAACGTGTGATAGCTCGATCAGACTATTACAGTTTGATTTGAAATTCGATTGTGGCAACACATACATCATCAACAAGTGAAAGATGGCGAATAATTGAAATGCGAGATGGTGGAAGTCCTGCTAAGTCATTGCTAGACTGTTTTAATCAATGAAACTTCAGATAGCTGGAGCTTGGCAATAGGAAGCAATGCTGTGTTGAATTATCCCCGGCGTTGAATAATGAACCACATTTTTCAATGTTAACATATTAACTTTTACCACCGGAGTACATTTTCAACAGCATGGCTTTGTTTTTGTTTGATTAATGATTGTAAAGTATGTCAGAGGGTAATTCAAGGCTAATGGCTCTGCATGTAGCTTATATATTATAGCGCGTCATCCAGCTAAGGCCGCCGGAATGACGAGATTGGCGAACACTTTTATTCCTCCCGTCTCAGAGTGAAAGGCACACTCAATTTGAATAGCCTATATGAATTGATTGAATGAATTAATCGATGGCGACATGTCCTACTATACGTTAGCATTTGCTGATTTCTTATTCAAAATAAATTGTTCATTGAAAATAGTCTTTTGATGAGAATTTCAAGAATTTCTGGAGGCTACAGTATTGTTTCATAAGTGATCGCCTTTATTTAAGATTTTTCGTTTTCAGTTTGTCCTTATTTCATTTCAGCACTATTTCACTACTTTTACGGAGTATGTTTCCAAATGAGTGTGCCATCCTAGAGTTGTGCGTTTTCATATTGAACATTGATACGGCTTAAAGATACTATAGTTTCCTAATGAGAGAAAAACAATTTTTAGATACGGAAGTGAATATCAATTGTACTTTAACGCAATAGTATATCATACCCACCAGTTAACTATAGCAGTTTAAGCAGGTCATTTAAGTGACCAGGGGTCAAAATTCCGAAAACATTCATTTTAATTCTTTCGCTACAAAATCAATTTAAAGTGATCAATAGTTTTAAACACAAGTCATGTTTGTTCCAATGCACGAAGTCAATTGGATAATGTTGATTTATTTTCCTCATTGATTGCACTGGAATATTTTAATCGAAATTTCAGGAAACCGGAAATTCGAATATGACCCCTTTTGTCTATTTCATCATACCATATTTCGAATTATTTCACAAGAGACAAGATAATTCAAATAAGTTAAATAATGGCTATGTAACACATGGACAAAGGGTACTTAAATGTCAGTTATATGCTGAAGTCATTCTATAGAAGTCCAATCAAAACTCAAATTACATGATATTTGCACTACGATACAGGGGTATGTGTACAAATTTTCGGTATGCAGCTGTACAATTCCACATCTTTTATAAATGTGTGGATATTTTATCCATGCATACAATTTTCTTTATAACGTTGTAAAATTAGGAAAAGTACAGCGCTTATTTCCATGTCATTGTAATGTTTCCTCTTTCGTTTCATGTTTATAACTGACCGATATATCACCTATGACACTTGTATCCCTGCATTTATTTAAAAATCTTTATTTTGACTCTTAGTAGAGCTTATATTTTTGTACTCAGTAAATACATGCACATGCTCTAAGCAACAATGGTGTTGCGGGCTTTCTCCCTGCAATAATACTGCAAGCCGTTACATAAGTGAAACACTCTTGAAAGCGGCTTTAAACCCCAAGTCACCTCACCTCAGCTCTGATAGAACTTGAAAGGTTGTCTGTATATTTTTACTATGAAGCTACGTGCAACACCTCGCCAAAAAATCTTCACTATTCCAACTCTTAGGATAATATTACGCTGAAGATGGCAGTAGCACGTTTGTTAGATTTTAATGGCATGGATTTTTTTTATACAGAAACAATTTGAAAACGATGATCGGTTAGGCTATGCGAATCCATTTCCCTTCCTGAAATGATTAAATAGGTGTTCAAATAGCCACCAGTGGTTTTTGCTATATACTCGAATTTTTCTCTAAGATTACAGATGATAGGGAAGTAGTTCAATGGTGTAACTCTCAGAAGTTATTACGCTTGGCATATGCTAATGTCTGAGGAAATTTTTAGGAAATAAATCTTTCACTGCCACTTTAAAAGAAACCATCTATCCCCGCATGACTTTAAATTGCACCAGTCTCTATCACTTGCTAATTCAAACCTTCCTGCCAACCAGTCGAAATTCGTGTTTTGAGTGTAGCGCCGTCTTCGGCGAAAAGTTGCAATTATCTTATGATTTAACAATGGACAATCGCGATCCGTCGCAGCAGCCTTGGCGACAAGCACAGAAAAATACGGGACATGCGGCAAGGCCAATCTTAGCAAGTCATTGGGGCTGGCATGAAAATAGGTATATATATATAAGTCCACGTTTTAGTTGTTCTTCATAAGAACATAAATATGAGATAAACCTAGCGTTTTTTGGAAACAAGAAACATGTTAAACTGGATTGATAGCAAGTATATTTCTTATTTAAACCGAAGCATCAATCGATCACCTCATCGAAACGATTTTCAACGAACTAGGATAGACCGAAAACTAAACTTGACATATTTTCCTTATTTCTTTAGAACTTACGTAAACTATTTTTTCCTAACGAGCCATTTGAGCCAATTGGAATATGAAATTATTAACTTATAAACTTTGAAAGGATATAACCCTAGTGCAGTATTCTGGTAATGATTCGTCAATACATAGAAGTGAAATCGCTTATTACATCAGGACAAGGACACGAATAGGTGTAAGTTACAAAGAGTTGTGTCGGTCGTAAATACTAATTCCATTGTGATGTCAATCGTCATAACGAAATATATGCGATGGTATTTATCTTCTAACACATTTCATCTGTGTGTGTCTGTCGTCTCTTATTTAAGAGTAATTTTTAAGTCCCGAGGTCGAAGGCCGAGTGATTTTACGCCCATGATAAATCAACGTAAAATGTTCCTAACTTTCAGTGACATCAAGACACCATATTTTGTTACGGTAAGAAACATCATTCTATGACAGCACTCGTAGCCAGTATATAATCAGAAATGAAAGCCTGTATATTGGCCAAAAACGTATATTATTAAGACTGTATATGCTGATAGTGCTACTATGAATAAACGGCAATAACGGTGATATGCATAAAAAAAGATTTCAATTAGGATTATGAGATATCCATGTGAATTCTCTGGAACTTTGAATTTTAAAAACCAACCAATTTCATCGAATTACCTGGCGCACATGTTGAGTACATATCAAATCCGGTCTCCTCTGTATAGTTGTTGGCGATAGAGAGTGGAATGGTGTAGGCAACACATTCTCTGGTAGTTTCGCTGTACCCAAAAGACTTGATGCTCGGAAACAGATGACACCTGGCGGCACATTCTGCTCGATATAAATCAGTCTCTGTCCACAGCACACCTGATGTTAACCGTCTGTTCGTGAAGCCAGAGTCTCTATCAACCAGGCACAGCTCACAAATATTGGTGTCAAGAAACCCACAGTGCACTCGAATTATGTTACCGATAATTAAGAGATTTAGAATCTGGCACATTTTGAAATATATCATTATTTGACGAGATTCTTGCAGAAAGAACAGTAGCTTTGACTTATCTGTGGGTGTCTACAATTCATCACATAAACAGCGCCATATATAAGGAACGTCCATCGAACAAATTAACCAATGACAATGCGTCTTTTACAAAATGAATCCTCTATCGTGGGATTAGCTCTTTGCAAACAGACACACCAGCATTCAGTCGTTTTAATCAGTAGTTAAGAAAAGAATTACTGAAACGCTTAGATAACATTCTTAATGATTTCCCAAGACATCGTTTTCAATCTTCCCAACGTCAAGGCCGAAACAAAAAGATTTCAAACTCTTCTATGTCCATACATTTCGAGTCTATCTCTATACATTTTTACCTTGCCGTGGGAAGATGTCTTTTCAGAAGGGAACTATTTCCACCCGATTCGAATTCTTAAGTAGCGTTTTGGTTTTTCATCACACTATGAATTTAAAATGTTAATAAGGTACATAGAATAATTTCTATCTTTTCAGCTATGGATGCAATTGTAGTCATAGCTAGTGTACTATATTTGGTTCCCGAAAGTAAGGGATTAAGAATCAGTCTTACCAAGACCTTTATGGTAAATGACATTAAAATTTAGGTTTGGGGCTCTAGTCCATCGTGAAATACAACATTATGTGACAAGAGACTATCAGATATTAATGGGCCTGTGACTTAACTGTGGGCGTCTTCAATACATCATTTTAATAGTTTGTTTAAGCAAGGTAACGTTCAAATAATAAACGCTTATTACCGGTATGTACAACATGGAATAATATTCATAAATGATATTTTGGATGAACATGGAGATTTGCAAGATTTCGAAACTTTTCCCCTTCCAACACGTGTGAAACACATTTTTTAAAATAGGCAGGTATAATAAAATCAATTGAAAAATAAATCTTGAACTATCAAATATACGTAATGACCAAATCTGACCCTGCCATACTTCATAGCAGACAAAGGTTTCAGGTTGTCTACGATGTCCTAAACACTATACCATTGTGAAGAGTCTTTAATATAGAATTAAATGGGAAACTGATCTAAATAACTCGAATGGGAAAAAGAACTTGAATGAAATATATTATAGAGCCTTTTCATCACACCTTGGTACAAAGCAAATTTGGTTTCAATGTTCAATAATACATAGAATTCTCCCATTTATTGGTCTCCTAATTAAAATGAAATTGAAAGACACAGAAAAGGTGCCTTTTGCAAAGCTTCTGCAGAAACTATATTGCATATATTCTATGATTGTCCGTGAACATTAAAAGGGAAAGACAAACGATATAGACAGAACAAAACACTGATTCAAAATTAAACCTAAACCGCATTACATGTATATATCTCGGATATCTTGAAAGACAAATATGTTTTAAACCTTATAATAATAATATATACATATCGAAAATAACATCTTTAGCGCTTTTTAGTTTCATAAAACAAGAATGTCTATGAAATTGATAAATTCATCTGTGCAGTGCAATTATTCTGAATTCATGAAATTCTGGTCGGTATGCCATGATCATTTTGAAGACTTAGACTCACTGCAACTTCCAAGTTTGTATAATATGCCAGGTAAAGACGTACTATAAATCTTTTCTCATTTTGACGTACTATAAGTCATTTACTATTCCTGAAGTTTGTCTGTAACAATGCTTGTATTGGTTTATTTTCAAAGTGTATGTATGAATGAAATATGTTATATCTGTCCATGTATGGATAAATGGATAAATAATAGCGAGCGAAAATAACAAAACTCAGGCTAATATGATCCATTTTATGGCTTTCATGAGCGATTTTAGCATTATTCTGATCTAATTTTGTCCCGATTACACTCGCGTGCTCAGGTCATTTAACGTAATGTGAGTAATTGTCAACAAGACGCAAAAACATTTTGAAACACTAATTTAATAGAGGTTGTGCTTTGTGTATTCTTCTTGTGACCGATTTTTTCTTGACCCTTAAAGAACTTATTCACGTCGTACTTTCATGCAAAATCATGAAATTCGGCGGCCAGATTAGAGAGTTATCTGCCCTTAAAATTCTTCAAGAAGGTCGCTGTGGAAAAGGTATTGCCAACTCGATAATTATGGCATATACTTGTTGAAGGGAAATCCTTCAGCTATGGAATTTGTGAATATCAGCTCTCGTGAGCAGACATTAGATGTGAAGTGATTCCTCAAACGTGCATGGAGTCGGACATTTCTAAAAAGTGCAAAAAATCAGGTTGTCGCTGAAACAACGTGACCAACGACTTCGTAATGATTTACTTTTATGCGTGATTTTTTATTGTGCATCATTCAAAACAAGTTGCAAGTATTTAAGTGCATGTTGAAAAAAGACCATGTTATTTTCCGAACTTTAAATCTTCAACTTATTGGGTCATAAGCTGCATGTCACTTCACCTCAGTATCATCTACCAACATTGCATGTTTAACTGTTAGGGCTGTAGCGGGTTTGACTTAATCGTTTTAAGATCCATGGAAAAATAACAACAAAAAACCACAAACTACACGCCAATAGCACTAAGGATTCAGCCTGATGGAGATGGCTTAAACCCTTGAATTAGTTACTTAGCATAAATATGGTAGGATTAAAAATTAACAATTTGAAAAAATGTCAATTCGCCTTTCTCATTTTCTATCATCGCATTTAAACAAGTAGAAACTTACATTCATGAAACAAATTAATTTCTTTTAGGACATGCTCGGCTGCATCTGAGTTGTAATTACGCCAACGTTTGCTATTACTTGTTAACTTATTGTTAACTGTTAATTGTTCAGTGTGATTAACTATTCAGAGTACCTGATAACCAATCCTGCGAGGATTTCAGCATGTTGCCGTTCCCACAAGAAGCGTTCAAGAAGCAAACACAGACATTGTTACATTGTTACAATCCAACGGAACGTATCAAAATGATTCTATACCAACTTTTACTCCCCATTTACTGTTCAGTGAATTCCTACAATGAGATGTCACGCTTCGTCTCAAGAGAATGTCCCTTTCTAATTACCGGTGTCTGTTCTTATTGCTTGCAAAAATACAACAAAACAGTATATCGACCCTAGTGACGTATGTGTAATCGCAGATGACTATTGACTTGTCTACATGTCGAGACTGGGAGATATACTAATGTACCGCTAGCAAATAGAGTGTGTTTTAACTGATCAGAGCGTTGAGGATGAATGCCATGTGATACTTCATTGCCCTTTTTATAATGATCTTAGAGAGGTTCTTTTATCCAAATGTAATAGTATCTGTGATAAATTTAACTCTTAATAGCGCATGTGCCAAAGTATCATTTATATTGTCTAACCCTTTTATTGTACCTATAACTGCCAAAACCTGCAATCGTATTTTACTAAGAAGAAAGTGTATTTTATGCAATTGATATTTTGAGGAAGAGCTTTTATATACTTTCTATTTTGTGCTGTATATAAATATTTGTATTAAGTCTCTCATAACCCTTAATGGGTGGCTCGTCAATATTATTATGTTTCTTGTATATTTTATGTATTTTATGAAATAATGCTCGAGGTGAGACCTTAATAAACAATCTGTCTGCCTGTCTTCCATGGTTATTGCAGTCATGCTTGACGTACCAGTCAATGGAAGTTTCTCTAGAATGCGCTGTCGATTGTAACGAGGCAACGATACTGACACAAGAACTCTATCCTAATTTTACCATTAGTTAAACATCGAATTACTTGAAACCAGTCGCTCTGACTTAAAGATTAGAAGTGGTTGCAGAGGCTGTGATTATTTTTTAATTGACCCTCAACGTAATTTCCCCGTCATTCGCTGCATAAGTTCAACTTGATGTTAACATTAAAGAATAGGAATATACAAATCTTGGTTATTAATCGATAATTTGTAAATATTTTTTTGTTTTATCATGAATATTTGTCCATAGTGGAATCAAATCCCTTTTCAAATCCAATTGTTAATTATGACATGAACTAGGATGTATCATGGGCCGGTGGCCTCGTTACTGAATAAACTCACTCCTCTCAATAATTATTAATTCACCGTTCCCTATTTAAACCTAAGACTCCCATGTGAGTGAGTGAGTTGTTGCTTAACGCCGCTTGGGCAATATTACAGCCATTAGCGGCGTGCGGACTCCCATGTAACAGTTTCCTACTGAGACCGGTCACACAAGTCACACGTCAATGATTTTCCAAAAGAGTTTGCCTATCTTATTATACTTGACAGTTTGGCATTTGCGTCTTTTAGGATCAGCTAGATCTCACTATCTTGTACGTTATATTTTATGTTATATTTGTGTATAAGTTAAAATTGATTGAAAACAAATCTTATATAATGCCAATATATTGGCCAACGAACCAATCATGTAAATGTTTTTAATGACGGGCGGATGAATGAGGATGATTGAAGGTAGTAGAGAGTTAAAGAAGAATAGAAAGATGTTGATATCAAACGACTATCACAAAGTAATTTTTCGACAATAAGCATGTTTCTTGGGTTTTGTCTAACCTCGTGACGCTGTTGTAGTATTGTTTCTGTTCCCATCTATTAGTAAAAAAATATTGAATTCCCTCTGTATCAGGTAAGTCGTTTACATAATGCTTCTATTCCACATGGACCAGGAATTTATCATAGCCTTGACAGTTCTTGTTTCATAAAAATTGTCGTCATGGATAGCAATCATAAGGTGTTTCTGAGCGAAGCAAGCCATGTGTGACTTTGTTGCACGTTTAAATAATTTCTTCCCCGACTCAATTGTTTTGTCTCTCAACATAATTGTTATAAAGACTTGGAAAACACAAAACGGAAATAGATTGTCATTGAGAAGGTTTTCTTCAATTATTCATTCCACAGACCATTTATGATTTACAAACCATTTCTTTGCTGAAAAAGACGACCCATGTGATTAGCCTTTGGCTAAATCAGCTACAAAGATAAAAAAAAAAAAAGTCAGAAGTAATATTTACATTTATTCACAAATGATATACATGGCAAACATGAACTTGACAGGAAGGGGACAACTGGCATATGTAAATGGATTTTACCAGATATAACATATAACTCATCATATTTATACAGAAATAAATAAAATAAATACCACTTTTCAAAATAATATTTAGGAAATTCAATGATATTTGGATCTCATGTTAAAGGCTTTTCATAAGGCAGTTTATCAAAATATATAAGACACGAATGGTTCAGGCATTAAATTATTAAAGATTAACAAAAATAAAATGGAATGGTAAGGACAGCATTACAATAAACTCCTGAATTCACATCCATGAAGACATAATTTCTAGTTTAACACTATTTGAAGGAGAGGGAGATTAGGCTCATGGCTTCCACGTGATAACTTTGACGGCAATTTCTGCAGCCTTAACCACTGCTGGGATCTCATCTTCGGTCCTTTTTCTTATCTGAAACAAAAAGCATTACGTAAAGTTTCATTGAACAGAATTTAACAAAGTATTATGCAACATGCAATCTGAACTAGCATGAAGTATGATTATGAATGTATGAATAACACATCATGCAATTCATTCATTATCTATATATATCATGGTAGATGCATGGGTTTAAATAAAGCTGAAGTGCACTATTCTACAAAGAACAAATACTTCAAATTAACTTTTTATGCTTTATGTATTAATATTCAAGGAATATTGGAGTGTTTAAATAGCAATATATTGATGACATATATCAATGTTCTTAGACTATGTTGCAATAAGAACATTGATTAGGTGTTTATTTACCAGATCAACGTGGTTCAGTAATATCTTTCTTCCTTCTGGTGCTTCTGACAAACAGCTCAGAGCCTGCAGAGAAACACAAGATCAGCATGGGTTTGGTTTCTTAACCTGATTGAGGAAGTGCCTCAGAGATTTTATGAGAGCTTCTGATTTAATAGTTTTGACAACATTGACAGAAATAAATAGCTTGTGCTTTTTTCATTTTGAATCAATTAATTAGATATCCTGTCTGAAAAATGTTACCTGGCTGAGATTTATTTCAAAATTGGCTACTTTCATTTACAAATCTATTTTCATTTACTGATCTTCTAGAATTCTTCCACATGATTAAAATTTATTATTAAACTGCAGTACATTAGGGCACCAACTACAGATAAACAATATAACTTATCATACTAATTTTGGGACAATGGAATGATTGGTATTTTATCATATTTTGAATGAAATGATATATCAATATTCATAATATGCAAGATACATAAATAGTTCTACATACTGTAAAATCATTTATATTCACGGGGTGTTATTTTCGCGCAAACATGAAAAATGACTGATTCACTGGGTTTAATTTTCGCGCATATCGACTAAGCAATGGCAAAAATTTGGTGAGCAAAACTACATGCACCGTGTAGCAAAGATTACAGTGAAACTTGTAGTAATTAACTTAACAATATTTATTCAAAAAGTCAATGATCAAATTTTTTTAATTTATTGTCATTAAACGTCTTCAAAGTTTGAAGTGGTAACGACACCTGTCGCCAAGTTTTCCCGAGAGTAAACATTCGGAACGGTTTAGTTTGATCTTTAACTCCAAACAATAGTGTATGAATGATGTGACTTCTCGAGATCTCGTTCATAGAATTATCATACCGAACCGAAAATATACGCACCCAATCGAAGCTCTAGCGTACCGCAATCAAAACATCAGGACACGCATATTGGCGATCAAGAGTGGATTCCGCCAGGCCGGATTATTGTGATGACTTACACAACAAACAACGTGCATATCGGCGTACGATGTACACACTTGTGAGAGCTCTAATTAGTGACTCGTCATTAATGAACAAACCAAACATTCCTGTGAGTAATAAAATGTGTCAACCAAATTATTTGTCTGTTATTGGTTTTTCTTCACGTTCATAACCATAATATTTCGCGATGTTTTATTATTCGCGCATTATGGCTTTGCGCGAAAAGCGCGAAAATTAACCCCCCCCCCCAAATATTATGATTATACAGTAGTTTTTACCTTGAGAGCGTTGAGCCTGACTTCACTGACTGGATCCTCCACCAGCTCCACCAGGGGTGTGATGGCCTTGTCATTGATTGCTGTGTACTTGCCTTTCGTTGTTATTGTTATCCTGATATAGTAGGAAATGTTAATGGGCATTCTAAGTGGCAAGCATAAGAAAAGCAAGAATCTCTTGGTTCTGTGAAACTGCTAATAGGTCACATTGCACCTGATAAAGAAGTGATCACACAACCAGAAACTGTTAACAATATTGAACATATTATCCATAAATAAACATATTTCAAGTTTTAATGCAATCTGCAAATGTACATTCAAGCCCTAAAGGACAATGGACAAGGACATTTAAATAGTATATAATGTTTATATAACCGCATCATTAGAATAGCCACCTTAGTAAATCTAGCACAACTAAATCAGAGTACTACATTAGATTCAAGAGACATTGATTTACATTAGTGTTTGAGTATTCTGTTCTTCATACAAACAATACATGTATATCTAAATGATACATATATCACCTCATCACTGAGTTTTAAATTAGAAAAACAGCGGCAAGATGGTGCATTTCCTCGAAAGCAACTAAAATATCCCTTTAATTTTATGAAGAAACTGTCACAAAAGTATCCATGAAGCTCTTTAGAAGCTGCATAAGAAACAGACACATTAAATTTTGCTAATGTTCTAGGGACTTACGTCATGATTCCTCCGGCCGCATTTGCGCGAACGTCTGACGATTCATCCTTGAGCAGATTGATGAGTGCACTAACAGACCCGACCTCCACTGCTTTGTTCTTTCCATCAAGAGGGACACTGTTTACAGGCGGAACAGGAGGAGTTAGTTGAACAAGATGTTTATCACTCAAAAAGACACTAAGTGTTTCATAATGAAATTTCATTTTGCTCTGCTACGTGTATAAATGCTATATATGAACTTTTGAAAAAAGAAAAATATCACTTTGACTTTCAATATTGACTTACAATATTGACTCAATGAAAATAGAAATATTGTGAAGAAAAGGTTCAGATTCTGTTTGTCTAAATGATTATTGAGGCTGTACTTAACTACTAACAGCAATTGTGTCATGTGGCAGGCATAGATAATGAATCATTCTTCAATTTTGTCAGAAAGACTCGCGTAACTGTGTATATTTCTATCATTTTAATAAGGCAGATAGTATGAATTCCTCAACTCCACAATGAGCTATGTTTAAACACAGAAAGTTTAGAAAAAGTCATTGGACACACTTAATTCTGTACAAGTAGACATAAACAGAACTACTTATATTTTAGCAAATGGGTTACAAATAATAGTGTGTACCTGAGATCCATTATGTCTCTGGCTGCCTTGGCTCTGATGATAGGCGACTGGTGGGACAAAAGCTCAGTGAAAACCTCCATCGCCCCCGACTCCAGCGCCCTCCTCGTGTCCACCCGCATACAGAAGTGTAATGTGTCAAGGATCAGCTCCTGAAACACACATTCATTAGCATATCGTGATATTGTTTTTAAATAAACAAATGACACTTAAAATTATTAGTCATATAGATTATACTTTGTATGTAATTCAAAATACACTGATTCAAATAGCGTCAATGATTGAAATATATTGTATCTTGTTTGTATTTTGATAGCATCAATTGATTTCATAAAACTTTTGATTGCATATTAGGTTTTTTCATATAGTATACACAAATATATATAAATTTATTATACAAATATTATAATTACTTGACATAAAACATTTTAATTCAGATAGTGTTAAATATTGAAAGATATTTAGTATTTTATTAATATTTTAATAGTATAAATTGATCTTGTTTGTCTGGTTATTGCATACTGTTGTTTAGACACACATATTACTTTTGAAATTGTGAGAGATATATATATACATAATTTGTGTACGAAATAAAAAATACATTATGGTTAAAAAAATATCAAGCATTGAAAGATATTAATGTGTACTTTGTTTGTATTTTGAAAATATAAGTTGATTTTTTTAGGCTTAGGATTGATGTTAGATACACAAATGACACTTAAAATTGACAGATACATAAACTTACTTTGAACAAATTTGAAATATATTATGATAAAGGGATTGTTGAATACTGTAGTATATTTGTAATTTGAATTAATTAGTTGTTTCGTTAGTTTAAGGATTGCAAACCTTGATTTCATCCACTTCACTCTTTAGTTTCTCCACGAGGGTTCCCACAAGCTCACCTGTAACGATCCCTTCAGCACCTGTCAAACCAGGTAAAGAATTTGTTTTCATTGTTCAGCATTTCTTCTGTACATCTCAGGCTTTAAATTTCTGACTCAAGAAGGAATTTGTTACTTAGCTATGTGTATATGATGATATCAGCCCTATACTGACCCCTACTGAAAATTCTTACTTCAATAAAAAATAAATAAAAACAATCAACATTGACTAAGTTGATATCCGGGAGACTTAACATCCTCTTTTTCATAAAAGGGAACTTTCATATACAGTAGAACACGGATATAACAAACTCAGATATAGCGAACAATCCGATATAGCGAACAAATTTTTAAGTCCCGTCAACATGATCCAAGATGGTGGCCAAACGTGAATAACGACTTCAAACAACGGATATAGCGAACTGAATTCGTTGGTCCCTTGGAGTTTGTTATATCCGTGTTCTACTGTAATTTTCATGTCTGTCATCACATTAAAGATTCATTTGTCTCTTCAAGAGAAATCTATATTGGTTAAATCTATGAGGTGCTACAGCAAAAGTGAAAAAAATATTTTAATTATTACCTACCTGGTGGGGTTTCAGATATCATTTCAATGGCTTTGTGTGCATTTTTCCTGGCAATATCTTCCTTATCGTCAAATAAATTGGAAACTGGCAAAATGATGCCATACTCAAGGAATGCGTCTCGACCAACAGCATAACCTGTAACAAATAAACAGTTCATCACCAGGTATTTATAAGTGGATTTGAGGCAGTAACTTACTCAGATATAAATTTTAATTGTATTTTGTTTTGTAAAACTGAAAATTCTCGTTTAATGCTGAAGGTGTAAAATTCACAAATTAACTGATGTTTTAACAAAATGAGTATGTGACACATCTGTAATATAAACAACACATTTAACAAGGTAAAAAAAACTACAACTTAACCTTCTCACCTATTCATCATGGTTTGGCTTGGCACTAATTAGTCATTCTTATATTTAAGACAATGGGGAAACATCTTTACCTGCTATAACATACAGACATTCTGTTGACTTCTGCCTCACGCTGACATCTGGATCCGTTAACAACTTCTTTAAACTCTGGGATATACCTGCAAAATGAACATTTCTGTGACATATTTCCCAGTTATGTTTTTACACCAGGAAGAAAATTTCATAATTCAGAATAATCTGAAATATCCAAAAGAATGATGTTTGAAACCATATGCATGTTTGCTCAAGTAATACTTTAAACTTACTTTTCTGAAAAGAAATGATTTATCATGATATTGTCTTGGTAGTGCAGAGAGCATTATATTTTAATAACACATAGAATTAGAAATAACAAAATTGGCAACAAAAGCAATTTTTGACAAAATCATAGTAACATGTACATGTATACAGAATGAAAATGCTATGATCATTATTCCAATTATGAATTAATGATAATAATGGAGTAATGTCAAAGGAAAAATGACTTCGTAAACCAAAAAACATGCCTCTACACAAGTAAGCATTCATCTAAATCATCATATGTTCTCACCACAACGAAGTGCTTCAGCTATGTGTTCTGGGTCATGCAGATAATCACAGAGTGACATGACAGCTCGCTGGCGTACAAGTAAGGTCTCATCGTTCAGTTCACGATTCTGGAGAAATGGTAAAGTGTTATTAATTGTTTCTCTAATCAGCTTGAAGTGAGGTGATTAATAGTAATCATTTGGTCTTTCCACCAAAACTACTGTTTATGAACAGTTGGATAGTCAATGATGAGACATGTGCAAATGGAAAATTCATTGAAGGATTCACATGTGGTCAGTGTAACATTTGATTTGCTACACACACAAAAAAGAACCAAATCCAAAGATCAACAATTTCATAAAATATGAAGAAGATAGCAAAAGGTTTAGAAAAATTTGTAAAAATCTTGTTTCATGATAAAGATAGAACATAGTTGGGTACAATGTTCACATTATTTCACAGTAACCTATGTTGAATGTTATCAGATGATTTATCATTAAAGAAGTAACAATTTGGTGCTTTGTGTCCAAGCTTACCTGCTAAAAATGGTTGCTCGGTAAAATAAGACAAGGCACAAGTTTTGCAATTGCTTTTTTCAATTCTCGATATCAACTAAAATTACATTTGGTTTCTTTATGATTATAATACTTTATTGATTTCGTTCTAAAATACATTGCACAGACAAAAAACTGGTATTGTATGTCAAAAACTATATTCTCCCCTGATAGAATTAATTTTTTTAACAGCTGTTTAAGATAATTGTGCTGTTACTTCAAAACTCAACAATATGTAAATTGTACTAATTTTGATGAGAATATACATTTGTAATAAGACCCATGATAATAGGGACCTTCTTCATATATATATATGAGGGATAGGAAAGGTAATTACTAAAATGGATGGCAAACAATTTCTATAGTAACCCAATTTGGCATTCTTACAATGAATCTGATATCTAGTCTCTTGTAGCTGCAGAACTATAGCTATATAACCTCTTCTCAAAGTATCATTGAGTTTTAAAAAAGGCGACGTCATAGTATCAAAGAGTTTATTTTCAGGAAACAAATGCAGCTAGTAATCTTGATGTTTTAGCTGTACGTCAATGTTCTACAAACTCACGGAGTGTCCGTTTTCTGAATAATAGTAACAAATCTACGACATTGTGGAACAGAAAGTTGATAGAAAAATAAATGGTGAAGAAACACTTAAAAGTTCCAGTTTACGAACCATACATTCGTGATTTATAAACACTAAAAAGTAAACAGAAACATGAATTAAGTTAATACCAGTCTGGGCAAAGCTCTTGATCCGTAAGCAAGTGGTGTTCGCGTAACATCGATTTGAGGAGGATATTTTGCCGATATCACAGTAAGTGCCATTTTGTAAGTGGAATCATAGAATGAGCGTACAAGGCTAACTAATAATGATAAGCTGTTCCTATTTCCGCTTGTGTTGCTTGGCAACAAGCACAGCCTAAGCTATGGTAGCCGCATAATGTAGACAATACAGAAAACGCTTTTCTGCGAGGTAATAACATCTGGATTTTGTACCTGTTATAATCAATTGTTTTCCGTTATTTACAAGCTAATTATCCATTTTAGGAATGTTAATGAACCATTTTTAGAAAAATACGTAACGCGGCGTGGTCATGGTTGTTAGTTTGTGCCTCGGAATTGCAAATGGCGACTTTGGGAAGCGCGACTTTTAAATTGTTGTTCACAGCATTCATGAAAATGGTTTATTTCGTCCATTTCAGCTATAAAACAAGACCTCTACTGTTTTCGGGATAAACAACCTTTCTAAGGTACTTTATTTGTAATTCGAATGGTTTTGTTCCTATAACTTAGCAAAGATTAAAGAGCCACTCCATGGGCCCGGCTAACAGAGTCCCCTATGTATAGACTATTGACAGGGTACTTCACCCGCCATCTTCGAACTCTAGCGTGTAAAATGCTCTTTAAACGCAAATAAAACTAAAAGTATATCACGAAATGATCGGACATATATCCTTTGATACTCCGCCGCTAATCTTACCTTAATTTTTTTTTAATAATGCCTATTTCTGACTTAATTTTCGCGAAGCGAGCCTGGTTACATTTACCCCACCCGGAAGTTGTCAATGGCGGTCGACCAGTTACTTGTTTATGACGAGTTATTGTAAAATTAATGTCTTTAAAAAAATATTACCACTGAGTTAAGTTGACTTCTGACATTGTTGTTATCTCTCACGTGTAAAAAATGTCATGCGAACAAATTTTGAATTTCCCTCGCTTAATCAAGTGTTTATGGCATTCTACTAATCAACCAATGAGGTTCAAGAAGCGTGTTGGCTGCGGCCATGTCGGCAGCCATTGTTAACTTCCGGGTTAGGTAAATGTGACCTGACCGCTTCGCGAAAGAAAGATTAAAAGCAGGAATAAAACGATAAGTATGAAGGAAAGGTTAGCGACGGAGTATCTCTGGGAATGTGTTCTATTACTACATAATGCAATTTGAGTCGACAATAGCGTAAAATTAGATTTTTTAGATCGAAGATGGCGGGTGAAGTACCCTGTCAATAGTCTATACATAGGGGACTCTGTTAGCGGGGCCCATGAGCCACTCCGTGATTTTCATAACATATTATTTACCTTTGATACGAACCTTAATGTCATATGTGGTGATATAAAATCAAAACATTTTAACTTTTCATCTCCAAAAGACATATATGACAAATACTGGTTTTCCAAGAAAATATAAAAACATCCTCAAGAATGCACAGAGGTGTAAATATCACGTCCAGGGAGCACCTTTAGAATCCCTCACCAAATATACCTCTCGTGAAAAGAATGTTTTATTTCATTCGAGAACACTTTTCTTACCGGACATGCGCAGACGCCATTTGTCATTGAAGCGAGAGGTGTTAGACTTGACGCCATATTTACGTTTACCGTGACTTTTGCCAGTTTGGCGGTTTTGGAAATTTGAGCCCTTTGGGTACAAATTGTTTATCTTATTTCGCACTAGGCCCCATGCTAACATCGTATCTTGTGGTTAGTATTATTGTTCAGCGATCGTCACATTCATGATTTCAATAACTATTGTTAGTTTTTGTGTCAGTAGGCGAAGGTTTTCTTCGATTTCGACAACACACTGTTTTTTTCCGGGAGTCTGATTGACGCTTTGCAAAGCCATGGATACATTTCGACAATGTTATTTAACCCTTGGATCCCCTCTTAGATGATTCATTTAACAGAGGTTAAATAGTAATGTCATTTTAGGTTGATGTCAATCATTTTCGTTAGTTGTTAAAAATCTAATGTGACCAATATAGGCAGCATCATAAACGGGAAATTACAAAAACATACATCGTGTCATATGTTTCCATGGTATTAAGCAAACAACAGCTATAGACGCAAGCGTGTGTACCTGTAGACAATCAACAAATGCTATATAAACTGTTCAAACACCTACCTCGTTATCATTTAATGTCAATAAACCATTGTTTCTCTCCAACTGATTCTCGTTGCCGATGGCAGACGGTAAGCTGCCATTTTGGACACGCTCAAGTGACGTCATAGGTTTCCGTGGTATTTCCCCATTGTTTCTCTCCAACTGATTCTCGTCGCCAATGGCAGACGGTAAGCTGCCATTTTGGACACGCTCAAGTGACGTCATAGGTTTCCGTGGTATTTTCCCGAGGTCAAAGTACGGAAACACAGCCCATGTCAGAAACTCACAACCCGATGATTTCCACTGGCAAAATGACATTGAAGATTTCAGGTGATCAAATTATGATGAATTGTTACAAAATCTGTATTGTCAACAAACTAACTTATAAAAACAGTTTTCTGAGTCATTTTAAAGATTTTTACAGTTCAAACTCTACAAGAATTGTTCAAAATTAATCCAATTTAGATATTTACATGATATATTTTGATAATGAAAATTGAGGTACATTATTCTTCTTGATGGCATGGGCAGTGGAATTCATCGTGACGGCGCAGGAATGTTGAAGTGCAACAATACTTTAGATGTACCCAGTGACCACAATCACGAAACATGCACTGTTCCCACTTAGTGAACTCCAGATGTGGATAGCGGCGCAATTCGTCGGGCTGAAACTTGCCACAAACACAACACTTGTCATCCTCAGTCTCGCTCATGTCAGAATCACTACTGGCTGATATCAATAGCCTGTCTATTCCCGATGGTCCAGGCTTCGGTGATGTACGAATATGACCAAATGTAGATGTAGAAGTAGGAGATGGACGTGAAGATGCATGTGTCAGTTTTCCGGCAGTAGATTTAGTTTTCTTGTGACTGAGTTTTACGGTCATTGCTTTCTCCTTCTGCTTTGATTTCTGCTTTTTCTACAACTTGTGTTGAAATAGCAGGCTCAGTGATGGCTTGTCCCCCAACAATTTTGTGAATAGAACATCTTGGCTTAGATTGTTTGATGGTGACGATCAGCAGGTGATCATTGAAGAAATTATTGCTGGTACCGGCGACATCTGATTTTTCTGATGGCTTTTCGTTCTGTTCTTTCGCAAAGGTTGATGGCTTCAAGAAGGACCGATCAATAGCTGTGGGATCAAACGGAAATATGCCACATTTCCTGAACGCACTCTGCAAGTTGTTAGAAGATAACGAAAGTTCATACGACTTGCATGCAAGTGCGCAAATGCTGTATCGGTTGACAGTACCCGAATTCGAGCGTTGCCATTTCCTGCATTCTGCGCACAAAAGATTGTCACGCATTCGAGCTCCAGGAAAAATTAAAAAAGGTGGTATCTTCTGGCCAAGGGCGTTACCACATCCCAAAACCGTAACTGTAGATGATTTTTCTGGACAAATCTCAAGAGGTACCTCGGTGGACGATCCAACAACTTGAGGAGCAGCATGTGTTAGGTTTATCCCCTTCTCGTCGACGTTGTATATAAGCTCAAGGCTGGACTTGAGCTGATACTTGTCAAGTACCTCTTCTAGCTGTGAGAAATACCGCTCAACACTCTCCGATGTCACCGTCGCGCGTAGCTGTGTGAGGGTCCGGGGACGTCTCAGTTTGAGATCAGGCCATCTTCCCATAAAAGAATAAAACCACTGCAGTGACAATGAACTGTCTTGCTTGGTTCGCTTGTTCAAAGTGATTGTTCAAAGTGATTGCGTACTCGGTTCCAAGGGATATAACCTAGGCTCTTGTATAGCCGTAACCAATAGATGCCATGAGTTTTATGTGGCTGGCAAGACAAGCTTCTTCTTCCTGGCTAAGAAGTGGACCAGGGCCAGAAGACAAGCAATCTGGTGATGTGATTCCCTTAGTGCGATCCCTTAACGTCTGTTCAGGGACAGAATACATCTTTGCTGCCTTATAAACGGAACATCCCTTTTCTACAACTTGAATGTAGGCATTCTTCAATTGAGTTGGACTGTAAGGTTGATATTGCCTTTTACGTCGCGCAGGAACATCCTGCAAGAGTAAAAATTCGACTTAAGCGATTACCCTTTTGGGCTTCCATACTTTTAAAAATCGAGCAGGGATTCCCCGCCAAGATCACGTGATTTATTTAAGTGTTTACGTCAGCTAGCAGACGAACTAAGTTTGCAAAACTTTTATAGTGTATAAATTAATAAAAACGGTGAGAAAGATCGCGGGGAAAAGTGAATTACGTTCTACACTGAAAATTACTTTAGTTACCATATATACAAGACTGTACTTACGCAGATTGACGAAATTCTAAACATTTCTGCTCAGAGCCAAGAAGACAGAATGCAGAAAGTAAACAATCGCTAGGTGGCGCATTTTGATGCACAGCTCGCGAAAAAACCACGGAAACATATGACGGCACGGTAATAACTGCCCTCCTCGCTGTTTTAGATAAGTCTCCAAAATTACGTTTGACGCGCGCCACTGTCCGGTTTTCGATCATAATTGTGATGTTCTACCTTCATATTGGCACTGTAAAAAACCAATAAGCTTTAAAATGTGTCTTTTTGGTAACAGTCGATACTTCGCGATCAAATTATACCATTGATTAAGTTTGGATATATGACTCCAACAACTCACGGAGTGGCTCTTTAATCTTGCACCCAAATTTCTTACTTTTTCGTCTTGATGTTTTTTTAAGTTATAATTTAAGTTTTAATGTCAACTAAATGATAAGCAAGCCAATCCTGTAGAAATGATCATACCAATAAACATCAAAATTTAATCTACTACTCAAATAATTTGGAGGAGGATTTTTATCATATTAGACTGTAAAATGAATATAAAAAGTGAGTATCAAAACAATTTGGTAAAATTGATTCATATCAAAATGTTAGTTTTTTTATATATTTTCAACTATAAACAATAAAATGTCTCTCCGTATATATTTTTACAAATATTTTCAGATATTTGGATGGGACGACACGACAAAAAATCATCATATGCAAGAAGCTCCTCATCTCCAAGTGAAGAAAAGAGAAAAATCAGGCAATCAATACTCAATTGTAAGTAAACTATAATATGGTTAAGCTATGGCTAAGGTTGAGGTTAGCAGTCATAAAAAAAAAGTCTAAATAAAAACTAAAGCATGCATTCATATTGCCCTAAGTGTGAGGTCAACCTTGTTAAATCAGTGACTGTGTTTCAACGAACATAATTATAAAATGCATTATTTCATCACCCTCTGATAGACCTGATTAATAATCTCACAAACAGTCTAAAAACAGTATTTCAGAAACACTTCAAGGCAGAACAGAATGCAGTGAGTTCAAATCAAGAGGGCAAAGAAAACACTGCAAAGAGGCAACCACAATCTCCTAGTTCCAGCTCTGATTCCATTGATAGTGATCCAAGAATGGGCAGTCAGGATGAAATACTCAGACGCAAGAGGAGAAGAAAAACAAAGGCAGAAAGAAACAAAACAAGATCAAAGTCAGCTTCATGTCAGGTACTCATACCACTATTGATAATAATAATGACAAGTGTTTCCCCTGGCATATTGACTCATCATGTCTGAAGGCTTTCCAAAATACAACATTTAGATTTTTTCAGGTACATTAAATCTTATTATTGAATAAAACATTTATATAGCACCTTGATATCACCATTGACACTATTAATATCAAGGTTACCCTATTATCATGGCAAAATTATTTCAGTCTCCAGTGCTGACAGAGAAAAATAATCCTCTCTTCATAAAATATTGCCCATTTGGTTTGTACTTTTATTTATGAACAGCTGGATATTCAATCAATAATAATATATGATAAAATATCAAGATATATGCACGGAAAATGTATTGAAGGTTTCACATGTGTTGAATGTAACTTCCAATTTCCTACAAAATACCAATTTGTTGACACAGGGTCCAAGCTTAGCCGATGGAAATGGTTACTCGGTAAAACTAAGACAAGCTTAGTTAATATTGTCACGCAGTTTATTAACGTTGACATATAAAACAAATCCTTATTGGTCAATAGTTATTGGATGAATAGTTCTTACATGAAAACAGGCTACTAAACCTTTGTTTCACCAAATTATCTTTTCAGGCCACAGAGGAGAAAGCTGATGTGAACAGGCACCTAAAAACTGCACACTCTGTGTCATATGTAAGCACCCAGTTCATTATGTTTTGTAGTCATGTTGTTCAGATTATTTTAGTTTTCTACAGATATTCAAAAGCTACAATCTGATTTTTATCTAAATGATATATATATTTTATTGTTGGATATAGTCGGCCTCTGTCCATCTATCTGTCCTTCCGTCCGTAATGAACTTGTTTCTGGAGCAGACTCATTAAATTAAGACTATTCAGAGATAGCTATGTTTGCGGAGCAGAACTCTAAAACCGCTCATCAGATCTATCTAAAACTTCATTGCAAAAGTATTACTCACCATTTTCTCCCTACAGAGGTAGATCCGTCATTAATTCCTATACAACCTCTGTTCTAATACCACTCTTCTGGAGCTTCCAAGAGATTCCCCTAGTGGCAAAATATTTCAATCTATACTACCTTGCAATATTTCAGCCAATGAAAACACTACATGCATGGATAACAAATTTGTTGTCACACAGGCCTATGCCATGATGCAATCGCTAAATAAGGCAAATGTACAACTAAATTTGATTGCATCCAATCAGATGTCTACATTGCTAGACTGAGAAACCCTTGTATAAACAGAAGTTGTATAGGAATTTCTGAAAATTTCAAATTTTTTTCATTTCCATGAAAATGTGCTGAATTTGTTCTAGATCTGTACACGGATAGTTTCATTTCCAGAGCAAAACTTCAATTTTAAGGAAAATATTGTTCTGTTTCCATAGTCACAACCAGAAATTGGACCCTATACAGGAAAAGTTTCATTCCTGGGGGAGGGATTGGATCTATCTTCTTCTGAAGACTCTTATTGTTCAAGTTTCTTGTTGCTAATCAAGAAATCAGTATAGAAATATTTAATGTTGGTTTCTGTTATATTTTGGATGTTATGAATGGCATTCCTATATGTATGAAGCTGTTTCGAACAATATTACTGGAACAAACCCAGAATTAGTTGTTTTGATAAAGCTGTGTATCATAAACGTTCAACCTTTAAATGATATTTTGATTATGAATGAAAGCTTTAGTTCAAATGCTGAGCAGTATCTGTTATTATTGCAGCCTCTACGCTCCAAGGGACAACCAAGAGATGATTCTCACAATGCAATTACCCAAAATCGTTTGACTGTGAGTGATATTATCAGTCTTTCCAAAATAAACACTACTTTTTTTTAACCCTACACAGAATAGCTTCATGAAATAATCAAACAGAGAGTATATCATCAATATACGAAAGTCTTTTTATACTCCTACCTGCAAAATAGTGGGTTATAAATACCTGCTAAAATTCTGTCCGTCCATCCTTCAGTCTGTCTGAACATTCTAAATCATTGTATCTCTCCTATTTTCTAGATCTAATCTAATCTTAAATGCATTTTTATGTTTGAAATAGTGTACATCTCCCAGAGCATTTGTCAGAATTTCTTGATATTCAATATATATGCATTCAGTAGATTACATAAGTATACATATAGAGGACATTGATCATTTTATCTCTTTATTTGAATGTTTTTTGCACATTTCCTATTTTTCTACCTTCATGATCTTTAACAATTATCATCAGAGATTCTATGTATCAAAAACTTTTATTCATTAGATTATTCAATAGCACTTTTTCAAGGAATTTTTCATTATTGACCTAATGATGCCCACTTTTCAAAACATTGCACTGCATAGATTTTTTTGAGTTATTCATTGAATATATTTCATAGATGGTCTATTTATGGCTTTTAAAGACATCAATGACTTATGAATCTAGTTGTTAATAACAGTGAATTGTTTGGATGCAATACAGATCTCCAACATTTCTTTAAATATGCTCTTAAAATCCTTAACTGCAATCAAGAAAGATTTTAGTGTCACATCTCATGTTTTTGTCACTTCATTATTTTGAGATCCAATCGATATTTTCATTCCTATTAACCATTCAGATGAGAAGTTGTAAAATATCTATGATTATATTGCTCAAATTGCAAATCTTTACTTCAGATGCTACCATGATTCACAAACTCAAGGGGTAATGTCAGATCTGCTTGCTTTTGTCTTGTTAATCAATTAAATATTCTACCTGACCAACTGCTTGGAAATCTTAAGAAGAATCTGTATTTGCAATGATGTCTCTGCAAATGTGTGGTTTTAATTGGGAAGTAATTGAATGCAATGTTTATTTGTATCACCTTAATTTGATTTATAAATGTGTCCAATAATATTGATTCATGAATTGCTTCAGAAGAGACTGGGACTGTTTAACAAAAGTAAGAAGTCTGGAACAGCACTGAGAGGTTGGTGGATAATTGTAATGTTTCGTTTCGTCTTTTTAATATTCCGTCAAACACACTAACCGAGTCACAGAGTTATCTCGCTTCAATAGTAAACAGTTTAATGGCCGCATGGCATTTTTCGTAAGGACAGGGATTCCATCCCACAACAAACTAAATAGATCACCAAAGTGTATGTATTTTAGGCACAAACATTATCACATTACTTAGATTTTATTTATGTATCAGTTTTAACATGTCAGTTTCTAAAAGGTGTTTTTTGTTACAAAATTTGCAACCACGTGTATTCTCGTTCCCGCGCAGTACAGCGTAGGTGACCTGAAATAGTTTATACTTTTTTAAAGTAAAGTTTGTATAAGTACTGTTTATTATAATAGTGATTGCATTGTTTTGAATATCAGCAATAACGTTTCATACATTTACACTGTAATTATAACTAGTAGAAAAAGGTTTCATAAAGCCTTCATGTTCAAGTTTTCAAATTGAAGCATTCGTAAAATATACAATATTGCTTCCATGTAATTCCAGTTTTTGGTGTATTAAATTGGAGATAAAGAACCTACATTTAAGATTGTAAAAGGATAATATCTTTCTAAACTGTATTTTCACTGGAACGTTTTGTTTGTTTCAGTCTTTTACGTAGTTGCACTAGTTGCAGTAGTTGCAGTGTAACCTCACGGATTGGAATAAAGTTTATGCCAACATAAACTTCTTTCGTCTGTACAATAATTTCTTCATCATTTTTTTCACTTGAAAGGGAAGAAATGTATTAAGCTGTTTGAGTGGCATTCTAGAAGTTGCCGGTATATGGACAACAAGGAATTTTATGGATAATTACCATAAATTACCAGTACAATAAAGAAGTTGATTATCCATAAAATTCCTTGTTGTCCTTAAGAAATGTATGGAATAGATACTTACCGAAACAAGACAGTCTGATTAAAATCGACAGTGTTCTGAGGAATAAAAGTTTAAAAATATTGACTCTACCAAGATTCGAACTCTATCTGTCTAGGTTATCTGTCTACAGTAGGCTGCGGTCAGACCGATGTGGAGAGGATAACCTAGACAGATAGAGTTTGAATCTCGGTAGAGTCAATATTTTGAAACTTTTATTCCTCGGAACACGGTCGATTTTAATCAGACTGCAAAACAAGACAGTGAAGTTGTGGTTACTTTTGCAATAACTTTTAATCCTGTTCTGCATTCTCCAGGGCCGATAGTTTTGACAGAGTCTCTTAGGAAGGAGACTGAAGAGGACTTAAAAAAAATACTGAATGTAAACGATGAAAGGAGAGAAGTTGCCATGGAAACTGATCATGAATCAATGGGCAGGACGAGGTAGTATATGGTCTTATGCCTTCAAGAATAATACATTTTGTCATACACTTTTATCTTTGCATGAACCTCCATTACTTTCTTCTGAATATCAAATGAAGTATTGAACCTATCAGTTGAATTTTTTTTTGCTAATTCTTTAACTGAAAAGTGTCATGAAAATTTCATATCTTGATGATAGCTTTTCTTAATCATTTATTGAAGGTCTATCAAAATAAATATGTAAAATAGAAACATGTGATCATGCTTCAGCTACAATAGAACTTGTATTTTAGTTTTATTAACTGGCAAATTATTTATTTCCAGCAATCCATCCAGTTCCTTGTCTCATCATTTGCCAGCTGTTTTGTATGAACCTCAAGCTAGAGTCAAGATGACCCCAACAAATCTAGCTAAACCATCTTATTCTCAATCTTTGAGGTAAAGCTTTAAAAGACAAGGATTTCTTAGTGTCCTTTTGAAAAGAGTTTGTATTTTTCATTTTCATTATTAGACCAATCATGTCGATCGATCAAAACCCCACACATGTTCCTGTCCTGATCAGTTTACTGTAAAGCTTGATGAAATTATTATTGTTTTTATCAAAATTGGAAAATAATTTCTCACATATGATTACTATATACTATGTTATCTTTTCTATGTAAACCTTTTGTTTGAGTAAGATTCTATATCATTACTTTAGATATACAGACAATGTTATGGATGACAACTTCTTAATATATTTTTACAAACGTTTTTGGGCTACTTCTTGCCCCTTCATCAGGTGGATAATGTTCATCCACTTGATGAAGAGGCAAGAAGTAGCCCAGAAACGTTTGTGAAAAATTAATAACGAAGTTGTCATCCATAACATTGTCTGTATCACTACACCAACTTCTAAATGCCTTTGAAGAAATACTTAAGATATAGATATAACTACATTTTGTTTTACCTTTCAAGTTCATTGTCAAGAGAGATGTCTACATGCCCAAGTTCAGTAGAAGTAGATGAGTTTCCAGAGGTAAATATTGTAACGGAATTCAGTAAGTCAGTTCAACTTTATAACTGTTATCATGCTACTTCCGGGTTCAGCGTAAGTGACCTTGACCTCATCATAGATAGAATTCAACAAGATTGTGTTGATTCTAGATTTAAGTCTAAAATAATTGTCACTTTATCAACTGCTAGTATTTTGCTTCTAACGTGTAATCTGCATTGAATTATGCCTTTTCATACCTGAGATACATTGTCAATCCAACTTGTAAGCCTCTTTCATCTTTTATCTCTTTGCTGTACTTTTGCGTTCCGCCATTTTGGGTCGAGCTTATGACGTCAAGTTTGCGTATCACGTGACACGGTAAACCCTATAAATAGCGCTGCACAGCGGTAATTTTAGAATATCACAACCTGTAGGATCTTAAGGAAAGCTTTGTAAGGTAGGGATCCTTGATCACGTCATAATCGAATTTAAGGTTTAATTCCGATAAATTCCAATCTTGTAAATAATTCTTAAATGCTTGCTTAGAGGTCTGTTTTTCTATTCATATAGGATTTTTATTGCATTTAGAATAACCTAATTAATTTGTCTTTCTTGAATCCGGCGATTCCGATTCCGACGGATTCATTCTGTCATTAGGATTTCCGCTAGTCTTACTTTAGAATTAGTTCATCTGAAACTTAAGTAACATTACAAGTCCAAGCGAACAAGTACAGTATCAAGAACAGATTAAAGTCACAGATATCAATAATGTTTTTGAGTACAGTTTACTTGTTTAGAATTGTGCATTGATTCCTTGTGATTCCGACAGAGTTGATTCCGTCACTGCCGATAGTTTGTTGTTTGAGTTAGAAAGTAAGTTGTTTAAGTGAAGGAATAAGGAATCAGCATATTCCATCCGTTGTAGATTGATCTGAGAGTTATTATTCCATTAATTGTATTCCGGCAATTCCGATTCCGGCAGATCCGATTCCTTTGAATCCGGATCCGACGGATCCTACAAGATTTTAGTAATAGATGACTTAGTGATACAACATCAAGATCAAGTTTAAGTTTAGGTGTCATTTAATATAGCATTTATAGGGATCAAGTGCCCCTGCATTTTCATATACCTATAATAAGAGCACATGGTCTTTAGTGTGAAGATTACCTAGGGTTATACTTTGACAGGATAAACGTAGGTCAAATAATCCATCGGTTCCATGTGATAAGAAGGATAACCATTTAAACTCCAGTTATATTATTTCAATTCAGGCCTAGAATATTTATTCATGTAGTGTCCACTTGTTATATTGGGGTCACGCCCCCTTGTAGGAATCAGCTGGGAGGTCACCCTCCGATTCACTTCCTGGTCAGGGGTAGCCACTTCCGGGGCCTTGCTGACATGCTTACATTCCTCACTTCCGGGATAAGGTTTAGTTAATAGAACATTTGGTAGTCGACTATGGAGTTTTTTATTTGAAGCAATTCAATCATTCGTTATAAGCATTAGGTGTTTATCAATTTCTTTAATTAGATTCGTAGTGTGTGGTGAACTTTAACTTATTCTAATGTGGTAAGTATACAAAACCAAGCGTGCAACGAAAGTCAAGTGAACAGAAATCAAGATCAAGCAGAAGCAAGTTCCAGCACCAGACTGTCTCTACTTCGTTATTTCCTGAATAAAATTTATGATTATATTTTCTTGGTTGTGTCATCTCTCTGCATGTTTGTCTATAGTTTGCATGGTTTGATTCGAGTGGTACTGAACGTTGTGATATACTTTCACTGAACTTCGCCTTTCGCACCTGGTAATTATTCTTTGTCACATCGTTGTGACTGGTGGCAGCATTTTTTCATAACATCTTTACTGGTCCTTGGCCGCCTCCCGTTACAATATTCTTATCAATCTCAAAGATTCAATAAATGTTCTTGTTGTTTCTCAATGTCATGCAGTCAAAGGTTTGCATGGAAAAAAAGTATGAACAAGCTCTTGAAAAAAAAAACCTCTAAAGCTTTGTCTGAAATTTGCTTGACCTCTGAATTTCTCACTTGTCAATTGAACTATCTTTGGTTAACAGCTTTGTATCAAATCAATCATTTTAAAAGACAACAGGTCATTTTCAACTGATTTTATATCTTGAAATGGAAATAAATTTTTAAAGTTCAAAATAATTACCTTTAACTAATTATATCATTCAGCATTGTAACTTTACTTACATGTCTAAGTACCTTCAATACAGCCAAGAAAGGGTATTATCTTTTAGTTATTGTTTCTTCATGTAAGAGATTTAATTCAAATTTCAGGTTCCTCCAATGGAAGACATTGTGCAACAACTTGCAAACAAACTTGAAGATCATAAAATTTTCAAAGGAATAGGTAACATTTATTCTTCTCAAAAATATATAACATATACACTTAATTTGAGATGCTACACATAAAGTTAGAGCCATGGACTCGGCAGTATCTATAATTAAAAACTTAACAAGTCAAATAATAATGCATTGTCCATGTGTGTCCTTGTCTCTTTCATGGTTTGGACAGCCACAATACAAAAAAATAACAATCCACATTAGTCAAGGTATCTCCCCTCTCTCTCTTTCCTTTTCACATTCCACAGCTGTTCAATCGGTGCACTATGTACATACCTGTAAAACAATACCTGAGGCAGTACGTTTATACAGCTTTGATTAAATAACAACACTTCGTCTCAATGTCACCCCCATATTTGACAGGGGATCAAGAACAACCTCTCAATTCATAGATAGAAAAATAATATTCTGAAACAAATAACTTTCTATACCAACTGGTTTTCAACAACCGCTAACCTCAACTTTATCACTTCTCGATTTTCGTTCTAAGATTTTTCAACAAAATAAGAATTGTCAAACACCTTAAATTAGCCTTTCATTAAGACAGCGTAATTATCGGCTGTGAAAAACCCACCTGGGGTAGGGGCCATAAAATTCGCACGGGTCTGACGTAATAAACAGACTGTCCAGAGTGGCGCATCATTATTTCCACTGAAATACCGCCTTTAATAATTGTTTAATTACCATTGATGTGGACATCTTTTTTACACCAAACACTTAATAGTGTTACATCTAAAGATAAAGATTTTATACCAATAGCTGCAAGGTACCTTCCGACAAAATTTCAGCAGTACCTAAGGATAAGTGAAAATGTGAAAAGTTACAGACAATGCCATAAGCCCATGTGGTTTTAAAAGCCTGATGGGCTAAAATGTGAAATTACAAATCATTCATGGTTTGATTTTGGAAGTATCCTCACATGATTTCACTTTCATAATAAAATGCTTTGTGCAAATTTTATAATTGTTTCAGATTTAGCCAAAGATCTTTGTGATGACCTGAACAAAATTATGAAGCACAAGTAAGTACTCTCACTTACAGTAGAGAAATGAGAAACTGTAATATATACAATTATTAAAAGAAATCCTGCCATTTGATACTGTTTAAATATAGGTTTTATTCGTCTTTATTTAAGCTAATGAAATTTTATAACAATTTAACATCTTTAATCCTCAATCACTTGTAAAAAATAAAAATGTCAGGGTCAACAATATGATTCTGATAGAAAACAAAATATACCCTTCTAGAGGTATGTTTATCTTCAGTAACCACATCACAATTACTATATCAATAATCATCAACAAGTTCTGTCAGTTTTACATTTTCTAGTCTTGCAAATGTTTATATGAAATGTGTTAAAGATGAATTCAATGTTCCCTTATTCTTGTTCTCTAACATTTAAACAGCATTTCAAGAAACACTTTTGTCTTTGATGTCTACAGACAAAGATTAATTTAAAATAATACCACACAGGATTTTGAAAATAACATGAACCTAGTAGCCCATGGTTTTATTTATAAAAGAGTAGCTTTACTGGAAAAGAGTAATATTTGGTGGATATTCCTCTGTCAGGACATTTTGGTCTGACCAACTGCAAAAACACTATTCATCCAATTCTATTCAAACTTTGCACGTCTTCTATCCTTGTAAGCAGCTTTAAGTGTACGATCACAGATCAGGGATTGGGAAAGACACCTTTGACAATGGGCCCTTTTTAGAGATTTTAGTCATTTTCAGAATTTTGAATGGGTCATTCCCCTTAGTAGCAATGGTAAAATTTCAAATTTGAATGGGCCATTTTTTCATCCAATGTGCAAAATGGCCCATGGCCCCTGCCTTTCCCAATCCCTGCAGATATTGGCGCTATTTAAGTATTTCTAATGATGATGATTCAAAGAGACTGTATTATATAAACTGCATTGCAGTGCCCCTCGAGACTCAACTCCAGCCTCCATGAGAGTGGGCCGTGCCATACCAGCCTCCGCTACAAGCAGTGTGTGTCGCTCTCTCATTGATAGCTTCACTCCCATACACACTATTAGTAAGTAACTTCATTGAATAAACTGTTGTTGACATCAGAAAATAATGGATGAAATTTTATGACTTGATTTTTAATTATCAATTTAAACTGCCATTATCAGATGATTATTATGAGATTTCATCAAAAGGATCACATACATAACTATGTTAGGGTTTAATATACCCATTTAAAGCGGGGACATATATAGTAGTCATCCATTCAGTTGGTTTACTAAATAATATGTCAATCTGGGATTATTGAGCTTGTGAATTCTGCATGAAATGAAAATCTTAAACCTTATAATATACTTTCTTTATAAAACCAGGAAATTACAAATCATCCTCAGCAGAAAGATCCAAATCTGTCGGAATGAGTGTCACCCTTTCTGCAGAACGTCCTAGTGCATCCCAGGAGACAAGAGAGATTTACAAACAGGTGCCCTCTTTCCAGAGACAGTACTATTACACTCAGGCATCCTCAGCACATCCGGTCAGCTCTATCAAGGATCTTGTTGCTGTAGCTCACATGGAAAATATTGCTTCCAAGGTCAGGCAGAATACTCACGCTGAAAACCTGACTGCCATTGACATGCTCAAACGAAACGACAACTTATGTTTACAGAGAGAAATCAGCTGCACTGTATCAAATCCACACACTGCAAGGAATTTGCTTTCCATCCCAGGACATGAACAGTATTTTGACCCCATTAATCCTCCACCTGTGGACAGTTTGTCTCAATCAAACAAAGAAAACCTTCTGAATGTCATGCAGGTCGATTCTCAAAGTCATAGAAGCTACTCAAGTCAAGAAGGATTAACTAACTCCCAATCATCAGGTTTCCATTCTGTTATTGATTTGACAGCGCCACCGAACCTGAAGCAGGTTCTCAACAAGACTGATCTCTTACATGGCAACAATCCATCTGCTTTATCCAGACACAATGATACAGGTCACAATCATGAACCTCATCAGGTAGGTATAATAATACAACCCTTGTCAATGATTTAGCTATATATATTTCAGCATTCAACCAATAGAATCTTTTATTTTATGGCGCTTCAGTAATTATCATTATTTTCTGATGCATGTACTGGTGGCCACAGTGTATATTATGGAAATAAAGTTCCATAATAAACATGAGCGCCTCCACCTTTTTTAGCACTGGTAATTGACTGAATGAGTGATAAAATGATGGAACACTGTACATCAATACTATTTTCTCTTAATTTAAACATGGTTAGAAAACCCAATTAACATTGATAAAAATAAAGCATCCACATCAAGGGTAACCTTATGAATAAACTCTCCTTGAAATATTTTTCCTGTGGTTGTTAAAATGTCAAATCCACAATGTAAAGATTTTAATGTGTCCTGTATACATGTTATTGTTATATTACCAGCATTGTAATAATCTATTATAGGCATAGTCTTATCTGTTTATAAGAGTTGATTTTGATTGTTTTTCTAGGCTGTCCTCACCGAGTATCAGGAAACTACACAGTACATGCCGAGATTTCATGGTGACTTCTACAAGGATTCCCTGTGGTTTGAAAAAACAATTTTGTCTAGCATTGATCAGGTGTCAAACCCTTCACAGAACTCAAGAAGCAAAGAAAATGATCATGTAAGTCAAATTGTGTTTGTGTTCAATGAAGGAATTCAATTAAGATATTGGGGATGTAAGTATTTATTACTATACCAAAATATCTTTAACTGATTAGGGTCAAAGAATCCCTTTTATTTTTCTGATATAAAAAATTATATAATTGAAATTGATCTTTAATCTTCCAAACTTTAACTTACAAATTATGCTTATAATGTAAATAAAGTGTGACCATGCTGCCCTTATGAAATTGTAGATTATTTGATGAAATTAATGATAAGGAATATTACCTTACAGGCAAGTTCGATGGACATACTTGATTTCATTGACCAGAACAGCCAGGCATCTGTAGATATATTATCGGGTCATTCTAGAAATTTTTCACCAAAGTGGCAAGAACCAACTTATGTCCTGCCTCCCCAGACCATTTCTCCCGATTCTCCTCAGATGTTGCCACGGAGACTCTACTAGCAACGGATTTCTCTTCTTTTTAAGTTTAAGGTTCTTGACAGTCATGAATTGTTGTGATAAGATCCTTATTGTTTATATCATTGACAACACTACCAAAACACATTGTTAGCAGAAATGGTTTCTTTAAATTTTATCCAAGAATGCTGAAATGACTTCACATTAAGACTTTTACACAAAGAAGAATGGTGTCAAACGACTTGATAATGCGTTGTCATATATCCTATATTTTACCACCTTGACAAATTCAAGGATATCCCACTGCAAAACAAGGACGTTGCTAAATGACTTCTCTATAATGGGTTTTTTTGGGGGGTCTTTTTTGAGGATATGTGTCTCTTGAATATCATATATATGCATATATTAAATGAATGCTTAAAGGACTTATATCTCATGTATATTTCAAACATTTATGTATGCTGATAAGTTTGTAACTAGGTAACTATCTTCAAAACCACAAGAGCTGATGTGACAATTTCACGCCAGTCTTGTTCAGAAATGTCCTTATTTCCTCTGTTAACATTTGTAAGTATTGATATTACTGTGATACATTTGTGCCATACAAAATGTTTTTTTAGTCTAACTGCATTACTTTTGGTTGAATGTCTGATGTTGATGTTTGTTTCATTGTCTTCTTCATGCATTCTACTTGTACATATTATTGACATTTATGAGGTGTAAAATACACATAGATGTATGCTGTCTATTATGACTTGTATAATAGTTGTTAACAATTGTCATTCATATCTTACAAAAATTGTGTTGTAATGAATGATGAATAAACCCAAAGATTCAAGGATATAATGTAGTTTTTATTTTCAAATTTCAACATGATTTTGTAAAATGAATTATTTACATTAAAGATCCAAAATTGCAATTGGAGCAACTCGCTAGTAACACATACGACTTGTTACTTTGTAAGTGAAACTCTTATGAAGGTTTCACGAAGGATTAAAACTCTAACTGAAAAACTTCTTTTTTAACAAAGTTATTGAGTTCAAAATGTCGAGATGAAGAAATTGGGTATGTTGAAGAGAGTCCTGTTCTGACCACTGGCATTCCATATTTCCATGTCTTGTTTTCATTATATCCAATTTGTTTTTATTTAGTATATGAAACAAATGTTACAATGCTGTCAAGTTGAATGGTTTAAAGAAACCTTGGTATCCTATGAAAGCTGTGTCATCTATCTTAAGGCAAATCAGGAGGTTCCTCATCTGAGTCAAATTCACACTCCTCGTCTCTGATCCACTTCCCGTCCCAATCCTTTTTCCAGCCAGACCTACATAAAACAAACACAGGTCAGAGAAGGTTATAGGAAAATATATAAAAAAATAGAGCCATTGACTCTGTAGTTCATTTAGCTTCATATACACCATTATTAAAGGGACAACGGGATCACCGTAATCTGGAAGACAAATCTTTTATTTATTATCCTAATTAGCTGAGGAGTCTGTGTACAGGATTTCAGCTCTTTAGACCATTCCCTCATGGCAAAGAAGATGAAAATAGGTTTAGGGGCCTGAAAGTCACCAAATCTACCATTCAAAATCCCACATCCGTCAGCGTCAACACACTGTTGGTTACTCATTGCAATTTCTTTATTTGAAAAGCGATTCTTATTAAACTCATGGGATTACATTTACATATGTCACAAATTATTGATTTTCATATATATTTTACATACTTTAAAACACAAAACTTAAAAAGACAATTGCAAAACGCATTCAAAAACAGATTTTGAATCGATGATGGTGTGGATGGAGGGGGGATGTTTGCAAAAAACATATAAATGTCTCAGAAGCATGAGGTTAATAGTAATGAAAAATTAAAAAAACATAATTAATTATGAAGAACTATATACTATCAATTCACTTTAGCGGTTTAGAGCTAGACCTATTAAGTTTCTAAGAAGCAACAACATTTGAGGATTCATTTGACTACTAATCTTATGATCAACTACTAATTTTGATGTTTGCAATTATTATTTGTATCACTTTGGGGTTGGCATCTCTAATAAGACTATGGGAATAAAAAATCACATGTCAAATTTGACATCTGCAGATTTTCATTGGAGAAAACACTATTCCTTGATCTTCTTCTCTAAGAAAAACTTTAAAACATTGAGATAACCTATCTAGGTTATAATTAAATACCCCTTAATTATTTCTTAAAGCAAGTCATATCATAAAAAGATATAAAATCCTACCCAGCCATTTGCCAGTATTTGAGGGCAATTTCTTTCTTTTCAGGAGGTAAAGCCTTAGAGTTCTTGTTGCATTTGTTCCTAGTTGATCCAGGAACAGCTTCTGTCGATACTGAACTAGGGGAGGTAACTCCAGTTGATGCCACTGTTTGACTAGTAGGGGAGATAATTCTATTCTCTGGAAACACTGAACCCCCATGTGATTCCTGTAAACTTGACTCTGCACCTGAAAGATTCTCAGAAGGCATATGTGTCCTAATGTTTGTTGAGTTACTAGCTGCTTGACTGTCTAAAAGTGTTATCGTACTTGATTTTCTTTGGTATGGCTGAACTTGAAAATGACCGTCTGGTTTTTCAAATATTTTCTTCAGCTGTCTTGGATGTACATATTTGCCTTCATCCTGCATTTGAACTATATCTGCTGTCCTGTTTCCTGGCAACACACCAGTGGATGTGGTCTCAACTGACAGGTTGAGCTTAGGTTTGCGATCGTAGGGTTTCAGCTTCTTTTTAACTCTTGCATCATATGGTGTAGCCTTGTGCAGTAGCTTAATATTGGCCTCCCCCTGTAATAGAGTTACTTGATAGCAGAGCACGAATTACTAAATAAAATAAATGAACATAGAGATCTGGCCTCTTTCAAAGTGGAACACCAAAAACAAGAAAGTATCAGGATAACAAATTATTAAAAGAATATACAAGAAAAATTCTTCAGATTTTGAAAATGGTTCTGTACCTCACCAGGCTACATATGATTTATTTTACAAATGGTCACAGGGTCACCATATGAGCTGCCACAGGGTCACCAAACCCATTTATTTTAATCATCAGCTTAGGACTCTGTTCACATCATTTAGGCCTTCTAGGGCCTTTTCTTTCTTTTCTTAAAAGAGTTGATGAAAACAGGTATTATGGACATGGTCCCTGTGGCCCTGACTAGTTGACAGTTGAGGAATCTTTACACAAGGTTTTCAGTTTTCAAGGCCTTGCTTCTAGAGAAAAAGCGGTAAATTTGTAATTAGGGTACATGGCTAATCAATGTAAAAATCACTTAAAAGATACATAATTGTTGAGAGCAATTCATTTTGTTGTAAAACTTTATCATCTATTTTTTACACCCTTCATTTCCCATTAATGTGAATGCAGATAACAGAACTTACTATTTTGATATCACTGGATCCTGTTTTGATGGACTCTTCGTGCCTTCTTTTCTTTATCAATTCTTTCAGCTCAGACTTCTTCTGTTCATGTTGATACATACCTGGAAGAAAAAGGTTCATTTGTACATTTGTGTTTTTTTCAAAATCTTGCAGTGAACCCCCTTTAATATCAATTCAAACATTGCCTCCCCTCCAATCCATCTTCAGAAGGGGGAGGTTGGGGTCAGGTGGAAGTTGTCAGTCCATCTTATGATAAATAACAACTGTGCAATTGACAATCAAAGCCACAAAAAACACATACAATTTGTGATTTTAATTTTTATTTAATGTTTTTATTATCACACAATATATATCCAGTGATAGATATACAATGAATAAATATTTCAAGTAAAATATCTTGATCATACTTAGATTACAGCTCATTTACAAACTACTAATTTTTCTCTCTTGAAAACACATCTTCAAAGAACTATTCAATAACTGAAACAAAGGTTTCGAAATTTGGATAAAAATTACCAATGAATATTTTCAGTTTTGTTCAAGAATAAAAAATATTATTTTATTTCTTTTTCTATTTCCAAGTTAACTCTATCCCAGAATAATACCTTAAGCTTTTGTGTGGGCTGAACAATCCTTTTTATGAAAGATTGTTAAAATAATAAATGACGCAAAGTATGTAACATAAATTTTGTATGTGGTTTAAATGAGAGCCAAATGCTTTATGTTCCGAGTGTTTCTAAAGTTACATCTCTATCTCAAAAATGTCAAATTACAATGTTCTCTTTTTTAGTTGTATTAATAAAACAGCCTTATAAATGTTACAAAGTCGAAATTCTGCACCCCATTTCCATTCATATTAGTTTAATGAACTACTTCGCATAACAAACTTATATTTGCTATTGTGTCTGCTGTAAATAACTTTTTAAAAATTTTGTTGGAGGTAATTGCGCAATTGTCCGGTTTTCTACCTTAACCTTCTGATTGTCACTATGCTAACTGATAAGCATTAAATTGCTTATTCCAAAAACAACCACTACTTCTATTTCAGTTAACACCATTTGTGAAGTTTGACATATTTGACCTGAACAACATATATTCTGTGTCCCTTTAACCTCTGAAACATTCTATGTGTTAATGGAAAGTATGTTTTCATGCTGAATATTTGGGGGGTTTTTTCTGTAATTTGAGCACTCACTTGCTTGATGCTTCTTTCCTTTCCGATGAACAGCCAACATTTCCACGGTGTCAAAGACAGGGTTGTGAAAGCACACTGTGCAAGCAAATCTGTTGCAAAGGAATCATTTCACTAGGCTAAGTTTCAAAGAAAAATTTCATGTTTATTAATCAAAATAACTCTTTCAAAAAATAAAATAAATTATTATTCCTCTATTAAATTTGTAAGAATATCATTGTTCAGTTGACATCACGTGATTGAAAAATATATCTGTACACTGACCCCGGCTTTCAGTGAGGAGGTCAGTTTTGGACAGAAATTTGTGACACTGACCTGAGATATTGACTCGTCACGTGATTTGTCACATGATTGCATCTGTCACATGACGCATTGTCAAGTTTGTGTTAGTAAATGAGATATTTTGTTCAATCTATTAATTTGTTAATATCAGACACATGCATAACAAATCTAAGGAAAAACATTTTCGGTATAATAAAACGCTTAATTACTCATGGTGAGGTCATTATGTGAAATACAAGGACTCTCGAACCTGACTCCCGCTGCGGTTTGACCTGACCTCGGCCTGCGGCCTTGGTCAGGTCAGACCACCTCGGGAGTCAGGTCTCAAGTCCTTGTATTTCACATAATGACCTCACCTTGAGTAATTAAGTGTATAATATGACTCATCAAATATAACACATCATAAATATTCTTTCAAACATTAAGAGAATACATTACATTACTGTAGATATCGTAACAAATTTTACAGGATTTTTTCTTTGATTTATTCTGATTATTTTGTACCAAACCAAGGATCCTGTACAGCTATAAGCAACAAAGCTAAGTCATACCTAATGTAGATATCAAAATAAAAAGGCAAACTGTAACAGGTTTTAATCAACTAAATATTCTCTACCTTATTAGGTGTTATCTACTTGATTAGGGGGACAGGAATAGCAAAAGCTTTTGCATACAAAACAAGAAATCATCTTCATCAGTTATGTTTATTTTGTACTTGGATACCATGCTAATTTTCATAGCCAAATTGAAAAGAAAACAGATTATATACCTGCCATTGCTGAGTAGACTTGCCTCATCTTCTGGTATGTCTTCTGTAATGAGATCCCTTATTCTCCTTTGCTGAAATGTAACAAATCTATCAAATTTATTTTTTTCAAATGCATTGAGATGTCTTGTTCTTGTATGCATCTGAATTAGGGTGGCATTACATTTAATTTTATGTAATTAAATATAACAATTTAAATAATCAATTAGTCACATGGAATTATTTGAAAATTTTAAAATATTTGAAAAAAGTCTTTGAGCCTTTTATCATAAACTTATGTTTATTCTTATTTCAAGCATTACAAAACAAGAGAGCTAAAGATGAGAAGAATATCAACAGATAAGATCTTGTACTTATGAAAACACAAATTAATTCTTTTTAAAAAATCCACATATGTTCACTGGTTTAACTGTATCTTAAAAATCTTATGAAAAGCAAACGTTCAAAACTATCAGAGTTTAAGGATAGATTTAAAAAGTGATAAGAACTGATGTTGCACAGTCATTGAAAAGGACAATCCTATCAGGATTTTTTTGTGGAAATGAAATTCAAGGGGACATTTCCATTATTACAAGTATGTTTTTAGTACATGATGATAACATATCCAAGCTGAAACATGTTACTGATGGCAATATTTCGGCTTATAAGGATTTTACAATTAGATAAATTAAAGCACACATTCGTTAAGATGAAACAAGTATGAGAAACTATACGTAACATTTTTCACCGTCGCTTTGAGCGTAAAAAGGCCTTGCTACTGTAATACATTGGATTGTTAATTAGTCTTATCATAAATCATTTGTAATTATAACCATAATAATAATAATAATAATACTTTATTACTCCGAAAAGAATTAATTTTGTATCATTACCAAGCTTGAACATACAGGAAAGGCATTAATATTCTATTAAAGTCAAAGATCATTTAACAGACCGATGCTGAAAGGAATGAATGTATTTTTACCTTTATTGCTTTTATAACAGGGTAATAAATATCTTCTGCCTAAAGGAAGCTTTACAAACTCTGGTAATTTTCCCAGCAATTTGAATAACCTTTTTCCAAGCGAGAGTTGTTAACAATAGATAAGGAACCATACCAACATTGGAAAGAAACAATGACAAAAGAGGGATAGTACACGTTCAATTACATCAAAATATCGTAGCTTGCGCATGAAATGTAATCTTTGTTGACATTCTTTGAAAACTGCATTAGTATTAGCATTCCAATTGAATTCATTATCTATTATTGTGCCAAGGTAAATGTATATTCCATCCATAAATATAGTTTATTTTCATAATGTTGTAAAATTAGTGAATTTAGTACAGCGACAGTATACAGTAAGTCAATTTCCCACAAAAAAAGACTTGGCGAACAGTAACAAGCCTCTTTAAGTTACTTCATGAGGAAACATAAATTATATTTATGATTGAGAGTGTGAAACTCAACAAGATGCAAGATCCGGATATATCTGAATCTAATGAAAATGAAAATAAATTCAATGATTCAGAAAACATTGTCATATCAAAATTCGTCATCAAAAACTTCAGAGAAACCCGTCGTTTATTAAAACCTGCAGAGTTTCTAAGTCTGTATCATTCCTTCAACAAAATCCTTTTTGGTTTAGCCTATTTAAAATTATTTTTATCAATATTAATGTGTCACGACGTATTCACTTTTGGGTAGATTTTGAAAAGTAAAATCATTTCCAACAAACCCTCAAAGAATTCAAATAACTAATATCATTTGATTCCCGTTTGAATGACATTTTTTTCAAAAACGAAATCAAGAAAGTTTCCGTCTTTTGACTATAAGTGATGTGTGACATGGAATACTCCAATAACTTAAAAATAGAAAACCAATAGCTTACCTTGTTACAAACACCCTAAACCAATGAAATTTTTAGATGAAGGGAATTCCTTCAGCAAACCACGCGAGAAGTGTGCCACATTCACGATACATCCGGGCTGCCTGCGTTGAACTAATGCGCACACGAACAATTTGTGTCTAGTAGTCAGAACCCGGTAGGAATCTGCGATATTTTAGTGGCGTAAGTTTGGATGACATAGACTGAATGATTACAGAACTATATAGAGTAAAGAATGTTGATAGATGTTCATTTGTGGCACGCTTAGTTTTAGAAATATGTAGCCATAAAACCATTCTGAACAAATCTAACGTCCTTGGGCTTCCGTCGAAGTCTAATTTGGATAGGTCAAATAACTGGAAGTCCTCATCATTTGTGATTGGAAAATTGCCAAACGTCATATGTTCCATATGTAAACAAGTGGACACGATAAAGATATTTTTGTTTCGATATCTGTCATGATGGTTCGATTTTGATGTGTATGTATTTGCAACTGCGTCGCTATAAATTTCGATATATGATGTCGTAATCACTCGTTATGATTTTAGTAATATCGGTTACGAACCGGAATATGGAAAGTCTGTTGGTCTAATGGCTGTCACCCACTTATGTGCTATCATGTGTCATCAGATGTTGCTGTTTGATAGTTATTTCGGATGAAAGATGTAGCTTTTATCTACTTGTATCTTTCAGGAGTGGTCACACCCCTTTCCAGAGAATAGATCTGACAGTTCTTTCCCTGTCTGCCCGGTACTTACATAGGCGTGGTCCTTAGGGTTATGATTAGTCTAGGGTCGTTGTTCTCCCGGTTACACATTGTTACATGAAATTGTTAGGTCAATATTTGGCCATAAGCTAATGTTCAGACAAAACAATTTGTGTGTTGTATGAGCAAGACCTTACATGAAGTGAGCTCATTCTTATCACATGTATTTATGTATGTGTATGTGGCTGATATTAAGAAAATTATTATCGTTTTGGTTTATCATATGTTTTGTTAGATTTGGAGAGATTTTGATCAATTTATGAAGCTTATGTCACTGCTTAGATTGTGCAGTGTGTTAAGAACAACTTTCCATTGCATTAATAAGCGATCATTAATTAGAAATTGAAAAAGTTCTTTGCAATCATACCAGAGTTTCTAAAATTGTACACTTTATTAAAAAAGAATTTCATAAGAATTAAAAATTTCTAAAGGAAAAATGTTAACCTCTCTGTTGTAATGGAAAGGTCGTGAAAATGAGGAATCAGGAGGTTTTTAAAAAGATACAGAATGATCAACTGTTTGTCCAATCACTTGAAGCCTTTGTTTTAAGTGATAATTTTCTTTAATTTGTTACAGCTTTCCAATTCAGGTTTATGTTGTTTTTACAAATTTTGGTTTTGAAAGAAAGGAAAGTGAAAACTGAAAGAGTTTTAAGTGAGAAAAACTTTATGCCAAATAAAAGAGTGGTATCATTATCCCACTGTGTTCATCTATCAACAAATAAAGCTTCTGTTTCAATATTCATGAATACAGTCATATAAGCACCTTTATCGACATTTTAGTTTCAATGTATTATATTCATGACATAAGATATACATGATCTGATTGGAGTAGGAGTTATAGATAAGGTAAATGTTACATCAATATGACAAGGACCTCAGCAACAAGTATAAATTTTCTGCTTTAAAGTTAAACATGTTATTTTAATGTAACATGTCTTGTTTATTTTATTCTGCAGGTATTGATACAGTGCTTTCTACAAGTTGTGATTCGATACTGAAACTATGGCAGGAGAAGAACAAGTTGAGGTATGTGTGTCAATAATGTTAAAATATTCTCAACCAGTTAACTGCAGATTTAGAGAAAGCTGATACTTTTTCAAAGTTGACAGCCAAGTTAAAAAGTATTGTTTAAGATATTTCTGACGCAAAGAAACTGGGAAGCAAGAACACAAATTCAAAATTATTGGTGTTACAGTTCATCGATAGTATCAATGTTTGCAACTTAAACAACTCGATACGAGTGCATCAATACAAAACACATTTTGACAATGTCAGGATATTATTATTGTGAGGATTCATGATGCATCGATGTATTGCCATAAGAGACAATATATCCCAATACTGTTAACATCATTTGTTTCAAACAAATAACTATAAAAATCAAAACAGTTTTTATTATATTTAAGAGAATAGAGGGATTAGAAAACAGAAAATATATGATATTTTACCTGAAATTTCAGTCTCTCTAATTTTGTCATTTCGGGATATATCGTCTCGCCAGTAAGATATAGAGGATATTAGAGGTCTTTTCAAAATGTTCAGATTATTTCCAGAACCGTACTTTTCAAATTAAATACAACAGATCAAGCTCATTTTGAAATAGTTTGCCTCTTGACCCACTTCCATGAAATCTTAGAACAAACCCTGTATGTAATTGTGCAAGTGAAACAAGAGTTTTGAAAGGGCTTTACTCATGCAAGGACAATTTAGTTGGTGCAGTATACTAAAGAGCATGGAGAAGGTTACGGAAATAGAGAACAAGTTCTATGGATTTACAACTTCTTGATTGCAGAATTGTAACGTTTTGGTGTAGATACAAACACCCTTATCAAGCAATAACTATCATCTCACCAACTGAAATGCCTTTCAAAAAGTTTAAATAGCCCCACGTTGGCATGTGGCTTTTTTGTTTTAATTCATATTTAAAATTATTTCATACCTGTATTTTCTTACTTTGTTTTATTTGCATGCATACATTTAATTTCAGTGTCCACTATGCATGGAACCTTTAGAGATTGATGATGTCAATTTCTTCCCCTGTACATGTGGATATCAGGTAAAGTTTTACTGTGATGTTGTATTGATAATAATTGTTCCATAAGAATAGGGGGGGGGGGGTGGAGGATCTAAATTTTAACAGAGTTTTACTACGCCATTGATTAATTAAGATCAAAGGTCAGTTTGACATGAACACTTTGGTTCTCCTCAGACTTGAGAAGTATATATATTTGGATATAAATTATCTGTCTGATATACTTAGACGCCCAAAGCGATGTCAATTAAGTCTTAATGGGGAAAAAATTATGAAACAATTTCCAATTCCAATTTTCCAATGTTGATTTGAATAAAAGCAAAAACTTCTGATGACAACTTACCTTTTGTAAAAATATTTGTTTTGGAGTACATTGTTGCTTTTTCATCAAGTTGAAGATGGGGTTACCAGGATTTGATAAATTGTCTTGTTGTCCAAAATCATGTCTCTCTTTGTTGTCCCTAAAGATTAATGATTCTTCCTGTATCACAGATCTGCAGGTTCTGCTGGCACAGGATACGGACAGACGAAAATGGTTTGTGTCCAGCCTGCAGAAAGGTAAAGTTTGCTTTTCATTTCTTTGACATCAATATAATTTATGTATATGTATATGTTTCTTTCAGAAAATATGTAATAATATTCAATGTGTGTGAGTTTTTTTACTTCACTCAAACTGCTGAACTGATTGGTGGAAAACTAATATGTTTGACCAGTCAACAGAAGTCACAGTTTGTTATCAAAGGAATTAAACTCAGAATAAAAGTTATCTAAAAATATTCAATGACTTGCAGGTGAACATCCTTTATCGCATGGCCTATACTTGTGCCAGCCCCAATGACTTGCTAAAATAGGCCTTGACATATATTCCAAACTTTTGTGTGCTTTTCGTCAAGGCTGCCTAGATGGATCTAGATAGTCTGGTGAAAAATCATGCGAGAATTGCAACTTTCCATTGAAGAGGGCGCTACACGCAAAACAAAAAATCAATTATGTCAGTTTGAAGAAGTAATATCCTTCATGTTAAGGTCATTTTCAAATTTCTTTTTCTGCTTGCAGCAATATCAGGAAGATCCAGCAGAATTCAAGCCACTCACAGATGATGAGTAAGTTACAGGCTTCAACTTATTTTTAAATGTCTGCTTGCCACAGGAAGTCATTTGTCCATCTTTTATTGTTCATTTCCCATTAAAAGAACTTTTCAGCATGATGATACTCTATATTTAAAGTTTAAAGTAATTTCTTGCTTGTTGTCCACAGGAGAATTGAAATAAATATTTAAAAGGACAGTCCTATCTGGGGATTTTTTCATTGAAGTTAATACATATTTGTTATTCTTACATGTTTTTAACACAACACAGTTGAAACATTTTACCGAGGGTGATATTTTGGTTGATTTAGATTTGACAAATTATGGGGCACACTCTGTAAAAAAAACCAACAACAAAGAGAAGTGAAGCCATTCATCGTTGCAATGAGTGTGCCATGCTACATCAATTCAAGGCATAGTTGATTAGTCTTAGCATTAATCATTTATGAATCTATGTATATTCTATCCATATATGTAGGTTTTTTTTGTTAATGTTGTAAAATTAGCAGAAGTACAGTGCCTTTTTTCATGTCATTCCCAACAAAACAAGATGGGGGATCTTTGCTGGTATGACTCTTTAAATTGCCAATCAGGGAAAGTTTACCAGTCCTAGAAAACCTCTTTTTTAAATGATCAGTTCTATCAAATCAGCAATTTTGAAGAATGATGGTGCGAGTTAAGCCAAGAATACCATATCTAGTATTAAAGTCCTGCAAGATGCTTGACAAGTTTACAAGGTGTTGCATGCTTGGTTGAAGCCTAAACATATCACTGCAATGTGTGGTCATTAAGAGCTATTATAATGCAAAAGGGAGCAAGATAGCACAGTGGTTAGCGCGTTTGGCTTCGGATCAAGAGGTCCATTGTTCGAATCCCAACAGGGGCTCAGCAACTTTGTCTGCAGTAGAGAACTGTTCTACACGCAGTCAGGTTCGGGAACAATGCTACACTGAGTTTCAGTGCAGTACCACCCATCGTTCGCTAGTTCCAGCCGATTTTTGCAGGTTTCTTCACAATGCATAGTCATAATGGTGTTGCGGGCTTTCTCCCTTCAATAATACTAGCTGCCGCGATAAAAGTGAAATACTAGAGAGAGCTGCGGGAAACCCCATATCACCTCACCTCACCTCTAATGCAATAGTTCAATCCATTACTGTCAGTATACTATTCAATAATGTTACTAAGAGATAGCATTGAATCATATAATAAGTATTTTATTTTATTCATAACTTTGTTCTATTTTGTCCAGTTGAAAAAAGTTTATCTTAATAAAAACCTTGTGTGGAAAACCTTATCTCATTATGATTATCGTTCCACTACAGGTTGTCTAGAATCAAAAAGGAAAGAAGACAGAAGGATATACAAAGGAAGCAGAAAGCTGCAGAAAACAGGAAGCATTTGGCTAATGTCAGGTACCTGAGTTGCCAGAAAATGTCATATCAACAGTCGGAGAAGAGCTATGTCTTCTCTTATGTCTATGATGAACTTAGAAATCCCATGTTGGCATGCCAATCTGTGAATCAATTGAATAATAAATTAATAGGTTAATTCAATTGAAGTTAAGAATCCTTCTCTTTTCAAAATAGTTTGAATGCTGAGCCGAAAGCGATGCAGGTCTAGAGGGATCACATTGTATTTTATTAAGAAATTTTGAAGCATTTTCATACATTTTATGTTAAAATATTTCTTTTTTTATATGAGATTCTAACTTGTTATTGTGATACTACTTGCAGGGTAGTACAGAAGAACCTTGTGTTTGTTGTCGGGCTGTCCCAGCGGTTGGCGGAGCCTGATATACTCAAGAAACACGAATATTTTGGGAAGTTTGGAAAAATCCATAAAGTGGTTATAAACCAAAGTACTGCGTACGCAGGAGCTCAAGTGCATGTAAGTTTGTTTATTTGAAGAAATGAAATGAAATTTGAGTTCTCCTTTGAAAGTCATCTTTTCCTTCAATAGAAAAGTATATGAATGATTCAACAAAGCAACTTCAATTTGATTAAATCAGTTTTGAGAAGCTATCTAGAACGCCGATATATTAAATCTTTAATGCTTTTTTGACAATTATCTAGATGACAGTTAATTAATAAAATGAAAAATAGGTATCTACATTTGAAGTTTATGCGTTTATATGATATTACAGGTACTTTGTATCCCATGTTTTACCAGGGCCCAAGTTCGAGTGCTTATGTGACATATACGAGGTCTGATGACGCGCTTCGATCAATCTTGGCTGTGAACAATGTGCATATAGATGGGAGGACCCTGAAGGCTTCCCTCGGAACAACCAAGTATTGTAGTCATTTCTTGAGGGGCTCCCAGTGTCAGAAATCTGTGAGTAGAAGTTAAATAACTAAACAATGGAAATGGAACTATACCTAAAACTTACTTAAATATATCAATCTCTACACTGTTAAAAGTAAGATTTTGTTCATGAAGAAAGGTAAGATAAACAATAAGAAAGTTCAATTTTTTTTTAATGAAAAATTTTGCCATTGAAATGTTTTGTCTCTGTTTAAATTTAAAAATTGATATTATAATGAAATTTGTTTCAGGATTGCATGTATCTGCATGAACTTGGCGAGGAGGCCGCGAGCTTTACCAAAGAGGAGATGCAAATGGGGTGAGTATTAGCCTAAACATAACAGCAAAACACACTTAGGTCATGTGATGATTATCCTCATGAATATTGGAATATTTCAATCATGTGTATTTAGTTGCAAATGTTTGAAATGTATTAAAGTAACGTCCCTTCTGTAAACTGTTTAATGTCCAGGGCCTTAAATTTAAAGCTATCTCTCAACTAAGTTTAGGTAAACCATTGTTAATATATTTATTTTTGACTATCTTAGGGATAAAAAGTTTGAAAACCAAACGCCAATGTTCTTGATTATTGAAGGATTTTTCATCATAAAAACTTCTTTTCTGTAAGTTGAGGATAGCTTGTTCTTTGTTGACAGTGTTTGTTTTTACTTATCCTTCATGAAGAAGACGTTCTGTTGATATTCTTCATCTGAAAATGATATTCATATACTCACATTTGATAAATATTTTTCAGCAAACATCAAGAGTATGAGCAGAAGCTGTTGGAGCAGTTTCTGAACAGTCAAAACACAGCCAATAATCATACAACAAATAACAAGAAATCAAGGTACCATTTAACACACTTAAGAATTTCAACCTTGATGTAATTATCAATATTTCAAAACACCTTCTTCACTAACTTGATATTTTGATCGAACATATATATGCTGGTAATGATTAGGATGCCAGTTACTGAAAATTATTTCCATTCGTATGGCCTTTTTTCAACAAATATTCCTAATTACAGAAAAAAATCAAGTTCGCCAGTTGTTGATGAGGTAAACACAGCTCAACCCCCTCTTGTCGAACCACCGGCTGAACCCCCACAGAAATCTCAGCCGCCCCCAGCGGCAACTACGTCAGGCCAGCAGCCGCCCTCCAATAACTCCAGTAAAGATGCCTGGCCGTCACTACAGGGTCAAGGAAAGGCGGAGAAGATATCAAATGGCAGTCGGTCTACACACAATACAGTCAATCACACAAACAGATCAAACACACCGCCAAATCACAGTAAAACTGTTGGAAATGGGAGGAAAAGACATACAAACATTGACAGTGATATTCAAATAAAGTAAGTTTAATTATTTAATTATGTATCACAGAATTCATATATCTGGTGGTTCACAAAGTTGTAATCGGAAGGTCTTCTTTTGTTGAGTTCTACAATCTTTAGACTTAGATCAAAGTTGTGTTGAACAAAATTATTTTAAACATTTTAGTGTATTGAGTTTATAAGAATTCCTTTTAATTATCTTTGTTATAAAACAGTCGAAACACCAGTTAGCATACATTTATGTGAATTAACTGCAAGGAGAAAATTATTCTAATAAAGTATATTTGAACCTTAAATGAAGTTCATGTAGAGTTGTCTCCCTTTTAATGGATATGTGTGCCAATCTCTTTTAAAAGTAGATGTATTCATCTGATGCTATTTTGGTGCCTCTTTTTCTCTCATTATGCCCTTGTAACAACATATCAAAGGTATTAGTACCAGTATTATATATCTGTACATTTGTCAGTTTAGTTGATATGACTTTTACTACTGTCAGGTTTGAATTTAAGGCTTACAGTAAAACATCTTTTGTTTCAGCTCCCACACGCCCCCAACAGACAGTGCCCCTGAGCATCCAGACACACTCACAGATAGGGGGGACACAGGGCCTCCCCCAGAACCTCCCCACAAACCTACGTCAGCACCCCACTCCCCTGCCCCTCCCTCTTTGCCCCCTGCATCAACACCCCCCCTACAGTCTCAGCCTGTGGCCCCTATTGGCTCCAACAGGAAACCTGTTATGTTCGAGAACAGTGCCAACAGTCTTTCATACTTCAGTTCTGGAGCAAGTGCAGTCGGAATGGGTGTAGGAGGCTACCCATGCAACAACAAGCTGGTTAAGCCCCCGCAGCCCCCATCTCAAGTCATACCTAGTGCTTCAGGTACGCTGGTTGAAATAACACATCTTGATTTGTGTATAATGTACAATTGTTTTTTAGTTATTGTTGGCAGCAGAGTTTATGATAAAAATGAAATGTTGCTTGCTATTCTAAAATATCACACAACCAAGGCTGTCATGGTCATTTTAGCAATTGGTCCCTCCCTACTAAGGTTTAGTATACTTCTTTCTTCATGCAAATCATCAAAACCAGTATGAAAGTCTAACTACAATGACCCTTCTGCTGTATGTCTGTGTCTTCACGCTTATTGTCAAATGCTCTTTCAGAGCTGAACATGTATTTATGTTTATTGATTTATCAATGCACTAAGGATTTTAGGCTTACGCATTTGAAAGTGCTAGTCCAAACTCATTCTGGCTGAGGTAACAGCGCTTATAAAAATGCAATGTCTATGTAGCACATCAATATTCATTCTCCTCATTTTGAATTAAAATGTTAATTGTTTCCCGTCTGTAGATGTGCCGTTGTCAGTGAGCACACCGCCAGTGAGCGACCCTCTGCCTACCAGTAGCAGTACAGACTGGTCTGCGGCTCCAAGCTTCCCCAGTTCTACATCCTCCACTGCTTACTCAAACATCAAGGATAATATGGATGATGATCTAGGTGTGTCAAAGACGAGAGACTACTCAGGGCTTCAATTAGTCATCCAACATTGGTTTATTTGCCATTTAGCCATCCCCTTGGCTTAGCATTTCCGAAACTTGTAATGTATTTTTTTCCATTTGAAAGAATCATGGTTTTACTGGAGGTTCACATGTTCACATTCAAGATCAAAGCTCAAAGTCACAAGTCTCAAGTTCTGAAATCACTATAGAATTATGATCCAAATTGTGTGAAGTCGCTCAAATGAAATCATGATATCCAAATCCTACTAGTCGTTAGTGCAACTTCTTCATTTTAATGTTCAGTTGTCTTTAAATTCTCAGTTTAATATGGCTGTGGAGAAGGCGGAATGGGAAGGCAAAATCCTCAGTTACGGGGATGCTTTGCTTTTTCAGTGTCCTGCAAATGCTTATCTACTTATTTAAAGTTATTTATATTGAGATTTTATTATTTTAATAAAAGAATTCTTATTATTTTCAGGATTTGATCCATGTGATGAGTCTTTCAGAGGTTTGGCTGATCTGATAGAGAAGGAGAGCGGAATGCAAAGCTCTACAGGCATGACAAGCAATCATTACTCAAATATGCAGCTTCCCCAGCAACCCCAGTCAAACAGTCGGGGATCGGTGGGGCTCCCTGGAGGTGGTATTCCTCTCATGCACCCCCAGCCCCGCTCACTACCCCCCGGCTTCTCACTCAGTCACATACAACAACAGCAACAGCAGCTACAACAGCAGCAACAACAACAACAACACTACAGACAGAGGCAACAGATGCCATTCTTCAGACATGGTGAGTTTCATGCCCTGTTCCAGTTTGTTCAATTGGCAGAACTGTGCATCATTTTACCCCCGCCTTACAGCGTAAGCGGGGGTATATATAGCGTTCATTCTGTCCGTCTGTCTGTCTGTCTGTCCGTCCGTCACAAATCTTTGTCCGGAGCATATCTCCTAAACTATACATGCTAGCTTCACCAAACTTCATACACTTATCAACCATGATCCCTAGATGTGCCTTTTGAGGGTTAGACCAAAAAATTTTTTTTATTTTTTTGCGGTTTCCATGGAAACATGACTAAAACAGCAACTCTATGACCAAGTCCTTTGTCCGGAGCATATCTCCTAAACTATAGATGCTAGCTTCACCAAACTTCATACACTTATCAACCATGATCCCTAGATGTGCCTTTTGAGGGTTAGACCAACAAATTTTATATATTTTTTTGCTGTTTCCATGGAAACATGACTAAAACAGCTACTCTATGACCAAGTCCTTTGTCCGGAGAATATCTTCTTAACTATACATGCTAGCTTCACCAAACTTCATACACTTATCAACCATGATCCCTAGATGTGCCTTTTGAGGGTTAAACCAACAAAATGTTTTTATTTTTTGCTGTTTTCATGGAAACATGACTAAAACAGCTACTCTATGACCAAGTCCTTTGTCCGGAGCATATCTCCTAAACTATAGATGCTAGCTTCACAAAAATTCATACACTTATCAACCATGATCCCTAGATGTGCCTTTTGAGGGTTAGACCACCAAAAGATTTTTATTTTTTGCGGTTTCCATGGAAACATGACTAAAACAGCGACTCTATGACCAAGTCCTTTGTCCGGAGCATATCTCCTAAACTATAAATGCTAGCTTCACCAAACTTTATATACTCATCAACCATGATCCCTTGATGTGCCTTTTGAGAGTTAGACCACCAAAAGATTTTTTTTTTTTTGCTGTTTCCATGGAAACATGACTAAAACAGTGCATCTATGACCAAGTCCTTTGTCCAGAGCATATCTCCTAAACTATAAATGCTAGCTTCACCAAACTTTATATACTTATCAACCATGATCCCTTGATGTACCCTTTGAGAGTTAGACCAACAAATGATTTTTATTTTTTTGCTGTTTCCATGGAAACATGACTAAAACAGTGCATCTATGACCAAGTCCTTTGTCCAGAGCATATCTCCTAAACTATAAATGCTAGCTTCACCAAACTTCATACAATTATCAACCATGATCCCTAAGTGAGCTTTTTGAGGGTTAGACCAACAAAGAAAGCCAGACTATAGTTTGAAGCGGGGGTATGTGAGCTGTGCTCACTTCTTTACTTGTTAAGTTCTGTTCTTGTGTTAATAAACTGATTTTTTTAAATAGCCTTATTTTAGTTGTTTAACAGTTGATTTCAGAAATATAAAGTTAAGTCACTGTCAATTTAAATTCATTTTAATATGTCACGAATGTTGCCATGGGTCATTTCAGTCGATCTTTAAATCAAGAGAGTAAATTGAATTTTTGATTGATTTTACTGAATTAATTTTATAATTTGAATTGTAATTGTTTTTCTCAAGTAGTAATGGACAGGATAGCAAAGGTGTGAGCACGTTGAACTTTGGATCTAAGATTATTAGGTTTAAATCTATGCTGGAATTTGTCAACTTTGTCTGTTGTAGATGACTAAGTAAGATTTGATGCAATACTATATTTATATTCATTGCAAAATAAAGGTATATTGTTAGTTCTAGGTGAATGTTCTCAGGTTATAACAGAGTGCAATGCCAGACGGTCTGTTTAAAATCTACCGTCTTTCAAGGAATAAAAGTTTTCACTTCACAGGGTCTGATCTACAAAACGAGTTCGAATCTCAATAATGTAAATATTTTAAAACTTTTAATCCTCAGACTGCAATGCAGAGGGTAATTTACGATATTTTCCCTGCAGTAACACATCCTGAAGTACTCTTAAAATCAATGTGACTCCTCAAATTTTAATGGATATTTCACATGTAATTTTTTTTCAGATATGACAAATCACAAAATGATGGATTTCTTGCCTGGCTACTCTCAGCAAAGTTTCTCACATATGCAACAACAGCAACAACAACAGCAACAACAACAACAAGCCAACTCGTCAGTTTTTCACAACTCGATGCCAGACAGACCCCTCCCTGGGCGCAGTGCTATGTCAGCAGATCACTCTCACTTACAATCACAGGTTAGACACATTTCATCTCTAGATGGGAAATATACTCAACATGAGTTAGGGACCATCCTGTTTTTTAATATTGAAGAGGCACAGTATGTTGTTGGATTCAGCTATATCAAACTTTATAAATGCTATTAATTCATTGAGAAGCAATGGTCATTTCTGAAAAATTGGAATCCAAATGGTTATCAGTTCAGTATAGTGAAAATAAACAGGTTTCAGTCGTGATTTGTGATCGAAAACTGGACAATGGAGCACGCCAATGGCTCAAACATATTTTGGACGACAAATTTAACATGTATAAAGTTGTTTTACTATTTTCATAGAAAACAAATAAATATCATCATTTTGGCATTTTTTAGATAAAGATGCAAGATTATGGGGGCGATTTGAACTTAAGGACATTCGCAACAAGGACAAATCACAAAATATATTCTGTGTCACTTTATAATATTCTATGGTTCTTATATCTTGATCAATAATATGCTGTTAAAGTCTTTTATACTAGGGTGACCCTTATGTTCTTGTGTGCAGTATGAATCAAACCTTTACATGCAGTTCTTCTCAATAATGCTAATGTTGAGCCAACCCCATTAAAAAGTATTCAGATCATACGGAAAGTGAAATATGACTTATGTTCAATCTCATTTTCATGATTTTGGGTAACCATGTGCTCCTTTTTTGGGTCCTCTTTGTTTTCATGAACCACAAACCAAACAATGACAGCTTTTATTGGCTGCTTTCGTTGTCAGTTTTATTTTAACTTTACATCTGTAACAATTCTGAATTTATTGAGTTTGTACTTTTATTCTTTGCTTTTCATAGAGGTTTTGAAATATGACTGACGTTAAATTTGGAACGTTAAATTTTCAATATCCGGCATCCTAGAGTTTTACTTTCTCAAAAAAGCAGTGAAGAAAGTATCATTCATATAAACTGTTGTTAAATGTTACAGTAATCTAGACAAGGTGAAGGGAATGGTTTTCAAATATTAACCCGTGATATAAGCTATGAAGTACTATTCAAATGAATATTTGTGTTCCCAGCAAACACAACCGTCAGTGGATGTGTTCAAGATGGAAGACATGCAGAATCAGCTGAGATCCCTGTTGCCAAATATCAACATCAGTTTCGGTGCTCTCCCACAAACAAACACATCCACCAACAGAACACAGCAAAATCCAAACTCTCACAAAAGTAAGTAGTCATGTTCTGCATATAGGTATGTATGCAGACAATGTTGTAACTATCTCAGGGAGGGATTTTCTTACACAAGTTGTGGGCACGTTGCATTTGTCCAAGCTGGTTGTTATCTGTTGCTCCCAAAAGATGCTGTTGGTACCTTTGATAGGTTGAATAATACAATAGTTGATTTTGGAAATATTTTTTCATCCTGATGGTTGTGACATTAACAAACTTACTGCTTGCGGTTCGTTTCCCAAACATTTTTTGTAGGGCAAGAAAATTAGAGAGGCTTTATTATAAGTGTTGATGTTGTATTATTTTGTTTTTATGTAAGTGTATTGTCCTCTTTCTCAATTTGTTTCTGTATTTATGTTCAAGCTTCTGTTCCAAGTTTATTTGAAGCTCCTGCATGAGAACAATAGATTTAAAGCCCACTGTCCTTAGATCTTTGTCAGCTGACCCACTTTCACAAAGCATAGTCACTAGGGAAACCTTTTCTCGATCTTTATCAGTCCCAAGTTGTTCTTTCAAGCTGGGTGAAAGTGGGCCCTGACAATTTGTAACTGTCATTGAGTTGGTGGATTCTAGACGTTACTTGTGTTTCCGTCATTTCTGTTACCGTAGGTTGGCCAAATTGCAGCCCACAACGCGAGTCTGATAGCACCCGGCTGTCTTATGACCCTGCTATATTATCTTCAGGGAATGTTCAAGATGGTATGTCTTGTTACATGGTCATCACCCTGTCATCACCGCATTCATTGTCTCATCCAGTAATCCACATTGTCATCACCCTCCTAATCTTGTTTATACCTTGCTTAAAAACTTGCCGTGGAAGTAGCGAAGACATTAGTGGCCTGGGGTAATAATTTGCAAATATCATCAAGCCATGTAGATTTGGGACAAAAAAATTTGTTTTGCTTCCAATAGATAGTTACTTTGAAATTGTTTTATGTAGACTAGTGAAAATCTTTTTTTATTTTCAAAGATCAAAAGCAATATTAACAGTTTTGTTTCTCACTTTGAGATCAGCGTTACCTCATTTTGATTTGATTTGCCATTTCATTTGTCATCCTGTCTTTTATTTACATTAAGACTACATACCATTTGCATTGAACAATGACTTTCCTTCTGAAAGTTACATTCACCTATTTGTAAGATTCAATTCATATTCATCAGGAACATGTTAAACAGTTATGTTCCTTGAAAAAATTTGCATGAAGTTCTCTCCCTTTGTTAAAATTGGCACTGTTTGTCTGTTTGCTCATCAGTCAGTCCATTACATATTGTGTTTGGCTCATAACTTTGTAACTAATCAACCATTTGAATTCAAATTGTTCATTGAAATTCAGAAATATGTAATGTGTCATTATTATCTAAATTGAGAATATATATATAAAATGTGGATTTTTGGTGAAAAGTGATTTTATAAATTGTGAATTTGTACAAAAACTCCCGACAAGTTCTATTTGGCTCATAACTTCTGAACTTATCATCTAATTTTGATCAAACTTGGTATGAACAGCATAACTATGAGAATGTGTAACATGTAATAATAATATGTAACACCCAAAACCATTGTGCCAGTTGCGGGGGATAAAGGTCGATCATGTCGGCTGCTTGTAATATATATAAGACTCGAATCCATGGCAGGCCTCAAATCTGTGGCGGATTTCCAAATCTATGGCAGATTTTTAAATGCCTGACATTTGTACCTTTTTTTGTATTTTTCTGCAATGATTAACCAAACCTTACGTAAGACAAACTTACCCTAAAATCCGTCAACAGGAATCCAAGGGTTACAAAAGATAGTCTTTCAATATCTTAGGGCTAAAGAAGACGGACTTACCGATTGCTAAAAAGATCCTACAAAATTGATGTGGCATGAACTGATGAAGCCGCAAATGTCTTATTTACATGTAAGGTATTGTTTAATGTATTTTCGTAATTGGGATATGGACTCTTATTATTTGGTCGTTATCCTTTTGCAATATCTCTCTGTGACTTCCCTAATTATTATGCTAGCGACGCAATTGGGCCTTACGACGGTAACAGTTAGGTATTAGGACGTCATCGCACAATGACGTCACTTAGCATGACGTCATGTAACAGTCTAACAATCAAACAAGCCACAGATAAGGAAATCCGCCATAGATTAGAGACCCGCCACAGATCTGAGTCCTACATATATAATCATGCACTTTTGAAGAATGTCACAATTTTTCTGAGTGTGTTTTCATATGATGCCATGGAAAAGTGGTTTCCTGATATTGATGATGCGTCAGAACGTTTTTTATCATTTTTTTATATAATTCAAAAGTGTTCTGCTTTTGACAAAGCTTCATTTTCAGTTTAACTAGATGAATACAACTATCTAGCTTCATTTTCAGTTTAACTAGATGAATACAACTATCTAGCTTCATTTTCAGTTTAACTAGATAAATACAGAGAGTTGTTTTTTGGACTTAGATCTCATTCGAAATTTTATCTTACAATTCAAAAAGCTCTTCCTATTCAGTGTACACAAGTCATTGAGACAAAAAACAATGAACGTTTTAAAAGTTGGTTTATTGTAGGTTTTTTTACCTTTGGAAGTCCTTATTTACAGCTGTGAATGCATCTTTCACAACTGATTTGCATGCACTGTTTTCAGCCTTTTTATTTACAAGAACTGGTGAAAAACTGATTTTGTTATTTCTCGCCATCTTTATTCATATCTACCTCCAGAATTGAAGTCCTCCATATGCTGGTATAAGATCACTACCATACCGTCAGAAAATTCCTGATCATGCCTGATTTGACTTCTTATGTTTTATTACATGACATCGGAGTGTGATATCATAGCAGAGGGTCATTGCAGACCCTCAGTGGATTCCCGTCACTATCAATTTGACAACCATGTTTTTTGAATGTTGTGAATCGTAGTCTGCCTTCTTCGGGGACTGTCATTACTTAAATTGCTTAAACTATTGTTTTCATTGAAGGGTCCAGAAACAAATATGATAAAAGTTTTATCTAAACTCTTTGTTGGTTTTTGACAGAACAATATTTTTTCTGCTTGATTTGTGAATCATATGTTCTCATCAGTTCCTTTCAATTTGTTCAAGTTGATTTTGGAAATGTTAGTTTTTATTTAGATCTACTTTTCTACTTTCACATTAACCCTCTGGCTTTGTATTTTCTGTTTTGTTTACTTTTTCTCCCTTCAATAAGATTATCATTCATAAATTCATCTTTAAATTGCAGATTACACACACAAAAATTTGAAGAAAGATATTGTTATCAGATCACATAAAGTCACTTGGGCTTTTTGCATGGGCCTGTCATTTGTCTCTGTGACCTTTTGACCTCTTTATGACAGTTGCTCTTAAACACTAAAATTTTGTATGAGGAGATTTTCACAGAAGCATCTTTGCTATGTTGTTACTGAAGTTTAAAAAATTCGCCTTTACCCCAATTCAGATATTGAGTTTGACCACTTATTTTTACTTCTCTCCAGGAAAGCTTATGCTATGAACCTTAAATTTTTGGGATAACATCTAAGGGCATGGTCATATGGGCATAGCATTGGCATAATTAAAACTAATGAACAGCTTTAATGAATATAATGAAGTGTTCAGTGTTATGAGGTTGGTCAGGGAATATGCAGACAAACAATCCCAATATCATCTGTATCTCCATTAATGAGGGAAGCTTGTCTAGCTAGTTAGAAATGAATTTGACATTTACACAATTAAGGCATTATATCAAATATAAGAGTGTGAGTTGATCTTGATGAAAAGAGCCTGCAAGTGTTTATAGGTAATTATCTCTGATTTGTCTCTCTGCAGGTAATACAGAAAGTGCTCCTCACTGGTTGAAGTCAATCCACCAACTGACAGAGGCTGACAGCCCCAGCACCAATCACAGACTTCCATTCGTGCAACAGTTCCCCTCATTCTCCGCTGGCACAATGTGGCCCCCTCAGACTCACAACCCACCCCCAGGCTTCCAGGCACCCCTTAGATCCAACACAGTCCAACACCCAGAGCCACACAAACTCTCAGAAGGTGACTCTCTGTTCATTTAGTACAAGAAATACCTCTTCTGTTGCTGCTCCATAGTTGTGGAAGTATTTATTCAACCTCTTAATGCATTTGATTGATATTTAAAAGATGTTTTACATCTGGATCAAACATTAAGATAAAGTGGCTAATCCGGCAATGGATATGATTGACTAGTTACTTTCGCCACAAAAACTCTAAACACGCAATTACTCTTTAGCCAATGAAAGCATAAATATTCTCAAACATTGTGTAAACCTAGGTTTTCAGGTGTGATAAATCAGTTAAATGTCACTGATCAAATATGACAAATAATGTTACAGGCCTGTAGTGGCAGATAAACATCCCAGAGCCCACAAGTCAATCTTCAGCCCTTCGCTGTCTACCCTGGTGGAGATCTACACGGCACGCCAGCAGAGAGACACATCTCTCAATTTCTCTTTAACATGTACCACAGTCGTCAACAGAGACTGAATAACCGCTCTGCACTCACCATGTCCGCTCAACTTGTACAAGACAGACTGGGGACTGTCACTGTTTGTAGCTCAATATGTTTTAAAGATAGCTTATGGGGATACTCCACCTCCTGAATAGTGGAGAATCATTTGTGATAGCATCAGGCTTTATTGTTTCCAAGATGATAACTTGCTATGTATTGCTGATTATAATACTGACATTAGAGAGAAACATAAGTGTGGTAAGCCATGTACTTGCAAATAACTTGGAGATCACCTTAATGTTCAAATTCAAGTATTTATTGGTCCTATGATGTTCCTTGTAGTATTATGATGATAAAATTCTAGATTCATGCAACTTTTTAAAGTATAAAAACTAAGAAATCATAATCTACTGAAGAGAAAGCTAAGACTATCCTTGATTCGAGAGGGGGTCACTGTTTATTGAAGCCCTGTTAACACAACATTGTATTCCACAAGTGCTGGTTTGTTGTGACCTGTTGAAGAAGCTGAATGTGGCCAAATGTTATCCTTGATACATTCAGCAAGTTTATCTGATTGGTTTTTGACAATGACAGCTAACTATTTGTATGAATGAACATGAGTTTTGAAAGCAAAGTGCCAGGTATGATGAAATGTTTATTAATGTTGCGGTATCATTTTGATAAGAGTTTAATCATAAAAATGTCTGTAGGTTACTGGCTTACTCACTGTCCATTTGTCAATACTCTTAATGAAATAAAAACCTTTTATAAAGCAGCAAACATTGGAGCCATGGTCAATAAATATACTGATTGTAAGAATCAAGTATAGCCTTAGCGAACTGTTCACAGAAAGAAAAATAATATCTTTTGATATCTTTGGTAATGAATATAGTTATTTTGAGATATGTAAATTGCCCCTCTATGAGCAGTCACAGAAAAATAATTGCAATCAATTATATACAGAAAGTTGATCATTTATAAGAAAAAACCCTTAAGTGAATGATATTTAAGATCATGGTTTTTTTTATTTAACTACTTGAAAGAGCACCTTGTGTGATGAACTATGTATTTCTGTATTGTCAAAAAATTTCAAAAGTTGAACTTGCATTAATGAATATACAAATGTCACCTTTAAATTTTCAACATCAATATATTGTCAATCTTATAATGTTTCTATAATTGACAAAAGACATATATTCAGCCTCTGTTGTGACTTGGGAAAGAAAATAACCTGAAATCAAGCAATATTTCATTGCTGATATGATTAACCTGATGGAGTATATTAACTGACCCTTGATGCCAGGCCACTTTTATTTCTTTATGGTGTAAAAAACACTTATCTTTCAGATGGGTGGGATATGCAACTACAACTCCAAAGTTTGCATGACAAGACATGACAATTGCAGAAGCCATCAATGTTTTAATATTATTCACGGAGGATGAAATGACTGGTATGATTGTGATTGATTTGACACTGAGATTACGAGACAATACACTAGATGATTGATATGTACTCTTGGCTCTACCCATATGATATGCAGTTCAAGCTGATATTTCTATTCCAATTTTTGCATGTTGCCAGCTTACACCATTGATGTTCTTTGTTATTATGAAGCCTTTTACCAAGGAGATAGTCTATCACTTGCAAGTGATTCAAATATCCAAGTATTGAAATAGATGAGGCGACTTAGCTCAGTGCAAGTGACATTTTATTTTGAGGGATTATGTATGTTTCCTGTATGGATGAGACTAATGGACGGACAGACAGACGGACGGACTAGCAACCTATATGCTGTATTGTATGTTGATTCTATGTATGTCTGGCAGTGCATCAAGGGTTTCAGACTGTAGATCAGTGGGCTCACTGAGACTAAGACGAGAGCAGTGACCGACTGTCCTTCTGATAATAGGCACACTGACAGGGTAGGTTGTGTAGGCTTCTCACGTCTTGTCCAGTTGAATGTGGGCATTGCCTTTGCGCCTTCAATTTTCTGTGATGATACTTATATTGTTGCTCGAATTGCTGAGAATTTATTTTGCAAGTGCCATATTGGACATTTGCTTGAACTGAGGGGATGAAATTGATGGCCACATTTTGTTATTGAGTGCTGCCTGTCTATGACTGATGTTGTTGACAGGCCTGAAATGAATCTAATTTATGTCTTCTGTTGGTGGTAAACTGACTAAGTTGTGAGAAAATATTAAAAATATTGAAATGATCACCACTGTGTTTTCTTGTTCTTGTTACTACGATGACATTTCTTCTTAGCTCATCAGTCCTATAAGGGACCCATAGTCCTTCAACCGTTGGTAAACTTTTCACATTTTTTCTCCAGAAGAATGGCACACCCAAACCTCAATATTCGAAATATTTTTTTTATAGGATGGAGACTAAAATCTAAGAATTTCATTTTCCCCCCAAAATTGGTGTGTCGGAAATGCATTATTAGGGCGGTTAGCCAAACAAAGAATTAGTTTGCCCAGGAAGCTGAAATTTTCCGAGTGTTATAATTTGAAATGGAGACTCATACTTGTACATTTGGTCTTCATCAACCCTCAAATCACCTTTTAATTTTAGGCCATCGGAGGTGAAAGATCTGGGCTTATGACATGTCCAGTTGTATTCTCGTAAAATTTTAACATTTTTTACTTGGTGACGATATACCTTGCACCCAAGTGATCTGAATTTGTAGATTCAATGTTGGGCGTATCAGTCTTTTCCGTAAAATCTTAAAAGATCATCTCCAAAATCAATTCGCACACAGGAGAATTCAAGAATGATATTTTTCTGACACTTAACAAGTGAAACATCAATGCATCATTACCGCTTGTCATCATGTACTTATGTTGTATACATTTTCACGTTCTTGCAGAGGAGTTAGCAGTCTTATATTGAGCTGAATTATACTTATGTGCCCTATAGTTAAAGGTATAGAAATATATCAGCCCTATGGTTCCGATAAAGAAGACAACCTATCAGTCAAATATTCAGTGATGATATAAGATAGAACGAACATCAAGCAGTATGGAAACGAAAACATCACTCTACTAATTTCACTGTCTTTGGATGGCAGATTTTACAATAGCTTGGTATTTTGGAGTAAAAATCCAAGTAAAGTTATAATGGAAAACGAGAATAAATGTTAGCCGCGGGGGTGTGTTTAGTAACATTCTTTCTAGTGAAGTGATGACACTTTAATTACTGACTTAACCGACGAGTATGAACTTTAAAAATCCCAAAATTATGAATTTCTAATTCATTAGAATTGCCTGATGAACAAATCCTGCTACCATTTAAGGAGCACAGTGTATGTTGTTTTGAGTCAAACTTCATAAGTCGTGTTGCTTTATCGAGAAGTAGTAGTTGTTTCAGAAAATCAGAATTCTAATGCTTATCAGTTCAGAATAGTAACAATAAACGGTTTATTGTCGTGATTTGTGATCGAAAACCAGACAGTTGCGCGCGCCACTGATTCAAACGTAATTTCGGAAACTTATTTACTGCAGACACAAACACAGATATTGGTTGATAGTGTTCAGAAGGTCATTTAAGTAATCTACACGTTAATTGGACACATAATTTCAAATTTTAACATTTATACGGCCGTTTTCCGATTATCAGTGAAAAGAAGTAAATATCGTAATTTTAACTTAACTCGGGTCATAAGGTAATTTGTCTCTTCCTAAAGCCAAATTGAAAAGCATGGAACATACTCTGTGTCACTTTAACGCTAACGGCGTATCCAAAGCGAGAAGAAATGTTTGATTAACAAATTGAACTTAAAGAATCTCACATTTATTCACAAATTTTGATATTGAAGGCCTTTTCTTAAAAAATGGACTGAAGCCTAACTATCTAGCTAACCTCCAATCATGAATATTTTCCGGTCTATGAATGTCAACCTGGTAGAATTTTTTTTATTTACAATAAATGAATTCTAAAACTTATTGTATAGTTTCTCCAAAAGGACAATAGAGCTTTGGGTGAAAGTTCGGGACATAACATTTATCCTCAAATGTTCAATGATTTTGCAAATAGTGATTTTTTATTTTAATGAATTTGTCAATAAATAAGCAATCTTTTTATAGTGATAGGCAAGTTCAATTAATCATATTTCCAGAGCACTGCATTTAAGTTTTCAAATAGCGTTTGCTATTAAGTTATTTGCGTATAGAAGCGGGCAGCTAAACCGTTAGTTAAAAAAAATCAAGAGCCCACGTAAGTGTAAATCTTGTGAACAGACCCCTTTAATCATGTTGATATTGTAGATTGCCCACAAAGGGGGTAACCCTTTAAACCAAAGTCATGTTTGTTCATTTGCATTAAGTCAATATGATTTTGTTGATTTTTTTCTCATAGTCGAAATGGAATATTTTAATCAAAATTTAAGGAAATCGGAATTTCTAAAATGTGACCCCTTCTGTCCATTTAATCATGCCAAAATTCAATTTTTGCGCGAGAGAATGGATAATCCAACAATATCTTATAAGAATGGCTATTTTACACATAGCAAATGGATGATCCCTTGTCAGTTCTGCTGAAGTTATTCAATAGACGTTCATACAAACCCTAAATTACATTCATGATATCTTCACTAAGATACAGTTGTAAGTGAACAAACTTTTGATATGCAGCTGTATATGTGTATCCTCACCATTTCGTCACAGCATATAGAAGTCGCCTGGTTTTGGAGGAGACTACCCCATATCAATGTTGATGGACTCGTCAGTGCCGTAACAGCTTGATCAACGTAGTATCGTAACTCCTGGCATGATGTCATCCTTACTTGGTTACAAAAACTCCAATTGAATGAAATAGAATTAAAACACAAAAGTGTTGTTAAGCTGGATTCGACATAGAAAATCGATTGTACGATATGTGGAATAATAGTGGTGATATGTGGAATAATAGTGGTGATATGTGGAATAATAGTGGTTTATATAATGAAATAAAATGAGTATACAGTATCGCATTAAGAGGTCTGACATCTGGGGTATGATATTCATCATTTTCATTTTGACTTAGTGTCTCGTACGCCCTTGGCTGGATATATTTAGTGTACACAATGTGACACACTGATTCGTATTCTTGTCCTTCTGCTTCTTCTACTAGTGAAGGAACTTGCTCTACCCTGACATCAATAAGGAGACGCACTGTGCTAAACTCTACGACTACCTTCAGAGCACCTGCTTAAAGGCACTAGCCCGCACCAATATTTCGCAAGACCGGAAGTTTCTAATGCAACGTTGCATTAAACCGCATGAACAACGATACCGGAAATATTGTCTTACAACCTGAAGAGCTAATACTATGTTTGTAAATCGGTTGATTTAGATGATTGATTTACAAACAAAATATTTCATCCCTTTTTCTCATTTCAGAGTTTAGGTAAATTCATGCACACATTTCTAGATCGGCCGTTTTCAACTGTCCAAAAATTTTCGTTTTGTACACATGCAGTTGACAATAGATCTTTCATATCTTATAGCCAAAAGCGGCCGTCTTATCGTTTTCATTGCTGATTGCAGGTTAATTGTAAAGGATGATTTTAGAAACGGTAGTCATCAATCATCTCCGAGAGGCAACTATTATACGACTTTTGTACCAAGTTCGGAGATAAAACTGATATCATGCCGATAGGGACTGTATGACTATTCAATTTTAATACCTAAAAGAAACAATGTTTAAGTTATGCCACGACAAAGATTATAACGCATTTAGAATTAACATAACCTGATGTCCCTGCAGCACGATTTCACAGAATGAAGCCTGCGTGAGCCAAAACTTATTGTAAACGTATTGAAAATTGATTATCAACAAATTTCATCAGAGTTCTTCATTCTCAAAATGTTTGACGATTCATGATCAATTCCGGGACAAAACTGTAACATTTCATTAATTAAGGTGAATATAATTAACCTTGATGATTAATGCGTTTGAAACTTGCTTCAAACTAAGAACATTTATCATCATTATAAAGCATCACGGTTTTTTTTAAACATTAGTGCCTTTCATCACATGTCATGTGACTTTGACACGGTGAAAAGACAATCGGATCTGGTTTAGTTTCAGAACATCTTTTATCCCATACTTATTTTCACCATATAACACTAAATAGAGTGTGTATGTACAGAAGCCGAATTCATAAAAACCAATTACATGAATATTACTCATATAATTTTCCGAAAACAAGTTTGACCACATAACTCAATTTGCGCGCTTAATTCAGTAACGTTTTATTTACACTAAGCCGATTATCATCAAATTAATTCTCAAAGTAACTTTCATTGTACAATGTAAAACACAAATGATATCAATTGACATACATATGTGAATCCAACAACAAACCTTACTACGTGTCAATTTAAAGGATTCAAATTAGCAATCTCTTATTTGAGGGATAGGCATCATGCAGTCACGAAGCTTTCTATCGATGCACGGAAATGCTTCTCATGTTTGAGGATATCAACAACCTTTTAACATTAGACATTTAAAAAAACCAATGTGGGAACAACTAACTAGATGTTGATCTGTAATCTAATATCCCGGTACCAGTGCTGTTACCAATCCCAATATAGTCAACTTCTTTCTCCATTACCACAACATCGAACCTGTGGCAGGTTGGAATCTAGTTACATTAAAAATCATACCTGTATGCGTAGGAGTCTGATTTCTTTCAAACCAAGGTATCACTTTCAGCTTACATGCTGTAAAACGACAGTGACAAACTGCAACTTCACTTCTCTGTCCAAAGGTCAAACTTCAGAAGTGTGAAAACCCGCTTCGCCACAATACACCCACTTAACACACCTGAAACAATGAATTGAAAATTGAAACAGGTGATTTAGTCAGACAGTCGTTTGCATAGCGTTTTGGTGGACCAGATTTTATTAACAACGCCCAGATGTGTAAGAAAACGGTTCCAGTTACCGGGGAATCGATAGACGAGGTCCGGTTTAGTGTTTTCTGATGAAACTGAATCTCTGCTGACGAAGAGAATATGTTACGTAAAAAAAGATGATTAACATAATCTCTGGTATATATGAAGGCTTTCTGATTCTGTCTGATGTGTGTTTGTTCTCCAGACCAAACGGGTAAGTAACCATTTTATTTACCTTTTTCCTACTAAAATGTATGTATTTGTTTAGATGCGCACATAATTACTTGAACTGCATATGTATACTTAACTTTTACTTACTTCTTCAACCTCGTCTGGGTTATTTTTATTCATTAAGAATATAGACTACACCTCTCGGATGCACACTTTCTCAGTTTTCTTTTTTTTTATAAAAGATATACTGTAACGCCAAAATTCATCATGGCAAGAAATGCTAAACAGACGTGTTTTAAACCAAAAGACAGGGTTAGATTTAAAGACCATTTCTTAGAGAGACACTCCGTGATTTTTATGAGATTACATTTGGCTTCCATGTCTGTCTGAACTCCAACTATGATGATACTCATTTATAACTATAAACTATACATAGCTATAACGAAAATATTCATCCAAATTTGCCAATGAATGACAATGAAGTATTACTTTTCAATAAGAACTACCACTGTTATGTGTGTGCTGGACCGATGTATTACATACCATTTACATGAAAATGAGTTAAAAACCTTCCACACACTAATAACTCAAATTATATCCTCTACCTGCTTGAAATAAGTTTACATAGAAACTAGTTATATGACCATTCAAAAACCATCATCTCAAATTTTATCTTCTAACTGCTTTCAATAAGTTTCCAAACTTATGTTTGATTGATTGACGCGCGTGATTGTCCGGTTTTCGATCAAAATAGGGTTTAATACCATTATACTGTCAATCGCCTGAACCGATCTGTAAAATAGTAAAATACTTCTCAGCAATAGTCTGTCCATCTCAATAACAAGACACTATTTAGTTGGATTTGCAAAGGTGAATCTATCAACTCATCGAATAATTCTTTAAATTCTTCTTCATCTACCTGATAATTTCATATGAAGTGACACCGTTTTGCATTTTCTACCCCGCCTTTATACACTTTAGAAAAACATCCGTGAAACAAGCAATGGTTGAAGTCAGTAAAAGTAAAGCATTATTTGAATTTCATATCTCAGCCACGAATCCAAAATGTATATCTAATAAAAAAGAGAATAAAAATTAAATACTCACCATTAATTACAACAATGATATTAACAATATTGATTGTAGCGACAGTAATTTCTCCTATTACGTTTTGCTTGATTACCAAATCACCCTTTTTTTATTGTGCATTTCATTTTCGTTCCGGGGAAAGGAATAAATTTGACTCAAGCATAAAGTGGTTTTCGTTGTTATCTGCTGATGAACAACTTCTTTGCTTTTTGTATTCACTCGTCTGTTCTCTATCTATTTGTTCCAATCAATCTTTCTCATTTATCTTATTATTCAATACCCTTATATTGCTTAAATGTGAAATAGGCAAATATATTCTGGTTGAAGAATGTTTTTAACACTTTCCGCCGGTCTAATCTTATAATCGTAAAACACTTACGAAGTTTTTTTTCGAGTCAACCATGTCTGTAACTCCGAGTGTCAGATTCACATATCATTGTGCGTTTTATTTGTGAATCAAAGAGTCTGGATAGTTTAATTGTTACAAATGTAATGTTGAAGAAAAGTCTCATCGCTGATCTCATTTATAGCACTTGCAACCAATTGTAAAGATTTTCAAACTTAAAGATAAGCTCACTCTTACTACAGAGTGAGGTTAAGTGAGGTTGAATTGATTCCTTTTTATCAGAAAAAGGCTGGATTACGTATTTTGAACATGTAATCAATGTCACTATGGTATGATAACGGTAAGCAGATCATCAACACATTTTCTGAATGGATAGTTCTAAAAGCGATTTGTTTGTTCTTTAAGTCATATCAGATGGTAAACTCACAATTTGAATTTAACACCTTGGTTGGTTATCGATGTTAAATACAAACTCATTCGAATACATTCTTTAATCATATTTAACCAATTTGGTTTTGAAAATTGATTTCGATTAATTTCTTTACTTGTTCTTAACTCAAAATATCTTAGAATTTTGTGTTGGAAATGTTCTAAACACGTCAGATCACATCATAGTATTCTTACCTCTTTATAAAAAAATAACCAAAACTCCTTATTTACGTTATACGAAATTTTAAGGAAATATGTGCTTAATTAAAATATATAACAATTTTGAAAATTGCAACAAACAAAAACCTTCTTTCTTAGTGACGAAGTTCTAAAGAATTCATTTTTAGCATTATGAAAATTCTTGTTTTCCTTTGAACATTTATCTATTTAACCTTAAGTGCCTTTTATTTACAAATTCATCGTTATCATAATCAAAATACAGGGGTAACGTTCTAATCCTTCGGTTACCTGAACTGTTTTTTGCTTTGAGCAATACCTATTTTACCCATGCTCTTATGGAAACACCTTGATGTCGGTGCAATTGTCGAGAGACTAGCAATTGAATAATATTGGTATCAAATAGTTCAGTAAAATGTAAAATGCCTTAGAATTAGTCGCTGAAAGTAAACAATATTTACCAAAAATGTTGTTAGCAAGAGAATACTCATATAACTCACTCATATTCTTCTGTAATTCTATTACAGTCTCCAATATTTCACTTTTACTCTCCGATAGTTTACTTACTCTCTCTTATAATTCACTAATAATCTCCTATAATTCACCAATAATCTCCTATAATTCACAATAATCTCCTATAATTCACTTATACTCTACGATAATACACGCACACTCTGTATGATTTACTTATACTCTCCTATGATTCACGTACACTCTCCCATAATTCACCAATAATCTCCTATAATTCACTTATAATCTACGATAATACACTTACCCTCTGCTATGATTTACTTATACTCTCCTATGGTTCACGTACACTCTCCCATAATTCATTGATAATCTCTTATTCAATTCTCATTCCCATAATTCACTAACAATTCACTTATAGTCCACGATGATACACATACACTCTGCTATGGTTTACTTATCCTCTCCCATAACTCACATATTGTCTACTTTAATTCACCTATCCCGGACCCACAGAAAGCTAAGATGAAGATACTTGACGTGGTTCTACCAGCCCTCCTGCTGTGTTCCCTGCCGGCAAAAGCAGATGAAAGTAAGTTTTCGTCAATTATTTTCAAGTTAATGAAAACCATTACTCATAAAATGGTTGGAATTATTAGCGTAGGCAATCTGATTATAATAAATTTCAATTACTTTACAGCCGCACCTGCTTGAACTGTCCACCAAGCGTTCAATCTAATTATAAGTTACACATCATTTGGAATAGTTCGAACAACAATATGATTTAACTACACCGACAATATTCAATGAGATCATGAGCCGAGGTCATATTCTACTTTTGGTGCTAATTGATGCTTATATTTTATGTTGTGGTACGTTAATTCTAAACGGCTAAGTGATGTCACAAAATGTTCTTTTTTGATCATGCTACAATTCTTAAAAAACACTCGATAATTGACACATTATTTTTGCATTAACGTTATTGGATAAGAAAATCTTGGGCTCTACCAAGAGTTCTTTTTTATAACATTTTATGACTATATGAATTTCAATAGGCTATTATTTGAGTGACAGAATTAGTGACCATGAATAAATGTATGACATATAGGCAAAAACTGGATAGTTTGCATTACCATGAAGTTAAAGATAATTAGATCTCTCTTAATATACTTAACATTTCATGACCCTGAAAGAAACAAGAAAGAGAAAATTTAATTTCTAAAGATGTTTTAGAATAATATGGAAAGATGGCTGTGATTGAACTATCGGGGCGAGAAAAGGTATCTTGTACAGATTTTCCTTCACAAATATCATACAATTACAAAAACGGCCCAATAACTATCCTTATTACATGGTTATTTTGGGCCCAGCATTGAAGCAATAAACTTTAGCGCTGAAGACATTTGTATTGGCATTTACTCGTACCTCAATACTGAAACAGTGGATCCCAACACTGAAGCAGTGGGGTCTAGCCCTAAGTTTAGCAACTAAGCAGTGGGACACTAGCACTGAAAACAATTGGTCTTAAGGTCAGTTAAGTGAAACCAACACTGAAGCACTTATTAAAAGTCCTAAGTTTCCTTTCTTGAGCCATGATTATTTCTTAAATATTTTCCTTTTAAACAATTTTTGAAGTTGTCTCTCCTTGGACAGGCAAAGTTATGAATGAGTTATTAATGGTTTATTGACCTCTTAGTTATGGCCATACACTACATACATTACACATACTGTAACACATGTAGAAACTTGCTTCTATTGTTATTCAAGAACATACATATTACATAATAAGATAATAAGATGATATGAAGTACATAAACACTTCCTTCCTGATCATATACACAGATTTTCATTTTGATGTGAAACTGTTCTTTCCAATAACATTGTGCGTCTTTGGAATAAGAATATTGTCTTTCATGTTACAGGACCAAAAGTAATTGTGTGATACTCTAACGAGTGGAAAGTAACAAAACATTCTCTTCCTATTTAATCTTAATTGAAATAGCTTGAAGTAATTTCAAAGGATATCAGGAGCGTTTCAAAGTATAAACAGCTTGGACATTTTCATCCATGATATATGATTTAAAAAAAGTAACAAAATAGCTGCTTAGATGGCCATAACATTACAAAATCTTCACACATTTATTTTTGAAGAAAATAAACAGGCGTTAGTGTTTTTACAGGAAAGACATTATGTCTCCCACCTCATTTGTTTGATTAGTCTCCCTTAAGATATCAGACATGATTTAAATAGATTTGACCTTCGTTCATCGATCTCTTAATACTCTTATACAATGTGTTGACTATGGAATTTGTTTGCTTTTGCCACTGTTTATATCGTCATGCAATGATATTTCGGTATTTACCAAGAGTTATTGATTGTATATAGTTCAATTAAATCGGTATACAGCTGTGAAACTTAAAGCCCCAGAATGCGTTATAGACGTTATTGCATTCTTGGTTGGTTTCAGATCTTTTAACCATCATGCACATGCTCCATTATTTGTTTCGTGACTTAAATCCAGAGTTTATAGCCTCGTTGGTCGGTTTCAGGCCTCAGACAAGCTCATACGCCTCCACATATATAGCTGCATTTTCATGATTTTAAACATTTCAACTCCAGAGTGCAGTATAGACGTTATCGCAGTGTTGGATGGCTCCGACAGCATCTCAGAACCAGACTTCAATGAGTTGAAGAACGCGGTCACCCAACTTGCCGACTGGGTTCACTCCGACGACCCCAAGTTCTCCAGTCGCCTCGGTGCTGTAGTTTACAGTACCGGGGTCACGGATTCTGTCAGTTTGAGCAATAACACAGATAGGCTCAAGGAAAAGATCATGGGTTTCCATCATCCCCGAGATGGTACCACCACCGACAAGGGTATAATGAAAATGAATGAAATGTTTGCGGCTGACAAGAAAGAAGGGGTGCCTCAGGTTGGTATCGTAATAACAGACGGGATCTCCAAAGATACCAATGCAACCATTACAGCAGCAAAGCAGTCACACGATGCGGGCATCAGAATGGTGGCTGTTGGGGTCGGCGATGACGTCGACGAGGCAGAACTGAGAGGAATTGCATCATCTCTAGACAAAGTGAAGACCATCACACAGTTCGCAGAGCTCAACGCCTTGGTGTCCAAACTACTCAAGGAGTTCTGTATTGGTACGAAAATGGGTTAAGTCAATTGATAACTTGGTTAAATCTTTTCAAAATAAGAACTGGTGTTGATTTAAAATGAGTTATTTTGTAATTTTATCTCCTGAAGAGAGAACTCACACGTATCGGTATTTTGAATTTTTGTATTGTATCATACACATACATGTAGAGGTTTGAAGAATTTCACTCTCTGGAAAAAGTGACAGGCAGGTATCTGATTATGTCATGCGTTGATAATATAGTTATTGTGCCATGCATATTGTAAGAATTAGTTACTTTTTTCAACAGTTGACACGCATTGATCGTACCTCTTTAAATCTGATGAAAATCGGTAATAGCTCTTCGGGAGATGTGTGAGTCTTTTTTCACATTGCAACTATTTCAGGCCATGAGTTGGATGCAATGGTTATTTTCGACAGGTGATGGGGAATGGATCGATATCTCCATAAAATACCTGTAATGTTTATACACATTGACGTTGAAATTCATAGAAATTTTGCTCCATCGTAAGGGAAGATGGATGTTTTCTGAATAGTTCAATGTGTTTTAAAATGATATGAATTGGTAATATAGAATTCAAAACACACAGATGTGTTTCCAAAACTTGTACGAATTGTGCACAACCCTCGCTCGCTCTGGTACTTAAAGCATTCACTATAAAAGTCATGACTTCCTCGGGAAATAATATCTATGTTATTGAAATAATAGCCACGAACATATGTTTTTTTCAATATTTTGATGGGGATAGAGCGAAGTCTCTTTTCATATATCTGGTGTGAGATTTTGTAATATTCCTTTAAAATTCAATCAATGAACGGCCTTATAGTTAAATGAAGTATTGTTTTCCCACAGTTGACGGAGGATGGAGCGAATGGAACGAGACAGTGAGCGAGTGTTCGGAGACGGTGTAATCACCCGCAGCTATGCGCGCACCTGCTCGAACCCCTCCCCCAAGAACGGAGGGTTAGACTGTCAGGGGTCCACTACGAAGGTCGAGACTGCACATTGCCATTTGGTTGATTGTCCCAGTAAGTTATCAGTATTGAGGGTTGCTTCGATTTATCTAGCCTTGCCATCATCGCTACTTCATCAAAATCAGTTCGTACCAACGATTTCAATAGGTCTATAGAATTCCTTTGGTGGAACATTACTTTGACATTCGTTACCTCCTGCTTGTCTGATTCTATAAGTGCTCAATACGTTGGTCATTGATGATGTTTGGCATTTCACTCTGATTTGATTTGATTTGAATGTCAGAAGGTGGAAGGTCAACGTCATTGTTACTTGGAAGAACCAAAATCCCAAAAATTCTATAATACAACTCTTTGTTTTGAAATTTGAAAATTGTTAATAAATTTACATGATTCGAACCCCTGTGATCTCAACAAACAAGAGAACATCATTCATTCTATTGATTTATTTCAGTTCCTGGAGGATGGACACCCTGGCAATCAACATCAAGCGGATGCTCAGTGACATGTGGTGAGGGGGTAGAGACGATCACTTCAACACGCTCCTGCTCCAACCCTGCCCCTCAATATGGCGGTGCTCCATGTTCCGGTCTAACCATCAAATCTGAACCTCGACCATGTGTTCTGGGTGAATGTGCGTAATTGATTTTGAATCTCAAATCGATATTTACAATTATATGGTTGTTGGTTATAAACCTACCGTGACGGCACTATATTCCTTTAGGGGAAGTTTATTTCTCGTTAGATTGGGCTTCTTTGTCTTGAACCGAGTACTGACCAATTCAGTTCAGTTGATATCCGGACGTATGGGTTTTTATGGTTGAAGATGAAAAAGGATTTAAGTAAATATAACAAAAAGCTGCAAGGTATCATCCGATAACTGAGGCAACACACCCATGTAATTTTAAACCAAAGACTAAACAATCAGAAATAGATACTAGTCCTTTCCTAATTGTGTAGGTATGTCCATTCAACTTTCTGCATGGTGTCAAAGTAAAGTAGTTTGTCCTTGTTTATCTGAAAATGAGGTTCGGTGGACCACGGTCTACAGCAAACTAACCATTGTTCAAAACATAGCTAGAATCATCGAAGTAACCAAACTTTCTTGTGTCTTAAAAGTTCCCCTCCAACAATATGCTTATATAAGAGATCTCCCGCATATAATTTCTATTATCATACATATACATCTTCCAATACAACAATTTTCCAATAAACGTTATCATAAGCAAGAATCGTGAAGATCGTAGGAAAGCTAACGATGCATACGTTTCTTAGTTAGTCCAACTCCAAGGTTATAGTTAATGCTAGTTTGACCTCAACACAACCTCTTGAAACTCGAGATCTGAAATCAACTATCTGAAAGAGACTTTTCTCTGAGGCTCCTGTCTTAAATAAAAATATATTTTGGGAAGTTTTTCTCTGGATATCAGTCTAATCTTATGTGATCAAAAAATATATATATCATGGTGAAGGGGAATTACCCCCGCGAAAATGCTTTCAATGTCCTCATATGCATTATTACTTATACACACCCTCTTCCAATAACTGGAATAATGTGAGGTGAAACTGAGTTACAAGCAAGGAGTTTTCGTTGATACGATGCAAACAAATTTCACTGTATGTACAGGTGCATTGAATCCATGTGCCGGTTGCCGATACGAAAATGGGGTTGGCTACATGCCTGATGAGAGCAACTGCCGCAACTTCTTGCAGTGTGTGGACTACGGATTGAGATATTACACCAAGACGTGCGCTGCCGGAACATACTGGTCCCAGGATTCTCTCACGTGCACCCGCTCCACCGACTCGTGCAAAGGAGAAATATCAAGTGTGTATCATATGCAAATTTTCTAACTCTGTTCTGATTTTTCTTCGTCTGTAAAACCACCAATGTGTATCATTAAAGGTAACTAATAAACAGTTCGGCCTTTTGTATATAGATAAAAGCGTAATCATGTAGTCCAAAACATTGCACAGTAGTGTAGTGGAGCACAGTGGTGTAGTGGTTAGCATGCTTGCCTCTCACGCCAGAGGCCCGGGTTCGAATCCCGATGGAGACACCAAATATTTGTGACATGGGTCATCCTGTGTTGTTTCCCTGGGCAAGACACTTCATCCACTTTGCACTCAGTTCACCCAGCTGAACAATGTACGGACCTATAGTATTAATATATTGTTAATCGGCGGCACCGAACATACTATTCCTCCAGGGTAATAATACTAATGGCGTTTTGAGCATGCTTTGTCATGTATATATGCGCGGTATAAGAATGATAGTATTATTATTGCCACATCACACTAACGAAGTTGTTTTGCAGAAAAGCCTGATATTCGTATGAATAGCACTCTCAATGGCATTTCAAAAACCTATCTATCCCTATGTTTGTCTGTGTCAGCTACCCTAACTTGGGTTTCTTTCACCAATCTGTTATGTCTACCTTATTGCAGAAGTATAAGACGTGGCTATTTAGGTGCATTGGTATCCTACATCTACATATAAATTGGCTTTCTCATATAATATCTATCCGTTTGTCGTTTATCTAAGCCCATGGGAGAGGCTTGTCACCTCTTGGAAAGATGTTGGTCTCTATTGGTTTCCCTATATAAACAAGGCCTTAAATTTATATGCATTTGTTTTCCTTATCAGACGAGTTAAAGGTGTTCGGTATCGTAAGGTGGTTTCTTATACAGTTTTTATCTGTCTCTCCTAGCCAATGAAACGGATGACGGTCCTGCTGGCCACGAAGCAGTGTGTGACGGGAGTACCCGGCCAGTGAGCGGGGATGAGGGCAGGTACGAGCAGCAGGTTCCTGGCTGGGGATGGCAGGTGATGGACTGTCCCCCCGGGACCCTGTGGGAGAGTTCTAACTGCACGTGTGTGCATGGGGGAAGCATTTCTGACAAGCGTGAGTATTGTATAGAATATTTTTATGGAACTGGTCGATATGATGTACCCATCCTGTTTCATCTGCCACTACAGTGCTCCTACACTCCTCTTGGGATTTACCTCGTTACTCATATTGATTCGTTTTATTTCCATCTTTACAGCGTGCACCCCTGAGCTATACATCCCATTTACCGGAAGTGTAGCTGACCGATCCGGAAAGAATGTTCATGTGCAAAACAATGGTGTGAATATAACTTCGCATGGGAAAGGCTACTTCGCGGACAACACCGGGCTCTGGGTCAACCGATTCTCCAATACCCACTTCGGGTCAATGGTGACCTTCACCTTCCAGATGCAACCAATTGGAAGCGCGACAACGAGAGGACGGGCCGTAATGTCCAATTCTCACTGCGATGAAGCCGGAAGTGTCTATATCATCAACAAAGGAAATGTTCTTGAGTTCCGGGTGTACAATATGGAAAGAGTCCAGCATGTTCTCAGTGTTCACTTCAACGTAAGATATTGGCTATAACAGTTAAAGGGAGGGTGATTTTGATTGATGGGATATTTTTGTTAAATGAAGTTAAATTTATGCCTCTAATTCAACATGACCTTTTCCCAATAATGTTAAAACAAGTAACTTACCGTAAAATCCACGTCCAAGCGAATGCATTCTCATTTCACTTATTCAGCCCCGTGTCGGAGTTTTCAACAAGGTCACCCTGAAGGTCTCTGGAGGCGTCATGGAAGCCACTGTGGATGGAACCAGCGATAGTAGAGATTTCGAAGGTAATTTATCACTGTATCTGCAAATATAAAATAATCTTCAATATATCCGTGCCAAACCAATCTGTCAGTCATATAAGTATCTGTGTAACTCCTGCAATACCCCGATATCATATGACTTGTATCGCTATAACTCTCACCAATCGCTATAAATCTAACCAATTCGATGAAATGCCGTGGCTCTAACAACATTAACAATACCCGGATGAGGGGACGGTTGAGTTCGATATACCTTGATTCAGTACAAGCTTCCTATGGCAACTACAAACCATCTATCAGCGATTTGATGCAAATGCCGTTATGGTTATCATATTTACAGAATTGATATATAATTTCAGACATTGTAAATTGTTTTTTCGTATTATGTAAAAGATAAATACTAAATACCATAAAGTTTCATTTTACGGATGATATATGTTGTTCAACACGTTAACTGCTCAATTTGTCTTAGGTTCTATCCTGAGCGTCCACTGTGCTCTTCATGTCGGTCAAGCTACTGGTTATGACAACTACATTGGATACATCGATGATGTAAGTAAACATAGGTAATATAAGTATCGCGATGCCCAAACCACTTTACGTCCCTGCAGAAAAAGACATCTGAGCCTTAGCCTATATTCAATTTATTTCTAAAATGGAAAATCAGATTCAGAGGTTATATCTTAAGTTCATTTCTTAATTTAATTACATTTATACTCTGAATATTGAATTATGTTTTATATGTGTATCATTTCAATATGTAAGGTTTAGGTTATTGGGTTGAATTTTTTTTATCGATTTACGTTTTTTTTAAATTATTAATCAAATGTGTTACCATTTTGTTTCTTATTTAGGTTTATTATTTTTCAGTTTAAAGTAACACAATGTCCAGCCTAGGCAAGAAAGCAACTTTCACCAAATGTGTCTCTGAAAACAACCTTCTTCAAGTCTACGAGAAATGATTCAACAACTTCTCCTTGCTTCCAATAAATCTTAGAGTAGCATCAATGTTGACCTTGTCATTTCGTGTATGTTATTGAATACGTCTTCTTATGAGAATATATTTCAATGGTATTTTATGTTGAAAATGTTTTAGTTAGTGCAATCTAATTACGTGCATTCTCAAACTAAACCTGTAAAGCTAAATACCAAAGTTTGTTCACATACCACTGTATCGTAGTGCAAATGTCATGTAATTTGGGCTTAGTTTGGACGCCAATAAAATAACTTCAGTGAAACTGACAATGAATCACATATTGTCCATGTGTAAAACAAACATTCTTTAACGTACTTTGGAATGGTCGTGTCTCTTGTGCAATTTTTTAAATTTTGGCGTGATGAAAAAGACAGAAGGGGTCATATATTCGAAATTCCGATTTAATAAAATTTCGATTTAAACATTCCTGTTCAAATCGTGAAGAAAAAACTCCAGCACAATCACATTGACACAATGCATGGGAACCATTCTGACCAGTTTTTGAAGCTGTTGATCACTTAAATTAAAATGAGTGTTTTCCGAATTTTGACCCCTGGTCACTTTAATGACCTGCCAACTCTGCTACGGTTTGCTGTTTGGTATGATATATAACTACGTTAAAGTGGATCTTTAACTTCTGTATTGAAAGTTCAATATCATCTGTTTCATTTTCGTAATGCTACGATGCCTCAAAGGCATCCCAAATTACATGATATACTTACTAGGATACGCAGGTATGTGGACAAACTTTTGGTATGCAGCTGTAGGGATTTTTCTAGCTTGTCCAGTTGGTGCGACAAAAAACATAAAACTTTAAAGGGACTGTAGCACGCTTCCGTATAAACACAGGAATCTTTAAAAGGAACACAATGTTACTGAGTGCAAAACATTTTTTTTTAAAAAAGGGCGCGATACCCCGTTTTAGAATTTAAGAAAAAGTTAAAGTTGAGGAAGACCTCAACTTAAGTAAAAGTAAAGAAAACAAACATTCATCACAAATGTATATAATGGGGTTCATAAAAATGTTTGGCTATCAAGCTTGAATCTTTTACGATTTTCACACAAATGGCTACACGAAGTTTGGTTTATCCATGACACCTCATATTTCAACTTCAGACAGCGAAAATTCATTACCTACTTTAAAAATTAAGTCAAATATATGTAATGGGGTCAACAGAGAAAGAAAGTTAGATTTTAAGGTGTTTGGCCTAAAATGGCCGCACCCTTTGCTACGACTTTAAATAAACATTTAGATGTTTTACATCTAAAAAGAATATTTATGGCTTGATATATAGCATAAGGCAAATATTAGATCATAATGAACCAAATCGACTGTGAATTAAACTTTTATTTGATAAAAATGGCACGTGTTACGTTCTCATGACAAAACTCAAGAAGCATCTACTGTTGCGGATCCAGAGATGGACAACCTTTCTTCAGTTGATGTATGTCCCAAAGTACTCAAAGCAACCCAACCCCACCTCTTTTCGAAAATTCCTTGATCCGCCACTGTTTGATGATGGTATAGTCAATTATGTTAATAAAAGAAAGTATGATTGAAATCATGACGTCCAGAGAACATTACTATTGTTAATTATTATTAGCTTCCTTAAAAATATTGTATCTGAAGTAGTCGAAGAACGAATGTAATTGAATTGAATTCGGAAAGACAATCATATTCTTCTTGAAGCAAAAATATCGAAAATGAAAATTCATTAACGGTTTAGTTTATAGCACTGAAATAATTGTAATGAGGGCTGTAAAAGATGTAAGATTATCATACAGAATTCGAGAATCCCTAATCCCTTAAAATATTTTACTTTTGTAGGCAACACCTCTCGATCTGCGTGTCTTGTTGCTTATCACGAGGTGTGTGGACACAGAAAGCCTAATTTTATCATTAAAAGTGAAGGATCTGTAGGGTTTAGATGCTTATGTAATGCAAACATATACTGTCATCTATGTGCCTTATTTTTTATTCACCATTTGAGCACAACACACACTTAAGTTGTTATTCAGTATATGGGTATTCGGGCCCATATACATGTGTTATAATTTTAGTCATTTTACAGAACTATAAACACGCCCATCTGCATTAATGTATTTACACATTTCCATATAAATAGAAAATTGATATACATTGATAACTAACAAAGAAAAAATATATGTTACATGTAAATAAAAATGTATCGTGACTCTTAATGTTATTTCATTCTTGTAATAGTATACATCTTCCCTCGAACGAGTGCATAATATAGAGGCTCAACCTTTTAAAACTGTGGGCATTATTTGTGGTGAGTAGTTTCTTATGGTTAAACATATTTGACTTAAGCATTAAGCATTACGTTAAACATATTTGACTGATTAGATAAATATTAACAACGTAAATCATCATTTTTGGACAAATGCAAATTATTGTTTCTCATCTTCTACACCTGCACGACACATAGGGCATGTCCTCAAAATTCGATCAATTTTGTACCATCGCCCCTCATTAATGTTTAACCTCAGTAGTCCCGCTCTAAATTTCACAAGGTATTTACGTAATTTGTACTCTACAATCTCGAAAAGATAATTATCAGGGTTTAATACGGTTTTGAATTCTCTATACAAGTCATAACGTGTACTATTGTCTAGGTCAGATCCCAATTTTTGTTTAAAAGAGTCAACTAAACGGGTTTTGAAAATATTTATTAAACTTACAAGATCCCCAATAGTTTGTGATAACCAAACAATTCCAAGTCCATTAGAAAATAGAAGAAAACGTATTTTTGAAGACCACGTATCATAGCCAAAGTTATAAAGGTTAAGTAATATTTCATAAGCTTTCTTAGGTATACAGTCACAATGCATTGTTGTTATTTTGATCGAGGAATTAAGACAACACATGCTGTACTTACGAAAATAGGGAACGGCCACATTCACCTTAATTAATTGCATTGGGTGTCTAGGGTCCAACATTACAAGCCGAGAGATGAATGTTTCCGATGCTTTCATATCTTTTTTAGCCCCACAATTCTGAAGAGTTAGATTATATTGACTGAATTTGACTATCATCTTGAAAAAGATATCTGGAGATAACGAACCAATTTTCTTAGATTGACATTTAATTCCATTTTGATGTACGTAACGAAAGGTCAGATACTGATTTGTCAAGGCTATATGTACATTTGAATAAAAAAAACGAGATATTTATAATTATTGACAATTTTCAAGTTGTTGCCTTTATAGGACCATGTATCCGTATATTTAAGTCTACCTCCCCTTAAAAAAACCCAACAATAGTAGAATTGTCAAGGTTAACGCTTAAACCCCAATTATCCGAATATAACACCAGATGCCAAGCTGATTTTGAAGACAACATTTGCTATCTGATGTTTATATTACATCATCAGCAAAAAGTAACATAACAATTTCTATCATGTCAGGAAAAAGTTGGATTCCATTTTTTTAACTTGTGTAATTTCTAAAGACTAAAGAGAAGAGGATCGGGCTAAGCATACATTTTAGACCTTTTATAGGACAGTCAAAAGAGTTTGTTAACTGGGAATTATTTCGCACATACGATTTAATGGAATAGAAACCTTTGCGCTTGCAACCATAACTTGATAATAAGCTCCATAATTTAAATCTGTCTATTGAATCAAACGCTTTTTTAAAATGAATAAAAGCGACAAAAAAGTTTTTCTTCTTTTTACTTAACATTTTTGAATAAGTGAATTCAGCATACAGATATGATAGTAGAGTAACCTTCTCTAAAACCTTGTGTATTATCCAGAAGATGCGCCGATTCCGTCAATTTACTTTTTAATATGCTTGTATAAGATTTACTTAAAATACTCAACAAAGATATGCCACTATAATTGTCAGGGTTGTGAATATCCCTTTTTGTTATGTAGTGGTATAATGATTGCTTTACTCCAAGAATCCCGAAAACACATTCGAATAATTTATTGAATACCAATACAAGAAGAGGCATTATGACTTATTCAGATGATTTTATCATTTCTGTTGGAATATGATCGGGCCTGGTGATTTACCAATTTTAAACGTTTTATAGCATTAGTAATTTCTTCTTCTTTTATATCCGAGTCTAAAATGTGTTTCTCAATATCATTCAATTCTTTATATAGATTGGCGTCACTTCAACATAGGTATCGTGATCCTGATCACAAGGAAAATGTTTATCATACGTGGACATGAAGTGATTAAACCAAGACTCATTGGAAATATCGGGTAATATTTTCTTTGTTTAAATATTTTTCGAAGTTCCATCCAGAATAGTTTAGATTTTTTTCTAAAGTCATAAAATTGTTTAGCTGTTTGCTTTTTTGTCTTTTCTATTTTCTACGTTTGCTTTTATCAGTATTTCTTAAAAGACAATATTTCTTTCTATTAACACTTTTCCTGTCGTTTCTAAAGCACTTAAGACTCTTCCTTGCATCTACTTTTGCTCTATGGTAGTTACTTCCGTAAAAGTTATTTTGTAAAATTTTGTACCCTTTTGGCATTTTCATACACTCTGCCGTATCTAATATAAACTTATCGAATTTGGAGAAAGCGCCATTTTGTGTCTAATGTTACGTAATCTGTGAGGGAATCTAATATATGCTTGCTCTCTAACATGTTACATACAAATTGTGATCCCATACATGGTTTTCATTTATATCTAAACCCACAATCACTTTCCAGTTCATTGTTATAACTTTATCCCTGTCTAAAACAATACAATTGGCATATGTTTACATTCAACTCTATCACATACTATAAAACTATCGCAATACTTAAACAAATTAGGTGAAGATATAATAAAATCAATAACACGCCATCCTTGTTCAGAGATGTATGTGAACTGTCCTTGTTAGTACCCTTTCACACGACCAATTACTAAAAACAAATTGAAAATATAGTAAAGGTTAAACAGTAACTTCCCAAATCTATTTACAACAGTATCCTGAGTTGATCTCATATCTGAGTGAGTTGGTGTTTAACGTGTTTTGAACAATATTTCAGTTATTAAACACGTGTGATCTCATATCTATCGGTACAGGTTCATCTTCAGGAAAGTATAGATCAGTGGAGCGTCAGGCGGTTGATTACCCTCTCCAACCCTTAAGTCCTAGACAATTTTTATATCGCAATCTGCCAAATAATTAGGGTTATCCAATAACTATTCTTCCAGTTTGTCCAAAAGTTTAAATGTTTGGTTTTTCTTATAAAAAGTTTAACACTCTGGTGGCACATAAAATATCCCGTTCAATATTCAACACATGTACTTGCTTGTTTAGACGTAAACATAGGTATTTCCGAGGTGTATTTTGATAATGATCTGTGAACGAACATATTGATACCTCCTGAAAGTCTTCCATAGTTGGACAGTTTATTGGCTTTACAAACATACACGCGGAATTCAGGTAGCTCATGTATTGGTAAGATCATTTGCGCTGATCTTATATCTACAGACGCAGCAAATTTGACAATCAGGTGGCGTGGTCGTTGATAATGACGATTGTCTCCCACACGAAGCGCACGTATAATCTCCGAGCTCTCCCCAGGTGCGATGCGAATGTTGATTGAAAACGTTCAGTACAAGAACGTCTTTTGTATTCTCAGTGGATTATAGTCATCAATCCGCTACTCATGAGGGCTGTCAGGTTTTTTAATATTCTATATAAATTTTTGTTGATGAATATATATTTCCATGGTATTTTTACATTTTTAAATGGTTTTATTAGATTGTTCATTATAAGAAAAATCTCAAATATGTAATTATTTGACAGTATGCATGTCAACATACAACCTTAACTTTATATTCCCTCAGGTACGGAGGACTCCTGTCGGGAAACTTGATAGGGCAATGTTGAATAGTTTTCAATGCTTCAGCAGAATGTAAGGGGTTTCACTGAATGGGGCATACTCTAATTGTTTGAGAGCTTGATCCAGTCAGGAAACATTCAGATGCTATCATTTAAGATTTTGCGGATGTGATTTTCAGATTGATATCTCTGAGAAAGATGACCACGTTCAAGTCATATTTTGGTCAATGGATCAAATTCCATAACCAGATGTAATGATATTTCAATAGTTGTCAACATCCACATGAGTTAGTTTCCTTGGTCTAACTTGTAGTGTCCAAAAGCTTTCTTGCGACTAAAAGAAAGTTCCCGCCAAAAGTTCTTCAAGAGATGTGGGTGTGAGGTTGAGATGAAGCCATTGCGCCACTTTTGAACCGAAACGTGTGTAAATAGTATCATGAGATCGAGATCGATTCAAAATGATTTGCTTTGCTAATTGTATCCCTTTTCAATCAGGGAAAACTAACAAACATTCCTAGTTAAACTTCACCTCACTGTGAGAGAGAACATACCACAACAGTCCGCAGTTATTTGGTCAGACAGTCAGAATGAGTTGTGTGAATGGTGAATGTCCGTGTAGAAATTTAAGGTCATTGTTTCAAATTGTCTCACCACTGTTGATAATGTAAAGACCCAACGAAATTTGGCAGATATTGTGTCACATGGTGTAAATGTCTGGTTTCAAATGTTCAACTGAAAAGTTGCCTTCTCCACAATTATCACATACATTTCACTTTGAGAAAAGACTCGTTGGACGTTGAGGATATTGAAGATGCTGAAGCAAAGCTGTTGACTCAGACCCAAAAAGTAGGTCAACGCTTCTCTAGCTAAGGGCAAGTTAGTGTCAATCACAAGTAAAATAGCAAATTACTTGGTTACAAAAACTCCAATCGAATAAAATAGCCTAGCCTAAATTTTGTAATAGGGTAATATGCTCATGTGATTAATGTGTCCAATTATAAATCTAAATGTAAAGTTTTTGTTATTCAGGTTGAAGACGTTAGGCTCAACGCTCTGGCAGAGATGCCCAACTACCCTCGCTGTCTGCGACTAGCAGACACATTGGATAGAGGAAGAGTTACCAATAGCTGTCTGGAACCACTTTCAGACCACCAGCCCAAGGATGAACAACAACCTAGAAGGTTGGCATGGCCGACTGAAGAAAATCATCGCACAAGCCCACCCCAACGTGTTTGAGATGCTGGAATTTTTTAGGAAGGAACAAAAACTTAATGAAATTAAACTCGTGCAATATGATGCAGGGCAGCGACTACCCCCTGAAAAGGAAATACTTCGACATCAACAACATTATAGATACGTTGAAACAGAGCCTGCAGAATGGCACAATGGATGTATTTCAGTATGCCGATACAGTGTCCCACCTGATGAAGGTTCAGTGAATAGAATGTGGTGCTGATCGTATATATTTGTTATGTATTTACAATAGAATGCTGCGAATGAATACATAACTGGATGTAAACAAACGTGTCATCATTTATTTTACTAACATTTGCATTATTTCATTTACTTACCAATTCACATTATTATTATCACCAATGTGGTTAAGTTCACACGGAACCTCTGTTGTTCGCAAGATGCAGTCGACCAGTAAAATCTCCTGGTCTGTTGGTTTAAACATCACAAATGTTGCTTTCCCGGCAATGATAATACCATAATCTGAGGACCTTAACCGATCTAAAACAAGTTTATCAAGCGTGGAGGGCGACTCAACAGTATCAAAATTGGAAGAGAGAAGTAATGACATCGTCGGAAAACAACCTTACAAAAAGCTTTTGGAGTACAACTTCATAAAAGAGGGTGATATGTTCTTATCAAAAGCATATAAAATAGCAAAGGCTGGAAGAGTATCCGGCGGAGTGGTCGTTTTACAAACACACTCTAGCTTGTAAATGCCAACATATTAAGATAGATATTGACAATGTTATCTGTATCAAATTAGATAAAAGTATAGTTGGCAACAATAAAGATGTCCTGATAGTTGCAACATATGTACCACCTAATGGCTCAACGTTTTATGCTGAAACAGACGGGACAACCGCTATCGAGCAGATCGACCAATGGCTGATTGACCACGCTGATGATGGATGTGACGTCATTATCTGCTGAGATCGGAACCCTCGTGTACGTGGGGATAACAACCCACCAGAGACACTCGACTATCATGGTTTAGACGAGGCTGCTTTCCCAGAGGAAGTATCTGTGCCAGTTAGTGAAAGACAATCATGTGACAGTTTTGTAAACCCATTCGGTCGCAAACTGATTGAGCTATGCTTTTTGCATAACGTTTATATTTTAATGGTAGAACCCCTAGCGACAATACCGGCGAGTTTACCTATATATCACCTCAGGGTTGTAGTTCGGTTGATTACTTCATTGGTACTAGTGATTTATTCTACCTGCATCATGATCTAAAGGTAGATTCTATAGAGTCGAATCAAAACTCTTTTTTTCGATTTCGATAGAGACGATGTCGTGTTTGATTTACCACATATACAAAATGCGGACGAGAGTACCGATAATTTCATTTATAAGTGGATGATTTGGCCTCAGAGTTTTTAACTTCACTAAATAACTCTTCCCTAGCATTTCAGGATATGATTCTTGGAGTTGAGGATAACGTAAACGAAAGTCTGCAACTGTTTGTAAACACTATTCTTTCGGCCTGTCATTTTATGAAAAAAAACTTTTAAAACTGGATCAGTTAACCGTTACAATGGATTTTACGATAATAAATGTAAAATTGCAAAGCAAGAAGCACAGAAGTATTTAAGAAGATTTAGGCGAAATAAATCATATGCAACAAAACGTGCATACTATACGGTGAGAACAAATACAAAAGAGTTTGTCGAAAATCAAAATTTGACTACCAAACCAGAAAAAGAAAAAACCTTCCGGATAATATCAATAATTTCTCTCGATTTTGGAAAGAGATAACAAGTATTTCACGTAAAGACATTACAAGTTCTAATATTAAACCTGTTAACTGGCTAAACCAATTTAAGAATGTTTTTAATAGCGCAGCCTTACAGCCTAGCAAAAGCAATACCAATGTTCAAGATGAAAAACCCCTTGATGATTTTGATACATATCTTTTGGAATCGTCCATAACTAATAAGGAAATCCATGATGCTATACACCATTTAAAGGATGGAAAATCGGCAGGAAATGATCACATATGAAATTGAAATGCTTAAATGTTCAGAGGCTATCATAACCTCATATCTGATGATATTATTCAACAAGATGTTTAATGATGCTATATTCCCGGACGAGTGGTCAAAGGCAATCATCATACCTCTACATAAGAAGGGGAATAAAGATAATCCTGATAATTATAGAGGTATATCCTTACTATGCACCTTAAACAAAGTTTATACTAGTATTCTCATTGTTATATTAACAAATTGGGCCAATATAAGAGGCAAGTTGTCAGAATCCCAAGCTGGTTTTCGAAGCGGTTATTCCGGTGCCGACCATATTTTTACACTGTATGCTATTATTAAAAATCTTTAATGAAGAAATTATATGTTGCCTTTGTCGATTTCCGCAAGGCCTTCGATTCCATAGACCGAAATAAATTATGGGAATGCCTATATGACTGTGGTTTGGATGGCAAGATGCTTCGAGCACTGAAAAGTATCTATAACTCCGTTAAAGCTTGTGTTAAGAGTAATAATATATCAACTGATTATTTTGAATGTCCAATGGGTTTAAGACAGGGTTGTATATTGAGTCCCCTTTAAATTTCCTTTTTTATCAACGAACTATCATTCGAAATAGCAAAGCATGGTAAGTTTGGTGTTCAGTTATTTCCCGACATGCTCGAAATATATTGTTATTGTTTGCTGATGATGTAATCTTAGTATCTGATGTTATATCGGGCCTTCAAAAACAGTTATCAATTTCAGAAACGTACGCAGACAAGTGGGGATTACATGTCAATCTAGAGAAAACTAATATTGCTGTCTTCAGAAGAGGGGGACCCTTATCCGAAAATGAAAAATGGTTCTATAAAGGAAAGCGTATTTTAACAGTTGACTCATAAAGATATCTAGATATACTGTTTTCTTCGTCTTGTAAGTTTAATAAATGTATTTTGGACTTTACAGCTCGGGGAAAAAAGGCACTTTTAGAAGTATTTGTATATTTGTATAAATCAAACACTGTTGATTATTCCGTTTTCTTCAAGATATTTGATACCCAAATTCAACCAATCCTTTTGTATGGTGCCGAAGTGTGGGGTAGTTTTAACTTTCAAAAGATTGAACATGTACATTTAATTGCTTGTAAACACCAAACACCAAATGTAATCGTTTATGGTGAATGTGGAAGGTTCCCACTGTAGATAAATGCTCAATGTCGTTTTATAAAATACTGGCTTAAACTTGTAAATATATTCCAGCAATAAATACCGAAAAAAGGATATGAAATGTTGATATATTATGATTATTGTGGTTATGATTATTATGTTTCATCTGTATGGAATCTTTCAATCTGATTAAAATCAGATGGAATTCCGCTTGTTTAATTTCGTTTCGTTTTATTTCCGTTTCGTTTCGTTTCGTTTCACTTTAACAAGCTATATTCCATCTGACACTGCCCCGTTAAGTTGAATGTCCCGGGCTTACGAGAATTAACCAATCAAATTCTAGGCTATTAATGCCATCAGCCTGGACTCCATACAGCGTATGTTCGGTGTTGCGCGGAGTTAGGCATGGCGAAAACAGCCGATCTGTTCCAAGTGCTTCGTTCGGCATGTTTCTTCAGCGATCATTGAATATTGACATTTCATGTACTGTGAATATAAATATTTGAAAAATGTAGATATTGACAGCAGGCGCCATGTCCTCCTGTCTTAAACCCAAACGGGTGTATTGTAAGACGAACATTTGCGTGATATGTGGTTTCTCGTTTGTGCAGAAGGAAATTTCAGAAACGGGTGCCTAAATTGTAAGAAAGTATTTTAAAGAAAAACTGCGTTTCAGTGAAGAGAGAGTAAATACCATAAAGACCGAAAGGTTTGTTTACCTGTAGATTCCTTCGTCGTGATGCGCCAATGTGAAATTAAAAAAAGAAAAAGTAAAAAACACTTTTGTCCGTGTTTTAGACGGTTTTATTATCCCGATCAGGGTGTTGGTTCCCGAACGAGAACTATTACCCGATCGAGGGGTTTGCAGAACCTGACAACGATCCGACGCGAAGCGAGTTCGTTTCTTGCTTTGACCGCCTTACAATACATGTGAATCTTAACGGTCCAGTAAACAATGCACAATTTTGACTTGTTCGACTTTGAGTTCGGAATTTCCAAATTCTTCAGCTATTTCGCGGGGATGCAGTGATTTCGTAGACAAACCAATTTCGTAGATACGAAATCCGGTGAAGTCGTAGTCAAATCGAGCAGTGAATTCGTAGACAGGTTATAAAACAGGATTAGAAGTAATAATAACAAACCTTTATTTATCCAGCTCAAGGATTCGAACACTAATATATAGGTTCGATCAAAGAAATAAAGTGAATAAAAACTATAATAGTCAATTTTGTTGTATTTTGAAACTATTAAAGTAATCCAACATTCATGTGTTATTATCAATTCTTTTAGTTCTTGTTTGATCTTTTAAAAACATTAATTAAGGTAACAAGCCCTCCTGTCTAATGCTTTGCCTTTCGTTTGACTGAACTTAAATGAATAATAAATCAATAATATATGAATGATATACTATATCATTTACAAATGAATTACTCGTGTCTGTTATTATTTCTGATGCTTTGTCATCTTCAATATCTGAAAGATATATTTATATTTCGATTAACTCTCCTATGTTGTAGGTGTAGGTTTAGTTATGAATATTCAGATTTCTCGATCGATAACAATTTCACTTTGTCCCCTTCTCCTGTTAGTATTGTAATATTTAATCTTTTGACATTTTGTTATATTTAAATATTTGTGTATATAACTATACAAACATTGCTATATAGACAAAAGTTCGGACTGAAAGAATTAAAACAATTTAATATGTAACATTCAATATTGATCACTATCTGGAAGTTCTAAGAGTGTTTAACAATTTATATGAGGGTCCGAAGTCGACATGACAAGCCAAAATGCTGTACTGGCCCAGTGTCGCACTAGCGTTGATAAACCGTACCGGCCCGGTGATGGCGCACGATGCTGAATTGCTACCTGGGATGATATAAACTACTATAAAAGATAATAATAATTAAAAATAAAAGCCAATATTGACTTAGAAATAAAAAAATTATACTGTCTACGAATTCACTGTCTATGAAATTGTGTTGTCAACGAAATTCCCGTATCTACGAAATTTTTTGTCTACGAGATCACCGCAAGCCATTTCGCGTACTTCGTCCGCCCTTTTAACGGTGACCCGAACAATGGAAGTAACGCGTAATCTGATTGGTTATATTTCAATAGGTTGTTGGTTGGGAGTTCAAGGACGAAGGTCAATCTGGTGACCCCTCTAGCGGGATAGTGTCAGATGTTAGTATCGCATATTGATGATTGGGAATCTTTTGTTTTCATACGGATTTGGTTATTTTTGGTTATTTCAAGGTGTCGGCAATGAATCTTTTTTTCTTCATATGTTTAAAAGAGTTGCAATTGACATGTATATACAGAAATGGAATAGTACAATCCAGGAAAGTTCAAGATATAAGTTGTACAGACAATATAAAAGTCTTCTTGTACCAGAGACATATCTTACATTGTTAACAAATAAAAAACAGAGAAATATTTTCATAAGGATTAGAGCGGGTACCCTCAAATTAGAGTAAATGAAGGGCGATGGCAAGGAATCGATTACAATAAACGTTTATGTCCTATGTGCAAAAAAGGAATCGAGGATGAGTTCCATTTTATGTTGATCTGTGAATATCATTTTGAATTGAGAATCAAATATGTACCAAAGTCATACTATGAAAATCCATCAACCTATGAATTTAATCAATTAATATCTTCTACTTCTGCAGAACTATTAAATAATCTATGTAAATATTTATGTCTGAGTTTTGAATTAAGACAGAATCAAGTTACTTAGAAATTCCCATGTATTGTATCAAGCCCCAAATGTGTGATATTCAAAGAGACGCTTACCATGTATGTTATATACTTATTGCATGTATGTTCTATCGTTGTATATGGGTCAATGGCCTTCATACGAATAAAAGACTTGACTTGACTACACTGTAGTTACAGTTACTTTTAGTATTACTAAAATGATAGTAAACATCAAACTGAGTAAAGCCTTTCATAAAATCGAGATGCATTTAAATTATAATAAATGCTCTTAGTTCTATGTCAAATTTCAGGTTAATTGTCTTCACCTAAATTGATGAAATGTTACAGTTTTGTCCTGGCATAGAACATGAATCGTAAAACATTTTGAGAATGAAGAAAATTTGTTGTTAATCAATCTTCAATGAATCAATTCCTTTACAATAAGTTGTTGGTCACACAGACTTAATGCTGTCAAATCGGGATGCAGGAACACCAGGTTAGGTTCATTCTAAATGCGTTATAATAGGCTCTATGTCATGGCATAATGACAGTTGTATCTCCAAACTGGGTACAAAAATCATATATTTGTTGCCTCTTACAAACGATTGTTGACTAAAGTCTACCATTTATAACATAGCATGTGTCATGATATATCACCAACCTTTGGTGAATAATTTTAACATTAGACATTGAAAAAAAACAATGTGCAAACAACTATCTAGATGTTGATCTGTAATCTTATATCCCAGTACCGGTGCTGTTACCAATCCCGATACAGTCAACACAACATAAAACCTGTACCAGGTTCGAATCAAGTCGTATTCAAAATCCTTACTTCATACGTATAAGGGCATGTGCTTATTTACTGATTTCATCCAAAACAAGATTTTATCAATTTCGGCGTCATCATGTAACACATACAGAAACAAACTATAATATCAGTTCTCTATCCATATATCAAACTTCAGAACAGTGACAAAGCGTTTCGTCCCAATGAACCCACCTAACACACCTGTGAAAATACACAGGTGACATAGTCAGAAAATCGTTTACATAGCGTTTGGGAGGACCAGATGGCTTCAGAAAGTTCCAGACGTGTAAGAAAACGGTTCCAGTTACCGAGGAATCGATTGACGAGGTCCGGTTTAGTGTTATCTGATGAAACTGAATCTCTGCTGACGAAGAGAATACGTTACGTAAAAAAGAGATGATTAACATAATCTCTGGTATATATGAAGGCTTTCCGATTCTGTCTGCTGTGTGTTTGTTCTCCAGACCAAACGGGTAAGTAACCATTTTATCTATGTGTAGAGTTTCTTACTAAAATGTGTGTATTTGTTTAGATGCGTACATCCTGCACATGTATACTTCAATTATGTTTTGGTTCTTCAACGTCGTCTGTTTTATTTCCATTCATAAAGAATATGTATTACCCTCCCTCCCAAAGATATCGCAGTTTAATAAATCTACAATGTTATGACACATCGCATGCTGATTGACGTCAAAATCTTTATTCATGAATGTTTAGCGACGCAGAGGCAGCGGCAATCAGCGATTTTCATGCTTTCTATTTGATATTTTTCCGTGATTAATAGATAAAATAATACACTCATTACCTTAAGATATCACTTTTATGAAACTCGTGAATGGCATGGGTATCTAATTCGCTTTCTCTCGTTAAATACCAAACATTCACTCGCTTCATAAAGGTGTTTTTAAACATAACTTCGTTAAATATTCTCTATATACACAATTATTTGTTTTGTTAAAAAAAAACTGCAACCCCAAAATTCGTCACGACAGGGTTTGATTTAAAGCCTTTTCTTAAAGAGACATTCTTGAATTTTTATATTATTACATTTGGATTCCATGCCTGCCTGAACACCAATTATGATGACATTCTTTAACTAAAACGCAAATATTCATCCAAATTTGTCAATGAATGACAATGAATTTATTACTTTTCAATAGGAACTACCATCCTTATGTGTGTGCTGGACCGATGTATTACGTACCATTTACATCAAAACAAGTTGGAAAATACTCCACACACTAATAACTCAAATTATATCTTTTATCCCGGCTTTTAATTAGTTTACATAAAAACTAGTTATATAAAACTAAAATCATATCTTCTACCTGCTGAAAATATTCTTACATACAAAAAAGTTATATAAACTTTCAAACACTATCAACTCAAATAATAACATCCACCTGCTAGAAATAAGTTTGAATAAAAACTAGTTAGTTATACAAACAACCAGACACTATCAACCCAAATTATTTCTTTTAGATGCTTAAAATAAGTTTAAATAAAACTTATTGATATAACCTTTCATACATCAATAACTCAAATGACATCTTCTAACTGCTTACTTTTTACTAATCGTCTAAACTCTATCAACTCAAATTATATGTTCTCCATGCTATAGGTAAGTTTACATAAAAACTATTTAAAAACTTCCAAATGCTATCAACTCAAATTATATCTTCCACCTGCATAGAATAATAAAAATTAGTTTTATAAACACCAATAACTCAAATGATATCTTCTTCCTGCTTTGAATAAGTTTACATAAAAACTAGTTTTATAAACATCCAAATACTAATAACTTAAATTATATCTCCTTCCTGCTTTGAATAAGTTTACTTGAAAATTGTTATATAAACTTCCAAACACTATCAACTTAAATTATATCTTCTACCTCTTTTAAAGAAGTTTCTAAAAAAGCTAGTTTTATATTCAAACACTAATTACTCAAATAATATCTTCTACCTGCTTTGAAAAGGCTTACATATAAACTAGTTATGTAAACAGTAGAACAAGTAATGGATTAAGTCAGCCAAAGTAAAACAGCATTTATATCTTAGCATCGCATTCCACAATATATGTAGTATGTATCATGATGTATCCAATATATGTCCTTTGTATATATTTCATGTTTCATGTCCATGTATATGGACCTGTGGCCTTCATGCATAATAAAGATTGATTTATTGATTGAAACACAGTAAACATTTAATACTGTATATATCTATTTCAATAACAATTTTAACAATTAATGGTAGTGTTCATTTATAGGGTAGTAGATGGAGTTTTTTCTTGGCAAACATGATTAGTATCAGTGTTAATATACCAACATACCAAATCCATTGTATTTTGAAATCAAAGAGTTTGAAATTTATTTTTGAAAATGAAGATACTTTCTTGTTGATTTGATGTTGAAGAGAAGCCTCATTGTTCATGAACCGTCCTTTTTGCTGATAAATGCGAATATATTTAAACTAAATTTAAACCTCTTATATTTTCTTATAGTTTCCTAATGTATTATTCTACTACATGTAAAATGCGGTGATGAATTTCCCCGGTAAAGATCACTAAAGAAAAACCTTTTATGTGTATTTGGAACACCAAACTTCACTTCCTTGTTCAATTTCTCCGTTGAAGCATTGAAACAGAAAAATATTTGATTGCAATTTTTTTATATGATAATGCTATTTGATATCAAACTATCTGCATAGATGGTTCCAAAATCATATTTGTCACTCATTCCTTCATATCCATGCGCAATTAAGATGGTAAAGTAAGATTTGTTTTTAAAATCTGAATTGCTTATCGATGTTAAATACATATTCATTCGCGTAAATATTTAAAAACGTACATAAGCAATTGAGTTTCCATTAATTCTGGGTTTCTCCCCTCAAAAATAACCAAGAATGTTGTCCTAGAAATGATCAATATATTCACAAAAACGCGGCAGTAAACATTTTTACAATCTGACACATTTCTAAACTTTTATTTTTTAAGAATCAAGACATCGAATTCTAAACTATATTTATTAAAAGGAGCAAACCTTCATTTTAAAGTTATACGAACGTTAAGAAAAAGTTTTCGCTAAAAGTTAGAAAAGATTTCATTCTTGATAAGTGCGAAGAATGATAAACCTCCTTCCTTGTGACGATATTCTAAAGAATAAATCTTTTAAAATTATGATAATTTTCGCTTCATATGTATAAAAACATTCTCAGATATCATAATCAATGTGCAGGATTAACTATCTGAGCCTACAGTTACCTAAACTGTTTCACAGTTCTTATTGAAAATATTTTTTTACCAATACAATCATGACGACAGCTAATTATCAAAGAAAATCTTTACATCATTTTAAAGAAAATTTGAGAGATAATTTCATTAGTTATACATAAATGGAATATGTTGTTGAAATAAAGCAATATATTCTTAAAAAAGCACATGTCATTTGTACAAAACACCTTTACTTTGCCAATAAAGGTTGTTAGACCGAAAATATTTCGTTCTTACCTTCGACTTGATGTCTTTGAAAATTTTGAATGACAGAATGTAATGTTTTGTTCAATCCAAGCACCTTACATCAACACCAATATGATGAATGATACATATGTTCAACTGACTTTCAAGATTTAATATTATAAGGTGATTCTCACATACTTATACTCTCCTATAATACATCTATATGCTACTATAATACATTTATGCACCCTATTGATATATTTACACTCACCCATAATTCACTTTTAATCCCCCCAAAATATTAATACTCTACTATATTGCAATTACACTCCCCCATAAGTCTCCTATATTCTACTATTATGCACTTACACTGCCTAATTATTTACTTATAAACAACTATAATTCACTAATATTCCCCATCAAGCGCCATCATAATTCACTTCTACTCCCTAAATTCACTTATACTCCCCTACAATTCACTTTCTGTCCCCCATAGCTCACTTATACTCCACTATGAGTCACTAACATTCCCCCAAAATTTACTTACTCTCTCTCATAATTCACTCATACCCCCTATAATTCACTTATACCGCCTATAATTTACTTATACTCCCCTGTTAATCACTCACACTTCCCAACAATTCTTTTTTGGTCCACAACAATTCACTATACCCCCCCCCCCCCCCCCAAAAAAAAATAATTAAAATCACTTATTCTCTCATAATTCACGCATACTCTGCTATAATTCACTTAAATACTCTCCGATAATTCACGTAAACTCACTTATCCCATAATCCCAGATGAAGATGAAGATACTTGGCGTGGTTCTACCAGCCCTCCTGCTGTGTTCACTGCCGGCTAAAGGAGATGAAAGTAAGTTTTCGTTATTCATTTTCAAAAACATAAGAAGAAACTCATGAAATTGTGCATGTGGGGATCATTCCCATATACAATCTGATACAAATCCTTTTGCAATTACTCTATAGCCTGACCCTTAAATCTGCCACCAAGCGTACAATTTGGTTAAGAAATATCACGTCATTTGGATTTCGTTCGAACCACATAGATTATGTCTTAACTGAACCGACAATATTTCAATAAGATCATGACAGTCAGGCCTTTTTAAACACCTTTTTAAACTTTGCACGTAGACAGAAAAGGTCAGTTTTTCTATTTTTTGGCTACCTATGAAGTAAAATATTCAATATCGACTTCATTAAAATTAAAAGAATATCAAGGCTTGTATTCATACTGATGTTCATTTGTTGAAGATTTAAAAACGAAAAAAAACCCACATAACATTTTCAAAAGCTGCCGAACTAAATTCATGCTGTTGTACGTTAAATCTAAATGGCTAATTGATGTCACAAAATGTTCCACATCTTTTAAATCATCACCAAATATACAATTATATTTCCACTTATGTACTCCAGTAAGTGAACACACCTTTGGGAACTGTTGCACTATACGAACGTCTGATCAAGCTTGATAGTAGAGACCAGTTTGACCTTTGGACAAACATGCGTACACCCTTACTCCTGAATTAAAACACTACAGGTGCTTACCGAAAGTTTGTCCACATGTAATTTTGGTTTAGATTTTGCGTCATTAAAATACGGAACTGACAAAGGATCAAAATTAGCCAGGTGAAAATAGCCATTCTTTTAACTTATATATGGTCTCTCGTTGGGTTATATTTTCGAAATTCGATTTCCTTTCATTTTGATAAATATATACCATATCGACTCTCTGAGTTATCAATAGCACAATCCCATCGATTTAACATAATGAAAAATATTGCTTATATTTAAAGCTGTTAATCACTTTAAATGCATTTTATAGATTTTGTTTTCGATATTTCGACAACTGGTCAATTCAATGACGTGTAAAAATTTTAAGGTTAACTGTTGGGTATGATCTACGATTGCGTTAAGGTTCAATGGATGAACAAACCTTCGTTATTCACTTGTTGAACTATGTGGAATTTTCGGCTAAACGCTATTTTTGGGATAAAAAACTTGAAATTAAAAGTTTCACATCATATAAGGGCGTTCCAAAGGATGTTCTTGACAATGAGAGGTTTATATGTAGAAAGAATATGATTTTTTTTGTGAGAAAATGGAAGAATGCTTTGAGAATGCCTTCAAATGAAATTACATGTGTAATATTTTCACTTATAACTTGTTCCCAAGTGTTGATTATTATATTGCATTCTATTGCCACTGTTTATTTTGTCATATCAAGATATTTAGGTACTGTACCAAGAATGGCAGAGTGTTGGTTGATCCAGACATTTTTACCAACGTGCGCTTATACCTGGGTTTATTTCTCATGATTTTATACTCATTAACTCACGAGTGCAGTATAGGCGTTATCGAATTGTTGGTTGGTTTAAACCTTTTGACTAGCATGCACTTGTATTACATATATTTTCTTGCTTTTTCATGATTCTAAACTCCTAAAATTCCAGAGTGCAGTATAGACGTTATCGCAGTGTTGGATGGCTCCGACAGCATTTCAGCACCAGACTTTGACAAGTTGAAAAATGCTGTCACCCAACTAGCCGACTGGGTTCATTCCGACGACCCCAGGGTCTTCAGTCGCCTCGGTGTTGTCGTTTACAGTTCTGGGGTTACGGATTCTGTCAATTTGACTGATAACAGAGAGACCCTCAAGACACGGATCATGGGTTTCCGTCATCCCCGAGATGGTACCTACACCGACAAGGGTATAATGAAAATGAATGAAATGTTTGCGGCTGACAGGAAAGCGGGGGTACCTCAGGTTGGTATCGTAATAACAGACGGAATGTCAAAATTTACCAATGCAACCATTAAAGCGGCGAAGGAGTCACGCGATGCAGGAATCAGAATGGTGGCTGTTGGGGTCGGCGCTGCCGTTAACGAGACGGAACTGAGAGGAATTGCATCATCTCAAAACGACGTGAAGACCATCACACAGTTCTCAGAGCTGAAAGCCTTGGTGTCAAAACTACTCAAAGAGTTCTGTGTTGGTACGTAAAAGGGTTGAATTGATAAATTGGTTGCAATCTTTTCAAAATAAGAACTGGGTTTGGTTTAAAATGAGTTATTTTGAAATTTTATCTCATGAAGAGAGATCTCACAATGTATCATTCACATACATGTACAATTTTCAAGTTTGTCATATGACTTTTCCGAAACTCGTGCAAATAAAAAATAAACTCCCTTTAAAGTCATATAACGAACTTTCTCGGGAAATAATCTGTATGTAATTATCCTTCACAGAACAGGTGCTATTGGCCATAAGTTCACTACCACTATTTCAATATTTGAGGATAGAATGAGGACTCTTTTCACATCTGCAGTGTAGTTTTGTAATATTCCTTCTAAATTTCTTTCACTATAGGTCCTTAGTTAAATGAAATATTGTTTTCCCACAGTTGACGGGGGATGGAGCGAATGGAACGAGACAGTGAGCGAGTGTTCGAAGACGTGTGGTGAAGGGGTAATTACCCACAGCTTTTTCCGCACCTGCACGAATCCCGCCCCCAAGAACGGAGGGTTAGACTGTCAGGAGTCCAGTACGAAGACTGAACATGAACGTTGCTTTTTGGTTCATTGTCCGGGTAAGTTACCGTTATCATGAGATTGTTCCAATGTATATACATTGCAACCTCTTCAAAATTATTTCGAACATAACATTCATTACTTGCTGTGTTTCTGATCTTATTATAACTTGTTCATCGATGACGTTTAATATTTTACTCTGATTTGATTTGATGTCAAAGTGGGTCTGTAATTGGTTCACATTTCGGAAGGTGAAGGGTCAAAGTCATTATTACTTGATAACCGCCTTAATTAAAAAAAATCCTCTCTAAAAATTGTTCTGAACTTGGAAACTTGTTACTACGTAATTCGAATCCCAGTGATCTATTAACATAATTCATTCTTAATGTGCTATTTATTCATTTATTTAATTCAGTTCGAGGAGGATGGACCCCCTGGCAACCCACATCAAGCGGATGCTCAGTGACATGTGGTGAGGGGGTAGAGACGATCACTTCAACACGCTCCTGCTCAAACCCTGCCCCTCAATATGGCGGCGCCCCATGTTCCGGTCTAACCATCAAATCTGAACCTCGAGCATGTGTTCTGGATGATTGTACGTACTTGTTTTTAAATCTCAAATCGATTGTCACAGTTATATGGTTGTTGGTTATAAACCTACTATATTGCTTTCTAGGAAGTTCATATTCGTTATACGGGACTCCTTTGTTTTGATTTGTGTAATGACCAACACTATTCAGTTAATCTCCGGACGTAACTTCTCTTTATATGGGTGATAATTGTGTAGAATTCTGATCAAATATTATTGTTGAAATAAAGACATAACAGCTTTATGCATTTAATTCAATATAATTGTATGCGTGTAAATTGTGCAGGTATATGTACTATTCAACTCTCTTCATGGTGTCAAAGAAAAGTAGTTTCCTCCTCATCTGAAAATGGGGCTCCTTGTACCACGTTCTAAAGAAAACAAACCCTGGTTCAAAATATAAGAAGAAACATCGAAATAACCAAACTATATTGTATAATAAAAGTTCCCCTCTTAAAACATGAAATTGCCTTCATGTTCTTTGTTAATTATACAGGTGCATAGTTTGGACGTCAATAAAGTAAATTCAGCAGAAATGAGAAAGGATCCCCCACTGTCGATGTGTAACTTCGCCATTCTTCAACTTATTGTGGGATTGTCTAGTCTCCAGTGCAAAATTTTTAATTTTGGCATGATGAAATAGACAGAAGGGGTCCCATTTTAGAATTTTCGATTTCCTTTAATTTTGATTAGAATATTAAATTTCGACTCCCTGAGAAAAAAAAAAACAAGCAAAATCTTAACGAACAAACACGAGTTGTGTTTAAATCTGTTGATCATTTATAAAGGATTTTGTAGAGAAAAATAAATATGACCGTTTTCGAAATTTTGACCCCTGGTCACTTCAGTAACCAGCCAAAACTTTTATGGTTAACTGTCTAGTATGACACACGATTGTGTTTGGGGTGCAAAGGATTTTCACTTCTATCAAAAATCCTAAATTATCCGTTTCTCTTTGGTAATGTTACAGTGCTGCAAAGACATCCAAAATAACATGATATTTGAACTAGGCAACGCAGGTTTTTTTCACAAACTTTGATATGCAGCTGTACATATCCAGCTTCCAATATCATACATGTTCCAGTAACAGTTATCATAAGAAACAATCTTAACGATTGTACGAAACCTAACACACACAGACTGTGGTTTATGATATTTTACCTCAACACATATCCAGACCAGAAATCAGCTATCTTAAATAGCCATTTCTCTGACGCTCCTGTCTTATATCAAGTAAAATAATTGTTTATAAGTAGAAATAAAAGTTTTTCTCTGGATATCAATCAAGTCTAAAGTCATCAAAACAATTATATCATGTTGCTGGGAAATTTCTCTAGCTAAAAATGTTTCCAAATTTTCGCAGATTCGTTATTTTTTCTATACACCCACCTTTTCCAATTAATGAACATTAATGAATGTTTGATGAATGTCCAACACTTAACGACGCAAATGTATGTACAGGTCCATGGAATCCATGTGCCGGTTGCCGATACGAAAATGGGGTTGGCTACATGCCTGATGAGAGCGACTGCCGCAACTTCTTGCAGTGTGTGGACTACGGAGCGAGATATTACACCAAGACGTGCGCTGCCGGAACATACTGGTCCCAGGACTCTCTCACGTGCACCCGCTCCACCGACTCGTGCAAAGGAGAAATACCAAGTGTGTATCATATGCAGTATTTCCAACTCTGTTCTGATTTTTCTTCGCCTTTGATCAACCATTATAGATCCACTCCGTGAGTTGTTTGAGTCATGCATGCCAAATGTAATCAATGGTGTCTTTTGATCGCGAAGTATCGACTGTTACCACAAAAGACACATTTTAAATCTTATTGGTTTTTTGAAGTGACAAAATGAAGGTAGAACATCGCAATTATGATCGAAAACCGGGCAGTGGCGCGCGTCAAATAGTCAAACGATATTTTGGAAACTTACCCAAAACAGCCAGGAGGGCAGTTAGGAGTTGATAGTGTTTGTGATAGTCTGTGTTTCCCTACAAAACTTTGGTTTCCTTTACAAATCTGGTACGTCTATCCTATTGCCAGACACATGGATGTTTGGATACATTTGTATCTACATATAAATGGATTTCTTTTCATTACTCATCCGTTTATCTTGTTGAGTTGAGGGTGGTTTGCCCATTGGACAGGAGTTGAGGGTTGTTAGACCATTGGACAGGAGTTGAGGGTTGTTAGAACATTGGGCAGGAGTGCAGGGTTGTTAGCTCTTGGACAGATGACAAGGACTTCTTTAATGGATTATCAACTTCTTTATTGTACTGATAAAGAGGTTTCGGTATTGCTTTTTATACCGTTATCGACAATTGCTTGATAACGTTATAAGAAGCTATATCGATCCGTCGCTGTTGGTGGCTCTGTGGGGTTATCATGAATGGTTTTTTATAGGTTTTTATCTGTCTCTCCTAGCCAATGAAGCGGAAGACGATATCGCTGTCTACGAAGCAGTGTGTGACGGGAGTACCCGACCAGTGAGCGGGGATGAGAGCAGGTACGAGCAGCAGGTTCCTGGCAGGGGATGGCAGGTGAGGGACTGTGCCCCCGGGACCCTGTGGGACAGTTCTAACTGCACGTGTGTGCATGGGGGAAGCATTTCTTACAAGTGTGAGTATTGTATAGAACATTTTTATGGAACTGGTCGATATGATGTATAGCTATCCTGTTTCATCTGCCACTACAGTGCTCTTGGGATTTACCTTGCTACTCATATTGATTCGTTTTATTTCCTTCTTTACAGCGTGCACCCCTGAGCTCTACATCCCATTCAACGGAAGTGTAGCCGACCAATCCGGAAAGAATGTTAATGTGCAAAACAATGGTGTGAAGATTACTTCGAATTGGAAAGGCTACTTCGCGGACAACACCGGGCTCTGGGTCAACCGATTCTCTAATACCCACTTCGGGTCAATGGTGACCTTCACCTTCCAGATGCAACCAATTGGAAACGCGACAACGCGAGGACGGGCCGTAATGTCCAACTCGCACTGCGATGAAGCCGGAAGTGTCTATATCATCAACAAAGGAAGTGTTCTTGAGTTTCGGGTGTACGATATGGAAAGAGTCCACCATGTTCTCAGTGTTAACTACAACGTAAGATATAGGCTATAACAGTTAATGGGAGGGTGATAATTGGATACTTTTGTTAAATGGAGTTTAATTTATACCTCTAATTCAACATGAACTTTTCCCAATATTGTTAAAACATGTAACTTACCGTAAAATCCACGTCCAAGCGAATGCATTCTCTTTTCACTTATTCAGCCCCGTGTCGGAGTTTTCAACAAGGTCACCCTGAAGATTTCTGGAGGCGTCATGGAAGCCACTGTGGATGGAACCAGCGATAGTAGAGATTTTGAAGGTAATGTATCACTGTATCTGCAAATATAAAATAATCTTGAATATATCCGTGCTAAACCAATCTGTCAGTCATATAAGTATCTGTGTAACTCCTGCAATACCCCGATATCATATGACTTGTATCGCTATAACTCTAACCAATCGCTATAAATCTAACCAATCCGATGAATTTGCCTTGGCTCCAACAACATTAACAGTACCCGGATGAGGGGACGGTTGAGTTCGATATACCTTGATTCAGTACAAGCTTCGTATGGCAACTACAAACCATCTATCAGCGATTCGATGCAAATGCCGTTATGGTTATCATATTTACATAATTGATATATGATTTCAGACATTGTAAATTATTTTTTCGTATTATGTAAACGTAAATACCAAATATAATTTTGTTCAAAACGTTAACTGCTCAACTTGTCTTAGGTTCTATCCTGAGCGTCCACTGTGCTCTTCATGTCGGTCAAGCTACTGGTTATGACAACTACATTGGATACATCGATGAGGTAAGTAAAATAGATAATATAAGTATCGCGACGCCAAAATCACTTTACTGAAGCCTTAGCCCATATTCAATATTTTTAAAAAATGGAAAATCAGATTCAGAGGTTATGTCTTAAGTTCATTTCTTAATGTAAATGCATTTATACTTTGAATATAGAATTATGTTTTATATGCGTATCATTTCAAAATGTAAGGTTTAGGTTATTGGGCTGAATTCTTTTTATCGACTAACGTTTTTTAAAAATTATTAATCAAATGTGTTTCCATTTTGTTTCTTATTGAGGTTCATTATTTTTCAGTTCAAAGTAACCCAATGCTAAGCCTAGGCAAGGAAGCAGCCTTCACCAAATGTGTCTCTGAAAACAACCTTCTTCAAGTCTAAAAGAAATGATTCAACAACTTTTCGTTATTTCTAATAAATCTTAGAGCAACATTAATGGTTACATTGTCATTTCGTGTATGTAATTGAATACGTCTTCTTATGAGAATATATTTCAATGGTATTTTATGTTCAAAATGTTTTAGTTAGTGCAATCTAATTACGTGCATTCTCAAACTAAACCTGTAAAGCTAAAAACCAAAGTTTGTTCACATACCACTGTATCGTAGTGCAAATGTCATGTAATTTGGGCTTAGTTTGGACGTCAATAAAATAACTTCAGTGAAACTGACAATGAATCACATATTGTCAATGTGTAAAACAAACATTCTTTAACTTACTTTGGAATCGTCGTGTCTCTTGTGCATTTTTTTTAAATTTTGGCGTGATGAAAAAGACAGAAGGGGTCATATATCCGAAATTCCGATTTAATAAAATTCCGATTTAAACATTCTTGTCAATTCGTTAAGAAAGATTTCAGCACAATCACATTGACTTAGTGCATGGGAACAACTCTGACCTGTGTTTGAAGCTGTTGATCACTTAAATGAAAATGAGTGTTTTCGGAATTTTTACCCCTGGTCACTTTGACCTGCCAACTCTGCTACGGTTTACTGTTTGGTATGATATATAATTACGTTATATAATTAAGTACAATGGATCTTCAATTCTGTATTGAAAGTTCAATATTATCCGTTTCATTTTCGTAATGCTACGATACCTCCTAAAAGACATCCCAAATTACATGATTAGGATACGCAGGTATGTGAACAAATTTTTGGTATGCAGCTGTAGGGATTTTTCTAGATTATCCAGTTGATGCGAAATAAAACATAAAACTTTAAAGGGACTGTAGCACACTTCACAGGAATCTTTAAAAGGAACACAATGTTACTGACTGCAAAACAATTTTTTTAAAGAGCGCGATGCCCCCTTTTAGAATTTAAAAAAAACGTTGAATAAGATCTCAACTCAAGCAAAAGTAAAGATAACAGACATTCATTACAAATGTATATAATGGGGTCCATAAAAATATTTGGCTTACAAGCTTTAATCTTTCAACAATTTTCACACTAAAATGGCTACACGAAGTTTGGCTTATTCGTGACAGCTCCTATTTCAACTTTATAAAAACTAGTTATATAAAACTAAAATTATATCTTCTACCTGCTGAAAATAATCTTACATACACTATATATATACTTTTTACTGTAATTATGTGAGGTGAGGCTGATAAAATATCTGTCTGTTTGTCTACAAAATAGTTATATAAATTTTCAAACACTATCAACTCAAATAATAACAATTGCATTTTAGGTCTGACACCTGGTGTATGATATCAATTATTTTTCCATTTTGACTTCGTGCATTCGTGTATCGCACGCCCTATGGCTGCATGTACTTAGCTTTCTTATATATTGTAACATAATGTGAACACGCTGATAAAACATTCGTCTTCGTATCCTTTTTCCCTCTTCTCCTCCTTACTATTCTACTATTGCCGCTAATGGCTATAATATTGCCCAAGCGGCGCTAAACAACAACTCACTCACTCACTACTATTGATGGGAACGAGAAGTAATGTGCAAAACGCTACGTTTACTAAAAAAAACTTCTCAAATGCACTATAGATCACACTATAAACACAACGAATGCACAAATACTACAAATCTCGTGTTATTACAAATAATAAGCACCAAGATAATCTACCTCGAAAGTTATTTAGCAAATATGTACGTATTCAGGTTAAAATGTTGATTTATAAAGACTGGACGTATTTAATACAATGTTTCATAATAATTCATCCTTTTCTCTCATTTCAGAGTTTAGGTAAATTCAATAGCTGCACACATAACTACATGTAGATCAGCCGTTTTCAACTGTAAATAATGAACCGTTTTGTGCACAATTGACCATAGATCTTGTATATCTTTAAGCTGACAGCGGCCGTCTTAATATTTTCATTGGTGATTGCAGGTAAACTGTAATGAATAATAAAGTATGTCATTGCATCGATAGACTTTAAAGTGACGTTAAGTAGGTGATTTGTTTTGGTTGGATTCGCATAAATATGCCAAACGTGATCATTTGTGTTATACACTGTAGTTACAGTTACTTTTAGTATTACTTAAATGATAGTAAAAATCAAACTGTGTAAAGCCTTTATAAGTCTTTCTAGACTTACATACACACTTTATTTATTGTTATATGATTGGAATAAATATGGTATATAAGATGTTCTGAAACTAAACCAGACCCTATGGTCTTTTCATCGTATCAAAGTCACATAAAATGTAATGAAAGGCACTAATACTAATAAAATCGAGATGCATTAAAATCATAATAAATGCTCTTGGTTCTATTTCAAGTTTCAGGTTAATTGTCTTCACCTTAATTGATGAAATGTTGCAGTTTTGTCTTGGCATTGATCATGAATCGTAAAACATTTTGAGAATGAAGAACTAAATAAATAAAATTTGTTGTTAATAAATCTTCAATGAATCAATACGTTTACAATAAGTTGTTAGTCACACAGACTTCATGCTGTCAAATCGGGATGCAGGGACACCAGGTTAGGTTAATTCTAAATGCGTTATAATAGGCTCTATGTCATGGCATAACTTTAACATTATTTCTTTTAGGTATTTAAATTGAATAGTCATCAATCCCTGTCGGCGTAATGACAGCTGTATCTCCAAACTGGGTACAAAAATCATATATTTGTTGCCTCTTACAGACGATTGTTGACTAAAGGCTACCATTTATAACATAGCATGTGTCATGATATATCACCAACCTTTGGTGAATAATTTTAACATTAGACATTGAAAAAACAATGTGCGAACAACTATCTAGATGTTGATCTGTAATCTTATATCCCAGTACCGGTGCTGTTACCAATCCCGATACAGTCAACACAACATCAAACCTGTAACAGGTTCGAATCTATATAGTCGTATTCAAAATCCTAACGTCATAGGTAGGGGGCATGTGCTTACTGACTGATTTCATCCAAAACAAGATGTTATCAATTTCGGAGTCATCATGTAACACCTACAGAAACAACCTACAATTTCAGTTCTCTCTCCGTAAACCAAACTTCAGAACTGTGACAAAGCGTTTCACCCCAATGAACCCACCTAACGCACCTGTGAAAATACACAGGTGACATAGTCAGAGAATCGTTTGCATGACGTTTTGGTGGACCAGATGATTTCACAAAGGTCCAGACGTGTTAGAAAACGGTTCCAGTTACCAGGGAATCGATAGACGAGGTGCCACCTAGTGTTATCTGCTGAAACTGAATCTCTGCTGACGAAGAGAATATGTTACGTAAAAAAAGATGATTAACATAATCTCTGGTATATATTAAGGCTTTCCGATTCTGTCTGCTGTGTGTTTGTTCTCCAGACCAAACGGGTAAGTAACCATTTCATTTATGTGTATAGTTTCTTACTAAAATGTGTGTATTTGTTTAGATGCGTACATCCTGCACATGTATACTTCAATTATGTTTTGGTTCTTCAACGTCGTCTGTTTCATTTCCATTCATAAAGAATATGTATTACCCTCCCTCCCAAAGATATCGAAGTTTAATAAATCTACAATGTTATGACACATCGCGTTTCGTCTTTTAGTTTGAAGTAATCGCTGAATAATTTTGAATTTCGTGAAACAAATTAACCATAAACATGCTGAGAAACAAAAACAACCAAAACATGTACAAACACCAATACGAGGTTTCTTGATAATTATATATTAGTCATTTGCGACGTACATATGCTAATGAGATGGACCCTTGTTTCGTCAGAGACAGAAATGTTATAATTAAATCTGCTGGTCGGAAGCGTACTGACGGACATATGCAAAATCTTTAACGTGTTCTGAGCTAAACTAACGAAAATTAAAAGAGTCTACTTGCGGAATTACTTGCTTGCTCCATAGAAGCTATCAAGAAACGCGCATTTTGATTGCTTGATGGTATCTGCGGTAAGCCAATGAGATTAAGAGATCAAACTGAAGAAAAGGTTAACCTGACGGCTCGAGTAAGGGAGCCTAGTGAGATCTATAATCTGCGAAACGTAATGCAGCAATGTTAGATTTTATTTTAATGAGATTGATTCCTTCATATCCATGCGCAATTCAGATGGTAAAGTAAAATTTGTTTTTTAAATCTGAATTGCTCATTGATGTGAAATACATATTCATTCGAGTAAATATTTAAAAACGTATATAAACAATTGAGTTTCCATGAATTTCTGGGTTTCTCCCCTCAAACTAACCTATAATGTTGTCCCAGAAATGATCAATACATTCACAAAAACGCGGTAGTAAACATTTTTACCATCTGACACATTTCTGAACTCATATTTTTTAAGAATCAAGACATCGAATTCTAAACTATCTTTATTCAAAGGAGCAAACCTTCATCTTAAAGTTATGCGAACGTTATAAGAAAAAGTTTTCGCTAAAGTTAGAAAAGATTTCATTTTTTGATAATTGCAAAGAACGATAAAAATCCTTCCTAGTGACGATATTCTAAAGAATAAATCTTTTAAAATTATGAGAATTCACGTTTTCTATGTATAAAAACATTCTCAGTTATCATAATCAATGTACAGGATTAACCACCAGAGCCTACAGTTACCTAAACTGTTTAACAGTTCTTGTTTGAAAAAAACCCAACATATTTTATCAATGCATTCATGACGACAGCTTATTATCAAAGAAAACCTTAACATCATTTTAAAGAAAATTTGTGAGAACATTTCATTAAGAATCGCTAGCAAATACTTTAGTTATATATAAATATCTTTGGAATATGTTGTTGAAAGAAAGCAATATATTCTTAAAAAGCACATCTCATTTGTACAAAACACCTTTACTTTGCCTATTATAAAGGTTGTTAGACCGAAAGTATTTGGAATGACAGAATGTAATGTTTTGTTCAATTCAAGCAGCTTACATCAACACCAATATGATGAAAGATATATATGTTCAATTAACTGTCGAAAGTTAATATTATAAGGTGAGTCTCACATACTTATATACTCCTATAATATATCTATATGCTCATATAATACATTTATGCACCCTATTGAAATATTTATGCTCCCCAATAATTCACTTTTATCCCCAAAATTATTTATACTCCCCTATAATGGAATAACACTCCCCCATAAGTCACCTATATTCTACTCTTATGCACTTACACTGCCTAATTATTTACTTATAAGCAACTATAACTCACTAACATTCCCCATCAAGCTCCGTCATAATTCACTTCTACTCCCTGAATTCACTTATACTCCCCTATAATTCACTTTCTGTCCCCCATAAATCATTTAAACTCCAATATGAGTCACAAACATTTCCCCCAAATTTACTTACGCTCCCCCATAATTCACTTATACCCCTTATAATTCACTTATACCCCCCTGTTATTCACTCACACTTCCCAATAATTCACTACAATTGTATACCCCCCAAAAACCACTTTTATCTCATAATTCACCAATACCCTGCTATAATTCACCTAAATACTCTCCGATATTTCACGTAAACTCTGCTATAATTCACTTATTCCGGAATCTCAGATGAAGATGAAGATACTTGACGTGGTTCTACCAGCCCTCCTGCTGTGTTCACTGCCGGCTAAAGGAGATGAAAGTAAGTTTTCGTTATTCATTTTCAATAACATTAGAAGAAACTCTTGAAATTGTGCATGTGGAGATCATTCCAATATACAATCTGATACAAATCCTTTTGCAATTACTTTATAACCCGACCCGTAAATCTGCCACCAAGAATACAATTTGATTAAGAAATATCACGTCATTTGGATTTCGTTCGAACCTTAAAGATTATGTCTTAACTGAACCGACAATATTTCAATAAGATCATGACAGTCAGGCCAGTTATAGACCTTTTTTTACTTTGCACGTAGACAGAAAAGGTCAGTTTTTCTATTTTTTACTCCCTATGAAGTTAAATGTTCAATTTCGACTTCATTAAAATTAAAAGAATAACAAGGCTTATATTCATTCTAATGTTCATTTGTTGAAGATTACAAAACGAAAAGAAACCCATATCATTTTCAAAAGCTGCCGAACAAAATCTATGCTGTTGTACGTTAAATCTAAATGGCTAATTGGTGTCACAAAATGTTCAACATCTTTTGAATCATCACCACACATACAAATACATTTCCACTTATGTACTCCATTAGGTGAACACACCTTTGGGAACTGTGGCATTATACGAAGGTCTGATCAAGCTTGATAGTAGAGACCAGTTTGACCTTTAGCCAAACACGCACGCACACCTCTAATCCTGAATTAAAACATTGTAGGTGCATACCGAAAGTTTGTCAACAGGTAATTTGGGTTTAGATTTTCGTCATCAAAATAACTTCCACGGAACTGACAAGGATCGACCATTAGCCAGGTGAAAAATAGCCATTCCTTAGCTTATTTTCGGCTCGTCTGGTCTCTCGAGGGGTTATACTTTCGAAATTCGATTTCCTTACATTTTGATAAAAATATACAATATCGACTCTCTGAGATATCAATAGCACAATCCCATTGATTAAACATAAAGAAATTTTTGCTTATATTTAAAGCTTTTAATCACTTAAAAGGTTTTTTAGTAGATTTTGTTTTCGATATTTCGACCCCTGGTCAATTCAATGACCTGTAAAAATTTTAAAGGTTAACTGTTGGGTATGATCTACGATTGCGGTAAGGTGCAAAAGATTAACAAATCTTCGGTATTCACTTGTTGAACTATGTGGAAGTTTTAGCTAAACGCTATATTTTGGATAAAAATTTGAAATTAAAAGTTTCACATCATATAAGGGCATTCTAAAGGATGTTCTTCATATTGAGAGGTTTGTATGTAGAAAGAATATGAATTGCTTTTTGAGAAAATGGAAGAATGCTTTGAGAATGCCTTCAAATGAATTTACATGTGTAATATCTTAAATTACAACTTCTTCCCAATTTTGATTATTATATTGCATGCTTTCGCCAAGTATATCATGATATTTAGGTACTATACCAAGAATTGCAGAGTGTCCAGACCTTTTTACCAAAATGCACTTATACTCCATATATGTTCCCGTTTTTTTCATGATTTTAAACTCATTAACTCACGAGTGCTGTATAGGCGTTATCGAATTTTTGGTTGGTTTAAACCTTTCGACTAGCATGCACTTGTATAGCATATATATTTTATTTTTTTTCATGATTCTAAACTCATTAACTCCAGAGTGCAGTATCGACGTTATCGCGGTTTTGGATGGCTCCGACAGCATCTCAGAACCGGACTTTGTCAAGTTGAAAAATGCCGTCACCCAACTTGCCGACTGGGTTCATTCCGACGACCCCAGGGTCTTCAGTCGCCTCGGTGCTGTCGTTTACAGTACCGGGGTCACGGAGTCCGTCAATTTGAGCAATAACAAAGAGACCCTCAAGGAAAAGATCATGGGTTTCATTCATCCCCGAGATGGTACTACCACCGACAAGGGCATAATGAAAATGAATGAAATGTTTGCGGCTGACAAGAAAGAAGGGGTACCTCAGGTTGGTATCGTAATAACAGACGGAATCTCCAAAGATACCGATGCAACCATTAAAGCGGCGAAGGAGTCACGCGATGCAGGAATCAGAATGGTGGCTGTTGGGGTCGGTAATAACGTTGACGAAGCAGAACTGGAAGGAATTGCATCATCTCAAGACGACGTGAAGACCATCACAGAGTTCTCAGAGCTGAAAGCCTTGGTGTCCAAACTACTCAAAGAGTTCTGTGTTGGTACGTAAAAAGAGTTAAGTCAATTGAAAAATTGGTTGAAATGTTTTCAAAATAATAACTGGGTTTGGTTTAAAATGAGTTATTTTGAAATTTATCTCATGAAGAGAGATCTCACACGCATCAGTATTGCATCATACTCTTACGTGTACATGTTTCATGTGTGTCATATGACTTTTCCGAAACTCGTGCAAAATAAAAAATCCACTCTCGTTTCAAGTCATATACCAAACTTCCTCGGGAAATAGTCCTTCACAGAACAGCTGTTAGTGATCATTAGTTCAATTATTTCAATATTTGAGGAGGATAGAGTGAAGACTCTTTGCATATATCTGCAGTGCAATTTTGTAATATTCCTTTTATATTTCTTTCACTATAGGTCCTTGGTTAAATGATATATTTTTCCCAACAGTTGACGGGGGATGGAGCGAATGGAACGAAACAGTGAGCGAGTGTTCGGAGAAGTGTGGTAAGGGCGTAATTTACCACAGCTTTTGGCGCACCTGCACGAATCCCGCACCCAGGAACGGGGGTTTAGACTGTCCGGGGTCCAGTATGAAGACTGAACATGAAAGTTGCTTTTTGGTTCATTGTCCGGGTAAGTTACCGTTATCATGGGATTGTTCCTATGTATATATATTGCAACCTAATCAAAATTATTTCGAACATAACATACGTTACTTGCTGCGTTTCTGATCTTATCATAAGTTTATCGATGACGTTTAATATATTACTCTGATTTGATTTGATGTCAAGGTGGGTCTGTAATTGGTTCACATTTCGGAAGGTGAAGGGTCAAAGTCATTATTACTTGATAACCCCCTTAATAAAAAAAAAATCCTCTATAAAAATGTTCTGAAATTGGAAACTCGTTACTACGTAATTCGAATCCCGGTGTTCTATTAACATAATTCATTCTTAATATGCTATTTATTCATTTATTTATTTCAGTTCATGGAGGATGGACACCCTGGCAAACCCACTCAAGCAGATGCTCAGTGACCTGTGGTGAGGGGGTAGAGACGATCACTTCAACACGCACCTGCTCAAACCCTGCCCCTCAATATGGCGGCGCCTCATGTTCCGGTCTAACCATCAAATCTGAAACTCGAGCATGTGTTCTGGATGATTGTACGTACTTGTTTTTAAATCTCAAATCGATTGTCACAGTTATATGGTTGTTGGTTATAAACCTACTATATTGCTTTCGAGGAAGTTCATATTCGTTACACAGGGCTTCTTTGTTTTGATTTGTGTAATGACCAACACCATTCAGTTAATCTCCGGACGTAACTTCTTTTTATATGGGTGATATTTGTGTAGAATTCTGATCAAATAATATTGTTGAAATAAAGACATAAAAGCTATATGTATTTAATTCATAAATACTTGTATGCGTGTAAATTGTGCAGGTATCTGTACTATTCAACTCTCTTCATGGTATGAAATTAAAGAAGTTTCGTCCGTGGCCTATCTGAAAATGGGTTCCTTGTACCACGGTCTAAAGAAAACTAACCATGGTTCAAAACATAACAAGAATCATCGAAGTAACCAAACTATATTGTATCATAAAGGTTCCCCTTTTAATACATGAAATTGCCTTCATGTTCTCTGTTAATTATGCAGCTGCATAGTTTGGACGTCAATAAAGTAAATTCAGCAGAAATGAGAAAGGATCCCCCACTGTCAATGTGTAAAATCGCCATTCTTCAACTTATTGTGTGATTGTCTAGTTTCCCGTGCAAAATTTGAATTTTGGCATGATGAAATAGACAGAAGGGGTCCCATTTTAGAATTTTCGGTTTCCTTTAATTTTGATTAAAATATTCTATTTCGACTCCCTGAGAAAAAACAAGCAAAATCATAATGACGTGATGCAAATGAACAAACATGACTTTTGATTAAATCTGTTGATCACTTATAAAGGATTTTGTAGAGAAAAATAAATGTGACTGTTTTCGAAATTTTGACCCCTGGTCACTTCAGTAACCAGCCAAAACTTTTATTGTTAACTGTCTAGTATGACATCCGATTGCGTTTGGGGTGCAAAGGATTTTCACTTCTGTTAAAAATTCTAAATTATCCGCTCCTCTTTCGCAATGCTACAATGCCGCAAAGACATCCCAAATTACATGATATTTGAACTAGGATGCGCAGGTTTGTGAACAAACTTTGGTATGCAGCTGTACATATCCAGCTTCCAATATCATACATTTTCCAGTAAGCAACAATCTTAACAATTGTACGAAACCTAACAACGCACACCAAGACTGAGGTGGTTAATGCTGTTACCTCAACACATGTCCAGACCATAAATCAACTATCTGAAAGTGCCATTTCTCTGAGGCTCCTGTCTTACATCAAATAAAATAATTGTTGTCAAGTCTTAAGTCATCAAAACAATTCTATCAAGTTGCTGGGAAATTTCCCTCGTTAAAAATGCTTTAATTTTTTCACGGATTCGTTATTCTTTCTATACACACACCTTTTCCAATAATTGAAATCTTGCAAGGAAAACTGAGTTATAAGCAAGTGTTTGATGAATGTCAATGCAAACAAATCTCAACGTTTGTACAGGTCCATGGAATCCTTGTGCCGGTTGCCGATACGATAATGGGGTTGGCTACATGCCTGATGGGAGCGACTGCCGCAACTTCTTGCAGTGTGTGGACTACGGAGTGAGATATTACACCAAGACGTGCGCTGCCGGAACATACTGGTCCCAGGACTCTCTCACGTGTACCCGCTCCACCGACTCGTGCAAAGGAGAAATACCAAGTATGTATCATATGCAGTATTTCCAACTCTGTTCTGATTTTTCTTCTCCTATGATCAACCACTAAAGAGCCACTCCGTGAGTTGTTGGAGTCATGTATGCCAAATGTAATCAATGGTGTCATTTGATCGCGAAGTATCGACTGTTACCAAAAAGACACATTTTAAATGTTATTGTTTTTTTTAAGTGAAAATATGAAGGTAGAACGTCGAAATTATGATCGAAAACCGGACAGTGGCGCGCGTCAAATAGTCAAACGTAATTTTGGAGACTTATCCAAAACAGCCAGGAGGGCAGTTAGGAGTTGATAGTGTTTGTTAGATTATATAACTAGTGTACATGTATATTGGACGTGATATCTACACCTCTCTGCATTTATATAGCTGTTTTTAGATTTTCATGGAAAAACATTATTTGTCATATATATGTCTTTTCGACATGAAAAGTTAAGATAATAATAATAATAATAATGATAATGGATTTTTTATAGCGCCTAGGTATCCAACTTTGGAGCTGCTCACCGGCGCTGTGACAAGAGGAAATTTAGTGGTTGTAGGCTTCCTTGAAAAGGAAGGTTTTTGGTCTTTTGCGGAAAGAGTCTATGCTTGGGGATTTCTTTAGATCAGTTGGAAGAGAGTTCCACAACTTTGGTGCAAGGACAGAGAAGGCTCTGTCTGCTAGTTTGGTCCTAGTGTCTGGTACAGAGAGAAGAAATGAGTCAGAGGATCTCAGATGCCGGGAGGGTTTGTAGGTCGAGAGAAGATCTTGGAGGTAGAGTGGAAAATGTTCGTCTTTGAGAGAGTTAAAAGTCATCGTGAGGATCTTGAATTGGACTCGTTGTTTGATTGGGAGCCAATGTAGATCCTTTAGGACAGGAGTGATGTGATCCGTCCTCTTCTTCCTTGTGATGATTCGTGCGGCTGTGTTCTGGGCTCGCTGTACTCTGCTTGTGGCTGCTGATCCGCTGAGGAGGAAGTTGCAATAGTCGAGGCGGGACATTATGTAACTCTGTGCCAGGACTTTTGTGCTTTCAATGTCCAGGTAGTCCCGAATCCTCCCGATGTTCCTGAGGTGGACATAGGCGTTCTTCACTACGGCGAGGGCATGACTTTCGGGTGACAGTGATTTGTCAAATACAGCCCCTAGGTTTTTTACTTTGTCAACTGGAGGTATGTGGGAAGAACCAATCAGTATTGGAGAGTCTCGAACTTTCCCAAGTTGCTGCCTTGTGCCAATGATGATGTACTCTGTTTTCTCGTCGTTGAGCTTGAGGAAGTTCTGTGACATCCACTGCCGGATGTCAGCTATGCAGTTCTGCATTATTTCCCTCTTGTTGGTGATGTTGGCAGGTTTTGTGCTGACATACAGCTGGTTGTCGTCAGCATATCCATGAAAGTCCAGCCCATGATGACGGATGATGTTTCCCAGCGGAGTGATGTACATCAGAAAAAGCACGGGACCCAGTACCGAACCCTGTGGTACGCCGCAAGTCAGGAGACGATGATCGGAATTGAATCAGATACAGTAACAGTCATGTCTCGGTTACTAAGATAGGAGCTTAACCAACTCAATGGAATGCCACTTATTCCCAAAGTGTGCTCGAGGCGTGTGAGAAGGATGTTGTGATCCACCGTATCAAAGGCCGCTGAGAGGTCCAAGAGCACAAGCAAAATGACTTCTTGTCTGTCCATGCATCTTAGGATATCATTATGGACTTTTAGCAGTGCTGTGTCCGTGCTGTGTCTGGTCTTGTAGGCGGACTGGAATACTTCGAATAATTGGTGGTCTGCAAGATGTTCTTTGAGTCGTGATAGGACGATCTTTTCCAGTACCTTGGAAAGAAATGGCAAGTTTGAGATTGGTCGAAAGTTCTTTAGGGCAGTCACGTCCAAAGAGGGTTTCTTGAGAATAGGAGTGATCAAAGCTTGTTTGAAACAAGGAGGGACATAGCCTAGTCTGAGGGAGGAGTTGAAAATGTCAGCAAAGATGTTTTTATCTTATATCACCACATATGACAATTAAGTTCGCATCAAAGGTAAATAATGTGTTATGAAAATCACGGAGTGGCTCTTTTAGGCTTTTTGTTCATAATTAAAGGTTACTAATTTACAGATCGACTTTTTTGATACGGATAAATGCGAAGCATATGGTCCAAAACAACGTGACTTCACATTAAAGAAGGTGTTATTCAGAAAAGCTTGCTTTTCGTATGCATGCCACTTCCGAATGCCTTTTAAAAAACCTCTCTACTCCATTTCAGATGTTTCTCTGTGTCGGTTTCCCTACAAAACTTTGGTTTCCTTTACAAATCTGATACGTCTATCCTTTTGCCAGACCCATGGATGTTTGGGTGCAATTGTATCATTTATCTACATGTAAATGGATTTCTTATACAATACTCATCCGTTTACCTTAGCCCATTGGGCAGGAGTTGAGGGTTGTTAGCCCATATGGCAGGAGTTGAGGGTTGTTAGCCCATTGGGCAAGAGTTAAGGGTTGTTAGACCATTGGGCAGGGGTTGAGGGTTGTTAGCTCTTGGACAGATGAGAAGGACTTTTTTAATGGATTATCAACTTCTTTATTGTACTGATAGCGAGGTTTCGGTATGGCTTTTGATACCGTTATCAACAAATGCTGTCGGTACAGTAAAGAAGTTGATAATCCATAAAAATCCATTGTCTTAAACTGACAACAATTAGAATTCCATATAAACAATTCTTGTAAAGATGTTTCTCTATTGGTGTTCAAATTTAAACAAGGCTTTTAATTTATTTGCACGTGTCTATCTTATTTACGAGGTAAAGGCTGTTGGGCATCTCTGTGGGGTAATCATAAATGGTTTCTTATGCAGTTTGTATCTGTCTCTCCTAGCCAATGAAGCGGAAGACGATATCGGTGCCTACGAAGCGGTGTGTGACGGGACTACCCGGCCAGTGAGCGGCGATGATAGCAGGTACGAGCAGCAGGTTCCTGATGGGAAGTGGCAGGTGATGAACTGTCCCCCCGGGACCCTGTGGGAGAGGTCCAACTGCACTTGTGTGCATGGTGGAAGCGTTTCTTACGAGTGTGAGTATTGTATTGAACATCTCAATGATAGAACTTCTGAGACTGCAATACTCCTACACTCCTCTTGGGATTTACCTCGTTACCAAATTTAATGTTTATCTGTTTTATTTTGATCTTTACAGCATGCACCCCTGAGCTATACATCCCATTCACCGGAAGTGTAGTCGACCGATCCGGAAAGAATGTTCAAGTGCAAAACAATGGTGTGAAGATTACTTCGCCTGGGCGTGGCTATTTCGCAGACAACACCGGGCTTTGGGCCAACCGATTCTCCAATACCCACTTCGGGTCAATGGTGACCTTCTCCTTCCAGATGCAACCAATTGGTAACTCGACAACGAGAGGACGGGCCGTAATGTCCAACTCGCACTGCGATGAAGCCGGAAGTGTCTATATCATCAACAAAGGAAATGTTCTTGAGTTCCAGGTCTACAATATGGAAGGAGTCCAGCATGTTCTCGAAGTTTCCTACAGCGTGAGATATTGGCTATAACAGTTAAGGGGAGGTGGATATTGGGATCTTTTTGTTGAACAAAATTCAAGCTGAAATTGTTTTTTACCTGTAAATTTACCTTACTATTTTCTAATCAAGTTATAACAAGTTACTTATTGTAAAATCCACGTCTAAGCGAATGCATTCTCATTTTCACTTCTTCAGCCCCGTGTCGGAGTTTTCCACTATGTCATCCTGAAGATTTCTGGAGGCGTCATGAAAGCAACTGTGGATGGAAACAGCGACAGTAAAGAATTTGAAGGTAATGTATCACTGTGTATCTTAAATATAGCCGTGCTAAACCAATCTGTTAAGTCATGATATTTGTATCTGCCAAGTTCCTGCAATACCCTGATAACATATGATTTGTACCGCTATAACTATAACGAATCGCTATAACTCTAACAATCGCTATAACCCTTACCAATCCGATGAAATGGCCTTGGCTCCAGAAACATTGACAGTACCCTGATGAGGGGACGGTTGGTTCGATATACATTGATTCAGGCTCCTTGCAATACGACATGTCATTGGCTGTAATATGTACATGTCAAGAATTGCAACTACAAACCATCTATCAGCTATACGATGCAAATGCCGTAATGAGTATAAGGCAGGGGGTGGCGGCCTGGTTAGGAGGTCGAGGATGCTCTATTTCATAATCAGAAAAAAACCCTTCATAACTCCCTACCCTTATATCATTTGGTTGAATAAAGTATTTAAATATGTACATATTATACCTCACACACTCAGAAGTCCCATTTCCGATCATGCACAAAAACAACAAAATAATAATAATAATAATAATAATAATAATAATAATAATAAATAGTCCTTGTATAGCGCAAACATCTTCATAATTGGACTCACTTGATGATAAATTGTATGTGATCAGTATCTGGTATGTCCGCCGTTGGCATTTAAACATGCCTGAACGTCAGTCGTCTGATGAAAGCAGGTGGTATCTGCCTCCATTCGGCCATTAATGCAGCAATAAGTTGTTGACGTGTGTGTGAGGTTGGTGTCGACGTTGACGGACCCTTCGATCGATGTAATCCCAGAGGTGCTTGATGGGATTCATATCGGGTGATCTGTCAGACCAAGGCAAAAAGTGGACGTCGTTGACGTTGAGGTACTGTAACGTCACTCTGGCTACATGAGGACGAGCATTGTTCTGTTGTACAAGGGTGTTTAGATGGCGTTGTAAGAATGGGATGAACTCTGGCTCTAGGACCCTGTCAATGTACCTCTGCGCCGTCAGATTGCCGTCAATGACAATGAGGTCGGTGGTTGCGTTGCCGCATATCCCACCCCAGTCAATGACGCTGCCTCCACCGAAAGGGATAACTTCCTGTACGTAACAGCGTGCCTCCCTCTCACCCCGGCGACGGTAGACCCTCCTTCTCCCGTCTGCTACGTGCATCTGGAACTGATTTCGTCGGGAAATAACACTCTGTGTCCAAGTGCAGTAGAAGCTGTCGTTGTGGCGGCTTGAAAGCGGTTCCTGAGATGCAGTTGAAGCTGGTACCGGTTTTCATTTGGGGTTGTCACTGGCGCGGCCTGCCGCTTCTAGCTCGGTCTCGAGTCAATCCAGTCTGTTGTAGACGTCCACGCAGCCTAAGAATGGTGAGACGATGACATCCGAATGCAGCAGCGACTTCTCCATCAGTGGACCCAGTCTTCAGCATTCCAATCGCTCTTTCCCGCTCTTCTGTTGTAAATCTCGGCATTGTAATCGAATTATGGTGTGAAAAAATGAATACAGGGGCTTTTCATACCCGTTCCCAACTGATTTCACGTGCATTTCATGTGTGGTAAAAATTCGAGGGCTACGTTTTGGTGACATGATCCTTCTGATGAAAACCAAAATGTTGAAGAAGTTCACTATTTAGAAAGATTTAGAAACAAATCTAGTCCGTAAACAAAGTTTCCTAAAACAGTCGAAGCACATTTTTAACAAAAACGTTTTCTTAGAATCTTATGGTTGTGTTTAGAATAGAAAACTAACAAATCTCAATATTTCTTTATTTTCAGACAAAATAACGAATAATTATTTCCAAAAACATAACTAATTTCCTTTTTTATGAATGTGCATTCATTATCAAAGAAAACAAAGTCAGTTTGGTTGATTTTTACAATTTTCACTTCAATTATTGCATGATCGGAAATAGGACAATTGACCCCACCCATAAAGAACTCACTTTTTATGATATTCAAATTCAAAGAGGTGTAACATTTCTTTTGGCGGTCAGTTTATGTTGTTCAAAAAGTTAACTTCTTAATTTGTCCTAGGTTCTATCCTGAGCGTCCACTGTGCTCTGCATGTCGGCCAAGCTACTGGTTATGACAACTTCATTGGATTTATCGACAACGTAAGTAAATAAATATTAAGGCTTTAACTATCGCGATGCCAAAAGCATTGTATTGAGCTGACCCTGCAGAAATAGACGTCTGAACCTTAGGCCTGATTCATATTTTTTTAAAGTGAAAAATCAGATTCAGACGTTATGTCTTCTTATTTCTTAATTTGAATACATTTTTATTTTGAATATTGAATTGATTTAAATGTACGTATTTTTTCTCTATGTAAGTTTCTGGTTAATGGGTTTATGTAAGTACTATTTCAGGAGTGGAAGATATGCATTGTATTCATACAACAAAATCGATCTGTTTTCATTATGTTTCTTATTTACGTTCTTTATATTTCAGTTCCTAGTGACCCAATGCCCGGCCTAGGCAACACGGCACCCTCGACCCACTGTGTTTTCTGAAAACAACCCTCTTCAAGTCTACAAGAAATGATTCAACAACGTCTCGTTGTTTCCAATAAATCTTACAGCATCAATGTTGACCTTGTCATTTCGTGTATCTTAAATTACGTCTTCTAATGAGAATATGTTTCAATGGTAATTGATGTTAAAAATGTTTTAGTTAGTGCAATATGTATTCTTAACTTAATCTGTAGGGTTTGGTCTATCTCATCCAGTTGATGCGCTATGAAACATATAAGCTTTAAGGAATATAAGCATGTTTTCTTATGGAACACATTATTCTAACAAGAGAAATAATGCCCCTGATTGCAAAACAAATAAAACAGCAAATTTTAATCAAGAAGAAGAGGTAAAAAGTAAACATTCAAATTTAGTTAATCTGCGTGAATCGATTTTCCCTTATGCAGGAAATGACTTAAACATGTACACTTTAAAATGGCCGCACGAAGTTTTGTTTATCCTTGACATTCTACTTTAACTTCGGATAATCAGGATAATCGCGAAAATCCATTATTTACTTTTTGAAGTTTTTTGAATTTTTAAGTCAAAATATATGTTATTGGTGTTCTAGATCGAGAACGTTTGGTTATCCAACACGAAATATTTAAAGATGTTCAGCGTAAGATCTGTTCTACGCCTTTGGATAATCAGTTCTAGAAGTTAGGTGTTTTACCTAAAGGAGACTTTTATTTGAGTGATTAAATTGATGAAATACAACATGCCTTTAAAATCAATTCGCCATGAAGGATTTCAGGGAGGTTTGGGAATACATGGTATTTCGTTTTTATTTTAAGCATGTTACTCAAAGGTTTTAACACTCAAATAATTTAATGAAGGTTATACAAAATTGTTAGGTTATTTAACAGAACTCGATAATTCCTAATTATTGTCCGCATCCCATTCAATGTGCGTGGCTGGTTGCTTTTTATGATGCCTAGATGCCACAAACCCTCATTTTATCATTTAGCTTAAGAATCAATAGCGTTTAGCAGCATATTGAATCTACAAGGGATTGTCAAACAACTAGGTATGGCCTTCTAATCACTTTCAAAGAAATGTTTTAGAATGTCTTTTTAAAGTTGATTGCTAAACTTTATTAATATTGTGATTCACCATTTGAGAACAACACATCTGAGTGAGAAATTCTGACTAGTGGAAAAGTGGATACATTTGAAAATGGCTTTAAAAAGGTTTATCAGACAACGCTTTTTACTATGAACTTGTAACTATAACTGGGATATGAATAAATCAGAATATGTCTTGTCAGAATACATTTCAGTTTAACTGACACTTTTTGACACTTAGTAGATGATATATTTGCGAGTTTCTTTTGCATTTGTATAAGTTCTTCTTAAGTGACAAACGTAAGAACGATCCTCTGGTTAACAACACCTTAATTTTAAAAAATATTACTTTTGCTATGAATTATTTTAAATATCTTTTCCATTTAGGTATTTCGTTAAAATTCACAAAATATAAAAGTAAAACTTTTACTCTGAAACCACGTGTACATTGAGGAAGTCATTACCCAGTATTAATGGTGTGATCAATTCAAAAGAGAATTATTATAGTTCACAGTCACGGATAATTGTGTTTGATTAACCTTTCATCACGAACTCTTAACGAAAACAAGAGGCATCACCGTTAACTTTAAATTTTAATTATTTAAACTGAGACACCACCAAGAGTATTATCAAATAAATGAATTCCCAAAACAACAAAGGTTGCTTTGAGTGATTGGGTGATTAAGTTATCGTTTCCCACCGTTTGAGCAATATTTTAGCCGTAAAACATTTTCAATCACGGAAAAATATATTGTGGATTTGATTTGTCTGTCTTTAGAATGACCAATTTTTCAAATTATTTTTATTTTATTTTTCAAACATAATGTTTCAGTCATTAAACACGTTGATAGACGGATAGACAGGCAAATTGAGAGAAAAACATTAGATTTTCGAGTAACTCATATTTGTTCGTGCTTCTAAACGTCGGGTGACACCACCAGGAGCATAGTAGCTTTAGCTGGTATAGGTTCTGGTGTCTCTGACGAACCTAAACCACTTAGACACGTTAAGGTATTAAATCAAGTGATGGCAATAGATTTTGGAAATTTTAAGCACGAGCATTTTACTGTCAATCTTATATCGGTCTTGTATGAATCCATTTCAAGAGGATCAGAAGGTTTTGTTTCGTATCCCATTATTAAGTATGGAAAATTATAACAAATTTAACAATTTATTAGATAAAGCATTACATTGTAGCATTTTTAGAAATGTACGAGAGAAAAAAAATCAAGCAAAGGTAAAAATGGGCCTCACTGAAAATCTTCTCTCCGTGCCTTCTTCATTACTATACCAGGCTATAAAAAGGAAATCATTTTTTCTCATCACGTAGTTCTCAATCGAACTTTAAAAATAACAATAAATCAATAAGTACAACCTGTAATCCTTATTGGCCGAAGTACGTAACACAAAACTTCCTTGATATCGATCTTTGCTTTGTAAGATATACACTTAGTAAGTACCTTGTTTTGCAAAAAGAGAAGGCCAACATCAAATACGCCAAGGGTTACACAAACGTATAAAAAAAGAGTTGTTTTTATTTCATTTATTTAGACAATTCATCACCAAAATTTTAATGAAAACAATTAGAATCCTTCCACAAAAGGTTTATGTAGAAAAGAGCTTTTTATGCAAACAAGACTTGGTTTAGATTAGGCTCCTCATGTTTCACTCCTGATACGCCATTATTGATGGGGTAAGGCAATACAATTTACACAACTCAGATCTAAAAATGATCTCATAGATAAAGCTCAAATTCATACAATGAAACAATTGAAAACATTACCAAAAGTTACATTGGAAAAATACTGACAATGAACAATTGGGTTTTCCTGTCGGAAAAGTTGATAAGGCAACAACAAATGTTGAATCGTTTTCAGTGCTTCAGTAGAGTGTTAAGTAACTTTCCATCTGACTGGTCGCAAAGTATCATATTCCCTCTTCACAAGAAAGGAAGTAGAATTGATGTAAATAACTATAGGGGGATTTCGTTAATGGGCATATGTGGGAAAATATTTACTTACATCTTAAATGAAAGACTTAAACTGTTTGTAGATTTACATCATTTAAATCCAGAATGCCAAGCCCGTTTCCGCACCGGCTATTCTGCTATTGATAATGTTTTTTACTTTACAAGCTTTAGTTCAAAAATACTTATCTAAATCAAAGGGTCGATTTTACTGTTTATTTGTGGTCTCCACAAAGCCTTTGATTGTGTTAATCGAGAGCTCTTATGGTTTGTACTTGCTCATAATGACGCACAAGGTAAACTGTTGTTTATATCGCGTGATATGTAAAAACAATCAATGTCTGCTGTAAAATTATCAAATTTAAGTGTCACAGAATATTTCAACTTTATGAGCGGGGTTCGACAAGGTTGTATACCGAGTCCCTTACTTTTCAGTATGTTTGTAAACCAACTTGAGGAAAATCTATTGATGAATGACGACAGTGGTATTTTTGTTGGACCAGACTTTTTTTAACTCTTTCTACTGCTTTATGCTGATGATCTTTGTTTATTTTCAGATACTGTTTTAGGCTTGCAAAGAAAAATAGATGTTTATCCTAATTCTGTACAAAATGGGGTTTAAGGGTTTACTTTTCTAAAACAAAGACACTTGTGTTTTTTTATTGGGGCGTTTTGAAGAAAACTGAAAAATGGTTATTTGATAAAATTAAACCTACAACTTCAACTTAGTATAGTTATTTAGGGATTCTTTTCTCAAACAGACTTTCTTGGTCGAAAGCTGTCCAAACCCTTATTAATAAAGCTAATAAAGCTCTAATTCCTATAAAACAACTCCATTGTAACTGTAGAAATCTCCCTCCAACTATTCTGTTTCAACTGTTTGACACGCAAGTAATGCCTATAATTCTTTATTGTTCCAAAATTTGGGGTCTTCAAGAATGGGAAATACTGGAAAGTTTTCATTTACTCAACAAGTGAAGTTGTTTAATCTGAATGTGGTCGTCAAAATATTGTTTGTAATACAATTTGTAGTTGTATAAAATTCTGGTGTAAACTATTATGTATGAATGGAAATAGGTACCAAAAACAATGTTTCTTGTTGTTAAAAACCTGAAAATGATCGTAAATCATTGGTTAGTAATATCAAAAACATAATTTGTACATATAGTTTTAGTTATGCATGGGAGTTTCAAAATATTATCAACATTGATACATTTGTTCATCAATTCTCCCAGAGGGTTAAAGATTGTAACACTCAAAATATTCTTTCTCTATAACATGAAAATTCTAATTAAGATTTCTACTCATCTGTAAAAACATCATCATGGAATCATATTTGTTAACTGTTCGAAATAAAGATATAAGAAGATTTCTAACACTTTAACGAATAGGTGAATTGAAAATAAATAGAGGTTATCATTTGCGTATGTTTTGGGATGGTAAATATCCTGCATTAGGTATAAACATTGTATTTTGCGAGCCTTGGCGAGCTAAATACATAGTGTTTATTCCTAATGCAGGATATTTACAATCCCAAAACATACTCGCATGATAACCTCTTTATCATACAATGTCATTCTGCATTCATTTTGCCAAAAACGGTCTGCTGTCATTACTGGAGCTGTAAAAGTCTCCAAATGTGCGCATTGATATATGCAAATGAACAGCGTAATGATATCCACGGTAAATTGACATTAAATTAATCCTCCATTCTTGTCCTTTGAGGCAACAGAGCTGTTGTGTTGACATGATCAAAATGTTACAGTTGGTCTTAGAATTTGTTTCCAAATAAAAAAGATGTTAACAAAAATTAATCTCTTTTTCGAAAGTACATGTAGATTTGAACCCGAAAGCTTTCACTTTTGCATTCACACGTACTCAGGCCGCGAGCGTATCTCACTTAGAACGAGAGTTCCTTCCCTTTTCCAAATGCAAATGGCAGCTTGTGTAAACGCAGCGTTACGGATAGATTAACTAATACTTAATTTCCAAAACCCAATAAATGATGAAAACATGTATGATACATCAAAGCTAAATATGAGGTCATTGAACATGTGATTCAGTCTGCCTTGGGTTCCCGTGAGTAAACTATAACTCAGATCATATATTTCGGTTGATTTCAAACAGCGATGTAAGTTATTTTGCACTGATTGATCATGAACTTCACGAAACAGCTGCACAAAGTCCGTTTGTTATTTCTTCAACTTGATTTTGATGCATTAGATGACGAATAATTTGCTGAGGCCATCCGTTTGTGCAGGCATTCCAAATGATAAAGCATGTGACGTCATAGTAATTTTCAGAAAAAGTTCCGGCACTTGACCTCTGTAATTTGCATCGGTATCCGCATATGACCCCAACAGATATTGAAAATATCCGTTGACTTTATTATGCCGAGAACACTATCCATTGTATGATAATGAAAAATACTGGGAGAAGAAATGATATGCCCAGTGAATTAAGATTGACCTTTTTGCAAAAAAGTCTTAGAAGATGAATTACATTTTATATTTTTATGTCCATATATAATGAATTAAGAATAAAATATATGCTCAATTTTATATATATATATATATATATATGCTCTCTGCTCTTTTGCAAACTTGAAATGATATTCTCTTATATTTGTGTTCAAAGTATGTCAGAGAAGCTTTTTTGTTACGATGTTCTCTACTTTAATTCCATGCATATATTTCTGAAGCTTGTAAATATCTTATGTTTCATTTGTTAGCACCAAACCTGTATGTTTATAAAATTTGTCATGTAAATTTTGTACATGGGCCTGTGGCCTTTATACTGAATAAACTTCTATCTATCTATCTATCTATCTATCTATCTATCTATCTATCTATCTAAAGTGGTTTCACTAAATGGCGCATTATCTTATTGTTTGAGAGCTTGATCCAGTTAGGAAACTTTCAGATGCTCATTTAAGATTTCGGTATTTACAGATGACATCTCTGAGAAAGACTTTCGGGATTTGTTCATCAATGGATTACATTCCGCAACCCTATGTGTCATATTTCGAGAATTGTCAACATACACGTGAGTTAGTTTCCTTGGTCTAACTTTGAATATCCAAAAGCTTCCTCGCGACTAAATGAAAGTTCACATTAAAAATTCTTCAAGAGATCTAGACACCAGGTTGAGATTGCGACATATCTGAAACAGAAAGTGTATAGAGAAGAACCATTCACAATAACTTGCATTCCTAGGTGCATCGTGTGTCAATCAGCGACCGCTAATAAGCATTCCTAATCCTCACTGTGAGAGAGAACATACCACAGCATTCCGGAATCACTTGGTCAAACTGTCAGATTGTATTGTGGTGAAAGCAAGTTCCAAGCAGTGGTATAAGGTCAGAGCTTCAATTTATGGGAAATATAGCGTCATGAGGTATGAAAGTCTACGACGTCTGTACACGAAACTGGCTGAATGGTTCTGAATTGCTTCTGTGTGGGGAAAATGAATTACCAAAACCTGTTGATTTTTCGGAAAGTCATTCCCCAAGTTTTGTGTCAATATTTAATTTGTTGAGCGACACGATGCGTCATCCAACTGTTCACCTGAAAAGTCGCCACAATTATCATATATTCCTCTTTGATAAAGAAGGACTCGTTGGAGATTGAAGATGATGAAGCAAAGCTGTTGACTCAGACCCAAAAGCAGTTAAATTCTTCTCTAGCCAAGGGCACGTCAGTATCAATCGCAAGTAAAATGTCCAGTCTTGAATATAAATGGCATACTTAGATAAAGAGGAAGGTCGAAATAAGCTGATGTTGTATGTTCACATGCGATATGTTCATACTTCCTCGACGTCGCTGGATCACAAGGCAGATTGATGAATTCTATCATGAGATTGTAAAGCACATTGGCATCAACAACGCGTCCGGATTTTGTCAAGATAGTCGATTACTTCAGCTCATGAAGAGATTCTTGATGGGGAGAAGTAATGTCATCATCGTCAAAATACTAAGCCTTACATAAAAAATGAGGGTCAGGGTAACCTGTTCTCTTCATGCTTTCATCCAAGATTAGGTTGACTTTGCAGATCCATTTCTCTCAGTTCCTAGACCTTGCAAAAGTCGTCAGAAAAACTCGTTTTGTTTGATAGCTTGTCTTAAATAATGAGCTTTCTACCGTTACTCATGGCAGAATTCTAGAGAATGATCTTTGGCGGAAGAAATTATTGTTTTATCAGGTATTTTTTTTAAACCTCAAAATGAATATAATTGGTAAAATCTTTCTTTTAATTTTATGTTTAAATGATTTGCTCATTCTAAACTAAAAACTTTTCTCTTGATTAAGCCGAAAAAAACTTCTTTGGGACATTACTGTTATGAAAATACGTTATAACATGTCGAAGATCGTAAAATCTAGGATCATGATCCATGCACAAGGCGTAGACAGAGGTGAGCTCCCTAGCAGTTTAAAGAATCGTCAATTTTACTCATAAGTTAAAGTGCAACCTGATCTAGTAAACAACCCACCTGATGTAATTTACAGGTATATGTAGACTTCCCTTGTTTTTAATCGAAAGTGCATACAAAATAAATATGAATGAATGAACATACGATATTTGCCAACTGAAACAGCGATAAGGATGAATCTGAAAAAGTTATGTTACAATTGGCAATCTAGTCTAGTCAAGTCAAGTCAAAGAGTTTATTGTATTTAAGGCCTCCGACCCACATGCAGAAGTACATATACAAATAGTGAACGTATTACAATTGATAAACAATTCAAATGTTTGATAACAAAATGAGATTTGAAAGGTCTCGTTTTAGTTACTAGGACGACTTTCTTTCTTCAACAGTTCAGTTAAGTCTCAACACTTTGATTGAGATATAACGATAAATGAGGAATAACGTTTTCATTTTGAGAAGACGATAAGGTTGTAACGATAACATTATTTGATTTTGATAAAAACAGTTTAAGAATGAACTTTCTTCTGACAACGGAATAAGATGTACAAACGAGCAAGGACAAATTCTTCTATTATTTTCGCTCACATTTTTCTTCTATGTAATAACCCAAGTCTAAATCTGATGAAAATATTAGGTTTTTGGAATATAGTATTGACAATAGAGATGAAGTAAATTTTTTAAACTCCTGTAACAATCATACCGTGAGCTATCATAAAGTATAGAGTTCCAATCTTGATGAATCATAATAATAGCTTGGATTTTAAAATCATCTAAATTAAACCAAAACCGTGGAAGAACGGAATATGGGATGCCCATATTATTTTGCCAATGTTATTTAATGGAGAAGCATGTTATAGGCTAGATTTGGGATTCTAGTCTCATGCATACCAACAAGTTTTATCCAATTTTTTAAGCATTTAATTTAGGAATTTATATAGAGATGGAATGCAATTAGGTGTAGATAATGCAACGGATAAATTAGATATTTTTGACATGCTAAAAAATGTACTTTTTCTACACAATCATGCTTTTGGTATCCCCAAATATCAGATCAATATAACATTATCGATTGTATCTGGAAATCAAAAAGTTTTAAATACTTAGGGGATAGTTATTCCGATCTTAAAAGTGAAAGACAGAAGGTTCAAGAGGGCTTTCTTTGCTCTTGTTACTAGATATTTTACGCTTTTAGATAAGTTCACCGTGTGGTTAAACATAATGCCAAGATATTTATATTGACTACTAACCTGAAGTCATACCCCATTTAATACCCATTTCTCATTTGCATCTGAACCACTGCTTTTTCAATTTTTAGAATCTGATATTTCCTTTTCTGATATTGTTGATTCAAGAATCAATTTATAATAAGCGAGTAAAATTCTGATGGTGAACTAAGCATGTCATTTAACCATCGGAGTCTTGATCGCTGTCAAAAACAGATTCGTTGGAAAATGTTTTCTTAAAATGTATTAGCAATTCGAATTTAGAAATAGAGTTTTGATTAGACCGTCCTTTTCTGTGCAAAATTTAGAAGGATTATAACCTAACTATTTATTTTGTGTTTGTTTGCGTTGATCGGATTTCAGTTTTCGGCAGCAACCAATAGATTTATTTCTAATGGGAATTGAATAAGTTTTTCTGTCAAATAATCCCTTTCAGGTTCAAACACAAACTTTTCTATATAATCTTTTAAAAATAAGTAAGTTTTTATTTGATTAGATAAAATGTTTCTGATCATTTTATATTTGATTATTTAATATTCTCATTTTACAAAAGTATTTTTCTCTTCTGTTATCGAACGGAGTTAAATTCTGAGTGAATCACTCAAAAGGGCGTGGTGTCTGCACTTATGACTTTTGCACGTTTGTATATGAGTTGCGTGGGAATATCACTTCTTTCAACATGTTGCAGGCAGACTTCGATAAACCTGTACATATCACACCATTATGAAATTCGTATGAAAGAAGTGAATGACAGTTTTGGACTGCGAGGTGTGAACATCTTTTAACTGTACACTACCAGTAGCCACCTGAAACAATGCATGCACGCTCACGTGCATCACATCCGGTTAACTGCGTTTAGCTGACGCGTCGAAAAGGACACTTCTGTTCTTGAAACTCATTTTATTACATCACGATATTATAAGTGCCATTGTGTGTCTGGTGTAATGTGACCTTTAGTTAACGGTTGCATAAGGCCACGTGCGTAAAGATGAAAGTATAAAAGGACGTTGTATTCCATGAACTTTACCATTGATTTCATCTTCGACGGGTGAGTAAAAACTCCATATTTGATTCTTTTATACTTTTTTTCTTTTTAAGGAAAAGTCCTTAAGCAATATTCATTTACCTACTTGGGATGATTCATTTTACGATTACATAATGGGATGATGTGTTTTAACGTAGGAACTAGATACATAGAACTAAATAGGAACTAAAATCCAAGAAAATAAAGCAAATACAACAGTGTTAAAAGTTCATAAAAGTTAGAATTTCTGAGTGATCCAGTCAATGAAAATATTAGAAAATGACAAAGCCTCTGTTACGGAATGTTTCTGAGAAACCAGACCCTTATCCATGATTATGTAAAATCAAGTTTACTTATTCTATAAAAAGAGTTGGCTTTCAAAATCTCTCTTCCGTCATTTAATTGGTCATGTATTTATATCTAAGCCCTCATAATCAGCTTACAACAAAGGCTATTATGATATAAAAAAAACTAATCTTATAACAATCTGGCTGAAAATGTTGATTAGGATCTAAATCTCGTAATGACGAAAGCAAATTTTACGCAATCTCGAGTTATAATCTGTCGAATTGTTTTCATTGTGACAAATATCCTTGTACAATATTCAGTAACTGATAGTTAAAATCACTATATCATGTATTTTCTCACTCAAAGTAGCATTTTGTAGGCAAATGTTTTGTATGCAAAGTTTGAAAATTGTCTACATCGATTTCAAGTGTTCTTCATGCAATGTTGTATAAATTCCTTCTGCTTTCGTCTCCTTCACAATTAACTTTATAGGTGTAAACTTTTACATCTTCCAAGTAATCATGAAGTAGAATACGTGATTAGGACCTTGTTGTGTCGAGAAATTTGTAATATCTTGGCATTATATACTTTTTGTAGGCATTATATATTGTTTACAAAACTATACTCTGCCTCCACGGTTTCAATTAAAACCCAACTGAATAAAAAAAATGATTACATCAAACTATGAAAATAATAGAAATATGGTTTTAAAAAAGCAAAGGCATATCAGTGGTTCTAAATGTATTTCGTGTAATTATTAGACTAGATATCCAAGACAAAGATTCACTTTATTATAATATTCAATTTATGTTTGTTTAGTTCGTGAATTATCCATTCCTCAACATCATTCTATATAGTTGTGACATTGCATAAAGAATTATTTTTGGTTTATTCTCATTCAAAATATGCATTTAATTTGATCTAGGTTATACAAAAAAGTCATTATAAGGTATATTTCAACCATTAAATGATTCAAATTCAGGTAAGACTTACAGGGCATTTGGTTCAAACAACTGCTAACCTCAACTTTATCACTTCTCGATTTTCGTTCAAAGATTTTTCAACAAAATAAGAACTGGGTTTGATTTTTATCAATTTGTCCAATATACACATTTATTTAGCCTTTCATTAAGACAGCGTAATTATCGACTGTGAAAAACACACCTCGGCTAGGGGCCATAAAATTCGCGCGAATGTGACGTAATAAGCAGATTGTACAAGAGTGGCCCATCATTATTTCAACTGAAATACGGCCTTAAATAATTGTCTATTCACCATTGATGTGGATATCTTTTTTACACCACACGCTGAATATTGTTACTTCGTCAAATGATTCATCTAACTGAGTGGAAAAGGTTCTCTGGTTATGTAAACTTTCAACCAGTAATCATTTTTATTGACTGATCTTTCAAGATCTTGTTTCGACTGTTTCCTGAACTTGTACATACTCATTGTGTATACAGACTCCTTTAATTTATAGTTGATGGTAAGACATTTTAGTTTCTAGATTTCTAATTAAATATTAGATAAATGGTATGTGTATTTTACGATACCTTCATGATACTGCTAAGTTGTAGAAATGTGTATTTTATTGGTACACTTTGAGTTAATTTTAAATCAACTGTAACCATCAATGATAAGCAGTTATCAAAAATGGTCGATGATATGAAATGGTGTAAAATTGGTGTTTGGAGTTTAGATTTAAGTTTTATGTGTAAATTAAACAACTGCCGCTATCTTAATCAAATAACAATGCTAATACTACTTTCGGTTAAGTTACATGATTGCTTTGATAAACAATATTTCATCCTTTATTCTAGTTTCAAGAAAATGTTTGAATAAGAAGCTGCACACATTATTTGTTCAGACATTTTGTACTTTTCTTGATCTCTAAGCCGAGTTGGGCTATCTTACGTTTTTATTGTCTATTACAGGTAAATTATAAAATAAGATCAGCATTTCATTGAAAGCTAAAGTGAGTGCCTACATCCTCAAAAGCCTTAAAATAGCCGAATTGAACCGAAAAAGGGTGTCTGAGAGCCTTTAATTGACATAATTCATGAAAGAATATCATAATAAATACTCTATAATTACTTAATGTTATCATAAATTCACCTATAATTAAATTATACTCTCCCTTAAGTCACTTATACACTCCTATAATTCAAATTAACTATATAACATGTATGCTTCAATTCAACTATCCCGGACCCTCAGACGTTATGATGAAGATACTTGACGTCGTTCTACCAGCCCTCCTGCTGTGTTCCCTGCCGGCTAAAGGAGATGAAAGTAAGCTTTTGTCATTTATTTTCAAATCATTGAAGGGAAAAAATCATGAATGGATGGGATCATTCGCGCCACCAATCATATAAAAATCAAAATCAATTACTTTACAGCCTCACCCCGTAAAACTGTCAACCAAGCGTTCACTCTAATGAAAAATAGCACTTCGTTTGGATTAAACTGAAAACACAACATTGTAACTAAATCATGAGAGTTCTAACATTTTCTTTTACGAATTAGGCAAACTTTTCAAATTTTGGAAGTAAACAGAATGTCTCGGATTTACAAAATTCAGATTAATTTTGAAGTAAAATGTTCAATATCGACCACGATCACTATTACAATTATTAAAATTGGAATGAAGTAAATAAATATCTTATGTTCATTTTTATGTTCATTTGTTAGAGATTTATAAACGAAAATAAAGACCATAAAATGTTTTGAAATTTTGAGCCGAGGAGCTGCCGATATCCTACTCTCATATTTTATTTTGTGGTACTTTATTCTTAGCAGCTTAGCCAAGTCACAAAACCTTTGCTCGGTTTCATTCATTCTACAATACTTTAAAACACCTCATATAAAAATTACATTTTCAATGATGAATTCAAGTAGGTGAACAAATCTTTAGGTAGCAGTGGTTCAACTATACTAAACTCTGCTCATGATTGATGATAGATGCTCGGGTAAGCCTTGAACCTGACCTTTTGACAAGCATTCACACACATCTTTCATCCAGGATCATAATTAACCACCACTTCCACTTACCACTGTATCTAAGTTAAAATAACATGTAATTTTGGCATATTTTGGACATCATAAAAATAACTTCAACGTAACTGACAAAGGTTCAAGCTATGGCCATGTCAAATAAAGCTATTATTTGACTTACATGAGTATCATATGGTCTCTGGAGAAAACAACTCGAGTGTTGGCACAAAGAAATAGACAGAGGGGTCTTTTTCTAAAATATTTTCTTTAATCATTATTTGAACATTTCAAATCGACTATCTGAGAAAACAAGGACTATGTATAGAAAATTAAAAGTGGAATGTTCGATATTTTGCACCCTGGTCACTTCAATGACTTGCAAATAGTACGATGCCTCAAAGATATCCCAAATTTCACGATATTTGAACTGGGAAAAGAAAGGTATGTGAAAAATTTCTCGGTATGCACTTGTTAAACCATGTGGTATTATTAGCTAAGCGCCATATTTTTGTTATGAATATAAAACGTGTGAAAGCATGTTTCACAAAATATTAAGGCCTTGGAAAATTCTTGAGAATGCCTTCAATGAATCCAGGTTACATTTGTAATACTTTTCTTCATCTCTAAATACGCTCCCCCATGTGTTGTATCCATTTCCATGCTATTGCCACTGTTTATACTGTCGTGCCATGATATTTCGGTACTGTACCAAGCATTTATTTTAGTGAGTTGTTAACTCAAGAGTGCATACCATTGTTAGTTGGTTCCAAACCTTTTGACAAGCTCTTGCGCATTTATATATGTTCCTGTATTTTCATGATTTACAACTTCAGAGTGCAGTATTGACGTTATCACAGTGTTGGATGGCTCCGACAGCATCTCAGCACCAGACTTTAATGAGTTGAAGAACGCTGTCACCCAACTAGCCGAGTGGGTTGGGTGGGTTAACTCCAACGACTCGACTGTCTTCAGTCGCCTTGGTGCTGTAGTTTACAGTTCAGGAGTTACGGAGTACGTCAATTTGACTAATGATACAGAAATCCTCACGCAAAGGATCATGGGTTTCCGTCATCCCCGAGATGGTACCACCACTGACCAGGGTATAATAAAAATGAATGAAATGTTTGCGACTGACAAGAAAGAAGTGGTACCTCAGGTTGGTATCGTAATAACAGACGGGATCTCCAAAGATACCAATGCAACTATTATAGCAGCAGAGCAATCACACGATGCAGGAATCAGAATGGTGGCTGTTGGGGTCGGCGCTGCCGTTGACCAGGCGGAACTGAGAGGAATTGCATCATCTCAAGACGACGTAAAGACCATCACAGAGTTCTCAGAGCTGAAAGCCTTGTTGTCCGAACTCCTCCAAAAGTTCTGTGTTGGTACGTAAAAGGGTTAAGTCAATTCATAAAATGGTTGAAATCTTTCCAAAGCAAATATTGGACTTGATTTCAATTGACTCATTTTCTAAAATATGATGTTATCTCACGAAGTTAGAATCACACGTATCGGAATTTAAATTTTGTATTGTATCATCCACATATTTGTACATGTTTTATGAATTTCACACTCTGGAAAAAATGAAAGGCAGGTACCCAATTATGTCATGCCTTTATTATTTATAGATGTATATATAGCAGATATTAAGTTTTAGTCATTTTTGTCATCAATTGACGTGGATTAATGGCACACTCTGTATTAGTGAAGAACATATTTCTACACAATGAAAGTATGTTCAAACTCTTCAGGAAATATGTGGCTCGTTTTACATTCCAAGTATTGTAGGTCCTTAGTTTAATGAAATGGTTTATAATTTAATGTAATATTAATGCATTAACGTGGAAATTTATATATATTTTGCTCCGTCCCAGGGTACCTGGCCCTTATCAGAATGATTTCATGTGTTTTAAATGGGATTTAAGCGGTGATTAAGAAATTAGAATTGTGTGATATGATTTTTCCGAAACTCGTGCAAATTTGGGCATACTAAAAAGTTCAAACTCGTTTCATAAACGTCATTTCTTCCTCGGGAACAGAAAGAAATTCTTTGCCATGAGTTCAATGTTGTTTATTCAACATTTGAGGAGGATACAACGATCTCGAAAGTGTGATTTTGTAATTTACCTACAAAATTAAATAAATGTAGGTCCTTTGATATATGAAATATTGTTTTCCCACAGTTGACGGGGGATGGAGCAATTGGACCGTGACGGTGAACGAGTGTTCAAGGTCGTGTGGTGACGGGGTAATTACCCGCAACTATGTGCGCACCTGCACGAACCCCACCCCCAAGAACGGAGGGTTACCATGTCAGGGGTCTCCTACAAAGACTGAGACTGAACTTTGCCATTTGGTTGATTGTCCAAGTAAGTTTGCAGGGTTTTGCTGCAGTATTGTAATTTGTGCAACAACATCAAAATCAGTTCGAACATAACTTTAACATTCGTTACTTGCTGCGTTTCTGATTTTATAACTGCTTCATACGTTGGTCATCGGTTGACCTTAGACACCTTTCTCTGATTTGATTTTGATTTTCTGATTTGATAGATCAATAAGCAAACAAGCATGCACGGCTTCTCAAAAGGAAACATTTCATGCATTCAGGTGGTTCTTCTCCGTAAGTCTTGACAAATGTAGACACTGTTGACTACAGATTGCTGCTCCGTATCATGTCACCTGAAACCACCAACCAATACCAACGTCGGTTTTATGACAGAAGATGAAACCTGATTAAACTCTGTTAACAAACCAAAGAACTGCAAGTTGAAATCTGATAACTGAGGCAACATACACATTTAAATATAAACCAAAGAATATGCACATAAATCGACCTATTGCATCTACATATCAAGAAATCTGCACAGTAATTTTTATTGAATAAAGATCTCGCAAGACCTAGCACAATGTTGATGTTTAAAATATAATCAGTAACAGTAATCATAAGCAACAATCTCAATGATTGTACGAAACCTAAGAACAATTTCTGAGTTAGTCTAACACCACGATTGTAGTTATTGCTATTTTGACCTCAACACAACCTCTTGAAAAGTCAAGATCTGAAATCAACTATCTGAAAGATCAATTTCTCTGAGGCTCCTGTCTTATATCAAATGAAATAATTGTTTTTGAGAAGGTTTTCAGGGATTGAATTATGTAATAGTTTTTTTTTATCATCAATACAATTACCATGATGCGGGAAAATTTCTCTCGCAAAAAATGCTTTTAATGTCCGGAGATTCATTATCTATTCTATATACACAAATCTACCAATATTTGAAGTTTTGGTTGAATGTCCAACATATTACGACGCAAACAAGCCTCACTCTTTGTACAGGTTCATGGAATCCATGTGCCGGTTGCCGATACGAAAATGGGGTAGGTTACATGCCTGATGAGAGCGACTGCCGCAACTTCTTGCAGTGTGTGGACTACGGAGCGAGATATTACACCAAGACGTGCGCTGCCGGAACATACTGGTCCCAGGACTCTCTCACGTGCACCCGCTCCACCGACTCATGCAACGGAGTAATACCACGTGAGAATCATGTGAAATATTTCTATTTCCGATTTTCGTTGTCTTTTTTAACCATCAAGGTATTTTCTATCATTAAAGGTAACTCGTAAACAGATCGGCCTTTTTGGATAGGGATAAAAGCGTAGAATTTAGTCCGAAACATCCTGCTAAATAAGCACATATGAATCTGATCTCGCTCCTTAATATTAGCCTGATAGCTTTCAAGCCTTAATCATCGTATAACTATCTATCTTAGCAGCAAATGAGACAAGTCGCATTCAGCAACAGCGACACAACCCGGATGGAAAAATCAATTCAGTTCGAGCTAGTAGCTTCGAGCTCTTTAATTAATAACAGTCAGTTGGCAAAAAAAATGACAGGTAAGTATAGCAACGAATATCAAGCAGCCAGCCATACGAGGGAATGGAGTAGATTCATTTACGCTGAATTAGCAGGATGTCTGTTATCCAGAAAAGCTAGTTATTTGTATGTCAAATGCCATTCAAAAACCTATCTACTCCATATCACTAGACATAACATGCGTATGGTCAGATGTTTGTCTGTGTCGGTTTCCCTACCAAACTTGGATTTCTTTAACGAATCTGATATGCCTATCCTAGTGGCGAAGTGTAAGACGTGCCTATTTGGGTGCAATGGTATCCTGCATCTACATATAAATAAGATTTCTTATAAGATATTGATCCTTTTATCTCAGCAATTGGGACAGGAGTTGAGGGTTGTCAGCTTTTGGAAAGATGCTGGTCTCAATCGATGTCCCTCTTCAAATAAACCTTTTAATTTATTTGCAAGTGTCTAAAGAGGTAATGAAGTAAAGGACTCAGTTGGGGTATCGTATGGTGGTTTTTTTATACAGTTTTTATCTGTCTCTCCTAGCCAATGAAGCGGATGACGGTACTGGTGGGTACGTAGCAGTGTGTAATGGGACCACCCGGCCAGTGAGCGGGGATGCGAGCAAGTACGAGCAGATGATTGCTGATGGGAATTGGCAGGTGATGGCTTGTCCCCCCGGGACCATGTGGGAGAGGTCCAACTGCACCTGTGTGCATGATGATAGCTTTTCTTACACTTGTGAGTTTTATATAGAACATTTTAATTGAATTTGTCCATGTTATATTTACCAATCCTGCTTCATATGCGACTGCAATGCTCCTACACTCCTTTTGGGATTTACGTCGTTACCAAATTTAATGTTGATCTGTTTTATATCCATCTTTACAGCATGCACCCCTGAGCTCTACATCCCATTCACCGAAAGTGTAGCCGACCAATCCGGAAAGAATGTTCAAGTGCAAAACAATGGTGTGACTATAACACCGCTTGGGCAAGGCTATTTTGCGGACAACACCGGGATCTGGGTCAACCGATTCTCCAATACCCACTTTGGGTCAATGGTGACCTTCTCCTTCCTGATGCAACCAATTGGTAACTCGACAACGAGAGGACGGGCCGTAATGTCCAACTCGCACTGCGATGAAGCCGGAAGTGTCTATATAATCTACAAAAGAAATGTTCTTGAGTTCCAGGTCTACAATATGGAAGGAGTTCAGCATATTCTCGAAGTTTCCTACAGCGTGAGATATTGGCTTTAACAGTTAAGGGAAGGGTGATATCGGGTACTTTTTGTTGAACGAATTTCAAGCTGAAAATCCCTTAAATTTTACTTGTAAGTTTACATGACTATTTTACAATCAGGTTCTAACATGTAACTTATTGTAAAATCCATGGTCAAACAGATCCATTTTTTTCATTCCTTCAGGCCCAGGTCGGCGTTTTCAATAGTGTCTCACTTAAGATTTCTGGTGGCGTCATGGAAGCCACTGTGGATGGAACCAGCAAAAGTACAGCTTTTGAAGGTAATTTATCACTTTACCTGCATTTACCAAATGATCTCGAATTTATCCGTGCTAAAACAAGTCATTGTGTTTGTATCTACAAATATGCTGTAATATCCTGATATCAAATGACTCCTACCGCTATAAATTTAACCAGTCCGATAAATTGGCCTTGTCTCCAGAATGTCTTCAGATTAGGAGACGGTTGAGTTCGATGTACTTTGAATATGAAATGCTGTGTAATGCAACTAAAAACCATCTATCAACGAGGCAGGGGAGGAGGATGTGGTTTTAGGAGGTTAAGAGTGCTTTATCTGATATTCAGAAACTTCATGACTCCACTACTGGCTTTCACTTGAGTAAAATAAGATAGATTTTACATAAGTACATTTTATAAGTCACACACTAAAAAGTACAATTATTATGTTAATCAGATGTTCTCTTTGAGCTAACAGAAAGAGTGAGTCAATGACAAAATCTGTTTGTTTGTCGCGATATTTATCTAAAAATCACATGTTAAAATCATCGTTTGATGTTCCTTCTGAGGGAAATACCTTTGAGTGATTTTTTGTTTTTGATGTTCATTGAAGTAAGACTGGCACAGGGATTTACTCGACTCTGTCCTAAACTGTACATGATTGTTACACCATGGTGGCATTTAAATCAAAGAAACGGTCGGAAATCGTTAATTCAAGACAGAATAAGTAACCAAAACTGCAGAGTAATGAATTTTTCATACCAATCATTGTTTCGTAACAAATTACGATGTTATTTGAGTATCTCATATTTCTTGCTAAAAATAACATTTTCTTAATGGCGCAATTTTGTTTTATTAAGAATTTTGAGAATGATTGTAAGAACAATAAGATTGATAACACCCCTGAAACTGTATACTGCACTGTTATTCAGCTTAAATACGTGTAAATCAGTATTATAAGATGTGCCTTTTGGTATTTTGAAGTTCTTGGTCCTAAGCAGGGAGCGGGGACATGTAAGCTCTTGTCGTTCAAACTATTTATCAGTTCTGATATATACTTTCTAATTGAGGGATTCATACACATTTACATAATTAATATATGATTCAGGTTTTGTAAATTATTTGTTTTGCATCATGTAAATGTAAATAACAAATATCATTTTACGGAGTATATATGTTGTTAAAAACGATAACTGCTCTATTTGTTTTAGGTTCTATCCTGAGCGTCCACTGTGCTCTTCATGTCGGTCAAGCTACTGGTTATGACAACTACATTGGATATATCGACAACGTATGTAAATATAAATCTTATAAGTATAGCGATGGCAAAAACATCATTGACCCTTCAGATATAGACGTCTGAGCCTTCCGCCTGATTCAAATTTTTCTAAAGTGAAAAATCAGATTCAGACGTTATTCATTTATTAATTTTAAACCATTTTTACTTCGAATATTGAACAACATAAGTTCGTATTTTTTCTATATGGTTAATGGGTTGGTGTAAGGAAAAATTTTTCGAAAGAGGAAGATATGAAATGTATTCGTAGGAAAAAATGTCTTTTATTACCGAATTACGCTTATGGTAATTAATCAAATGTGTTACCATTTTTATTCTTATTTTCGCTCTTTTTCTTTCAGTTCCTAGTGACCCAATGCCCAGCCTAGATAAGACAGCAGCCCTCACCAAATGTTTCTGTGAAAACAACCTTCTTCAAGTCTACATGAAATGATTAAACAACCTCTTGTTGTTTCCAATAAAACTTAGAGCATCATTAATGTTGGTCTTGTCGTTTCTCTAATGAAAATATAAGTCAATGATATTTTATGGTTTCTATTTTTTGTTTATTTGCTTTCTCAAACTTCATCTATAGGGGTTTTGTCTACCTCATCCAGTAGATGCGCTATAAAACAAACAACCTTCAAAGAATATTGAACGTTTTCTTATGGAACACAGGAGTCTGTAGAAGGGATACAAATGAAACAATCATTTTAAATCAATAAGAGGAGTTAATATTCAAATATGGTTAATCTTTGTAAATTAATTTCCGTAAATTCAGAGGGAAGGTGAGCAAGGGGGGTTTGAGAGTGATATCTGGTTCAGTCCTTTGAAATTAAAAATGTCGAGTAAAATCTCAACTTCAGAAAAAGTAAAGAGACTTAATTACTTTAAAATCATAAATATATATTCATTATGGGGTCTATAAAAAGGTTGGCTATCAAATTTAAATGATTTAAAGATGTCAACACTAAAATGGCCGCACAAAGTTTTGTTTTATCCGTGACAACTTCTATTTCAACTTTGGTGACTTCTTCTACTGTATCGCGGAGAATCGCGAAAATCCATAACGTACTTTTTTTAAAGTCAAATATATGTAAAGGGTTCTATAGATAAAGAACATTTGTTTATCCAACATGAAACATTTAAGGTGATCAGTAAATAAAGGATATAATATGATTAAAATGACATGAGTGCTAAATATTAGTGTTCCCGAGCAAAAGCGACAACATCCAAGTATAGGTACATTTGGAACACAACGTCATAGGCGAACTGTGACGTGAAAACATTGTTATTGATGTGACATCACAATGAAAAGGTTTGTCATATATAAAACATGATTCCCGCTATGATTGCCCTCGTAGGTAATAAAGTAAGTAAGTGTTTACCTCTAAAAAAACCCTTTTATTTAAGGGATTCATTTGACCAAATACGACATGTAAAACAATGTTTCAAGCCTTATAACTGATTTCTTGAAACTAATCCTAAAACACCCTCTACCAGCGCAAAGGTTGTCTCTTCTCCACAACCTCTTTTTCAACAGAAACACCTGTTACACAGTTACTTTTACTCTGTTAATTTGGTTTGGTTCAATTTTTCATTAGAAATTTTATACGAACACAAGAGGCATCAGTGTTATCCTTTGATTCAGTTCATATAACGCTGGGAGTATTTTCATTAATATGATGGGAGTTATTCTATTTGGTCTGAAGTTTGCCTGGTGCCTTTGGGAAATGTTGTTAGTCTTTATACTGAGCAATAAATTTTGAGATATTTTAAATTTTAATTAACTTACTTCATAGTAATGACGTCACTCTATTGTGTTTTCAGCGGATTATATTCAACAACCCACTGATTTTTAACTGCCCCGCTCGTGAGAGCTGTCAGGTTTTGAAATATTCTTTAATTTTTTTTTAAAGTTGATTAATATTCTGAATTTATCAAATTGAACTTTTTGAAAGTATGTGTTAAAGTGTATACATCCTCCTGAGTGGCAGCATAGCAATTTTATCCTTTCGGTAGGCTCACAGGAAACGAGAACTTGTTTGTCAGAATCCTGTGTTCTTCAGCTGACGGACACGTGTGTAGTGCACATGGAGAACATGGATAGCACAACTAAGCACGCGCATTTGACTGTCAATTTCATCCCGCTGCATACGAAATTGCATTTCAAGAGGGTCATGAGGTTACATTTCATATCCAATTAGTAATTACCAAAAATTGAATAATTAAAGACACAAAATATCAGGAAAACATTTTAACATTTTTAAGAAATGTAATAGAGAAAAACAGAGCAACATAGGAAAAAATGGGGCTCGTGGATAATTTTCACATGCGTTCTTAATTACATATCAGTATCGTTTCACATTTAAAAAAACAACAATTTAATACTACATTTCGAAAGGTTTCATTAGAAAACTACCTGAAAATCGACAATTGGTACCTTCCCATTTATGCAGTAGAAAGAGAAAACATGATGATAAAAGTAAGAGAGAAGTAGTGAGTGAATGAGAAGGTGTATTTGGGTACTAAAACAATACGATAAAAGGGTGCGGTAATTGATACATCAACAAGAGTCAACAGCTAATTAGAGTCAACTTCCTGTGAAAAAAACATTTTACACACATTCTAGCGTAATGCCAACTAAGACCTTGAAATAACGCCACAAGGCCAATTGCGGTACCTGCGGGGAAGGCAAAAATCGAGTACACGGTACTTCAGATATCTACGTGAGTGATTAAATAAGATAGGTATAGTACAGCTTATTAAAATATAGAGATGGGGATGGTAAGGTTAAACACTAAGTCTGTAAAGAAGTCATCACCCACTCAAAGGGTACAGAGAAACAGAGTTCCCCAAGCAGCTGCGCCACCATCCGGCCTGACGCTGGACTCAATTTTACTAAAATCCATACCTCAGGGATTAAAACCTCAGGAGTCTAGAAGCCGGATGTCGAAGAAATCCACGTAGCAATTTCTAAGCTTAGGCCGGGAGAACACCGCAAGTTATGTTTTTGGTTACACTAAAATGACCTTTCTTCTTAAAAAGTATGGTTACACCAACCTACAATACAGCATTGTAAAGAGGTCAACCTCATCTACAAGTACATGTAAATATAAATAACTATGGTATTGATGTAAATGCCATTGGATAAAAGTTGGTAAAAATGGCATGAAGAATACATTGGATCAAATAAAATAGCAATAGACGGCAAATAAAGAAATAAATAATCAAAATCAATACGTGACCACATTGAAGTTTTAATTGTATTCAATGGATCACATTCCAAAAACCTTGTGTGTATGATAAATCGAGAGTTAACAACATACACATGAGTCAGTTACCTTGGTCTTACCGAGATCAGGAGGAAGGTTGAACATTGCTGATGTTATATCTTCATATGAAATATGTTCAAACATACTTCCTCGACGTCAGTGGATAACAAAGCTGATAGTTGATAACATCGTAAAGCATATGGGAAGAAGGAATGTCCTTGACGTCGTCATCAAATGCTAAGCCATCACATTAAATAATGGCGGATTTACATGCAGTCAATGTAATCTGTTCTCTTCATGCATTGTTTCTGCAGGTCCATTTCTCACAGTTCCTAGACGTTGCAGAAAAACTTTTTTTTGCTTACTTGTTTTGCTTATCATCTTCAAATGACATTCAGTCTCGACACGGATTCTTTTCTGAACGCATTTTTCAAAATGGCTTAAAGGCGAGGACTGCCAAAAGAAATTTCAGACATTTACACAAATTTTGATTGTGGAAGAAAAGAATTGAAGACATTTGTAACTCATTTGAATTCTAAATAGGTCACATCACCCTTGGCAAACAAAGGTGAACAGTGGCAATTCAATCATTTGAAATGCAACACAATGTTAAGGGGTTTTAAAGCTCTCATTTAATCTATGCAACGTGCGTTAAAAAGGACACTTCTTTTCTGGGAACAAAGGAACATTCTTACCTCATTTCATTGCGTCACAATATCAAAAGTGCATCCGGGTATCACCGTTAAAAAGGACTCTTCGTTTCTTGGAAATTATTTTGATCGATGAACTTTACCATTGATGTCATCTTCCAAAGGTGAGTAATATCTCCACATTTTGTTCTTTATTCTTTCTAAAGAAGGGTTTCCTCAGCAATATTCTTTATCCGATAACATAACTCACCTGAATTATGGGATGATGTGTTTAGAATTGGAACTATATATTTAGAACTAAATGGATAACTACAATAAAAGAGATTAAGCAAAAGAATGGGAAAATGTTTAAAGATGCTTATAGTTAATCGAGTCAAATGAAAATATTAGAAAATGTCATTCAAAGCGTTTGTCAAGAAATGTTCCTGAGAAACCAGTTCTTATGTCCGTGATTATGTGAAACCAAGCAATAGAGAAGACTACCCAAGTTTCTTTTCTGTCATTTGGTTGGAAATTAAATTATAATCAAGCCTCCCTAAAAATCTTACAACAACCTCTGTTTTTGATAATAACAACTAATCTTATAAGCTGGCCGAAAGGCTCGCAGAAAATCTGATGTTGTAATGACGGCAGCATAGCAATCTCAAGTTATTATCTGTGGTAATTAGTTTAATGTTACAACACTTGACAATATTCAGATAATTCATAGTTAAAAGTATTATAAAATGTGTTTTTCCACTCAAAGTAACTCTTTTAAGGCTCTCTGTGAAGCTGATATTTGATAGTCATTGATTAATAAATGGCAGGTTGACAAGAATCTTGACACTTTGTGAGAGATCCAAGTTGAGGAAACAGTGTATTTGTAAATACTGTACTTTTCCATAGGGTCTTCCTCATTGTAAATTAAAGTTGGTTTCAGGCCGTTTTGTTTTGCTGTGTCAATGGTGTACTATGTTATGACTATGATTTTTAGTACTTTATTTCTATAATCAGGATATCCAAAAGCCTGTCGATCATCCCTGAAATGAGAAATCTTTTAAAAGACTTGAAAGCTTTATTTCTGAAAATGAAAACATTTCAGTCTCCTTTCAATTTACCAAACCTTTTTTTAAAATTTCGATTCACTGATGCAATTTTCATTTCAGAGTCTTATTGTTAGACTAGATATCTTAGACAAGTATTCACTTGTGATAAATTCATGTTTGCTAAGTTCGTGAATTATCCATCCTTAATATTGTTCCATATAGTTGGAACAGTATGACGTTGAATGAAAGATTACTTTTGGTTTATTCACATTCAAAGTATGCATTAAATTTCATCAAAAATTTACGTCTTATGCGTCTTGTTTCTTGGAAGAAGATATATTTTAACCATTAGATAATTCAAATTGAGGTAAGACACACAGGGCATTTGGTTTATGCTACAGTAATAATTTTAATTAAATGGTCTTTCAAGATCTTGTTTCGACTGTTTCCTGAACTTGTACATACTAATTGAGCATACCTACTGCTGTAATTTATCATTAACGATAAGAAATCTTATCTTCTTGATGCTGCTCTATTGATGAAAATGCGTATGTTATTGGTACACTTGGAGTAAATTTGTGTAATTTTTAAATTAACCGTCACCATCAATTATAAGGTTTATCAAAAAATATTAGATATTTATTAATAAGGCATAGTCCTGTATTTGGTTGTGACATTAATTTAATACAAGAATCTTCATTAAGCACATCCACGTGTAATTGGTTTTCAGTCAGATACGAAATACCGGCCTATATTGAATATTGCAAAATTGGTGTTTGGAGTTTAGATTCAAGTAGAGCCAGAAGAAACGACTGCCGCTACCTTAATCAAATAACAATGCTAGTTCAGCCCTTTTCAATTGTCCATATTTTTCCATTTTGTGCACAGCTGCTTGTATATCCTTTTTTTTATCGCTAAGCCGACTTTGGCTATCTGAACTTTTTATTGTTGATTAAAGGTTAATTGTAAAGTAAGATAAGTATTTTATTGAATCGATAGAAAGGTAAAGTCAGTGCATATAACCTCAAATGCCTTACAATAGCCAAATTCAACCGATCTTTTACAACAATCAATATACTATAATTCCTTAATGTTATCATAAATTCACTTCTAGAATCCTGTAGTTCACTTATACTCACCTTTAATTCACTATGCCTCTCCTATAATTCAATTATACTCTCCTATACATGTAAGTCACTTATATTCTCCTATAATTCACATAAACTATGCATGTATGCTATAATATGTATGTATGCTATAATATGTATGCTATAATTCAACTATCCCGGACCCTCAGACGCTAAGATGAAGATACTTGACGTGGTTCTACCAGCCCTCCTGCTGTGTTCCCTGCCGGCTAAAGGAGCTGAAAGTAAGCTTTTGTCATTTATTTTCAAGAAAATTAAAACCAACACTCATAAAATGGTTTGGATCATTTGCGCAGGCAATCTGATTAATTTCAATTACTTTACAGCCCCATCTCATAAAATTGTCAACCACGCGTTCCATCTTATGAAAAATATCACTTCATTTGTATTGCATTCACACGACATTTGACATTATGACTCAACTGAACAGACAACATTTCTAAGTTCTAACATATTCATTTATGAATTAGGCCAGTGATGCAACTTTTTAAACTGTGGAAGTAGACAAAAGTGGTCAGATTTACAAATTTCAGATTTCTTTGGAACTAAAATTCTCAAAATCGACCACAATCACAATTGTTGACATTTGAATAAAAGGAAAACATGGCTTATGTTCATTCTTATGTTCATTTGTTAGAGATCTAAAAACGGAAATAAAGATCATATACCGTTACGAAATTTTAAGCCAAAATGAAATGCTGAAATCCTACTATCATATTTTATTTTGTGGTATTGTTAATCTTAAAAGCCATGTCACAAAAAATTCGCTCCTTTTCACTTATACTACAATGCTTAAAAACGCCACTTATAAAATTACATTTCCAATGATGAACTTTGTATACACATTCACGCACATCTTTAATACTGAATCATATTTTACAGGCATTTCCACTTAACTCTGTATCTTAGTGAAAATAACATGTAATTTGGGCTTAGTTTGGACATCATAAAAATAACTTCAATGGCCTTCTGAAATATAACCATTATTCAACTTATATGCGAATCATATGGTCTCTGAAGCAAAAACTCGAGTTTTGGCTCAAAGAAATAGACAGAGGGGTCATCTTTTTGAAATTCTAATTTTCTTAAATTATGATTTGAACATTTCATGTCGACTCTCTGAGAAAAAATAGCAAAATCACATCGAATTAATGCAAAATAACAAACATAGCTTATATCTAAAACTGTTTATCACTTAAAAATGATTTTGTAGAGAAAATAAAAAGTAGTATTTTCGATGATTTGACCCCTGGTCACTCCACTAACTTGCAAAAACTATTATGGTTAACCATTGTATGTGAACTACGATTGCGTAAAGGTACTATAATCTTCACGTTTGGATCGAGGAAAAAACATTATCTGTCTATTTTTGCAATGCTACCATGACTCAAAGATCAACTCACGTAACACTTGAACCAGGGTAGGCAGGTATGTGAATTTCTCGGTATGCACTTGTTAAACCATGTGGTATTATTTGCTAAGTGCCATACTCTTGTTATGAATATAAACGTTTCACAATATATCAAGGCCTTGATTTAATTTTGTAAGAAAATGGGGCATTCTTGAGAATGCCATCAAATGAATCCAGAATGAACATGTGTGATACTTTCGTTCATCTCTAAATACTTTCCCCCATGTGGTTATTATTAATTTGCATGCTTTTGCCACTGTTTATACTGTCATGCCATGATATTTTGGTACTGTACCCAGAATTGCAGAGTAGATATTTTACGACTTTTTTTTACCAGCATGTACTTACTCCATTCATTTTACTGTACTTTCATGATTTTTAGTGAGTTTTTAGCTCCAGAGTGTAGAGCATTGTTGGTTGACTCCACGACTTTTGACAAGCTGGTACACCTCAACATATGTTGCTGTATTTTCATGATTTTTAACATTTCAACTTCAGAGTGCAGTATCGACGTTATCGCAGTGTTGGATGGCTCTGACAGCATCTCAGAACCAGACTTTAATGAGTTGAAGAACGCGGTCACCCAACTTGCCGACTGGGTTCACTCCGACGACCCCAGGGTCTCCAGTCGCCTCGGTGCTGTAGTTTACAGTACCGGGGTTACGGATTCTGTCAGTTTGACTAATGATACAGAAAGCCTCAAGGAAAAGATCATGGGTTTTGAACATCCCCGAGATGGTACCACCACCGACAAGGGTATAATGAAAATGAATGAAATGTTTGAGACTGACAAGAAAGAAGGGGTACCTCAGGTTGGTATCGTAATAACAGACGGGATCTCCAAAGATACCAATGCAACCATTACAGCAGCAAAGCAGTCACACGATGCGGGAATCAGAATGGTGGCTGTGGGGGTTGGCGATGACGTTGACGAGGCGGAACTGAGAGGAATTGCATCATCTCAAGACGACATGAAGACCATCACACAGTTTGCAGAGCTGAAAGCCATGGTGTCCAAACTTGTCGAACAATTCTGTGTTGGTAAGAAAAAGGGTTAAGTCAATTGATAGCTTAGTTGAAATCTTTTCAAAGCAAAAGTTGGATTTGATTTAAAATGACTTATTTTGGAAATATGATTTTATCTCAGAATTCCTATGTATCGGAATTTTAATTTGTATTGCATCATACACATCTAGGTACATGTTTTATGAATTTCACACTCTGGAAAAATTAAAGGCAGGTATCCGATTATGTCATGTGTTGGTTATTTATAGATGTCATGCCACGCAAAAATCCCAAAAAAATAAATATACAATGCAGATATTGTAAGTTTTAGTTACTTTTTTAATCAATTGACGCGGATTGATCGCACATCCTGTAAATGTGATGAAAATCGGTAATAGTTCTACACAATGTACGTATATACAAGCTCTTCAGGAAACATGTGGGTCTTTTCACATTGTAAGTATTGTAGGTCGTTAGTTTAATGAAATGGTTATTTTCGACAGTTGAAGTAGAAAGGAGCAGTATCTCTATAAAATTCTATGTAATATCAATGCATTGACGTGGAGTTTATAGAGATTTCGCTCCGTGTCAGGGTAGCTGGCCTTTATCTGAATGATTTCATTTACGGATAAAAGCGGTAATTAAGAAATTAAAAGTGTGTGAAATTACTTTTCCGAACCTTGTTCAAATTTGTGCTTACTATAATGTTCAATCTCGTTTCATGAACGTTATGTCTTCCTCGGGAAAATATCTATATGTAATTTGCAAAGATTTGTAATATTTGTAATAAACCTACAAAATTCAATCAATGAAGGTCCTTTGATAAATGAAATATTGTTTTCCAACAGTTGACGGAGGATGGAGCATTTGGAACGTGACAGTGAGCGAGTGTTCCGTGACGTGTGGTGAGGGGGTAATTACCCGCAGCTTCTGGCGAACTTGCACGAATCCCATCCCCCGGAACGGAGGGTTAGACTGTCAGGGGTCCCCTACGAAGACGGAGACTGAATATTGCAATTTGGTTCATTGTCCAAGTAAGTTATCAGTATTGAGGGTTTGCTGCAGTATTTCTAACCTTGCAATTATTGCAACACCGTCAAAATCAGTTCGAATAAAACTTTAACATTCGTTACTTGCTGCGTTTCTGATCTTATAAGTGCTTCATAGTATGATCATCGATGAGTTTTGACCTCCTTAACTGTTTTGATTTGATTTTAAAGTGGGCCTGTGATTGGTTGATGTTTGGAAGGTGAAGGGTCAAAGTCAATATTACTTGATAAGACTCAAATCTCCAAAAAATATTTCTCCCATAAAACATGGCTTGAAATTTGAAAATATTGTTACGTGATTCGAACCCCTGTGATCTAAAAAATTAGAGAACATCATTCATTCTTCACATGTGATTTATATATCTGTTTCAGTTCACGGAGGATGGACCCCCTGGCAAACCAACTCAAGCGGATGCTCAGTGACATGTGGTGAGGGGGTAGAGACGATCACTTCAACACGCTCCTGCTCCAACCCTGCCCCTCAATATGGCGGTGCTCCATGTTCCGGTCTATCGAGTAAATCTGAAACTCGAGCATGTGTTCTGAATACTTGTGCGTATTCGTTTTTTAATCTCCAGTCGATCTTTACACTTTAAGGTTGATGGTTGTAACTACCGTGACGGCACTATATTGATTTCCAGGAAGTTTATTTGTTGTTAGACTGGGCTCTTTTGTTTTTAACCGAGTACTGACCAAACCCATGCAGTTAGTATCCGGACGTAACTACATTTTAGATGAGTGACATTAGTGTTCAAGTATAGAATTCTGATCAAATATCATTGCTGAAGTAAAGACATCAAAGCTACAAGCATTTATATTAATTAATCACTAAATAATTGTACATATTTGCACCGGGAGATCAATGAGAATACAAGCATGCACAGCTTCCTCAAACTTAACCATTTCGTGTATTAGTCACCGTCTATCTTAAAGACCCATTTGGTGATTTTCATTACATACAACTTACCTTTGATACGAACCTAAATGTCAGATGTGGTGATATAAAATCAAAACATATGAAGTTTTCATGTCCAAAAGACATATATGGCAATGTTGGTTTACAGAGGTGTAGATATCCAATATACATGGATACTAGTTATATAATTTGACAAACACTATCAACTCCTAACTGCCCTCCAGGCTGTTTTAGATAAGTCTCCAAAATTACGTTTGACTATTTGACGCGCTCCACTGTCCGCTGTTCGATCATAATTGCGACGTTCTTCCTTCATATTGTCACTGTAAAAAAAACAATAAGCTTTAAAATGTGTCTTTTTGGTAACAGTCGATACTGTGCGATCAAATGACACCATTGATTAAGTTTGGCAAATATGACTCCAACAACTCACGGAGTGGCTCTTTAACAAATGTAGACAAAATAGACTAGAGACGGCAGCTCATGGGGTTATCGTCACCATCAACCCATACCAACTTCCGATTTTTATTATTTATATTTATTTTTTTATTTCTGAAGATGAAATACGAATAAATTCTGTTAACAAATCAAAAAGCTTCTAGGTGTAACTGAGGCAACATACTGATTCAAATTTAAACCAAAGACTTAACAATGAGAAATAAACATTTATGTAGGTATTATGTCTATTCAACTTTCTTCATGGTAAAGGATGTTTAGATGAATATGCGTATAAATTTACCGTATTAGGAAATCTCCACAGTGATTCTAATTGAATAAAGACCTCGCAAGACCTTACACAATGTTTATGTTTTAAAATGTATTTGTATGCATGATTATGTATGTTTTACCTATGTTTTATGTACGTCGTTCTTTCAATAAATTTATGACCATGAATTTGAAATAGGATATACAAGATTACACAATGTTTATGTTTTAAAATGTAGTTCTATGCATGCTTATGTATGTTTTATGTATGTTTTATGTATGTCGTTCTTTCAATAACAAATTTATGACCACGAATTTGAAGTAGGAAATACCTGCCATTGAGATAGACAACAATGTAACATGAATATGAGACGATTGTAAAATTATTGAAGTAGTTCGGCTGTGGTCTAATTAAAAACTTGGTTTGTTGTGCCACGGTCTACAGCAGTAAACATGATTTAAGAGATAACAAGAATCATCAAACTAAGCAAACTTCTTGTGTCTTAAAAGTTCCCTTCTTACATTACGCTTATTTTAAGAATTTCCCGCATATTCTTCTTATATACATGTAATATATATACATGTTCCATTTCAACAAAATTCAGCGCAGTACCACCCATGGTTCGCTAGTTCCAGCCGATGCTCGCAGGTTTCACCGCAATGCATAGCCACAATAGTGTTGCGGGCTTTCTCCCTGCACTAATACTAGCAGCCGCGATATAAGTGAAATAATCTTAAAAGCGGCGTTAAACTCCAACTCACCTCACCTCCATTTCAACATTTTTCAAGTAATGGTTATCACAAGCAGGGATTGCAATGATCGCCTGAAACCTAACGACGCACACATTTCTGAGTTAGTCTAACACCAAGATTGTAGTTAATGATACTTTGACCTCAACACAACCTCTTGAAAAGTATGTCAAGATCTGAAATCAACTATCTGAGGCCCCTGTCTTATTTCAAATAGAATAATTGTTTTTGAGAATTTTTTTCAGAGAATAATGGTTAGTCTATCCTTTAGTCATTCATAAAATTACACCAAATTTCTCTCGCAAAAAATAGTTTCAATGTCCGCGGATTCATTATATATGCTTAACAAACACCTCTTCCAATATTTGATATCATGCAAGGAGTGAGTGAGTGAGTGAGTTGGGGTTTTACGTGCTTTGAACAATATTTCAGTTATTAAACACGTGGATGAAAAGCATCCAAAAGAGTGGAGAGATAAGGGAGAAAGGGATCGAAAGTTTGAGAGAAAAGACGGAAATAAAGGCATAGCGAGAGAGAGACAACAGGTTTTAGAAGGACTCAAATTTAGTCTGGCTTCTACCCGTCGACCTGTCCAGCTTGGGTGTCCCTACCAGGAGCATGAAAACTCCAGCTGGCATAGCTCTTGGGGTCTCTGAAGCACGCAAACCACCACACCACGATAAGGTATAGAGTCCAGTGGTGGCCATGCAAGGAGAAACTGAGTTATAAGCACCGAGTTTTTGTCAAATGTCCAACACATCAGGACGCAAACAAATCTCAATATTTGTACAGGTTCATGGAATCCATGTGACGGTTGCCGATACGAAAATGGGGTTGGTTACATGCCTGATGAGAGCGACTGCCGCAACTTCTTGCAGTGTGTGGACTACGGAGTGAGATACTACACCAAGACATGTGCTGCCGGAACATACTGGTCCCAGAACTCTCTCACGTGCACCCGCTCCACCGACTCGTGTGACGGAGAAATACCATGCAAGTATCATATGCAGTAATTCTAACTCTATTCTGATTTTTCTTCGTCTTTGAAACCACCAAGTTGTCTTATATCATTAAAGTTAACTCGTAAAAAGATCGGCCTCTTTGGATATGGATAAAAGCGTAGCATTTAGTCCAACTTCACATTGAAGAATTTGTTATCCAGAAAAGCTTGTTATTTTTATGTTAAATGCCACTGAAAAAACCTATCTACTCCATATCACGAAACACAACATGCATATGTTTGTCTGTGTCAGTTTTCCTACCAAACTTGGGTTTCTTTAACAAATCTGATATGCCTATCCAAGTGCCGAAGTGCATTGGTATTCTACATCTACATATAAATAAAGATTTATTATAAGATATTCATCCGTTTATCTTAGCAAATGGGACAAGAGTTGAGGGTTGTCAGTTTTTGGAAAGATATTGATTTCAAACAATTATCCTATTTGAATAAGGCTTTTAATTTATTTGCAAGTGTCTAAAGAGGTAAAAGCTGTTGGGCATCTCAGTGGTGGCATCGTAAGATGGTTTCTTATACAGTTTTTATCTCTCACTCCTAGCCAATGAAGCGGATGACGGTACTGGTGGGTACGAAGCAGTGTGTGATGGGAGTACCCGGCCAGTGAGCGGGGATGAGAGCAGGTATGAGCAGCAGGTTCCTGGCTGGGGATGGCAGGTGATGGATTGTCCCCCGGGGACCCTGTGGGACAGTTCCAACTGCATGTGTGTCCATGGGGGAAGCGTTCATAACACTTGTGAGTATTTAATAGAACATTTTAATTGAACTGGTCGATGTAATATTTACCAATCCTGCTTCATCTGCCACAGCAATACTCCTACACTCCTTTTGGGATTTACCTCGTTACCAAATTCAATGTTGATCTGTTTTATATCCATCTTTACAGCATGCACCCCTGAGCTCTACATCCCTTTCACCGAAAGTGTAGCCGACCAATCCGGAAAGCATGTTTATGTGCAAAACAATGGTGTGACTATTACTTCGATTGGGCAAGGCTACTTTGCGAACAACACCGGGATCTGGGTCAACCGATTCTCCAATGCCGACTTCGGGTCTTTGGTGACCTTCTCCTTCCAGATGCAACCAATTGGTAGCGCGACAACGAGAGGACGGGCCGTTATGTCCAACTCGCACTGCGATGAAGCCGGAAGTGTCTATATCATCAACAAAGGAAGTGTTCTTGAGTTCCAGGTCTACAATAAGGAAGGAGTCCAGCATGTTCTCGAAGTTTCCTACAGCGTGAGATATTGGCTATAACAGTTAAAGGGAGGGTGATATCGAGAACTGTTTGTTGAACGAAATTCAAGCTGTAAACCTTTTTTTACATTTAATCAACATGAGTATTTTCCAGGTTATAACATGTTACTTACTGTGAAATCCACGTCTAAAAAAGTGCTTTTTTTCATTTCTTCAGGCCAGCGTCGAAGTTTCCAACTATGTCACCTTGAAGATTTCTCGAGGCGTCATGAAAGCCACTGTGGATGGAACCAGCAAAAGTACAGCTTTTGAAGGTAATTTATCACTGTATCGGTAATTACAGAATGATCACGAATTTATCCGTCATTGTTTGTATCTACAAATCACCTGCATTATCCGGCCTGCTATCAAATGACTCGTACACTATGAATCTAACCAGTCCCATGAACTGGCCTTGTCTCCAGAATGTCTTCCGATTAAGAGTTCGATATACTTTGAATATGAAATGCTGTATGCATTTACCATCTATCAGCGAGACGATTCAATGCGGTAATGGATACCAGGTAGTGGAGAGTATATTTTAGGAGGTTAAGGGTGCTTCATCTCATATTCAGAAAAAAACTTCATGACCCCACTACTTGTCTTCACTTGATTACAAAAAGAATTTATATATGTACATTTACAACTCACACACTCAAAAGTAACTTCTAAGTTTTATCAGAGTTATCGGATTGACGCAATATTTTGCTAAATGTTTCTCTTTGAGCTTACGGAAGGAAGAGTCAATGACAAATTCTGTTTGTTTGTCACGATAGATATATAAAAAATCACATGTTAAATCATCGTTTGATGTGCCTTCTGAGGGTAGGATCTTCGAGAACCTTTTGCGATGTCCATCAAAATAAGACTGGCACAGTGAGTTCGGGGAAGTAGTCTTCACTCTTGTCTGGACTCTGTCTCCTAGACTGTATATCAGTATTACACCATGGTGGCATTCAAATCAAAGAAACAGTCGCACATCGTAAAGTCAGAACAGAATAAGTAACCAACACCGCAGAGTAGTGACTCTTTCAAACCAGTCATTAATTTTGTATATATGACTATGTTTTGAATATCTCATATAGCTAAAAAGAACACAATGGCACGATTTTGTTCCACTACGAATTTGGAGAATGATTTAATGAACAATAACTTGAAAATCACTCGAAAGAGTCAAAACACCTCTGAAACTGTATTCAGCCTAATTAACAATGTGTTAATCAATACCATTAGGTGTGCCTTTTGCTATTTTGAAGTTCCTAAGCGGGAATTGGGGCAATGTGATCTTTGGTCGCTTCTACATTGATAAGTTATGTATTTTCAAAAAGGTGAATCATATTGAGGGAATCGTTCGCATTTACATGATTAATATACGAGTTCAGGCTTTATGAGTTATTTGTTTTGTATTATGTAAATGTAAATTGCAAATGTCATTTTCCGGAGGATATGTGTTATTCAAAAGGTTAACTTCTCAATTTATATAAGGTTCTATCCTGACTGTCCACTGTGCTCTTCATGTCGGCCAAGCTACTGGTTATGACAACTACATTGGATACATCGACAACGTAAGTAGATAGATACGAATACTATCAGTATCGCGATGCCAAAACCACTTTATTGAACTGACCCTGCAGATATAAACGAAAAACTGCCTGATTCATATTTTTCTAGAATGAAACATCAGATTCAGACGTTGTGTCTTAAATTCATTTCTTTATTTGAATACATTTGTACTTCGAATGTTGAAATGAATTTTATTTTACGTATTATTTCTATATGCAAGGTTCTGATTGTGGGTTGGTGTTATGATTACTATTTCGAAAGTGGAAGCTATGAAACGTATTCCTAACACAAATTGCTTTTTCATTTTTTCATTATCGATTACGCTTTTTGTAATTAATCAAATGTGCTATCATTTTGTTACTTTTACGTTCTTTGTATTTCAGTTCCTAGTGACCCAATGCCCAGCCTAGGCAAGACAGCAACCTTTACCAAATGTGTCTCTAAAAACAACCTTCTTCAAGTATACAAGAAATGATTAAACAACATCTCGTTGATTCTAATAGATCTTAGAGCAGCATCAATGTTGACCTTGTCATTTATCTTATGAGAATGTATTTCAATAGTATTTCATGCTGAATGGTATTTTATGCAAAAAAAAGGTTAATGCAATCTAATTATTTGCATTCTCAAACTTAATCTGTAGGGCTTAGTCTACCTCAGCCAATTGAAAGCTCGATAAGACAAGCAACCTTAAAGGAATATTAGCACGTTTTCTTATCGACAACAGGAACCTCAAGAAGAAAAACAAATGAAAACATCATTTTTTTTATCAATAAGAGGATATAAAATGTGGTTATTAATTTCCCTAAATTCAGAGGGGAGGAGAGCGATATCTAGTTCTCCATTTTAAAACTTAAAAAAAATAAAGTTTAGTAAAACCCAATCTAAAGAAAACAAAACATCGAAACTTCATTACTTTAAAGTCAAATATATATACATATAGGGATCCTAAACAATGGTTAATTTATATATGTTCACACTAAAATGGCCGCACGTAGTTTTGTTTTATCCGTGACACCTTCTACTTTAACTTCGGATAATCAGGAGAATTGCGAAAATTCAGTACTTACTTTAATGTTAAATAGATTAATATATGAACGTTTGGGTATCCAACACGAATTATTTAAAGGTGTTGGGCTTACAATTTGTCATACTACTATGGATAATCAGTAAATATAGGACATTATATGCGTGTCCATGACCACCACTGAACTCAATACCTTATCGTGGTGTGGTGGTTTGCGTGCTTCAGAGACCCCGAGAGCTCTGCCAGCTGGAGCTGGTCACCCTAGCTGGACAAGTCGACGGGTAAAAGCCAGACCAAATTTGAGTCCTTCTAAAACCTGCTTTTCCCATATCCTATCGATCTCTTTCTCGCTGATCTGTCCACTCTCTTTTGGATGCTTGTCATCCACGTGTTTAATAACTGAAATATTGTTGAAAGCACGTCAAAGCTCAACTCACTCACTCACTCACTCACTCGCGTGTCCATGACAGACTACGTTTACGACACGAGTACTAGATATTAGCAAAGCGAGGGAAATACTAATATTAAGGCACGATTGTCGTAAACATATGTATATCATATACCATTTATAATTGAAAACAAGAAAATATCATTATTTGGAAATTTTAGAGATAAAGATGAAAGTTAACAGGATCGATTTGGCTAAACCCAGATCATAAGGTATTTGACTCTTATTTAACCCACATATAAAAACCATTATACAAACTATGTCACTTTAATCTTTGATTCAGTTCATGTTGAGTTAAGGCTAAGAGTATCTTAAAATCATTGCTTTCTAATGTGTCTGTGCTTTCAATAGTATTTCTTTATAGGGATTAGGTTATATTTGAGGAAAATAATTGTGTTTGATTAGTGAATTAAATAAAACAATCTTTACACTTTCGCAAATTCGGGTATATGTTCTTATCGATATGTGTAATTATTAAAGTAGAAAGATAAGTTGAAGATAGTGTTGTTTTGAATGGTTGAATGTGTTATTCTTTCGCTTAATATTTCAGATATCAGCGGCGAGAGTAGCTTTGAAAACACCCAAGTAAACCATTTCAAATCACGGAACAAATAATGGGAATTTAATATGAAGGGAGTTATTGGTTGGAGGCCCCAACGGCCTCCAACCATCTAAACAGCTGAAATTTTCTCTATATTACAGTTGGAATTTTCAAAGGAACTTTCAACCAATCATATTTAGCCTCTTTGTATTTCGGCAATATCGTAAACCAATGAACACATCTGTATCAAATTTAGAACCACGTGACCATGTGGGTATTCCGAAATGATTGGCAACCTTTAATACGGAAAACGATTGTCTCTGCAAATCTCAAAATTTAAAGGGAACAGTGGTGTTTAAGAATAAAAAAGACAGTACAATTCTTCATGACCGCACGTGTACTAAATAAGACGCGTAAATGTCGCATGAAAGGTTAGAAAACTCTATTCCACGTTTGTAAAAAACCCTCCTTTACAACGGCACACGCGAGAATCAAGCGGCTACAAGTCGATAAGTAGAGAAAGTCATAAAGGCGAGTCAATTTGTGGGATATCGCTTCGTGACAGACAAAGATAGAGGTAGTGTACTATGCTTTAGACTTTAATTTAATATATCTTGTACTGGAAATCTTTGAGAGTTGAGAAACAATTAGTTATACATATGGATTTATGACTTTGCAAAAGAGTCGAAAACTTGGTGCGGTGCTGGACGCTATCAATTGTGACCTATATTCTAAAAATAGAACTATTTCCAAGGGATAAATCGGTGACTGTTGTTTAAAACAGAACTGTATAGATCTATTTATAACTGCAAGTTTGCCTGACTATTCTATTATTTGATGCTATGAACAAATAATTGTATAACTTTTTCTAAATAAAAGAAAATATGAAGGTCTTTTTTTCTATTAATGGCCTTAATCTACTTATTTGCTGTAATGAAAGTCCTATTCTATTTGTACCTTATGATTTCGCAGTATTTCCTAACCTAACAAGGGTGCCTCCAACTTAGCCTTTTTAAAGGCTTTTCTTGTTCCATTTGGTCTGAAGTTTGTCCAGGCCCCGATTTCTCGTTTTCCTCAGCCTGAGTTTTTGCTCAAATGCATTTCTCGACACAAACTGAGTTCGTTTTTTAACTAAACCTGAGTCAGGATTTTGAGTTAGCTTGGTGGATATCTTAAGTTTTCTAGAGCTACTGATGATAACAAAATAGCGTTGAGGGGTAGGAGAAGGAACCATAAAGCTGTCTCTCTACATCTGAATTAGAAAGTGTGTCAATAGTTTCATGAAATAGGACAGTTCACTTTGATTTGCATTCCTATGTGCATCTTGTTTCATTCAGAGTCCTGGAATAAGCGCTCCTATTTAAACTTCATCTTATTGTGAGAGAGAACATACCACAACATTCCGCAATCATTTGGTCAGACAATCAGAATGTGTTGTCGTGGGTGAAAAATCCAAGCGGATATTTAAGGTCATTTGTATCAATCGTGTCGGTTACATCCAATACCAACATCTTCTCTCGCCGATGGGGATAAATGAGAACCTAAATGAATGCTGTAAAAATTAGGTGTAAAAGTCCAAGAAGTCTGCAAACCAAACTGGCTGAATGGTTCTGATTTTCTCCGATGTTGTGTAATTGAATTGCCAAATCAAGCGGATTTTTCTGAAAGTCAATCCCCAATTTGTTAAATTATCGGCTACACTGGCAATTATCAATTACATTCCTCTATGAGAAAGAAGGACTCGTTTGACGTTGAGGAGATAGAAGATGTTAAAGCAACGCTGTTGACCCAAAAAGCTGTTCTATGCTTCTATACCTACGTGCAAGTCAGTAATAAACCGAAGCAAAATGACAGCTTAATTGCCAGTCTTGAATACAAAGGCATCCTCAGGTCAGAAGGAAGGCTGATATTTGTTTATGTTATACATATGATTTATCTTCATATGCGATATTTTCATCCATACGTCCACGTCGTCATTGAATGAAAAACCTTACAGTTGAATTTTTCCATGAGATTGTAAATAAGATGGGAAAAAACAGTAACTTCGAATTCGTATTCATATTTTCAAGATAATTGATTATTTCTGCTCATGAAGAGGTTGCTGAAGGGGGAAAGGAATGTCCTTGGCGTCGTAGTCAAAATGCTAAGCTATTACACCTAATAATGACAAGATGAGGTCAATTTCTCACCATTCCTGGTGGTTTCTAAAGTCGTCAGAAAAACCCTCTTTTTTTGTTTACTCGTCTTACAAAACGAGTTTTTCATCTAAGAACGACACATATTCTTTTCTTAACGCTTTTTGTCTAATTGGCTTAAAGGTATCGATTTTAATGAGATAGAGTCCAGCGATAGGCCGGGAGGTGGTGCAGCTTCTCAGGGAAATCATGAACTCTTTGGGACGATTGATGTTGGATTGGTGAGTTTAACGTTTTTCTTTTTCTCAGTACATTTTTTATTGGGTGATCAATTCTTTGAAAGACTTACAGTTTAACCTTACCATCCCCATCTCTATATTTATACCCCCGCCTTACAGCGTAAGCGGGGGTATATAGCGTTCATTCTGTCCGTCCGTCCGTCTGTCCGTCCGTCCGTCTGTCTGTCTGTCCGTCCGTCCGTCCGTCACAAATCTTTGTCCGGAGCATATCTCCTAAACTATACATGCTAGCTTCACCAAACTTCATACACTTATCAACCATGATCCTTAGATGTGCCTTTTGAGGTATAGACCAACAAATGATTTTTATTTTTTGCAGTTTCCATGGAAACATGACTAAAACAGTGACTCTATGACCAAGTCCTTTGTCCGGAGCATATCTCCTAAACTATACATGCTATCTTTACCAAACTTCATACACTTATCAACCATGATCCCTAGATGTGCCTTTTGAGGGTTAGACTAACAAATGATTTTTATTTTTTGCGGTTTCCATGGAAACATGACTAAAACAGTGACTCTATGACCAAGTCCTTTGTCCGGAGCATATCTCCTAAACTATACATGCTAGCTTCACCAAACTTCATACACTTATCAACCATGATCCCTAGATGTGCCTTTTGAGGGTTAGACCAACAAATGATTTTTATTTTTTGCGATTTCCATGGAAACATGACTAAAACAGTGACTCTATGACCAAGTCCTTTGTCCGGAGCATTTATCCTAAACTATACATGCTATCTTCATCAAACTTCATACACTTATCAACCATGATCCTTAGATGTGCCTTTTGAGGGTTAGACCAACAAATGATTTTTATTTTTTGCAGTTTCCATGGAAACATGACTAAAACAGTGACTCTATGACCAAGTCCTTTGTCCGGAGCATATCTCCTAAACTATACATGCTATCTTCATCAAACTTCATACACTTATAAAACATGATCCCTAGATGTGATTTTGAGGGTTAGACCAACAAATGATTTTTATTTTTTGCAGTTTCCATGGAAACATGACTTAAACAGTGACAAAGTCCTTTGTACGGAGTATATCTTCATAACTATACATGCTATCTTTACCAAACTTCATACACTTATCAACCATGATCCTTAGATGTGCCTTTTGAGGGTAAGACCAACAAATGATTTTTATTTTTTGCAGTTTCCATGGAAACATGACTAAAACAGTGACTCTATGACCAAGTCCTTTGTCCGGAGCATATCTCCTAAACTATACATGCTAGCTTCACCAAACTTCATACACTTATCAACCATGATCCCTAGATGTGCCTTTTGAGGGTTATACTAACAAATGATTTTTATTTTTTGCGGTTTCCATGGAAACATGACTAAAACAGTGACTCTATGACCAAGTCCTTTGTCCGGAGCATATCTCCTAAACTATACATGCTAGCTTCACCAAACTTCATACACTTATCAACCATGATCCCTAGATGTGCCTTTTGAGGGTTATACTAACAAATGATTTTTATTTTTTGCGGTTTCCATGGAAACATGACTAAAACAGTGACTCTATGACCAAGTCCTTTGTCCGGAGCATTTATCCTAAACTATACATGCTATCTTCATCAAACTTCATACACTTATAAAACATGATCCCTAGATGTGATTTTGAGGGTTAGACCAACAAATGATTTTTATTTTTTGCAGTTTCCATGGAAACATGACTTAAACAGTGACAAAGTCCTTTGTACGGAGTATATCTTCATAACTATACATGCTATCTTTACCAAACTTCATACACTTATCAACCATGATCCTTAGATGTGCCTTTTGAGGGTTAGACCAACAAATGATTTTTATTTTTTGCAGTTTCCATGGAAACATGACTAAAACAGTGACTCTATGACCAAGTCCTTTGTCCGGAGCATATCTCCTAAACTATACATGCTAGCTTCACCAAACTTCATACACTTATCAACCATGATCCCTAGATGTGCCTTTTGAGGGTTATACTAACAAATGATTTTTATTTTTTGCGGTTTCCATGGAAACATGACTAAAACAGTGACTCTATGACCAAGTCCTTTGTCCGGAGCATTTATCCTAAACTATACATGCTATCTTCATCAAACTTCATACACTTATAAAACATGATCCCTAGATGTGATTTTGAGGGTTAGACCAACAAATGATTTTTATTTTTTGCAGTTTCCATGGAAACATGACTTAAACAGTGACAAAGTCCTTTGTACGGAGTATATCTTCATAACTATACATGCTATCTTTACCAAACTTCATACACTTATCAACCATGATCCCTAGATGTGCCTTTTGAGGGTTAGACCAACAAATGATTTTTATTTTTTGCAGTTTCCATGGAAACATGACTAAAACAGTGACTCTATGACCAAGTCCTTTGTCCGGAGCATATCTCCTAAACTATACATGCTAGCTTCACCAAACTTCATACACTTATCAACCATGATCCCTAGATGTGCCTTTTGAGGGTTAGACTAACAAATGATTTTTATTTTTTGCGGTTTCCATGGAAACATGACTAAAACAGTGACTCTATGACCAAGTCCTTTGTCCGGAGCATATCTCCTAAACTATACATGCTAGCTTCACCAAACTTCATACACTTATCAACCATGATCCCTAGATGTGCCTTTTGAGGGTTAGACTAACAAATGATTTTTATTTTTTGCGGTTTCCATGGAAACATGACTAAAACAGTGACTCTATGACCAAGTCCTTTGTCCGGAGCATATCTCCTAAACTATACATGCTAGCTTCACCAAACTTCATACACTTATCAACCATGATCCCTAGATGTGCCTTTTGAGGGTTAGACCAACAAATGATTTTTATTTTTTGCGGTTTCCATGGAAACATGACTAAAACAGTGACTCTATGACCAAGTCCTTTGTCCGGAGCATTTATCCTAAACTATACATGCTATCTTCATCAAACTTCATACACTTATAAAACATGATCCCTAGATGTGATTTTGAGGGTTAGACCAACAAATGATTTTTATTTTTTGCAGTTTCCATGGAAACATGACTTAAACAGTGACAAAGTCCTTTGTACGGAGTATATCTTCATAACTATACATGCTATCTTTACCAAACTTCATACACTTATCAACCATGATCCATTGATGTGCCTTTTGAGGGTTAGACCAACAAATGATTTTTATTTTTTTTGCGCTTTCCATGGAAACATGACTAAAACAGTGAATTTATGACTAAGTCCTTTGTCCGGAGTATATCTTCTAAACCGTACATGCTATCATCACCAAACTTCATACACTTATCCATATTGGTGCGTCTCTTGAGGGTAAGACCAAAAAGTTATTTTTATTTTTTGCGTTTTACATGGAAACGTTACTAAAACAATGACTATCTGACAAAGTGCTTTTTCCTGAGTATATCTCCTAAACTATACATGCTAGCTTCAACAAACTTAATACACTTATCAACCATGATCCCTAAGTGAGCTTTTTGAGGGTAAGACCAACAAAGAAAGCTAGACTATAGTTTGAAGCGGGGGTATGTGAGCTGTGCTCACTTCTTTACTTGTTGAATAAGCTTTGCTATACCTATGCAGTATCCTTATTTATTTAATCACTCACGCAGTGATATCTCGGAACTATCTAGAATACGCGTGCTTAAGTTGTGCTATCCATGTTTTCCACGTGCACTCCACAAGTTGTCCGTCAGCTGAAAAACACAGGTTTTGAAAAGCAAGTTCTCGTTCCTGTGAGCCCCAAAATGGATACAATCGCTATCAGGAGGTTGTATACACACTTACTTTTTTTCACACTTGTTTTTACATGAAAAGGAATACAATATAAAGATAAACAAATTTACCAATTTGCCAATAGAAAAAGTTAGTGATTTTTTTTATCTGAACAATTTATAATACAACTGGCAATCTAATGATCTAACAAAACATGACTTTTATGTTGAATAACCCCTTTCCAGTTAAAACACAAACTTTTCAATATCAAAAACTTAAAGTTTAGAATAAGAAAGATTTTGAATAACATGTTTTGTTTTGTTTTCATATCAAAATGAGTATTATATTGTGAGTGAATCACCCAGTGGAAAACCGACAGGGCGTGGTATTTGCTGATATAACTTTTACACGTTTGTATTCGAGTTGCGTGAAAATACCACTGCTTTCAACATGTTGCAGGCAGACTTCGATCAACCTGTGCAAATCTCACCGTTATGAAATTCGTATGAAAGATAGAATGACAGTTTTGGACTGCGAGGTGTGAACATCTTTTAACTGTACACTGCCAGTAGCCACCTGAAACAATGCATGCACACTCACCTGTTTCACATCCGGGTAACTGCGTTTACCTGACGCGTCGAAAAGGACACTTCGTTTCTGGAAACAGAGGGATCTTCTCACCTCATTTGATTACGTCACGATACGAAAGTGCGACTTTGCTATATCTCGTGTGATATGACCTTTGGTAAATAGCTAACATAAAGTCATGTTTATGAAGATAAGCATATAAAAGAGTTTTTGATCTATGATCTTTATCTCTTGATTTCATAGCTGACGGGTGAGTAATATTTCAATATTTTAATTCTTTTTAAGATAGAAGTCTTTCCTTCCGGAGAAAGGTTTCTAAAGCCATATTCTTTTTCTGATAAATATTTTCAGGAATAGGGAAATTGTTTGAAATAGAACTTTTGAAAGGGTTATTGACGAAGATGATAATGCTCAAAACAGAAGAACTGTGTAAAAGCTAAAGTCAAGTTTTAAGATTTGTTTGCGCAAATCAGAAATATTGGACAGGACAATTATAGCGTTATATAGAATGCAACTTCCTGGCCATATGAATATGTTAACAAATGAATGCTTACTCAACTATAATCAGAGAAGGCTTCCCAATGTTATCTTCCGACATCTTGTTGGTATAAATATTTATCTAAAGCTGTTTAATAGGAATATTACAACAAAGGCTGATTTTTTAAAAAAAATCTTTAGATAATTTGGCTCAGAAAAATTACTTTTGCACAGAAATCTCGAGTTTATCATTTCAGTAATATTTCAATATTTTAATTCTTTTTAAGATAGAAGTCTTTCTTTCCGGAGAAAGGTTTCTAAAGCCATATTCTTTTGCTGATAAATATTTTCAGGAATAGGGAAATTGTTTGAAATAGAACTTTTGAAAGGGTTATTGACGAAGATGATAATGCTCAAAGCAGAATTACTGTGTAAAAGCTAAAGTCAAGTTTTAAGATTTGTTTGCGCAAATCAGAAATATTGGACAGGACAATTATAGCGTTATATAGAATGCAACTTCCTGGCCATATGAATATGTTAACAAATGAATGCTTACTCAACTATAATCAGAGAAGGCTTCCCAATGTTATCCTCCGACATCTTGTTGGTATAAATATTTATCTAAAGCTGTTTAATAGGAATATTACAACAAAGGCTGATTTTTTTTTAAAATCTTTAGATAATTTGGCTCAGAAAAATTACTTTTGCACAGAAATCTCGAGTTTATCATTTCCATTTTCACATGTAGCGTATGCCCTATACGATATTCCTCCAAGAGCCACTATAAATCGCATGTTCGTTCTCAAAGCTAAAGGCAAATAAGGACATGCGCACACTTTAGCTTTCTATTCTGAATTAAAGCGTCCCTGTAACTTCACCCACAGTGTACGCTTTGTTGCTGCATTTATAACAATAACCATACATTTTGGGTTGAATAGCATGCGAAATTAGAAAAATTGCTGAAATTCCTTCCCGTGTTGTACAATTAATTGTAAACCCTTTAAACCCTCACATTTTCCTAGTAATCTGAATAGATAACCTGAGTGCTGATCCTAATAAAATCGATATGCAGACACTGTGCACTATTTAACTGTCTGCGTTAGTGCGTTGATTAATAAAACCAAATGCATACAAAATTAATTATATGAATACTGAAAATATAAGTTACAATCTTTGAAAAAGCAAGACGTATATCTAGTATTTCACGATTTTTTTTTATTTTCGAAGTCGGTTTTGACGATGATGTTTATTTGTAAATTTATTGATTGCGTTTCTTAGATTTATACAACGTACTCAGCTACTCCCAAATGTTTTTGCATTCATTTCAAATGCGGTTTTTCAAGGATACTCAGGTACAGTGGAAACAAAGGTATTAACAGTAAGCTTGTTACTCTTCTAATAATGTGCCAGTTTGAGCAGGTTTCCAAAACTTCCAACAAGTAACAAGTTGAGGAAGCAATATATATAGAGGATACTAAACGACCATCCATTTAATACTTTTTTCATTAAACGAGTTAAGCGATGATTCAGTATAAAACGAGCGAAAGCGAGTTTGATACCAAATCATTAACGAGTTTAAAAAAGGAAATAGTATTAAATTGAAGGAAGTTTAGTATTCTGTTCATTACTTGACCTCAGTAATCAATGATGATTGCCGAAATTGTACTGAACGAAAATTTTCCGCGACTTGGCCGCCATTGTGACGGCGGTGCTAACATTATGACGTTAAAACCACACAATATTATGACGTCATATGTGCAGCGGTATTACACTAGTTTTATATCGCCGTAGAAATATTACATAGATAGTATTATATGGGTATTTCCATATCACATCCTGTATCAGCCCCAGACCCCAATATCAGCTCGAGAGCTTTAGCTCGAGTGCTGATATTGGTCGAGGTTGGTAGGCGAACATCGATTTTTTTCCCCCGTTCGTTGGATTAGGGTTCCAGGTTCAAGTTCCTTGACGACGGGCTGATACAGGTTTTTGGTCGAGGTTGGTAGGCGAACATCGATTTTTTTCCCCCGTTCGTTGGGTTAGGGTTCCAGGTTCAAGTCCCTTGACGACGGGCTGATACAGGTTTTTGCCCTTGTTTTCTCAGTAACATTTGTGGATGACATTAACCGTGTTGTGCTTGGAGGTCGTACGCTTCCTCGACCGTATAATTGTGTAATACTTTCCCATATCATTTTAATTTATCAGGGGTTTTTCCACATTACTTAGAAGCATATATGTTTTATGTTTATTGTCTTTGATAACTTGATGTGGTACAGGTTTTGAATGGAACATGTGCTCTTAATTCTATTGTATTTATCTCTTCAATAGTTGAATCATCATTTTCATTGTAACCATAAATTCACAAAGAATGTTACTTTTTCTTTTTTTCATATTCCCGACAGGTTGTGCGCAAGGTAATGCCTAAGGAACTTTTGTGATTTCCATTATTTGAATTTTATCTGAGAAACGTGTTTATTATGAGGCCTGAAAAAGCTACGTTCTAGTATCGCACATATAGGGCGCTCTGTAGGCTGGCATCACATCCTGAATTGTGTTTAACGTTCTTATAGCCTTTTGATAGTTTTATCACTAAGGAGTGGCGTTAATATTTCAGCGCAAATTAAGAATAGGTATAGAGATACAGTAGCACCTTGTTACTGCCTCTTTTAATATAGTTCTAAAATCTGTACCGATTCTATTTATAAGAACGCTTGATTTGATTTGAAAAAGATGATTTTATCAATGTGCAACAGAAAAGCTATTGTCAGATAAAGTTCAAGCTTTTTAATCACCTTCCTGTAGAAAGTCAAAGGTGCGCGCCAATGACTCATACGTAGTTTTCTTTAGCAGGTACAAAGACATTTATCTTTGGTAATGTTTAGTAGGTCATTTAACTGATATTCATGTAAAGTTGACGCAGAAGTTCGTTCGTCTTATTAATATTTCTTTTGCTTTTTTTGTACTTGGCAATTTGGAAATAGAGCTGCAAGTTTAGGGAGAATTTCGGAACTTAACAAAAGGGAAGATTGTATTACTGTTTTAACTAATCCACCTAAATAAATAAATAAACAAACCTTTCTTCCAGAAGGAAAACGGAAGTATGGAACTCGTTAGGTTGATTCTACCCGCCTTAGCGTGTTTGCTGTCAATAACGGGCGTTACGTCCAGCGAGGGTGAGATTTCTTTCAAATGTTTCTCTATCAGTATTATTGCTGGAATTTATTATATGAAATTATAATTTAAAAATTCAGTTGTCGCAGGAATATTATCCCAACCTCATTTAAATCATTTTCAAGGGTTTGTGGCAAAAGAAGTTCTAATGTATCCAAGAAGTGTCTTTCAATACTAAAAAACATTTTTTATCTTATTGTGTGATCTATGGTAATAATTGTGCATCATAATGACGAACATAAAAAGCTCTGATTTGATAAGAAATCAAATTTGGATGGAAGAAATAAATACTCGTAGAAAGGTATTGCAACACAATATTTATTTCTATTTATTTTTATTAAATTCATATAACATTACTCATCTCAGGTTTAACCAAGTTGAAATTAGTTCTTTAGAAACTTCCTTTTATACCAATATAAAAACAGTCGTTAGCTTTAGTCATGTTTAACAGTCAAATTTGAAAATAAGGATATAAGTAAAAAAAAACTGTGTATCAACAATTACTATCAGTAAAGGTTGTTTCCAAAATTACTGACGAAGATCTATAAATAAAGACAAAACTGAAAATCAGTAATTTTCGCGAACCTAATAGAAATTATATATTCCTAAAAGAAAATCTGCTTCAATTCGACTCAACAAGAAACTGAAACTGCTTGTGAGTTGGTACCATTCAGTCACAGCGAAATTGTATTTTCAAGAGATATCGTTAGACACGTGGACATTTTTAGGTGTTTTATTTGATACATCAATATTCATTATGGTGGTGCAATTCACTTTGCACGTGTATACATGATGTAAGCAAGAAGGGAATAGGACTCTTCTTTAAATTTTGTTATTGCTTTTTTGCAATAGTAATAGACAAGAAGTACATCGACACTTCAATGCGCATGGAGGTAAATTTAATTCACTAAATTTTGTTGATACATTCTCAGCCGACCCATGTGCCGGTTGCCGCTATGAGAACGGAGTCGGCTACTTGGCTGATCCGAGCGACTGCCGCAACTTCTTTCAGTGTGTGGACTACGGAGTGAGACATTCCACCAAGACGTGCGCTGCGGGAACATACTGGTCCCAGGACGACCTCGCGTGCACCACGGAGAGAACCACGTGTGCCAGCGACATACCGTGTAGGCATCCTCACTCTTCTCTGCTATACCTGTGCTTTTACTGTCCTGGTTTGAAACTGCCTGATCTCTCCAGTTAACCTTGACGTTGAAGGGACACTCGGTGTGTTAACATCGCATTATTGTAGCAAAATTGTCATTTTCTTAAAAGTAATGACTTGCCGAAAAGTGACCTACATTTCCAATGGACACTTCTTAGGTTGTAACTCACATATGCTAAACGTTATCAATGATGTCATTTTTCCTGTTTAATTATGGTTAGATTTTATGGTTATCGGTTCAGTAGAGGTACATAATCGCTTTTTGAACGGACAAAATAAGTAAATTTTAATTTTCAAAACCATGCAAAACCAAATGTTCTGCAGATGTTATTCCGAAGATTTACATTTACTTACAAACGAACACTTTGAATAATGGAGAGAAAAGAAACATTTATACACATTCAATTCGGGTTATTTGAATCTAAGATGTTTTAGAGTAACAAAGGCTGTCTGACTGAGTTCACAAAGATTGCAAATGCAAAGATTATGTCAGATCAATAAGATAAGAGATCGGTATCTGCAGTGCATGAGTTTCTCACAATGTAACAATACATGACAGTCATAATAATTAGTATGTTTTTCACAGAGTGAACATGCATTTGAAATTATATTACGGGATGCTATACGAATACAGAATTGTAAGATTGGCCTGTGTTGTGGGTAAAGAGAATGAATTGTGTGAAGCATGAATAAGACCGTTTTATTTTAATCTACAACAATTATGAATATTTGGCATGTGAAATAGACATGTGAGATGTTTTGAATTAGAGTTATCACATTTCCTCCTACTTTTTTCAATTTCCTGGTATTATGGAGGATCAAAGCTAAGGAAAATGTCGAGGAAACACAGAGCGTTCCTTTAAATTTGTTCTGTTGTTTGCTAAGGCATATTCTCTCAGTAATGTCTTATCAGTTTATACACTTGTGGAGAAAACAATGCTAGTTTCTTGACATAACCACATTTCGACCTTATAATATATTGGGGCTTGACAGGTGTACCTGTTGATCTATAAGGGTTCCTCTTCAACACGTCTTCGAACCTATCCAATAAATATTACTAGTAAAGCCGAGGTCAATTATTGTTTTTGAAGAATTTAATATTACGAAAAGACTGAACATATTGACATTACACTCAAACTATTGCTAATTCCAGTAGAGCATATCTTAACAAAAACAAAGAATTTTCCGTTTAATTTTCAATTTTCATTATCCGGCAGATCCTTTAGATACTCTGAGAAAATATAACATCCGAACGGCCAATGAAACACAGCGTGACATATAAAGACAATGAAATATCAAAATATTATTTTAAAAATTTATCACAAACAATGGTGGGATAATTTTTTGGCGTCTGAACATTAATTAAGAAGTGCAGAGAAGGGGATGACAAACTTACTTTATCTTCTCTAATATATATCAGACGAGACGTCAACGGATACTGGTGCTTGGGTGGCCAAGTGTGACGGGACAACTAGAGCCGTGAGCGGCTACCCTAGCAAGTACGAGCAGAAGATTCCCGGCTGGAGTACATGGCTGGTGAGAGACTGTCCCCCGGGCACCGTGTACGAATTGACCAACTGTGCGTGTGAGACCGGGGGTAGCACTTCTACTAGTGAGTACCATATCTTGTATCTGCAGTCTTACCATGGTTGTGAACTACAGTTGTGATTAAGGGACCCTACTTGCCATGTGCAGTGGTCTATACACAAACATTGAACAATATATCTTGCTTAACGTCAATTGGAAAAAGTTGATGTTTACTGTTCGTTTCTTTTGCAGTCAAGACAGCGTTTGAATATTCCCAAACTTAATACTAACAAAACACAGATAGAATTCGAAAAAATCTGTATTGTAGTACCTACAATTGAAATACTATCTACTTCGTTTGAGTATGTAATAAAGTACCATTCTTGCTGTGGAATTACATTTTTGGAATTTATATCTTTCCTCATACTTGAAACTCATGCAGCCAATAAGAACAGAGTAAGACACTGATTCAGTTCCTACCTAGGTTGCAGCGCGGAACTGTACATACCCTTCACCGGAGATACAAGTGACAAGTCTGGGAGAAACGTGCACGTGGAAAACGATGGGGTGAGAAGTGTAGGTGGCCATGGTATATTCGCTGACAACACCGGACTAACGGTCAACCGGTTCTCCAATGCCCATCTAGGGCCACCGCTGAGTATCTCCGCCAAACTGCGACCAGCTGGAAACATGACGACGAGAGGGCGGGCTATCGTGTCCAATACCCGATGTGAGGAAGCCGGAAGTGTCTTCATCATCAACAAGGGCAGTTCTCTTGAGTTCCGCGTCCTCAATATGACCAAGGACGCACATGTTCTCAGTGTTTCGTACACGGTGAAGTCCATTCATAATTTTCTTACGGTTCTAGATACAATAGTCACTTTCCAACTATCTAAAATAAAAGTAATCATAATTGTGATCGGATCATAAGAAAGGTAAACATAACCCGTGTACTTTGTTAAAATGTACAGCTTCATACCGAAAGTTTTTTCACACACCTGCGTACCCTAGTGCAAATATCATAATTTTGGATGCCTTTGTGGCATCATAGCATTACGATAGGAAACGGTTAATGATATATTTTCAATGTAGAAGTGAAGTTCCATTTAAACCTTAATCGTTATTTCGAAAATATGACTCCTTCTGTCTTTAACATCATGCAAAACTTCGAATTTATCACTCAAGACACAAGACGAACCCAAAACAAGTTAAAGAATGGCACCGTGGACAATAGGTATTCATGGTTAGTTTTTTATTGACGCCCAAACAAACCCAAAATTAAATGACAGTTACACGACGATACAGTAGTACGTGTATGGGAACAAACTTTTGGTATGCAGCTGTACGTATGTTTGTATTCGGGAAATGTTCGCGGGCCTCCAACCTTTGGCATTCTCTATGCCATATTTTATCCTAAATGTCTTATCTGAAATGAATTTCGTAATTATCGTCAGAATATTTATATCCCCCAACGCACGTTTAGCGCCAAGTGGCGGAGATACTATTCCGACGCGTGTGTCCGTACACGCACGAATGGAGAATCTTAAGTACTGTAAGCTTGATTCCCGTTATATTTTGCCAATCCGTTCACCACAGGAAGCACAACAGTTGGATGTGACCTTGATCTTTAGATTAAGGTCACACCGATAATTGGAAATATTTAGCATTGAAAGCTGCACGTTAGGCTCTTCAGCGCGTTATCTCAAGAATAATTTAATTTCTTTCATAATTTTCATCACAACTTAAACGTAGGTTTTTATTTGAAAGATCCCGAGCCCAATCCGTTTGGGTGATCTTCACATTATTTTTAAGTTGGCAGCAAGGCTTTGTTATTTTATGAATTGTATATGAATATTTTATTGTTATTTTAAACTTGTAACTCTGTATCTAAAAAAAGTCATCCACTAGATTCCGTTCAAATTTTACACAAAGCTTCTTATTAGAAATTTGAAAGACCCAGTCGAATTTAGTGACCTTTGCATTACTTTTCATGGTCGCAGTGATGCACGTGTGTCTTGAAATTATTGCAAGTTTTTTTTAATCATTTCAAGATAAGCAATCTTGACCATTGATGTTTCTGTTTCTCTACTTTCTCTTCAATATTCTATTCATTTACGATGGGGGATCATATCACTTTAGTGCAAATTGTTTGTTGAATTTATTATCGATTTGGCGAGGCGATCAATTACGTATTCGTCAATTTAATGATCGTAACAGTTCAATCATGGACAGTTTCCTGCTTGGATTTTCCTTCACGTGTTCGTTGCAGCCTGAAGTTGACAAGTTCAACAACGTCTCTCTGAAGGTCAGTGACGGGACGATGAGAGCAACTGTTGACGGCAACACGGCGAGCACAGCATTCACTGGTAACTTTGAGGTGTTTTATATCCTCAGAATCGCGATGTATTGGAGCCAGATTAAATATCTGAAAAACTTTCGATCTTCTTAAATGCTTGTCAAATTGTCCCCGTCGTTTATCACTTCAATTTCCTAAATACCCTCTGTTACCAGTGGTCAAAAGAGATTTTAACGTACAGGACTGATATTGTTTTAATTTTTCAAATAAAGTCTTACGTTTCCAAAAGATTTGCACTGTAGTAAAACAGTTCTTTTCGTAAAAATAAAGTTTGAATCAACGTTGCCGATCACGATTAACGTTAATTGCAATACATTTTGTTCGATATTTTGTCGAAGAAAATCAACACAGGAGACGAAGTTACCTTGGAGTTCAGGTGTCTGCGGGGGAAGATAACGTTTTAAAACTTGTATTTCACATATCATAATACGTTAATTGCAATACATTTTGTTCGATATTTTGTCGAAGAAAATCAACACAGGAGACGAAGTTACCTTGGAGTTCAGGTGTCTGCGGGGGAAGATAACGTTTTAAAACTTGTATTTCACATATCATAATACGTTGTTAGGAGACAATCGTAAACCATCCCTCTTTGATCCAGGACGTTCTTTAAGTTTTGTTGAAACGTTTTATCGTTATAACTTTAAATTTGTCAATGTAACATCTTAATCGATAGCGTCATGATTATAATTGAACTTTTTCTTCGCGAAGGGACCATCTTGAATGTACAGTGCGCACTCCATATCGGTCAGGGAACCGGATATGACAACTACCTTGGTCTCCTTGATGACGTAAGTAACACGTGACAGAGCTCATGTATCAGAATACTGTGTTAACAATAAACCGGAGACAGAGATATACATGTAGTTTCTATGACGAAATAACCCATGAAAGCTGACCTCGCTTGCAACTTGCTTTGACATATCCTATTTGAAGTAGAGGGTCAGGCTCGAAAAGGGGATCCATTGCTTGTTTATGTGTAGCTTTTGTTGATAAGTTGTCCCCGGCTGTCTTGGTCAGTTGGCCTTTTACCAATAATTTGACATTTTATTCATTTTTCAGTTCAGCTTGAACTTCTGCAAAGCCTAGAGCCACAGCTTCACGATGTAACAGCTTTTGTTTCAAATAAACATTGAAACAAATATGCCTTTACTTGTGTCTTTCAATGGAAATGTCGATATATAAGTTACTCTCCTTAACCATGACAATTAATCAAGAGGGAACTTCGCCTAATAAAAGGAAAAATTTCTTTACCAAACATGTAAGGGGAAAGGAGATACGCATCCCCTTCCGAATATATTTTACACGCAAATCGATTTTTATTTCACAAAAGGTTTCTTAGAAACAGAATTTCATGAACAGTAAAAATTAAAGATTACAAATGTCAGTGAAGCGGCAATAAAGATTGTATTGATACGTCCCACAAAAGACCCGACCTTGTTCGAAAAGGTAAGATCATAGCAAATATTTAGTCCGACGTTTTGTTTGTACCTTGAAGAATTGGACATTGAGCGCTCTAACTCGTATTCAGTATTCGAGAGACTGTGACCAGTACAGGGACTTGCTCAAGAGGGTCGTGTGAGTGCTGACATTGTTTAAATCAGGGAAAATCATAGGTGCATTAAAATTAAAAATCAATTCCATTAAAACAGATCATAATTTTGCCTCACTTAGTTTACAAAGATTATACTTATGAGTAGCGTAGATTAAAATCTTAATTAATTGAGATTATATCTTAAAGGGGGTTCCTTTTTCAGACAGATAAAGTGATCTCACGATAACCAAAATAAATGTTTCAAATATGAAGACAACGCATTTTTAATCAAAGAGGCTGTTTCAAAACGAACCTACAATGAATGGTTAAACAAAACGGACATATTCACTACTCAAAATGATTAAAAGGTGTTCACACAAAAAAGGCCGCAGATGTATTTTGCTTGATATTTGATTTTTCATCAACGGCTACAGATGATCGGGTTAAGAAATGAGATCTTTCGACCCTTTGAATGTAATACAGCGTGCATAAACTAATCTTAAAGAGCCACTCCGTGAGTTGTTGGAGTCATATATGCCAAACCTAATCAATGGTGCATTTGGTCGCGAAGTATCGACTGTTACCAAAAAGACACATTTTAAAGCTTATTGGGTTTTTTATAGTGACAATATGAAGGTAGAACGTCGCAATTATGGTCGAAAATCGGACATTGGCGCGCGTCAAATAGTCAAACGTAATATTGGAGCCTTTTCTAAAACGGCCGGGAGGGCAGTTAGTAGTTGATAGTGTTTGTTAGGTTATATAACTACTATCAATGTATATTGGACGTGATATCTATACCTCTGTGCATTTATAAGACTGTTTTTTAGATTTTCATGGTAAACCAGGATTTGTCATATATATGTCTTTTGGACATGAAAAGTTAAGATGTTTTGGTTTTATATCACAACATATGACATTTAGGTTCGTATCAAAGGTAAATAATACGTTATGAAAATCATGGAGTGGCTCTTTAATTGGCGAAAAATGAAGAAATAAATCTTTCAAATATCGTGCTATAGTCCCTTTAACCTGAACCGTTCTCTATCGTTGTTACAGATCTGGAATCCCTCGGGGAATTCGAATAGTGGAACCATTCATCATAATAATTGAATTATAAAATCTATCAAAAATTAATCAAAAATAATATCAAAAGAACAAACCTTATACGTACAAATCTTTCGCAGACATACACGTGCGTAGTGCTCTTGTAGTGACCCTAGTATTACGATCATAAATGTAAGGTATAATTTCATTGTGATGACGTGTTATAGCAATGTTTTCATTATGGACAATCATCAACAAGGAATAGTTTATGACCATGGAAACAGCTCCTGGAAATGATCAATATGTCATTGAATTGAGATGAAATTAAAAAAAGACACATAAAACGTCTGTGACCTTCAGGGGACACAGATTATGTTTTCGGGTCGAATATGTCAAGCTTCAGAAATGGTGTTATTAGAACGAGGAGGAGTGCATTATTCTTAAAATCATCATCTCAAGGCTAACCAGTTCCATATAGTAACAATAGATATTCTTAAGTCGAGATTTGTGATCGAAAACCTTACAATGGCTCTCGCCAATGACTCAAACGTAATTTTGGAAACTTTTTACAGCGGAAACAACGACATATATATAGTTTGTTATGTTAAGTAGGTAATTTAAATAATATCCATGTAAATCGGACGAGGACTTGCGACTTCTTAACGTCTTTATGTCCGTTTTTCATTTACAATTGAAAACGAGAAAAAATCATTAGTTTGGCATTTACGACATCAAGATGTACCTTTAGAAACGCCATATGAACTCAACTCAGATAATATGATATTTTGTCTCTTATTCAAGAGACATACAAATTTCACGAGACATATTCTGTGTTACTTTTTGCTTTTAAGGGCATTTTCCTTTTCCAGGGCTTCCTTTGGCGACTTTCAGTCTCTCATAACCTTACATTTTTTATTTTAAGTTATGTTTTGAATATTTCATGTATATATTCAAGTTGTGAAAACATTAGATAAGTAATAGCAATGTACAATAAATTGCTAAATTAACAGTTGCAAATTAATTTATATTTTTGTAGGATAATTAAAACCAACCCATTTTATAAATAATGAAAAAGAAATGAAACGTTTTTCTTGTTTATGCATTTTGTTAACATAGTCAATGATAGATTTTTTGTAGTGCACATCAATAATGACAGTAAAAACGTCTTCTTTGATTAATTGTTCAAGTCAAAATGATTGTAAACAATTTATTCTTTAATTGTTATAATATAATGAAGAATTTTCAGAATTACCTTCGGAAACTGCTAAAAAGGTAATATTTTATAAGGAATGATATCGCTCCTCATTTCCGTATTGCAATATATTGGTACTTTTCATATTTTAGTTTTTCCATGCTCTCTCGACTAAATAACAGTTATCAAAACAGCGATCAATGCTCAACTGGCCCGTCGTTTTATAAAGAGAGATAATTCTATGGCTGCTTTCAGTGTCTGTGCTATTTTCACTTTGGGTGTTAACACTATGTGCAACAACTTTCAATAAAATCACATTTTTCAGTTACATTTTTCTTCAATTTTACACGGAAATTGTTAAAATTAAAACCTCCGACATATTAGATATTTTCAGAAGAGTGTACCGGTACGTATCGTGTTGTTTCTGTATTGCAATATACCGATAATACCGCTCACCCTTAAATGTTTTATTTATTTAAGAAATTAAAATGTGTTTAGACTATAAAAGAAAATTGAAATATTTGCATGTAATATTTATTGATGTTCAAACAAATTTGTACCGTTTCTTTTTGTCATCTCACTGTATTTCCTGAACAATTCGCTTTACCGTGCCTTTGATAGTCCTGTTTCATGACTGTTTATATATTAGGAAACATTTATACAGTCTAGATCCTCATTCAGCACATCAGAATTGACTTCCTACACAAGAAATTAAGAGCCCGAAGACCAGAATATTATGGATGAAGAAAAAAATATTTAATAGATTAACTTTTAATCTATACTTTTGATACAACGTCGTTTTGATACGCACTACCTTTATCATTAAACAATCTTTGGATACTGGAAAGCACAATCGACTCTTGCAACACGTATAATTACGCAATGATTTCTCGTCAAATCTAAATATATTAACCGCCAAAATTATATTGAACATTCGCATTTATATCTGCCCATAATAGATTGATTCAAACATTTTATCTCGCAAATGCACAGTAACTGTGATGCATTGCCAAGCTCCCATCGGACCAAAACTTCAGCATTCAAGTTCAGATATACAGGACTCCAAGCCGAATTTCCAAATTAAAATTTCAGATTTCCAGGTTTAAATTTCAAGGTTTCAGCTCAGATGACAACTTCAGCCTCAAATATCCTGGTACATGAATGTGAAAAGAGGCGATCTTGTCAGGTTTCTGGATTTTGTACTTTGAGAAGTTAATGACTTTTAGATAATCTGTGTGAATTACAAAATATATTTATTTATCAGTTTTTGTCTCATTGATACATAAAGCAGTTTGTCGTTTGCCATTTCTAAATTTCATTTTTAAGATGGTATCACTGATCGCTGTTTTTTTCAGTTTCATTTAAGAAATATATAATTCAGAGGAAATACAATGATAGTTATTTATGAGAAAAGAAAAAAGAACATTTGTTAGTATTATCCTGGCCTACCTGAATTTGAGATGAATAATAGAATGATTTGAACTGTTTTCACGTGACTTTCTGACATGTTATTTATTTTTCTATAGCACTTTGTTTAATATATAAATCATCGATATATGCAAAGTATCTAAAATCAAATGAAACAGTGATATTTGATGTATTTACGATAACGATAAGGATAAAATTGAATTATATGGAAAGAATATTACGTGTTATTTCAAGACAACATTTCGAATGTTCGGGTTGATTTATTTTAATTGCTTTGTTTAAATATGAGAGAAAGTGGTCACCGTTGAGAACGGAAAGACAAGACCACGGCTCAAAAGAACTTTCTTTCCCAGGTATGCAGATTAAATTTTTGGAGGGCAGCTATCAGAACTGACCACACCAATGGGGATATGAGATAGGCGAGGCTCACTCTTGAAATGAGCACACAAAAACACCCATGTAAAGGAAAAACAAAATCCCATTCCTCATTCTTACTGAAGTATCTTAGATAATGGATCTTTATACTGAAACCAAACCAAATTGCACCTTTGCAGACGAAATTAAACGAGGATTTGACTTAATTGCAAGGGTGAAACTTTGTTTCAAGACATTACAAGTACCTCAATTTTTGCCTTGAGTGATAAAAGTACACATCCAATGAGACCAATTAAATCATTAAGTTCACGAGACAGAAAAATGTAAAACAATCATTTCAAAATCTAAGCTCAGAAACTTCGCCATTATTAATTTATTAGTTAAAATTTCACAAAATATATTGAACACAATCCAGTCTTTTACATAGGTTTTGAAAGAAGGAAGCGTGTTTACTTTCGAGCCTTTTAACTGAATTAATGTTCCATTGCTCTTCACTTTACAAATTCGAGAACTATTTTCATCACGAAACTGTGCTGAAATAACGCGTCTTTAGTGAGCGTAAGCCAATAAATCTGCTACGCCGACTCTCAAAAGACATTTTACAATAAGCTTTCATCTAGCGTTGAGGAAATTGACTTGCAATTCTAGTTTTAAGCTCACACTTTCGCGTTCACGGCCAATTTGGGGCAAGGTTTCCATTTAACTTTCAAATTAAAATTGCTGAAAAGACGTTACATTGGATTAGAAAACCCGAGGGCGGGTAATGTGAATACAAATTCACCTGATGAAATTCGCAGGGGTAAGTTATGAAGAACATCAAAACCAAGCATGATATAATCATTTTGGGTGAGATAATAGTCAGGAACTGAGCTAGGATACTTAACAATTTGAAAATCACCAAAACATTATTATGACACAGATACACACAAAACATTTTTAACATTGCAATGTATCAATCAAACTATCAAACATTCACCCTTTTACGGTCCTGATGACCTTCGGGCTAGACCTTGTGACTTTTACAGTCCGTTTGTCCTATACTAATACATAAAATGATTATAGCTTAAATTCGAATAAAAATTATGGTATAAAATGGTCAATGTTTTTCAAAAAGGGACATATAAAAAACAGTTTAACAGTTCATGCGATAACTTTACTTAACCACTTGCAATTTTGTAGATGGAGTACTCACTGATGCTTAACGTTGGCAATGTCACTGGTTTGTTTCTGCCTCTATTGTTATCCTTCAGTTTAAAAACAACCTTGCCATCACAAATAGCAGCGATATAATCTCCTACCAGTGCCAAGCTGTCAACATATTCGCATTTTAAAGCTGGTTTTCGTCTCTTGGTTCCTTTTGGCACCAACACTACACCATACTTACATGTCATATACAAAGATTCATCAACATCTACACTAAGGAAGTCCCCTTTATAAATAAGCTTTCTCTTGAATCGAAGCACCTGCAAATCCTTAAAACTTGAATAGTCCATATAATTTATGTGAAATGGTCCATACTTCAAGCAATATACATTGTGCGTGAAATATAACAGTTGCCCTCCAAGTCTGGCGGGAGGAAGATCCTCTTTTTTCCCGGTTTTGACAAACTCGAAATGGTGATGGATCTTTTGCTGAGTAAATACACCGTTTCTGCTTTAAAATCGATGTAAAAGCCAAGGACATTGTTAACGTCATATTTCTTAAGTTTGGATCCATCTAAACACATCCTAATGAGACATAAACCCTTGATTTTCGAGGCAACATTGATATACATAAAACCTTTTGAGATGTCAAATCTGGCTGTGCCCACAAAAGAAGCATGTATTTTCCCCGGGTAGGATATAAGTTTACCTGTTATCCAGTTATAAAAGCTTATCTTGATATAGGAAGGAGTTTTAGCGAATAGAAACATGGATTGTTGACCCGGTGCCGCATGATGGTTTATCATATCATCAGATAACTTAAACGTGCATTCATTCTTGTCTGTTCGCTTCAAAGATTCCTCTTTCATAGAATGCTGTGCGTGGGATTTTTTTACTGTATTCGTCAGGAAATCACTTCTTGTAGTCAGCTGATTGTCTTTATATTTGTTTTCGTCATCTTTCATAGAAGATGTAAAATTGTGTTCGCCTTGTGGAAATGATTTTGGTTCAGATTTATGAGTTGATCTTTCCGGGTCCCCAACGTGAGCAATTGGACGTTGTTCAATTCGTTTAACATTGTTGCTTGATGTTTGGTTAAGGTGTTCAAGTTCCTTACCGTAAAAGATAAAACATAAGTATTCATTTTCAGTAGTCTTGTTGATATTGAAGCCAAGGCACGTCTTCACGTGACAGAGTATGGAGCACCTGACAATGGAATCAACTTGTTCAGTCGGCTGTTGGTTTTTGATAACGGGTCCTTGCAATTGGTCCTTCATAAACAGAGTTAAATTTCGATTCACTGGCCGCCTGATCCATAATATATAAACATCTGTCTCAGTTGATTCTGCCAATAAATATCCCAAATTAAGTACACTTGCAATAGTGTAAAATTCAATGATATACATGTTTCCAGGAGAAAACTGTTGAATGCAAAGCGATGTGTCTCTAGATTTCTCTTCTTATGAATGAAAAATATATCGTGGTAAAATATTTAATCATCGACTTCAGCAATTCGTTTAGTAAAGATCATTTACTGAAATGATTGATCTATATCAAATTAAACCACTAATGATCAATCATACATAAAGATATAACATTGATATTCACTTGTAATTCAAACCCAACTGGAAAAATGATTTTAGATCAAACATATCTTCTAATGTTAGTTTTGTTTATCTATGGTTGTTCAATTATTCAATACTCCTTAATATTTATTTGCTGATTTGTACGTTGGACATTTAAGAACACATATGAAATGTTTTCAAGAACATAAAATGCTTAAAGTACACTAAACATAAAATGAACTGAACTTTTCATGCATAGATTAAATTTTATGGGAATTTTCAGAAATGTTTATTTGACACATCGTCATGTCATTATGTATAAAGGTGCAAATTTGGATCAAAATTTGATACTAAATTTATATGAGTAAAAATAATTGTTAACGTTTTCTTACAAATTCATCCATTTCCCCCAAAACAAAGTTATGCTCATAGGCTGATTATGACATATAAATTTATGGTTCTGAATTAAAATGTAACTTTCTTGTTTAATTGGTTGATAAGTTATAGTCTGTCGGGCTTGCAGAAGAGTCAATTTCAATATGGACGATAACATTATTTAAGTCTGCAAGTTTAAATATATAATTTGAATATTGATTTTTGTAATAAACGACAAATTCTCATAATGCTTTTCCTCGAGAAATTCCTTTTGAGATGATTTAATAAATCGTCGGATTATCAAAAGACCCACTGCATCTTTAGGGAAAGAACATCAGATGTTCATAATTGATATACAATATTTGGCTGTCATAACCCTTTAAATAGTCATTTAGTATGTTTTCGGTTCAGATCAAAGACTACCACTCATTTTTTCAAGTCTATAAAATAAAAACAAATGCAGATATGAGAATTCTGCCGATTTCTTTATAAACAGAAATCATTTAATAATAATATTTATAATAATCAATTTATATAGCGCCTTCTTTCCAACTAATGATGCTCAGTGGCGCTTATGAGTTTGACAAGGTTGAACTTTAGGTTTATAGAATTGTAAGCCTCATTGAAACGGAAAGTTTTTAGTAGACTGTAAAAAGCAGTATATGTTAGGAGCCTTCACCGAGAATGCTCTTTCACCCATTTTGCTATGTGTGAGGGATTGCGAGGAAATCATCATCGGCCGAACGCAGGGATCGGCTCGGACACTATTTCTGGAAGAGGGCTTCAAAAACAGAGGTGCCGTGTCACTGTTCAGTGTTTTGTACGTCAATGTGAGAAGTTTGAAGTGAATATGCTGCTTGATTGGAAGCCAGTGTAAGCTGGTAAGTATTGGAGGGATGTGGGAAATCTTCTTGCTCCTTGTGATAACATTTCCCAATATTCTCTTTCAAAAGCATCCAGATATCGGCATTTATTTTGCCCCAATACACAAGGAAAGAGTTAGGGGGTCAATCTTAAATATTACACAAATGTGGAGAAAAATTGCACAGAAAATCTAAGTAGCCACAGGAATCACGGAGTCTGTCCACTCGGGGCATCAATGCCAGCAAGTACATGCCTCCTCATTGAAGTTGTCAGGCGTCGGATGACGTCAACTGGGATCCTGTTCCATATGTTTAAGAGAGCTTGCTCAAGTTCCTGCTGGTTGTTTGGAGGTTGCACCAGCTGTCTTAAATGGCGGTCAAGGTGATTCCAAAGGTGTTCAATGGGTGTCATATATGGTGAGTTGGCTTGCCAAAACAGTGACGTTGGGGTTCTCGAGGTCTGTAACAATTCGGGCAGTGTGATGTCTTGCCTTGTCGTGTTGCAATATCAATCTTCTTGGGTGTTGTTGGATGAAAATGAACGACGATAGGTCTCAGTACCTCATCAATGTATCGCTTGCAAGTCAAATTCCCTCGCAGAACAGCCATCGGCATCTTCATTGTGAACCTATCTAATTGAGTTTGGCACTAGACGCTCGCCGCTTCGTAAATGATAAACTCGAACTCTGCGATCGTTCCTACACTGGCCCAAAAAAGAGACGCAACAACTTTCTCTATTTTGAAAAAGTGAATTTGTCAACGTTAATTTAATGTATTCATAAAACATGTCATAGATGAGTTAGAATAGGCTTTCCACAACGATATTTATTACCCAAACACAACATTTTGTTATTTTTCACAAGAATACATCAGCTGAAGCAAATTTTGTCATGTCATGTGCGTGGAAAAAGGTAAAAGCATTATGCACGTGAAAGTGTGGTTGCTTGTGGTCCACATGTAGGGCTATATAAATGTGGCAATCCTGCCCTGAAATGTACACATTTGATCCGAATACGACAACAATAACATACCACGACTTAGTGAAGATGTTCGTAATAGAGCAATTGGACCTTTACAGGCTGGGGAAACTCAGTCTCCAGTAGCCCGTGTATTTAATGTACATAGTAGTACAATTTCCAGACTTTGGCAGCGTCGCAAACGCTTTAATGACACAAGAGATTGACAGTTTCATCGGGCTATCTCATTTTTGGAATCGGACTCACACACACAGCACAGAACATTCCTGGACTCCGTGCGTTGTAAGCACAGACCGTCAGAAATCGTCTTTGACAACATGGAATTAGGCCTATGAGACCCTTTACTGGACCGATTCTGAGGCATTAACATCGTCATGCAAGACTGCGATGGAGTCGCAACGTACGACCATGGACCCAAGTACACTGGAGAAGGATCTGGTTTAGTGACGAGTCCCGCTTCAAGTTACTTTGTCATGATGGCAGGATTCGTGTGTATGGAAGACGAAATGAATGTTGTATCCGTCCCTGTGTTCTGGAGAATGACAGATTCGGTGGAGGAGGTGTCATGGTGTGGGCAGCAATATCTGCTGGTGGGAGCACAAATATGGTGAACATCAAAGGAAATCTAAATTCACTTCGTTATTGGGACGAAATTCTTCAACGTCACCTTTTGCCAACAATCGAAGCTCGGCCGGAGATTTTCAACCATAACAATGCCACACCAAACGTTGCACGTGCTACTATGGATTTCCTAGCCAACGACAACGTTCAAGTGCTCCCAAAATCTCCCGATCTTAACTCAATCGAAAATTTATGGGACCAACTGGATAGACGTGTTCGACAAGGACGACCTCAACCTCAGACACTTCAACAGTTGCGCCAAGCATTGGAGGAAGAATTCGGCAGTTGATTCAGTCTATGCCCAGGAGATGCTGCCATCCTGTCTCAGGGTAAGACGTATAGCTGACGCTCCACTCTTCTTACGCTGGGTTAAAACCCCAGCAAAAACTTCGCGCCGTATCGTATTACCTACAAACTTTCTAAAAATAATAAACCAATGACTGCGCTTGAAAGGCAATTTAATGTAGCAGTGCCCATCCCTTCAAATTCAAACCGAGTGAGTGAGTGAATTTGGGATTAACGAGTTTTGAACAATATTTCAGTTATTAAACATGTGGAGGACAAGCATCCAAAAGAGGATCGAAGGGTGAGGGAAAAGACGGAATGAAAGGCATTGTGAGAGATAGACAAAAGGTTTTAGAACGACTCAAATTTGGTCTGTACATGTCTTCTACATAACGACCTATCAAGCTTGGGTGCCCCTGCCAGGAGCATGTAAGCTCCGGCTGCCATAGCTCTAGGGGTCTCTGGACCACTCAAACCACCACGATATGGTATTGAGTTAAGTTGTGGAAAATCAAACCGATCTCTAAAAACTGGATGTATGATTTGTTGTAATAAACTAACCAGAATCACAAAATTGGACTCGAACATTATCACGATGGTCGATTGGTTAAAAAACTTTCAATTCCAGTTTGTTTATCTATGGACGTCACCATTAAGCATAAGAGCGAAAGCCTCCTGTTCGAGAGGCTCTCTTTGGTTGGTTGAAATTTAATCGCACACCATCGGGATAAAAACATTTGATTGGCTGAATCATGTGTTACGGCGCGAAGTTTTTGCTTGGGTTTACACCCAGGGTAAGAAGAGTGCAGCGTCAGCTATACGTCTTACCCTGAGACAGGATCGGCTGCTGTCGGTGGAGGACATACCAGATACTAACTTTGAAATGTTGTTGTTGTCCATGCCGACGTTCAAGCAGACTGAAACCGGTTGTGCATAACTCGGGACATATGTTGCTATATTCCTGCTAAATTATAGCTGTGTGCGTTTACAATATATCCAGTAAATTAAGTTCGAATTAAACAAAGATATTCACTGATTTCCCCTAGTTGCGTTTTTTTTGGGCCAGTGTATATAGGCAAAACCTGCTCTCGTCTGTAAACAGCACCCTCACGCCACATCGCTGCCACCGGCGTACACCGTATGTGTCCATCGTAATCTGCGTTGAGGGTGTAAACGTGTCACGTAAGGTGCGGTAGGCACGTATACCAGCAATACGAAGTTGACGAAAGGTGGTTCTTATGTTGATGACATGACCGATTGCCGTCGCCGTTGTTGATGTCGCCGTTACAAATCGGTTTCGGAGGTGAATTTGCCTTAAGTAGCGATCTTTGGCCGTAGCTGCTACCGTCGGTCTCCCCGATCTTTGTTTGGCCTTTCTGCTGGTAGCGTATTAACAGCCCTCTAATGGTGGTTTGGCTGCAGTTGAAGGTTCTTTCCATTTGACTTTGAGAAGCCTCTATATTGGACATACTGATCGCTTGGTCGTGTTGCGCTTGCGTAAGTCTTGGCATACTTTTGGTGTTCTTTATGTTACTGAATGTCTTTCCAACAAGGGTTCCTGTGCGAATGCTGGGACACTGCACAAGTTAGGGAAACGTTTTACCAAAATGTTTCAATTTCACAACTTTTTAATCAAATCGGTGAACACCGCATTTTATCCTATTTGAAGGAAATCAATCTATTTGATAAGTTGTAGAATTTTATATATAGTATATCAGCTTTTAACCATTCTGTGATATTTTGCTGATGTTTTTACAGCCTTCGTGCTGTATCATGTCTTTGCTTTTGCAATCAATTTCATTTCATTAAATCTCACGCCGCTAATGGCTGAAATATTGCCCAAGCGGCGTTAAACAATAACTCACTCACTCACTCACTCCAACAAGGGTATTTATGCAACATTGCTGCACGTGCATCACAAATCATGCCTACAAAACACGTTTTGCACGTGTTCGTGAATGCACGATTCCAGTGGCTGCGTTCGATGCATTGCGTTCACGTAGAGGAAACGATGCAGTAATTCTATCAAGTCCTGCTTAGAATCAACCCGTACCAGCCCACTTAACGATTTCATGAAACAAATAAAAGTGAAACCTTTCTTTTGCCTGGGAGTTCACATTAAAGAACTGCTGTCCACGTCATGATGAATAGTGATACATCCTGTAAGGTAATATAATTAGAACAAAATACGGCAAAATATTTCAAAATTTAGTTTTTCAAATAATTTCAAACATCAAAACGAAATTGATATGTGTATTTGACAATTTTAAAGTAAGAAGATAGCCGTACATTTCATTGAGTTTAAAGCCTAAATTGCAAACAATATGTTTTTCCTCTATCGTTCGATAAGGAAAACTGTTGCAAGAGGTGACAAATGAGTCATAGATGTTCCATGCTCTACTCAAAAGCGAGTAAATGATCCGAGAGCTTTGATCACTTGATAAACCTTCCTCGAAATGCTCCATATCAGTATCTGAATGGCCTGGTGAGGAATCTGATGCCACTCCTTACACCCAGGACAAACGGGGCAATATCTGTCGGTCAACTTGTACCTGCAAATTAAAATGCCCTGTGTGGCACCAAAGAAGACATCTATCACCAGCCGTGCAACTGTCAAAACATACTGTTAGAGACTGGTTCCACTCTTCCCGACATTTTCAGTCTTTTCAACTTTATTGAACGTGTGTGCTTCATGAAATGCTATTTCCAGGGGTGAATCTCAACGTCCTAAAATGTCCCATAGATGTTCTTTTAGGGGCAGATTGGGACTATAAGCGCTTCTTTGAAACGGCGTTATGAAGTCTTGATGTGGAATCCGAGTTACCACTCTCGCTCATTTGGTTCCAGCATTTTCATCAATGGTAACTCGTGTCATGCGAAGAGGAAGATTGTCGAAATGTGGGATCACTACAGGAAAAAAGATATTATCCTGGTATCTTGATCCTTGATCAGTCAGAAAGTCAGGTTTAAAACCGTAGTAGACACAGCCCATTTCATCATAGACTAACCAACACATTTGTTTGATATGCTTAGCTGCAAAACGGGTGATGTAAAACACGAATTCTGTCATCCACAATATACAGTAGCATTCTGCACTCGTAAGACCAATGGAGTCGGTGATATGATGTCAACTTTACACACGCCCTCACTCTAGCTGTGCCGGATGTGACATTCATTGATGTTTCGTTGCCTGGATACCACTACCTGCCGGTTGGAGAGAATCACTAACGGTTGATATGCACATCCTACTGTGAATATTCCAGTTATAACTAAGTACTCAGGCACTTCAAAAGTTAATAAAATAAAATATTTCCTTTTCAAAAAGTTGCTGAGTCGCGGTTTCAGAACACAATAGAAATGCAGGATGTCTTGGCGAACATAATCAGCTTATGATGTTAAACTAGTATAAGTAAGAAGTAAGAAGACATAAATGACTTGATGACTGTGTTATATTCAGATTTCGTGGCAATCTAATATTGATATGAAGCATACTTCTTGAAGGTCCAAAGACTGAACCTTGCAATTTGTTGGAGTGCTCAAAGTTTTAAAAGTTGAACAAAGTAGAGTGTGAAATATAAGTATTTTTTACATAACCATAAATCATATGTATGGGCTGATGTCAAAACGTGTTTCCCTTTTGAGGCAATAACCTCTTTGCTTAATTTTTCGGAAGGACAAAAACAGAGTCAGACAGACATAGATAATTTAATAATTGTAAATTACAAGCTTAACATAGTAATGCAAAATGCTGTTTGATTAAAAACTAACATCGAGACAGAATAATACGACAGTAAATAAACCACGGACATCTGAGGCAATACCTTTTAAACAATATTAAAAACAACGAAACAAAAATCATTATTTCTCCATATGTCTGATTGCCCGAAATAATGGTGCACGAAAGATTTAAATGCTTACTTATTTTGTAAGAATTGAAATATCTTAATCAAACGATTACATAATCTAGAAATCGCCTTTAAATTAACAGAGGACAGATATAGACATATCTAACATGAATCATATTGTATCACAGCTTTCAAAAAGTCATAAACTTAAATAAAACAAACATTGAAAAATAACTAGAATTGTTTTATATATATTTGCTTCGCTCACCTCAATATGCTTGAGTAACCTGATAGATAACAGGCTATTGTAGGAGCTCACGTAGAATACAAATGCACATATGTAGAAAGGTTGTGGGTCTCCACTTTTAGACACCGTTCCATTTATTTATTCACACTGACTTTGTCACTTTGTCGCCATTGTTTTCTTCATGTAAATTGTATATCTTTAAACAAGTTAACGGTTTTATAGATTTCAAAAAAGAGAATTTTTTCTATCATGTTCAAGTACAAAGGGTTAGTTCTAGTAAACCAACTGGCACTGGTATGTACTAAGTATCCTTGAATCGATCACGGCAAGACATTAGAACAATTATGGTTACTTGGGAACTTTTATCAGTGGCAAATAAATATGTAAAACAGAGGTTTGCATCGTCTTAACTCCAATTATCGTGATTTGATAAACTGCATCCGACCATAATTCATCGCTATGCTGGACGTTTTCGTACTTATATCAACTGAAGGTGTGCATTCCCTTGCTGACAAACAAGTTGACCTGGATGAACTGTAGATGATGAAACGATCATATTACGCTGAATCTATTGTCAATTCATTACAAACGTTGTCACAGGTCAGTATTGTATTAGCCAAAGTCTATGGTGAGTTCATGCTCATCACTATCATCAGATATAAACTCGTACAGATCTGCATTGTAGCAGCCAAGAGTCAATGGAGCAGACGGTTCAGAGGGTGTGATAACGTCCATGGGTATTGTTGAAACTTCTGGCATTACAGATTTACCTCCCTTGGTATCGTGCTCAGAACTGAGGACTCCGAACTCAAGGGGTGGATCTAGCTTGGGTCCGACACAGAACGTCGGTTCTAACCTGGGCCCAATCCCTTCGGTCTGACCAGACGATTCTTGAAGTTTCGAAGGAGTCTCTGATATTTGTTGGTGGGAGACAGGCGAACCAGAACCGGAGAATATGTTGCTAATGTCATAGGGACTTGAACTTGTAACGTTAGGCCTTGAGTCTTGCACTGAACATTTTGTGTCATCCATGTTCAAATTAGTATTTGTTGTAGACAAAGACGGAGACGAATCCAGGGGAATGTTCCTGATGTTAAAAATGGAACTTGAAGCTACACTATATACAGGTCCTGGAGATAATCTTAACTTTGTTGGTCTCCAGTCCGATGTTTTTGTTAAGGTTGAAATACCAGTGTCAAGAGATATTCCTCTCTGGTAGTCCTTGCGAAGAGTTTCTGCTACAGGAAAAGGGTGATGTTTTCTGTAACCTCCAAGGTTGACACTCTCCTCATCATCTGTAAATTCATACACGTCATCTTTTGAAGAAGACTGTAAAGAAAATCCTTCCTTGGTTTTATCGTCTGACAAAATGATTTCATTCCTAATCTGGCCACCCTTGTGTTGCGTATCCTCCTTACCAGAACTGCTTGCCTCTCTACTTTCCGGAGGTGAAGGTATACTAAGACTGTATTCCTGCCTGTCCAAGAGATATGGGCCTTCAGCAGAAGGAATGCGTACTTGTAAGGTTGGAATCATGTCTTCAAGATCCACCTCCTTAGCTTTTGTTTTACGAGTCGTTGTTTCGTCTTTTTTCTCAAGTGTAATATTATGTGCTAAGTAACTCTCATCGCCATGTCCTTTGGAGGAATGTGGTGGATTTGACCCAAAAGATATGTCTAGAGACGTGAGCGATTCTGTTTTAAGGATTGCTTGTTTAGACGGACTACTCTGTGCATCTAAGGTATCTGCAAGAAGCGTCGCGATAGGTTTTCTTTCTTCGCTCTTTAAAACATCGGTATCCTGATGTAACAACGACATCAGAGTTGGTTTCCTTACACCAAGGCTGGCATGCTTTATTAGGAGTTTGTCCTTCACCTCTCCATACACTGGAGCAGAGGGTATGAGCCCCTGTGTGTCACAAGATCCTTGTAGACTCTGCAAAACCGATGCAGAAATTATGTCCTGTGGTGTTCTGGTGCTTTGAATTAAAGAACTGGAAGGTGAAGAAAGAGGCTTGTCATGTTTTGGCATAGCATAGCTTGCAATTGGTCCTGTCAAAACAGTTGTGGAGACTTTGTCCTGTGGTAGTCGAATATAAGGAAATGAAGTTGAAGCCGATGGAACTTGCTTGTCAGCTAATGGTTTGTCAGAGCCTAGCGTTGCAGATTTCGAAGACGTCAGAAGCTGAGGACTAGAAAGTAGTGCTGTTCTCAATCTTTTCTTCATCCCGTCAGCAACTGTCTTCAGGTTAATGGATGACGAAATCGGGTGTCGTGGTTTTATCTTCAGGGTCTGGTCTTGACTGCAAACATACGCTGCACTCGTCAGGTGCGGACTCGCTGGTAGTGGGGTTTGATCTGATAGTCTGCTCCAAGATGACGCCAGCGCTGTGTGTGCTAAGGAAGGGTTCATATGACCTGACAGATGCCTGACGTTGGAACTTGGGTCTGGGTAGTTCATCACCGGTAAGTGGTGCTGAATTGAGTAGAATCCAGGGTTGTCTTGAAGACAGAAGGACCCCTGCACTCCCGTTGTGAGAAGTTGAGGCTGCAAGAGAGTTGGGATAGCATTTTAGTGGTCATTACAAAAACATGACAATCAGATAGTATTAGCAATGTTTGTAATGGTACATTTTCTTGTACTGTGTTGGTTCATTAATCGATAAGGCATGGTGGGAGAGTTAATCAACTATTCTCTTGGTCAGTCCCTGCGATTGTTTCCCGACTCTGAGGTTGTAGGTTACAAAATGCCTCCATATACTTAGATCAAAATATAACATTGTTAATATAAGTGGCCATGCCTGACAATCAACTAAAAACCTATTTCGAAGACATAGGTAAATATGTTTAACTTGAATAAAGGACGTTAATGTCAAAGATACTGCATTTAGATTATCACGTGAACGTACAGCAGTGTATATTAGGTGCGCTTTTGTCTTATAACCGCGATAGCTATTGTATGGAAAGGTCAAAAGAACATTAATGATCTTGTCATTGATAGTTATCTCCCAGGTTTAAAACAATGAGTGTGTTGTTAAGATGCAGAATAGCTCGACCACCTTCTGCTGAAATTATCTATATACAATTTTTACCTTTGGTAAATTTTCTCTGAAATGACTCAAAAAGCGATTTTTTCAATTTACGAAATGGTTTGATGCAAATTGTTTTCAAAAACTTAATTCAGTGTGAATAACTACATATTGTCTTCAAACCCTTCTAAGCTTTTTTTCACTTTAAAGTCTTTATAAAAGCACCGACTGGACAATAATGACATTTTTCTTCACAAAATGATTTGTTTATATATATCTGTTCCTGATTTGCATATATGTTAAGGTTTCGACAGTGTTTTGTTCTTCAGCTTATTGTGGAAGTATTTATGTATGCAAGAATGAGAGTTGTACATATAACGGTCACAACTTTGTGAAACTGAAGAACTGGTGTTCTGTCATTAATATTCAATTCAATAATTGACATGACTAACGTGCTAATGTGTAGCTTGTTCGGAAGCTTGTGTATTAAATGTTTATCTAGTTTTAAACAATATAAAATAATAAATCTATTTAAATCTTCACGACCTTTTTAATTTCATTGGCAGAGATTCTAGGATTACGTTACGTTGTAAAAGTTTTATCATAAACATTCCCTGTGTAAAACATTGTTGTTGTAGGGCGTCTTCGAGACAAATATGTGAAACTGCGTGTTATATGCGAAAACATCTAACACCTCATTCATTTTTCACAACTTTATCTGCAAACAGTAAAAAAACTTGCAAATTCTCAATTTTCCATATGTTTTTCCTATCTTATTTGTAGGACAATATATTGATGGAGAACGTGCCATGAGATCGAGCCCCCAAAATATGTGATTTTTTAAAAAGTGCTTCCGGCTGAATTTTATAAGTAAAAGTAAAGAAGATGATTTCACTTAGTTTAAACTTACGGCTGTCGGAAGGTTAAAGAGCCACTCCGTGATTTTCATAACATATTATTTACCTTTGATACGAACCTAAATGTCACATGTGGTGATACAAAATAAAAACATCTTAACTTTTCATTTCCAAAAGACATAGATATATATATATATATATCTATATATATATGACAAATACTAGTTTTCCATGAAAATCTAAAAACAGCCTTATAAAAACACAGAGGTGTAGATATCACGTCCAATATACATGTGTACGAGTTATAAAACTCAACAAACACTATCAACTCCTAACTGCCCTGCTGGCTGTTTTAGATAAGTCTCCAAAATTACGTGTGACTATTTGACGCGCGCCACTGTCAGGTTTTTGATCACAATTGCGACGTTCTACCTTCATATTTTCACTGTAAAAAACCCAAATAAGCTTTAAAATGTCTTTTTCGCGATCAAATGACACCATTGATTAAGTTTGGCATATATGACTCCCAACAACTCATGGAGTGGCTCTTTAAGGATATCTGCATCAGTTTAATGAACAATCACAACTGTTGTTGGAAATTATAAGCAGATTTACCTTTGGATTGAATAAACCTTTCTCGAAGGATGGAGAGATCGTACAGAGTAAGAACAATGAAAAATAAATTGTTTGGTATGCTTGTTATGTTCTTTTACCAGAGTTACATCCCTTACTGAAATTATCTCCAATGAATTTCAAAACCAATTTTTTTCAAAAAGCAGCAACCACTTCCTCTCGTGAGGTCGGGGAGGATGAGCGGTGTTAGCCCTTCAATCCAGATGCAAGTTTACGTATAATTATTAACAATAATTGTCATTGTTCATAATTATTGGGTAAACATTACTCTGGATTGCATTGCCTGATTGCCAAGTAAGAAGGCGAGGCACTGGAGGAAAGGCCTAACCAATAAGAATAACCCTAAGAGTATCTGTAGAAATTTCGTTATTTGCTACCATTCATCGTTAAAATTAAGAGTGAAAAGGGGTGTTTTCCATCGCAAATTTCCTCAAATCTCCGTAAAAGTAAGAAGTTTAGTCCAAATAAACGGAGAATTACTTCAAAATACCGTTACTTTACCCATATAACTATAAAATTAAGGGATATTATGGTCTTCTAGAAAGAATTCTGGTTGAAAATAAACCCATGTTAATTCCCTACTACAATCCTGGTAAAACCCCTGCCTTTACTCATGCCAATTAATCGGACTAACCCTTTATTACTGGTAATAATTGTGAGAATATTAGGCATTATTAAGTGAATAATGGTGCTTAAGTAGATTAGAGGGATGTAACTATAGAAACAACCCCAGTCTTACAGAGAAACACAGTGATTTTTGAAGCCATACCGGGCCACCATTCAAGGGTGTGTCACGTTATACTCGACCTATCACAAAGATGAATTCCCATATCCCGTAAGTGAGAAAGTTAGTATTCTATGACCTTGACCTTGGGGAAAAAAACTTAATGGAGACACCAATTAGTAACGTGTGAAGGTGTATGAAACGGTAAGGTATTGCCCAACTGGTAGCTTGTTTGAAGTCCAATATCTACATTGATAGGTCAAGACCGGAACACCTTTCCCCCTTTTTTCCCTCCACAGGAAAACTGTACATATTAACGAGAGAAAGTCAATACATAATGTAGGCGATGTCTTGTAGATATGAATTCTTAAAGGAGTTGGAACAAATCCATTGACAAGAAGCCATGGCCTAGTCTATGGATAACGATATCAACGCCGCGAATGGTGACGAAAGGTCACAGATTTCATGAGGAGAAAATTAGATATCCATTATATGGATCCATTTGAGTTTAGATTAAGATGATAGTTTTCCTCAGCTAAGAAGCTATCATTGTTTTCGAGATCTACGAATTCACACCCGTCTTAGATGACACGTAAAGACACTACCTTCTCCTTCTCAAGTTCTGAGTTCTATCGATGTAACATCTCTGAACAAACTCAGACTGAGCAAAGAAGACGGCCACTGTCTAATTTGTTCTGAGAAATGGAATAAGACCTAACTCCTTGAGGGTTCCCTGAGGTAGTTTGGTTTTTGGCCCCAAAAGCCAAGAGACTAATCAAAAGTCCTCGGAAAAAGCAATAGAAGAACATGTCTAACATGTCTAAAACATGTAGCTCTGACACTCTTTCAGCCGAAGCAAAAGCAAGAAAAGCTATCTCCCATGATAGAAACTTGATCAAAGTGGATTGAAGAGGTTTGAAGGGCACGGGCTGCAAGGTGTGAAAATAAGAAGGCTTCCTGTCTGAACAGTCTTATGATACGGGGGGCATCTAATTCTACTCGAAAACCATACAAATCAAAAATCACTTACCTCTCTCCATCGATAGTACATGCCTTGAGCATACGGTTCTGTCTGAGATGTAGAAAGATTTCCACAATTAATGGAACGGAAAATGGAGAGTCCAACAGCTCATGGTCTCATCTCCACTGCCAGAATCTGGGTGGGTCTGACTGCTTGAGAAATTGCTGTAGTAGTCTCTCTTGCCAACCCCTGTTGAAGCACCGAGTCCTTGAGAACCTGGAAACATGTTAGTTGAAGGTCTTGACATTCTCATTGCTCGTATGCATCAGAGGTTGCCAAAGAGGTTGTTGCGCCAATGTGGTCTCGGAAGAGGATCATCATAGAGGAGATATTACAGCGTTTGAAACCAAGGCCTGGTTGGCTAGACCGGTGACACCAGGAATATCAGAGTGGTGGATGCGTACATTCATAAAATCGAGCATGATCTTCAATAGCTCGAACGCATAATCAACAAGCCTGTCCCACGCGATGGATAAGGCTTCTATTTCCCTAGCTTGCGGAACTGGACTGACATAAGTAAGGAGGTGATTGTTCAGATTTGTTGCTAAAAGATAAATCTGGGCCAGTTCCCATTTTGCGCTATGAGTCAGAAAGAATCCTATTCCTCTTAAATACCTTGGCTTTGAGGCGATAGAGAAACCTATAAATTGAAAGGGCCAGAATATGTCTCATCTGGATTCTGTTGTTCACAGGATTGATAAGGTGATAAAGCTCCGACTTAGGGGTGACCTTGTTCAGCCTTGCTTGTTGAAGTAGGCTACTACTGTTGAATTGTCCATGGCTACCATGATGCTCTTGCCTAGAAGCAGATACATCCAAGTGGAGATGGCATAAAGTACAGCTTACAATTCAAGAACATTGATCTGGGACCAAGCTTCTTGCAGATTCCATTCTTCTTTAATCTAATGCTCCTCATGATGTAGGAATAGGAGCACTGGAGCCATGATTTGGGTAAAAAGCCAATGGGCAATAGAAATGTCAAATTGAAGAGCGCTTAACTGGAATTTCCTTCACTTGAAAGCAAATCTCAAGAACTTCAGAGACCTTTGATGGATGGGAACATGCAGTTGGCATCCTTAAACATTGGCTAGCAACTCCATGGTAAATTTTGATGGACGTTAAGGGTAAGAATTGTTGAGAACGTTAAGTCTATGATCATTTGCATTTATGTAGTGCCTGCTTGAGAACAAGGAAAAGCGGAGAATAAAAACTTGGGGTGGAATATTGTGGATTAAGCTTTTCTAAGTAATCCTGCCTCTAAGTTGTTGCCCTGTATAGAAGGAACTGTCTCCCTTGAGGGAGAATCATTAGAGAAGTCAGAACCAAACTGAGCAATAGGTCCCCAAAACCAAGGAAAATCCATGTCTAAAACCAAGTCCAAGGAAGTTTGCGTTCAAAAGGGCTAGAGGTCTTTAGAGCAAGCATGTATGAGTCATCAGCGCCTGGGGAAGGACTTTGATTACCGAAGCTGACATAGGCGGCTGAAGGACTGGTTATGACAAATTAATCTGGAGACGTTGGGAAGAATCCTATTCCTGTGTGTAGCTCTTGAAGGCAGATGGTTCTGGGATTGTCCTCTAGCAATTGATTTCCAGTGATGAAAAGCTATGGAAATGTAGAAAAATCATGAAAGTCAAGAGTACATGGAACTTCTACTGCACAATTAAAAGCACAAGGAATGAGGGTCCGTTATGGCTAGAAATTTCTTGTATTCTACATACTTTAGTTGCATAGGCTTAGACAGTTATCAAATGGGAAAGAGTCTGAAAAAAAACTTACAAGTTCAGAAAGTAACACAAAAACCCTTAAAAACAATTACACACGCGCATAGGTAACAAGAGAAAGAAGAACAACACGCGTACCACAACAAATTTAATGTTTTATTTTTCATTCTCTGTTCAATCTCTCCGTCCATCGAGAAAGGGCAATTCAATCCAGAGGGAATGTTTACACAATAACTGATGCAAATGCAGATTCCAACCAGTTTTATACCTACAACTAGGTATAACAAGTTGCTGTTGAGGGCTGTTGTGTTGAATTTCTCATTCGTCCGGTCAATGTCTAACTCTTCACGGCATACATGAGAATATACAGGTATTCTATGCCAGATGTTGAGATTCTATCAAGATTGTTAATTTAATTTTCCATCATCATTCCCTGCTCTGAAGACAAAGTAAACAAAACCACTATGAGGAGAATATTTGAAGTAGCAAAGATTTTGCCATTTGTGAGACATTTGGAGTAAATAATTATGCTCCTAAGGAACTTGTAGCTAACCAATTAACATCATTAGCCATGTCCCTGTTTGTGTATACCACACCAAGGTTCTGATCCAACCAATGTTTGCTGTTTTGGCCTTGCTGCTTTATGAGGATTTTTCTGCCCCTCAACTTTGGTGTAGTCGATAAACACTAACGATAAACACTAACGAAGGAAGTTCACAAAAACAGCTCGGGAAGGAAGCAAGAGCAGCAATGTTGGAAATGCGGCACTGATACAGACTTGAGTATGTTCACTTACATAGGAGTACAAGCATGCAAAGCACAGAGATACAAGAAGGGTGACAAATGTGTGGTAGTGGGGGTCTGCTGATTTGATAATCTAATAGGTCATTGAATAATTCTATCTCCTACCTGTCTGTTAGAATCTGAAATGTACAAAACCCTTCTGCCACCTGTTAATCAGATTCTGAAAAGGAGCCTAAAACTTAACTTTTGAAAATTCGATTTCTTAAAATTGTCCCTACTAAACAAACCTTTTAGTCAAATTTATTATCTTCAGAGTCAAATATCTCTTGACTTCACCTGATCATCTTTAGTCACAGAAGAAAAAATCAAGTATCAAGCAAAACTACTGGTATGCATTTGTGAACATCTTTTAATCATTTGACAGAGGGAAATGGATTCCAATAGCATAAGTGAACATGGTAAGTTCATTTTAGCACTGTTCCTTTGACGAAAAAACAGTGCCTTACAATTTGCAACATTTATTATTGTTTCCCTGCAATCACCTTTTTCATCTAAAAAAAATGTGCTGGTGCCACATTAATGTTTATTAAAAAACACAATATTTACTCACAGGAACCCAAAAAGACTTGATCTGTTGAAATGTTAGTTCAACTAGTCTATATATCCTGATTACAATGCACAACTCACTGTTAATCAGTTATGAATGGAAAGGTGTTTGAAAGATATATGATTAACAAAACCTGTGTTGTCCTCAGAAATTTGGGGGCAAAGGAACAATGAGGGTTTTCTGATGACATTTGAAACAAGCAAAAATTTGGCCTAAAATTCCTGTTGAATGTGGACATTACACCATACATGGCAAACATGACATAATAGATTAACATTAAATACAGTTATCGGTTAAATAACCTCTTAAATACGAAACTATTTTTGCCTCCTTTGTCTAAAAAACAGAGCCATTGGCTCTGTAGCTCATCAAGCTATCAATAACTTATTTTACAAAAGTTTCCAGGGTCACCATATGAGTTGCTACAGGATAACTAAATCTATTTACCATAAACCTCATCAGCTTAGGACTCTGTACATAAGATTTTAGACTTTGAGACCTTTGGCTTCTGGAGAAGGTGAAAATTAAATTTTAGAGTGTGGCCCTGGTGGCCCTTAATAAGGGTCACATTTTAACCAAATTTATCAATTAGATTCCTAATCTGCTAAGGAGTCTTTACACTAAGTTTCAGCTTTCTAGGTCTTTTGCCTCTGGAGAAGATAAAAAAAGATTTTAAGGGTGTGGTCTCTGTGGCCCTTTTAAATTATCACAGGGTCACCAAATCTATAAATTAGAATCCCAATCAGCTAAGGAGTCTGTACACAAAGTTTCAACTTTGTTTTAGGGGGTGTGGTCCCTGTTGCCCTTATCAGTCAATGGTTCTGAAGAAGATTAAATATGGAAACTTTCCGGCCGAACAGATGGATGGATGGAGGCGGGACAACATGCCAAGTCATTAGCCCATCAGATTCCAGATGAGCTAAAAAGGGCAACATTTATTGACATCAACTTATCCTGAGAGCACATTTCAATATAGGTTTTTGTAATTCACATGTACAGTAAAAGACCTTCACTCACATTTATGCTGTGGACACGAGCTGAAAAGAATGTACAGTTCTTCCTATAAAACACACAAAATTCAACAAGAACCACTTTCTGAAAGAATATGCTGTCTGAATACAGAAGTAGTTTACCATAAATCCAAATCTGACTTCCAAAACACCACTGAAAGAAGTCTTTCGTTTTGTTAAAGCCCCTCAAAAACAAAACATTGACCTATTGGTGAGTCAAATATTGTCTGTTTTCAATTAAAACCAAACACCTTGAACTTAATGTAACTATTCAGAGTATTCAGATCATTAGCCTTACAGTGATAATTTCCATCGACAGTCAATAACACTTTATTTCAGAAAAACATTGTTGAGTTTGCCATATATGAGCCTGCAACATATTCATAGTCCTCAAAGGGTGATTTTGGCATCATAGATCAGTGAGTGAAATAGACACTAGGTAAGGGGATCACCTATCGACCAAAGGTAAGTAATATCTGACATCAAATGATGTGTAGTTACTACCTATCGATGTTGTCAAACAACCCACCTATTCCAAATATTTCATAACATTGTCTCAAATTACATTGAACACTAAAAACTATGTTTATGGAGCAGTTAATCCTACAACTGTTCTGTCCCAATGCAAATCGTAACAGAAGAAATAAAACAATAACACAACAAAACAAAGGAATTTTGCACATATTTAATGATGAGTTCATCAGAAAACTGTCTTCAACAATTCATCTGACTACATGATGGGATGTGATGAACATGAAAAATAAGCCAAGGCTTTGCAGCATCGATCTAAATGTTTACAATGTTAAACTATTCAAATACAAACATGCCACTGAAGCAGCTATGACAAATATTAGCAAAAGTACAATTAAAGATCTTCACTCATAAATATGTCGTGGACACAAGCTGTAAACAGTTCACAGTTGCTTCTTCACAAGCATGCCACAAAGTAGCCAAAGGAGTTAGCTTTATTAGGTTCACATTTGTGACTTCATCAGCTGGGTGGAAAGGTGTCACATTGAAAATACAAAACAGAGATGTGCAAGTTGTGCAGCACAATACAGACTTGATGACACCAATATACGGACCTAAATTTACCACTTATTTCAGATCTGTCTGAATGGCTGGTAAACCTTTTGAAGTGGATAGTTTGTAATTCCCATTCTATCGAATTACATAAACAATATACTGTCTTAACTGAAACAAATAATGATTGTAAATAACCATTTTAGGTTACATTTTTAAAGGCAATTTGTATCATAAACAGGTCTACAATACACAGTAATTTTAGGTCTTTTCATTCTATGAGACTGACACTATACCAAGCACATCAAGAGAAGTGACTCTGTGGCAGATGTACCTGAACAGCTGAGGTGAGGGAACCAGGGTTGGTAAATACCAGAGCATCGTCCCCTTCTGATTGGCTGGCAGAACTCACTTCTGATTGGCTGGAGTATTTACTTCCTTCTGATTGGCCAGTTTGAGCTATGCCGGCTTCTGATTGGTTGCTGATCCTTGAAGTTGGGGATGAGAAAGGTGACTGAAGGTTCTTTTTGGGCGAGGGGGAAAGAATGACTGGATTTGGAGAGGCCTTATGTGGAGGAGAAAGCAGAGTTGGATTGGAGGGTTTAGGGGAGATAAAGACATTGTCCGCACTGGTGTTGAAGTCTGCAGCCGGTGCAGGGGCTTTGCTGGAAGGTGGAGACATGAAGCCTGATGCGTTGGATGAACGGGTGGTGTCTGTTGACTGTAATCAGAGATGAAAATGGTCTCATCTTAGTGTGTGGTCAATACTGTACAAATGAAGTATTGCAAAATTACCCTAAAGATGGAGATGTAGGATGATTTTGGTTATTTTGAGAACAACGACATGTGATCAAGGGTTACAAGTTATAACAGAGGTTATGTAGTAAAATAAGACTGAAGATATAATATATATAACATATTAGAAATGGAATGTCATCAGATGGACATCCTCAGTGACCAAGGGCTTTAAGTTCCAATACATTGCCTTTGAAAATAATCAGTAAAATAATCTCGGAATGATGGAATTAAATTTCTTTGTATTTTGGTGCTGAGAATAAGACTAGTCACTGCATGCTTGGAGACCCAACTTTGAAAATCCAATAGCATATTACCGAGCTTGCTGGCTGAAAAAACACCCAAAAGAAATTTTTAAAAATAATTAAATTCCTATATGCAAAGGGAAAGTGTGTTAAAGGGAAATCTGGATTAGGGATTGGTACAATGTAGAACATAAGGTAATTGGTAACAATAGTAAGGGACAAATAGATTTGTCATTACTACTGAATATGTCTGATGAAGGCAGGTCAGAAGTACTGCTTACCTGAAGTGAGGATCTCTGTTGACAGAATCTAGTGGCCTGCTCAAACAGGGGAACACCTGGCTCCAACTGGAATTAAGACACACTCATAGTATTATTCATCATACAACCATTTTAGCATGATATGTGGATAACAATGTCATGGGCTTGGTAATCTTTCACACCTTTTATCATGAGTAGATTTTGAGAAAGATTCCTTAGGTTCATCTTTCCTTTAACCATCAAAAGTTAAAAAAAACATTCAGGAACAATTTCTGCAAATAAGAAATGACTTTAAATTTTCAAAAGGGGTTGATGGGGCAGGTGGATGTGTTAGGAGCTGATGAGGCAGTGGGATGGTGGGGCAGCGGATGACGGGGCAGTGAATGGTGGGGCAGGGCAATGTCTTAGTGGCTGACAGGGCAGTGGGATGGTGGGGCAGGGTGATGTTTAAGCAGGGATGAGGGTATGGTCTGATGGAGCACTGAGTTAGTTGTGCAGGGCGATGGTGGGGCAGGGTGAAGATGGAGCAGGGGACTGATGATACAAAATTTGACAAGAAGAACTTACACTGTCTCTCTGGATCAGCTTAAAGACCTTTATGAGGAGGTCCTTCATATTGTCTACAAAGGCGTTGAGTTTGAGGTTTGCATGTTGGTAAGCTTTGTACACAGAGTGGAGGAAGTCTATCTGCTTGTTGCGAGTTTTCTTACGATCCCAATGCTGGAGCTCTTGCTGTATTGCCTCAAGGATGAACTTGAATGATGACTTTGCTAGGATTTTTCTCTCCGGATCACGTATGTACTTCCTATGACACAACAGAAATGTGTTTTATTGATTTTACCTTGTAGAAGAAACACCTTGCAGTCTATATTCTGGTAAATGCATTTTCATATCATCCACTTAAATTCACAAAGTTAGACTTTCTGGCGGCATAACATTAGAAACACATATTTCTTTATATCAGAAAGTTAGCTGCCAAATAGCTTCAGTTTCACAGTCCCATAACAATCTCAAACATAAGTTACAATAACCCTTGTCTCATGAAATTGTGTGCACATAGAATTTCCCCTAGCAGGAGGGCGATGTACTCACTTGCCACTGTCCGGAGAGCGGTTGAGCCACTTGTGAACCTGGAGCAGCATACCCACATCTCTCTGTTCCTTCAGGACGTCCAGCAGGAGGCGCACGCTGCGCAGGATGTGAGAAGAGAAGCTTCCCGACCGGTCGATCTCCTCAATGGGAATCTTCCATATTCCCTGAAACAAAAACATACCTCTTAGACACTAAGATACTAGATATAAAAACAACCTGAGATGTCTAGAAAAACATACCGGTCAACCTAATGTTCATGATTAAACTCTTGTTCCAGCGGAGTAAGGTTTAAGTTTTCCTATGTGTCTCAATCATACTTATGTTCTAAATCCAATTGTAGTTTGACAATGTGTCTAAAGTTTCATGCCTTACTGAAAGTAGTAAAAACAAAATGACTAAAAAGCACAAAGATATCTGCTTTCATCAGACCCCAGGAAACCTCAGCTTCACATAAACAGATACATCTAAACTTTTACAGTTTTGCAGACTTGATTAATCTAAATAACATCATATGTAACAAGATTATTATAACTTGAGTATTTTAGCACTTTGACAAATACTTACCATTGGCCTGACAAGGTTCCAATGAGTGTTTATATGTACAAATCCTCCATGATACAACAATAATCAGCTTCAACCTCCACTTTCAAGAATTTGTACTATTGCAGATAGTTTGACCCAAAATATAACTATGTTACAAGAATATAACCAACTTGAAGAAATCAGCTATACCTGGAAAAAGTTGTTTGCTTTCCTCTCTGCAAACAGCCCTGGGCCCCGCATGTGTGACAGATTCTGCCAGTTAGGATTCCCAAGTAGCAAGTCCCTTGCACACTCTAGGTTCTGGGCAAGAAGATAACTCAGGTTCATTTGTTCATTCAGACAGAATACTCAAACATAATGGTGTCAATGAAAAGCATTGCACTCAATTTAGTTCACTAGTAATAGACCTTGTTTGTTTGGGCCTTATGTTCAGATAAACTTTTCAATCTGGCACTACATGTGAGCATTCATTTGTATGATTAATGATTAATATCAAAATAACCTTTTTTGGTCACCTAAAATAAGTTTGTTGCCTAAAATAAGTATTGAACAATACACGAGGGGAAAAGTGAGCATACTTCACTAAAACCTCCAACAGTGATCCCTGACCAACTGAAGTTCTGGTAACCTGCCATAACCTTCACAATCGAGACTACTTGCAGATGTCTGTATTCACTTCAAATGGATCAATTTGATATTTTTAAAAAAGAATGTAATGTAAGTTTTGTTGTTTGCAAAAATATATGGTTGAGCGCAGTGTTGTATCCTTCAAAACATTTTTGAAGGGACTAGCGATGAATGTTGCATTAGGCTAGAAATGACATAGAATATTTGGGGAAACTGGTCTAAGTTGAAAATATAGAACTTGTCTTTGACCATACAAATCTAAGATTGACAAACTGAAAATTCTAGAAACTTCAAAATCTACATTATCTATGTATCTTTTTATCTATACCACTATTATCGTCCTGTTTAGAACATGGACATAAAAGACTAACCTTGTGGTACGGCGATGTCATGTAGACATGTGCGAGTCTGTAGACAGACTTGTAGTGGGTGGGGAACCTCTGCACACACAGATGAAGAGCGTCAATACACTTGTCCAGTAGCTCTGTATGCAGGATCTCCCGGTCCATGGAGTCGTGCTGGTCCATGTCAGATTCTGACTCAGAGGAGCTGTCGGACACGGAGGAACCTGAGACAGAATCCATCCTCTCCTTCTCCTCACATGGGGCGTCCTTGGCTGCTTTGCCTTGCTCTGTATCCTTTGTTTGTTTCGTAGGGTCTGTATCCTTGGCTAGGTTTGTATCTTTTGCTGGCTTGGTTTGCTGTGTGTCTGTGGTGGGTTTGGTTTGCTCCGTATCTTTGTTGGGTTTGGCTTCACTTGAGTCAATGATTGGTTTGACTTGGTCGCTATTCATGGTTGCTTTGGCATGGTCTGTATCCTTGGTAGCCGTTTCAGATTTAAAGAGTTCCTTCCTTGGAGTGTTTGATCTTTCTGCGGGTGCTTGTTTTATTTCAGGCTTCTTGAGAGACAGTCTGAGTGGATTCTTCACTGGGGATTGAGATTCATCATCACTTATTTCTATAATAACTACATCCTTTTGAGAATCTTTTCTACTTGGCAAAGTGGTTACTGTTTTGTTTTCTTCCATTTTGAGAGGTTCGTTTTTCAATGAAGTTGGAGAATCTTCTATCAGCACAATTTCATCAGTATCCATTTTGTCTTCTTCAGTGTTGGGAACTGGGACCATCAAGCCAGTGGCAGGATCGAGAATCATCTCAGTATCAACACTGCATGCTTTGTTTGGTTCATCCTCAGGCTTTCCCTCTGTGGGTTTGCTAGGTTCATTTGTTTCCTTCTCAGCACCAATCTTGCCTTCAGAATCTGTTCCTGGCTTTATTTTACTCTCATTCAATGATTCAGGTTTCTCTTCGGCAATTTCTGGTTTATCAGTTACAACACCAGCAGGCTTGTTCTCAACTCCTGTACCAACATCAGATTCAGCTGCCGGGTCAATATTTGGGGTAAAACCTGTACTAGAAATCTTTTGCAAAGAAACAGGGTTATCGGAGGATATCTCCATCACTTCAGCTTTGTTGCTCTTCTCAGCTTCAGACTGACTCTCTTTGTCAGATTCTGACTTAATGTTCTTGTCAGATTCAGACTGACTATTCTTGTCAGACTTCTCTGAATCTGATTTTGCTGTCTCCCCCTTGTCCTTTCTGTCTGTCTCTTTGGAACACTTTGAATGAGAGTGATTCGACTGACTGTCCTTGGCAGTATCGCATGAGTCAGATCCATCGACGGAGCTCTTCTGTTTGGAGTAGTTGTGGTCCTGGGGGGTCATATGGTAGACGGGCCTTGCTTTTAGCTGACTGTAGGCCAGTGGCGTTGGGATGGAAGAGGAACTCCCGTCCAGTGAAGCTGACTGGGACTCCCTTCTGCAAGGGAAAATTGATTTTATTACTCTGCAGTTAATCTTCAGAAGATTGTACACAAGCGGGTTTTGGTTGGAGGTGCTGAAGACGTCTGCAAGTTTGGTCTTTGGGAAGAATACAAGAATGTTTTGATACTGATTCATTAATTTTCATTAAGGACTAAAATCTAAGATTTGATATAAACAAGAGGTCACTACTTCTCAAAACTGCAAAAAAAAATGTGAATTTTCCTTTCATAAAGTTCCATTAACCATCCGTCCACATATCACAGCCATATCTGCCAAAGATTCAGAATGGTGTTTGTTAAATGTTTAGGAGTTGGTATACTCCGTCAACACTTACCCCGTAACAAACAGCATTCTGGATCTTTGGCAGATAATTCTATGTGACATGAACAGATTATCCTTCTCTTATTTTAGTCCAACTTCTGTTAGCCCCGTCTTGCTGCATATACATGCTGTTATACCCCTCTTACAACTTCTAAACAGCTCCTGTAGCGCCGTCTGAATCATACGTAATGAAGTTCAATACAAAGTTTTACAGTTTGACCTCTCATGCTTTTTCTCCTTGCCCTGAGCGAAGGGACTGTCAGCGGCCTCGGTGAGGTACTGCTGGAAGAGATCGTAGTCGACCATCTCGCCTCCCTTCTTCAGAAGCTGCTTCAGGATAGCCACATGCAGGCGGTAGAACACCTACAGGCCAACAATAGGAACAAGATGTCGTTAGTGATTTGGGGAAACTATATCAATATCAATCTAAAGCAACTCATGGCTCCAACAATCTCCTCATAATCTTATCACCACAGCCTCTTACAAATGATAAATAACCACCAAATACATCAGTGCTAATATTAAAAAACACTAACACTATCAATTTATTTCCAAACTGGAACAACCCTATCACAATAAATAATGAATACTTTAAAAAATCCAAAACACCAAAGGTTATATTTGACAAGTTTGCCTTACCTCCAGAGCTTCTATAGCCAGTCTGGGCGGACTACTGCCAGCATATATGATCTTCTTGGGGTAGAATGCCCCATCTTCATGCAGGTAAATTGCAGCCTGAATAACATCAATCATCACACAATTAACGCCCAAATATAACTCCTACCATAGACTAGTTCATTTACAATTTTGAATAGAAGGAATGATATGTTGCTAACTTGCTATGTAGTTTAATATGATCATGAATGATTTGACTGATGTACTATGGGATCATAAATATTGTTTACTTTATTTCCCTATTTATGAATCTAGATTATTCCCTTTATGATACATGTTTTTCAATGTTCATAAACTCAATTTAGGATGTGTTTAATCAACCATCAACGCTGTAACAACAAGATAACCGCATACTTAGATAACACCGGTACCCAAACTTTAAAGCTCACTGCAACTCAACGTCGTGAGATTTTTGCAAAAAACAAAACTTGACATTTTTAAACTTTGCACACAACTTGCACATGCCTTTAATTTACATATACAATATATATATATAAATAGATAGATTTTCAGTTTTTGATTGATTAAACTTAGTAGTAAAGCAAATAAAAATCTATTCGGATTGACAATTTGTTTCAGATATATCTTATCCACTGCATTCAAGTGACAACATGCAAGAATGCAACCTGTCTGTAGTGCTCCAGGAAATCCCGCGGGTGACATCTCTTCTTCTCCTTCACCTTGCCCATCATGTAGTGATGTAGCCACTCCTCCTCGCTGCCGTCTGCCTCGCACTCGCTCGCCTTCCAGTAGCAGTTCTGTGCCGTCTGCAGCATCTCATGCTTTGTGTCCGTCGTTATACCCAGCAGCTCAGAGTTCAGGGGGAACCAGTCTTGCTGAAGAGGGAGAAAGAGAGAAAAGTTATCTGCTTGATTTTCAAGTTATCGATTAAAAAATGTCACCATTTGTATTATTTCGCCAACTTCATTAATAATTTAAATTTGATGAAAATCATGGTGCAAGTTAGATAACAAATAGGTTGATTCATAAACTTGTAACTACAATTGACTTTGTGACGTGCCAATACAATGGACCTCAGACCTGTAACTCAGTGAATATGGAAATGTTTAATTATTTAACAAAGCATATTTAAGCCACAAAGACAAATATTAAACCACTTTTACAAAACCCATTGCAAAAGTTTTGTCAATCTAAAATGAGCAAAATGTGCTCTTCAAAATTCAAATTATCAAGGTAATGGGAGAAAACAATGCTGAGTCTAACTAACAAAATGCATTGAGGTGTCTTTTTTCTTTAGAAAGTTATACAGTATTTCATTTTTATAGCGTTTTGCATTACCATCTTCAGTTGCCTAGATGCATGTGAATGGAGTTGGTAGGCAAGAGATCCGTATTCTGTCCACAGTTTCCGTTGAGTCTCGTCAATCTCAACAGCACGCTTAAAACACCGTAAGGCTGCAATTGCTTTCTTGTGTAATGGGACATCCATCTTCAACTCCATCTGAAGGAAGAAATCCTTGACTTGTTACCTATTAACTCACTCATTAGTTAATGGCTGGTTTACTACCAGTAGCTCCTTGTAAAATTTACATCAGTTAACCCCTTAAACAAACTAGATGAATTTAAATAGTCTTGCATTTTGAGGGAAAAAGTGTGCAAAATGAATTATTCTTTATAACATTTTAGGTATATATATTTCTGGATATTAGTGATAATGTGGATATTTTTATGGCACCTCTTCAAGGTACTGATATATGCTCAAAGTGCTACCTACATCATTACCCTGAAGGAAGTATACTTTCACAGCCATTATTTAGCGCTAAGCTGTTTTCAGATTTTTATGTAACAGCATGGTCACTGAGTGCAACATGGATGAAGTTCCTTGCCTAAGGACACAAGACAGTATGGGACCAAGGATACAAATGTTTGGTGTCTCAACCAGGATTCGAACTAAGACCTTTGACGTGAGATGCTGGCACGCTGACCACTCCACCACTGTGATTCACAATTGATGTTGACTATGATGTGATCTATTTGACTTCTCTAAATATCTGGCCAAAAGGTTTTGCAAGCTCTATATCTATCACACTGAATGTACCCACCGAGCTGAGTTTCTGCTCCAGTTGACTCATGCGAGCGAGGGCGAGACCGGCCCAGGAGTCAAGTCTCAGAGGGTTCATACAGATGTCTTGTTTGTAGAACTTGATGGCCTTGCTGTAATGTGACGATGATTATCATAAAACAGATCAGGGCCTAGAGTTCTAAGCTCTCTTAGTGCTAAGATGGTGGCAGTACCATATATTACCATATATTACCACTATCTGTAGACAATCTTTGTGTTGAGTGTTTTGAAAAATGTTCAACAATTATCGCCACGGTGCTGTTCCTCAAACCCAATCTTTGGTGTAGAATATCTTAACTAATGTAAAAATATTCGTCTAGGGCTAACATCGCCAGTGGAATGACCAGTACTGGCATGGTGTAATATGAGAAGATATCTTACCTAAAGGAAGAAGTTATCTATCTTAAATTATTAAAAAATTGTTCAAGCCACATAAATGTACCAATGCAGAATTTAATTTAATTCAGAAACACTTAAAAAAGACAAAAGGTTGCAGAGCTCACATACCTCTTCCAAAAGTTTGATCAATCAAGGTAGCATTTGCAGCCAAGATTTTTAATCATTTGAATAATGTCATCAAAGATATTATGTAACTTTTTAACTCTCAAATGAGAATGTAAAATATTAATATATCTCAAATAATGAAGTAATAAAAACACTAGATGTGACAGTCAAATAAATATGACTGAAATGAAAAGCAAGATATACTATTTTCTTGACCCATGGATTAACTTACTTAGTTTCTTTGTTCTTGAAGTAGTAGTCGGCAAGAAGATAGTATAAATCCATCAGAATCGGACTGAAGCAAACAGATAATAGGGCATACTGTTAGTACAAGTGCATCAGAATTTTAACTGAAACAGACATACCTTATATTACAGTGTATAAGTCGACCCTGTGTATAAGTCGACCCCCTTTCTCAGGCCCCCAAATTGCTGTCAAAATCATATACCTTAAATATAAGTCGACCCCCCTAATAGCGCGTGTTGGAGGCAGGTCGACATGAAACACGCGGCACGTTGAGAGATTTAGTTACGGTAAGTTGATGTATCGGTAATTTTCAAAGTGAGTTGTAATACGTCAGTGTTTTGTAATACAGTAAGCATTTGTTTAATAAGGGATTGTTGTAATAAATATATTATATATATATATTAATAATAAAAAATACATACGTGTGTGCTGGTGTTTGTTCTTTTTTAAAAAATAATTTTATGTCATTTACTTCTTGGTACATGCGCAGTGTTGACCTAGTGTGCGTATTTGTGTAATTAGTAAATAACGCATCTATAATGAATTGTGGCGCAAGATATAGATATATATGGTATAGATACACAAGTTCCATCTATATATCCACTTAAATTTTTCAGTTACTTTGCAAAGTGAAAATACATATTTCATTATCCTAGTCTTGTATAATAATCCTTACTCTGAATATTCGACTCATATTTAATTTTTCACTGATTTCATAAACTTTGACTGATTGCAAATGTGCACTCACTTTCTTTACCCATCACCGAGCATGAAAACTGCGCTCATTTAACTCTTAAGCAATCATCACCTTTGTCATTAATTATGAACCAGTTTTGTTTATAATAGACAACCATGTTTTACCTCTGAGTCTGTTTGGAAGGGGCTGTGCTGGTCTCTCCATCGATGTAGCTCTGCACACTTTCAGTGTATTTACCTGAAGGACAAGCAAAAAGGTCACCTATATTAGTGGACTGATGTCTTTTGTTTACTCCATTCTGATACTGATGATGACATCTCTAATTATTTATAGTTACTCGTCAACTAGATCGTATATCATCAATCTCTGTTTCTGGAAAGAAGCTTACCTGGTCCTATGTCTGCAGGAACTAAAGCAATCAAACGACGTAACAGAGTCTCCCTCTGAAAATCAAAATATGATAAATGTTAAAACTACAAGAGAAGTTGAAAACGTTTGTTATTACTATGGATTGATAAAGCGTACATTTGAGTCTTGTAGGAAGACATGAAAGCTATCAAGAGAATCATATTGCTTGCCACACGACTGATCTTGCTTGCTGAACTAATCTCAAGTACAGGAGTTTGTCGAGAAAAAGCAGACATGTTGAAGGTTCATGGTGAATCTTGTCAAACACTTTTATCATCCATAAGAAATTCCTATCCCTGTTTAATCCCCTCGTGGTCCTTACCTCTGTTGAGACTGTGTCGGCCTTGTAGCTGTCAAACTCTGGCACTGTCTTGGGCTTGAAGTAGTCAAACACGATACCAGACCTCTCCCAGTCCAGTTCAATCTGCAAGATATATAAATATTTTCTCACCATGAAGTATCCAGACCATATGTACACTAGAACAAACTATACCAGTCAAACCATAGGCTGTTACAGTAACATAGGCCGTTACCTATAGGCCTGATTTTCGGGAACATAACTTTGTCTCTAAACAAGGTTTCTGGAATTGGTCAGAGAACAATCATAGGAAATACTGCATCAACATAAGAGGCCATGTGATGCTGAATTGTACCAAGGCTCATCAAAATGAGCATAACATATGAAATACATGCTATTTTGATGGCAAAAAGTATTTGTTAATATCAGTAAATATCATGTTACAACTAAGAGACAAGAAAGAAGATTTTAATCATATTCAGGTTCAGTTTCTTCATGTATGTTTCCATGTGGCGCTCAAATATATTTTCAAACTCAATCACTATCAAATTCAAAATGTCTCTCTCAACATGCAAGTTCCCTTTCTGAAAAACAATAAATGCTATTGTGGGATCTTGACAAGGCCAATAAGGGTTTCAAATCCACCAACTCAGCATAGGTCTAATTCAACATAGCTCAAATTGTTCTCCATATGCCTTTTGTTTGTAGCTCAAACACTGGATTATCATCGACTTAGTCTATGGTGTCTTATGCAAATTGGTTGCCAGCACCAAATTTCCCAACTGCTTTATCATTCAGCTACTGAACCTTAAATAAGACAGTACAATGGAGTACTTGGGCACCTACCACTGGGGCATTGTGATCCTGGAGATGTTTAGCCTTGCCCTTCTTGTTGGGGTGTCCATACAGACAGTACACACACTGCTCGAGGGCCATGTCCAGCCCCTCGCGTACAAAGTGTGGCTTCTTCATCTCCGCCTCTAACTCTCCCAGGAAGTAGAGCAGCAATGCACCCTGGGACTTTGTGCACCATGACTGTCTGAAATACAAAAGGGATATTATGTGAGTGTCAATGCCAAAATGTTTTTTTTAAATACTGCTTTTTGAATGAATGAAGTGTATTTTGGTAAGAAGGCCATTGGCCTATGTACAATCAAAATAAATGAAATAAGATAATCAGACAATATGTTGAGATTATTAAATAATAATGACTAAAAATATACACATTTACTCTAGGATTTTGTAGAAGTCCTTTTAGAATGCGGGTCTGGTTGACACTTCTGAACATTGATCGCTGAATATTCCGACTGATCTTTCCAATTCAGCTGTCTCATTTGGAACACGTTTCCTGAGGTTACTGACATCTAAAGCTCGGTAAAGATTCTATTCCAAATTGGTATCACTTTCGGGCTATGAGCCATAAGGTTTACTAGTCCCCTCTGGCTTCTGAATTTATTGACATTACTTTACAAGAGTGATGATTGTCTAAATAAAAAGGTAGTTATACATCGGTGTTCATTGCAAAATGGGTTGCCAAAATTTGTCAATTCCAAAATGAAAGCAAGTGAAGGCATAGTTGCAATTTTCATTGAGATTTTATTAGCTAATGATGGCCGATCCAGGGTTAAGTACTTGTGTATCAAACCTCTTTTTGAAAATAAAAATTGATAACTGAATTAAGTAAATTAGAGTGAAGCTCCTGCCACACCTCTCCTCCAATCCTGGGTCTGCTACTGGGGTAACATAGCAAATAAATAGTGATAGTCAGCCACCCACCTGCCGAGGTATTCGTGAGCAACGTTGAGGAGCATGAGGGAGCTGCTGATAGCACCGTCGATCCCCACACTCTCCTGCCCTTCCCCTTCCACCAACATGGACCGCAGCTTGCTCTCTTCACTGGGGACAAACACAATAGATAATGGCATGGTAAATGCAGCATAACTGGGTTGAGGAAAAGGCAAGTCACAAGGTGTCTAAAGTTCCCCAGATCCAAGCCTTGCTGCTATTTGCCACCTTTCTGTCACAGGGTTTCAGTGTGCTGTTCCCTCAATATATAGTCCATTCAAACAGGTGACTTGAGGTTACTCTTAACATCTATGAATTGGGAAAAATTGGCAGCGAGAGTTAAGTATGCCTTGCAATGAAGTTGAGTGCATGACTTCCTTGATTGGCATACTAGAAGTTGAGGTGATGAAAAATGATGAAGGAAGGTTTATTGATATACAACTTCTCTTCTCTGGTAAGACTATGTTTTGACAATGATACTATTGTTGTTTTCAAGCAACCTTTATCACTCATCTTTTTTCAATATAAAATGGATATAGTTTTTCCAAAGAAAATCAAGATTTCTGGATGACAAGTTTCTCCTGTTATAATACAAAAGAGGAATATATATACATATATAATTGAGATATGCATAATAATAACTTCAATTATGCTTACATTTTTGGATACAAAAATTCAGAACATGTGTCAACTCAACCCTCATGCTGTAAACTCAGAAGCACTCAAATTGTAAAACATTTTGAGTGACTAAGCTCACCACAGCTCATACCTCTTGATTAGCCTGGAGAGGAGTATCCAGGAGAGCACGACTGTGTCGGACACCTCGCTGGATGAGTCGGGGGAGTCCATGGCCAGCTCAATCATTCGTATGAGGTTCTGCGAGAGACGCACTGTGTTGCTTGACGGCAAGCTCTTCAGTATGCTGTCATCCTTGTCAAGAACTCTGGGATAGATGTAGAGATATGAAATGAAATATCAATGTTTACTATATTGGCAAGAGTAAAATACATGAAAGCATATATATGTTTTTATGATGGAAATTATATTACATCTACTTTAACATACATTATGTTTCCATAGAATGATGTCAAAGTCACATGTAACCATAAAATGATATCTGTCACCCTCTACTGCCACCATGTAATCATAGAATGATGTCATGTACCATAGACTGCAACCATGTAAACAAAGGTTGATATAATGTAATCATAGATCAAATAAGACAGCTTTATGAGGACAAGTTAATGGCAATATTTTTCAGTGAGATGACTTGTAACAATGTATTTGATATCAATTTATCAGCTTTAGTATGGGATTTGGTCAAGTTGATAAGCTGATGGAGTTATAAATGTTGGCGATAGCTGCCAGACTCTGGGTTAACTGACAAGTACGAGAATTTGTTGTATTGCAGATGGTGAGATCCCTAGTGTAACAATGATACATTTGATCACTACCTACATGGCATGTGTATCTATTAAGGAGTCTCACTTGTTGACATGCTGGAAGATCTGTTTGATGGTGGAGAGCCAGTCGTCTCGGTTCTGTCCCTCCGCACGCCGGTACTTCTGGAGGGACTCGTTGAAGGATACCTCGCCCCACAGCAGACATTTCTAGAAGAAGGTAACACCATTCTTCAAACTGTTGGTGTTTTTATTGATTCATGAAATCTTTTAAAAGAACATTTTTTCGGTAAGTCTTCTTATTTTGCCCATAAGCACGACCAGACATGAAAAATGCCCCTCTCAACCTATGAATCATTTCCCTCATAAACCAAGTGCCGTCTTTCAATTCCAAGTTTTTCCTTGGCAACTATGTTGAAGAATCTATTGCTGTTCTTTAATTAAGTAATTTACTGCTTCTAACAAAATACACGCTCAAATATTTGATTCCTTCAGATACGTCTCAAGCCTCAGGTATTTCAGACAGTACTATCATCTTTAACCTGCATCCGCTTTCAGTTTGCTCTTGGTACATGGACGTGAAGTGCTACATAATAACTCATCCTTAAGATTTTCTGAGAGTAATGAAGAGGCTAGAGCAGATAATCATCTATCCTTGTACCTTGTAGTCCTTCAGTCTGTATAGCGAGTCCTGCAGCAGCATCAACTGAGAATGTCTCTCTGGGAGAGATCCGCCCATCTCCGATATCTAAAGGAACGTCAGATAGAATATATCAATGTCAGATGTCCTCAAAACAGTATACTTATCACAGAGGAAACTAAATTGTAATTCAAAAGTTACCTTTGGCAAGTAGTCAGTAACTGTAAAAATATATTCACAAGCAAAAAAGTGAGCGTGACTCAAAATTACCCATGACCAACTGGAATAATGGAATCTTTTCCAGTGGATCAGCTTAAATTTCGTTTCAAAACGCAGTTCCAACACTAAAATTTACAACAAATAAAAAAAACACAAAATCATTTTTTACATACATCTGCAACTCTTAGTTGGACAAGTTCTGATCTTAAAAATGACTGAGTACAAGACATAGCAATTTGAAAAATATTTACAAATTCACAAACTTGTTGTTTGAAATTTGGTACTGCACCCCTCCTAATGGGTAGAAGACACATACAAAACTTGAAAAGACGTGGATAAATAGTCTCTCATTCGGTTGGACAAATTTTGACCTTAGGATATGACTAAGTACAAAATATAGAAATCTGAAAAACATTTTTAAAATTCATGAAATTGCTTGAAATTTGTCAATAGTCCCTCCTTTATATGGTAGAAGACATGTGCAAAATTTGAAATGAATCTGTTACATTGTTTTTCTGCAATCGGTTGGCCTAAAAATGATGGACAGACAAAATTGAAAATAATTTTTTTCATCACCTTCTTAGCAGTGTGCGGCTGTGTGAAGGTTTGAAGGAGAAGTTCCACAACGCGATCATAGTTGCCAGCCTCATACAACTTCTGGGTCTCCTCCAGCGACTGACTCCTCTGTAGCGACTCCTGTTGTAGATCCACCTGCTCTGTAACCATGGTAACAGAATCCTCAAATATTGCATGCGTCACTGATGGAGTTCTTAAAGGGGCACAGAGAATGTTGTTGAGGTCATATATGTCCAACTTCATTTTATCAAGAAGTAGTGGTTGTTCCAGAAAATCAGAATCCTAATGCTTTCAGTTTAGTAAATTGACAAAAACAATGGTTAATATCAAGATTTGTGATCGAAAACCAGACAGTTGCTTGCATCAATGATTCAAACGTAATTTCGGAAACTTATTACCTGAAGGCAAAAAAACAAACATAAATCGAAAGTATTAAGTAGGTCTTTTAACTAATATACACCTTAATTAGACCCAGATTTTCGAATTCTTAACAATTATATAGCCGTTTTCCCATTATCCTAATTTGGCATTTTAGAGAAAACAATGCAAGTTTAGGGAGGCAATTTTAACTTAACACATGTCAAAAGGTGTATTGACTCTTACTTAAGCCACATTAAAAATCATGAAACATACTCTGTGTCACTTTAACAGATATATCCCAAACTCAATATGGAGCAAATATTTTTACTCTGGTGATAAATGACCAATATTGTCAATATAACAATTTAAGTTTTTTGACTGACTTCTTTGTTAAAAATCTTTTTTTGTCCTCTCCATACTTGATTATCAGATGGATCTTACAATCACTGTTTTCTTAATCTAATTAAAGTCGAAAGCTACTACATGCATGTCTTGTGCATGCTGCAAGTATGTTTAGTTACCTTTGGAAATGATGTCATCGACTTTACAGTTCTGGAGCTTGAAGCAAGTGATGTCCTTCTCATCCTTGGCACAGTCCATCACATAAGAGAGCTGCGTAATGACATCAGGGTCAGATCATTTCATGTGAGGATGCATAGTCCCTTAGTGCTATGGGTGCTCATGGTTTGCCCAGTTTGTCTAAGGAGGAAGTCTTCCCAAGACTTAAATCAGCACTCATTTTTGGCTCAAATAAAAGCCAAACTAAATGTGATAAATATACCTAATGTTACTTTAATTTAAAATCTCAAGATTGCTAATGAGTTTAAATTTTCTAAGTCACTTGTTGAAGATATCATCATTTATCTTCTTGTGCAATGACAAGACATATCTCCTAATCTATTTGTACTTTGACACAGAATCAACCAGATCAGTCCCTCCTGGATTCTGCAATTCCGCGGTTGCAGAAAAAATCGCAGAAATAGGCTTCCAATGCAGAAAATGGTATGGTCCGCGGAAAAGTTATTTTAATGCAGAATGCCTGCAGAATTCATCATTTTCTCCTGCAGAATTGACTCATTTTGTAAGTTGAAAAATGGTCTTAATAAAACGAATACATGGAAAGTTTGCTTTAGGACAAAATTATGTATGGTTACACAAATACGAACTAAAATACTGGTTACCAAGTATATTTTTTACAACTCAAGATGTTACATTCACAAGTATATCCTTTGCTAGCAATTCAACATCACCTAGCTCTAAAAAAAAGTGTAAAAATGTGTATAAAATGAAGTATTTTATCATTGAAGACTTCTTTTTAAATGTTTGAAACTGCAGAATCTTATGCAGAATTTGGTAAGATTGGGTGCAGAATTGAGTTAAATCTGTCGCAGAATTCTTAATATTCCTCCGCGGAATCCAGGAGGGAGTGCCAAATGTGTTGAAAGCAGAGTTTATTTGACATTAAAACATCAAGTCACTTACCAACATATGAGGAGAAATCATTAAGTTCATAGAACTGGATAAAAAACAGAACCTATTGACTTCCCCGTGTACAACCATGCATTGCTCACCTTATCAAAGCAGTAGTCAGCCTCCGTCTTATCACTCTGAATCATAGACAGTCGAGCCTTGAACCAGTACACTGGAGAGAGACATTAATTTTACAGTATTGGCATACCTGATTCTAAACTCAGGGTCACAAACCTTTATCTAGATGTGATTTAAGTAAAGTTTGCAGTTATTCATTTGGTAGTGAAAAATCTCAAAGGTGTGGTCGCCATTGGTGCAAAATTACAAATATTGGCATATCATACTTAACTCGGGGTCACAAATGTTAATCTAGAGATAATTTGAGGAAACGTAAGTGTATGGACGATACTGTTACAGTATGCAAAATTGGTATGTTCAGTTTGTGCTTATTCAATTGAAAGTGTATCATTTTAAGACATGGTAGTCATTGCTGTCAAATTTAAGAATAATCAAAGTCAGTCATCACTCCTAAAGGATTCATTACTGAAACAAGTATCAGGTTGATATTCGCACTGAGAATTAATCCGTAAGGGCATGTTCTCCTGCAAAGCATAACTAATGCAAGTTTCCATCACAAGCGATGGTAGCCTTGCTGCATTTGTCTATTAAATGTGCCAGCTCTTTAGCATACTGCACATGAACTTGAAGTCCCCAGGGCCTAGATTTCGAAGCCGTCTTAGTGCTAAGATAGTCTTAAGTAAACCTTAATGTGTGTCATTTACATTTATATTAGCACTAAGAGAGATTTAAAAATATGGATCCAGGGGTGCAATAATTGATTAGAAGGGAGCTTTGCTGAGACCAGATTTTAGCACAATGCAGCAAGTAATCCAAAGCCATTGATGGATTGGCACTAGTCATAGCTTGCATGAGGTTTATTGAAAACATCAAATATTGACTGACGTGTTTAACCTTATACAACACCAAGAACTTTTAATCACCTCTAGCAGCAAACTCGAGCCAGGAGTCGAGCATGAAGTGTCTGCACCCAGCAAGAGTCATCAGATACCACAGGTCCTCTGTCTGATAGTCCTCCCCCTCCCTCGCCGCACCCAGGATAGCATGCATACCTCTGCAACAGCAGGAAAAATTTCACTTTTTATGGAGAGGGGATATAATAATTATATAGAACTTGTCAAGGTTTGGATAATCAAATGTTAAGACTTCATCTGAAAGGTTACAAAATAATTGATGCATATGCCTCATATCAAAGACATACGATTCATTCACTGACCAACCAAAATTTTATGATAAGGTTTAAGACTCTGAAAAATGTTCCCTGCGTAAAGGTCAAAGTCACAAGGTCAAAATAATTCAGAATAACTGACAAGTGTCTGGCAACCTTTGGGGTTTCTTAATAACAGTCAGAAGGACAGTCAAAAAATCAACAATAATAAACCCCTTGATTGTTTATTTCTTTTTAAATTCTTTCATCTTTCCTCGACCAAATTTTAGATTTAAATACAGATATTTTGGAAGGATGACTTTCTCACCTATAAGACAAATTGATTTCTAGGTCCTGTTTATTTATTTTTTTATTTTTATTTGATTGTATATATATATGATATAAATAAATATTGCAGAAGGATACCAACCCCCTGTGCGGTGTGCCAGAAGATTTTGAGTGTGTCGATAGCCAGTGGTCTAGCTTCAGCTCCCCCCAGAGCAGAGTCATCTGGCGGAAACAGAGACAAGTGCAGAGATAATTTGTTCAGAGATCTTTTGTAAGTGACTAAACTTGTTCATCAATTACTAACAATATCTTTCCGGGAAACACTATTTTTTCATTGCTTATGCCTTCATTTGGTACGGTTTTTGAGTTTCAAATCTAGAATTGAAATTCTTAGTTCCATTTCCATGGAAACGTTGAAAGGTAAATGTAGGAAAAAAACGAAAACCCCAAAAGTACGACACACATGGTGAGTGTCATTGTTGCAAGTCATGTACATAATCTGGATGGACGGACAAAACCTTTGCAAATTTCTGGGCTTTCCAGCAGGAATAACAAGTTAAAATTCCAGAATTTTGCCTTTAAGAATGTTTGGTCAGTAATCAATTCAGCAACTAAGTAATTAAAACTACAGGACTCGGCATCTCACCCTCCCGTGTTCTCTGATGTCGTCTTCTGTCATGCCATCATCAGCACTGAAAACGATGAATGGATAATTTAGATCAGTTAATCCCTGTAAGTGTCAGCTATATATGCATTCATGTGCAGATACTCTACATAAGATTTCATGTTATGTCCAACCTAAAACTGCATTTACTATGGTTGCCAATGCTTTGTGGTCAAAATATAGAGTGAGTACAAAACTTATCTTGAATATGAAGCAAACTTCATTAGGTGAAAGTTACTATCCATGAATTCAGACATGGTCATAAAACAATCCTTTGGCTAAGGTCAGTGAGCTCTTACAGGGCCACAAAACTAATGAAGACTTTTCACACACTCCAAATTGACAACTTTGCAAGAGTAGGTTCACTATTTAGTCTGCCTGGATAATGTAAAGATGCAGTGTGCCTTATTTATTACTGGATATATGTCTGACTGTGGATTTCACCAATGAAGGCAAATTACAATCAGTAATTCACACCCAATGCTGCCCCAACCCCTGTTTACAGTTTGTCATGAATACTGGAAATGATTTTGCAGCCATTTCATTCAGATTATGATAATCTTTGAATCTGACCATAACATGGAGTGAGGCCAATAATCAATGTACAACATGAATTACCTTTCTGCCATCCTTTATGTATTTGAACTTCTCTTGTCAAGTAGGGCAAGTAGAAAACCTTGGTATGAAGTCTGCAATTTCACTCATACTAAGATGTTTAAACATGTATCAAGGACTTTATTGAAGGAAAAGTTGTTCTACTTACCCTATAACAGAAGGCAGCTTGATGTGCTGTCTCAGTTTGTCATACACTTCTACATACACTCCAGCTAGGTCTTCTGGCCTGTCAGCAAATAACATCTTGCATTAATCATCTCTGTTAAAGAATTTCTTGGTCACATAATATCATAAGATAAAAGTTTTCTCCCCTGATGATCATCATCTCTTTTATCTTTTTTTCAAGATAATCCTTGAATAATTTGTTCTTAGTCCACAAGGGGACTCCTACTGCTTGATTTAGAATTTAAAAACTCATCATTTGTTGTAACAACTGAATGGATGTACCCACCATTTGAGAGAAGACTTGTCTGCGAGGGCGGAAAGGAATCGGAGCATGAGGTCCATGATGCCATAGTTCTTGATGCAGGTCCGCACAAACTCCTTCACGTCTTCTTGCTCTGTGCTTTTCAGTGAGGCTCCAGAGGGGGCACCTGACACAGCTGAAAGGAATTGTACAGGTCTTTTATGAAATCATATAATGGTTATGGTTACATGAGTCTAAAACTGCTTAAATTTTGACAAAGTATGGTATAATAGTATAATAATCAGTGGCCAATTTCAGATTCTGTTTATATGATTCCTGTTAAATTGCCTGATTGCGAGAAACTTCACGCTCATGTCTATGCAGTGTCAATTTTGTATAGGGCACATAGATTCTAACATAACATTTGCTATCAATCAAAACAGTTTTTTAATCAGGACTTACTACTTTTGTTAGCTGTTGTTTCAAGGACACTGGTGCTGACGTCTGATTCATCCATTCTCATCATGTCTTCATCATCATCACTGACTTGACTGCAAATGTGAAATCAATACCTATAAATAATAATAATAAACTCTAACTGCATAAAACCTGTATATTCAAGTTGATGCCATCTTTTTTCAAACTTTCCTTAACACTAATTAATTTTGTATGACGAGAAACTCTGTGAAGATTCCAACTCGGTATGACTTAAAGTCTTGAATTGACATTGTTAGATGAAAACATGGCAGACTTTTGAGCCAAAGCCAAGGAAATTTTTCTGAGACCATCATTTGGCAAAACAAAAGCATCTATGCTTGACATAATAACATGGCATTGTTTACAAATGATTAAAAGAATAATGTAAGGTAGGTTTTTAAATTGTCATGAAAACCAGCTAGTTTAAAGTTGATTTCATTTTGAAGCTTTGGAATTTGTGTCGAGAAATAAGCCTCCATCGGTCACATATGGGGTCAGGTCAATGATCAACAACTGACAATAAATGAGGCCTACAACCTCTTATAAAATTTTTGAACTAGACTACAAAGAGTTCTCCCTACATATCACATTGCACACAAAGGGTACCCACGTGAGGGACGAGGGGAGGAACTTGTAGAGAAGCTCCTGCATGTTGATGCTATCCTCCTGCTTCCTGCGAGACGTGTTCCGAACCTACATCAGTACCAAGCTCTTCAATACTTGTCATCTTCATTATTTTGTGAGTGAGTGCAGTTAACAGCAGTTTTCGATTTTAAATTACCGTATTTTCATGACTTCAACCCTGGGTCTCAAATATAACCAAGGCCTTGAATGCAACTGGGGGGTTAATAGGGTGCTGAGTAAGAACAACCTGAGTATAGCATATATAAAACTTCATTTTGAACACAACTCTGGCCTTGAATAGAACCCTAGGGTAAGGGAGTGTTTAATGAAATAGAACCCAAGACTTGTATTTGAGGAAATACAGTAGTGGGTGTTTCTGATGGATTTGTTTACTGATTGTATTTGAAATAAGTTCCAAAAATTCTTTTAAAGTCAATTAGCAAAGAGTCTACAGCAATTAATTTTTTGATGAAAGGATGACAATAACGTTACTTACTCTTGCAGATCTTCTTTTCATCCCTGCTCCCTCCAGGTGCAGCCCTCCCCCTCTCTTCCTCTTGGTGCCTCGCCTCCCCCCATGTCCCCGTATCAATTCCCGCGGCAGTGTGCGCGGATGGTCTTGTAGAGCAACTGAAAAATTGAAAAATCACTTTTCTATGTAATTAGGCATCTAATGACAAAACAGACTTTGAACCATGTCAAATCTATTGCATTGACTTGTGACTTTAAAAGATTATGATTGGTTGAAGGACATATAATGGCATGTTAAAACGTTGACAAACCTTCAGCTGGAAGAGGGAATGGTACAGCTGACATGCCAGTGTTGGACGACTGCTGCATCACTCCACCCGACATGAGGCTTGTGAGCGTGTTTGAGGTTGTAATAATGCCACCTGGTGGCGACTGTATAGGGGGAGACAACTTTGTCGGCCTCTGTGCCAGGGCTATAAGAGTCTGAGCTGCAGCATGTTGGGCAATGGTCTGTTTCTCCTCTGGGCTGAGCTGCTTAGACAAGACAGACTGAGATGAGGCGGGAGTTACCATCAGACCCTGGACAGGGGACAGGTGCTTGCTGAGGGTGCTCTGTAAGGGCACTGACTGTGCAGATGGGGTCATGGAGATGGGCTGACCATGTATTGTTGGGGATAGGAGACTTCTGTTTGTGGGTGATATCTGAGGATTTGTCGCTGCATCCCCTCCCCCTATATGTGTGGAGAAAGGTAGAGATGAAAGCTGGGGATTGGTCAGAGCTATTGACAGCAGGGATTGAGACTTAGAGGTGTCAACCTGAACAGCAGGGGGTGACCTCATGAATGGGTTTGCTGTCTGGATGTCTGGAGTATTTGGAGCTGAGTGGTATCTTGGTGATGTCAGTCCATGGACAGGGCTGAGTAGTCTTGGAGTCAGTGGTGGTGACTGCATCTTACTACCTTGACTGGGAACTGTGATCTGGAGGGCTGAAGTGGCCGGAGGCATAGCTGTACTTAGCAGCAGACTGCTCTTCGGGGTGCTAATAAGCTGGGCAGCTATGAGAGGATGAGACGCAGTGCTAGGTGCAAGGGTTACCTGGGGACATCCTGCAATTGAAGCTGGCTGGGGGAGACCAAGCATACCTCTCATTACTGGGGCAACTGGTGTTACCTGGCCATCCCCAGCTGAAGAGACAGCTGCAGTTGGTTTTCCTAGAACATCTGTGGCTGTGCTGACAGCTGTAGAAGGTTTAACCATATTGTCTGTAGCTGTGGGGACAGCTGTAGAAGGTTTTACCAATTTGTCGGTAGCTGTGGGGACAGGAGCAACAGAAGACACAGTAGTTGGTAAAGGTGCCTGAGGTAGACCTAGAACTGGAGGATCAGACTTCAACTCAGTTCCTTCACTTTGCAGAGGAAGAGTGGACTGCAGAGGTGTCTGAACTTCAAGCTGTGGAGGTTCAGCAGGCCCAGGAGACATGTCCAGCCCTGTGGAGATTGAGTACTCATCCATGTCATCATCCCCTGCATCCTCAACCTCGGTCTTCATCTCAACGTCCATCCCAGTCTCTCCCCCGGGGAGCTCTGGTTTACATGGAGTTGTTATTGCCGCTTGGGCTAGGCATGCTATGTCCTTGGTTTCAAAGTCAATGCTTTCTGGTTTCACTTTTACTGGCTCATTCACTGTCTCATCTAAAACCTCCTCTGGAATGACAACCACTTGCTGAGTACCTGAAAGTGGAGGAACTTTACTGTCAGTTTTTTTACTTTTGTCCTCTTCTTGTCCAGTCTTTACATCACCATCAACAACATCTTCAGTTTCCATTTTTGTGTCAGACTGAGTTCCCTCCTGAGCAATGGAACCATCTGAAGTGGGATGAGCACTATGTTGGGGAGTAGCACTTCCACCTGTCTTTGTCAGATTTACATTAGCACACACCTGAGAAACAGCACTTTCACTATCTTTAATTTGTTCAGCACTTTCAGCAGGTTTAGATTCAATTTGTACAACAGATTTTGAATCCTGTGAACCACCAGCACCTGAATTTTCTAAATGTTTCGTATCATCAGTCTTGGAAGATTTTGGATCTTCAGTGTTTGATTTAGTATTAGTACTCTCAGATTGTTTAGGGTCTTTAGAGCTGTCGGATGGTTTGATGTCTGTAGAATCCATGGGTTCAGGAGTTTCTTGTATTATCCCAGATTCATATTCACTCATATCCACTTTCCTTGAAAGACTCTGAAATCACACAAAAGTTGAATGGCTCAAGATATGTTTTATTCTTTGATATTTTTGTAAAATAGAGCAACATAGGATCTGTAGTTGAACACGCTTTGATTCTACATAAAAGATAAGTGATTAATAATTTGCATTCATCAATATATGTGATCAAGGTATATCTACACAATATCTTCCAGCATTCCACAGCTTTCAATTTTAATGGAAAAGTCATATTTATCTCGATGGAGAAAATTTCACACAAGTTTTCTGCCGAAAATCCCTTACATGCACTAAATTTATGGTGAATATGTAGTTTAATTACAAAATCAACTCTTTGAGATTATTTGATATTAAACAAACTTTTCCTTATTTTTAATTATTAAAATCAAAATATCATCTCCAATAGTAAAGGGAAGTAAATTTGAGCTGATCTGCTTTCAAGCAGGTTTTATCCAATAGAAACAGCCAAAACACAGACACTTTTGTGAAAAATATTGCTGGCACGTGTTTTGGCTAGTAAAGGTAAACGTTTATGTTCTTGTAGGCTTGCAAGCAGGCTCTCATGGTGAAGAGAAGTGTTTATTCAAGACAGTATACATTATGACAGTCACTTACCAAATAAGGACTGGAATGCATGGCGTGGTTGTACAATGTTATCAGGGCCTCTCCCACCGCCTTCCACCTGTAGAAACAGACATGTTCACACTCGACATTACATACAGCTTAAATGAGTTTCTTAAGAGTTGTGAGATTTTCATGTTTGATTCGATACTTATTATCGATTTGCATAAGTTACTCAGTACTGGGATGTCCTACAGCATAAACCAAGGGTCTTGGCCTTGTGACCATTACAATATTAAAAGTTGTGATTCAAAGTGTTCAAAAACCTGTAAAATGTTTTCTTTGAGTGGCATTTAGAAGTTGGATATCAGATAAGAGACAAATATATGGATGACAACTTCTTTATTCTTAGAATGCGACGTTTCAACACGGCTTGACAACGACACAAGAAGCTGTGTCGAAATGACGCATTCTAAGAATAAAGAAGTCGTCATCCAAATATTCGTCTCTTATCTGTAAAATGTGTTGTCTTGTTCCGCCACCCACCTGTAGAAAGGGAGATGTTCACACCACACCTATACCTTCATTACATACAGTTACTTTTTACTTTCAGAAGGTACTCCATGTAACACTGAGTTAAATGATATACCTACATGTCTCACCAGATATTTTTGGTTACTGAACTAAGGGTGGGTTGAAATATGATGTCAGATTCTTAATGTTAGACCTATGAAGTGAGATTCTTAATGTAAGACCTAATGATGTCAGATCACTAATGTTAGACCTAAGTTGTCAGATTCTTATTATTAGACTTTTTGATGTCAGATCCTTTATGTTAGACTTTGTCAGATCCTTTATGTTAGACTTCATGATGTCAGATCCTTAATGTTAGACTTTATGATGTCAGATTCTTAATGTTAGACCTTATGATATTAGATATCATTATGTCAGATCTTTAATAATATATCTATTGATGCTACACATTTAATGTAATATGTTATGACCTCAGAGCCAATAATGTTAATTCTTAAGAAGACAGATCTTAGGACAGTTGATGTAGGTTGTCAAACAGACCACAATAAACAATATCTATATTCTATAACTACGTCATTTTTGTTATTGTGGTACCCCATATGGAAGTTCAAGTATAAATACGTGTTTGACTTGATTTTCTCCGGAAACTTTATAATCCGTGGTGGGGGGCGACGGGACAGTTCCTGCTTCTTTCTTCTGATTGACATCGCTTCCTCCACATACTGAAGTGCAAATTAAGGCTTCAAATGATATCAGATTATCTAATTATTATATATCATAGAAATACTTTATTTGCAATAACATAAAAGAAATACATAGGCATGTTTTCTATGGAATAACAATAATAAAACATGGTAAGATAGTCATTTATCTATGAAAAGAACTCTTTTGAAGAGGCACATGGTTTTTTTGGTTAAATATATGACAATTAAGATAGGTTTTTAGAAAAACTAGCAAATATTTACCTCTTCTGCATCATCTTTGTCCAGTTTGGTGGTCAAGACTTCTGGGTCACTGCAACAAGAGCCACATTTCCCTTAACAACACTAAGAACTAACAAAGAGGCAACATTTGTCCTGCACACATTCTCTTCACAAACATACCCCATGTCTTCCCAGGTAGTCTCTGTTACAATTGTAATTGTAAAATCCCCTTACCTTGTGGTGAGAGTTGCAACACTCATAATATCATTTATACAATCAAACTCAATCTCCAAACGACCGCTGCCTTGTGAGAATTATGTGTGTAACACACAGAAGAAGAAACAATATGCTAAGCACCATTTACAGGCACTCTAGAAGTAGGAAAAAGTTATCTTAATTAAGGGAAACCAAATTTTACCAATTGCAAAGCTAATCTATTTCTATGAATAAAAGGAGTACTTAAACGAATAGACCAAGTTTACGAAAACAGTAAAGTTTGAATGCAGAATATGCTTCATATTTGATAAATTCTTCCTTGACTATAATTAGGAGATGCTTGGCCCTCTGAAGATTATACATTTTACATTAAAAAAAAATTATTTTGAAATCTAAATCAATGATTTTTAAGAAAAAGTACTACAGTGTCTTAAGAGTGGCAAGTAAAAATAGTAATAAGTTATAGTAAATAGTAAAAATAAATATAGTAAATTCCTAACAAGCAGCATAGTAACAATGTCTATTCATATGCACACACAGTTACGGTAGTTTCCCAAAAGAACTGACCAATGAACAAACAGGTCTCTAGTGTCCTCCCTGAGCGATGGTTGTTCACGGAACATCTCCTCTCGCAGAGCAATCCCTTTCTCGTAGCAGCCATCTTTCTCGAGGGCTTTGGATATGTAGTACAGGCATCCTGTAACATTGAATATAACAATTTCTCATTCTACAAGGACAGGTTCTGCTTACTAATAGTTTCTGAAAGAGCCATTGAGGACTGTAACAAATACAGAAAACCTTTAAATTGTAAACACAGCAAAAACCTAAAGTACATCCAAATGGGACCTTATGATTTCTTAGTTATGAAAAGACAAAGCAGTTATTCTGGATTTCAACTATCAAAACCATGTTACTAATAAACTGTCACAAAGGGAGCAAAACAAACATATTGTCCAAACAAATCATTCAAGAGACTGTCGCCATTGCGGTAGATCCATGCAACTGCAACCACGCTTCAAGATGATACTGGTCAATCATGTCATGGAAATTGTGTGTAATAAAGCAACTGAAGATATACAATTTTGAAATTGGGGTTGTTTAGCCTTTTTTGCTGTGTTTAGTGTGAGGCAAAACCATACCCTTTGTAGCTTGTTCAAATTTTCATAAGCAAGTAAGCATAAAGTTGGTGAATTAATTTCAGCCATTGATTGAAATATCTCAACTTCTAGTGACATCATAACACAAATGTTGTTGATGCCATGGACCATTATGTTGTGAACAGTATATCCTAACCAAATAAAGGAATGGCAGCACTGCTAACCTTAGCCAAATAACTCCAGTATACTTACTGAGGTAGTCGTTGAGAGCGTAGGAGAGGGTGATGAGATTATCCAGACAAGGCCAGTGGTTTGGGTTGCACTGCAGCCCCTAAACAGACAAACATCAATATAAAATACTTTAGGATGAATTAAGTTTCATGGAAGTTTACATAAATTAATTAGAGAGTCATTATGTAAAACAATTGAAAACTATGTGTGTAGTTTGTCATTGCTGGCAGTTGTCATTATTGTCCTTGATGTCTTATATAGACAATACCGGTAACTAACAAGTGACAGGGAATGACAGATTATCTTTTCCGAGTTATATTAATTTCCTAATTCTCAAGCCTTGGCGAGAGAATAACACAATTAACATAACGAGGGAAAGATAATCTGTCGTTCCCCATCACGAGTTGGTTATTGTTTATATTACCCATATGTTTTTAAAAGACTAAAACTCGAATATAATGAAAATAAATGTTTCTCTATAAAGGATTTGGATGACGAATCTCCAAATTCATACGCGTGTGCTGCGGCTTGACTTGACACCTACGCATGGCTTCATTTTTATTTGTGAAAATGTTTTTAAAAAGCTAAATGTAGGTTTTGTTGAAAGAATATCCCTCCTCTTCATAATCGTCATTCAAATTGATTAGTTTTAACAGTTTTGTATTATTTTGAAGAGGTCAACGATGCCTAACCGTAATAATACTACAAGACGGCTCAGTCTGAAATTCTTGTGACGTAACTGATGGCACTGTGACATCATAGCCGCTCGTATCTAAGACGTCATTCCAATAAAACTGAACCAGGCTCTTCTTCGCGACTGTTAGCTCAACGTGAGGACAAAGTATTCAATAATCGCTAATTTTATAATTTTGTTCAATTTGACAGACTTGTTTCAAGTTTTTTGCGGCGACACATTAGAGCAATTACGAATGGCAACTACGTGGTCCAATTAAACATTGTTTAAATGAAGAATATTTGTAAATAAATTACCAGTCGGGAAAAGTATGCAAGTTGAATGAAGTAGTCCTGGCACAATGTTCATTTTCATTGGTTGACAACAACCAATCAAATGCCAGGAAAATGTGTAACTCCCGTGTGACTTACAGGAAAAGTAATACCCTGTGTCCATCTTCCCATATGGGTGAAATATATATATATACACACACTAAACAGGTCCTCGTGCAAAAGTTTGAAAAGTTTTAAGCATCCCAGATTTGTTGTACAACTTTAAATCAAAAACACATTTAACAACACACCAAGCTTCACAGGTTTACATGAATTTTTACTGGACATGAAAACACAATTTCTATGAAATTCTTGAGGAACCTGTTCAAAGGCAAGACGTGAGAGGGAGAAGTCGTAAATCTTGAGTCCAATAGTGCCAATCTTATACCAGACCGTAACCTCACTCCAGTCAATCTTCACAGCCTGAAATCAAAGAAAGTACTCAGATAAAGAATGTGATAGTTAGGGAATGAGTGACTGAGTTATTGTTAGGTGTTGCCTGTGGTCTATTTCAGTTATTAATGGCATGTGGTACTCATCAAACCAAAACACCACTGTTATAAAGACCACAATCCATTTGACAGATAAAACAGCTTTTGGTTTAAGTGTCTGAGATTTCAAGAACCCATATGCAACATTATCTTCAGATACATAACTCACTTTTAATACTATCAATATGCCATTGAGTTAGTTTGATTATTTCACGCATCATTTAAAAACTGAAGCAATGTGAAGACCCATACAGTTGCTATGAGTGCTTATATTTATTATTATCACTATCATATGAAGCATACTTCAAGATAGGACTTCATGGCTGCTTGTAAGTCTCCTCTCTCAGCCGATATGGCGGCCATATTTTTGTAGATAGAGTACAGCAGCTGTAGGCCAGGGTGGACCACATTGTCAATCTCCTCGTCTACGAGTCTTGCCGCCTAAGGGACATAATCAGTGTAAGTGAAAGGTCCATAAGAAAACTTTTTTATATAAAGGACTGTTTTGTATGCCGACAAACACTGTCAATCACTTTGTCTACAATCACTGATTAAATGGCCAACTACTTATTCAATCAAATAAAATCAAGAAGAAAAAATATCAACTGATACCTTTAATTTTTTTATGGTAATGTTTCGTAGTGTTTCTTTTCTCAGACAATAAATTGGTATGATCTTCATAGCTGTGCCACTCAATCATTAATGTCTGTTGTCTCATGTGTACTTATTGTAACAGAGAGTCAACAAAAGTTAGAAACACATGCCATTATCATTATATTTAGGACTTGACAATCTGCAATATAACATATCTTCAATAGGATGAACTGTTTGTATGTTCAGTGCTGGTAATTCATTCCTGACTCTGAGGGTTTCGTTTGAAGTCCTGCAAAGCAATTGACTCGAGAATTTGTACAATTGTTGACAGTGTGATCCCAATATGAAGTTATTTCATCAAATCCTATTACCTCAAGAAGAAATTCATGTGAGATGAGATCCTTGAACGTTTCCTCTGCCCCCAGGACGTCTCCCTCTCTCTGCAGACTGAGTGCGTGGCTGTACAGACTGAAAGCCTCCGCCTCCTGGAATGGTAAGGGTTATTGACAAGGTGTTGAGAGACTAAATGAGCACTTAACATTAAACACTTCTTCCTGGAACGGGTTCATTACATGGGGTTGAGAGCCTATTTTTGAAGTGGAGGTGTTACAAAACAGTCATTTCACGATACGTTATGAATGTCTTTATGGTATGATTCAATACGATACACACTATTTCCGAGGATTTTGGATAAAAAAGATTAACTTTTGACAAGCAACAAATATATATGGGAAAAAAATTTTTAAAAATTTATGGAAGAAAAAAACAATTTCAAAGTCAACAAAATGATCACGACAGAAAGACAGTATCAGGAAATGTATATGGCAAAGTATTATGATTCTCGATAAGACAAAACATAGTCAATTAAGCTCTAGTTAATTAATAGTAATAATAAAAGGATATTGTTATGTTCATCAATTCGTACAAGAATAGATATCCGCTTTATAATCTCAACTTTGTCGGTTAATCAACAAAAAAATAAAATTCATCAATCATAAAAATATCACATAAAATTATTTGTGCTCAAATTTGATGGTAAACCAACATAAATGTCACACCTTAGCTTCCTTCGTTGTGGCAGCATGTTGTGATGTTGTTGTGTTCTCATCCCAACTGTCACTGTCATTCAAAGCAGCAATGCGAATCTGAAAGAAGGCATATCATTACTTATCAGTTTTTCTAAATATGACAAATTCTACTTTCTTAAGATTGAATAGACGCCGACTATTTTTGTCACTGTTGAATAAGTTTGTCAAGATTAAAGATTCCTAAACTGACAATTATCTTCCTCATTTCGTTTTACTCAAAATATTTCTGTGTTTTCTTTACTGTAGCATGCATTTGCAGATATAAATGGGAGGTAACCAACTGAGAAACATAAGATCAGCTAAGACATGGTCAAAACAAATACAATGATAAGATGACAGAGTGCCAAAATATTGCCTATTAAACGAAATAAAAAGCTTTATCACGCTTCTTGCTCACCATTATTGAACTAAACAGTATATATGCTACATTGTGATAAATTTGTTTTGTCTCATCTTGTAAAGAGCAGTTCCTGTCGGTGAAACCGCATTCTTTGTGTTACTCGGGTTCATTGGTCCCGCTACTAAAGTCAGCCATGTTGATTAAACGGTGTAAATGTTTACTGTAACTTCCGGTACTCAAGACGGAGCGTGGCTGTTTAGTTAACCATAAAATAATATAACCGCTACACTTCATATAAAAAACCCTTCTATCTTCAGTTAACCTTTTAGGTGTGAAGAGGTTGTAACATACACTTTTAAAAAGCAATATATGTTAAGTTGCAGATGTAATGTACCAAAAAAAGTAGAAATAGAGGGAGAGAGATTAAATAGGTCACTTAGAGGTCAAAGGTTAGCCTAAAGGTGGCTGTTGTTTATCTGCTTATAAAAGGGGGTTCAACACAGCTCGGCCTTTGTTGGCGGTGTGCAATACGAAGCCCCATGGAACATTCGAAAATCAATACGACTCAATCCTCGAGTTGTTGAATAAAAGACACATCTAGCCTAACTAGGAAACAATTCACGACAGCAGCTTGAGCAGATTTCCGTTTTTTTATTTGAACTGCCAACGGAGGTGAGATTCTTCCTCACTCACTACTCCAAACCACTGTAGGCCTAGAGTTTGGGGAACAACACTGGTCGTTTCTGTGACTATCCTTGTATTTACAATTATTCCTCAAGTCATCGAAACCATTTAATAAAGACTGTAAATTTTGTTTTTAGACGATTCATTCCTAAAAAATGCATACGCATGAAGACCTCGTATATTTGAGCATGGGTCTATATTGAATACTATTTACGTCCCTGATTAGAGTCAATGATTATATATTTTCTTAAATGTTTTCTTATTTTTCTTGATTGTTTTAATGTCCCGTCGTCAAGACAATTTCGGACTTAACGGTGGGGGTAGCCTACGTTTTTACAAACAATTCATTCACACACCTGGTTTGAGACTTGGTTCTTTAATCAATTTCAGAAAAGACACTTATCCCTGGTTATTCTATTGGAGGCCGGTTCAGTGGGCCTACAAGGTACAGTACGCCGGACATAATTTAGAAGTTACGGTACACACGTTTCAGTCGAACCGATCGATACTCCATGGATCAAATTTTTTAAATTTTCATACCTTAAAATCTGTCCATGGGGTGATGCATATATAGTTGTTGTTTCATGTTGAAATCATGTTCTTAGATTGAGACATTATTTAGAAGCTCAATTTGACATCTCTCGGAATCGGCGAATGGTAAATTAGATTTATACCCGAATGAAATTAATGTCATTCATGGTTGACAGTCAATGTTTTCTTGTAACGTCGTACCAAAGCCCCCGACACACAGTCTGTAAGCGACATTATTTCTGTCGCTTCATTTTGAAATGGATTATTTTAATATGAATCGAGGGAAACAAAATCGCCTGATTTATCACAGCCTCTCAGACATGTTTTGTGAATTTCATCCCTAGACAATAGGCTTCTTTGGTAATCACTTAAGAAACCTGTATAGGAAGGAGTTCCGATTTCCTAGAACAAGTTGTGACTAATCAATTCAACAGATTTCCACTACCTGCGTACAATGGATCGAGATCCCCGACACACAAAGGCACATATTAGAAATATTAAAACTATTATTAGCGACTTATATAAGATTATTATTAGAAGAAGATATTAGTGACTCGGTCCTTTTAAGATCTATTTGAGGCCCATGTTTGTTGAATGTTTCATTGTTTCTCAACGGATCTACCCCCTACCCATATCTACCCCCACCTGAACCCCCAAATCCCTATTCTACTGAATAAAATATGTTTAAAACACATGCAGATTTTAACGGAACAATAATTGCAATAAATTGTCTTATGACGTTAGGATTAACATAATCAATACGATGAGATATCTATATATAGCCACTAAGTATTTCATTTTAAGCAGTGAGTTGTCATACATATCATATAATCAGTTTGTTCCGTCCATGGGCTTGTTCAAGAATCAAAAGATGTCCCTGATTCATCTAAAAGATCGCGGAGGAGAAAACATCACCTTAATGCAAGTTGGAGATATGCGGCTGCCGAAGAGTTTCCCCTCTGAGGTGATTGGCGATCTTCCCAAACTGAAAATGAGAACTGATGACGTCATAATAGCAGCATGGTTGAGATCAGGTTGGTTGTACTGTTGCACTATTGTCTCTAATTACAATACAGAGGAAGCGTATTCCTTAACTCTAAAGATGACTCAAGTTACATCTTCGTTTTATAACTTCTTTCTAGCCTGCTAAATTTCATCTCAATTCTTGGGTTCCCAACACGATCTATACTGATGTTTTCAACGAGGTTTCCTCTTTTTTCTTCTCAGTTCAAGTTTAGTTTTAGTTAAGTTAAATCTTTAATTGGTTATGACGCACAGACCTGAAAATTATACTAATGTTTTAGTTTTTTTCATCAGAATTGATTTCGATAAAAGAACATCAGTATGAGTGTTTTACTTGAATGTAAGCCAAATATATATGGCAAAAAAACTCACTCGACCAAGGAACCGCGAGTCTATATACCAAGGTCATTATACACTTTATAATTATCATGATCGCCGAGTCTCAAGTTTGGTACCATGGACTATATTGCAGCTAACTTTGGATCTTGCCAATAATAAAATCTTAAATGCACGTGTCTTTCAGGTACCCACTGGATGTGGGAGATGGTAAACATGCTCGTCAACAACAATGTTGACACAATACCCAAGAAGAAGGAAGCTCACATGCTTGAGTTTGCACCAATAAACGACTTGGATACCCTTCCGTCCAGACGAGTTTTCAACACTCATCTACACTTCCGGTATCTCCCTGAAGACCTTAAAACTAAACGTTGTCAAGTGCTTTACCTCATCCGGGACCCTCGTGACGTCATCGTTTCCTATTACAAGCTCCAACTTGCCCATGCTCATTACGAATACAAAGGCAAATGGCACGACTGGTTTCCTTTGTATTTGGAAGGGGGGAGTATGTATATTCCTTTTCCAGATTCATCAATCAACTAAAAGTTCTATTTCCAATTAAGTCCCCCTTTTGATTTTCTCTTCGGGAGATCGAGGTTTAAATTGGAATGCTTTGTGTGCTTAAAAGACGCAAGTGAACTTTTAAAATTTCTCTATTGGTAATTCATCTATACCATCTTTATGATATTACAGTCGGCGCTTATTGGAGGCCCGACTTTGCTTACGCTCATTAAAGAATCGGCTATAATACGATAAGCGTTTATCATATTTTCATGCGTATTCCCCCAAGTACAAATTTTAATATGTTTTGATACTAACAATTCCTTCGAATCAAAACACGTGACGAGCAATGCTCATTTATGGTAATATTTCATATGTTTATTGACGGACCACGTCTTTTTTACTCTTGTGATGTTGCTTGTTGCAAGTTCATCCCTTGTTATTTGTCTTTGACGACAATTCCTTCTACAAAGATTATATCAAAACCTTTCTTGCTCTTGTACAGTGGACTGGGGATCCTGGTTTGATCACGTGACCGACTGGGAGAAAACGTTTGCAGAGCATCCTAATCTTGATGTTTGTTTTTGGTTCTATGAAAATATGAAAAAGGTAGAGTGGAACGTTTGTTTTTAAAAGTGAGCTAACTAATCGTTTATTTCACGAATCAAAAGAGGTCATGTCCTGAAGGTCAACACTCATTAACACGGTAATTTTGTGTTTCTTTTATAATTTTTCATTCCCGGAACGAATGTGAGCGCTATCAAATTTGTAAAACTTTCAAAGTTTGGAAGAATGTAAATGGAATTTGGTATACTTTCCAGTCTTATTCGTTATTGAATGAATAAAGTTTAAATGAAAATAAATCAATCTCTACAAATCAACGCTTTTCCCAGGATCCAGTGAAAGAGCTACGGAAAGTAGCCGAATTCCTGGGTACCAGGTCGGATGAGGATCTGCTCTCTGCTATAGTGGAGAAGTGCCAGATCGACAAGATGCGAGAAGACAAGTACCCGTATGAGTGGCTGGAGAAAGGGGTGGCGGTCCATTACATGAAAGGTATGACTGAACATGATGTTTAATTATATGATATGTATCGTGCAGTGGATCGCTTGCTCGATTCTTTTCATTTATGAAATTTATCGTTTTGTCTTTACGTTGCAATTTCTATGTCTTGTATTAAATATTTTTCGTTGCTGTATGTTCGTTATCCTAAACTATCCTTTTTTTGCAATTATGCCTTCTTTTTGCTTAGTGCAGTTGTGATAGTATTTCTCTAATGTGCCATGCTCTGCGGTGCTCAACTATATGGCCTTTGCTATGCTATTTGATGCTTTATGATACTTTATTTTGATATGACAAGTATCGCATTTTCTTGCTTTTCTTATGTTTCACCAAGCTATGCTTTGCAATGTCTTTCTTATGTTTCACCATGCTATGCTTTGCTGTGCCTTTCTTATGTTTCACCATGCTATGCTTTGCTATGTCTTTCTTATCTTTCAACATGCTATGCTTTGCTATGTCTTTCTTATGTTTCACATGCTATGCTTTGCTGTGCCTTTCTTATGTTTCACATGCTATGCTTTGCTATGTCTTTCTTATGTTTCACATGCTATGCTTTGCTATGAACTTCTTATGTTTCTCCATGCTATGCTTTGCTATGTCTTTCTTATATTTCACCATGCTATGCTTTGCTATGTCTTTCTTATGTTTCACCAAGCTATGCTTTGCTGTGCCTTTCTTATGTTTCACATGCTATGCTTTGCTATGTCCTTCTTATGTTTCTCCATGCTATGCTTTGCTATGTCCTTCTTATGTTTCACCATGCTATGCTTTGCTATGTCTTTCTTATGTTTCACCAAGCTATGCTTTGCTGTGCCTTTCTTATGTTTCACATGCTATGCTTTGCTATGCCTTTCTTATGTTTCACCATGCTATGCTTTGCTATGTCTTTCTTATGTTTCACCATGCTATGCTTTGCAATGTCTTTCTTATGTTTCACCATGCTATGCTTTGCTATGTCCTTCTTATGTTTCACCATGCTATGCTTTGCTATGTCTTTCTTATCTTTCAACATGCTATGCTTTGCTATGTCTTTCTTATGTTTCACATGCTATGCTTTGCTGTGCCTTTCTTATGTTTCACATGCTATGCTTTGCTATGTCTTTCTTATGTTTCACCATGCTATGCTTTGCTATGTCCTTCTTATGTTTCTCCATGCTATGCTTTGCTATGTCCTTCTTATGTTTCTCCATGCTATGCTTTGCTATGTCTTTCTTATGTTTCACCATGCTATGCTTTGCTATGTCTTTCTTATGTTTCTCCATGCTATGCTTTGCTATGTCTTTCTTATGTTTCACCATGCTATGCTTTGCTATGTCTTTCTTATGTTTCTCCATGCTATGCTTTGCTATGTCCTTCTTATGTTTCACCATGCTATGCTTTGCTATGTCTTTCTTATGTTTCACCATGCTATGCTTTGCTATGTCTTTCTTATGTTTCTCCATGCTATGCTTTGCTATGTCCTTCTTATGTTTCACCATGCTATGCTTTGCTATGTCTTTCTTATCTTTCAACATGCTATGCTTTGCTATGTCTTTCTTATGTTTCACATGCTATGCTTTGCTGTGCCTTTCTTATGTTTCACATGCTATGCTTTGCTATGTCTTTCTTATGTTTCACCATGCTATGCTTTGCTATGTCCTTCTTATGTTTCTCCATGCTATGCTTTGCTATGTCCTTCTTATGTTTCTCCATGCTATGCTTTGCTATGTCTTTCTTATGTTTCACCATGCTATGCTTTGCTATGTCTTTCTTATGTTTCTCCATGCTATGCTTTGCTATGTCTTTCTTATGTTTCACCATGCTATGCTTTGCTATGTCTTTCTTATGTTTCTCCATGCTATGCTTTGCTATGTCCTTCTTATGTTTCACCATGCTATGCTTTGCTATGTCTTTCTTATGTTTCACCATGCTATGCTTTGCTATGTCTTTCTTATGTTTCTCCATGCTATGCTTTGCTATGTCCTTCTTATGTTTCTCCATGCTATGCTTTGCTATGTCTTTCTTATGTTTCTCCATGCTATGCTTTGCTATGTCTTTCTTATGTTTCACCATGCTATGCTTTGCTATGTCTTTCTTATGTTTCTCCATGCTATGCTTTGCTATGTCTTTCTTATGTTTCACCATGCTATGCTTTGCTATGTCCTTCTTATGTTTCACCATGCTATGCTTTGCTATGTCTTTCTTATGTTTCTCCATGCTATGCTTTGCTATGTCTTTCTTATGTTTCACCATGCTATGCTTTGCTATGTCCTTCTTATCTTTCACCAAGCTATGCTTTGCTGTGCCTTTCTTATGTTTCACCATGCTATGCTTTGCTATGTCTTTCTTATGTTTCACCATGCTATGCTTTGCTATGTCTTTCTTATGTTTCTCCATGCTATGCTTTGCTGTGCCTTTCTTATGTTTCACCATGCTATGCTTTGCTATGCCCTTCTTATGTTTCTCCATGCTATGCTTTGCTATGTCTTTCTTATGTTTCTCCATGCTATGCTTTGCTATGTCTTTCTTATGTTTCTCCATGCTATGCTTTGCTATGTCCTTCTTATGTTTCTCCATGCTATGCTTTGCTATGTCTTTCTTATGTTTCACATGCTATGCTTTGCTATGTCTTTCTTATGTTTCACATGCTATGCTTTGCTATGTCTTTCTTATGTTTCACCATGCTATGCTTTGCTATGTCTTTCTTATGTTTCTCCATGCTATGCTTTGCTATGTCTTTCTTATGTTTCACCATGCTATGCTTTGCTATGTCTTTCTTATGTTTCTCCATGCTATGCTTTGCTATGTCCTTCTTATGTTTCTCCATGCTATGCTTTGCTATGTCTTTCTTATGTTTCTCCATGCTATGCTTTGCTATGTCTTTCTAATGTTTCTCCATGCTATGCTTTGCTATGTCTTTCTAATGTTTCTCCATGCTATGCTTTGCTATGTCTTTCTTATGTTTCTCCATGCTATGCTTTGCTGTGCCTTTCTTATGTTTCACATGCTATGCTTTGCTATGTCTTTCTTATGTTTCACCATGCTATGCTTTGCTATGTCCTTCTTATGTTTCTCCATGCTATGCTTTGCTATGTCCTTCTTATGTTTCTCCATGCTATGCTTTGCTATGTCTTTCTTATGTTTCACATGCTATGCTTTGCTATGTCTTTCTTATGTTTCACCATGCTATGCTTTGCTATGTCTTTCTTATGTTTCTCCATGCTATGCTTTGCTATGTCTTTCTTATGTTTCACCATGCTATGCTTTGCTATGTCTTTCTTATGTTTCTCCATGCTATGCTTTGCTATGTCCTTCTTATGTTTCTCCATGCTATGCTTTGCTATGTCTTTCTTATGTTTCTCCATGCTATGCTTTGCTATGTCTTTCTAATGTTTCTCCATGCTATGCTTTGCTATGTCTTTCTAATGTTTCTCCATGCTATGCTTTGCTATGTCTTTCTTATGTTTCTCCATGCTATGCTTTGCTATGTCTTTCTTATGTTTCACCATGCTATGCTTTGCTATGTCTTTCTTATGTTTCACCATGCTATGCTTTGCTGTGCCTTTCTTATGTTTCACCATGCTATGCTTTGCTATGTCTTTCTTATCTTTCACCAAGCTATGCTTTCCAATGTCTTTCTTATGTTTCACCATGCTATGCTTTGCTATGTCTTTCTTATGTTTCACCATGCTATGCTTTGCTATGTCCTTCTTATGTTTCACCATGCTATGCTTTGCTATGTCTTTCTTATGTTTCTCCATGCTATGCTTTGCTATGTCTTTCTTATCTTTCACCAAGCTATGCTTTGCAATTTTTTTTCTTATGTTTCACCATGCTATGCTTTGCTATGTCTTTCTTATGTTTCACCATGCTATGCTTTGCTATGTCCTTCTTATGTTTCACCATGCTATGCTTTGCTATGTCTTTCTTATGTTTCTCCATGCTATGCTTTGCTATGTCTTTCTTATGTTTCACCATGCTATGCTTTGCTATGTCTTTCTTCACTTCCTCTTTTTCTATATCATTATCTTAAAATCTACGATTCAAAATGCTTTGCTATTATATGTTCTTATATATATTGTTGTTTTTCTAAGCAATGAGTTAGAATGCTATCATATTCCATGATATATACATACATGTGTTACCATCATTTTTTGTGTATGCCGAGACATGTATGCAGCAATATCCTTAACTTTGAAATATCTGGTTATGTTTTATAGTCATTAACGTTATGCATTGTTCAATCTTATTAAAAGATCTTATGTATATCTTCGGTTTCCTTCCAGTCCATTGTTATTCCGCATAAAATCTTGTTCCGTTACGTTGCCTGACATCCTTTGAAAAATTCTTAATCAGCCACTGCTTATTCATTCTGTTTAAAACCCTTGATATTTTATGCAAGGTATTTAATGAAAGGTACATGTCATTTACGTAAGTATCAAAACAATTCTTCAGGGCTGGTCGGATCCTGGAAGCATATGTTCACCGTTGAAGAATATGAAATCTTTGAGAAGATGTACAGGGAGAAAATGGCGGGGTCGAGGTTCGAATCCAGATACAAAGGTCCGGTGGAGGTTCTTTAATTTGAGGCTTCTAATTAATATCTAATTCACGTTTATGTTTTTGGCATTGGCATGTCATATCTACAGATCTATTTCATCAGATTATAGTGGATTTCGTTATAGTCGCAACTCTGCAAGTTTAAATTCTCCAAAAAAGAAATTTAACTCCTGTCTTGAATAATTTCAATTTTGAGTGCAACTATCTATTTCCATACAGTGAACTACCACTTTTGTGTTAAGTTGTCTTGCTACTTTATAGAATGGATAAAAAATAATTATGTTTCTTATTAGGATAAAATTATGTACATGGTTTTCGAGCATTTAGGTTCTATATTGTGTAATGTTGAACACTGGTGCGTTGGCATGAAAAACCCTTTTTTCATAACTTTTGTAGATCTCCAATTTGAATTACTCATCTCTGCCATATTGGCTTAATACTCAAGTTCACATTCTATCAAGGATATATTAACGCTTGCTTTTTCTGAAAAGGTTTCCTAGCATTAATAAAAACAACGGTTAATGGAAGTTTTTTTTATCAGTTTTGGAAAACTTCCAGTGTGATGCTGTGTGATAACTTTTGAAATGATATTACATAGCTGAATAACACAACTACCTCGATTTATTTTTTAATTAGTGATTCTGATCTTAAAACTAATATATTTTACATTTATCGTTACCGTTCTGTTGAATATATTCTTCAATGTTTTAATTGGATTTTATTATGGGAGAGGACTTTGTACATTTGAACTATGGCAATGTGTGCGTGATATTTTGTTAAACGTTGTTTAATGTATGTCTTGCAAGATGTAAATGGTTTGAAAAAGAAAATTGGAACAAATCTTTGACATTTTTATGTTGATATATATCTTATACACATGCTTTATTACATTATTGTATGATTTAAATTTATTTAGATAATCTCAACCTTCAAATGAAGTAGGATGTTCCGATATGATTTGACGTGGTTTTAAAGGTCTAAATGATGTTTCAATTTCAGTATCCAAATGGCTATATTTCATAATAATTGCTGTACTAGATCAAACCCTGTATAATTGATTTATAAATACCTGTCTTACGGCATATATATTCATGTGTAATATACATATTGTTTTGAGGAAATAAAAATATGAGTCAACTATACATTTCTTCCATTATTCATGTCAATCATTTTATATTGTTTTATGGATACGTACGTTAAGTCTATGGGTGTATGGAGCAATGCCGGGAAATATGACTGAGTTCAATACACCACACGTCTTTATTTCCTGATGGTAGTGGTGAATTTATTTCTACCCCTTTGGTAAAGGCAGAAAATACAGAAATTAATGGACATCCCTCATAATCAGGAGGAAAAGCACTTCTGAATGGAAAAGACTGAATGTAACAATGTGCTTACCTTTCAAACGAGTCACGGAAATCACCGTGTTTCCTATATCGCAGATTAATTTCCGTATCAAGCTAGTCGCCTATCTTAAACGGGGATACGTTTATCATATCTATGAAATCTTTATACGTCACTTTGTTTCGAATTATTCAACAAGCAATATCATTCAAAAGAAATGCAAGCAAGAAGACAGGCACAACCCGTGCAATGCGTACATATTTCAATTACGACCAGAAAAGTATAAACAGTGTATGACTTGTTTCAATGGCAATCTAGGAGTTGGTAGTATAAGGACGACAATGATATATGGATATACAACTTCTTTATTACACAGTGGCGACGTTTCGGTGTAGATCCTTGTACCGTTATCAAGCACGTTGCACAGTGTCTGTCTCATTTTCCCGTTTTGTCATCACATGTCTCGAACAGATCCAGTGTGCAGTCAATTCAGGTTCTTTTCCTTAGAGAACATCGACCGGTCCCCTGTAGAGCTCCTCGAACTTGGATCCAGCCATCTTCTCTCTGTACATCTTCTCGAACATTTCGTATTGGTCAACAGTAAACTCGCTCTTCCAGGTGCCACTTTTACCTAAGCATTAAGAGAGATAAAAAGGAAATGCTTTCACCGACGAACCTATTGGCGGCCGTCATATATGGTCAAACTTGATGTATAGAATAAATTAGTATTTAGGCATGAGACATGAGCTCGTCATTTCCTAACCTTTAAATCTTGGTCGTAACATTTAACATGGTTCCAAGGTCGTCAAATTCGATTTGAGTAGAGTGATCTTTTACTAAATTTTGGTATACAATTTGATAAAAATCAATATCTTCTGTTTGAGTCGCAAACATTTTGCAAACGTATGAATTATGCAATTAACGACTCAAAAGAAATATTATTTTGATTATAAGAAACCACGAAGACCGCCAGATAGCCAGAGTAAAGAACTTACCTATTTTGTAGTGTATAATACCATCTTCGTTCCATTCGTAGGGGTATTTATCTTTCCTCATTCGGTCTATATGACATTTCTCAGTGATTTCACGCAATAACGTTTCATCTACGTCATATCCGAGAAAATCCTTCACTTTTCTCATTTCGCCTACAGGTTCCTGAAAAGAGAAGACAGTTATAAAGGTGAGCAATAGTTTTAATTTTGGTGTGAAATGTAAGTTGTAAGGATCATAGAGATGAAAGACACGCGTTGCTAATTAAGTAAACCATCGACACTTTAACTTACCACCATTTGCTATCGAAATATTGCAAACTGCTAATACTGGTCTGTTTAAGTTATTTTATTTGCTTAGGTTTTTCCTAGAGCACTCGAGGCAAATGGTCAAACAGGAGATGGTAGGAGCTTTGCACAGACATATTGGTATGCGGATTAGAATATTTCTATACGTACTTAGATTTTCAATTCAAGGTTGAGACCACAGGACATGAATGTGACCAGAGAGTACACACATGGTTTCAAATATACATACATAGGCCTACATACATTTAAAATTTATGATAATGTTTTGTAATATCTTTTATATAAACACATGAAAAAATACTCCAATTCCCTTTTTACCGGTGCGTGTTAAACAAATTTGATATGAAGTGTCGATTTAAAAATGCATATATATAACCTGTTCATTGGAAGATATTTGATAGCAAATACAGTATAGTCCCACCTTGAGCACCTTCTCGTATTGGAGATAGTGAACTTTCAGGTTGGGATGTGACTCGATCTCTCTCTCCCAAGATCGAACATGATCGAACCAGCTTCCCCAGTCCACTGGAAGTTTATTTGTTTTTTTAAAATTCGGTTGTTTTCTTCAAACTGTTTATTGACCTGGCATTTGAAAGTGACACAAATGAAGATATGTAAAATTATTCTGAATATCTTAATCGCCTTGACATGGAAAATAGGTAATACTGGCTCTGGGTATCAAGGTTTTAATCCTTCGTTTCAGGTGTCAAATACATTCTTTTACACGTGGTGTCACACTCAAGTCAAGAGAGAACATGTTCACATGGTTCAGATACTAAAATTGGGACTGAAATTTGGAACACTATATTCCTTACAGTAAGTAGGTTGGTGAAAAAAAAAACTTTAGGCGGAAAAGGATTCAAAATTACTTTCTCTTTTACATCAATACTTACATTTTCCTTCAAGATTTACGGGTAACCAGTTAAGAAACGACCCCTTGTATCCGTATGGTTCATGCTGTAAGTATGCTTTGTACCAAGACAGTACAGCATCTCGTGGATCTCTTAGCAAGTAGATCACTTTGATAGGCTTTATCTTCATGTCTTCCGGAAGCAACCGGAAGTGAAGATGAGTGTTGAGTATTCGTGGTGAGGGCAACTGATCCAGATTTGAAATGGACTCATACTCAAACATGTGACATTCCTTGACTTTTGGGATTGTCTCTGCTTTCTGGTTGACCATCATGCTAATCATTTCCCATGTCCAGTGGGTACCTGCAATCGGGATAACTGGAGAAATGAGACTTCTCTTTGACATAGGTTACCATAAAAGCACGTATAGGAGTAATACCTGTAATTCAATATACGGAATTTATTCATGACTGAAGCAGTCCATTTGAACGATCTTTAATTAGATATTTTTTTTATGATGTATTATATGGTAGTAATATACTTTTGGGTCAACACTCATCAAGCATCTCCCGGCCGTCAAGTGTTAGAATTTGCCAATACAACAATTTATGTTTTCGTAACTATGTACGTCGTGAAGCTCCAATCCAACGCCTCATTCGTCTCTGATTTTTTAAAAAATAATTACACTAAAACGCAATACCTGATCTCATCCAACCAGCAATCAATACGTCATCATCCCTCAACCTGAGGTTAACAACATGTTCCACTCTGTTGCCTGGAAAATTTGGAGTAACAAATATTTCCCCGTCCTTCTTGCATCGCATAAATTCCCCAGCCTTGTCCGGTAAGTACACAATGTTAGACATGGTCCTCTTCCTGAAGATAAGCAAGTATATAATTTACCAGGTTTCGAATGATAGCTGTATGTATTATAAATCATTTTGTTGAAATATTATTCTCCCCACCCCCCGCCCCCCCCCCCCCCCCCCCCCCCGAAATACCTTAAACGATAAAGTAATAAGCTAACCTCTTTTCTAATCCGAGCACTTCTCGGGTAATTATGGAGAACCACATTTGATGAATCAGATTTAGTTGTGCAATCACCTAATCCGTTTTAAAAGTAATTATTAGAAAAGTCCCATTCATTTCCTTACGGTTCGGAAAGTAGAATTTACTTGACTTTGCACTTCGATAGGACTCGATGACAACAAGTAAGCTTTCCATCCAAGAGGTGTCTGTAATTCACAGATAGCTTGCGTTGCAAGTTTTCGTCACAAAGTTAATAATAAATTATAAGACATATAAACAATGCATTTTAATGAACTCATCGCGCCGATGAATGGCTTCACTTCTAATTTTTAGTTTATTTTACCAAATGTGCGCTTTCATTTATCCTAGTTTTCAACAATCAAAATCAACATTTTTCAACTGGGTTATGTTATAATCATGCACTTTTAACATACATGTATAAACTGGAACGTTAAATACCCTCGCTGTCCTTGTAAGCCGATGTCAATTACTTCAGTAAATCCAATTTATACGCCGAAATGATCAGTAAGTTTCGAGTAAGGATCGAGATTGCTCACTAACTGGTACAAAACAAAAAAAAGACAACGAATTCATCTTCATGTATTCCATGAAGTTTTACAAAATAAAACAATTTACAATCCAATCTCGTTTTTTTATTTGGTCTGTACATGAATCATCTGGGCTGCGCACGCATAAAAACAATTTGAGCGCAAAAATGCGAGATATAGTGCCTCTCGACTAGGAAAGGACACCGGGAAATGATACGCTGACGGTAACGGTTTGTCATGTTTAAATAGTGTCAAGGAATTTCCCCTACCTTCACAGTTCACAATTGTTGGTAGTAATATTACATAGAAAGGTGAATACCCTCAGGTTTTCATCAAATTGTTCAGAAATAAACGCAAGCACAAAGCATTTGATGTACCCGGGTCAAAATACAAGCTCCCATCAGACAAAGCCTTTCAAAGGGTGACCTTCACAGTCGCGGGGCTTCATAAAAGTCGACCGCAAGGCTATCTTCCTGTCGGCGAGCCCGATCGGGCGTGACCGGTCGCATATCGAATCGTCCAATTTTTACTCTCTTCGGGCAGTAAAACCAATTCGACATATCGGCACTGTGCGCGTACACATTAATTTATTGTATAACAATGAATGTTACGGGGTGACCAGACCTTTGTATGGTTAATTTGAAGGGGCGCGTGACTTTCATTTCATTATAATGTTTCCCCATAGCTATTTTACGTTGTGTACATACACATTAAGTTTATATGGACGTTTTTATGAAAGGAAGTTGCTAAGTATGAGCAGTTACACAGAAACATGAGAAGATCATTGTCACTGTAAATTGGTAGGGTAATGGACAAAGTCCAAATTACACGATATCAAAACTGAAAACAAAGCAACGTGAACAAACTTTCGAGATGCAGCTGTGTATACATTTAATAAATTGCCTACCCAACCCCATAAGATTTAGGGGCTATTGCACCTTCACTTCTATTTTTATCTTATATTTCCTACAAAATAAATGCAGGAATATTTGTATCATATCTGAATGAAGCTGGATACCATTTGAACACGTTTTTTTATTTTGGTTTCCTTTTCATTAATGAAAATGTTATTATAAAAAATGGCTTAATATGTATCCTCCTCTCACTCCCAATTGGCTCGTCAAAGAATCGGACAAATCATTCTTACTCCAAATACAGATTTTCACATTTTCATATATACACTGCTTTTACCCCTCATGAATGTTCCCATTTTACAACTAACGCCTTGCTCTTTTAACAGAATTTCTTCTCTTAACTGATCATGAATCAAACGCTTTGGAAAAGTCTCCAATTAAGGCATAAAATAGTTGTAGAATTAGTTATTTTTTGAAAATAGGATGTAACACAAATATGTTATCATAAGTGCTGTATCCTTTTCTAAAACCGGCCTATTATTCTGTTATCTTATCCCAAAGGGACAGTCCTATCGGTGTATTATTTGTGGAAACCAAATCCACGGGACATTCAGGTTTATATATATTATGTTATCAGTACATGGTTATAATAGTTTAAACATGTTACTGCGGGTAACATTTCAGTTGATTTAGATGTTTATAACTTTATAAAGAAGACCGCACACTTTGTAAAAAAAAATGGGAAGTGAAACCCTTCTCCTGCGATACAAGTGTGAAAAGCCTTGCTACGGCATTACAAGACATTGTTTATAAGTCGTATCATGAATTTGTAAATCTGAAGATATTCTATCTATTCGAATATCTTATATTCATATTATTATTGTTAGATTAGTAAAAGTACGGAGATTTTTTATGTCATTTCCGACCTAAGACAGATGGCGGACCGGACGCCGATAGGACAGACACGCTGAGCAAGTGATTGCAACGGTGATCACATGCACATTCATATGAAATACGAGTTACCAATTAATTTTTACACCTCACCTTTTTCTCTACACCGAGTTTTAGAGAGTAATAATTCAGCTCTCTTATAAGACTGCACGTATCATGTACATGATACCAAACCATAAGATTCAATTTCAACTATTAAATCAACAAATGTAATTAAAACAGCAGCTGACACATACAGATACTATATTCCGGTATACAATGAATTGTATGCGTCATACTAAAACTGTTGAAAATATTAAAGATAAGCTTCTCATTCGTCGTAATATACATTTTAACCATATTTTAAAATCCAAATTGATCCGTGAAATCTCACTTATTAAAAAAAAGTATATATATTTTTTCATGCAAAGCATTAACGGTTTATCCAACACAACATTGTCATTGGCTTAATCTGTGTTCCGGCATGTTGGTGGGAAAACAAATACACTTCAGGCCGAAAATAAGGGAACGCATACTGATTATACCAAAAATAAAGTCATATCAGAGTCTCCTTGACGCTGCAATCATACTGAACCACCAAACCATTACACATTTTGAACTCGCATTGCATGAATTCTGGTCGACGAACATGCATTCTGTCACACTGCAAATGGTAAAAAGATATAAATCTGCGCCAGAAAAAACCAGGAAGTTCCGCACATTGACGAACATCCCGGTTTCCACCTCAACAGTTATAAGATAATTGTATGCCTCCCGTTTAGCATCAAGATGTCTATTCAAAGGAAGGATTTTGACAGCGCATTCCAAACACCAAGGTTTGCTGTGGCGTGTGAATCGTGATCGTAGAGAATTCCACCGCGCGCACAATGCTTACTAATGATTCCAAATTTCCAATATCAAGAGACTTGATTGGACGGCCAGGTCTATCCCAATCGAACATCTATGGGATGTCCTTGACAGGAGAACATGCCAGACAGCTAGCATTAAAAACCTGGTCGAAATTGAAACGTCTCTCCAGCATCAATGGCCAATGAGGGCAACATTTCGCTAGTGTGCTTACATGCTTTAGTGTATAACGGGTATCAAACCGTGGCATATCATTTGGTTTGATAAGATTTATACCATATATGTAGACATAAAATCAACAATCTCATATCTGTAAACCAAAATAACTAAAATTGGATAATTTACTGGTTTTCAATGAAAATAGAATGAGTTATCGTTTAGCGCCGCATAGGCAATATTTTAGCCATTAGCAGCGTTCAATGTAAATAAAAGTACAATGTACATGTGCAGCATCTACCAAATGCAAACTGTTTGTTTTGATTTAGATAAGTTTCAATTACGTTTGACTTATTGAATTATTTAATTCATGTGACTAAATGGTTTATTGGCGGACAATTTTCAAATAATTATTGTCATGATTTATAAAATCGTTTTAACGTCTTGCTTGCAGTAAATTTTGTTCGATAATGGTGAACTCATACGCTTGGTCATGCAATGTATTGAAGCTGGGCATATCCTATAACAGAACAATCAATATCAATATCAAAATTGTCTGATGGCGCAGGCTTTCAACAATCCTCTTTGTCATGGAACTGTTTGGTTGGAAGATCAGTATGGGTTTGGCAATCTGTATAAACTGTTAATGTGAACAGTATTTAATCAAAGGAAGTCCACTAATGTGGCAGGTGAGATAAAAGCATTTCTATTGGCTAGACCAAAGGGATCTCTATTTGGCTGTTTTACCCGCAGGTCCGGGGTTCGAATCCCGCTGAAGGTGATCTCGCAATTTTTTATGTTACATTTGGCGTCCAGCGTTTGGCCAGGGTTACTCTCTAGTGCTCACTGCAACCTGGACAGAGGTTCTCCATAACTCCAAATGGCTTGAGGGATGACGAGTCACCTGGTGAACAGTTGTATGTGACAAGGTGAGATAAAAGCATTTCTACTGCCTTGACCAGAGAGATATCTCTTCGGCTGAATCGGTAGAGTGTCTGTCTCTTTTCCGGAGTACCACCAATATTCCTTCCTTTTTCCTACGTTGTACCCAATATATCTCTATGGCTTACAGCTTACTCATAATCAAGGTTAACCAATCAATCTTATTAATCTCATGTTATTTGACCTTAATAGGTACCATTCTTTCATGTCTTTATTATCTCAATCCTTGTTTTTGCTACCGCTGCCTCAGTCTGATTAAAATCGACCGTGTTCCGAGGAATAAAAGTTTCAAAATATTGACTTTACCGAGATTCGAACTCTATATGTGTAGGCTATCCTCTCCACAAGGGTCTGACCGCAGGCTACTGTTGCGCACGTTCTTACGTAACCACAGCTAACCAATCACAATGCGTGCGGCAAAAGCATTCGGTATCAGTAGCTAGGGGCAAGTAACTCTCATTTACCATTCGTTAAATTGACCGCCGCTATCGTTATTTTAAACGCGATGATGTCATTGGTTCGCTAATGAAAAGGTTTTGTCTGCGCTAAACTGGTGTCAGCACGTGCGCTACAGTAGGCTGCGGTCAGACCCTTGTGGAGAGGATACCCTAGACATATAGAGTTCGAATCTCGCTAAAGTCAATATTTTGACATTTTAATTCCTCGGAACACGGTCGATTTTTTCATCAGACTGCCGCTGCCTAAATAACTTCTGTTTTCTTGAAATTATATGATATTGATCATATCAGAAAGTTGTCATTGTTAAAATAAACGTTAACAAGATCAGCTTTTATTATTTCCTATTCAATAAAAGAAGAAATGTCTTATTCTTCAGAGAACATCAACGGGTCCCCTGTAGAGGTGCTCGAACTTGGATCCAGCCATCTTCTCTCTGTACATCTTCTCGAACATCTCGTACTGTTCTACGGTAAACGCGCTCTTCCAGGTGCCAGCTTTGCCTGGAGAATAAAGGGAACACGTGTTTTGCTGTAGATAGCTCTCCCTGTAATCTATCCTACCTCAGCAATTGTTTGAGTCACCTTAGCGGTGTCTAGTAAACTTAAACAAGGCACTGTCCTCTCCTATTGTTGTCCAGACGGCAAGTTCTTAGGAGATATTATACATTGGTAATTTTCCCCTGATTTGTTTTCTAAAGTTTTGGAAAAATAGGAACACTGTCGTCCAAACTAACGTCCAATATGTATGATGGACATTCCGGTTTTTTTTCATGCCAAATCTTACCTCCTTATATCATCTAGAAATTGCCAACGTGGCAAAATTAGGTACCTTGATATCAAATTCATTTTGACAGGAGTTGCAATGCAAAAATACTTTTCAGTATTCTACACATGCATCATAGTCTATCGTGAGACATCATTATGTATTCAGAGATGTCAAATATTGATACGTCACTTCATTTTAATGCTTTACATGATTATTGGTAGATAATTTCAGTATGTATAGTTACTGTCTCAGACATAGTTTATCAACTTCTTACCTATTTTATAGTGTATAGCACACTTGTTCATCTCGTACGGATTTTTATCGTTTCGCATTCGATCTATTTGACATTTCTCCACTATTTCATGCAATAGTGTATCGTTGACGTCGTAATCTAGAAAATCTTTCAATTTCCTCATTTCGCCAACAGGATCCTGGAACAGAATAGACGTACATAGATCTTTAATCCAAGAATGAGACAACTGGGCAAGGCATGGTAAAAAGGGCACTTTGTCCAAAGATATAATGAAATATAGCAATGTGACCAGAGAGTACATAAAAGGTGTCAAATAACTATACTTAGGCCTCCATACATTCACAACTTAACATACTGTTTTTATACATATCTTTCATAAAAACATATATGAAAAAATATTCTTATTCCTTTTTTAACTGGTGCGTGTTAAAATATTTTGCAATGAAGGGTAGATTTTAAAATATTTATCATCCAAAACTGTGTTTCACAGGAGATATCGCTTGTGGAAGATCAAGCGATATCTCCTAAGAGATATCGTTTATCTCGTTTTGACAGTAGATTTTGAACACTCCCCTATTACAGTCAAGTTCATGACATCACAATTGTGTTTCATCATCAAGTAATGACATCACAATGGTATGATGTCATAAACATGACGACGTCACAATGCTATGACATCACACTGAGAGTCTTAGAGTAGTGCGATGTTCAGAAATATACATTTTAAGTGAATAGAAATGATTTTGGATGATAAATGGAATCTAACCCTCGTGTCTTCTGATATCAAATATATCAACACTCGTTGTTAAAAGTAAAAATATTATCGGCAAGCCTTGTAAATTTGTAAATTTATCAACTCGTGTTGATGTATTTGATATCAGAAGGCACTTGGGTTAAATTCTCTATATGTATCAACTTTTTATTTGAAGATATTTGATAAAATAACACAAAATAGTCTAGTTCATAACACAAACCTCGAGCACCTTCTCATACTGCAGATAGTGAACTTTCAGATTGGGATGTGACTCGATCTCTCTCTCCCAAGATCGAATTTGGTCGAACCAGCTTCCCCAGTCCACTGAAATATAGTAGAAAATGTTAAATAACTTTAGTATTAGGTCCAATCGAAATATAATAGTTCTTTATTTTACTTAATCAGAAGAATTATATACACTGAACAACAAAAGAAACGTCGCACATATACTAGATTGAAAATGGTTGATTCACAGATGGCCATTATGTTGATTAGAGTTGAACATTTAAACAGACTTTCTTTTGTAATGAAAAAGCGTCATTTCCTTAAACATTTTCACGTGTCACGTGTGTCAATGTGTCACGTGATGCTGGCATACCCTTATATGGGGAGATGAACTCAATACCTTGTATGGCCACCATTTGCGTTGATTACCGCCATACATCTTCGGTACATTGAATGCACCAAACGATTGATGAAGGCCATGGGGATTGCAGCCCATACACTGTGAAATCTTGCAGTAAGTTGTGCAGCAGTTATCGGTCTTGGTCGAATGTCATTCAATCTTCTTTGGATTTCGTCCCACAGGTTTTCGATTGGATTCAAATCCAGACTTAGAGCAGGCCAGGGCAATGTGCGGATGTTGTGCTGCCGGAGTAAGTTAGTGGTTACTCTGGCCGTGTGGGGGCGCGCGTTGTCGTGCTGGAACACATGATTTGGGTGTCGGACAAAATGCGGCAAAATGTGAGGCCTCAAAACTTGGTCAATGTAGCGGACAGCAGTTACCCCATTTCCGCGGCCAGGACCAATGTTCTGGAAGACCAAGGGTCCAAGTTTATGGTTTAGTGCTATACCACCCCAAACCATGATGCTCTGTCCTCATGCTCATGCTTTTCAAAAAGATGCGTTCATGAGCATCACCATCGTCAACAGAAGGTGAAAAGTGTAAACCAATGGTTAAATCTTGTGTTAACAAAAAGAGTTGTTTTGGATGTCTATGACATCTTCTTAATGTCCAATTATCTTGAAATAATTTAAAAAGAACAATCGTAATAATGTGTGTTAAAATATACACTTATTAAAAGTACGACGTTTCTTTTGTTGTTCAGTATAGTATTATCTGCACACTTTGCTAAATGTACTCTTTATGTCTTCTCATATTGCATCAACTTCAGTCACACAATAAAGCTACTTTAGATCTCCTTCACCATTTACTTAGTAGAAAAACAGAAACAAGTTCCCAACATGACGGTTCTCTGAGTGTTACATCAAGAATAGTTTCAAACCAAAGGCAAATACTTTTACCAAAATATCAGGAAAAAGAATTTTCTGATGGTACAGTCACATTTTAATGGATTATTTTCGAGGTCTTAAACATAACAATATATGTACCGTTTCTATACGCGATGTTAATCGTCCTAAAGTTTCCACCGTAAGTCTTCACCTTTAGTCACTTATACAGAAACTTTTTCTGTTACTTTTCTAGAGAACGATTTCAAACCAATTCTTCACATACATTTGGATATTTCTTAACATTAGTCGAGCAACTTTTGTATGTCAACAAAAATCTGTTTGACGAATCTCACATTTGCCTTCAAGACATAATGGCAGCCAGTTCGTGAAGGAACCCTTGTAGCCATCTGCAATGTAAGTCTTGAACCAGGACGTTATAGCATCGCGGGGGTTTCTTAGCAAGTAGATCACCTTGATAGGTTTTACCCTGATGTCCTTGGGAAGTAACCGGAAGTGAAGATGAGTGTTGAGTATGCGCGGTGAGGGCAACCGATCCAGATTGGAAATGGACTCGTATTCAAACATGAGTTCTTCCTTGAATTTTTTAATAGTCTCTGCCTTCTTCTTAGCCATCATACTTGCCATCTCCCAGGACCAATGAGTGCCTGCAAATGAAAGTCATTGATCGGTGGCTCAATATTTCATATATTTTGGTTTAGGATTCAAAAGCTTGATACCATACAATCTAATGGATTATATCCGTATTTTGCTCGAATCATCGTCGATTAATAATCTTCTTTTGATAAGTATTCTTTCATAGCACTGATTTTTATTAAATTGAGAATACATCTGCTCACTGCGTGTAATTGAAAACCTGAAGAGTAACTTGTCTTTTCCTACTACAAAAATGTTTCTTTCCTTTGCATATGCATAAATTCACATTCTGTATCCTTTAACCAGGACGAGTCACATATAAATTCCAGCTAACAGATACACAAATATTGCTCTTTGATAAGCAGATAGCATTCTGTTTTCGCTTGAGGAAATCATTGCAAGTTTTGACAGGAGCGCTGAAGAGTTATCGACGACAAGTTAAGAAGATGGCAGATTTGTGTATGAAATATTGCATAGAGATTTTGGTTTGAAATACAGTTTTAAAAAAGATGGCCGAAGAGTAATTGAGAGTTCCGGATGGCGGGGTCTCTAAAAAAGACTGTAAAATGCAAGAAAGCTCAAATGGGAATTTCTAAATCCCTGAGATTATATTCTCTACAATGATATATATGAGAATGGTTGCACATCGATTTATCTCCTGAAAAACCTACAATGTTCAATTTAAGTTAATTTACATCCTTAATAGACAGCCATTTTCAACTGACCATATTTACCCCAATTTTGTGCACAGCTGACCATAGATTTTTTATATTTCTAATCCGATTTCGGCCGTCTTAAGGTTTCGATTAGACTTCAATTTTAAAGGATAATAAGTATTTCATTTAATCGATTGAACGCTAAAGTAAGTGCCCATATGATCTCGTCATTTGCCTTAAAATAGCCCACAATTTCAACCGAAAAAGCGTGCTATAGTGCCTTTAAGATACGTTATATATGTTTGTGATCAACTGTGTATTTACCTGATCTTACCCAGCCAGCTATCAAAACGTCATCATTTCTCAACTTGAGATTTGCCACTTGTTCTACTCGGTTTCCAGGAAAGTTACGACTGACATATATTTCCCCATCCTTCTTACTTGGTATAGCCTCTCCAGCCTCGTCCGTAATGTACACTATGTCAGACATTTTCCTGAAATAATTGTAACAGCATCTGATATTGTGTATATTTCATTGTAGTTTTTATTTAAATGCGATTGAATACAATATTCAGTCATGCATACCTTTAACATAGTACTTCACACTTAGCTTACGAAACAATCACACTACAACTTTTTGTATGATCATTTTGCACTCATTTAATCCCCAATGCACTATCAAACAATACCCTGCCCCAAGTGCGACCCTTCTCTTCTCCTTTGTTTCTTGCTTCTTACCTTCTCTCTTCTAGATATTAGTAGTATAAGTAGGAGCACCGGAACCTGCTTTTGATTAAGCAGATTAAGCAAGAAGAAATTTGCCTAAATTTGCATATTTAGGCACGACGTCACAGGTCAGAAAGGTCAAGTCATCATCAGAGAATCGTGTGCATTGATGCTTCTTGTCTTATCATTACCTCATTAGCAGAAAACAAAGACAAAGAAACAAAGAAAACAAGACCACCACTTCTCTTCGCCAGCGAATTCAGTCGTCAACCATGAAATTGGAATCACCAGACCTTAACATGTTGTTTTAAGACTGTAAGCAGAATGGGATGTAGGCAGAACGGGACCCACCCCTTCTCTTCGGCAGCGAATCCAGTCATCAAACCAGTTTATATTTATCGCGCTCTATAAGTCACGTGACCCGTACTCAACGCAACGGGTCAGGAAATCTTTTATGAAGCGAGATAAAGGGTTAGGTTTTGACACACTAAAGCCTGTGGTTTAGCAAACTCATCTAACTCCTTCCAGAGAACCTTCTTTGGAGTTATATTATGTAGTTCAGTATTTAATATTTTAAAGATACGTAGATATTAACCTTATGTATGTAAGTCTTGGCTAGAGAGTGACTTCGCGGTGAAACACAAAGTGTTTTTTAAGTCTCGTTCACTTTTAGAATACCTTATATGAAGATGTATAAGATTCATCTACATTGCATGTTACCTGGAGAAATAACCATGGGTTAGTTTATCAACAGGTTCAATATTGTACAGCTTATAACATGTCCTAACACGTCTATTGAACTGCATCACATGATCCGTGGCGCATTATTTGAATTCACCTATCCTATTCTCTTCTCACTCGAAGTAGAGGACAAACCTTGATCTCGTAAGATTCAGCTACTTACACATATTATCTAGGATATATCCTGGGTTTAATAAATAAATGTTTCCAAAAGAAGCAGTCGTGTGTAGGTAATTGGAGAGTTATTTGAATGTTACCTAGAGAAATAACCATGGGTTGTACAGCTTATAACATGCCCTAACACATTTGTCAAGTGACCGTGACGTATCACCCGACTTTAAGGCGCGGTATATGAAATCTCGTTTAAAGGCTTAGGGTTTGACCTACTGAAGGACAAAGCCGCCGCCGCTAGTGACTTCAGTTTCATCAATACTGCATCTGCACCCACAATCACAAGAACACGATTCCAATTTCGTATAGCATCCTGTTGTCTTTTGGTCGAACCAAGCGGATCCGGTAAATCGACCTTCATGTTCAATGTATTAATCCACCCCCAACCAGACAGAATTATCTGGTGCTACGCTGTGTGGCAGCCTCTGGACGACCATATTCTTCAAGTCTTACCCCACGTGCAGTTAGTGAAAGGCCTACCTTACAATCTCGAGGATGAAGATTTCTTTGATGACCACAAACAGAACGTATTGGTCCTGGACGACTTCCTAGCTGAAGCCAAGAATGATAAACGGATCTCTCGTCTGTTTACCCAAACCTCTCACCATAGGAATGTTCTGATCTTTTTACTCTTGTAAAACCTGGCAAGAAGCAAAAAGGCAAGGAATCACGTGACATTGCTATCAGCTCTCATTATGTGACCCTGTTCAACTCCCCCGTGGACAGACAACAGATTAAGGTGTTTGCCAGAAGAATATTTCCCGAGGATGTATCTAAATTCATGAGTCTTTATGAAACAGATGTAGAAACACCTTATGGAAACTTAACCATAGATCTTAAACCTGGCACCAGCGAAAAGAACAGACTTCACGTTGATATTTTGACATCCAATCTAAAAACAATCAAACTGGCTTACATAACCAACAACGTGAGATAAAAAGACCTTCGTGACCTTCGTGTTGAACACACGTCTCCTTCCCTTGAAACAGCTTCCATTTCCAGCGAAAAGTCAGGACCATTCACCATGGCCACGGCATGCACAGAATGCGGGATCTTACTCGACTTAACCCCGCTCCAAAAGCATATCAGAACGTGGTGTCCAGCAAATCATCACAGGGACTGAAATCAAAACAAGAGGAAACGTGTCATCTACGACAGTGACAGTGAAGATGACGAGCTTCAGCATCCTATTCAGAAAGGTGGTGGTGGTCGTCCCACTAACCAACCTCCCCGTGATACGGAAGCCAAGGAGTGGCAGAACGTGGGCTTGCAACGTATCTGGAAGCGGGTGTATACCCTCTATCAAGACGTGATGAAACTCAGGAGAAAAAATACCAGCGACAAGGCAGGACGACAGAATGGATTGACAGAAAAATGAAACAGCTTTGGGAAATTAAACTAGCCGAAAGTCTCAACAGTATCCTAGAATTTACTCGATACTTTAAAGAGCCACTCCATGAGTTGTTGGAGTCATTAATGCCGAATTTAACCAATGGTGTCATTTGATCGCCAAGTATCGACTATTACCAAAAAGACACATTTTAAATCTTATTGTTTTTTTACATTGACAATACGAAGTTTGAACGTCGCCATTATGATCGAAAACCGGACAGTGGCGCGCGTCAAATAGTCAAACGTAATTTTGGAGACTTATCTAAACAGCCAGGAGGGCAGTTAGGAGTTTGATAGCGTTTGCTAGGTTATGTAACTAGTATCCGTGTATATTGGACGTGATATCTACACCTCTGTGCATTTATCAGGCTGTTTTTAGATTTTCATGGAAAACCTGTATTTGTCATAAATATGTCTTTTGGACATGAAAAGTTAAGATGTTTTGATGTTATATCACCACATATGACATTTAGGTTCGTATCAAAGGTAAAAAATATGTAATGAAAATCACGGAGAGGCTCTTTAAAGAGGCTCCCCTGTTTCTACCCCTCCTCGACAGACTTGGGGACATGGATCCTTCCACGGATCAGAACCTCGACAGTAAAATCAGCCGCTACACGAAACCAAAACTGAAAGACATTCTGACTCGGTTGGATATGCCTGAAATGGAAAGCGATTCTGAATCGGATATGGCTACGGAAAACGGTGGTGGGGCAAGTGCAGATGACGAGCAGAGCTAACAGGAATAAATATATATCAAGACATTTTCACTATCAGTCGATTCATAATGCTCGGCCTGACAGGATGACCATATCCAGGTCTAGCCAGGTTCATATCTTGAAAACACATAACCATAACAAAAAGAAGGACAGGAAACGCCAAATTTCCCGTTATGTCATAGGAATCGTGAAACTAGGACCATCTGGATGACGTAAATTGAGAAAAAAAACATGGATAAAACCTAAGAACATTCATCGCATAAGCCAGTGACTTTGAATCTTATTCTGTGACGGACAAGGTTTTATTTAGCGATTGCAACTATAATTGTAATTCCGATACTGTATGCGGATGTTTGTGTGTAGAATTACAAATGCTGTTTATCACAAATGTGTCTCAATTTTGCATTGTATTAAATAAATAAGAGTATGTCGTCTGTTTATTCTTTGTTTTGTGTGAACAATATTGTCTGATGGAAAAGAGAGTTTGAAACAACTACCTATATATCCCTTCATACTATAATGAACGATTCCAAAAAGGAGCAAGACATGTATAAAAACACAACACTATTTGATAACCTCGGAGGAAAAAGACATACAATACAATACTACGATGTCTGTTGTCATGGCAACACTTGTCATATGTTGCTTTATTACTATTTCCTCTCGCCACACTTACCGACCTGACTTGGGGACTCGCTTCTGAGCCTGCGAGAGGCACACTTCCAAATAATTACAAAGGAAGGATTTTCATTATTTTATTGTAAAAACAGTTAAAGCAGTTTACATAAATATACAATTCCTAATCTTCCCTACCTAACTATCAAACGTATCACCATACTTACTCTACTCCCTTGATACATTACCCATCCTGTCCGACGTTTGCACCACTTGTCCAACTTCCTACTCTTCCTGGGTCAGCTCTGCTCTTCCGAAAAGTTGCTCTAACTGCCGCCGTGCATCCCCTTTTTAACCCTTGTTCTCATTAATCATCTTATGGGTGTGTTTTCTCTTGACCAATCATTTCTTTACTATACCCTATGACATACGTCAGTCAAAAGTGTACTCTGACCTTCGACCTCGATAACTTCGAACCTTAACCTTTTTGTGACGTCACTACCTACTTTCTCTAATTGAATAATACACTTTAGCCAATGCTTAGTAATTCATAACGTCACGATAATGCATTTTATCTCTCATTTATTCTTCTTACCAAGCTGTCTTTGACATCAGAATGACTACATGTTTGTCTTGGTCGTAAATTCCAACTGACCAAATGTCACATATGTCAGAATACTTGGCCTAAACTCATTTCTCCTCCTTGTTTCTCCTGATTAATAACTAAAGAACACGCACCTTTTTAATCCCTGCTCTATTATGCCTTTTGTCTACACATTTGTTGTTTCAAATAATATTCAACTATTCCAACCTTATTTTAAATATACTGAATATTTCTTAAAAACCCATATTCTAACTTACTTTCAATCTCACTACATAACACACTTCAGTCGTGTCTTAATTCTTTTCAATCATAATTCATAGACATTAAATTGTATTAATTTTCCAATGTAAAATTCGTTGCCGAAACTTTTAATACATATCAACAGATACTCTCTAATTCAATGTAGTAAATGTGGTTACTCAGGCGTAACACTGTCAACAAACAGAAACTGGCTTTGATAGATTTTCTCTTGAACGCTAGTCAAATGGTACATCTTGTATCCCTTATAACCAAGCTTCAAGTATACAGAACAACACTTGTTAAACACACCAGCTTCTTATGAATGGAATACCTGCTGTCTTGCATGAGAACAGTGGGGTGTTTAAACAAGACCGGCTGGTCAGTGACAGACGCTCCCGAATATGTTAGAAGCGTTGACATTGAATGCGAGTCTATAGATAATCTCTTTACAATCATTACATACAGTTTGGATCTTTTTATTAACGATTGAACATGTTTTGTATATAATATATGTATCTAGAAAACCGTATGATGCTTGTCAAAATATGCTACTATCTAAAATCTGGGGACATTTCTGTTTATATATCATCTTTATCATTTTAAGACCAATACATGATTTCTAAATGTGAACATATTTTATTCATCTATAGTAAAGTAAATGGTATAGTCATATACAGTGACCAGCCTCTTTGTTCTATCAAATGAAATCCCTAAACTGCAGTAAACTTAACCTTTTATAACTTGTTTTCTAAATTTCATATTTTGGTTTCAATATTTCATTGAGTGCAAACGATGTTAGAAGATATCAACAGGTACAGTCGAACTAAAATGAAATAGATCATCTTCCGTAAAATAGTGCAGGAAGACCTACTTGTGGAAGATATAAGTCGTGTTATTCAGAGTTGAAGGTATGAATTGACAGAGCTCGTCCCATTGTCCTCATGAGGTCAAGTCATAAAAAGCAAATAACAGACGCGCTTCGGTGGTGTTCTATACGTGTGGGTCCCATTCTGCCTACAGTCTTAAAACAACGTGTTAAGGTCTGTTGATTCCAATTTCATGGTTGACGACTGAATTCGCTGGCGAAGAGAAGGGGTGGTCTTGTTCAGTCTTTGTTTTCTGCTAATGAGGTAATGATAAGACAAGAAGCATCAGTGCACACGACTCTCTGATGATGACTTGACCTTTCTGACCTGTGACGTCGTGCCTAAATATGCAAATTTAGGCAAATTTCTTCTTGCTTAATCTGCTTAATCAAAAGCAGGTTCTGGTGCTTCTACTTATACTACTGATATTAATTAGGTTAATGCATAGTTTTAGTGTCTCTCTTTTTATTTCTATCAGGCGGTGCATAGACGTAGGGCGTTATCGGTGAAATAAAGATATTGGATAAACTCGTTGTCCGAATGTAATGAACATGCAAATTACTTTAAAAAACGAACTGAAAACCAATAAATTCCATGCAAATCTTCCAAAATGGGCGTAACGGCAACTATACCCTTTAAGGGCGGCCTTGGACGTGATAGAGAAAAATTCTTATGGATAGTCAACTTGTTTACTGCACGAAATGCGATGTTTCGGTGTAAATACTAACACCGTTGTAAATGGTGATACAATTGATGCCATGAAGGCAAATACATACATACATACATGGGATGGTGTTTTTACAATTTACTGATATGATGTCTTTGGACGTACTAGAAAAGGAAGAGTTATCCAGAACTTTGAACATATCTAATTTTTTTTATTTATGATCAAATTGATCTGACTCATGCGCAACGTCCACAGTCAGTTGCCTTTTCGGGACAAAACACATGGATTGTTCTGAAGGATTTGCAAGCGTGTTCCTTGTTTTATACAACAGTTTCTATATTTCGCAATAAGGCCTTTCATCATTACAGTCTATACGTTGTGAATACACTTAAGAAATTCTCACTCATTTTCACGCTGTTCGGACGTGACTCCTTCTTCCCGCCGCTAATCAAATGTGTTAATTGAGTACTTTGATAATAGAATGGTCTTTAAAATGTCCTATCATCAAAACACGTACAGCGACAACTAGCGCCTCATTCAGTCGTTATTTTGGAAACTTTGTAGATAAAAGTGAAACTTTGGCTTTGAAGTGTTAAACATGTAAACATAACTACTACACTTGAAGTACGGAAATAGAATTGGGCTTCTGGACAATAGATAAGATATAATTTGGTTATAAACTAAAACATATAAATGTCCTATTCTTTGCATGTTGATGAATATTCATGTAAAGTAAGTTGATAAGAACTTAGATGTATACAAATAAGACTTAAGCACATAACAAATTCCAGATTGAACGAAAGATTCCCCTTTAAAAGGTACGGGTTAGTGTAATGACAATGCTCTTACCAGGTACAGACGAGAAAACCAACGCGAACCTGTATCAGTTGGTAGCGTGTCCTCAGTTGCACAATCACAATTGAATTAAGTTAACACAAGACACCAGCTGAGAGTAAGTATTAGATATACCCACACTTCCCGAGGTGTATCGCTCAATACACCTCCTGTTTGAACCGTTGTTCTCCGAGGCGGAGTGTAGCGAAACCGAGGAACCGCGATTCAAACAGGAGGTGTATTGAGAGGGGGGGTTCTCACTGTGCAGGCACCTTTTGTTTAGAGGTTCAGAGCCACTGAGGCATGTCAGATGGTTAAACAATAGGCATGTACGGGGGTCGTATCAAGAAATAAAGCTAGCATTTACACAGCATATACATTCTATTTCAAAATAAATAAAAGTATTTTATCAACATAACAGTTTATTACATGTTTCACATTATATGTATATATATACATTATATGTCATAGCATTTACATAGCATAAACATTCTATTTCAAAATAAATAAATATAGACTATATACAATATATATCTTCTTCTACATGTTTCACAGTGACCTTTATACATTATATGTCATAGCACAGTGAGAACAAATCATTGAGAGATGCACCGAGGGAAGTGTGAGTATATCTGACTTATACCCCACTCTAGTCGAGTTATATTTGACGAAACAATGCTTTTCATCCTTCTCTATGTATATAGGTCTTGACCTAACTAGATCAATAGAATATAAACAATACCCTTCTAATTTCGGTTTAAAAACCATAAACTAACTTCATTTTATTAAAAATTGGTACATACTAGTACCTATACATAGGCTTATATAGGGAAAAATAACAACATATACATAACACAAAAGAAAGTACCTCTGGTTGTATCAATCCTCAGTAGCTCAGTCGGCAGAGTCGCTGCTCCGCAAGTTCGATTCCCTATATCGTTGTTTGTAATTCTCAAAAATTTATAGTTCGAAATTTTACAAGTCCCTTTGTTTGCCAAGGTTTAAGATCTCTTCACCTGACTATGTTTAGATGTACACACGACAGTATGTGTATTAGAAAAGTAGAGGTGTATCGGTCAAATATCTACAGTTAGAACAAAGGAAACTATAGCAACGAGACCGGAAGTGAGGTATAATTTTACATTGTACCTTACCAATTGTAGTATGTTGAGATTACAATCGAAGAAGGTACATGCGATCCAAATTTAATTGGTAGAAATTAGAAATCTAAGCACGGGTCTCAAGACGCCACTGCCTCTTATTTACGATTTGAATGTACAGAATGTGAGGTCGGTAACTAATAAGGAAAGGTTTACATGGAGTCGCGATGCTTATGTAAAAAATCTCATAATAATTTTCATCTTGCTAACTTTAAGACTATATAAAAGACATATGTTTAAACATTACGTTATTTTGTCAGATAAATTAATGGGCTTGTGATTAAAAATAAAAAACAATTTGTTCAAAGAAGTACACTTTAGGGTGTTGATATCAAGAAATTCAGAAGATCACAAATAAGGTTTCGATGTTCGTCTCCTGATTGGTTAAAGAGCCACTCCTTGAGTTGTTGGAGTCATATATGCAAAACTTAATCAATGGTGTCATTTGATCGCGAAGTATCGACTGTTACCAAAAAAGACACATAATAAAGCTTATTGGGTTTTTTACAGTGACAATATGGAGGTAGAACGTCGCCATTATGATCGAAAACCGGACAGTGGCGCGCGTCAAAGAGTCAAACGTAATTTTTGAAACTTATCTTAAACAGTCAGGAGGGCAGTTAGGAGTTGATAGTGTTTGTTAGGTTATATAACTAGTATCCATGTATGTTGGACATGATATCTACACTTCTGTGCATTTATATGGCTGTTTTTAGATTTTCATGGAAAACAGTATTTGTCATATATATGTCTTTTGGACATGAAAAGTTCAGATGTTTTGATTTTATATCACCACATATGACATTTAGCTTCGTCTCAAAACTAAATAATATGTTATGCAAATCACGGAGTGGCTCTTTAAGAAGTTCCTTGAAGTGGTCCATCCAGTCAGATGATAGATTAGTGTTGACTTAGAAATCACTTTTTCTCTTGTACATTTTAATATTTTGCCACAATTGTTATATTGATGCTTCTCTTGTATCCATTTTAATCCGGTAACAACGTCGGGGTCGGCATACAACGTGATAGTCTTACATTGTTACGCTCTCAAGGCCCGTGACCGATCGAACAACTCATGGACAGTAATCATATATATGTTAGACCCCTGAACAGCTGTGGAGTAATGAACAAGCGTCGATTCAGGTTTTAAATGAAATTGAAACAGTTCACATGACTTCCACGATTTTGATATCTTTTGACAATGTGTTTGAGACCAAGGAAGCCCACGAGTTAATCATATCTGTTACTGAACAGACACATTCAACATTTCAACAATCATTATTTCCTAATTGTGATTAATCGAATCAAATTATTTTTTACTACTGATTTGCTGAAAGTATTTCATTACATCAATTGAAAGCTAAAGTGAGTGCATACGTCCTCAAATATCCTATATAAGCCACTTTGAGCGTAAAATGCGTGCACTAGTGCCATTAAATGTTGACACCAGCTCAGAGTTAACATGCTTTATATCTCATCAATCTAACTATATACAGTCCATGCGTCGTAAGTTCGGTTTCAGATTGCCACCGATTAGGTGAAATTGTAACTATTATGGGACAAATTTTTTTTCGTAATCTTCAATATTATCTTGATATGATCCAATGTTGACTAAATTCGAGCACATTTTATTTACTCTTTCATCCTTTTCACATCTCAAAGAAAATAGGACACGTGATCAGGGGTCGTTGAAAAAGACAACACTAAAGTCAACCTTGGTGCCATCTGTTGACATTGAATTAAGGCTATCTTAGTGTTTTGGCATTGGGACCCAGTGTTTATAATTCAAATGTTTTTTTTTTAAAACCCAGTTGTTTCTTTTCCTTAGAGAACATCGACCGGTCCCCTGTAGAGGTGCTCGAACTTGGACCCAGCCATCTTCTCTCTGTACATCTTCTCGAACATCTCGTACTGTTCTACAGTAAACTCGCTCTTCCAGCTGCCAGCCTTGCCTGGAGAATAAAGGGAACACGTGAAAGATTAAATACACTCATTCATACGGGTACGTTAACGAAGTACCTTAGGATCGTGATATTCATGATTAAATTGTCAATATGTCAACATAAGCAGTAACATAGTTGTACGTTTTAAACATTAGTTTTATAGTGATAGAGGTTTCTAGAGACACCATTTAACATCTTCTCAAAATATTTCCTATATGGTAGAACTTTGACAAATATTACGAATGTTGAGCTTGATAATATTTTATATATTCAATTTCTCAAGTTTAACAAAACAATGTTTAACAATCACATTGTGGAACTAATAAACTTCCTAGTGCATTTAGAGGTAAAATAGGATATTCTACTATCAAACCATCAACATCATCTATGAATAGATTTATCAGAACATGCATTTTGCAAATCTGATAATACAACACACTAGCAAACGTTAAGCTAAAGATTAAAAAGTTTACTTGAGAAGAGGTCAAACTATGTCTCTTGAGCGGGAAAACAACTTTGAATTTCTAAAGGGTTTTCTTATTTTACTCGGATACCTGCAGCTGTCTTACGGAAGGCTGATTATGGCAGAAAGATTTTACACTGCATTACTTTACACGGGCGAATTATAACATAAGATGATTCTATTAAAGAGCTTCAACGGTAGCAGGTGTTCCCTACAAAAATGAACCCGTTCTTACAGAAATATGTTCATGTACATGTATATATGAATTACATATACAAAGATTCACATATCTACATAATCCACCACCTTTTTGGTAATGCAGTTGTACATCCTGAGCCAGCTCGTATTTCTTCTTGTCTTCCCTCATCTTGTCAATGTGGCATTTCTCCACTATCTCACGTAACAATCTTTCATCTACGTCGTATTCCAGAAGGTCACGAACCTTTCTCATTTCTCCCAAAGGATCCTGTAATGTTTTAAGAGTCCTAAATCATGGTAATATCTATCAGGACATCATTAATTGAAAAAAATGTAAAGGAAAACACGTGTTTCCAGAAAGCATATGGTCTTTCCACCATGGTCAAGCGTAACCATATGTTTTCTGTTGCTTTCCTAAACTCATCTCTATACTGGAAAAACATAGTTAAGGATTTTTTAAATTTTTGATACTATGATTAGTCATCTTATTATTCTTTGACACACTTAACAAATATCAATATCAATATCAATATCAAATCAATATACCTGACTTTTCTCTCTAAAGAATGCATGAATGGAAGGTCCTCTAAATTTCTTATAGTTTACCAAAAATAAACGTTGTTGTGTATGATTGACACCATTCACTCCACTCACCATGGCATTATACAGCTTGGAAAAGACAAGATCAATAAAATTTTAAGATAGCATCATTTACAGTTGTAACCGGTACATAACACCCACCGTGAGCACTTTCTCGTACTGCAGATAGTAAACTTTCAGGTTGGGATGTGACTCGATGGCTTTCTCCCAAGACCGAACATGGTCAAACCAGGTACCGAAGTCCACTGAAATATATATCTAAAATCTTTATATGTAAATCATTCTTTTAACATACGGGCTAAAGAAACGATACCAAACATTATGATTGAAAGATTTGTTAAGACAATATTAATGCATCACGGAAATTGTTGTGTTTTTGGCGAGGCGTTCCCGGAAAATTGCATAAAAGCAAGACATTGTTGCGAGTGCATCATTTGGATATAAAATATGTGGCGAATCACTCAACGACACACCACTACTTCAACTGCATCGTTTCTACCACGCTTGGTTCAGCAGTATACCATAACCAAGCTGATGAAACGCTAGGCGATGGAGGAAGACGAGGAGGGAAAGACCCCGCAACAGCCAACGAGGACCGCCACTTACGAATTCTTCACGTTGGGAACCGGTTCCTAATCCAAAAGATTCCTAATGATGGAATAGGCGACGCATGGCTTTGGACATGCTATCAGTCGATGAACAAAGGCCAGACAGCATGGTATCCGTGCTTAAAGATCCTACCTGTTGCGTCAACATCCATATCAACGTCTCCAGTTGGCACGTAACGTTTGGGAATGGCAGGCCCAGAACTGGCGACGGGTCACTTCTTCAGATGAGAGTTGGTTTCAAGTATACAGGAATGATGGAAGAGCGCGGATGTATCGGTGTTGTGGTGAATGATAGCAACCTTTTTGTATTCAGACTGTGGACAGCGTCATAGTTTGGGGGAGGAATTAGTCGACAAGGCAAGGCTGATCTTGTTGTGGTGGATGGGAATCTCAACGCAGTGAGATACATCAATCAGATACTATGCCCAGTTCTCCTACCGACCCTACAGCAGCACATCAACAGACGGCTCTCTAAGCAAGATAACGCCCATCAACATACAGCCCGTAATGTTAGGGAATTTTTGCAAAGAAACAAATTCAACGTCCTGCCAGGTCACCTGACCTATCACTTATTGTCCATTTATGGGACCATTCGGGTCGTCAAGTCCGGTCAACATCTGTGGTTCCATGAAACCTGCTCGAACTTAACCAAGCCCTGAGAGAGGAATGTTCCCTAGTGAATACCAGACTGTTGCATCTAACGTCTATATTTTCAGAACGACGTCGAGTTCGGGCATGCATCGAGGCTCGAAGCGGCCATACAAGATGCTAATAAATGAGTTGATGTGACTGTTTTTGCGAGATAAAGCGGCCATTTGTTTTCAGAAATGAAGAATGTATCGTTTAGTTTTTTGTCAATTCTGGACTAATGATGTGTGGTATCGTCTCTTTTGCCCGTTACTCTATAAAGGCCCCAAATATGTCAAATGCCTTAATCACAGGTCAAATTAATACTAATTATATAAAACTAATCAAACTCTATGGGAACGTTTAACAAAATTACATGCGGCTTTCGACTAAAAGTCAGAACTAACCAATGTGGTTACCATACGAAATCAATAAGCATCATCGATAAGCGATGAAAAGTTCCAAATTTGACCCACCCAGAAAATCATGAAGTGGAACTTGCATAGTTGAATGTTTGTAGTCGACAGGTCGTTAAATGTCACTACAGCGGATACAGTATTGATGTATTTACATATAAACTGATGATAAAATTTGAAGCAAAACCTGTATTTTTAAGCAAAGTAAAATGCCAACCTGCTCAATAAAACTCCGAAAACATAATATTTAGATAAGCGTACACACTTTCTCTGCATGCACAGGAAAAGCATGCCATTCATCTGCACGTGTTATATTGACCCAATTAGCCAAACACAAAGGCCATATAATGTTGCTAGTCAGAGAATATCCTTTGGATTAAATGTTAAATTAAATAATGTCAAATCAGGGCTGATTCCATTTTACCAACTGTATATAAATTTATTAACTCTCCCCTTTACAATTGGTGAACCAATTTCCTGGATCCTTAACTGTGTAGTCTTCGTATTATAACGAAATAGCAATATAAGCAGACAGTTAATTGGAATAAATAAATAGGCATTGTTGTTCATGGCAAATCATTATGGGTATGAGACTAATTTATCAACAAGTCCAACCTTTCCCTTCAAGCTGTAGTGGCAACCAGTTAGAGAATTTCCCCTTATACAACAGCGGAGGATGATTGATATGGGCTTTGTGCCATGAAATGTACGCGTCTCTAGGGTTCCTCAGCAAGTAGATCACTTTGATAGGCATTGTCTTCATGTCTTCCGGAAGTAACCGGAAGTGCAGATGGGTGTTGAATATGCGCGGCGAAGGCATCTGATCAAGACCACTTATTGGTTCAAATTCAAACATGAGACGTTCCTTAAATGTTGATATGGTTTCTGCCTTTTTGTTGGCCATCATACTTATCATCTCCCAGGACCAGTGAGTCCCTGCAAAGGAATGAAGATGATGCTTGCAATGAATCTCCTTCCAAATACCAGATCTTTACAGGAAATGATTCCGTTTTTAAAAGGGGTCGTATGAATTGTAGAACCCATTTAATGACAAGAAAATAAAAGTTAAGGGTGACATTGAAATAAATTAGTCTCTAGGTAGTGTTTTGCAAAGAGCCGGATGCGAGTTGCATAAAACCTACATAAAAAGGGACTTATAAATCCCCATTTCACCTTTAACGGAATGTTATAACAAATTTAGCGAATCTATATAAATTTTTATATATTACTCATCAAAAATACTACCACATTGTAGTAAAACCTTAATGATGAGTACAAAGAAGCTGGGTCAGCAGTCAAAGAAACGGTTCAATTAGTAGAAGTCATGTAAAAGTTACCACATAAAGGTCAAAGGTCTGGGTCACTGTTGTTTTGAAAACATGCGTCAACGCGTCAGTGCCGCCTGCCTAGCCTTCGCACAGTATATAACTGCCACTGTTACATAATTTAGATTTCGCCAAAACGCGTCTGCAGGACATACAATGCAAACAGCTGCAATGAGTGAATTTTAACATTTTAAATAAATGATAACTAATGTCACGTATCGCTTGAAGTTTTGGTTGTAGAGTTCATGATTAGTCGTCGACGGTAAACAATATACCCCAAATCTAAGGTCAATAACATCATGATTTGGTTATATATGTTATTTGCATCAGCTACTTTAGACTATGTGATGAAATTTTGATCAAAGGTAACCGCTATGGATTCCATGCCAAATAGAGTTCAAGATGCTCACTCTGCTTGCTCTTTGCATGGCACGAAATGTAGTGTTATTACCATTAAATAATAATGGCGGAATTAAAATCAACTTCTATCACTTCATTCAAGTGGGTGATACAGGGTCTCTTAATCTATAATTCAGAATCCCCATCAGCTAAGGAGTGTGTACACAAGTTTCAGCTTTCTAGGAATCTTGCTTCTGGAGAAGAAGATGGAAATAGGTTTTCAGGGCGTAGTCCCCGTCGCCCTTATTAGGGGTCATAGGGTCACTAACCCTTAAATCAAAACCTATTTGTCAATGAGTATGTCGACAAGATTTCATATTTCCCGAGAAAAATATGAAACAGTTAAATGATTACGGACGGACGGACGCCGAATGACATGCCATGCCATAAGCTCATTGGGCAGGCCAGATGATCTTAAAATGGGAAGAAAATAACAGCATTACGTTAACACATGCAATTAAAATTACGTGGCAAAGACTCCATTTTTTTATAAGGGATTTGTTATTTTTGCCTCCAATTAAAGGTTTCATTGCACCATCACTGTTTCTGTATTTTGGTATTATAGCAACTGATACAATGATTACCTGATCTAGGCCAACCAGCGATAACAACGTCATCCTCCCTCATCTTCAGATTGACCACGTGTTTAACTCTGTTTCCTGGAAATTGTGGGGTTACCAGAACATCTCCGTCTCGACGAAATTTGATTTTCTCCCCACCTTTGTCTTCGATGTAGATAATATCCGATTCTGACATCTTCGTTCTGTAAGATGGAATGGAATGGTAAGTTTACAGTTAAAGTTAACAAATTGGAAGATATATTAGTTAACGCTGTGTACATTTGTGCTCATTTGATGTTATTAGATAATATTATTCTAGACGAAACGCTAATATGGTATATTTCAAAAGGAATTAATTTGGTATACATTAGTTTCTTTTGCACCCTGCTTATGAAAATATTATCAAACTGCTCGTCACTGCTTGAAGGTGAATTAAAAAAGTAGGTTCATAACTGAATAAACAGCTTTTGTGAATTTGCATATGGACATTGTACGTATATCCGTTCAGCATTTCGTGCTTTTCGATGTCTTGATGAAGATTACCTTAATGCAATATGATAGTTTAGTTAAACACCTACTCAAAGGTTTATTCATACTGATGATATGGGTCATACCACTTGTGCTCTAGAAATTAGAAACTTGCTCACTCATGGATTCGTTTCGATTGAAATAACGCCGATTTCCAGAAAAAGTTATGTTCTTAATAGAAAAGTTAAAAGTCATTTCGCTTGGAACATACCTGAAAGAGATTGCAGTTTTCAAGACTGCGTGAATCCTTGTAAAGTTTCTACTGGCACCGCTGCGCATGCGTTAAGATCAATGGGACAAATGGCTGTTAGAGTATTGAGGGTTTGTCCTCTTACTAATAATGGAATAGAAGATGAATTATGTTAAATAAAGCTTGAACATTATTGATGATGATGATGATGATGATGATGATGACCCTTCTAACCATACCGTATGCTGATGTTGCCTATAAATAGCTATTAGAAACAGAAAGACAGACTGTCTGATGGAAATAAGAAGTTTTTGAATGAAATGTGAGAACAGATACGCCTCTAAAACATCGTTTCATATCCGAATGACTTTAATGAGTCTTGAATGACTCTTTAAGTATAAACGGAAAAGTGCTAACATGCTATGTCGCAACTAATTCCATTATCACGATGGCTTGACCTAAAAGCAGTAAATGTAATCGTACCTTGATCTTTGTCTAACAAAACGATGTCTCGCGTGTCTCAAAGTTACTAACACAACTGAACAGGTGAGCTGTTGAAGTGCTTAGATAACTGGTTGACCAGAACATAAGGATCCTTCAATGCCCTACAAACATATCACTCTGCAGTGCCGTGACCTTTGATAACGTTCCTGATCTGCCAAGATAATTACTAATGTAAACCAGTCCTTTGTAGCAACGCGACTATATTTCAGATTAATTGTTGCATGAAGAATAGTTCTAATGTCATACAGTCCCAAATTGTAACACTTGTAGATCTTTGTTGGGTCACGTTCTGTATGTGTGACATCAAATAAGTATATACAAAAATATGTATTGTCAAAAAGTCCTCTTTGGATAAATTCGCATAGCTTCAAAGCACTTGTTAAGGTTCTCTTCACATCAAAGGAATGGTAACTTTTTATTCTTTCTGCTCAACAATAGGCCATTCCCTAAAAAACAAAAATGTCAACAGATGTTGTCCTAATCTGGAGTTTTATTTCTCGGCAATACTTGTTTCACATTTCAAAAAAAAAGAATGGTGATTTTTTTTTGAAAAATAGATTTATTCCGCAAATATTACAGGAATCGAATCAAGAATTAATATTCAGCGTTATCAACCTTTGTGAGTGCGAAACGGTACCAATTCAATTAGCAGATTTTGTGTGTAATCGTATAGAATATTCCAGTCTTTGCAAAACTCTAGTATAACCGCATGCTGCATCCTTTTCAACTTTAAATAGCAAATATCGTTCGAGAACAAACTTGGATAACTTAAATTCTCAAAAGAGCACAATAGCTTTTTCTTCAGAGAACATCAACGGGTCCCTTGTAGAGCTGCTCGAACTTGGATCCAGCCATCTTCTCTCTGTACATCTTCTCGAACATCTCGTACTGTTCTACAGTAAACACGCTCTTCCAGGTGCCAGCCTTGCCTGGGGAATAAAGGGAACACATGAAAGATAAAATAAACTCATTCACATTGGCACGGTAAAACGAATATACCTTAATATCATGATATTTATGATTAAGTTGTAAATATGGTCCAGGTGGCTTGTTTTGAGAATAACAGGGACAGGTGTAAGTAACATTATCTTTAAAGCGGAAGAACCTTAATAAACGTGGAACGCGTTACAACATTCAATTCCCCAAACAGTTTGACATCATGACATTGCCAAAATAAGAAGATTTAAAGAATGAACATGAAAGAAGAATGTGTAAACACTGTGACAATGAAGGAGATAGCACTATGTTGATCAGACTTTAATACCCTTGTAATAAACCGCAATTACACCATCAATATCATTTACACTCATTCGTTGAGAAAAACAGTGGCCTCGAGATACTTTAACATCTCGGGAAGATATAAAACACGATCTAAAAGGATCGAGCGTCCAGAACCCCTGTTTTTGTACATGTCCTGTGGTATTGTATTATGGATCGATTGCTAATCTTTATCATAAACGAAAACTTGCTCTCCAAGGCATTGGGGGCATCAATGGCTTGTGTGAGCCTTACTGCCTTGCGTCAAAATTCGTGTAAAGCACCCTCAGTAGCAACCTGACTTTCAAGTTCAGGCGCAGTAGGTAAAAGATCCGGCATAGAAACGTTGGCAAGATTAAAGAAGTATCAAATAAGCCAGTGATTGACACTTGCGCTAATTAAACTTTGTGGGGTAGTTAAATAGAAAATGGCAAGGAAAACTAGTACCATACCTTTCTTAAAGTGAAGACCTTGAAGGGGTTCTAGTGGCTCTTTATCCTCCTTCATCCTATTGAACCGGCACTTCTCAACAATTTCATTCATAGTCTCCTCCTCAATGTCAGAACTCAAAAATTTGCAGATTTTCCTCGCTTCAGTCAAAGGAGCCTTCCAGATGGGAAACAACAGTTAAAATCACTTGAAAAAGGTATAACCTAATCTTAGTCTAACAATTGATCAAAGTTATTATGTATGAAAATATATGAATATATGCATAGGCTCACACACCAGTGAAACGTTTTGTTTTCACATCTGACAAGAATACAACAAAACCTTTTTACCATGTCATATTGTCACATTTGGCGATATCCTTTTTCATATAGGTTTGTAAAGGATTACATTTAAAACGAGTATAACAAAAAAGCTATTGAAAATCCTTCGAGTTATGATTTATATTTTCAAAGGGCATTAAGTACCTTCAGCATGTTCTCGTACTGAACAAAGTGTACATCTAGGTTTTTGTGAGATTCAAAATCCTTCTCCCATTCTCTCACATGGTCAAACCAGGATCCCCAGTCAACTGTTCAAATCAAGATATGTTTTAGGAATTCATATCAGACATCTTAATTATTTCATGACAGGTCTAAAATAACAACTTTGATGCCCTTACATACATGATCGATCCAGATCAGGCAAGTGCAATAAAAAGTATAAATTTAAAGCTATCCCAATTTTATTCTTACATAAAAATGAAAATAACTTTTTCATTACCTGAGGCTATAAAACTAGCTAGCGATAGCTTTTAGGATACTTCAATTCACAAATAAATTCAATTTAATTCATTCCAATATAGTAACATAAACCGTAATCCTTATTATTGCTAAAATTTACGTTCGAACTCATTTAAATGCGTAGTAGCTTACATTTTCCTTCAAGCGCTACGGAGAGCCAGTCCTTTCAATTCCCGGAGTACTCAAAGGGGGCATGGTCGCGATGCAGTTGGAAACAGGAACAGTGAGCGTCACGTGGGTCTCTCAGCAGGTAAATTACCTTAATGGACTTCCTCTTTCTGTCTTCCGGTAAATACCGGAAGTGAAGATGCGTATTGAGTATGCGTGGTGATGGCATTTCGTTCAAACTTGTGACTGGTTCGAATTCCAACATGGTACGTAGCTTAGCTTCTTGGTCATACTCAGCTTTACCGTTTAGTATCATCCTGATAAGTTCCCAGGCCCAGTGTGTTCCTAAGAAAAAGGTTTAAGTATCATGTTTGTTTTGTTTTGGGTTTTTTTCAAATCTTTTTATTCAATTCATTTCCATAGGTGTACTTGAGAAACACGATATTGATTTTTCAAGAGTGAAAGCGGCAACTATAATCAAAATCAACTCTTGACATGGCATTTGACAAGACATAGAGTTTCTATTCATTTTGCTTATCACGTTTAAAAGAATGATTTTAGGCTATAACGATGTTTGACCGGTGAATTTTGTAATCATAAAATAACTGCGGCGTAGGATATTGGATACTGATTATAATTTTATACATACAATCCAGTATGTTGACCTCTTAGAATGTTTATCGCGATCTTATAACTTCAGATTTCTCAAATTTCGAATATATTTACGATAATATAGTATACCATTTAACAATAGCTTTCAGCATATTTGAACAATTCTACTGTATTGCATGTTATTTCTTACAATTTCTAATTCTAGAAACTGAAATAGAAAATTTTAAATAGGGTTCTAATTATCGTCGTAGACATAACCCCCAAATTGTTTACCCAGTCGTTCACCGGTATCACGAAAATAGGAGTCCAAGGCCGAGTGAATTTACATGGCATAACTGCTGTGGAAAAGGTACTCCGTACCCACCTGACCTCATCCAGGCAGCGATCAGCACATCGTCGTCCCTCAGTTGGAGACCTGCAAGCTGTGACACGATATCTTCCGGGAAGCTAGGAGGATACAGGACGCCGCCATCTTTTCGGAACCTGATTTTGGCTCCTCCTCGGTCGCACACGTACACGAAAGACGACATGGGTAATCTGCCCGTCAGAGGAACGGGTTCTGTATATAAGTGGTCGAAAAAATATTTCATATAATTCATTAGGATTTTTGTTGTTAAATTACCTGCCCTTGCGTCTTGTAAAATAATAACCCAATGAAACGGTTAAAGGAGTCAATCCGTGATTTTCACAACATATCATTTACCTTTGATACGAACCTAAATGTCATATGTGGTTTTATAAAATCAAAACATCTTAACTTTTCATGTCCAAAAGACATATATGACAAATACTGGTTTTCCATGAAAATCTAAAAACAGCCATATAAATACACATAGGAGTAGATACCACGTCCAATATACATGGATAGTAATTATATAATCTAACAAACACTATCAACTCCTAACTGCCCTCCTGGCTGTTTTAGAGAAGTCTCCAAAACTAAGTTTGACTATTTGACAACGACTGGTTGATAACGCCCAGTTTTAAACAAAATGTTCAACACTAACGTAGGATGTTGAATCATAATACAAACCCCGGTTTACCCCTGGTTAGCGGTGAACCCGTTCGACGTGTGAGCTAATTGACCTGGATTTGTAAGACAGTTTCCTCAAAGCAAGACTAAATTAAAGCGTATTGTTAGAAATGATTTGAGAAGCTATCGACGAAGTAGTTTCATTGGAGACTAAAATGAGAACATTGAAACCGAGCATTTTGCTCCATGTGAAAAACTACAGTCCTACTACTATATGACAGACATTGGATAATGCATCAGACCTTGGGCAACAATGTACGCTTCTTCTTGGTAACATATATATGAATCCAGTGAGGAAGTAAGTTGTTACCGAATTGTTACCCAGCATTTAGATTTCTTTGCCTCAGCTACAATGTACGCTTCTTCTTGGTACCATATACATGAATCCAGTGAGGAAGTAAGTTGTTACCGAATTGTTACCCAGCATTTAGATTTCTTTGCCTCAGCTACAATGTACGCTTCTTCTTGGTACCATATACATGAATCCAGTGAGGAAGTAAGTTGTTACCGAATTGTTACCCAGCATTTAGATTTCTTTGCCTCAGCTACAATGTACGCTTCTTCTTGGTACCATATACATGAATCCAGTGAGGAAGTAAGTTGTTACCGAATTGTTACCCAGCATTTAGATTTCTTTGCCTCAGCTACAATGTACGCTTCTTCTTGGTACCATATACATGAATCCAGTGAGGAAGTAAGTTGTTACCGAATTGTTACCCAGCATTTAGATTTCTTTGCCTCAGCTACAATGTACGCTTCTTCTTGGTACCATATACATGAATCCAGTGAGGAAGAAAGTTGTTACCGAATTGTTACCCAGCATTTAGATTTCTTTGCCTCAGCTACAATGTACGCTTCTTCTTGGTACCATATACATGAATCCAGTGAGGAAGTAAGTTGTTACCGAATTGTTACCCAGCATTTAGATTTCTTTGCCTCAGCTACAATGTACGCTTCTTCTTGGTAACATATACATGAATCCAGTGAGGAAGTAAGTTGTTACCGAATTGTTACCCAGCATTTAGATTTCTTTGCCTCAGCTACAATGTACGCTTCTTCTTGGTAACATATACATGAATCCAGTGAGGAAGTAAGTTGTTACCGAATTGTTACCCAGCATTTAGATTTCTTTGCCTCAGCTACAATGTACGCTTCTTCTTGGTAACATATACATGAATCCAGTGAGGAAGTAAGTTGTTACTGCATTGTTACCCAGCATTTAGATTTCTTTGCCTCAGCTACAATGTACGCTTCTTCTTGGTAACATATATATGAATCCAGTGAGGAAGTAAGTTGTTACCGAATTGTTACCCAGCATTTAGATTTCTTTGCCTCAGCTACAATGTACGCTTCTTCTTGGTAACATATACATGAATCCAGTGAGGAAGTAAGTTGTTACTGCATTGTTACCCAGCATTTAGATTTCTTTGCCTCAGTTACAATGTACGCTTCTTCTTGGTAACATATACATGAATCCAGTGAGGAAGAAAGTTGTTACCGAATTGTTACCCAGCATTTAGATTTCTTTGCCTCAGCTACAATGTACGCTTCTTCTTGGTACCATATATCTGAATCCAGTGAGGAAGTAAGTTGTTACCGAATTGTTACCCAGCATTTAGATTTCTTTGCCTCAGCTACAATGTACGCTTCTTCTTGGTAACATATATCTGAATCCAGTGAGGAAGAAAGTTGTTACCGAATTGTTACCCAGCATTTAGATTTCTTTGCCTCAGCTACAATGTACGCTTCTTCTTGGTACCATATATCTGAATCCAGTGAGGAAGAAAGTTGTTACCGAATTGTTACCCAGCATTTAGATTTCTTTGCCTCAGCTACAATGTACGCTTCTTCTTGGTACCATATACATGAATCCAGTGAGGAAGAAAGTTGTTACCGAATTGTTACCCAGCATTTAGATTTCTTTGCCTCAGCTACAATGTACGCTTCTTCTTGGTAACATATATCTGAATCCAGTGAGGAAGTAAGTTGTTACTGCATTGTTACCCAGCATTTAGATTTCTTTGCCTCAGCTACAATGTACGCTTCTTCTTGGTAACATATACATGAATCCAGTGAGGAAGTAAGTTGTTACCGAATTGTTACCCAGCATTTAGATTTCTTTGCCTCAGCTACAATGTACGCTTCTTCTTGGTACCATATACATGAATCCAGTGAGGAAGTAAGTTGTTACCGAATTGTTACCCAGCATTTAGATTTCTTTGCCTCAGCTACAATGTACGCTTCTTCTTGGTACCATATACATGAATCCAGTGAGGAAGTAAGTTGTTACCGAATTGTTACCCAGCATTTAGATTTCTTTGCCTCAGCTACAATGTACGCTTCTTCTTGGTACCATATACATGAATCCAGTGAGGAAGTAAGTTGTTACCGAATTGTTACCCAGCATTTAGATTTGTTTGCCTCAGCTAGCAGAGATATTTGAAGCGCTTAAAACGTGACCTAGTAATACGCGTAGCATCCCCTCTTAACTAGATAAAAAATTATAATATTTTGCCCATATCTTATATCACTGCATTTATTCGTTCATAATGTAACAAAAAGTTTAAAATTGTAACATATCGGCAAACATCCACAAGCTAAAGCTGGTTAATTCAGAATTCATGAACATATTCATTCTTAAAAGAAGCTCGAATTATCTTTACATCAATACAATCTCAGCTGCATTGTATTAAACCATTGATCATTTAACCATTTTTTTTAGGAAATGGGGAGATTTACTCTATATAATGGTGCTTTACTTTCTTCATTAAAACATATTTTTGGAGGAAACGTTGGTGACCTGTGATCACCTCTAATTGTTAATTTATAACTTGGTTGTAAAATTTATTCATCAAAACTCATCTTTTACATATGTTTTATTGCCCCTGAGTTAAAAATTTAAAAAGACTGAACCAGCATATAGAGCTGTAATATTTCAAATTAGTAAATGGTTTATAATTGTTCACAAATTGATTGCATGTTCTTTTGATTTTATCTCTTTTTAAAATAAATATTAATACGTGCAACAACAGGAAATTAAGACAATAAAAAGTATGGTGAAAAAGGGGAGGGGGCATTCTAGTTGACATTATTTGATTTTTTTTTTCATATTAGTTCATCTCAGCTTCCTTAAATATTCGCCGGCGATTATCAATTTCAAACACCAATTTCACCCAGTGTTATTCTAGGAATGCGAATTATTCAGGGCAGGTGGGTTTTTTTTTTAAAAAATCATAATATGTGTATGCATACTTTATGATATTTCACGAAAATGCATCTGCATCAGATATTTAATAACATTTTTATTCCATTCAGGTCATTTACACAGGACAGGCGATAATTCAAGGATTAATGGTAATATGATTTCTCAAGCAGTTTGTATTATTCTTTAAAAAGTCACCTAGTTGAAAAAGTAATTGCTGCAGCAAGTTTAAAAAATAATCAAATAAACTCAAGAATAAATTTAATTTCATTGAGTTTGCGTACACTTATGTTATGTCAAGTTTAAGCAGATCATAATCGCCTCCATGTAGGCCTACCGGAGATAGTTAGTAAAATAGTTAGTCCGGCTATTGTGAAACTATATTGTACCCATACACTCCACTAGAAAAAAATCAGGAATATACTTGGTTTACTGTATATTCTCTCCTCAGTCTTTTCTTAAAATAAAAACACGTACGAGCCGTGGGTGTCGATTTGCCGATTTTCTGTCGTCGCACTGTTATTGTCACGGAAGCAGGGAATCCCTTGAGGTCGTGACGTCATTGGGATACCCCCTACTTTATCTCCCTTTCAGACAAAAGAGTTCTTTATTTACTAAATAAACTTACTAGAACTTGACTAGTCTTATCTGGGTTACGAACGCGATATGAATGTTTCGAGAATAGGCCGTTATCATTTTCTTATGAATATTTAATTTGGCGTAAGTAGTTAAGAATTCGTAGCTCTACAAACGTTTAGAGAAACGGGGGGCCTAAGCAGACCCGATAAGTTTCGGACTCCTGCTCCTGCAAGCATTTGTGGTTTTTGCATTGGCTATAAACATTTGTTATGTATATCTGATATACTGATGTCCCACCTGCATATCTAACTTAGATTAAGTGCTGTGTAAACGACCTAAATTAACTTTATCTAAAAAGATAGCGTTTATAAGGAGTCGCGATATACTGAAGGGTCAAGGTCGTTTCAGGTAAATCCAAATTGTATGAATATTTGTTATCCAAATAAACCACCCACTTAATGCACCATCCACTAATCACGTAATTTAAGTGCATGTTCTTACCTTTAGTCTGTACAATGTATATGAAAGCTTACATGCAGCCCATTCAGTTATTACTTCACTGTCATCTACGTAACATACCGTGTCAAGTCGACAACTTGATAATAGAAATCAAAAGGGGAGGGGACAGAGAGCGGGATTAATTTTGAAGACCTAAAATTCAGTTGTCGGGTCAGTAAAATATTTACCTGTTCTGCATGAATCGACATTACGTAATGTAATGTATGAAGCACTCCTCACTGAAATCTTCCGCTAAATGTGAACATTAGCATCTGTATGTATGGCAAATTCCACTCCAACACCACTTTAGATAATCAAATCACAATTAAGATGTAAAAAAATTAGACTAGAATTTAAAAATGGAAGACGGAATGATACAGCCGATGAAGAAAAGCTGTGACTGTTGTTTGAAGAACAGTAGAGAATTAGTACCATGATGAAATGGATGTGGCTTCGACTCATGCTACGCTGATTTTGACAAAGCTTTCCCCAGTCTGATTAGGCGGTAATCCTCAACCGGGGTATAAAAGGTGTCTTCGTAGTCGAATTAAAATGTAGGCCTATATTTTCTCATTTTTTGGCTCTATTATTTCGTATAAGAGAAACGAATAAAGATTATAAATTGCAATAATCTAAATAATGCATTACCTCTCTTCTTTAAACAAAAACTACTGGCGACTATGTGTCAAACCGAAACCGATGGCGTTTCGTTCGCATAAGAACTGACAACTTTGATATAAAAACATTGTCTTGCATTAGGTTACATTTATTTCCGTTTAAGCGGGATCTCTTTGTTTACCTAGGGGGCGGGATAGCGCAGTGGTTAGCGCGTTCGGCTTCGGATCTGAAGGTCCGGGGTTCGAATCCCGCCAGGGGCTCGGCAACTTTGTCTGCAGTAGAGAACTGTTCTACACGCAGTCAAGTTTGGTTGCAATGCTACACTGAAAATCAGCGCAGTACCACCCATGGTTTGCTAGTTCCAGCCGATGCTTGCAGGTTTCACCGCAATGCATAGCCACAATGGTGTTGCGGGCTTTCTCCCTGCAATAATACTAGCAGCCGCGATATAAGTGAAATAATCTTGAAAGCGGCGTTAAACACCAACTCACCTCACCTCACCTTTGTCTACCTAAACTGTGTCACTGCCCCTTTAAAGAGGAGACGTTGCACATTATTTTGATTTTAAAAAATGTGCAACTGCTCCTATAATATTTGTAAAATCGATATGGTCACCTGTACGTCGTGTGTTTGCAGTGTCCCGTTTGTTTAAGGTGCTATTGGTAGAAGATGTCAGAATTCGTGTACGTGGAGGACCAGGGCGGGGACACAATCAAATACAGAACTGATGGAGGAATATTACTTAGTCCTAGTTATCCTGGAAACCGAATAAAAAACTTGTCAAATCTGAAGCTCAGGGACGATGACGTTTTGATAACTGGCTGGCCGCGAACAGGTATGTTTTGTTTCTGGAGGAAACACACGGACGTTTATCTCTTAGAAATAGACATGTCTATAGACCTTGGAATGTAGTTTACTGCATTCTTTCACTCAAAACTAATATGCCATTAGTTTGAATATTGATTTCTCATCATAAATTTTTATTGCAATTTTAGTGATACCCCTGTAATAGTGTGTACTCACAGTCAAGTTACAGTTAGTTCGCAAACATCTTTGAACGTTAGATACTTTTTTCTGCTGCGATATATCATAACCCATTGATCTTATTTGCAGGCACTCACTGGTCCTGGGAGATGGTCTGTATGATGGTCAACAAGAAGGCAGAGACGATCCGGAAGTTCAAGGAGAAGCACATGCCTGAATTTGAAGCAATAAGTGAACTTGATAAATTGCCCTCACCGCGCATACTAAACACGCATCTGCAACTCAAGTTACTTCCGCCCGACATGAAGACTAAACCAATCAAAATTATTTATCTGTTAAGGAACCCGCGAGACGCCTGTGCATCATGGTATAGATGTTATGTCGATCATTCACCCGTGGAATATAATGGAAAATTCTGTAACTGGTTGCCAGTGGACTTGAATGGGAAACGTGAGTATTTCACTACCGCCATTTGGAAGGGTTTCGCAAACTAGACTATATTGCTGAGCTCAACATGCACTGGAGCATTACATGGGGCGGACGTCACAAAGTACTTGCAATATGATATTGTCATCGTGTATTCGTTGGTAAATTATTAACGAAATTATATTCCAAATTATTCATTTGAAATCTATGTAAAAATTATCTTCAAATTATTTCTCTCTCTATTATAAGCACTCGCCAGTCAGGCCACATGTACACGGGCACAGATGGCGAGACCATTCGATAAACTTAAAACTAATAATTATCTAATTACACGTTCGACCGCTTGACCTCTCGCTTCTAAACTTCCACGTAGGTTCCCGTCTTTCATAACCAAATTTGTACACGCATGTGCTGCACGCTAATAAAGTCTCGTGCAGTCCACTGCTGCAAGAGATTAGCTTGGGCAACGGCCGGAGACGGACTCGCCGGCTGTCCGACTGTCCGACTGTCCACTCTCAGCATCATGTAGATTCTAGAGATCAGCACTCGAGTCGGGCTCAACTTGGTAACACGACAGGTTTGGGGAATGCCCTGGCGTGTACACTGACTTGTGTGTGTATGTACCTCCGGCTCGAGTTCATGTTGTAACCACACGCATCAATAAAGAAAATGGTCGACCATCACCAAAGCCTGTCAAGTCGTCATTTCAACATCGTCACTGTCGTTACCTTCATCGTCCCTCGTCGACGTAGTAGTTCCTTTGCGATCAAAGATGGTGGAGAGTTTCCGGGTAGCGTGAGTTTGCTGTAGCTCATGCAGTCCAAGGTACCTAAATTGCAGCTGAGCGACAAGGAACATGGAGACGACAGAAGATGAAGAAACGACAAAGAAACCAAACCTTCCACGCTAATCAGCACACAACCAGCTAACTGAAGTAAGTTCACTCTATCCAGAGCTTCAGTTAGTCGTCATGCGACAATCATCGTCAAGCGCCAGTCATCACAAACGGCAACCAGCCTGACATCTACATACTGGAGCCTGCAGTGAATCAACACCCGACAGAGAATCAACAAAAGTCTACGTTCAACTCGCCATCTTCAAGACACCACATTCAACGCTTCTAACGCATCCACCATGTGTCCCTTGAAGACTGGCAAATCAAGAACAAAGACTCTGTGAATAAAAATCTCTATAGGACAATAATTTTCATAATTAAGTGACAATTATCAACATCAGTTTTTATCAAATGATGTTTTAAATTATTGGATCCAACAAACAGGTATGTGTGAATTAATCAGCCAGTAATAACGTTTCGAAATAACTTTTGTATGCATTATGTTTATAAGTTTTGTATGTACTGGAGTCGTTGGGATAAACCTTAGTTTATTCATTTATCAATTTAAATTGTTGACGTCGGTTAGGTTCATGTATCTTCTCTATCTTACTTCACGGTTGATGAGTCTCCCTATCGCACAATACGACTCCCGGTGTCAAGAGTTTTATTGATAATTTGTTAACTGGTTTTAAAACCCTCTGAAGACATAAAGAGAAGCTGAAATGTTTCCGCCAGTAGTGTATTTCTCGACATATGGCTCTAACGAGTATAAAGTATCCCGATGTCAATAACTTCGTTCTCTGCATCAAATATACAACTCTTTAAGAGAACCGTGTCGTTTGAAATTGCACCATGCTTAACTGTTTTAAACCAAAATTATTCCGCCATTTCAATAAGGAGACCAATTGAATTTTATCATTTGTGATAGTACACGTTCCGACTTAGCATGTATCCAAATGCCCATAATCAAACACGATTTCTTGCATTATATATACTCATGTCCAACGTCGTACCTGTTTCTCATAATGATTGAATGTTTAATCTATATTGTCGTTATCATACCAGGCGATTCAAGTTGGTTAGGTTATCTCATATTCGTGCGATCTTCTACGATCCTCCTCTTAATTAATGCGGCCTTGTCGAGTCTAGGCTCACTCAATATAAGACTCCCAACTTGATTCATCTTTATGTTTTTGTCAATACTAGATACATTCACCGTTTATGTAACAATATTACCTTTGTTGCTAACAAATTTCTAAACTGGCTTGATTATCACACTATATGTTCCATGTGTTTTATGTTACTCATGTAATTGATGATGCACCAAAATTCTATGCTTGTCAAGCAATTTTCAATGATCATGTTACACCAAAATATTACTATTTATGCATAATTATTCTTTAAAGAAATTTGAGGACAAATTTCACCGAAAGACGGGAAGCATTGTCATCGTGTATTCGTTGGTAAATTATTAACGAAATTATATTCCAAATTATTCATTTGAAATCTATGTAAAAATTATCTTCAAATTATTTCTCTCTCTATTATAAGCACTCGCCAGTCAGGCCACATGTACACGGGCACAGATGGCGAGACCATTCGATAAACTTAAAACTAATAATTATCTAATTACACGTTCGACCGCTTGACCTCTCGCTTCTAAACTTCCACGTAGGTTCCCGTCTTTCATAACCAAATTTGTACACGCATGTGCTGCACGCTAATAAAGTCTCGTGCAGTCCACTGCTGCAAGAGATTAGCTTGGGCAACGGCCGGAGACGGACTCGCCGGCTGTCCGACTGTCCGACTGTCCACTCTCAGCATCATGTAGATTCTAGAGATCAGCACTCGAGTCGGGCTCAACTTGGTAACACGACAGGTTTGGGGAATGCCCTGGCGTGTACACTGACTTGTGTGTGTATGTACCTCCGGCTCGAGTTCATGTTGTAACCACACGCATCAATAAAGAAAATGGTCGACCATCACCAAAGCCTGTCAAGTCGTCATTTCAACATCGTCACTGTCGTTACCTTCATCGTCCCTCGTCGACGTAGTAGTCCTTTGCGATCAAAATATTTAAAAAATCGGCATTAACATTTAAAAAGTATGTATGCTATTTCAATGATATAATTAGTACAACAAATGAGTGTCATGTCCAACAGACGCATGTAATGGTGATATTTAGTTGTAAAGCCAACAGTATGTGGAAGTGTGAACCAGATGTGTCTAACGGAACCTATACTGTGGGTTGTCAATCAAATTTTTTCACATCTACGTACATCCCTATAGAACAGTTCATAAGTTTGCAAATGAAGCTTGTTTCTAACTAAAGTTGTACTTGCTTTGGTGTATTTTTAAAAAGCTAATCTCCAGATATAGATAAAACTTAGTTTTCATGTACTGTGTCAAATTATAAACTTGCTCATTAGCAATCTAAATCTAACACTACCTATTCCGTTTTCAAATGCATTTGCTAGTCATCATGTTTTCCTTACGTTGTTTCAGAGAGTAATTTTGTTAAAGAATTCAATTTGCCAAGGTGAAGGTTATTTCTGGAGTAAAGAAATCAACTTTTTTTTCTGAATCAGATCAATTTTATTCCAGTGGCCTGGGGAAGCTGGTTCGATCATGTTTGGTCTTGGGAGAGAGACATCGAGTCACATCCCAACCTGAAAGTTCACTATCTGCAGTACGAGAAAGTGCTCGAGGTTGGTGTTATGAACTGATTCAGGTTTCGAGATACTGGTGTTATGAAATGTAATTTCTTCATCCTGCATTTTGAAGACACACACTAGCTTCCGTTAAAATGTTAAAAAGTAGGCCTACCTTTTTGTCCCCCGCTGCTGCGAATCGCGAACATGGTGTTCGGCTCCGTACGTCCGTTCCGTTCTTGTTAGCATGGACTCCTATGAACCTCTGCATCTAGTCATCAAATTTGGTACTAGTCTTAAATGGGGAATATAATATTTGGGTGACCTCGACATCATTTTCAAGAGATTGATATGATGTGTTGTTTTTTTGTGACGTTAAGAGAGAGGCAGACCAGTTGTTTATTAAGGTCTCACCTCAAATGATATAAAAACTATAATGGAACATTTCGAAAAAAACTTCAAAGAGACTAGAGATGTTCACCTCATTACATCCCTTTACTTTCCTTTTTTTATGATAATAGGAGTTTAATCGTCGACTCATCTGTCTTATAGATTGATGTTGATGAACAATACATGCCTATCATCATGGCGACTGGATCGAATTCAAGTCCTTCAACAACCGCTAACCTCGATTTTATCACTTCTCGATTTTCGTTCAGAGATTTTTCAACAAAATAAGAACGGGGCTTGATTTTTGTTTATTTGTCCAATAAACACCTTTAATTAGCCTTTCATTAGACAGCCTAATTATCTATATTAGCTGTGAAAAACCGACCTGGGCTAGGGACCATAAATTTCGCGTGGGTGACGTAATAAACAGACTGTACAGAGTTGCGCATCATTATTTCAACTGAAATACCGCCTTAAATAATTGTTTAATTACCATTGATGTGGATATCTTTTGTACATCAAACGCTTAATAATGTTACATCGTCAACTGATTTATCTAACTTAGTGGAAAACATTCTCTGAAAATCATTAATTATTGGGTTATTTTCTGTGATGTTGTTACGGTAGATGTATAGATTACGAGGCAATTATTCTGTTTATGATGTCACAAAAAGGGCGTGTGACCAGTCATGCATTCACTGGTTTGTGGCCAGATAGATCTAAGCGGCCCATCAAAAGTGGCATTCAAAAACGGCTTTAATTACCAAACTGAACATATTTGAGTAGCGACCTTTGACGCACTATACAATATTGTAATCAGACATTCATTTATTCCAAAGAAAATATTGAAATATGTTTGTGGTTATGTAAAATTTCACACTAACTACACATGCTTATCAGCTGATGCATCAACACGTGCTGTCATTTTGTAACGCCGTAAATTTTCGGTTAAACGAACTTATTACAAGTGGGTTAAAACGAACTTCGTACAAGGGAGGTAATTCTTCCTGGAAAGGGAAGAATAAGGCGCATGACGGTAGAAAAAAGGAGAAATTCGATTCTTTAAAAACTATTTATAAACAATGAAAGATTACTTTCATTTATAGGATCCGATGGGGGAATTAAGAAAGGTTCGAGATTTTCTCGAATATGACGTGGATGAGCAGTTGTTACGAGAGATAGTGGAGAAATGTCACATTGACCGGATGAGGGAAGACAAGCGAGAGTACGAGTGGTCTGAAGACGGTATAATTCATTATAATAACGGTAAAGTGAACAAGTATGTTATATACCTCTTATTAAAGCCAACCCACGACGGTGGGCAGTTGATAGAACGTGGGTTTCAGCAATTTGTAGTTGTACTGACTTTATCTCCGTTTATGTTACTATAGCTTACGTTGCGAAAGTTGCCTTGGTTGCATCTTTTCTACTGTTTTAGTTACTACAGCTGTATGTTGATGAAAACTGGTGCAACATCTGATTAGGCTTTACAAATCCATTATCGTACCTCTTATTATTTTGGTAAAATGATTTTCTCGATTGGATAAGATTTCAGAAAGTCATTTGAAGGACTATCGACTTTTGTTATGTCCGTCCGTTTAAGCCTTATGAACCATCAAAGGCAGACATGTTTATTCCCTGTTTAATCAAATATAGGTTGGAAAGTCGGCATTTGTCACTCATGTCATCGTTATCTAAGTTATCTACCTCCTATTAAGATATCGACATTATACCATTTTACACTTGACACATTTATTCCCCAGGCAAGGCTGGCAGCTGGAAGAGCGTGTTTACTGTAGAACAGTACGAGATGTTCGAGAAGATGTACAGAGAGAAGATGGCTGGATCCAAGTTCGAGCACCTCTACAGGGGACCGGTCGATGTTCTCTAAAGAATAGAGACATTCTTTTATTGATGATTTTTGAGTTTATAAATACTATACACTATTATCGCCTTAATGTTATTGAAAACGGGAAAATGGGATTATCGCCGAAAAATGGGGGTTGATTTTTGTCAAACCTAAGTTTACACATGCATAAGATGTATGTAGATTTTAAAACCCAGATGTTTATCGTCTATTTCCTATTTTGTATCTTTGATTTTGAGCTTTCTATTTCTGCAGATTGTAATGTATTAGTAAATATATGCTGCAGAGAAGTTTTGTTTCGTTACCATTACATTTTGCAAATATGATGTTATAAAATGTTCGCTTAACGTCAACTTGTTTTTATCATTTTTTATCATATTTTAGGTAAACAATGAGATCTTCCGACAGCAAAAATATATTCAACTGCAAGACAATTATTTCTAAGAAAAGTGGCAAATCTAAAGCAAAAACCATTTCTCTATGGCAAATGATTACAAGGTGTTCACACTGAAATTGCCGCCAGCAGTTTTCACGTGATACTTGATAATGTTTTTTACGGCTAGGGTTGACCTATGCGATATTTGATCATCTGAAGGTCAAACATTCGGTATAACGAATATATATATTTTTAGATATGATATAAAGAAACATGCTTCTGTCCCTTTAACATCTTAATGATATTCTGTTGTAGATATAAAAACAATCTATATTATCCAAGTACGACTCCCTCTCAGACACTCAATCACAAACAATTATCCATTATTATTTTGAAATCTATTTTTACTTGTCTTTATAAAATCATGAAAATTTTGTATAAAGTTAATTTTATGTTGTCAATTCATTGAAGGATATGGGGCATGATTTCCATACAAGGACCGATCAGGCAGGTCTTTGGTCTCATACCCAGACTGACCCCAACATAACCTCTTGAAAAACAAGTCTCGATATGAAGTCACTAGTCTGAAAGAGCCTTTTGTCTGAGGCTTTTTTCTGTATTTGATAAAATGATAATTTTGGAGAATTATTCTCAAAGACTGAATATAAGTATAGTTCAGAATCACAGAATCTTACGGTTCAGAAGCAGATTTTCTGCATTTGCAGAATTGGAGGCAAAGGCTCAATCTCAAGATGATTAAAATCAGTAGAAATTGGAACACCTCGACCTTTTATCGGAGTAACATTGATCCCTCAAACAGTCGACCCTACTGACGACCTGACCACAAAGGATCACTTTCCTTTTTCTTTTTAAAATCAATCGGAATATACACCCAAGCTACATATTTGGCGTTTTTAACGTTATCTCTCACATGGCCTTCACTTCCAAACCAGGTACCCAATTGTATTTCAGGGTGAAGAGGGGCGCATTTCGAATAAAGTAACTTGCCAAAGATGACACCAAAGGTCTCGGAACTCGTGTACAGTGTGGGACGGACTCACCATTCAAACTCTCAGTTTTATTCAGCAATAAGTTGACCATCCACCCATCCAGTGAGCCAAGCCCATTGTTGCTGGACTGACAGCGGTCTACTGAGCTATGCACAGGACCACGTGCCACCACTTCGTGGTCCAGTGCATAGCTTTTGGAGGAGAGCTCGATAGTTTGTGGCAGCTACACGATTAGAGTTGGTTCTTTCTATACTAGGTGACTTTAATGCCCATTTTGAAAAGCAGACAAAGTCTGATGTGGAAGCCTGCAGAAAAGCCCTTCATGCAAATGGTGTCATTCAAAATGTGAAACATGTGACTCATAAAGTTGGACACACAATTGACTGGATTATAACCAGAGAATCTGAGTCAATACTTGGTGAGATAAAGGTACCGGTTCGTCAAATGTCTGATCACTTCCTGATTTCATTTTAACTTGATCTTCAGAAAGTACTATTCAGTCTGTTGGTGAAGGATTTTGATATTTTGATTCCTGTCATCACACACCTCATCAATACAACTCTGCTTACTGGACATGTTCCAAAAGCCTTCAAGGAAGCAGTGGTCAAGCCTCTCCTGAAGAAGCAGAATCTTGATGTGAATATGCTTAGCAATTACCGGCCGGTATTCAATCTCTCCTTTATATCAAAAATACTGGAGAAAACTGTTGTAAAACAGCTCACTCAACATTTAGATAACAATGGACTGTCTTGCAAATATCAATCAGCATACAAAAGTTCACAGAGTACTGAAACGGCCCTTGTACGTGTTGTGAATGATCTGCGCTCATTAGTTGACCATGGGGACATTGGGATGCTTGTGCTGTTGGATTTATCCGCAGCATTCGATACAATCGATCATGATATTCTCAAGTGTAGACTTGACATGCAATATGGCCTGTCAGGACGTGTCCATGATTGGTTCTCCTCTTACCTATCAGACCGGTGTCAGACAGTTCTCATCAACAACACACAGTCATCAAAGATTCATTTGTCATGTGGTGTTCCCCAGGGATCAGTCCTTGGACCAGTACTGTTCACGCTCTATACCAAATCATTGGGCGAGCTACTTAACAAACATGAGGTCCCACATCACTTCTACGCTGACGACTCTCAGCTGATGGACAAAATTTCTCTTGGTCTGGAACACGCATCACTTGCGAAAATGGCGACGTGTACAGCGGATGTAAAATCGTGGATGACAGCCAATATGCTGAAGCTGAACGAGAGTAAAACAGAAGCCATGTTCATTGGACCAAGACAAAGACTACAGAAATTAGATGTCACAGATATCCCAATGTGTGACATCTCAATCCCACATGCCAAATATGTGAAGAATTTGGGTGTATACCTGCAATCGGATCTCTCTATGGACAGACAAGTCTCTGAACTCTGTAGAGTCTGCAACTACCATCTGCGGAACATCGGCAGTATACGACATCTCCTTACTCAGGATACTGCTGCAACACTAGCAAGATCATTCATCCTGTCCCGATTGGACTATTGTAATAGCCTCATTGTGGAAACCAACCAAGCAAATATCAACCGCCTTCAAAGAATCAAGAATAAATCAGCTCGTATGGTAACAAGATTGCCCAAATCCACTGACATCAAACAAATCTTAAGAACACTGCACTGGTTACCCATTCGTGCTCGTGTTGAGTTTAAACTTCTTTGCCTCGCCTATCAGTTTGTACACGGGTTTGCTCCTCCATATCTTTGTGAACTCCTGACAGAGTACGAACCACCTAGATGTCTTCGCTCCAGTTCCAAGTGTCTAATCAACGTTCCTAGATTTCAGTTGAAGACATTCGGTGGCAGATCATTTACGGTCACAGCTGCTGCCAAATGGAACGAGCTTCCAGACTCTCTAAAGAACTCTGAATCTCACCCCGCATTCAAAGTCAGCCTTAAGAGTTACCTCTTCCAAAACAACCTGTAATTCCAGACAATTCTCAAAAGTGCTTTGAGCATGCTTAATGTGTGAAAAAGCGCTATATAAATAGAACTATTATTATTTCTGTATAGTTATGACATCAGAGCTGTGTTCCAGAGTATGTTGTACCTGCGGTGTGATCCAGGTGCAGCGCCTCAGTGCCCGTAGCATCATGGTTTGGGCGGTATCCTTTGAGAACAGTAGTCGCTTAAGTCATTGACTCGTTGCTCAATAATTTATCGAGTAAGTGCAACGTCCTGTTTGCGGCCACTCCTGCAACAACACCAGGACACTACAATCAGTGATAGCAACATCTTTGTTGATGAACAACAATAACGTCAACGTGTTGCCCTGAATGTTAGGTACTCCGGATCTCTTGCCTATTGAACACTTTTGGGACTGCCTCGGGTGGCGAATAAGTAAAAGAGCAAAAACTGCTAACAACCTGAGGCAGTAAGGATTAGCTCTACAAAAAGAATGGCTAAATGACTTCTGAATATCAACGAGTCGTCATGGCAGCTGAAGGTGACCGTACAAAAATATTAAATGACACTTATTTGTATGATTTAAAGTGACTTTTCCAAGAAAGTTTTAAAATAGCTTTTGATACCAGTGTTGTTCCAGGGTGTTTAACTAAAATAATGAATAACGAAAGAAAATCTATCAAGATTTGAAGTGAAGGATAGTTTCTTTTAGAGTAAGGTGTATTTTAGAAAATGCCAGATTTTTTTCCCTCATGATGCATAACTGTCTCAAGATATGTAGTTAAAACATGACGTCTTTACACGTTTCAAAAAGTTATTATATATTACGTATACTGTTAAGAAATGATAACAAGACAGACATTTCCAAAAAAGATGACTTTACAGGTTTATAGCCGGGAGAGCTAAACTAAACTTTTGACTTTCAATTTATTTTAATATCACAGAGAAGGAAAAGTCTTTTATTTTCTTTTTTCTTTTTACGTTTTCGTGTATTTTGGTATTGTTGCTTTGAATTATAAGATTTTAAGTCTCTCGTATCTCATATTGAGTTATTTCGTAGTCTACATACCTGTTACGTTATGCCTTTATGACTTTGATATCTCGTATATAATGGACACGTTAATAAATATTCTCACACTAATTAAATTGAAACATGATTAAGGTGGTCATTAGTTATTTAGAAAAACGATGAAATATAATTCAACGTATTTTCAAGTTTTCATATACTACACCATATTTGATTAGATATTTTTCACTTTTTATTATGTGTTATATTATTATTTATTATCATTATAAGATCATACATTAAGACTTATTTCGTATATACATAAGGCAATTAATAGGGTACTGCAGTGTCCAAATTTAGTGTGAGTTTCATAATTCTGACACGTGGTCATTCTATATGATGTCCCCGATGGTATTGTGCTATTAATTTTATTCTTCCTTGCGTCTCGGAGACGCGAGTCGATTTTTTTTGTCGTCTTATCCTTGAAAGTTCGCCATCAAGTTATATAATTTTTTATGGCGAAATTAATATAAATTTTGAACGAATCAAGTTGTCACTGATGTGCTTTTATCGAGATGACCCCTGTTTTGTGGCAAATTCTGATGGCTTCAGATGGAACAATTTGTTTGTGATCAGCAGGATTTGCAGTAATAAAAAAGAATTTGTGAAATGCGTTGATATTTTTACATGTGTTTATTGTACCATACTATTTACTGCACAATTAAGAAGCAACCTAGAACTTGACTTATGTAAATGGTATATGTAATCTTTTATATTAAATATAATTTATTTTGATTAAGACGAATTTGCTTTTCTATTGTCCCTTTGGATACGGACGCGTCTGTACAGTGCATTGCATAGACAAATATTTTTCTATGTCTAAAACAATATGTTTCACATGTGGAATCGTTCTGTATATATTTTTGACAATGTTTGTTTTTCAAATAATGAACGATGTTCAAAATTGTACTAACTTTGATTAAATTAAGCATGCAAAATAAGACCCAAGATAAAACGACCGACCTCAGCTTATGTATACAATAATCCACTTATTAATAAATTATCATTGTATCAGGGTTGTGAATCATTTGTAATATAGTAATATTACAAGAATATAAAATATTTTGAAGGAAAACCCAATTTATGGACAGTCAACGTCTTTAATGCAAAGAATGCGACGTTACCCAAATGCTTTTCAAACAGATTTAAAAGAAAAAACGACACTGAATGATTTGGTGTTGATGGGCAGTCATGGAGATAACCTAAAAAGCATAAAGATGTTTTGATAAGATTCTGTAGGCATAGAAGAGAGGACAACGACCTTCGAGCTGAGTTCACCCATTTCCATGTGGGGATTGACCGTGACGACGCTATCTTAAAGTCATTGTCTCATTTTTGCAAGGCAAATTGTAATGCATGCCGGACAAATAGTTCACCACTCACAGAAATCTTTCCCCTGACGTTTGCAACAATTTTCAGAACTCTGCAGGCATTCTAGCCCTCAATAATTAAGTTCAAACTACCCTACCCTACCCTAATATTACGTGTTTTGCGAGCGTTAGTCCTTACCACGTCATTTCGCTAAGGCCGTGACGAAGAACACATAAAATTTCCAAGCTGAATATCCAATTTAAATAGCTAATAGCTTACCGTTTTTCAAATACTGAAATAACAAAAAGGTGGTAAACTCAATGAAGAATGCGTCTGTCATAAGTATCGGCGCTAAAATTACTAGATTTCCGGTGTTTCGCACTCGCGATGGGATTGCACTTGATTCGGTACCTTATCGATCTGAAACGGCCTACGCCACTAAGCTGCTTCATCCAAAACACACAGACCCACGTGCCACCATAACTTTTCAGGTATTTGTGACATTATTATGTTCTCAATTTATCGAAATCTAAGGTTTTATGAGGCAAATGTATTGACACTGAAGTGAAGTTAAAGGGGCAGCTAAACATTTTTAAAGGTTTAATTTTTCCAATTTTCCCAAATATATATAACTTTATGCCAACTTTAGTCCAAGGGTCAAGCATCTCGTGCCTCTTCTTATCCTTAGACGTAGAAGAAAATGTCATTCAGCGAAAAACGTCGTTTGTGCACTTTTTTGTTAGAAGATTAATAGTTTATCGAGTTTTAAAGACATGAACTGGTATGTGAAAAAAACGATTTTTGATAGATAAGATTTTTACCATGGCATGATATTGTAAGATATATATTTTATTCAAGGTATATTCTGCTTTTGTCATTGCGACATTACACATGTAGCATGTATGATGTCTATGTTTAAGGTTGAAGATGTCAGACATAGTCTACGTAGAAGGCAAAAGTGGGGATAAGATGAAATTTAGAAGAGACGGAGAAGTGCTTCTTCCTACCAGTTGCCCTGGAAACCGAGTAGATCAAATAGCAGACTTCAAGCTAAGGGATGACGACGTTTTGATTGCCGGCTGGCCGAGATCAGGTGATAGAATATCCTTGCTAACCATGGCGTATATCGAGTATGGTAATATATCTGTTAAAGCCATAGTCTCATTTTTGCAAAGCAAATTGTAATGCACGCCGGACAAATAGTTCATCACTCACAGAAATCTTTCCCCTGACGTTTGCAACAATTTTAAGAACGCTGTGTGCATTCCAGCCCTCAATAATGAAGTTCAAAACACCCTACCCTATGTCTTTGGCGAGCGTTAGTCTTTACCATGTCTTTTCGCAACGGCCATGACGTAGAACACATGCAATTTCCCGGCTGAATATCCAAAGAAAATAGCTAAAGGCTTACCATTTTTTCAAATACAGAAATAACAAAAGGTGGCAAACTCAATGAAGAATGCGTCTGTCATAAGTACCGGCGCTGCAAGTACTAGATTTCCGGTATTTTGTACTCGCGATGGGAATGCACTTGATTCGATACTCATCGGTCTGAAACGGCAGACGCCAATAAACAGCGTCATCCTAAACTTTAAAACGGGCATAAAAATGAAATTCTTTGCAGACGCGACAGGAAATATTGCTGTAAGTGATCAGATTTTTGCTCATGAAGAATAATTAACCCAGTTTAGTTGCCTTACAAAATTGATTCTATGGCTTTAATTGTAATGTAGATACCTAGGTATGTTTCTACCTTGAACCCTTCATAGCTATGTTTGGAATACCATCGACTTGTTTGGTTCACATAATATATCTTAAATAGTTTCAAGATGTAAGGGTAACATGGTCCGCGGTCAAACGATGGTTAAACTAGGTTAAACCAGGTTAAACTACATAACCCCTTAGAAATGCAAACGGGTAATATGTTATAAATTTATATATCATTAAATGAGAAAAAAACCCAACATGATTATTTCATTATGCAAAGAAAAGAAATCGGAGAACATTCAGCAGGAATGTTTTTAGTTAGAAGTCCCTTTGATCGTTGAGGGTGTAGAGGAAATTCGGTCTCAAACAAATTAGTCTTATTGATGCAGTTTGTTAGAAAAGAATGGAGTTTTGATTGATTTCGGTATTCGTATCTTCGAATACTGACTCTGCCACCAAAACCAAACTCTAAAAATATGATCAAAGTCACATTCTTAACTGCATGACAAAGATAAAACAATAAATGTACACCGGAAGCAGAGGAATTTTATAATTTTAGGAACAGATTATCGAAAAGGCCTTTAAATAAGGTTGATCAATGGAATTTTTGGTCTTCATGATACCGTTCAACATTGAGCAAATGATTTCGTATAGTTAAACTGGTTTGATCCCAAATATGGGCTCATGTGGACTAGAGACGATCATATGGTCCTCAAAGTTTAGCCACCGAGGTCTAATTTCAAAGTTCAGTTTTATCTTTATATTTATTTTTGGGTGTGCATTTAATATTTGTTTCTAGTTTCCTCCTTCCTTATATGTAGAAGGCCATGAAGCTCTTGAAAAGAAGCTCTAATACTGGCGAAGGTATTCAAGTCTGATTCATTTCAAAACTAAAATAAAATTTCTATACTACCTCTGTCCTATTACGAAGGTTTCTTGTGCACGAAATGTAGAACGCTGATATGATGCAATCAAAGGTGTTTGTGAAATTGTTTTCATTGGCTGAAATATAGCCAGGTAGTTTAAGTTGCAATATTGTCCCGCTAGGGGAAACTGCCGGAAGCCCGAGAAACCTTCGTATTTAGACAGAGGTTGTATAGGAATTTATGACGGAGCTATACCTCTGTTGGGAGAGACTGTTTACGTTTAATCAATGGAATGTCAAGTAAAACACCCCCTCCGGATCCGCTTGTACTAGTACTCTAATCATATATATAACGGCCTATTCATAGCTATTGCTCCTATTTGCAGGCACTCACTGGTCCTGGGAGATGGTCAGTATAATGGCCAACAGGAAGGAAGAGACATCCACGAAGAACAAGAACAATCACATGTTTGAATTTGAACCAGTCACTGGCCTTGATGATTTGCCCTCACCGCGCATACTCAACACGCATCTCAAGCTGAGGTTACTTCCGGTTGACATGAAAACTAAACCAATTAAAGTTATTTACCTATTAAGAAATCCTCGAGACGCTTGTCCCTCGTGGTATAAATGTTTTATAGGCCATTCAGAAATCGAATGCAGAGGAAAATTCCGTAACTGGTTGCCAGTACAATTGGAAGGAAAATGTAAGTTAAACATTATCCTCATTGTTTTGGAAAATACGAGTGATTACTTCCAGACAGAAATATTTTACGGATGAGTCACAAAGTATAAATCAATAGTTAAAGTCTAACTAATAATACATAAATACTTACATTTGCCTATTGTTTCGTCTCATCAAGTTAAATACCTAAACATTCTAATTCGGAAAATAATTATGTCGATAATTTTGTGGCTGATGTACTTTTAACAATTATAAAGTTTCGGTAAAGAAAATCCTTCTATTGTTAACCTCAGATCATTCGTTACCTCTAACTTATCTACAGTAACCTCTTCCAGCAGTGCATGAATATGCACATTTGCAGATTGTGACTGTGGTAAAAGAAAACCAACAATGTAACGCTTCCCCTAAGAGATATATTTCTGAATGGCGAAATATTTTACTTCCAGTCGACTGGGGAAGCTGGTTTGACCATGTTCGATCTTGGGAGCGAGATACTGAGTCACATGCCAACCTGAAAATTCATTATCTGCAGTACGAGAAGGTGCTCAAGGTTGGAAATAGTTTATTCTTTTATATGTCAATAGCGTTATATGACGCAGCAAGAACTTGGGTCGATTTAAGTTTATAATGTTCAATAGCTTGTGAAGGTAGTAGTCAATGCAAATGGGAAGTGTGATGTTGACCCCTGTATATAAATAAGTTTTTTTAAATTTTCATTCAAACTAATTGGCATGTGTGGTTGAATAAGTAAGATGTTTTGAAAATCAAGCGATATGTTTGGTTCGTTATTGTGATGCGAGTGTCTCTTTTAGTTTGGTTAACCATATCCGTGCTCAGTCAATGTGTTTATGAAATTTTTCTTTATCAACCTACCTGTCTAGAATACGTTATTCTTAAACCATATCAACATATCGAATACATAATGCTACATTTCAAATAGCCTTTTCAATATTGTATAACCGGTATGAAGGACTTCAAAGTATTTCCTCCTGGCAGGTTTTACATTTGTCCTTGCAAACCCTCCTGAAGGGACTTACAATGATTGTAAACCGTGATCCTGTAGACCAATTTTTATCACAACCCATGCATTTACTTAGATGTTATTGCAGGATTCGAACCTCAATTCATTCGTCCTTAAACCGACCGCTGTACCTCAGCCCTAAGTGGCCGACGATGATAACTCAACTTGCGTTACTTATATTATCCTTATAAGGCTGTTGAGTGAGTATATACTCTTTGAAACGGAACAGTGCACATAAATTCCACAGTAATAGCTTGCCGGATGTCAATGTTGACATCCTTTCTACGGACTGTGCATCCCTAAGGGATCTATTATAAGGCACTATTATGTGTTTATATCGATGTTATATATCATTTTAAAGGATTGATTAACTTTAACGGTGAGAAGACGGAGAAATAAGTAATTCAACCTCGGATATGGAAATGTTGTGGGTTCTGATAGTAATTGTTTCGTATCAGCATTTTATCAAAGTTTTAAACAAGTCACCGTATATTCACAGGATCCACTTGAGGAAATGAGAAAAGTTCGAGATTTTCTACAACACGACATAGATGAGTCGTTGATACGTGAAATAGTGGAGAAATGTCACATAGACCGGATGAGAGAAGCTAAGAAACAGTTCGAGGATAACAATGGACATCTCCATTACTCGAAAGGTAGGTATAGGTAACGGTTACATCATGAGCATTTGTATCAGTTTGGAATAGGATGCATGGTAACCTGTGCCTTTACAATAGTGACGATATATGGAGAATGATTAACAGAGTTCCCTTTTTAAAATTTTATTGAACAAATTAGTGGCTTGGTATTTTGAGAGCGAAAGCCTTCCTCAAAACTTCCCTGAACATTTGTTTTGAAACTAATCCGCTTATTTTAATCTTTAATCAAATGTTTGCCCCTCCCCTTATCTAGCACGTTTGTTGGTTGTTTTATATCTTCAACAAATAAGTTTTTAAAACATATATCTTCTTCATTCGTTACTCAAACCCATAGTACGTAGTAATACAACATTTTTCCCCATACCCACCAATACGGCCGTTTCAGTGTGAACGTCTTTGAATTATTCCAGCCAGGAATCTTCGTAGCTCAAACGAACCTGGTATGATCGTTAAAGTACGTGTTTTATTGATTAAAAGATTCGTGCGTCATCTGAGGAATATTGGAAACTTGCAAGTGATCGCCTAAATTCTTTATGTCTAAACACATAAGTTCACTTCATCACCTGACCTGACAAGTTTTCATTAAATCCATATATATTTATTGACTACTGATATTATAACAAGACTAAAAGGAGAGGTAATTTGGTTTAGAATGTTGGCATTAAACCCCCAGGGGTTGTGTAGGGTGGAAAGTCGGCATTTGTCACTCATGTCATTGTTATCTAAATTATCTACCTCCTATTAAGATATTCACATTATACCATTTTACACGTGACACATTTATTCTCCAGGCAAGGCTGGCACCTGGAAGAGCGTGCATGTGTTTACTTTAGAAACACGAGATGTTCGAGAAGATGTACAGCGAGAAGATGGATGGATCCAAGTTCGAGCACCTCTACAGGGGACTGGTCGATGTTCTTTGACATATTAAAGACATTTTTTATAAATAATTTGTGTCGATAAACACTGAAACTACCTCAGCTTGCTAGATAATTTTAAAATGCACATTCAGTAGAAATTTTTTATTAATTCTTGATCATCTCTGTATATGTTTAAAGTGCGGAAATTGTAAAGCGTTGAAAGAGGATCTGATGAAAGGATCACATGTTGAGAGAGGTATCAGTGAATCACCGCTGCAGATTATCGTTAATTGGAGGCCATGTACCGGCAACACAATATCAAGTCTAAACTGCAGTTTTGATGTAACACCAGAAGAAACAATATAACAGAAGATAATCATTTTGAAAATCGAGTTCTACAAGGCTGGAATCGATCCACCGATCAATATTTGTAGCAGCAGTTTGAAAACCATTTGGTTGGATCTTGTTTACAGTGTTTTACTGATGTTCATTGTTTTACTTGATAGTTTTATATATTCCTCACTTCGAATACGTTTGGTAAAAATTATAACACTTTTTGAAGGATTTGAGAGATTTTGATAGGGCGTGGCCTATTCTGATGATGGAGTGCCAATTGTTCATTTAGGATGAATCTAAGTCTAATTAATGCATATTTTGAACAACAGTAACAAGAACAGTTTGTTGGCTTTCAATCGGTTTGTGTAACGAAATTATAGAGATTGCCTTGAAGTTTCACGCCCAGTACACAAAATTCATAATTCAACATCTTAATATATATTTCACGCAATGCATGTTAAACCTATATTCTCCTGAAATGTTTTATGTGTAGACATCGTCGAGGTCTTTTACCAACTGTCAGCGGAGAATAAGTATCTGGTTCTAACAATGACAGGTGACAAATGGTTTTAAAAACCCTTTGTTTTAAAAATAGATTTTACCATATGTAAATGTAGCTTACGTAACTATGAGCAGATCATGCGAGTCAGCCGCACAACTCGCATTAACCTGACATCAAAAACATTCCCCGGTCAAGTGCGGGTTATAGGAATAAAAACATATTTTTTTTACTTGGAAAAGCTCAACTGTCATCCATGATTTTGAATGTGGTCACACAAAGAGTTTAACACAAGAGGGATAATCATAAATTATGTCATGAAATACAGCTTTATCTTCTTGTTTTGTTTCATTTAATCGGTTGACGCCCTTGTTGAAGCGTTTGAAGCAAGTGAAAATATGGGGGGGGGGGGACAAATAGATTCTGAATCGAACTCAATCTTTGAAGCTTGGAGCATTGAGTGGACCTGCCCCCGACTGACGATGTAGATATTGACTATGTTTATCGTTCATGTTGAACAAGGTTTGAAATTATTTTGTTATGCCCAAATTTATCACAACGCTGTCCGAAGAAGACGTTTGGTTTTGCATCGAAAGGTTTTGTTTGTCAAATGAAGAAAACGACAGAGAGTAGAGCGAGTTGGCAAAGTTTTCATGTGTTTAAGAGTTACAATCGAAAAACGAAAGCATGCATGTTGCTAAAGTTCCAATGTTTTCGTTTTGTTTACAGTCCTTTTAAATTGTTAAGAATAATTACTTACCTTGCGAGGACATTCTAACTGTAGATATCCACCCAAGCAATTGTCATATCTCAACTTATTTGTATTGGAAGTTTCAGGGATAAGAGTCAGTGTGCGTCTTATCGATAATCTATTAAATATCGTCTTGCGCAAAGGCCCTTTTGACTTCTTTTTTAATATAAATTTTATTTTAGTGAGGCCCTTTTAATTTGATATAAAAGAAGAAGCAAGTTAGATACATGTGAATGCTATGAATATCGTCAGCGGGATTGTATTTGATTCTCTGAAGTAAACGGGTGTACGAGGGTGGAAAGTAACTTGTTCTTCAACCGTAGCATACAAAGTATTTAAAATCCACAAACGGATCTAATTAATTGAGAAACACTATCGCCACTCAACATTGACATCTGACCAATGCATCGTATCAAGTCCATCACCGCCACACAGAGACAAAACTGTCTACCCTGTCTATCTCCAAAAGATGTACCGTATTTCCTCTAATAAGCGCCGGGCTTCTAATAAGCGCCGGGGGGTAAAGGGTAGTTGATAGAATAAGCGCCAGGCCTCTAATAAGCGCCGGGCATTACATTATTTTTAGTTAACCAAATGGAAAAAAAACCATATTTATTTGTATCAAAGGTAGTAATTTAAAAGGAATTTCTCGTCCAATCATGAATTTGTATATGGCTGCTTGATACTTCAGTTTGAATCAAATATCGATTGAAGGAATAAGCGCCGGGCCTCTAATAAGCGCCGGGGTGTCGAGGGGTGTTGAAAAGATAAGAGGAAATACGGTATGAGTAATGAAGTCTCCTCATCGACACGCGTTATCATAGTCATGCATTCATTGACGATGACGTTATAGAAATGAACATGTTAATAACATTTTCACTGAGTATAATAGCATTTTATAATATCTAGTGAAAAACCGATTTTATATTAACCGCTAAATGACATATTTCCTCATCAAAACAATAATATGAATACGATTCTTTGCATTTCAATATTCTTAATGTTATTATCTTTAAAATCCGTATTTTCAGTTGAGTGAATCATGCGGTTCTTCTCAATGATTATAAAGTTATCTGCGGAAACTCCGTTCTTATCAGGATTAATTTTAACGTCATTTTGTTTTAAAAAATACATTTTTCGTCAAATACGGTGTATATTTCATCTCGAGAAGAAGAACAATCGTGAAAATAGAATTTTTTAGTTCACTCGATGAGATATGCATTGCAATGCCAAATATCCTCTACAGAAATCAGCCACTATTTACTAAGTTCTCGTTTTATATTATTCTATAATAGAAAATTGAAATATCGTATTTTTAAAAAAATATTTTTACTATCAGTTATTTACCTTGAGCAAAAATGCCATCTGTAGGACCTATTCGGTTTTGTTAAATTAACAAAACAGAATTATGTGACATTGAAACGGTGCCAATGACGCCCTAACAGTGACAGAAACGTGTTTCATGTTCGTAAAAAGCAGTTACTTCCCTTTCGATTTACATGACAAGTATAGCAGCGACTGTATTTTAATGACGGTGACTAGGCCTAACCCCATCACACAACGCTACAGTAAGTGTGTTGAAATGTGGGCGTATCTTTATAGTTGAGGGAGTTTTTTGTGTTTTGGTTTTAGGACAAATTTCAAGACTTCAAAATCCTTTTTCGTATTTATTCCATTTATCATTTTAAACGCACTAGTGCACACCAATATTTCGTTAACACAACGAATGCACAGATTCTGCATATCTCTCGATATTATTCAAGATCCTCACTCAAGTAATCTACCTCGTAAGTTATTTAACGAATATTTACGTATTCAGGTAGTAAAGTTGATTTTTAAAGACCGGAAGTATTTAATGTTACGCTACAATAAATCCGCGTGAACTACGATATCGGAAATATTAAGATTTTGCTCATAAGCAAAAAAGCGGAAACGGCAGCCGCTTTGGTCAATCTAATAGCAATGCTAATGCTGTGTTATTAAATCGGTTTATTTACAACATTGCTTTCATGAAACATAATTCATTCTTTGGTCTCAGTTCAGAGTTTAGGTAAATTCAATAGCTGCACATAACATTAGTTCAGCCGCGTTTAACTGTCTTTGAGATATCCGTTTTGTGCACAGCTAAACTTTGATTTTTTATATGTCCAAGCCGACAGCGGCTGTCTAAATTTTTTCATTGTTGACTGCAGGCCAATTGTAAAGAATTTTAACTATTTCATTGCATCGATAGAAAGGTTATGTGAATGCATAAGTCCTCTTAAACGTTAAAATAGCCAATTTAAACCGTAAAAGCGTGCACTAGTGCCTTTAATGTTGCTAATAATACAACATGTCAACGTGACCTATAACATAATAACCGACTATTGATATTGCGTATTTTTCAGATTTAACATAGTTATATTCTTGAGTTGAAGGTCCAAGAAGTTCTGAAAATCTTAATTTCAATTGTGCTTTCGGTTTTATATTTCCCTTGTTCAAGATGACTTTTATATGGTTATAAGCATTGTTGTACTTACACAGGGCTGTATTAATAACCAGTGACGAAATGTTTGGCCTATTCCATGATTATCTTAAGGCTGTGTTTTGTAAGGAGACGTGAATATTTTAATGATCATACATAATTCCTATACATACCGCCTATGCCTTTGTTCTGTACATGTACTGCCATCGTTTCTTTGAGTAGTTCGAAGATGTCTGATAGATATTCTCACGTATAAGATAAGTTTGTGGGAAAATGAAATTTAGACAGGATGTGGAAATCTTTAACACCAGTTGCCCTGCAAACCAAATAGATCAAATAGAAGACTTTAAAATCGTATTTACTACCGTAATGTCTCAGTGTGTTAAAGGTGTTTGAAGATGTCAGATATAGTCTACATAGAAGACAAGGCTGGGAAGAAGATGAAATTTAGAAGAGATGCAGAAGTTTATGTTCCCACTAGTTTCCCCGGGAACCGAGTACATGGTGTGATGGACCTTGGGCTCAGGGATGACGACGTTTTGATTGCTGGATGGCCGAGATCAGGTGATAGATTTGTTATTGGAAATCTATGTTAGAGTTATACCTACATGTCAATCGTCAGCATTTAACCTTCAAAGCTGTTGACATAACGTTTTCCACTTAGAGGACTAGGTTTATATAGAAATGCAAACAAGATTTCTAGTGGATTTTGTTTTGAAATGCACAAGTTAAGTATTTCTATTTTAAAACTGGTATAGTCAAGATATTTGGTGGAAGACAGTGATGTAGTGGTTAGCATACTGGCCTCTCACGCCTTAAACCCGGGTTCGAATCCCAGTACGTGGGACCTTGGTCTCATACCGTTTTGGCCCTAGGCGAGGGACGTCATGACTATTGCAAGCAGTTAATCGAGCTCCGAGTACCTGCATAAATAGTTACTTGGAAACAGGATACACATGGACCTTCATGGCCGCGCTAAGCGCATAATAGCTGATATAAAGGGTAATGATGTAGGTAGAGTTTGAGCAGCACCTTGAAATAGTGCCTTATTGAAAACCACATTATCACTGGTATCTAAATAGCGCTTTGAGTACGCATGAGTACCTGAATGGTGCCCTATTCATACCAACATCATCATTATTATCTTGTCAACGTCAAAACTACACCACGGCAAACTCCAATACTTCATTGGTGTTGTAGTATTGACTTATCATAAAACACCAAGGAAGACAATGCTAATTTTGGATGTACAACTTCTTTATTTTCACAATGACTACGTTTTGGTATAGATTATTGTACCGTTATCCAAAATCTATACCGAAACGTCGACATTGTGAAAAATAAAGAAGTTGTATATCCATAATATCTTTGTCTTTCTCATACTAGCAAATTCTAGAATGGCTTTGAAAAAGTTCATAGCTACTGCTCCTAATTGCAGGCACTCACTGGTCCTGGGAGATGGTCAGTATGATGGCTAAGAAGAAGGCAGAGACATCTACAAAGAACAAGGACAGTCACATGCTTGAATTTGAGTCAGTCGTTCATCTAGATAAGTTGTCTTCACCGCGCATACTCAACACGCATCTCAAATTGAGGTTACTTCCGGTTGACATGAAGAATAAACCAATTAAAGTGATTTACCTATTAAGAAATCCCCGAGACGCTTGTGTATCATGGTATAAAGTACACATTGGCCGTATGCCCGTTGAATACGAAGGGCTGTTTGGTGATTGGCTGCCGGTGCAAATGGAAGGGAAATGTGAGATCACTACTACAAACATTGTGTACATGTGGATGATAATATTGCTTATTTCAACAATAATGACATTCGGTTTAAATCCTTGAACAATATTTAAAGTCAACTCCTTTTTAAGCTACAATAACAGCTTTTCCTAGCACTCATAATGCACGAAAAACGTATTGTTGTGTTTTATTCCAGTGGAGTGGGGAAGCTGGTTCGACCATGTTCGATCTTGGGAGAGAGACGTCGAGTCACATCCCAACCTGAAAGTTCACTTTCTGCAGTACGAGAAGGTGCTTAAGGTGGAAACAACATTATTCTTACATAGAAACTTACACTAAAAGTTGTTTTCGTACTATTTAAAAACCAATACAACGATTTTATTTGCTTGTGTTTGATAGGTTGTATTATCAATATTCATGAAAATGGACCGTGTGAATATGATTTTTCATATAAACCAGATGTTTTCATTTCATGAAGATTTAATCATTTTGCCATAAGATTGTATAAGATAATATGAGAGAATTTGTATTTTTATGACGACGTATATATGGTTCTTTTAAAACGCTAAATTTAGGTTGGACCATGGCTACAATTAGATGAAAATAATATTTTCCTACGAGTATTATACAACCCAAACATTTATGATAATGTTTGTCGAACTGTGATATATAGTTCATGTAATATATTCGATAACGTTACAAGCATTAACTCTCATTTTGTCATTAAAGAGCCACTCCGTGATTTTCATAACATATTGATTACCTTTGATATGAACCTAAATGCCATATGTGGTGATATAAAATCAAACCTTCTTACCTTTTCATGTCTAAAAGACATATATATGACAAATACTGGTTTTCCAAGAAAATCTATAAACAGCCTTATAAATGCAGAGAGGTGTAGATATCACGTCCAATATACATGGATCCTAGTTATATAACCTAACAAATACTATCAACTCCTAACTGCCCTCCTGGCTGTTTTAGATAAGTCTCCAAAATTACGTTTGACTATTTGACGCGCGCCACTGTCCGGTTTTCGATCATAATTGCGACGTTTTACCTTCATATTGTCACTGTAAAAAAAACAACAAGCTTTAAAATGTTTCTTTTTAGTAACAGTCGATACTTCGCGATCAAATGACACCATTGATTACGTTTGGCATATATGACTCCAACAACTCACGGAGTGGCTCTTTAAAACCATTTAGGACCCATTGGAAGAAATGAGAAAAGTTCGAGACTTCCTACAATACGACGTAGATGAACCGTTGTTACGTGAGATTGTGGAGAAATGTCACATTGACCGGATGAGAGAAGCCAAGAAACAGATTGAGTCTGCCAATGAACATCTCCATTACTATAAAGGTAGTGTTAAAGGACATGGTAGCGAAGGTACTGTTGAGTAAGTTGTCCAACTGCCCAAATATTTAATCAATTACCTACATAAAAGTATAAGTTTCCTAACCTTAGGCGTTGGGGGGGGGGGGGGAGACTTCTGGTATAGGGTTTTTTTTGTGCTAAATTTTAGGTGAAAGAACTCTTTTATGCTCATGTACACAGGTCATTAACAATTTGATGAACATTTTAATTTTGCAATATTTTTAGAAAAGTATCAGTTTATAAATTGTAAATCAATGTATGTTACCAAATCACTCATGTTCCATTATGGACCATTAGTCATTTGCTAAATAAGTTCCTCTATTCCCCAGGCAAGGCTGGCACCTGGAAGAGCGTGTTTACTGTAGAACAGTACGAGATGTTCGAGAAGATGTACAGAGAGAAGATGGCTGGATCCAAGTTCGAGGAGCTCTACAGGGGACCGGTCGATGTTCTCTGATGAATAGCACGATTGTCTCCTTGAAAGTGTTTAAATGAACACTTACAACAGAAGCTTTGACTTTTGAGAGTAAATTTATAAATCAGCGGTATGTTTATGTTTTTTCAAACGGTTAAAAGGACACAACGTTGTATTTAGAGAATATCGACCAAGGATCTTCTCATATGGAATATATTTCATAGATTTGCTTTGCTAGATTTGCTGTGAAATTATTTGTTGGCGAGATTCTGACACCCGAAATTATAGATCCAAAGTCGAATATTCTTCCCATTGCATTAATCCATCGATGATAGAAATGTATTCTTATGTAGGTGTTCAAATTGACAATGACTATGATGAATTAGGAGCCGAAAAATCGAATTCCTGCATTACCGTTTTTAAAGAAAGCAGTCGAATGTATTTCTGTATATATAGTGCTCGCATATCGTGAAGCACCTCATTATATATATATATATATATATATATATATATATATATATATATATATATATATAAGTGCTGTACACATTTAAAAGGCACATGTGCAACTTAGGGCATAACAGTACACTCTTTTCACTTTGGCATGTAATATCTGTTTGGTATGCGGTATATTATACGTCCCCACTCTATTAACACGATAATTTGTCTTACCGAATAACTGCTGTTGTTATTATGTAATTATGTATGACATTATCGATATGATCATCGCTATTCTTCATCTTTATACAAGGGGATTAGCATTCATCCTTGATATCACAAACGCGCTAGCGCTTCATTGGGCGTTGACTTTTATAAAACGTTCTGTGTTCCCTCTGAAAGCTAAATTGTGCATTTACATAATTTTCTTATTTTATTCAAAACAAGCAGTTATCTGATTCAACAGAAACATGCAACAGGACTATCCGAAGCTCCGTTGATGTTGTCCAGAACAGAACAGTAGGTAATAATGGCAGATTGGTTGTACACTTTGGTCACCGTTGTTCTAGGTCTGCCGTTATTATCTACCAGAACAGTCCTACACGTGGATAGACCTAGTGTATTGAGGGTTAGAAGGGGAAATGCCTGATAAACACAAATGGACAATTTAATAGGTATATCATTTCAACCCTTAATCGCAAAGTTAGTTAAATCTTCTGTTATGGTATTTGATTAATGCAGTAGTTCTAGAATAGTTCATAAAATATGTCAAATACATTACAATTAATAACTTGTACTTAATGACTAACATCCACTTGTGAGTTTCTAAACCGATGGTTGAATACATGAATACCAGTCATATAGCCTTTCAAACACTTTCAACTCAATTTGTATCAGCATCCTCCTTGAATTAGTTTCAAAAATTACGTTTGACTAATTGACGCGCTTCATATATCGTCCGGTTTTCGATCAGAGCTGTGACTCTATATCTTTATATTGTCATTCTATTGAACTGACTAGCATTAAAATGAAAATTATAAGCAACAGTGGGTTATTCTCGATAAAATGACACAAATAATAAAATGTGTTTATATGTAACTCCAACAAGAAGCGGGTTGTCTCATTAATATCCATGCATTATTTTTTATTCAAAATAGCAGCTACATTACACTTAAAGAAAATCATTACAAAACTTACAAAATGTTTCGTTAAATATGAATTTATTAACTCCTGTAGAATTAACTAATTGAGTGGTTTCGCCAATCGAGTCACCTCTAGAGTTACATAATTTGGAGATCGGTTATTATTTCGTTTCGCACATCATTCCCAAATTTATATCTTTATCAAGCTCTACACCTCGCGTGCTCAATCGCTGTTCGGAGCTTCTACACATTTGCCGGAGTTTGACAGTTTCAAGAAATGCCCGTGATAGTCGGTGGTTCGTTTAATCTGTATCTAAATGTATGAGATGTTTCAGGAAAAAACATTCAGTTATTAGCAATACAGAATTGTTTAATGAAGAGGAGTAATTGGGCACTGGCAGCGTTTACCCGAGGCTGACCTATGGATTTTCTGACAACAACTTCCTGGCTGGTGAAGCAAGTGGTTTGCACATGTGAAGCATATGTCTGAAGTTTGAACACCGCAGTGACGTTTCACCTGAAACAGTTTCACCGGTCTAGACAGTCTGTCTCTACTCCTCGCTTTCGCAATTTTGAGTTAATCTTATATTTTGAGTGTTTGTTAGCCGTTGTTTTGATGGATGGCCAGAAGAACGCTACCGGCATCTCGCCTTTTGGCACTGTGTTTACTTCTGACTGTTTTTATTTGCTTTTATCTGGCACTCTATCCACTACAGGAAGTGGTTCCTTGTGCCATCACAAAGGATATGGATGATCGCCATGTGAAAATAATTTCTTCAGCCAAGCTGCAGGAAAGTACCGTTGCTTATAAGGATGACCACACCCTAGCAATTGTTGTTCCATTTAGAGACAGATTCGAGGAGTTGATGGAATTTGTACCCCACATGTACAAGTTTCTAAACAATCAAAGAGTACGGCATAAAATATTTGTAATCAACCAAATTGATAATTATCGTTTTAACAGGGCGTCTCTGATTAACATTGGATATCTTGAAAGTAGCCCAGAATGTGATTACATTGCAATGCACGATGTTGACCTTTTACCTTTGAACTCAAACTTGAGCTATGCATACCCTCAGGAGGGAGCATTTCACATAGCAGCGCCAGAACTTCATCCACTGTATCATTACCGCACGTTTGTTGGAGGAATTCTACTTCTGTCAAACTCCAACTTTCGTTTACTCAATGGAATGTCCAATCGATATTGGGGATGGGGCCGGGAGGATGATGAATTCTTTGTAAGGATGAGGAAAGCAGGGGTTGAAGTTCGTCGACCAGTTGGAATAACAACAGGCAATAAAACTTTCTACCATGTTCACGACAGGAAGCGGAGACCAAGGGACAACAAACGTTACTTTGATCAAAAAGAGAGGACGCGTAGATTAGACAAAGAAACCGGTGTCAGCACCGTGGGATATGAAGTTACCAGTAGGAGAGATCTGACAATCGAAAAAGCGCCAGTAACCATTATTAATGTGAAATTAAAATGCAATTTAAATCTGACACCTTGGTGTTTACAGCCTGAAGACCATGAATGGTATTTGCAACAACTGCATCCCTTACCATGAGATTATTTATCTTGTTTAATTAAAAATTCATATCCTTATTTTTTTTATCAAATAATCAAAACTAATCCAATTTAAAAGCCAGTATTGATATACACAAGGCTCAATATAAATATTAATTCCATTATTCTTTGCATTATTTGAAACATTCATAAAATCTTTCTCTAAAGTGTAGGTGCACAATAAGATTGATATAAGAATGTCTATATCATTACAGAGATGTATTTTTATATGAATAATGAAATACAACTGGTCATTCAGTATTTATTTTATTGCTTTATGCGTAGATATGAGATCTGTAGAGTTCATTGTTGATGCAATTAAGTTAAAAAAAAACCAGATTTTTATTAATAAGAATTGTGCCAACACTGCCAAAAGGTATGAATGTTTGAAGGTAACTGCCAAAATGTGTATAATGGATAAGCTTTGCCAACACTTAGTGTCCTACTTATAAAGTGCTTAATAATCTTGGTGTTGGAATAACTAAAATTTTCTCAATTTTGGAATTGTAAGAGTTAAACATAGTATACTACTTAAAATTCTCAGTCTTCTCTATTAAGTATCACTTTTTCAGAAAAAGTCTGAATGATCAAATGAATTTTATTTTAAATTTGAATCGAACAGTCAAAGTGGCTTGACTTTCTAGTATCTATGATTGTTTGCAATAAAATATTGTTAGTTTCTGACCATGATAAAATGTATTTAAGCTTTCTCAGCTGTTCACAAGAAAGATTCATTTGACTTTTTACTGAAGTTTACACTTTGAAACAACTATGTTTTACCATATGAAAGCTCATCATCAATAATGCCAATAGAATAAGATGATTATGACTAATTATGAACAAAGATAATTATATGAATCCATGACATTTTCTTGTTGTTGATATTCATTATCTTATTATATGAGGTATGTTGTATAAGGCTGCATAGAAATAATCAAGCGTTTCTCGAGCCCATTTTTTCAATAGAGATTGATTTTTTTATATTTTTTATTTGAACAAATATTGATGCGGGAGATAAACATTTTATTTTCATCATCAACAATAGAGTTCAGATGTGTTGATATTATGCACATCTGTTTTTACAGACATGCGTTTTCAGTTGACTTATGGATGATTTGGTTAAGCAGTAGTGATGCGAAAAATTCAAAAATTGAATTTCTCAATAACGATAAAAAGCTTTTACGTGCACATGTAAAAGTAATTTGCTGATTCCCGAGAAACATTAATTTTTTTATTTAGCCTACCAGAGATAATGTGAAGAAGAATGTGGACCATTTACACAGAATCATGATGTAAACATGGAGTATATATACTGCAATGGTGTTGGTTTTTATTTTAAATTTGAATCATTACTGTTTCTTTGTATGTTTACTAATTGCTAATTATGTTGCTTCCAAATAATCTTTTGTACTGATTGGAAGCCCATTTGTTATGATGATGTCACTCATCTTTATGATTGTTAATCTCTTTCATCGTGATAACTTCTCTACCCACTGAGGTCATTTCATCCAAACAAATCCTTACACTGAAAACCCTTTTTTCGGCCAGTTATAGAGAATCCTGATTGGTTACAATCAAAGTTAGTGTTGCAATCAGAGTTAGTTTTGCAAACCAAGTGTTGCAATTAAAGTTAAATCAAAGTTAGTGTTGCAATTAAAGTTAGTGTTGAAATTAAAGTTAGTGTTGCAATCAAAGTTAGTGTTGCAAACCAAGTGTTGCAATTAAAGTTGAATTAAAGTTAGTGTTGCAATCAAAGTTTGTGTTGCAATTAAAGTTATTGTTGCAATCAAAGTTCACTAAGGATTTGAACTGAATATTTGGTTTATTTGAGTCACAACTCACCAGCCAAGTTACCATTGTTCTTTCACCTTTGCAGTGTGCACATATTGCCCCTAAAAGATCAGTAAAGACAAACCTTTTATTTGAAGTTAAAGTAATTAATCTATAGTTCAATCATCTGAAAGATATCGTTACACAGAGATGAGAAATTTTTGTTTAGTTTCATCTTTATTGAAGGCCAAAGTATTTACTTGTTCGACAAAATCATCTCGCATGATTTTTCTTATTATGTTGCCAATTTAACCAACAGACAGGTGGAAAATATTAATCTTTTATGGAATTAAGTGTCTGTTTTCATATCCACTCATGCACGGTTGTTTTTCCCCCTTCCTACTTTTGGACTTTTACTAAAACAATATGTATGCTAATATGCTTATCTCATTTGACCATGTGCATCCATTACAATAGTGCCAAATAAGAGTATAAATATATATTTTATTATGTTATTTTATGATTGAAATCTAAATTCAGCAAGAATAATACCACAAATATGCATTATCAGAAGAAATTTTTTTGTCTATGGCATGGCATGGCGTACCTCCTTCTTTAAACTTTTCACTATTTCATCATCTTCTCAAGAACCATTTACTCAGGAAATCTGAAATCTTGTGTATACACTCCTTAACTAAAGAGTTTTTTAAATTATAAATTTGGTGACCCTGTGAATCTTGATAAGGGCCATGCCCTAAAAACCTATTTTCATTTTCTTCTCCTGAAGCAAGAGGCCTGGAAAGCTGAAACCTTGTTTACAGATTCCTTGGCTGACAAGGATTCTAATTTATAGAGTTGGTTTCCAGTGCCTCCTAATAAAGCTTGCAGATGCCATGCCCTAAAACAAACTATTTTTTGGAAGCAATAAGCCCATAAAAAAGCTAAAACCCTGTGTACGGATTACTTAGCTGATGGGTATTATAATCTATAGGTTTTGTTACCCTGTAGCCCCCAAATGGTGACTCATTTGTATGATAAATTCTACATAGCTTGATGTGCTACAGAGCCAGTGGCTCTATTTTTCTTTGACAGTTTACCAATAATAGTAATGTAAATTTTACTGAGGTGATATGATCAAGAGAAAACAGCATAGGAAGTCCTTTTTTGGTACTCGTTTTTTTTAGATGTATTACTTCTTCATTAAGAATAAAATAACCTTTCATCCAGCACATGATAAGAAAATGAATTTCATTACACTGTTTAAATCTATTAAGTTTTAAAGGCTTTGACTATATCTGTCATAAAACTTGAAATAATATACCACATTTTACTAAATACCCTGAACTAAGCAATAACTTTTTCTCTTAAGCAATATGGACTTTTTGATGTGCTCCTGATAATATCTTACTTTTCATTATAATAAAACTGCCCCCTTATAAACAGTAGCTACAAAATGATAGTACTTCCTCCAAAGTAGGTATTTCTAGAACAATTTTTAGTTTAGCCTCAACCTAGATTTTCTATGTGCTACAGTGATTGTAAACCTATGTGAATGTGGGGTTCTTACAGTTATCTTAACACTTTTTGAAAATCTAAACCCCCGGTTATCATTTGGTTGATTCTACTTTTCATGAATTTTGACTTATGTGTTCTTTCTTTCGCTCCCAAGATGATGCTAGCAATATTTATGACCAATGCTATTAACTATATAATGAATGCAATATTTCAGACCGATGCTCTCAATTGTATAAAGAGTGCAATATTTCTCACCAATGCTATCATGTATAATGAGTGCAACTGAATTCTGCTTTTTCTCAACAAGAATTACAAATTACATAAAGCACACCAATAGAGATAATGAGCACAGATCGTAAAAAGCTACTCTCCTTTTTCTGCTAATCTAAATCAGACTCCAATGTTATTTGTAGACCTTTACACTTGGACAGATATATGGTGATTGTATGTCTATAGCAACACAAATAAGTTCTAATAAAACCTTTTCTATTAACAAAATGAATGTATAATTTCCTTTTGTGTTGTATAAATCAAGCAGCTGCTTATATATTTAATGATACTGCTGACAGAGCTTTAAGTTATTGACCGACTCAGGTGATGGCCCAACAGGTGTGAGAGTTTACTCATCCAAATAAGCTGAAGAAACTGCCAAATTGTGACAATTCTGGTTGAATTTTGACATTAACTCTTCAAAATAACATTCTCAGTAGAATGCTTCAAATGGATTATGTTTGTAGCGTTCATTAATGGTATGAATGTGCACAGGAGTAACTCCTCTAATTTCATTTCTAATGCTTTCCCTTTGAACCTAGGTGTAATGTTTTGTCACAAAGTTTTACAACTTGTGAAACATCAATCTGGGTCATATCAAGATTATCTTTTTAGAAATTTAACAGAGGCAATGCTTCAACTAGTCCAATGATATTTTAATGCATGCATCATTAGCAAGATGTGTTTGGTACTCATTGTAAGATGAAAGTAATCACAATATCATGCCACCTTGCAACTAGCATGTACTTATCTATAGAATTCTGTATTTGTTAATAAGTGAGTGTGGATTGAAGCTTGTTTTGGAGATGTTATAGATCATCAGACCAACGATGCAGTGTGAGTCATGCTACTCTGTATTTAAAGGTACAAGCATTCGGTACAACTGAAATAATACATCGGGTATTACATATCCTGAAGAGCCCCTGGCTCCATTTTAGGCATTTTATTTGAATCATTGAGAATAGTTTGTTAAATTGAAGTTAGAATATTTAAATGCACAATTTCTCTTGTTCAGAAAACTCCCAACATAACCTTTAGTTTAATCATTGTCATACTGTAAGACAATAACATCACTTTCATTTTGTTGTAATCTTTCTTCAATAAGACCATGTCTCTAATATTCAAAGAAACCATCACTAAACTCATAATGTAATGCTTGACTATTCTTATGAGAAGAAATTAAGTGTTTAAAATATTATGCATGCCAGTAAAAACACATTGTAATAAACTTGTTTTGAAAAGTGTCTTTGTGTTGTTGTATTTGTGCAGATATGAAAGATTTCATAGTGAAAATGTGAAATATAAGAATGTATTACCCATATGGTTAATCATAAGCGGTGACATATTTACAATATGAGCACATGTGCACATATCACTTTTGCCTAGCAACCATTATCTAAGCGCGAGTTAAAGAGCCAGTCCGTGATTTTCATAACATATTATCTGGCTTTGATACGAACCTAAATGTCATACGTTATGATATAAATTCAAAACATCTTAACTTTTCCTCTCCAAAAGACAAGTATATGACGAATACTGTTTTTCCATGAAAATCCAAAAACAGACTTGTAAATACATAGAGGCGTAGATCACACGTTCAATTTACATGGATACTACTTATATAACCTAACAAACGCTATCAACTCCAAACTGACCTCCTGGCGGCTTTAGATAAGTCACCAAAATTACGTTTGGCTGTTTGACGCGCACCACTGTCCGGTTTTCGATCATAATTGCGACTTTCTACCTTCGTATTGTCACTGTACAAAACCAACAATCTTTAAAATTATTCATTTTGGTAACAGTCGATACTTAGCGATCAAATGACACCATTGATTAAGTTTGGCATTTGTGACGCCATCAACTCACGGAGTGGCTCTTTAATGTATTTCGTCGTCTGTGACGTCAAAAGCATTGTTCGTGACGGACAGTCGCAAGTGAAGGAGGTCGTTTAATGAATATTTCCATGCATTTAAGATGGAATAGAATCGGTAATAAAGAAATTATCATCCTCGGTAGTGTGTCATATGACTTGTGAAACTTGTGAGAATTTGTGTATAACCCTCGCTCTCGCTCGGGTAATACAAAAATTCACACTAGTTTCGTGAAAGTCATATGACACACTTCCTCGGGTAATAATCTCTATATATATATGAGAAACAATGTCATCTTAATAGATTTAATAGATAGATAGATATATAGTTATATACATATTTGTAAATACAAATCATTCAATGTATTTATCAGAGAAAAATATGTATCCAATTTATGTAGAAATATCTAGAAAAAAACTTTTAACTTGCTCTTTTGTACAAACTCAATGGGAATGAATTTGTTAGATTATTATAGGGAGTAGTCAAAAGGACTGGAGCTTGTGTAACAGAAAGTAGGTAAGTGCTTTGTTTGTAAGTAAGTGCTTTGTTCATACAGTATAGTCATGACAAGAAGATATATATTTTCGGGCAACAAAATTGTAACTACTTTCAAAAAATATTTTGACCCAAAAAAAAATGAATAAATAAAATTTTTTTTAAAAATATAAAAAAAAAAAATAAATAAATTTAAAAAAAATATATATATATATATGTATATATATATATATTTATTTATTTATATTTTCTATGATAGATAAGGTTTCTGTGCCAAAGTAGGCTTCATAATTCTATGACAACTATTAAAATGATTCATTAAAGAAACTGCCATATTCAACATATGAAGTGCCCAGGGTAAAGAAACATTTAAAAAAGTGGAGAGCTTTCCATAGCATTCACAAAATTATAATAAGAACTTACTCTGCCACCTTAATATTTTAAAAAATGTTGAGTGTTCAAAGTTTTGGCTTGCAAACATATGGTATAAAAGACAGCGAATGTGCAAGACTAACTTCCTAGCTATATCACACGGAGAGCGCGTATTATTTGTGAATTACAAATGTGGTGTTTATTGCGTTGCATATGGTATTTCATCATGGATTCAGTAATGCAGCTATTCAAGGATGTCACTAACATCACTATGAACCTGAATATTATGAGTTGCATGCGTCAAAAAACAGGATTAAGCCAGTTTTTATGGTTAGGAGCGATTTCAGCATCATTCCAAGGAAAATATGTCGTGGCTTTTTATGTACAACACTGCAGTCGTTTGAAAAGAATAAGATAAGTGTAATTTAGATGCCTTTCCAACAAGATGGCAACCAAACTCAAAAATGTAAGTTTATGCCATCTAGAAGAGAGGGAACCCACAACAAAAACTAAAAAAGGTCGAAGATGAATTAGAATCTAAATCTAAAAAACAATTTTCAATACTAACTTAACTTAAACAGGGACGTATGAATAATAATCAAGTTATTCACTGAATTGATAGTACTATTTCACGAATTCCGAATTCATTTTAGGCTTTACGAATCCGACATTTTTATTCAACCGTTATGATTTCTGTTTCCGGTTGTTGCTATCGACGCTTCCGCAAGCACCTGTCTTGACACTGAGTTTGCATCTGAACTAAACTGGGTGCAATTTATAATGAGATAAAGTGGATGAGATATATATTTAAGTCAGTATGAATGGCGACGATCTGAATCCAGAACGTCAAAATGCTATCAACCGAAGCATAGACGCTAGTGACAGACAAGTGATTGATAATTTTGCAAGAAAGCAAAATGAATCGACGGAGGCACTTGTCAACACGTTCACTTATTTCACCATGGGTAATATGTTATCTGTGACATCTTTTTTATACTATCTATAATTCACTTTTTTACTTATCAACTATTTCGCAACTTAATAGGTAACATAAGGTTCGTTTTTCAAGTCCCTCGAAAACAGGGATTGTTGTCAAAAACATATCAAGGAGATATACCATGGAGTAACCTGTTTTCATGGGTCACCTGTTTTCGTGGTATTTACAAAAGATGTCTATTCTCTCTAACCCCTTACTGCACCCAGACATGTTAGCACTTATTTTATTCACCAGTTGTTCTGCATTGATCCAAGAAGGAAATGATCACTATTTCATCAATCTATTCACTGATTCATTTCAGTGATGAATATCAAATGAAATTTCATGCTTTTCACATAACACCTTTTTTGGACAACATTTATGGTTGATTTTTTTTAAATACAATCCATGTATAATTTTTCAAACAATGTTTTCCAGTAAACCCATGTTATTCTAATCCTGAATCACCTGACTTTTGAGTATAATACCTGTCCTACTAATAAATTATGGAATCATAGAAAGGTTGATTCTTATATATTTTTGGCTATTTTGTATGATTTTCCGGTGCAGTGAAAGCAAGTTATTGCTTGAAAAGTTGAACTTTGCATTGCTTGCTAATATTAAATCTTTAACTACTTGAAATGCAAGGTATTTGGTGACTAGAAGATTTTCTAATACTAAATATGCTCTTAGCAGCCTCATGATTTCTTTACTTTACCAGAAATAGACATTTTATGATAAATATTGACGAAAGTGAAATAATTCAATGACCCTGTAAATATTTTAAACACATGTCAACATCAATTTAAATGCTATTGTACACTATCGATCTGTGTATAAAAAAAAGGAAAAATTTAAGTTGTTGCATGCGTTGTATTCTCATAATTTTATATAATAGAAATACCATGAAAACAGGTGACACCAAATAAATTAATAACAATTTGCATCTGTTTTTAAAATGTGAACAAGATTTAACAAAAGAGTAAAACAACTGTTTGTTTAACAGTACCTAGTTGAAAAATATGTACTCTATCACTTTATGATGTTTAGGATGTTTGACATATCGGCATTAACACTTGTAGAAGATTATTTCTTATTACCACGGAAATAGGTAACACGAGGGTAATAACGAGAGTTTTCATTGTCTACCTTTTGCATTTCAAATGTATAAATCTAAAAATTGGTTTTGTCATAAAATCTTTGTAACGACAGTGTTTGGAGAAAAATGCCTTTTGTTTGCAGTTTTGAGAGTTGTAAATATCAAATTATCCTTTTTTAAAAATCTCATGTTGGATATAAGTGGAAAAATTTCCAAAGAGTCTATTTGAATTAGCTTCATAAAGTTCTCCTGTTTTTAGATGATGTAAAGGGAGCAGAAATCAAACAGTTGAACCAAAAGATATCTGTTGGAAGTTTGACAAGTAAAGGGACAACACAACTTTCTGAAAATAATGCAAAATCCGCAAAAGAAATCCAAAAGGAAGTTGATTGTGTTAAACTGGATGAGGATGGTATTGAAGAAGAGGTTAGTAATTTAACAATAAGTTTGCTGCTTTACCGATCAAACCATTTTGTATAGCAAATGAACATTAGTCAGTTAGTATTATTCTCATATTTAAGCTGATGATTTAATACCTGCCAAATGATTTAAAGTTGTAAATTTGCAGGAATAAGTATACAGTGCTGTCGGGCAAAGCTACGCACCTAAGAGATACATGTTCATTCTTCCGAAAAAAATACAGTATATGGGATAAAAAACATCACTGTTAAAGTTCAGACCTTCACTTATGATATTAATGTAAAATATACATGTTGAAATGTATTTGTCAGTGACACTGAAAGTTTTCCAACGACTACCCACTATTCCCGTAGGTCGGCATGTGTAGGCTAAATATACGCATGCAGGGTTTGAATACACCTAACAATTCCAAAATTATGATTTTGATAGATTTTTACAAACCGATAGTCGGATCAATATTTTGGTTTCCAATGCCAATTGTTATGTTGGAAGGCAAACTGTTTGTTGACGACATGTTTGCTAGTTAATTTTGTCAGTTTTTACTAATTTTGTGCCAATAATAAAAATTTAAGTACTTTTTACCTTTTCAAAAACTTCATGATGTGTTCTAAATTGCATAAAGATGCATAGACACAAATCTATTACAAGCTTACACTCATCTTGCTTTAGTAGGTCAAGTTTTGTGCGTATTTTCATATCTTTACCCTCCGCCTATCTTTACCTGACACGGCTGTAATATTTAAACTGTCGCTGTTGAACATTTTTCACAGTAAGTTGCGGCATAGTTATCCACTTATATCTATTATAAGATATCTATTATTATCTATGCAACAATATTGATATGTTATCATTCATTACCACTTCTCTGAAGCTGATGTTTCAAAAGGTAATACAAAAGAACTAAAGTTACAAATCAAATGTCAGTTATGCTCAAATTAGTCAGCTAAAAATTGCTCATTGTTGATGTGTTCAGCTTTTGTAAGTGTATGAAATGTTTTCATCTTTAAAAATTTTTGGATTTATAAGATTTTATGAAACACAGATATATCATGCAGGTATTTCACACATCCCTGAAGAGAGAACCTGTCATACGAAATCAACTCTCAAGGTTTTTGATCAATCTTACTGAAACTTAACACATGCTTTGGATATATGTTAGTGCTGCGCCTTCCTTTTTAGGCATGATGCATTAAATGTTTTTGCCTCTGACTTAGAGCGGTCGACTTATTGCGATAGTACCTATACCAAGTGCCAATAGTACTTTATCAATAGTAATTCTTAGAAAAGAATTGATAGTATTGATAGCACAGTAGTTAAGAAATTCGTGTTATATATAATTGTTTACTTGAATCTATAGGTGTAATTGTTAATAACTTCAGCTTTTAGATTAGAAATAATTCTGGGAGAGATCCCTGTTAAGAATGGCGACCTCTATGTTTAGGGAAGTTGAGACTTTTGAAACTGTTTATTCTGGAATTTTTTTTATTTTATGTAATGGTAAACTGTTGCTATAGCTATTGCTATAGTTGTTTGCAATAGTACATTGTGAGTCAATAGTCACCGTTATTATACCTCTATTAAATTTGTAAGAATGTCATTGGTCAGTTGACATCACGTGATTGAAAAATGAGTGAGGAGGTCAGTGTTGTGACAGAAATTTGTGACACTGACCTGAGATATTGACTCGTCACGTGATTGGTCACATGTTTGCATCTGTCATGTGACGCTTTGTTTTGATGTATAATAAAACACTTAATTTCAAATCAGAGATCCTCGTTTTCTAATTCAAGTTTGTGTTAGTAAATGATATATTTTGTTCAATCTTTTAATCTGTTAATATAAAACACATGCATAACAAATCTAAGGAAAAAAGAATTTCGGTATAATAAAACGCTTAATTACTCATGGTGAGGTCATTAAGTGAAATACAAGGACTCTCGAACCTGACTCCCTCGGCAGTATGACCTGACCTCGGCCTGCGGCCTTGGTCAGGTAAGACCACCTCGGGAGTCAGGTCTCGAGTCCTTGTATTTCACATAATTACCTCACCATGAGTAATTAAGTGTATACATGTATACTATTATTTAAAGTTACACTGTCAGAACCCCAACCCCCAAATTTGAAATTTTGTGGGATTTCCAAAGATTTAATGATCATGAGCCAATGGCTGTAGTAAAAACAATCTTTGTGTCTTTATATTTGTGTTCTTTCTGTTTCTCTATGAAAGATTCTTCTTCCAGATTTTAGATGATGGGATCAAATCTGGAGTAATGACAACCAATAGTAAATCAACAGATGTCAACCACAAACCACAAAGACAGGTATCTGAAGTCAAAATCACAAACTATCATTGTTAAGTAAACCAAACAAACAAGACCCTGCCATAAATTGTTCAATTGAATCCGTAGAAGTAATGAGCTACTTTAACATTGCACCTTAAAGGTTAGTTTTTGTAAGTAAATGAAACAAATTATTGATTCATTTTTGTATATGATTGAAGAACCATTATTAGATTCAATTTATTTTCCTTGACAAAATAAACATGTGTACAAATATATTCCAGTCTATCACACACATTACAGAAAGATATCGTTGATAATCATAATCAGTATTTGTGTTGCTCGTTATGCCTTTTGAAAAAGTATAAGGATTTATGCAAAACTGCCCTTATGTCAAAATAAAGAAATTTATCAGCCAAGAAATCCTTTGTCTACCATCTTCAAGATTGCCTTCAAACAGATCCATTCAAAAGCTATTTTGAACATTTACCTTTAGGTCATTTAAAAAGCTTCATACTTTGTCCAACCAAAACTTTTTCAATTATTTGCCTACAGCTCATTTAAAAAACATCCTACTAATAGCTTATTCATAGTAAGTCAAAAGGTCTTCCCAGCAATGATTACCAGGGTTATCAACACCAGGGACAGGGAAGTTTCCCTAGATGTAGAGTCTGACAAGCTGACTACTAGGATTGTGTTGTTGTTACAGTTTGGGAACTATGTAGATGAAGTTGAGAGTGAGGATGAAGGAGTGGATACAGAAGATGATGATACTGCTGAGGGATACAGTGCAAGCTTCACTCAGACAGGTCTGTCATATATATATATCAGTGCTTGAAAAACCTTGATGTTAAAAGATTCATTGATGTTTTAAATTCATCTCTAAAGGCACTATTGCACGCTTCTAAGGTTTAAATTGGCTATTCTAAGGTTTAAGAGGACATATGCATTCACTTAAGCTTTCTATCAATGCAATGAAATACTTTAAATTCTTTACATTTGACCTCCAATCAACAATGAAAAAGACAGCCGCTGTCGGCTTGGACATATAAAAAATCTATGGTTAGCTGTGCACAAAACGGATAAATTATGGACAGTTGAAGCGACTGATCTAGTATTATGTGCAGCTTTTGAATTTACCTAAATTCTGAACTGAGAACAAAGAATGAAACATGTTTTATGAAAGCAATGTTGTAAATAAACCGATTTAATAACACATAATTAGCATTAGATTGACCAAAGCGGCTGCAGTTTCCGCTTTTCTGGTTATGAGCAAAATTTTAATATTTCCGATATCGTAGTTCATGTGGATTAAATGTTATGTTACATTAAATACTTCCGGCCTCTAAAAATCAACTTTACTACCTGAATATGTAAATATTTGTTCAACAACTTACGAGTTAGATAACTTGAGGGAGGATCGTAAGTAAAATCGAGAGATATGCAGTATCTGTGCATTCGTTGTGTTTACGAAATATTGGTGTGCACTCAGAGTGCGTTTGAGTTACAAGAGACTGCTTTTAGAATGGATTATTATACTTTCTACTAAGACTTTACCTGAAACCTTACCTAAGGGCTGTGAAATACAAAGAGCATGTTATCAGTCATTGGCCAATTACTTGTGTTGACAATTGTAATGTTTTTGTGTATTGGTCCCAACATTTTAATTTTTCAGCAAAATAGCTAAGCTACTTATACTAGTATTCTTTACCTTTCCAGAGAAAGAAACTGAGAGCAATAATAGGAAAGATGTGTCCAATCCAGAACATGTGAGGAAGATGGAGAGTCTTCCCCACACAACAGTGAAGGTTCCTGAATGTGAGTTATCTGCCCTTGTTGACTCTCACTATGAGGAAGGAGAGGAAGAAGATGGAGACGGACAGCTGAACCCTGGGGAAGTGGAAGAAGAGATTGAGAATCCTTGTCTCTTGAACCTTGCACGAGTTACATGTCTGGAAATCACAACAACAGGAGGCAGTTTAAGGGAGACAACTGTGCAGGATCCAAGTTCATTCAATGAAGCCAAGGTACTGTAGATCACTACCATGTTGTAAATGATTTTGAAGTATTCCTTTCCAGTTATGATTTTTTAATTTAGTGGTTGTTCAAGTGAAATTTGGCTGCAATATTCAAGTGCTACCTTTGTTTTCCTTTTCATGAGATGCCCTATTCTCTCCCAACAGAGGTTACGTAGCTCTGTCATGTATTCCTATACAACCTTTATCATAATACGCAGGTTTATCGTGCTTCAGGCAGTTTCCTCTTCCGGCACAATGTTGCAACTTAAACTCCCTGGCAATATTTCAGCCTATGAAAACACTGAATACATAAATAACATATTTGTTGTCACATAGGCCTATGCAGTGCAGTGTTCTGTAAAGACGACTCAAAGTGCAAGGTGCATATTCAAATAAAGATTAGCTTTTGTAAAGCTTCCGGAAATACCTAAGGTGATTTGAATGATGAATATTGAAACGGCATCGCTGATTGCACAACTAACTTTGATAATGACGGAGCTCCCTCTGTGGGGAGAGAATGCAGATACCCTTATTTCCGTGAGAATATGTGCTGTGCTGCGTTGCCTTCAATACTAAAAGATATATCATCCTGTGTCTTTTTGTTGCAGTGTGAAGCAGATGAAGTTGAAGTGTTTAAACTGGATGAAGACTTTGACTATGATAACGTCAAGTTGACACCAAAGTTTACTCAAGAGGAGCTTGAATACTTGAAAACTTTCATTCCGTCAGACAGTAACCAATCTTTATGATATAGTTAATATGTGTAATATACAAATTTACTATTTTATTTTTCATATACATTCACTTTAATAAAGGGAAGACATATTTTTTTTCTTCATATAAGCTCCTCAGGCCCTTGAGGCCAGAAGGATAATGATGAAATGATATAAGTCCATTTGTTTTGAACCGGTATCCAGTCACTCAGTGATTTCTAAAAGCACTAAATCGCTAAATAGGGCATGGGTAGGGATCCTTCAGTCCTGCAAAAAAATGAACAATGAATATGAAAACCCCAAGATAGGCAAATAGACAGATTTTTTTCTTGATACCACTCTTGATTTATCTAAGATTATTAATCAAAATCAACAATGTTTATTAAAAAATGAACATTATTATACATATAGAGCTATTCCATGGTGTTCAGTTCCAAATGTGGGTAAAAATGCCACTTTTGCTCAAATGCATATTCTGATAATAGAGCAGTATTAGGTTTTTGTAGATTTTAGTGGCAGTAGCATGTTTATTTGAAAATTTTATTTATTTGAATTTTCATCAATAAATATTAGTTTATGTATTTTATGATTAGCCAAATGTATAATCTTCAGAGGGTCAAACATCTCTTTGCTTATCTTCGCCATCCATAGCCATAAAAGAAATAATCAAGTATCAAGCAAAAATTATTGGCGGCCATTTTTGTGTGAACATCTTTTAGTCATTTGAGGTTGGGAAAATTGATTTGCATAGCTTAATGAACATGGAACATTCGTTTTAGAATTTCTTATTTTGATTAAAAGATATTGCCTTGAGTAATTGACGTGGTCACATGAGAACCTGAACACTTAGTAGCATTTATACATAGTTCAAAAGCACAATACAATTTGAAATCGACATCAATTATCAAAATACAAGCCAATATCACAGATAATGATTCTTTATTTATTTACACATTGTTTCTCAAATACTTTTTTGCCCTTCTTCAATATGCTCTTTATATATGCTCTTTAATACAGAGTATGAAACTCGTCAGATATGTATAAATTGATTCATTAATTTGAAAAGATATTGCAACCATTGAATTGAAAGTAGAAAAGGTTAAGGAACAGTTCATTTTTTACATCACTTTTCAAATCTTTGAATTCTCATCAAGAACAGCTGTACCCCAAAACTTTAGCAGGGGACAATGAGAGGGACTACAAGACCACTGACCAAGTAAAGAGCTTGTGAGACATGCAGCTGCTATCAAACTATTTCCAGAAGACGAGGTGGAGGAATTGTCGATGGACTCTATGGCTTATGGTAGTAAGGAGTCAATATAATGTACTGTGTTATGACAACATGGGTCGAGCTTTCATGGTCTTAGTCAATATGGAACAACTTTCTGAATGATGGGCATTGAACCCATTTTCAATAAACAGTGACAATAAACAGTTTAATGTCGTGATTTGAAAGAGCATAAGTGGGATACGAACGCGGGACCTCTCCATTGACTAGCAACGCCTCTACCACTTGAGCTTACGAGGATCCATGTCAGCTTTTTGTTATGTCATGTTTACACTGATTTCCCCCTGTATATATTTATAGGTAATAGGTTTTGTATATTTCTGATGTAAAGGATCTAGTTTTTAGCTTTAAAATCTAAATCAGGCGTGTTTTGTAAATATTCTATTGGACTCGTTCGGTCAGAAAACATCAACCCACAAAGTGTAAAAGTATCACGTTTTTAAATTCATTAAGTATAAATAATTTAGTTTAAAATTATGTTGGGAGTGTTCCGCGTGAGTGTAAGCCAAATAATGACCCAATTGCCTCGCGTTATGGCAATAAACTCTGCTCGGGCTACGCCCTCGCGAGTTTATTTGCCATAACTGCTCGGCACCGGGTCATTATTTGGTTTGGTACCAATGTGCCTTCATCCCAATGCGCCTACATCCCAATGTGCCTACAAAAAATGTGTATTCACTTTGGGGACTGTAAAAACACCCCCTTCTCAGAAAATGGGTATGACCCGTAGGTCAACAGTTGATAGTTATTCGTTAGTTAGAGTTATTCGCTTGTCTGCTCATCGATACCCACTGAAAGCATGTGAAATGATGTATTCTTCAGATATTGCTAATCGTCATACATATGCTTCTTCGGTTAAGCATATCTTGCATACCTATTGCTTTGGCAACGTCTGGATGTTAGCTATATACCCAACTTGCATTGCGTCTAAGAGGACAATTGTTATGAAGTTATTCAACCTGCTCACTGTTACCTGTTAAAGAATCTGAGTAGAGGGCTTTTGCTTTCAAGGTAAAGCATTATCAGTAAATGTTAAAGGAGAACTTTTTTGATAAATACACAAACGATTTTCCACTAAAATAAATAATTTTATATGGACATCCTTCTCCGACCATTCTCACAGAATCTGAAATATTAAAATCAATTTGCAAATTCATAACCGACTCCAAACGTTTTGCTTAAATGCTCATATTATGTTATTGACTGCAATTGTCACAAATGCATTTCATCATCAATTCTAATACACATTGGTTTGTCATAATTTGATATTATTTGTACCATGTTCGCTGTTATTGTTGTCATGTTCATGTTCCATAGATATTTGTTGTTGGAGCGGCCCTCGCATAAGTTCTGTTGAGCTTGTTGACCAATCCAGTTCATGTAATTTTTCATGTAATATATATCTTTAAACCACACTGGAAGTGCGTCGTCATAGGATGCAAGGGACTCTGTAGTAACATAGTTACTCTAGTTACATCAGTGCAGCCAAGCAGCGTGACATGTGTAAAACTACATGTGTGATAGGAATATTTTTTTCAATGAAATAGTTATCAAACTTCATCAAATAAGAAAGTGTGAAATGTCATGTTGAGTAAAATTTGGTAATTAATTGTCATTATCAAACTTCTCTCAAACAAATTTCGTTTTACTTACTTCAAGTTGATCGAGTGGATGAGTCCATTATCAAACATAGGTTGGAGGAACCCAATACACAAACCACTCATGCATGGATTAGCATTGTAGGCAAACTGGGATGTAGGCTCATTGGGAACATACCCATTATTTACTACATAATCTGCGTAACAAAGTGCAGTAACATTAGAGTTTATTTCGGTAATATTGGAGAAATAGCGGCCTATCAGCCCATAGGAGGAGTATAAACTTTAAGTATTTCCGAAATTCAATGAAGTATCAAGTGATAGTGTGAAGATACTCAACACTTCACTAGCACTTTGGAAATACATTTTTATCTAAAAACCATCTTAACACATTTTAGTCTGGTTTTAATTTGTATTTGAACTGGATAGGGAATAGTTTGAACTGCTTTGGTACGACTCAGATTTTTTTATAGCATAAAACACGACACAGTGCCGAATGAAGGGTTTAGTCTGAAATGGAAGCTGAACAGGGCAAAGGCATACGATACGATTGTAGTCGAGGTGCAAAGACCACGTGACAGTTGTCAGAATTACAATGAGGTTGACAAATGACAATGTACTTATGTCATGATTCTATATTAAATACGTAAAGGTTACTACAGGAAAAATTAATAAAGACTTAAAAATGTCGATCGATTCTACTTTCCAGATATAAGATGATTATTTTTTTAAATCGTTAAACACGATGGAGCACTTCCTTAAAACTATAGGGCTTTTACGGGAAACGTAATACAATAGCATTGTAAGTTTTCTAACACGAGAAGGTATTGGGTGAAGTTTTCGTCTTTCTGAAAAGATTGGCATACATATATGTATGAATATAGAGTTCCTTGGAACCATTCATGATCGAACAACAACCTTTGCTTCGCCAAAATTGTTGGGGGGCATTCTGTACTTTGTCGAAGCGCCAGACCTCAATTAAAGTGTCCGTTCTATCCGGCATGTTGTTTTTTCGTGGAATGACATGAAAAAATACGTTGTACTTATACCTACTTTTAAACAATATAACAGTAAAGTATATGAATGGATAGGATATCCACACATTTATAAATGATTTATGAAATAGATATAAGTCAAATCAACAATGCTTTGTTGTAAGGTTTGGCCTACACGTAGCGCTGATGAAAGGCTTGATTTCTTGTGCTTATCACCGAGAGTGCACTGTTATATATCAAGTTGTCGAATTCGAATCTACCACAATCTTGCACTTAGTAACATGTTTCAAACGTGTTGTCTTATAATTATGGACTTATTTCGTTTCCACAAAAATATCCCGATCGGACTGTCCTTTTAAACGCACTAGTGCACGCCAATATTTCGTAAACACAACGAATGCACAGATACTGCATATCTCTCGTTATTACTCACTATCCTCACTCAAGTAATCTACCTCGTAAGTTATTTAACAAATATTTACGTATTCAGGTAGTAAAGTGGATTTTTAAAGGCCAAAAGTATTTAATGTTACGTTACATTAAATCCGCATGAACTACGATATCGGAAATATTAAGATTTTGCTCATAACCAGAAAAGCTGAAACGGCAGCCGCTATGGTCGATCTAATAACAATGCTAATACTGTGTTATTAAATCGGTTAATTTACAAAATTGCTTTCATAAAACATATTTCATGATTTGTTCTCAGTTTAGAGTTTAGGTTAATTCGATAAAAACAAAACTAGTTCAGCCGTTTCCAGTGGTCAATAATTTATCCGTTTTGTGCACAGCTAACCATAGCTGTTTATATGACCAAGCCGACAGCGGCTGTCTTAACGTTTTCATTGTTGATTGCAGGTAAATTGTAAAGAATTGTAAAAGTGAATACATAAGTCCTCGTAAACCTTAAAATAGCCAATTTAAACCGTAAAAGCGTGCACTAGTGCCTTTAAGGATTTGAGTATAAGCAAAAATAGGATCTATATAAGTCAGTCTGTTACTGCTGATCAACATATTGTGTGAGTTGGTGGGACCCCCCGAAATGATCTTGCTTTCTCTTCCTGCATTTTTATTGTGCTAAAGCAAAAATTCACTTAATAATATTTTAACTATGTTTAACGTATTATACCTTTACCAATAAAACTTTCATCCCACGTTTTAGTATAACCTCTATTAACATGTCTCCTTTGATAGGCATAATAGAAGTTGATGAGATGAACAATAAGGACAATTATTTATTCCACAGAATAAAAATGTTGCTTGTCTATTAAAAAAATGTCCTTATCGTGTATTAACATGGAATGATATCAAGATTCTAACATACACCCGACTCTTTAGGTTTCTTTGCCCCCCAGCTGCACTTGGAAGACGGCCCTAAAAGGGGGAAATGCGGTATGTGTGTGGTGGGGTGTGTGTGTGTGCGTGCGTTTGTGTGCGTGTGTTTCAATGCAGTGCCTCAATGGAGAGTATCGTTCTTTGTTAATAAACATAAAACAACTTTCTAATTACATCACGATGATGTTTTATTCTTCTACCATTAACTGAATCTGTAAATCATTGCCTTTCTAGTTCTATAGCCCTTGGCGTGACGTTATTTCGATGGTCAATATGTGTTTTAGTCGTTCACGCCTTTTTTCAAACTCATAAAAACTTCTGCTTCAGTATCTGATGAAACTGCCATTTCTTTAGTTACGTCCGGTTCTTCTTTATCTACACTTATGTATCGGCGAATACACCTTTTCTGGAACACTTCGAGCACCGCAAGAGTAAGGACAAAGAGAATTGATTCAGCCAATAGGATGTACGAGTAGCTCATGTAGGTCACGTGCTGCATACAGTAACCAATCAGTTGTGGGTTTGCAATCCCACCTAGGGACAGTCCGACGAACACAACGGAGACTATTTTACCAGACACGGACAGGAACTCCTCCTCCATCCATGTGAGGGTCGCTGGCATCACTACTGAGAGCGATATTCCGAGGAGGGCAACACTCAACCATACCCCGATCCCAAAACTGAACTTGACACTCATTAAGAGTCCGACCAGAGCGGAAACGAGAGTGCAAGAACATATGATGAAGAATTTTACATGGGATATGAAGTTGATGGTGATCGTGCCCAGTAACCTCCCTGCTGTAAATGCTCCGTAGAAGGTGGAGGTCACACGAACCCCTAGGGTCTTGCTCCAGCCCAGACCGAGGTATAGGAAGGTTGACAACAGAGCAGGCGACGTGTCTTCAACCTCATCCAAGAAGAAGTAGAGAAGCAGAAACAGGACTAGTGTGACGGCTGCCACCCACCTTGGCACGGCCATCCTTTTGTCTAAGTTCTTCTGGGTATTGTTGATGGGTTTCTTGCTTTTATCCAGAAAGTGTCTGGCAAGGAGTCCGACACCTGATATTAAACCCATGACTCCACTGATGATGTATGCGTAGTGGATGTTCGTATCTAGAAAATAGGAATCTCCAAACTTGTATTGAGATGTATTGGAGGCTACCAGTGGTGTGTCAATGTCCGATATATTGGAGGCACGTATTGGTCCGTTGGAGTTCAGTGACGTTAGCAATATGGTAGACGTTTCCGAGTTGTTAGAAAGAGACATGTTCACGAACTCCTCCGTTGTGTTGCCGGAGTAACTTTTTCTTGACAGGAATGGTTCCAGAATAAATGGGGAGAGCGTGGTCCCGAGAGAGACGGCTAGATAGAAGCCTTGTAGAGCTGTCTTCCTGTCATTGCTGTTCCACAGGTGCAAGATCTCAACATTAGCTCCTGAAACAAAAAAATAGATAGTTACACACCTCTAGACGCAGGCTTCAGGCTTCAGGCTGAATCACTGACTGATGGGCTATCAAGCTCGGGTGCAGTATGGTGAAGAGTCGACACATTAAGTATGACTTGAAAACATGTTAAGGTATAACTAAGATGTCTCGAGTTAAGATAAATCCACATTACATGAGATAAATAATTATTTTTACAAACATTGAGCCTTTCTAGCCCAAGCTGTCGTAGTTACCTGTCTTAAATGGGCCTATGACAAATTCATGAAAAAAGAACATGACTGCCATTATCCAGAAGGATGAGCAATAAGGAATGATAGCGCATGTCGCGGAATACAGCATTACTGCGATAGGAAGTGACATGTGAACATTCAGTCGATCATACAGGAAACCTCCTATAACAGCGCCAACCACGCCCCCTATGGAAGCGGAAGTTAAAAGAGTTGCTCCCCCTGTTGTTCCGGTTTGGATGATTTGCTGGAGATCCATCAGGGACGGTCCTTTTATAGCGATCATCCAACCCTTGAAAATGAAAAATGTAATATAAAAAGGAAGTCGCAAGCGATAATAACAGAACTCAGTCAGATAAGAGCACACGAGGCTATTTGCAGCAAATTTAGTGCTTTTCAAGGTCCAAATTAAGTTTTGGATACATGTACAGTACACTGCAGTCTTCTAAGCCTTATGTGAGCCAAAAATACGTTTTGAGTAGTTTTCAGTTAGTAGAAGATATATGAACAAAAGTGAGGTTTACTCAGTTTACGTGGCGTGCTGCCAGTTGAGCAAAGAAGGCAAAAACACCAAAATGTAGGGGATATCTGCAGGAGAGGGAGTCCATGTTTGAAAGTTGAAAAAGGGTTACTGTTTTTGTTTAATGAGATCAAGTGTTTTGAAGACACTGGAATATTGTGCCTGACGTGCTGTTATATAGCTGGCGGGTGCTATTTTTTTTATTTGTAAAATATATGTCAGTCAGTCGGGCAAGGCAAGCAAACTTTTTTGCTCGTAAACTTGGCCTCCTGATCAGAATTTGGCAGCTTTTGACGCACGTAAGTGCATTTGGTCCTCTCAGACATGCTGACCTTATTTTCTTGTGGATGGACTTTTGCTTCAAAGAGCAATTTTGTCCTTCTAGATCTCGCAATTATGTGTTAAAAAAGGGGGGGTGCATTCAGCACGCCAGAGAGTATTTCTTCAACTTTTGTGCAAGTTATTGCTCCAAAATGACTTTGCAACTTTGATCACTTATTCTGCACAAAAATGACTGTTAGCGGTCCATGTTTTGGTACATTTTGGAGTTTCTCCCTTTGAATATGCTTACACCAGCAAGATCACCCGACTTTGAAGGCTTGCTGAGAACAAAGTATCAAGAAATTTGCAATATCGAAATTCACGTTACTCCCAAAAGCTTCAGCTACAATGTAGGCGAGTTTCAGCTCCTAATTGCAAGTATCTTCAGGAGAAGTGTTTCAATGGTACATTGGGTCCGAAAAGTTCAAAAAGTCGAATAAAGCAATATGGCTTAACTATAGATCCTACGAACTCGTCATGGTTTACCTTTTTGCTTGCAATGTCATAGCCTTTTGTTTAAAACATGTTGCAAGTCGCTAAGTGCATTTTGAAAAGAAATCCCATGTTAAGCTTTCAAAATTTTAGTGTTACTGTGCCTTTAAACGCTTAATCCGATTTGGTCAAAAAGCTTATTAAAGCTTCTTCTCATGAAGTTCTATCAGACTTCCAAGTTAGATAGCTTTAGGTGTTTGCTAAACTGTGTCCACTAAATCAGTGGGGAAAAGGCCTGAATCCTTACATAGTAGTTTCATTTTTAAGAAATGTATTCTTATACAAAGACTAAAGATGTTCAGGCAAGAGCACCAACAAGAAGTTATAACCGATTTCAAAAATAAACCTCGAAATATGGCTATGAAATAAGACCTTTATATTACTACATAACAATAAAAATAGAAAGGGTTAGGAAGTTTTGCAATAAAGACGTTGCGCATCCATAGAACTAGCATCCATTGTAACAAGAGAGTTATTGGTCTATACAGCTGGCATAAGTAAATATAACCAATTCTTAACTCCATACAACTAGCAATAATTGTATAAGAAGTGGTATTTCAAAACTATGAACGAGCATTCGTTACAATGAAGTAAAGGAGTCATAAAATCAATATAACTAGAACCCTTTGCAAAAAAGAAGTTGCAACTACATAGAACTAGCGCTGATTTGAATAAGAAGTGGTAGATACAAATTTTGGACGAGCATTCATTGCAACGAATAGTGTCGTAGTTCGATTCTCTAGCTCACTCACTCAGCTAGTAGCAGTAGCTGCAAATAAGATGTTCGTCAATGTAAATAGAGGTTCTTTCAAAAGGAAGAACTCTTGTACTAGTTTTCATTAACATAAGGAGGTAAAAAAAAAACATGCAATTAGCATCCATTACAAGAGAAAGTCGTACATCCTTAGGACCAGCATGCATTGCAATAGAAATGTCGTACATCCAATAACACTGGATTTATTGCAATAAAGAATTCGTCTACCTATTGAACTTGACTCTTGGGTAATAGAAAAGTCACCCAATTTTTTGCGTTTTATCTTTTATTTGAATTTTAAAGATAAAAGATTTGTTGAAATACCGTGCCTTAATGAAACCAGACTATATTATATGCCTAGAATTTTACGATATTGTTACTTTTTATGGTATCCAGGTATAAAACGTGAACAGAAGTGATATAATACATTGTAACATCATGTGATAGAAAGGAAATATATCAAGATTTAAAAATGAGCACATGGGGCAAGTAACTGGTATGCTGAAAAAAGGGCAAGGCAGTCCTTTATGGTAAAAATGATGAATTGTTTAAAGCGAATGATTTTTAGGTTGGGTCAACCGTTACAACCAAACAGGTAAAATGTCTGGCAGGTCCAAGTTATCATATCATAAAATTTACTTGCTGATTTTCATAATTATCTCACTTGCACACTTCAGTCCATTGAAGTTCACAGTTTCACAAACAAAACTATGAACAACTTACCCACATGAAGGCTGCGAAATACAACAAAGCGGTTGACAGCAGTTTTCTTTTGAGAACTGTCCTCGGATACTGCTTCCATCCTAGCTCCTCGTTGGTCTCCATAGTGTGTCAACGTTGGGGGTAAACTGCTTGGACCTGTAGTGTATCAGAACGTTTCATGTAGTGTATCAGAACGTTTCATAGTCTAAAAATCAATGTTATACCATCGACGGTCAGCCAGTGGTCTACCGACACATTAAAAAATCGAACTAAAGAGGAAAAAATAATCCTTCCATTATTTTCATTTCTTAATAGTTAATCGCAATTTTTATTCCAAATTGTCATTCTCACATGAAGGTTGACGTTCAAATTTCATTTATAACATCAATGTATGTAAACTAACTGATCCGATTACCTCTAATAAACTTACTGGTCCGGCCAATCATGGACGAGGTTAGAAAACCATCAACACTATTTGATACATAAGCGCGTCTCTGATTATTTGAATTTATGGTAAGACAGAATGGACAGACCTTGCATTCTCAAACGACCCATGGATGGATAAAAAAAACCGAGGTACGAGTGATAGGGTTCACATCGGGCAGGAGCATTTACTTTCAATGGCTACTCTTTGATTTATACAGGGAATGCAGGGGGGGTCATTTTAAGTCACTATGTAAAGCAGTTAAAGATGCAAATGTCATTATAATCACCGGTTTAGAGTTAAAAGGGCAAAATACGTCATAAATCTCTACGAAGAAGCAAAAGTCATCATGTTAGCGGTTAAAGCGGCAAAAGTCATCAAAAGTCACAATGTCAAGTGGTAGAAAAAAAAAAAAAGTGGTAGAGAGGAAAAATAAACACAAATTATTTGGGAAAGGAGTTTTGACCTTGGAATACCAGATAAAGGGACAATTTGAAAAATAAACAAAATTGCTCCCGGTTACGATTAGCCGTGCTGATTTCTATTCGCCGAATGAAGAAGTGTTAGCTTGCAGATTGTAACAGACTTAACTAGAACCACCTATTTGTGAGAAACATTTCGTATGTGTGTACATGGGGATATAATGTTTTTATATGATGAAAGATGAAGGAAAGTGAATATCGTTATCAAAACGTCTTTTGACACATTAACCTTTGATGATTTTGCAGCACGACCGAAACAGTATTTTCAGGAAAATTTTCAGCTTATCGACAACTTATTTTTATTTACTATTACAAACCAAGACATTTCAAATCAAAAGTTATTCATTTATTAGAATTTTACTAAAGTTTCAACAACTTTTCCACCTACCTTTATCAGCTTTTACCGGGGTATTCGGTTATACATATATGACATTCGGTTACACATGAGAGGAGTCCGTTTCATACAACTGGGGTTTCTCGGTCCAAATTCTTAATGGAAAGTGCTTTGGTTTATTCAAATTCATGAAACCGTGATGGCGTAGCAGAAAGGACATCTAAACGTCTGTTAACCGTGGAGAAAAATAGCGATTTACATATTGACGTCTCTGACAATTGAAAAAAATAACTAGGTAAGAGTTCATGTACGAAACCTTTTCATAGTTGACGGTCGTTTAGCTCTTCAAGCCTGAACGTCCCAATGGTTTAAAGATATGTCATCCATTTGTCCCGTCATCCATCTATCCAACTTTAAACTTCCCCTTTCAACTTCTTCTCTGGACTCCAGAACAAAGAAATCATTGACTCATGAGTATAATGATTTATAGGCCTGATGACCCTCAAAGATTGGTTGTCATGGATACAGCCAAAAAGAATAAACAATGAATATGAAAACCCCAAGATAGGCAATGAGGGGAGTATTTCTTGATACTATTCTTTATTTATCTTATATATCATTAATGACACAAAAATCAACAATGTTTGTTTAAGAATAAACATAATTATAATACATAGGCCTATAGAATTATTCCACTATTGCTCAAATCGAATTCATTTCGTTTACTGATGATAGAGCAATACTAGCTTTTGCGTTGGAATATTTAAAGGGACAGTGGTTTTTTTCAAAATGTTATATGATCGTATTTTCATAAAAAAATTATTAGTTTGTACCAAATGTAAAGTCTTCAGAGGCTCAAACATCTCCTTGCTCATTTCGGTCTTCCGCAATTGTAAAAGAATTTATCAGGTATCAAGCAAGAACCATGTTTATGTGAACACTTTTTAACTATTTGAAGTTGAAAAATAGATTTTCTCGGTTTACATGAACATGGAGCGTTCCTTTTAGAACTTTTATTGTGATTAAATAACATCACCTCGAGTCAGTGAGGCGGTCACATGAGAATCTGAGCAATCCAAAGCACGTAAATAACGATAACTTTCACAAGCACGATGTAATTTCTAATTGCCATCATGTGTGAGTAGACTCTATGGCTAATGGTAGTAAGGAATAAACAAAGGTTTGGACTATGTCATGACAACATGGATTGAGCTTTCATGGTCTTTGGACGAACTTTCTGCATGGTCGGCATGGACCCCATAGAGCCATCCTTACATTTGCGAGGTTGTCCAACTGGTCAAGGATGAACAACCTATGACTAAGTTCAGAATCAAACAAACTGAAGAACGACAAATAACTTGCGTATAGAGTTAGAAGGGGCATAGAAGATGCTAAACTCTGTATTCAAAATAGTGGTATAAGCGTTTAGAGCTTCCTAAATCATATGTGAGAATACTATTTGTATAAAATATATTGTATAATATATATTTTCAAAAAATTTCAACAAAAATTTCATTTCATGCGCAAACTACGATCTTTCAATGTAAACGAACGTGTACTATCCCTCTTTTATCGTTGTTTCATTGAGCATATTAACTTTTTCTTTCCAATGTTGGTATGATTCATTCTCTATTGTTAACCAGTCTTGCTTGGAAAAAGTTGTTCAAATTGCTAGGAAAATTGCTGGGGTTTCTTTTATAAATTTATCATACCTTTATGAAACAAGAATTTTGAAATTATCCCTAAAGATTGTGTCAGATACAGATCATGTATTATACGGGGATTTTATTAAGCTTCTTTCAGGCAGAAGATATTTATTACCCCGTTATAAAACAAATAGAGGTAAAAATACATTCATTCCTTTCAGCCTATGTTTGCTAAACGATTGTTAAATCAATATAAAGTGTTTGTTTATGTATCACATGTATGTTCCTGTATGATCAAGCTTTGTGATGATACAAACTGAATTCCTTTCGGGGTAATAAAGTATCATCATCATCATCATCATCAACAACATCAACATCATCAACATCATCATCATCATCATCATCATCATCATCATCATCATCATTATTATTATTATTATTATTATTATTATTATTATTATTATTATTGCCGACCAAACGAAAGAAATAACATGCAGTTGACTCACTGCTGAGTTCTCTGCAAGATAAGAGCTCCAGGGCGATATACGGTACCCATATCAACTGATACATCTTGGATAGCTGTGTGCATACTGCTAGTGACGTTCAACAGTTATATGGCTTTGTTACCGTGGGATACTCAAATGGAATCATTATGAATTCTATTTCATATTTTCTCTCTTTCTTTAAAAAGGCACATGCAGAGAGTTTTGTTTTGGTTAGATATGTCAAACTTCAGAAATGGTGTTTATTTGAACGAGAAGAGTTGGTTGTTTTAAATAAATCAATCTCAATGCTTTTAAGTTCAGGACAATAACAATAAACAGTTCAAAGTCGAGATTAGCGATTGCAAACCGTACAGTTGCGTGTGCTAACGACTAAAACGTACAGTTTGAGTGGTTTTCTTAAAACGTACTGTTTGAGTGGTATTCCTAAAACGTACTGTTTGAGTGGTATTCTTAAAACGTATTTTAAAACTTCTTTACCGACGACAGAACAACATTACATAGGTTGGAAATGTTTAGTAGGTCATTTAACTAATAAATATGGAAACGAGATGCAGACTTTTGACTTCTTCAAATTCATATGGCCGTTTACATTTGTAATTGAAAACCAGAAAACATAATTATTTTGACATTTAAGAAATAAAGATGCAACTTTTAGAAAGATGATTTTAACTTTAATCAGGTCATGGTATTTTGTCTTCTATTAAAACCACCTACAAAATATATGAAGCACATTCTGTGTGATTTTGATGTAAATATTATTGGAAACTGATATATTAGAATATTAATCCCTTTTAATCTTGAAATATTGACGAGGTTAATCATTTTACCAAGTTTTAAATGTGTTTTATACATCTTACATGGGTTATAAATGTTTTAGATGAAAATGCGTTTAATCTTTTCGCAGCAATGAGATGTCATTAAAGATATGGTGCTTTTTATTTGTTGCTTATCTCACTTTATATATCAAAACACGAAACTATTTGAATGTATTCGCGCACTATGCGTTATGCATATGACAACTTGCATACGGCGTGAAGAGCATTGTCAGTTTTCACTAATGCATTTGAATTCAGTGCGAAATGAATTTGCGAGTCATGGCCTAAAAAGCGTTACGCACTCGTGCGATGGATCATCTTCCATCATTAAGCATAAAATGTTTGATACGCATTACGCACTTTGCCTTACGTATTACGCTGTACGTACACATTGATTACATGCTATTTTCTGGACTAGTCAGGGCATTAACTTTGGGTTTATCGGTCAAACTTGATGTACACTGATGTCCTGTGTTAGGTAATAAGGTGTAACGAGGTTAACTAAGGGACTTGTCTTCTTTATTTAGTTTACGCAAAATATGTAAGATGAGTTGTGAAATGAAATCATCTTGTTGTAAACTATTTACTTCTAGCTTCATTAAAGGATCGTTGTTTCATTGATGAAGTTCATTGTTTGGTGACAGATATGTAAACATCTCAGTCCTCTTATTACTTCCTCTTACATGCGATGGTCTCACCTCAATCAAAGGCATGGGGGTATTGAACGACGCTTGTAACAAACTCTTGAATCTTTTGTACCATTGCACTTGCCTTGACAACGTTTTTGACAACCAGGTGTTGTGTCAGTTAGATCAAAAACCGTTATGGACGGAAACTGACTGAGTTACTAGCAATGAGGAATAGCTATATGTCACTATCAGCACCCTGAGAACTCCGCCATATGATCGTTATGACATCTGCAACTTTTTGTTTGAGACCAATTTGACTTTGAGCTGAATAGGGCCTTATTTGAACTGCTTTGGTACAACTGAGATTTATGTACAGAATAAAACACACAGTGTCGATTTACAAAAGCCGACTGAGGGGATTAGACTAAAAACATTGCCAAACAGTACAGACGTAATGTGACAGGTTTTGTTATCACATGGAGGTTTACAAACGACTATGGTCTAATTTCATTAATGACATCCTATCAATGATAATAACGATAACTACAGGAATAAATCATAAAGACTTAGGAATTGGCGATTGTTGTTTTTTTCACATATAAGATAAGTATTTAAATTTGATATCATATTCTTAAATCGTTCATCGCTGTGGAGAACTTCCTTAAAACTATTTGGCTTTTACGGAACACTCAACACAATTGCATTCATAAGTTTTCTAAAACAGGAAAGTATTGTGTTAAGCCTTCGTCTTTCTCAAAAGAAATGGTCTACATGTATATATGAATTTGAAGTATAGTTCCTTCAAGTCATTTCATGATGGGACGTCAACGTTTGCTTCGCCGACGGTGTGTTAACTGTGACTTTTTGTACTGTATCGAAGCTGCAGATCTCTGCGAAGGATTTAAATATAAACAATAAAGGATATGAATACGAGGGGAGGTCAATAAGTTCATTGAAGTGAGTATTGATACAGCCCTGAAAATGTCATTGTTGATGTCATTATTACTATAGGCCATCTGACGACAGTTTACATACATAAACAACCCTTCCCGATAATTTATGAGAGATGTACAGCCTGTTGAACACAGGCACCCTGCTGTTAGTTTTGAAATGGCTTTAGACTGGGCATCGTGCGGTTACCAAGTTTCATACGAAATAAGGCGTGAATGCGACAAGACTACATAAACGTTTGACCAATGTGTATGGGACAGAATCCCTTCAATATTCTACTGTTGCAAAATGATCAGCTGAGTTTAAGTGGGGTCGCAGGTTCTTGAACGACAACCCACTTTAACGAAGCCATTACAGATGATATGGTTGCACAGGGGGATTATTTTGAAATCAACATTGCAACAATTGGCTCCTGTTTTATATCCACTTCTGTGAACTTATTGACTTCCTCTCAAACATGGACATACGTGGCTGAAGTTGCTTCTGAAGAGCAAGAAGTAACTTTCTACAAATCCCTGGCATGACAGAAGTCAGTTGGATACGCGCCCTTTACCATTCGGTTGTTATTGGAAGACGGCCCAAATAAGAGGAATTACGGTGTGTGTGTGGGGGGGGTGTGGGTGTGTGTGTGTGTGTGGGTGGGTGTGTGCGTGTAGGTGTGCGTGTGTGTGGGTGCGTGCGTGTGTCTGTGTGCGTGTGTCTGTGCGTGTGTTGCACATCAATGCAGTGCCTCAATGGAGAGTATCGTTCTCTGTTAATAAACATAAAACAACTTTCTAATTGCATCACGGTGATGTTTTATTCTTCTACCATTAACTGAATCTCTACAATCATTGCCTTTCATGTTCTATAGCCCTTGGCGTGACGTTATTTCGATTGCCAATACGTGTTTAAGTCGTTAACGCTTCTTCCAAACTTATGTTCAATGAAGAAGCAGAAAATAGCATCTAGTATCACGCTTAAATGCATTAACACTTACATGATACCATTTTGACTAAATGTAAAACAATTATTTCATTATGTTCATGAAAATCTATACAACATCTCATGAAATTGCCATTTCTTTAGTTCTGCCCGGTTCTATTTTTATCTACACTTATGTATCGGCGAATACACCTTTTTCTGGAACACTTTGAGCACCGCAAGGGTAAGGACAAAGAGAATTGATTCAGCCAATAGGATGTACGAGTAGCTCATGTAGGTCACGTGCTGCATGCAGTAGCCAATCAGTTGTGGGTTTGCAATCCCACCTAGGGACAGTCCGACGAACACAACGGAGACTATTTTCCCGGACACAGACAGGAAATCCTCCTCCATCCACGTGAGGGTCGCTGGCATCACTACTGAGAGCGATATTCCGAGGAGGGCAACACTCAACCATACCCCAATCGCAAAACTGAACTTAACACTCATTAAGAGTCCGACCAGAGCGGAAACGAGAGTGCAAGAACATATGATGAAGAATTTTACATGGGATATGAAGTTGATGGTGATCGTGCCCAGTAACCTCCCTGCTGTAAATGCTCCGTAGAAGGTGGAGGTCACACGTACCCCAAGGGTCTTGCTCCAGCCCAGACCGAGGTATAGGAAGGTTGACAACAAAGCAGGCGACGTGTCTTCAACCTCATCCAAGAAGAAGTAGAGAAGCAGAAACAGGACGAGTGTGACGGCTGCCACCCACCTCGGCACCGCCATCCTTTTGTCTAAGTTCTTCTGGGTATTGTTGATGGGTTTCTTGCTTTTATCCAGAAAGTGTCTGGCAAGGAGTCCGACACCTGATATTAAACCCATGACTCCACTGATGATGTATGCGTAGTGGATGTTCGTATCTAGAAAATAGGAATCTCCAAACTTGTATTGAGATGTATTGGAGGCTATCAGTGGTGTGTCAATGTCCGATATATTGGAGGCACGTATTGGTCCGTTGGAGTTCAGTGACGTTAGCAATATTTCCGAGTTATTAGAAAGAGACATGTTCACGAACTCCTCCGTCGCACTGCTAGAGTAGCTTTTTTTTGACAGGAATGGTTCCAGAATAAATGGGGAGAGCGTGGTCCCGAGAGAGAAGGCTAGATGGAAGCCTTGTAGAGCTGTCTTCCTGTCATTGCTGTTCCACAGGTGCAAGATCTCAACATTACCTCCTGAAACATAATAATAGAGAGTTACACACCCCTACCCACAAGGCTTAATTTAAAGCTTGATTTAATCCTTGCTGCCGTATGTTGAAGAGTCGGCACAGAAAATATGACGAAATTCAGGAGTGCTTTAATTAGCGAGTGATTGAGATACATTTGAGCTCATTCTTGCGATTGAAGATGTTAAATACATGCGATACCGTGCAGAAACTATTTGAATAAAACTACACATTAGATACATCTGCAACTATTTTGCAGGATAGGATAGGATCAAAAAAAGTTAAATGCGTTCCTTTTTGCACAACTTTATCAACATGTAAGGAGGTAACTAAGATTTTTCGAGTTTAAACATACAAACATTTAACCTTTCTAGCCCATTAGCCTGTCGTAGTTACCTGTCTTAAATGGGCCCATGACAAATTCATGAAAAAAGAACATGACTGCCATTATCCAGAAAGATGAGCAATAGGGAATGATAGCGCATGTCGCGGAATACAGCATTACTGCGATAGAAAGTGACATGTGAACATTCAGTCGATCATACAGGCAACCTCCTATAACAGCGCCAACCACGCCCCCTATGGAAGCGGAAGTTAAAAGAGTTGCTCCCCCTGTTGTTCCGGTTTGGATGATTTGCTGGAGATCCATCAGGGACGGTCCTTTGATAGCGATCATCCAACCCTTGAAAAATGAATAATGTTATAAGAAAATAATGTTTAATTTTTAAGACAAGTATTCTTGTACAAGGTCTAACCTTTATATAACTACATAACACGATGAATGATAGAAAGGGTTAGCAATTATTGCATAAAGAAGTTGCACATCCATAAAACTAGCATCCATTTCAACAAGAGAATTGTTGATCCATAATCTAGCATCAACATAGATAAAATCCATAGAACTAGAACCCTTTGAAAAAAGGGGTTGTTACTTGATAAAACTAGCGTTGATTGGAATTAGACATGGTAGATCAAACCTTTGGACGAGCATCCATTGCAATAAAGAAATGATAAAATCCTTAGAACCAGCACACTCTTCAAAAGGGAGTACTAAATAGAACTAGCGTTGATTGGAATAAGAAGTGGAAGTTACATTTTTGGACCAGCATTCATTGCAATGCCTTGCAACAAAAACCGTCCATAGAACTAGCACACTGCAACTATCTGCAAAAAAGCTGTTCGTCAATGTAAGTTTTTGCAAGGCTCATTGGCAAAAGAAAAGTCACCAAAATATTTTTGTGTTTTATCTTAAATTTGAATTTTAAAGATAAGAGATTGGATGAAATATTGTGCCTTAATATAACCAACATTAAATATATGCATTAACTCTGACGAAAATCATATTGTCCATGTCAAAATACGACGTTTTCACAAACGGCTTAGAAATCTCTATCTTAATAACCGTCTATAAAACGTGAACAGAAGTGATATAATGCATTGTTACATCATATGATAGAAAGGAAATGTGCCAAGATTAACAAATGAACACAGGGGACGAGCTACTGGTATGTTGAATTAAAGAGCTAGTCAGTCTAATATTTCTAATATTATGAAATGTTTAAACAGAATAATGTTATGGTTGGGTCAGCTGTTACATCCAAATAGATTACAAGTCTGGCAGGTGTAAAAGGGGACGTCCGAGGGTCACGATCCCCTAAGATGACCGTCTTTACGGCTACTTCACCTGAGGAAGCGCTTTATGACTATGGCGTCATCAGGAGGAACAACTTCTGAGCTGTTCAGAAAGACCATTGCCAGACGTCTTCGCCGACATAGTAACAGAGTCCATCGACCAACGAAACCTCTGGTCTTCACGCCTCAACGTCGCCGTCAAATATACTGATCTGTGCGAGAACTATGGAGTAAAAAGTCCTACACATGTCGACCACCTTGGACGACAAGTCAACAAATACGAGCCTTACAGGAAATATGGCGGAGAATACCTAAAAAGTGATCAAACGACTGTCTTCACCTCCGTTAGAAGACCTATTCATATTTGCAGATGTGTTAGAGGTGACCACACACGATATTAGCTTTCTTAAACTGTCTGTTTACAACAACCTACGATGAAAATGATGGTGCTCGAAAAGCAACAATCAATTATCAATGATTCAGATCAACACTCTGTGATAAGCTTTAACTGTAATAAACAATTCTGTCATTCGTTGACAAAAACATTAATGTTCCAAATGACATAGTCACATAACAAAAATGTCAGTTTGCAGTATTGTAAAGTGGATAAAATACAAGTTGACTTTTCTTTTGCCCGTAGTTCACTACAATGGAACCTCCAGAACTACCTGCATTCCCACCTTTTGCTTTTGTTAAGAAGTTATCATAAAATATATTTGCTGATTTACATAATTATCTCACTTGCACACTTCAGGGCACTTCTAGTTCCTATAAACAGTTTCACAAACAAACCTATGAACAACTTACCCACATGAAGGATGTGAAATACAACAAAGCGGTTGACAGCAGTTTCCTTTTGAGAACTGTCTTCGGATACTGCTTCCATCCTAGCTCCTCGTTGGTCTCCATAGTTTGTTAACGTTGGGGATAAACGGGTTGGACCTGTAGTGTAAAATAACGCTTCATAGCCTAATAGCCTATAACAATGTTATACCATCGACGATCAACCTATAGTCAACCGACACATTGAAGAATCGAACGACAGAGGGGAAAGATCTCATATTCTAGACGCAGCGAGGTACATGTGATAGTTTCAACATCAGCCATGAGCTATTCCTTTCTTCAGAGGATGCTCTACGTTTTGTATAGGGAACATATTTAAAGGGACAAAAGTCATCAAAGGTCACTAAATAAGCAGTTGAATAGGCAAATGTCACCATAAGTTAAGCAGTTGAAGAGGTAAAGTAATCATGAGTCACTAAGTAAAGCAGTCAATGAGGCAAAAGTCACCCTAAGTCACTTAATAAAGCAGCTACAGCGACAAAAGTCGTCATAAGTCACCAAGTAAAGCAGTTAAACAGGCAAAAGTCATTACAAGTAACTATGTAAGTGATAATGAGGTAAAAGTAATCATAACTTTCAAAGTAATGCAGTGGCAAGAGATACCAATGTAACTATGTAAGTGATAAAGAGGTAAAAGTAATCATAACGTTCAAAGTAATGCAGTGGCAAGAGATATCAATGTAACTATGTAAGTGATAAAGAGGTAAAAGTAATCATAACGTTCAAAGTAATGCAGTGGCAAGAGATATCAATGTAACTATGTAAGTGATAAAGAGGTAAAAGTAATCATAACGTTCAAAGTAATGCAGTGGCAAGAGATATCAATGTAACTATGTAAGTGATAATGAGGTAAAAGTAATCATAACGTTCAAAGTAATGCAGTGGCAAGAGATATCAATGTAACTATGTAAGTGATAAAGAGGTAAAAGTAATCATAACGTTCAAAGTAATGCAGTGGCAAGAGATATCAATGTAACTATGTAAGTGATAATGAGGTAAAAGTAATCATAACGTTCAAAGTAATGCAGTGGCAAGAGATATCAATGTAACTATGTAAGTGATAATGAGGTAAAAGTAATCATAACTTTCAAAGTAATGAAGTGGCAAGAGATATCAATGTAACTATGTAAGTGATAAAGAGGTAAAAGTAATCATAACGTTCAAAGTAATGCAGTGGCAAGAGATATCAATGTAACTATGTAAGTGATAATGAGGTAAAAGTAATCATAACTTTCAAAGTAATGCAGTGGCAAGAGATATCAATGTAACTATGTAAGTGATAAAGAGGTAAAAGTAATCATAACGTTCAAAGTAATGCAGTGGCAAGAGATATCAATGTAACTATGTAAGTGATAATGAGGTAAAAGTAATCATAACTTTCAAAGTAATGAAGTGGCAAGAGATATCAATGTAACTATGTAAGTGATAAAGAGGTAAAAGTAATCATAACGTTCAAAGTAATGCAGTGGCAAGAGATATCAATGTAACTATGTAAGTGATAATGAGGTAAAAGTAATCATAACGTTCAAAGTAATGCAGTGGCAAGAGATATCAATGTAACTATGTAAAGTGATAATGAGGTAAAAGTAATCATAACTTTCAAAGTAATGCAGTGGCAAGAGATATCAATGTAACTATGTAAGTGATAATGAGGTAAAAGTAATCATAACGTTCAAAGTAATGCAGTGGCAAGAGATATCAATGTAACTATGTAAAGTGATAAAGAGGCCGAAGCATTTTAAACAGGCCGAGCTCACCAAGTACGATGGTTTTTGTTTATGGATGTTGATGTAAAACAGAAGTCAATGGTTGTGATAATGATTTTATTTTTCAATTTAATCTCCCTGGACTTCAATGCCCTTTGCCCGCTTGACCTTACGGTTTTAGTCTTCTGATCGGCCCCTCAGCCATGCCTCAGTAGCTGCTGTTATGAGTTCATCATCATAACCATCATTGGACAGGAGAGTGCTTCCAATGCATTGATTTTTGTTAGGTATCAGGATCACAGTGATGAATCCACGTTTCGTCCCCTGTAACTAGATGGACATGAACCTTATCGAGATCAGCATTGTAGATGTCCAAGAGCTCACGACTCATTTCAACTCTCTTGTGTCGATCTTGTGGCACCCATCTTGCAGACACCTTAGGCATGTGCAAGTGCTCATGAATTATGTTGCAACACTTGCATGACAAATGCCACACACTGAAGATACCCCGTCTAAATTTATTCTACGATCGGATATCTTCAAGCCCTGGACCCTTGCAACCATATCAATAGTAATGGCATCAACAGGCCTTCCAGACCACGGGTAATAGTCCAAAGAGCTGCAACCCCGCTGATCATTTAGTGACAGTAGAATATTGAGGGGTTTCCCATACTCATTGATCTTACGTCCCTTCTTTCGTGAGAAATTTGACAACCGCGCGATGGTCAGATTTAGACGGTTCCATGATTACAGGAGGATATCTGTGTTCAACAGGCTGTAAGTCTTGAGTTAATGATCGGGAAGGGTTTATATCTGTAAACTGTCGTCACAATTGCTTATCTCAATATGTTGTCCATGATGTTGTCTTCAGGGCTGTACCAACACTCACTTCTATGAACTATTTAACTTCCCCTCGTAGAGCAGTTGAAGACACTAAAGTCATCATAAGTCAACAAGTGCATCCGTGAAAGTGGCATGAAGTATCACAAGTCACTTGGTCAATCATTAGATAGGCAAAATATGCATACGTTACTAAGTAAAGCAGAGAATACCAGAGAATGTGAAAGTGAAATTTAAAAATCAACAAAATCGCCCTGTTGCCAATCCCGGTTACGTTTAGCCGTACTGATTTCTATTCGCTGAAATAAGAAGTGTCTGATAACAGACTTAAAAACCGCCCATTGGTTAGAAATATTTCGTATGGTTGTACATTAAGGTAGATTACACAAATTGTGGCTAATTTCAATATACGGATATAATGTTTCTATATGATGGAAGCTGTTTGGAAAGTACAAGAAAACTCGTTATCAAAACGCGTCTTGATAGATTAAGCTTTGATTATTTTGCAGCTCGACCTTGACAGTTTTTTGTGTGGAAAATATTCAGTTTATCACAACTTATTAATATTCGAGTACATTTATTTCAACGCAAGACATTTGAAGTCAGAGGTCCTGAAATTTCAACAACTTTTCCACCTATCTTTATCAGGTTTATCAACGTAAATTTCTGGTATAAATAACAAGAGTTTTGTTCATAAGCGTGGTTTCTTGGTCAAAATGTTTAGTGGAAACTTTTTGCGATTGTTCAATTTCAAAACAGTGTGATGTAGGAGTAAATACAAATGAACGCAGGCCTAGACTGCTAAGCTGGAAGAAAACTTGCGATTTACTTATTGACTTCTGTGACAACGGTCGTTCGAGGTCGTAAAGTCTTATCAAAAGCGTTGTCCAATTTTAACCGTAAAACATCACTCTCGTGACCTGATCAAAATGTGAGATCTATTCCAATCCCAGGCACTATTGGGACCAAGAATTATTTATTGTTTGGTGACTTTGAAATACTAGTAAATAGCGAATTTATACCGCAGGACATGAAGTGGCTAACTATTCCAAATTGTTTGACGCCTCATAACAATCTAAGATGAAAGGGACTTGGAAATTTTGAACCCGGTTAATCAAACGAACAGTCTAAACAATTACGGTATGAAGGTATACGTTTTCAAAACTGTTACAAACGATATTGTAATGTAGTTTGTATAAGAAATAACGCCAACAAAACTATAATAAATCAATAAATGATACGATAATATTAACAAAATTACAAGTATTTTGTATATTTTTGAATGATACCTACCTCTAAACTTATATGCATTTCCTTGTTTGTTTACAAACATCTAACAACAATCAATACCTTGATCAAGTCTAGAAATAGACATGTCAAACTTTTGAGTCGCAGCCGTCGCACGAACTAGCACGTGCAAATGACAAAGCCACGCCCCCAACACCTCAGCCTAAGAAATCACTTTCCTTGCAGAAATAAGCAACCCGATAAGCTGGTCTCCGTTTTGTGGGGAGGTCCGGGCGGGTTACCAACTATAAGTTTAGAGGTAGGTATCATTCAAAAATATACAAAATACTTGTAATTTTGTTAAATTTCTTTCATTCACTACCTCTAAACTTATATGCAGATTCCCACAGATCGGCGGAGGGTAGGAGATCAGTAAGCGATGCTGGGACTCAAAAGGAATCATGCCTTTAACCAAAAACCGAGATCACAAGAACGAAGTTCCTGCTAACCCAAGTAATGGTAGGCTGGCCTGGACAGTCGTGGATTTACAACCGTTAACTGCCGAGGCCAACATAGGATTTCTCAGCGAGAAGGAGGAACTCCGTCCTTACAACCTCTTCCAAAAAGAGTTGTAATTACCTATGTTACTGTTTGGATGACTGGACTGCCCCGGCTGCAACGAACGGTCCCAGTTGGTGGAGGCCCTGGAGGTCCGACTGGACATCTCTAAGGTAGAAGGTGGAAAAAGTTGTGGAGGAGGCCCAATATCCAGCGGAGATGACGTCCTCGACCGAGGCAGAGTGCCAGAGGGGGGCTGACGTAGCCCAGGCTCTAATCTCATGAGAAGACACCTTACCATAAATCGGCGGAGTGGACGCAGATTTATGGTAAGCTGCCTTAATCGTCTTTTTCAGCCAAGCTGAAACGGTATTCTTGGTTATGTCCTTGTCGGAAGAAGGGAGGCAAGGAAGGAACAATCTATGCCTACCCCTTCTAAAGGACTTGGTTCTGGTCAGGTACTCCCTCAAGGCTCGAACTGGACAGAGAAGAAGATCCTTTTCCATGCCGTCTGAAATAGCAGCGGACAGAGCCGGAACAGAGAAGCATCTTCTTCCCAAGGGACCAGCGATGGACTTCTGGTTTTTGGCCACGAAACCGGGGAGCGTCGTTAGGGATACGGACTGCCAGTTCTTAGAGTGTGTCATGGTGGAATGGTCCAAAGCATGTAACTCTGAAACCCTGCTTGCCGAAGCCAGCGCCAAAAGGAAAGCTGTCTTCCAAGATAAAAACTGCAGGGGAACGTCTTCAATAGGCTCGAACGGATCTGCGAGTAAAGCTGAAAGAACCACCGACAAATTTCACTTGAGCTGAAACTTTGGGGATTTCAAATCCTCTAACTGGAACGATCTAGCCAAGCGATGAATGGTCTGGTCTCTGGACAAGTCAACTCCTTGTAAGGCTAAGGCAGATGTCAAAGCCGACTTGTAACCATCGATTGTTCCAGCCTTCAACTTCTTATCCTTCCTTAGAAAGAGCAAGAACTCAGCGACGAGTGGAATGGAGATAGCAGCATCAGGCTGGAATTGCTGCTTCCACTCGGTGAATTTTCTATACCTGCAATCGTAGAGGGCTGAAGTGGAAGCTCTGAGACCTCCACGGACTGCCTCTGCAACTTCTTGGGAGAAACCACTTTTCCTGAGATTACGTTGGATAACCTCCAGGCGTGAAGACAGAGGGACTCGGGGTTTCGATGAAACCTGTCGGACCTTGGTTGTCTTAGTAATGTTGGAAAAACTGGCAGCTGTACCGGCGGACGAGTTGACGCAGTCAACAGATCCGGAAACCAAGGACGATTGGGCCACGCTGGAGCAATCAGAACGATGATGCAGCTGTGACGTCTCGCTTTCTCCAATACTGCTGGAATCAGCGCTGGTGGAGGAAAGGCGTAAGCAAGGAGACCGTCCCAGCTGATCGACATTGCGTCTACGTCGAAGGCCTGAGGATCCGGAACCGGACTGACGTAGACTGGAAGCTGCGTGTTGAGCCTGGTCGCGAACAGGTCTATCATCGGGGATTCCCATAGGCCTGATACCATCTTGAAGGAGGTGGGATGCAGAGTCCATTCCGTTGACTGGATCTGGTTCGGACGGGACAGGTTGTCTGCCAGAACGTTCAGATGGCCTGGAATGTGTCTGGCTCTGAGTTGACAGTCGTTCCTGTCGATCCAGTCGAACAGCTGAAGACAGAGATCTAGCAATCCCTTCGATCGAGTGCCTCCTTGGCGATTGACGTAAGCCACTACCGTGGTGTTGTCTGAGGCCAACATTATTTTCTTTCCCCTCACCTGGGTCTGCCAGAACTGAAGAGACTTCAGGACGGCTAACAATTCCAGTTGGTTGATGTGAAGAGGAGCCTCTTCCGGAGACCAAGTTCCCTGAAACATCTGGTCCCTGAGGTGAGCCCCCCAGCCGACTGTGGACGCGTCTGTCACTAGCAGAACATCCTGCACGAAGGGGACCAATTGAACGCCCTGCAGGACGTTCTGGTCTTGAAGCCACCAACGAAGCGATCGGAGAATCTCTGGTGGAGGACAACAACGAGTTGAAAGCTCGAGCGATCTCACGGAGTTGATCCAGAACTGAAAGTGACGGAGTCTTAGCCTCCCCCTGTTGGTCAAATCCTGCATGCTCGTGAGCCTGCCCAACAGGGACATCCATTGCCTTAAGGTTTGTGGAGACTGGGACATGGATAGGATCAAGTTCCGCGCTACCGTGACCCTGTCCTCTGGCGGAAGAACCTTCGAAATTCCCGTGTCGAAGATGGCTCCTATGTACTTTACTCTCTGGGACGGCGTGAAGTCCGACTTCTCCGGATGCACAATGAAACCCAGATGTTCCAAAGTAAAAACGGCAAACTCTCTGTTCGTCTCCAGACAGCGATGAGACTGGTCTGGTAAGAGGAAGTCGTCCAGGTACCCGTGAATCCTGATGGACCTGGAGTGTAGAAAGCTCAGGACCGGAGCTGTGATGCGGGTGAATAGCCAAGGTGCTATCGAGATCCCGAACGGAAGAACCCTGAACTGGAACAACCTGCCGTTGAGAGCAAACCGAAGGTACTTCTGGGATGCTGGATGAATCGGGACGTGGAGATAAGCATCCCTGAGGTCTAACGAGACCATCCAGTCCCCTGGTCGTAGAGCCAGTTTCAGCGCCGGAATCGACTCCATCCTGAAGTGCGGTGGTCTCTGCAGGAAGTTCCGGTTCAGGATCTTCAGATCTATGATCATACGCAGCTCGTCTGTATCTTTCTTTGGAACCAGGAAAACCGGCGAATAGAACCCGCGTGAAACTGTGGCCGGGTCCAGTTCTATAACTGCCTTCTTCAGCAAGAGCTTCTGGATTGCGTCTTCTGCTGCTATCAAGGGAAGACCAGATAGATGAAAGCGGGGTCCCTCCGGGATGAAGGTAGTCGGAGGTAACGAATCGAATATCAGACGGTAACCCTGCGAGACTACAGATAGGATCCAGGGGTCGTCTGAAACAATTGGCCAATTGATGGCAAATTGTTGAAGACGACCCCCGACCTGACCAGGAACCACATTCAAAGGGAAGGTCGGGAGACGGGCAAGGGTCGATGACTGGTTGGGAATGGGGGTAGGGTGGTCAAACCCGCTGCTGGCCTCTGCCACGGCCTCGTCCACCACTCTTGCCGGGAGTCGGGAACTTCTCGTACCGAGGGAACTTGTCAAAATTCTTCTTGGGCGTAGAAGTGGTCTGGCTCTTTTGAAAATTCTGTTTCCTGGACGGAGTGGACGGCTTGTTCCTGGGAGACTGTCTCCTTCTGGGTGAAGCGGACAATACAAGAGTATGGATGTCTTCGTTCTTTTTCCTTTCCATCTCCTTGTCCCTCCGTTCCAAGGCCTTGGACACCGAATCGCCAAAGAGAGTGCCTCCGAACAGAGGGGCCTGATAAAGCATCTCCTTAATCTTCGGGTCGGTGTTCTGGGGTAGCTGCTTCACGTAAGCGGACCGCCTTAGAAGAGTGAGCTGTGACTGTATCCAAAGCAGATGTCTGTCCAGGTCCAGAACTGCATCGCCCAGGGAGTCGAAGAAAGCGAACGCAGTGGCCAAAGATGAATACGGCACTGAGGTAGAACCAGTGGGCTCCGCAGAATCCGGGATGATAGGGAGCTGCCTGGCTGCGGTGGCGGCGAACCAATGGATGTAAGAAGAGGTCTGCATCGCTTTATTGACCGATGTCTCCACTTCCCTCAGGCGTGAGTCGTGCACTTTTATCTGGTCCGACGGTGTGCCCTTACCCATGAGGTATCTGAAATTATCGTCCAACAGGGTCTCCTCCGTGTTGGCAAACCTTGCATTATGGGTCTTGTACGGAAAGCACCTGTAGAATGAGCTACGTGCTGGCTGTTTGTCAAAGGCCAGAGTCCCCACCCTGTCCGAGAGTTGAGCTGCCAGCTGAGCCGAAGAGTCTGGAGGAGGAAGTGAGTTGGCTGGAGTCGACGGTGCCTTGGGTACACCCCTGCTAATGTCGTTGTGTATAGGCAGGGACGGCGTCGGGGGCCGTGCGAGATCCGGGAAGTGGCGGTATACCTCGTCGATCTTATCGTACCAGCCCAACACCGGGAAGACAGATTCTTCTGTCCCTGCTTTCTTTGACTTCTTCGTAGGCGGCGCTGGCTGAGAGCCGTAGAAGGAGATCTCCGGAGGGTCCGACGACTTCCTTTTGGGAAGTGAGCCATTGGACCGTTGATTGGGAGCCGTACGCTGGCTGTCCGATGGAGTGTGGCTGCCCTGCGTGTGCTGGACGTTATCCAGCCGATGGGGATCCGCGGTGCGCTGGGGATCCCTGGAACGCTGTGGGCCACTTGTTCCTTGCGGATCCGTGGCATCCCGTGGGCCCACGGAGCCGTGTGGGTCCACTGGCTGCTGGTCCTTCTGCGCGGGCCGACGGTCCGAACGGGACGATGAAGAGGAGGAACCAGAGTATTGCACAATACTGCTGTTGGTGGCCGACGTGGGTGGAGCGGAGCCGCTGGGTGGTGCCGTACGGTTCGCCTTTTTGGTCCTACGAGCCGAGTCGTTGACTGTCTGGTCCCGCCTCGGTGTCGTAGCTGACCTGGGGAGCTTGCCCTTGGTTTTCTTCAAAAGTCTAGGGTCCCTAGATGATGGAGTAGGGAGGGCCGAGTCGATGGCAGAGGGGGCGTCGATGGACAGAACATCATCTTCTTGCTTCTCTTCACCCCCCCGCCGACCAGTTATGTGGGAGACTACGTCTCGCCCTGGCGACGGGGGAAGCCTTTGATCCCCCTGGACACCCTCGCCCTCCAGATCAGGTACACTCAACAGACGATTCATCAGAGGCATCATTTTCTGGGCCATGACACGGAACTGAGCTAGGTCTGCAGCCAGGTTCGATGGAGGAGGCGTAGATACGGTAGAAGACTTCGACGAACTCTTAGTCAAACTTCTCTGACGAGCAGCAATGTAGGCCTGGAAGTCTGGCTCTTCCAGATTACCGCAGAACTCGCAAGGCCGGTCAAACGAGCAGTTGGAGCCGTAGCAGCGAGGACAGCAAGGGTGAGGGTCGACCGCAGACATGAACTTGTGACAACCCTCGCACTTCTTGGAATTGTTCATGGTTGGAAAACTATCGAGGTTTCGTAGAAGGTAAGATTGCTAAGAATCAGCAACGTCTTGACAGGTTGCGAACAACAAGGAAAGTGATTTCTTAGGCTGAGGTGTTGGGGGCGTGGCTTTGTCATTTGCACGTGCTAGTTCGTGCGACGGCTGCGACTCAAAAGTTTGACATGTCTATTTCTAGACTTGATCAAGGTATTGATTGTTGTTAGATGTTTGTAAACAAACAAGGAAATGCATATAAGTTTAGAGGTAGTGAATGAAAGAAATAACGTTTTACTGAAGGTATAAACAATTGGCTTCTATGTTTCATCTCGTGACAAGGGTAATTTTATGTTTTAATATCAACTTTAACTATGTCACGAGGATAAATAACCCTTGTATTCGACAAACATCATTCAGTATTCTATCTATCATAACATTAAGTTTTTATTAGTTAATTTAGTATTAGTTTTTTAGTAGTTCCGGCAATTCTGTATCCGCCCCTGCGTGGAAACAAGGAAAAAAGAGAATAATGTTTACTTACCTGACACAAAATAAGCTTCTTTAGAAAATAACGTATCAGTTTTTGGTTATAGAAAACAAATAGAAACTGAAAATAATTTCGCTCATTTAAGTCAAAATATTTTAAAATTGAATAGATGTGGAAACTAGACGATATACAATTTACATTTTCATTTATTTAACAATAAGTGATCAGATTATCTCGCATATTCATAAACGACATAGGTAACAATAACATGTATACAAAGTAAGTATAATCAAGAAATAATGCACTTACTGTATAGCGACTATTTAGCTGTAGTTGAAAACAACTGGAAACTTTAAATTATGATTATTTCCCCAAGTGCATGTTTTCAAGCAACCATCAAAACATGTCACACAGAGACATAACACAACCCACGTCGGCAATACTAAACTGTGAGTTTGTGGCAGACAACGCCTTCCTATATATTGATTATAAAGCGGCAGATTATTTGTTGTTTGTGCGATGTGAAATTATGACTATATTTTTTTTTTCGTAAACGAATACCAAGAAAAAAATATATATCACCATGTGTAGAATTAATCAACCACTTTTCACGATGATTTTGATGAAAACAAAAACTGAAATTAGGGTGATATATTTGATACTCTTGCTTGAGCGATATGTTGATTTAACTGTTTTAAATGTCGCTGTTCGCTAATTCGCTGAATCAGAGGGGTTCGAATCGAATCAGGTCTAAGATCGGCTGTAGAGTCTGTTGTTTGGACAGTTACTTCATTTAGAGTTTCAGAATTTGAAACTGTCAACATAATGAAGCCCCATTAGAGATCGCCATCCATGGTCAAAAGAGTTTTAAAATACAATGTTTCATTTTGTTCTCAAGAAAATGTGTAATATTGTTCATGGATACCGCCCAAACATCATACACAAGCCATTTCTTCCCAGGGAAACTCTATGGCAAGTGAGCTCTATACGTCAGTTCATTACTAATCCCTGTGCGTTGAAAATTAAAAAAAGATCATTTAATGCTGTTAATGTTATGCGCGCACCTCACGGAGGTTAAAACATGAGAGCGAGGTTATGCTTGGGGGTTTTGAAAACCGAGACTGAGTGTTTTAACTAACTTTGATACTTTGTCAATACTGTAGAATGGCGTGATTATATTCTAGAATGGTCAGAAAATCTATCAATAAAAATAAATTTGATAAATAATGTTTTTCAAATTTGTCTCCACATTCATTCATTGTGTATACTTTCGCTTACGCTACTTTCATGCTGAGGAGTTCACTGAATTTTTTTAGTTCAACCAAAACAGGAATTGCGATCGACTAAAGCCCTAGTCACATAGCCCAAAAGTCGCGTAAACGCACGAATCACGCACAAAGTTTGGTTGTGCGTGCCTATCCGTCGAGAATTTGACCATTTTCACTGTTTTACGCGATTAAAAATAACCGATGAATTGCGCAAGAACTACGGAAAGAGCACGCACAAATCACTAACAAACCACGCACTTCAGCGCATAGACACGCAAACAGGGCGAATACGTGGTTGTGAGAGACAAAAGGTCCGTTGAAAAAACACGCAAAATCTGCGCAGTTGCACTAATGAACTGCGCATGAATCGCGCATGATTCACGTATGAACTGCGCACAACGGGTTACATGCGCGAACCATGCGTCGTATGTCTGCTAATCGTCAGTGGAAAGTCGTCGATGAACGCGATAGCGGCAACTTGTTCGCGAAGGATCACTGACTTTCCACGCATATTTCGCGCACTGTCCACGTAAGAACTACGCACACTACGCAAAACTTACGTAAAACAGCGCAGGACTGCGTTAACTTTTACGCGAAGCCGAATTATGAGCTGGTCAAATCTCGGAATCTCGTACAGCGCCGATCCGGCGAACATCGACACACAACTGCGGAGGTTCCACGTCAGACAAACTGATGAAATGCGCAAATCGCGCATGAATCGCGTAAGGTTCGAATCGTGTGCGTGATTCATGCGTTTACCCGACTTTTGGGCTGCATGACCAGGCCTTAAGTCTTTGTTGTTCACAAAATTCACAAAATGCACGTGCTAAGCGTGCAGGGAGTTCAAAGGTTTTACAAATGACAAAAGGCACAGTGACTTCATATAGGGACATCGTATTTGGCCTTCATTTGGTAGATTACCACACAAAATAAACTTTAGGGATGTTAGTTTTCATCTAATTTATGTTATATCAAAACCAATACCATTATTTTAAGTAAAGTTATCGCAAAAAACAATTCTGAATCTAATTGTGCTTTGACTTGTACTACACACATTGCACGTGCATTGTGTGAACAGAAGCTGAAGGTTTTACAAATAAATGATCACGTGATCCATGTTTTTACTGTGAAATACGCCCCCATTTTGTGCAGAATTACACACTCAATTACACCTTTCCCTGACACAATCGACTTTCAGAGAAGAGGATAAAATGCTGGTTCGATTCAAAACAGAAATTCAACATTAAAAGTCTTACAAGGATACCATTATAATACAATTGATATTTATCCCTATGTCTTAAATATATATGAATATATATGTGTATATATCTTGACATTCACAGCAATCGACTTTAAAAGTAGTATTGAAAGTACATGTTAAACATTTTCTTATTCTCATTATAAAGTTGTTCCTGTTATGGCCTTAAAGTCAAATTCATAAGTAGAATATATCATAAAACCCCGTATTATACAGTTAGTCGATTATATTGATATGGCTGGTATGCACTTGTTTTTAACACATAACAGATAATTGATTATGTAGTTTGCCAAATCGTTTTAGTATAATAAAAACTGTCCCGGGAGTGATTTCTCTTTTTCAATTCAGTTTCCAAACATTACTGATTAATCATATAATTATTATTTACAATAAATAAAAAATGAATATACAGATAATTTAAAGAATGTGAAGATTCATAGGTGTATTTTTAATGATCAGGTGCGGTGAGCCATTCACCTCTACTTTCAATCTGCACTACTGACCCAATTGCTACCTCTTCAAAGACGGATATTACCTGCCCTACAAAGACAACAACCATATCTATTCCTGCTTCTGTCTCCGCCTCAGTGAACACTGATCTCATCAGCTACTCCCTCCAACCCAATTTCAAGACCATCTACCACCACAACTGCTCCAATCATCACGACCACGAACCATTACGCAAACTCCGCGTCAACAGATAGAAAAGGACCAAACATTTCAATTGTTCTCAATTTCCAATAAAATAATTGTCTATCTTGTTTGAGTTATTGATGATAATGTTTATTTCAATGTAATCCAACTCATATGGAATGTTGAGGTGGACTCACAGACAATTCTTTACTTCACATATTTTAGTAATTGACGCATATGAGTTATTATGAACAATATAAAAACCTACCTCACTGATTTGTAGGTCATTATAAACATTATAAAAACCCACCTCCTTAACGTGTAGATGGTTATAAACATTATAACAACTACCCTCTATCAGCAAGTATACTTTAACCCTACATTCCCCTTCAACAAATCAAAACCGCTCCCGGCTTTCAGAATGATAAAGAGTTATTACGGGAATACAAGAGACCTCCAAAACAATAGACCAAAATCCTGATAGTTTTTTAAGTCACCGTAGCTTACAGATATTGACATATGGCTTATAAATGTAATCTTTATGATCAGAATCCTGAAAAATAAGCATCTACGGTACCAATCTTCTCTCCGGGAATGCTCTTTAAAAGAATTGTTTAAAGCAATAAAATTGTTTGTAAATCGATTTTCATTTGTTACAATCAAGTGAGGGCTAACTCTTCCTGTCGAACTGATCGATATGACATTTCATCTCTACCCTACCCGGAAAGCCTATGAAACACTTTCGCGCAAACTTTAACAAACTAAGAACATTTTAATCTATATTCTACCCTATTGGGAGCAATGATACTTTGAAATTCACCATAGTATCATCCATGGTTAGCTAGTCCAGCTGCTGCTCACTGGTTTCAACGCAATGCATAGCCACAAAAGTGTTGCAGGGCTTTCTCCATGCAATAATACTAGCAGTCTTGATGTACGAGGGAATATCAAAAAGTTGTAATTATCACAAAGAATGTACTGGTGAATACGGACCAAATAGTCACTGTAGCATAAGTGATCCTTGTCTAGTTCCTGGATCAACAATAGTCTTTTTCGCGACAACCAGTTTTACGTCTGTTGACCAAATAGCACAGTACCCCCTATTATGGAGAAAATTGAGGCGCGCAGTGTAAATAAGTATTAACATTTGAAGGGCTATACTGCACGTCAAATTCATGATGAGATGAAATCTGTTTATGAAAATGACAACCTATCCTATGACATTGTTGTGAGACGGAAAAGGAATTTCCAAACAGGCCACATGTCCCTCGCAGATGAGCCAAGAAATGAACGCCCCTCACTTACTGATGAAATGGATGTCATCAAGAAGGTTGAGATGCTGGTTCAAGAACATCGCCGCGTAACTCTACAAATGATAATGCATGAAAAAGGTCTGAGTTATGGCAGTGTATGGAACATACTCCATAACCAGTTGCATATGTCCAAAGTGTCAGCACGCTGGGTTCCTCGCTTACTGACTCAATTGCAAAAACAGAATCGAAGGGACATGTCACGGAAGGCATTGGAGCTTCTGGAACAAGACGAAGAGGATTTCTTCAAACGTCTTGTTACCATTGATGAATGCTGGGTCTATCAATATCATCCTGAGACAAAAGAGATGAGCAAAGAGTGGAAGCAATCTACGTCACCACCTCCCAAAAAGGCCAAGGTGCAAAAGTCTGCAGGAATTGTCATGTCGAATTGTCGTGGAGTCATCTTAACGGATTATCCAGCTATGGGTCAGACCATTACTGGAGCTTATTACTGCAACCTGCTGAGCAAGTTACGAGATGCCATTCAACAGAAGCGCCGCTGTCTGATCACCAATGCCCCAGCTCACACTTGTCAAGCAGCTGTTGTGGAGGCACCGCGATGTGGCTTTGAAATCTGACCGCATCCCCTCTATTTACCTGATCTTGCACCAAGTGAGTTCTTATTGTTCCCCGAGATGAAAAATTCACTTCGTGGAAGTCGTTTTGAGGACACCATTGACATCATTCGAGAGGTGGAGGCTTGGTTTTCCATGAAATCAGGGGTCTTCTTTTCCGACGGTCTGCACAAGGTCAAGAACAGATGGGAAAAATGTGTATCTCTGGATGGTGACTATGTTGAGAAAAGATGAGAAAAAAATTAAGTTTTTACCTTTGATATGTGTCTGTGATAATTGAAACTTTTTGATATCCCCTCGTAAGTGAAATACTCTTGAAAGAGGCGTAAACCCAAAATCACCAATACTTTAATCTTTTAAATTTTCACTATAACCTTATGTATTAAAGTGTTTGTTTTCAGCAACAAACAATACTATTACACAAAATGACACTAAAATCACAATTTGCACATGTGACACAATCCATTCACGTAATGTCTCTTTCAAAATATATATTTCAAGTTCAAAGAGATGTTTAGAACAAGAATCTGCATGGTCCAGTTTTCAATCACAAATTGAGACTTTAACCTGTTTTATTGTCACTATACTAAAGTCATAAGCACTAAGAATAAGATGCTTATTTTTGGAAACAACCACCACTTAATTCTCAATAAAATAACACTATTTATGAAGTTTGGCATATTTGACTCCAACAACCTACTCTGTGGCCCTTTACAGAGAAAGGCTGCTTGTGTTGTCAAAATAATGCTTCTACCGCTCTTGACCGCTCTTGTTGTTGAAAATTATTCTTTGAATATAGTCATTTTTCTTATCAGACTAGTGTTGGTGACTAATGCCAATAAACAGAGAATCTCACCCAAGGGTCTTCTGATATCAAATATATCAACACGAGTTGATGAAAGTTACTAACATCCGAGGATATTTTTACTTTTATCAATGAGTGTTGATATATTTGATATCAGAAGACACAAGGGTGCGATTCTATTTATCATTCAAAATCATTTTTCCTTTCGTTTCCGTGAAAAAAGTGTTTCTGTGTTCTGAACACTGCACTACTCTAAGACTCTCAGTGGAGTGATGTAATAGCATTGTGACATCATCATGTTTATGACATCGTAGCATTGTGATGTCATTACTTGATGATGTAAAACAATTGTGATGTTATGAACTTGACTCTAATAGGGCATTGTTCAAAATCTACTGTCAAAACGATATCTCCTAGGAGATATCGCTTGATCTTCCACAAGCGATATATCCTGTGGAACACAGTTTTGGATGATAAATACTATGCTTACTTTGATTTGCTGTCCCTATAACAATATTTGGTAGATAATATTTGTGGCATAATTTTCTATTTCATTCCTGAAACATTAAATATTGAAGGAAAAGATTTTTTTATTATGAGTATTTTCATAACATTAGTTATATACAAATTATCACACAAAAACAATATCTATATAAATAACTTATTCATTTGCAATTCATTTACATAAGTGATAACTTAAATGATGTAGCACTTGTTACATGTTGTTATGTATTTAATTCAAACATAAAAATAAACTTCATAAACGTTAAACATCACAGTATGAATTTAAAAATTAATAACGACTACCAATAGATACAAATATTGCAAAACAAGATCTGGATAAATGAGACAAACAAGAAAGTGAGCAACAAAAAATATCTTGTATAATGCACAAAATTTATAACAAACAAAATTCAATCATGCATTTCACATGAGACCCGTTATCCACAAATATTAGCTTGTTAAAATGATTACCATTCTAGCTAAACAGTGTAATATGTATCAATTTATCCACCTCACATACATTGAATTTTTAACACAAAGCAGTCTAAGTTAAAAGGAAATCAAACCAACAGGATTACAAACATGTTCTTTTTATGTTTTTTACATAGATTTACAAACTTACTTTCTTTATTGAGTTTCTTTTAAGAGGAAACAGACAATTGAAAAAAATCGATTCTAAAAATGAAAGCAAATGGATACTCAAATACAAATGATTGAGAAAACAACCATTAACCATTATTTGATTAGACATGCAACCAGTTCAGGTTACTGGTTACTATGCTCATGGTTCCTGCATATACTGCATTCAACAGCATTAATCAATTTCATTATTTCTAGAAGTTATTTAAAGAGAAAGAATTCCTTCTTTGGAAACAAAATAACCAAAACTAAGCCTATTAACTTTTAAAGTCATTGTCTCATTTTTGCAAGGCAAATTGTAATAAATGCCGGACAAATAGTTCACCACTCACAGAAATCTTTCCCCTGACGTTTGCAACAATTTTCAGAACTCTGCAGACATTCTAGCCCTCAATAATTAAGTTCAAACTACCCTACCCTACCCTAATATTACGTGTTTTGCGAGCGTTAGTCCTTACCACGTCATTTCGCTTAGGCCGTGACGAAGAACACATAAAATTTCCCAGCTGAATATCCAATTTAAATAGCTAATAGCTTACCCTTTTTCAAATACTGAAATAACAAAAAGGTAGTAAACTCAATGAAGAATGCGTCTGTCATAAGTATGGGCGCTACAATTACTAGATTTCCGGTGTTTCGCACTCGCGATGGGATTGCACTTGATTCGTTACCTCATCGATCTGAAACGGCTTACGCAAATAAGCTGCTACATCCAAAACTGTAAAACGGGCATAAAAATGAAAATCTTTGCAAATACAAAAGGGAAATATTCGTGTTAGTGATCAGATTTTCTTCGTGGAGAATAGTTAGTTCAGTTTAGTTGCCTTACAAAAATGAGACTATGACTTTAAACCAGGTAGTTTCCTTGAACAAATATTTTGCATCTTCTTTAAACCTTATTCTTTCTAAGTAATGAAGCTAGATAAGGTGGTTAGCACTTGCATGTTAATTGGCAATATCTTTTATTCCAAATGGTGGCCATGACACTAACAAATATTTCATTTTCATTCGAATGCAAGACTTCGTTTGACTACAGTGACACAAAAATATTATTAGGTTTATTCAAAATACATAACTTGATAAATTTTAAAATTCGATATTTATATCAAGACAATTTTCATAATTGATTGAATTATAAGTTATTTATCAAATACCCCTCTTTTTGCAATTTTTAAGCGCTAATGCAGCAGCATTTAAAGACATTTTTCTAATCGACAGCTATTCATATCTTTCATATAAAACATGTCAGCTAAAAATTCATTTCAACACACAACAACCCCTTTCTCTGAACTTGATAAGGCTAAAAGGCAACTGCTAATTAAAATAGCGTAGATTTCATGTTTTTTTCAGCTTTCAGCTAGCTTTCAGACAGACAGACATGTTAATTCAGTATTGAAGGCCCAGTGGCCCAAAGTACAATTGCAGTTGCATCATGCCAGACTTTGATCACATGACATAGACAAAGGTTTCACTTGATATTTCAAAATGGACATCAATTGTTTTATAAAAATTGCGACAGATTTGATGACATCAGCATTGTTTGAATTTAACAGACTATTCATCTTTTGATATGTTACATTAATACAATTTAAATACTTCTTGCGACAGGCTGAAAATGCGTCACAAACTAATAACATATGAAATTCGTCTTCTGTTTGACCAGACGAACAATACGAACATGACAAATCATCTACTGTATAGTTTTCTTTTCTAAACGACTGTATTTTAAAGGAGTGAAAATGAAATTCTAAATCTACAGAAATTTCCCAAAAGTGACTTATCATTTAGAATGTTTATATACTTTTCCGGTCTGAACACTGATTTACAACGGGATTAATGACTTAGAAAATTGGATGAATTAACTGTTTCAGACCAATTCTGAATAACACAAAAATATTTCTCTATCACCGATGTCTTGATTACACCAGGCATAAGAAAATCCACTTGAAAATAAGATATTTCTAACATTTGAAGCCCATGAATGTTTTCCACGATCATCTTATGATAACAATAGTTGATTGGTGGGCGTTGCGATAATCAGGCAATCTAATAAGTTTGATCCAATATTTAATAACTCTCATTTGACTTTCAATATTTGTTGAAAGCTGTTCACTATGACTTTTCAGCATCATTGTCAATACAAGAGAATGAAACAAATATTGATTATTCAACAAGCATCATTGTCAATACAAGTAGAATGATACAAATATTGATTATTCGACAAGCATCATTGTCAATACAAGTAGAATGATACAAATATTGATTATTCGACAAGCATCATTGTCAATACAAGTAGAATGATACAAATATTGATTATTCAACAAGCATCATTGTCAATACAAGTAGAACCATTGGTTAATTGAAAACAAAGCCATTATCTCATTTGTATATCATATACAGTCGAAACTCATTAAGTAAAACACCATGGGCCATAAAAATTCATTGCTTATCCAACAATTTTACTTATCCAATATCAATTCTGTTAAATAGAAATTAGGGGACTTGAAAGAGTCACTACTTATCCAGGACTTTAACTTATCCAGTCTTTACTTAACAAGTTGCAAGTGAAAATTAAACATTGCAAACTGTCCATATTGGCTAATTAGACACGAAGATTGAATTTAGAAGGATTCATCTATGGTGAATTAAGTGTTGGATTAAAAGAGTCATTAATACTAATAGATATACATATAGCATACCATATTAGATTAAACATGCTGTAAGTAAACATGGTAACTGTTGAAATATGCAAATTATAACAAACATGATATGGTTGAATGCAAATATTTCAAAAAGATATGTTGATGCAAATAAATATGTATTAAGCAAAATTTTGATGAGAAATCAAATTTACATATCTTAAAGGAAAATAATTAAACCTTCATGAACAAAAAGGAATACCCATACTTTCTTAATGAATTTAAGAAATAACGTTGCTGTATTTTATTTCTGAAAAGAAACCCATTGCTGTAAAAAACTAACAAATATAGTCAACTCCACTTTTCAGATAATACAAATAGGGAGACATTGCATAACATTAACTAGGTTTTCAACATTGATAAGGACAAATAGTCACAAGTTTGAGAACAGAACAGAAATTTTATTGGTATAAAGGTCTCATTGTCTACCTTACATTTACATTTGTTCGTAGCTTTCTAAAAAAAAATGGCATCATTTTTCACATCTCTTGTACATAAAAGACGGTACATATTTGAGTTGGATGAAATTTATTTTTGCAAAGATCTGAGTATTTTTCCCAAACGCACAAAACATGAAATTTGTCTTCTTATGCACCAATGTTACACAATTTGCAGGCAAGTTTCTTACATCACTATCTTTCGATTTACAATAACATAAGTGTGCAACATCTAATGCATATTGTTCTTTTGAAGATAAATTGGGTAAAAAGATGGATTTAAGGGGGATTGACTCTATAAGGCAATAAAGAGTAAATATCATTTTGTAAATTAATATATATTAAAAAAAAATCATTATTATATAAATATTTTAAATATTAATCAAATATAATGCCAAAGTGAAGATATTATTTAGCTATTAAAGACAAATCTTGTTATGTTTCTAAAAGAAAAAAAGTAGTTGCCAGATTTACTTACTTTTTATTTATTTAAAACTACAGAAATACTTGGGACAATTTATCTTTTCAATGATGATAATTGTTAAAGTTCCATTTTGTTAAGTGTATATATACATTATTCTTTTCCTGGTTTGGTTTGTGATGATAAATGAACTTAAAGTACTCTTGCTTTAAAATGACATAAAACTAATTATACACTGAAAATTAATTCAAATAATTACCATTCATTAAATTGTATTTCTATGAATGACATTAATACCTAATAGAATCATATTAATACATTTTTATTAATAAACATGTTTAATGATAGAAATAATTTTTTTTGTCATAAAAAAATATAATGCATAATGCATAATGCATAATTTCAATTCATCTGAAAGAAAAGCTTATAATGAAATTTACATACTTGTCAAGTTTTTTTGAATTAAAAGTAATGAAACTTGTAGTTCTTAACTTTTGACTCTGCAAAATGTTTGTTTCAGCTTTTAATAAAGTCGACTTTTGTCTGATTTTAAAGAAAAGAGGACCATGGACTATGTAGTTCACAACATCTCAAGAAGGTAAAATTGATTAAATAGTAAACATGTATTGCTAAATTCAAACAAGGAAGACATTTACCAATAACAATAAAGATTAAAAACCTTTTTTATTCACATTGAAAAGTATTCTAGTTCTTATTGCTAAATTGTGATTCATCTCTTTTGTACAAATAGAATTGCCATAAGGAAAGCATCTCTTTCAACTATTTACAAATAACTCATTATATAAAGCATTGCTTCAACAAAATAACGTGTCATCAATATTTTTTCAAAACAAAATATCAAAGATAACCTTTTTTAAAAATATGGATGGAAAGACAATGAAATGAAATCTAAAAATAATGGTAAAATGTTTCTCAGGATCAAATATAATAGAGTAAACAAATAATGTAAAACTTGGACGGACGTATAATTCATTGCTGAAAATATTTTAGATTGTTTATCATCAATGTTGTTTTAGACAAAATATGAATTCAGATCACTAGATAACAACCAAGAAACAATTATACATTTTATTGGTAAACAAAAACAATGTTAGAATTTAACATAAGATTTGTGCCAAACACCAATTGTAACTTTTAATAATTCATTGCTAACACAACACTCGGAGCCAATGTGCATATAAAGCTCCCTTAAACAAATAAAAGCCTCTTAATAGACACTGTTTGTGCAGGACGATTTTAGGTGGCTTTCATACATGTATAATCATATGATACATCTAATGAAAAAGTATATATTCAACTCTAGTTGCCAAATTTATGACATATATCACATGGGGCTAAATCTCATGTGCCAAAAATCAACCATTTACATTAGTACAGATTTAATAACCATTTGGACACCTTCAACTATTATCAGATTAAAGAATTTATGTTTCACTAATTATGAAGAAAGTTTTTAAGCCCTACCACCCTTTGTCTATATAATATCAATAGGATTATTGATGTGTTCTCAGTTCCTCATTTTACACATACACAAGAAAAACAAGTTTATAAATAATTACCCTACAACAATCATATATCGTTGTAAATGATTGTAACGTTTCATTTGTTAGTTAAACATGGCCCATAGTTACAAAGCTCATTAAAACTTTGGATCTTCAATGCTAAAAGTAACACTCAGTTAAATTCCTTCAGTTAGAAGGCCCAGGGCCTTCAGTTATTCATATAAGTGTCAACATTCCAGAATAAGACCTTCAATTGTCTTCTCATTAGTAGAAAAATTAACAATAAGCATGAGCATTACTTCGTGCATATTCAGACGTTTCTAACTGGGGACGATGTGTGGGTGACGTCAAAAAGTCTGAAGGCTCTCAGCACCATGGCAACAGGGGAGAGAACTCCCGTCAACATGTCAATGATCGGTTGCATTAAATGTCGTATAGCGGTCAATGTGTTCCAAAGGAAAACGACGACTGGCTGGACTATAAAACTGAAGGTCAAGGACAAGAGAGGTTTGAGGAAGAAGTCGCCAACCCCTGTGATGACCCCAACTGTGATTGGTCGGAAGATGTGGTGGAATACGTAGCGCAAGGCCTCGGAGATGAAGATAACGAAGATACTGGTGACGAGTCTAAGGGAACCAAACACTTCCAGCCATAGGCGGCGCATTGCCTTCTCAGCTCTGAAACAAGAATGGGGAGTCTTGGGAAAAGAATTTTGGAAAATTGCAATTCTTCAAATCGGAAAGTTACAACTTGTCTCAGTCTCAATCACTATCTAATGCAAGCCTAAATTTTTTTTATAGACATACACCTTTATTACCCTGAAAAGGTCATGTTTAGATATAGACTCCAGTGGTGGATCCAGAAATTCTGAAAGGGGGAGGGGCTGGAGGTAGGGTGTCATCATTTTTATGTACGATTTTAAAAACAATTCTAAAAATGGGGGAAACTGCTACTGGATTCTTATGTTTTCAAGCAACTGAAGGAAGGAAGGAACTCAAGGAACAAGAAACATTAGCATTAAGAAAAAAGTGTTGCATTATTTTTTACAAAATATTCTAAAGACAATCAGTTAGACAGAGGTAAAGTGTTGTCTCACTTGTCAGCTACCCCAGGCATCACTGCTTCTTCCTCTGCATCGGGCACTGTGTATGCCTGCATGTTGCAGGGCTTGAAGTGGTACAGCATTCTGTAACAGTCACATGTTACAAACGCATTATGTCTAACATAAGCATTCCCAAATATGTTACACTTGGATTGTCATTAAAGATCAGAAACCTCAGAGTGAATCAAATTTTTCATACTATATGCTTTGAATAAGTTTTAGAAATTAGGTTTACTTCATTGACACGTGCCACTTGTAATACATTCAACATTTTCTTAACCGTACCGTACATACCAACATCATATCACTTGCTTGATAATCGTGTTACTATCTATATACACTGAAACATTGCACTCCCTGCAGTAAAGAAGTTGACTTTCAACGGTTTTCCTTTAATGATACAACTTGCTAAAGAAAGCCATTCAAAGATGCATAACGTGTTTGCAATAAACTACTGAACATTGGCTTATATGCAACGTTGTCGGACCATGTTCAGTCAAGGTCAACACAGGTTGATCGTTATCAGACAGGCCACCTCACCTTGCTCCCTGCTCATCATGGAAGACAACAGGAAGCACGTCATCCGAGGCATTGTACTGTTTGGAGGAGGGATGCGCCACGTCCAAGACGACGTCTCTCGCAGTGTATGGGACTTCCTGTCTGGCATCAATGGAAGAGTATATGCCCTCCTGTCTCCTGTCAAACTGGCTCCCTTCTCCCTCATAAGGCTGAAAAATGGAGAAACCTCAGTCTAATGGTGCACACTGCTAAGAACAGTGTTTCTTACAAGAAGTGGCAGTTGATAAATACAGGCAGTCGAAACAAATTCATGGTTGTCTGAAGAAACAAACTTAGTGAATTACCCTTTTTCTAACAAAAGAAACAACTTGCAGCAAAGCTGGATATTTTCTTGCCTTGGCTCATACTTTGCAAAACCCAGTATGTATTTGAGTTAATGAGTTTATTAAAGTGTTCACTGTCAAAGGAATAGCACTAACTCACAGAACAAAATGCATATATATAGTCAGACCTCGATAATCCGAACACTTCCGTTTTTCATCAAAAACGTTCGGATAGTGAAACGTTCGGACGACTGAAACGAACCAAATTTACAGACAGACGACAACGTATTACGAATATCTAATGAGTTTTATTTCATATACACATAACAACTGGGATACATATAGTAATAAACAATCATTGCACAAAAGCATTTCTGGACACTCACTCAGGTTTGAAAAATTTGCCGATTACAGATTGTGTAGTCAATGGCTTGAAGGACCCACGCATATTGATCAAAGTTTCTAAATTCTTTTCGTCCCCAACACACTCAAAGTAGGTGATCATGGAGTCCATGTGTGCTCTCATTTGAGAGGCTTGTTTCTTCATTGATTTCAGCGTCGACGAAATCATCAACATTTTCTTCCGGGAAGCGCTGGAGTAGATTCCGTAGTTCCGACAATGCCATGTCATCTTCGTCAGGGGTGTCAGATGGTGTTGGGATGATATCGACATGACGATAGCAATTCTGTATTGTTGACCTTGTTACTGCGTAATTTCTCTTTTTTGTGAGGCAGTAATTTCGAATCGTTTACGCTTAGGGGCGGTGTGTCAAATGCAACTAAACTCATTCTGACACGATATTTATAACTATCACACAAATCACAAACTCCAGATACACAAAGTGAGACATCTCAATTTATTACAATCACAAACTGCTGAGACGCTCAACTCAACTTGCACTGTCATTGATGTTTACCGATTCAATCATTGTGGTGCTCGCTTGACTAGTGGATTACCGAACGCTTTGATAAACGTTCGGATTAATGAAGCAGAAATAGCTGTAATTGAATAATCCGTTACAGCTAATTAGCGTTCAGATACGGAGACTGAATCACCGGATTAATGAATCAACATTTAATGAGTTTACATAGAGATAAGTTTGGTTACAGTTTGCTACCGTTCGGATACTGCGAGATCCGGATTATCGGGGTCCGGATTATCGGGGTCTGACTGTATAAGGAAACTTAGTCTCTCAAAAAACCAAATTCACCGAAGTTCAATAGATCATTCAAGCAAAAAAACAATTGTATAAACATGACTGAGACTTATTTTCTAAAAAAAATTATTTCTGCATGTATGATAGAAGTAGTTTTACCTGTCCTCTCTGACTCCGTCCGCTGCTGTAGCCACGACTTGTTTTCTCTGATCTCGTCGTAGGAAATTGCTGGGCCCTCTCCGCTGTAACCATTTATGAAATATCTTTAAACATAGTCCAAAGAAAATTTTTGGGGCTTGATATTTAACTTACAATGCCTTAGGGCAAAATGTTATTTCATCATGATAAGATGATGTCACTTGCAAAATGTATGATATCATATTTTGTCTACCAAGTACTCTAAATGCGTTGACAGCGGTCGCCCGCCTATACTTGTAAGTAGATTTTTCCATTTATATCTACTTGATTTAATAATCACAACCACAACCACAATTAAATGGCAAATGTACATTTCCACCATGTTTCCAGTGTCATCAACAGAAGCCATTTTCCACCCTGCTTTACCAGAGTAAGTTCTTGAGCAAAGCTCCCACAAACTGTATCTTCCTCTTAGTGTTTACATGGCAAGTCAATGAAAGGACTCATATTATGCCGTATTTGAACGGGTGGAATGATATTTAAGGCTGGATGATATTCTACGTGAAACACCTGGAGTTACCAGTCAGTAGTGATCAGATACATAACCTGAGGGAATTTTAGGCAATCAGAACGTTCATGAATATAAACACACTGTTGAAGCAAAATGGTAAATATCAGATGGACTATCATATGAACTGTACCCTCTCTCTTCTCCTTTTGTTGTTTAACTTCCTCATCATATTCTCTCTTCTTCTCCTTCTTCAGGGTGGCGTTCAGTTCTCGCAGGGTTCTCTCCTCAGCATCCGAGTCATCCCAGGCTACAAAAGATTAGTTAACCCTATGTATGCCAAGACTGTAACAATCAATGTCCCTTGGGGATAGTGCATGTTCAAGGGCACTTAACCTCCCCTGCAAGACGTATGTCATGCTAGTGTCTATCAACAGCTTATAAAGCCTTGTGGCAGATTGTCACATTCTACTGCAATGCCCTCACTGGTGATGACAAGTAATCTTCAACAACCTCCCCTGCCTCGGCTATTTTACAATGCCCTTTCATTCTCACTATTCTCAACCACCCACAGCTAATGTTGTTTTTAGTTTCCTGACTGTAGTTTTGAGAAGTGATTTGTAGTAGAATGATCAAGTCAAGGGCAGTGCTGTAATTTCATTACTTTTTCAATGAAAAGAGCGAAAGAAAGTAATACAATTGCAAGCGTTACAAGTTCAATATTACTTCAACATCGAGATCATGTTGTACGAAAAGCCAATTCATGTCTAAATTCACTGATTATGTGTCATTTATTCAACTGACATAAGTAGGTCTTGTTCACCCTTTCGACCCAACAAGACTGAAATCCTGCTTTTGTTAATGTTATCTAAGGGTTGAAAGGGTTAACAATAACATGAGTAACTGGTACAAGCACAACTATATGCATTTTTACATATGTCACAGGAGTCACTCACTTTGAGTCTGGACTGGCATATCTATCGGAATTATATTCTAAATATCCCATTGAAATTAACCTGTGAAAAATTGGTTAAAATGCAGCATCGCACACAATAATATTAATGGAAAATGTATTTAGAATTTCAAATAGGCCTTTTATTATGTACGATCATCAAAAGACAGTCTAACTTTAAGTTATGGTTATGTCAAATTCAAAAAATTATTTTAACTGCTGAAAGTAATCCATTTTCTGTGCAGTCACTGTAGATTTTTACGATTTTAAAGTCTAATGTTAGAAATATAGCAACTGGATTTGTGAAATATTATGGGTAGATTGATTAGGTAACATTTCCAATAAATTTATTTGTTTCTTTTACATTTTTCAAGTCATTTTATCCTCTGTTTAACACAGATCTGGAACATTAAAACATTGCATAAAAGTTAAATTGATTTTTCGTTGAATGCCATGTATCTCTCATCCAGTGAAGTAAAATTCTATCATATTATAAGGGGTTAAATAATGGGTTTTTATCTATCAAGCTACAGTGATGATATCTTACATTTTCAATGCCATCAGTGCCAAAATATTATATTGACATTGGTCAGAAGCTGGAACTAGCTATTCGATGGAATAAACATGGTATTTGACAATCACCATTTAGCATTATATCTGTTTTTTGTTTGATAATATCAAAACTGATCCCTTGTTTCTTTAAATATAAGTAAAATATTCAAATAACAGCTTGGATTAGGTAACCACTCCTACTAAATGTGATTCCGACCTTTGACCTACAAGGGTTGATGCCATTGTGTTTCATGGTTAATATACATGCCTCACTACTTATCAATCACCCCTCGTATTCAATTCAACCAAATTGGTTTTGAAGTGGTTATGTGATAACCCACAGGGGCGTGTATCGCTTAGAAATAGCTTTAGAAAGACATATATACCTATAGACCCTACCCTACTACTATTTAAATGGATCCTTTCATATAGTAGTAGGGTAGGGTAGGGTCTATAGGTATATATGTCTTTCTAAAGCTATTTCTAAGCGATACACACCCTGTGTGATAACCAACCTATTTATAACTGACTACATGGTTGATACCATGAACATGTCTCTGCTATGCCTCGCCAAGATCACAGTATCGTATGTCAGAAATACTTATCTTAGGCTTTCCTGTATACATGTGTTCATTTGCGACTTTTGTACTTTTCAATTTCTTTAAAACTGAAGATGACAGGCACAAGTTATATCTCGCCGGGGATGTTGATGAGCAGCAGCTCACACCCAAACACTTTACAAATATATACATGTACTGAGTATGAAAAAAACCCTATCTACTACAGGCTTCAATAGTGAGAGTCCCAATAATATTACGGATAATCAACAAAATGATAATTTTCAGCATCAATCAGTTCTTTACGATGAATTAACACCATTGACAACCTTTCCTATATAGGACTCAAACAAAACACAATGTCACCTATCACCTGTTTACCATTTCAACCCTTAAAGACCAATAACAAATATATTTATGAGCGTGATTTCTTGCTTGTAGAGGTGAAAGGGTTAACAACAAATCATTTATTTCAGTCTGATGAGCAATCTGCTGGCACTAGAGGGCAGTCTAACATGCTGCACCTACTGTTGTCTAGAGTTGAAGGTGGACGAGGGTGGGGACTTGGAGGGACATCGTATCTGTTCCCCTTCTTTTCTCGCCCGGGGCGCTGGCCCGTGTCCTCCAACTTCCTCTCATCTACATACAAAAATGATTGAAACTATAAATCTAAGAATCGCACGGAACTTTTAACTTTAAGCATTGAACATATTTGTAAGATTGAAACATTTTGTGCAAATGGTGCAAGGGTATTTTAATGCATTACATTGCATTCCACAACAGTCATTTAAACCACTCAGTTGCATTTTTTGTTGAATGTTTTTATATTTCACATGTTTATAAATACATGAAATTAAATCAAATTCTTAATATACTTAATCAAAAGTGATCATGAATCTTAGCTAGCTTCACTTATTCTGAGACTGCTAATTTGATATACTCCATAACTGTAACTATCATAAGCTAAATTATTGAATTTAGATCAGGTTTAAATGCTCACTGCAAATTAAACATTTCAGATTCGCACACATTTTTTTTTTCATAATTTTATTTCTTTTCAACAGAGATTTGAACACATGTTAGTACCTGTGAGAGCTCCCTTAAAGTCATAGGGCGGGTTGTCAGTGGCAACGGGGTGAGAAGTTAGATGAGGGGGTCCGTCAGTATTGCTGCACAGAAACACTCACACTCAGTGACATGTTATTGTAACACAAATCAAACAACATAAACAATATGTTCCATTTTTCAGTCAAAATGTTTGGAGTAGGGAAAACAGACCGAGGTTCCGACAGTGTTATAATTCAAATATTTAGAAAGACTGGATCATTTAGAGGTCAGGGTACGACTGCATTTTTAATTTTTAAATTGTAAAAGGTTTGATGTATTCCATTGTTTTGTGTTGTCTTACAATAAAAGCTGCTTGAGGCAAGCAAAATTTCATGTAGCTTGTCTTCATAGATAAAAAACAAACTGGAAAATAGCATTTTATATCTCAAGGTACGATGTGTTCAACGTTCAACGTAAACAAATTTATATATGGGCAGCTGTAGGACTGCTCAGCATTAAGTATGAAAGACTAAAGTTAGAATGATGAATCCTTCTTTTATTTCGGTGCTGCAAGTTTGAACTTAGATATGCTCCATGAACTTTTAAATGAGTCTATTTGTTTCCAGCAAGCATTTCATCATACCCTTAAACAGCCCTCAACATGGTTTACGAACCTTAAGTTGGATCCTTGCCAACCCCTTATATTTGAGGAGAGGACAGTGAAATTTACAGTTCTTAGTCTCCAAAATACAATGATATTGCTAAATGCAAGATTCTCAGCATTAATAATTCCTGACGAGAACTCAGGGAAGATTTGAGTGTAGATAGAGAATCTCAACCAAGTGACTTCAACACGAGTTGACAAAGTTACAAATATCTGTGGCTGAGGATATTTTTATTTTTATCGAAGAGATTCTATTTATTATCCAAAATCATTTCAATTCCGTTAAAAATGTATGTTTCAAAACACTGCACTAAATTTTAGACTCTCAGTGTGGTGTGTGCAGTACTGTGACATCATCTTGTTTATGACTTCATAACATAGTGATGTCATTACTTGATGATGTAAAACAATTGTGATGTCACAAACTTGACTGTTATATTGTATGTTATATGTGTATTGTTCAAAATCTAAGGTCAAAACGAGGAGATATCGCTTGATCTACCCCACTGATATCTCCTGGGGAACACAGTTTTGGATGATAAATTGCTGGACTCGCCTGAATTTAGCAGAATCAAGACCAAATTGGGAAACTTTAGTCTCAATGTAACATATATGTTCTGAAAATCTTAGCTTCTATGTCAATTATTATCATTAAAGAAGTAGACTTGAGTTTAAATGTTTACAGAAAAATTCTGTCATGCCTTTATTTGAAGGGTGGGGTGTCTAGTGGATCAGGCCAAAATCTATAAACTATGGAACCACTTAGTGTATGGTACTTCCCAACAAAATTTCAGGTTAGGGCGCAGAAGGTCTGGAGGAGAAGTCTGAATCATTAAAACTACACAGACAATGGACGACACCAGACGTTGACCCTACCCTAAATCCATCTCGCATTATAAACCTTATGAGGTATAAATGTACCAGCATCTCCTTCTAATCCATATGGAATAAATTTCATCAATCTACACAAATGGATAAGGAGAGTAAGTTTACATAGCTTCTGATATCAAAGTGTGAAATTATAAAATTGATCAATGAATTTACATACAAACATTCCAGTCTATGAATAATTAAACAAAAAATATAGAATTAGATTGTTTTCAGGTTCATAATTGACGCAGTTGATTCTCATTGTATGAATTTAATAAACTTCCAGCTGTGTCAGCTGGTGTTTACTTATATGTTGAATATATTCAAAGCTTTCATTGGGATAGGATTATTCAGATAATATTCAATGCAATATCTTCAAAGCACAATATAAAACCATTAGTATCAAAATCCTTCTATTAAAGGACTTTAAAACCCCACTTAGAAACTATTGTGATTAGATACGTTATGTTTCAATCAGAATCTTCAAAATTTTATGAGAAATTGTATTCTTCAAATCACGATCCGAACTGGACAGATAATTTGAACACTTTTACAGACATAGATGTTAAGTTGTCAAATGACCAAAGAGAATCATGCGAAGGGAATATATCACCGGAAGAATGCTCCGCGGTATTAAAACATATGGAGAACAAAAAAAGTCCAGGCTCTGATGGATTTACCGTCGAATTCTATAAATTCTTTTGGAAGGATATTAAATTCCCTCTTATAAGATCAATTCGATACGCGTACGAACACGAAACATTATCTACGTTTCAAAGGCAAGGCATTATCACCTGTATACCGAAAGACAGCCGCGATCGTCGATATTTAAAGAACTGGCGTCCTATCACCCTTCTCAATGTTGACTATAAGATAGCATCTGGCGTAATTGCAAGTAGAATGAAACAGGTTTTACCAACTATCATCAGTGAAACTCAAACAGGATTTCTCAAAAATCGATTCATTTCAGAAAATACTAGACTACTATACGACCTTATGAACCATTGCGAAGTAAATGAAATACCCGGTTTGTTAGTTACTGTTGATTTCGAAAAAGCGTTTGATACCATTGAATGGGACTTTATCGATAAGGCATTAGAAACTTTCAATTTTGGTATCTCATTCCGAAAATGGATCAAAATTTTTCAAAATAACATTGTTAGTGCAATGATAAATGCTGGTAATATCTCTGAGTACTTCAATCTAGGGAGAGGATGTAGACAAGGTGATCCCGTTTCTCCATACCTTTTTATCATATGTGCCGAACTACTGTCTATAAGCATTAAAAAAAACAAAAAAATTAATGGTATCAATGTCAATGGAGTGGAATATTGTATCTTTCAATATGCAGATGATACAAATTTTACACTCGATGGATCAGAGACAAGCCTATCAGAATTAATTGACATTTTGAAGAAGTTCGCTGCATGCTCAGGTTTAAACATTAATTACGATAAAAGTATGCTTATTTGGATTGGGTCTAAGAAAAATAGCACTGAAAAAATTTGCCCCCATATCCCTTTACGTTGGTCAAAAGAACCCTTCAAAATACTTGGCATTATCTTCAATGTTGATCTTCAAAATATGATAAATGCGAATTTCGAAAAACAATTTGAAAAAGCTAGAAAACTTCTATTCTTATGGTCCACAAGGATACTAACTTTAAGAGGAAAGGTAACAATAATAAAATCCCAGATACTCCCATTGTTTACACATCTCTTTACATCCCTCCCAGACCCAGATAATGACTTTTTTAAACGTCTAGATACTATTCTACATAGATTTATATGGTCTGGCAAAAGAGACAAAATAAAGAGAAAAATGTTAACAAATGACTATCTACATGGGGGTCTTAAAATGACTGACTTTCGTAATTTTAATAAATATCTTAAAATCAAATGGATCAAACGAATATCAACAGATGGCCTTTGGCAAAACTTATCTAAATTATGTTTATATCCATGTTATGATCTCACTTTGTTCAACTTCCAAAAACGAGGGTTACAAAGAACAAGTAAACTGATTAAAAATTCTTTTTGGAGAAATGTTATAACAAGTTACGCAGAACTGCGAAGTGACGATATACCTGATATCAGTTCTTTCTTAGAAACCCCATTGATGAATTTTGTTGCAAACAAAGATGTAAATTTCTTTATCCGATGGCACGATAAAGGACTAAAATATGTCTATCAAATTTTCACAAAAACATGTGAAATCAAAGAGTATAAATTAATTCAAAATGAATTCAATATACGCGATACATATCTAGCTTATTTCAAATTGCTTAAATATCTTCCCAATGAACATATTTCCACTTTGAAAAATCAACACCAGATTCCCCCTATGATCATTCCTGTGCGAAATTGCAACTTATTAGAACGTCTTATTCGCTCCGAAGATTGCAAATTCATATACCAACTCTTGTGTGAACAAAATCAGGTCTCATTGGAAATATTATGCCATAAATGGGAAAGCAAAATTAACCATGTCATTACGAAAAAGCACATGTCAAAGTGCTTCGAGATTAATCAAAAATCATCTATCGACAACAAAATCCGAAACTTTCAATATCGACTTCTACATAGAATAATTGTGACTAAATCTTTTCTATACACTATTGGGCAAAATGATGATCAACGATGCTCTTTATGTGAATGTGAAAATGAAACGATTGAACACTTGTTTTATAGCTGCTATAAAGTGCAGTTACTTTTAGAAAACTGTCGGATATGGTTTGAAAATGAAACCGGTCATAATATTGATTTTAATCTCTTCTCATTTCTTCTTGGCGACCCCAACGAAAGCATTCTTGTCAACTTTCTATTTACTATCACTAAAAAGTACATCTACAGATGTAAGTGTATGACCAAAGAATTAAACTTTAAACATTTAAAGAACATTATAAAGTTTCACTATGATGTTGAAAAATATATATTTGGTGAAGATAATGAAATTTTTTTGAAGAAGTGGACTGGCTGCTTCTCTACTTAACCCTTTCTATCATCTCCTCTATCCTTCCACCTTCTCTCTATCCTCCTTACTTTATCTCTGTCTCCTCATTTCTTTCTTTTTTTATATTAGGTAATAAGTTTACACACGATGTACATTTAATTACTTATATGAACATTACACGACTCTTCACCACGTAGAGGCGAAGTAAATGTAAAATCGTGGTAAGTTTTGTGTAATAAAAAAAAAAAAAAATAAAAAAATAAAAAAAATAAAAAAAAAAAAATGTTTCAATCATACAACATGTCTTACGACATCGCCGAGCTAAATAAATTGTCCCTCATGGTAAACTTGCCATGTCACGCTTTCCGAGCAAAAGCAGAAAACACCCTAACATTAATTAGCGCAATAACTAGTGACGTAATAGTAGCCCGACGAACCCGGAAGTGTGCACTTGTTGACATGTAAGTGTAGGGAGAGTTTTTCGGTGTGAGTTTATAAAGTCGAATTTTGATGTAACTGTCATTAGAAATAAACATAGAATGCAACATATTCTATCACAAACTAATTATGAACTTATTCAACAAAAATCTTTATTCTATTGTATAATCAATATTCCACTAGTACTACCTGACTAGGCCTACGTGGGAGTGAAATCATGCAACATGCCAGAAATGTACATATGTGTAAGTGTTTAGTTAAACATTCTCAAAAATTCTATCATAAATAAATTCAGGTGAGTATCAGAAATTCAGAATAACAAACTTAATTTGTGAAGAATGCCTGCATGAAATTAATTTTAAAGTATGTTGCATACATGTTTTCTGATAACTAAGTATTACCAAAATCATTGTAATTTGATAATACATATATATTTACTTTATTCGTTATTTTTATTCACCTTCCAACAATTAATTATCATTTGTAAAATTCCCATAAGGGGTATACATCTACATCATGATATTGAAAAAAACAAAAAAGGGATTTCTGTCTATATTCTTAAGAGAATCAACACTTATACTTGCTAATTATTTCTTCAAATTCATGTGATCAACATTGTTTATTTATTTACATAAAGCTCCAGTTTCTCATTGTCTAATATAAAGAATTCTTTTCGAAATTTTTTTATATATTTGTGACTAAATATCTAGTCTTTGTCTCACTTCCAGGTTAGATACAGTATTGAACTAAGTATTATTTCAACCCCTTGACTTTTGTAACTATAGTAAATATGTAAATTCATTTTATTGTATTTATTGAAAATATACCTTAAACCAAATAAAAAAACAAAAACCCAACGACGAAGGCACAACGAATTTTTAACGTCGATTTGACGAACATATCCTTGTCCAACATTGATTAAATGTCCTTGACGTATATTTTGGAGGAAAATATGTCACAAGTGTCGGAATATACCAACCAAAAGCATGTTTTGAACTGCTTGACATCGTCCAAATGCAGTTCTTCACGCCTGGGCGAGATGACGGGCTACAATTATGTCACATTACGGAAGGTGCCGAAAGCTACTAATGGTTTTGCATATCAGCCAGCCAGATTCGCAGAGCGGCGCACAAATGTCAGCGCGGGTTTGCAAAATTACAGAAAAACATGGGGGCTTGCATTTACCTTTGAAATCTGGCACATTATTAAATAACATAAAATAGGGTTTTAAAATCCTTTAATTAACATCAACTCCTATGGGGGGAGACATAACGAGTCAACTCATTCCTCACCTAATCGTAAAGGTGGAACCCTGCATGGCAATAAATTCAAATCTATAGAAAAAAATATCCTCCAACACATCTCAGCAACTCTGATGATAACTAAAATATATGACTGATATTTTATGCACTCTTATTGAAATTTCAATCAAAGGCCTCATGATTTTATTAACTTCTGTAGAGCTATATTTTCAACGATAATAGATCATTGGTTAAATCAGAAATTGTAAGGAAAGTCATTTGTTCTGCAGTTTCTATGTTTCAAGGTTATATAAATCTCCTTACTTTCTCTGTTTTGGTATGATGTTGGATCCTCTCTGGACAGAATCATCTGAAAAGAAGTTTTACAATATAAATCAATTCATAATAATGATCATCCTGCTACATCAGCGTATTTGTCTCCGCCTAGCTCCATCATATACCCTGATATCCTTCGGCCCTAAAACACTTGTATCGCTAAATATAGCAAGCCAATGAAATGACTCGCATTCAGCGATAGCAGCACCACCCGGATGAGAATTCAAATAAATGTCAATGTAGGCTATATATAGCCATGAGTAACCAGCCGTAAGCAATACTAGCAATTTTATGGAGCTTGGCGGAGACAAATACGCTGAGGTAGCAGGATGAATAATGATAAAAATTAAATCAGACTCTGTATCTCATGAGGCATTTTCCTTTTTCATATAGGACATTTTTTTAAATGCATTTATCAGAGGTTTTAATAGAAAACAGTTCCTTTATTGAATATAGAAGACTGAAATAGATATTATGGCTCTTTTTGGAGAAGATGATGAAAATAAGTTTAAAGGACATGGCCTACAAGGCCCTTACAAAGGCCAAAGTCACGAAAACTACAACTAATAATCATTACTTGCTAATAGCGTGTCTGTAGACAAAGTTTAAAGTCTTTAGAGTCAGGCATTCTTGATGAGAGGTCAGAAATGCAAAAGGTTCATGGACAAGGATGGATAGACAAACACCATGCCATGCCCTAAGCTGGTCAGGTCTATCAGCCCTAATAAACTACAAATTGATATTATAAAGAATAGAAATTAAATGCCTTTGGACAATTACCAAATTCTACTACAATCAAATATATATTATTGTTCACTCAGTTATAACAATAAACTTTTCAATGAAGTTACATAAAATCCTTATCTGAAGTGTTAAGGGGAATCATATACCATACTCACATAGCAAATACATACACCTTTACAAGAACCCAACTTAGATTTTTTCTCAAGAAACAATGACCAAATAAGCGCCCCTTCATAAAACTGACCTTATACCTAGGCAGTTTCGCTGATAAATGTTTTGAATCTAATTATTCTTGCTTCTTGTATCTTTCTTACATTAATCCAGGAGCAACAATTATGCTGTACCACTCGCATTTATGATTTTATGTTACTGTCTTATTTTTCTATAACGTGGATGTAAGAATTTTAATTTTCAGTAAATTTTGCATATACATTTAAATGGCATTTTAAAAAACAAAACAAAATTTAAATTGATTTTGCTGCTTACTTTGGATATGTTAGTTGATTATTTAGTTGGTTATATAGATCTAGAATCTCTAGACGTTTTACTCAAATGATTGAATGGTAAGTCATTCTAAGAAGTCTCTCCGATTTGAAATGTTTAAGTACCCAAGGTACATGTTACATGTAAAGTAAAACATGGAGTATTACGTGCGAAAAGTTACACAGAGGTTTCATGGTAGTGACATGAAAAAAGGATAATATTGTGAATGATTTAGGAGATAAACCTAGTGTGTTCGAAAATCAGAGACATGTTATACTGGATTCTAAGATTTACGTCAGGTCACGGGCCCCGTGGGACTGTGACGTTGGTTCACGTCAACCGTCTCTACAAGGTTCAATGTGATACGGTCAATCTAATAATTAAATAATTCTGGGTGTACAGCCTCAATAGTCTGCTCAAATAAAAGATTAAAGCATCACCTTCAACGTTTATGACAGCAGCAAAAAAATACGTGTCAGGATTCAGTCCGCCATCATGCTTCCAAAACAAACAATACCCATAATTCTTTGTGGAATGTTAACCACGTGATAAGCCTTATATGGGCAATGTGGCCCGCACAGGATAATCGCACGACAAGAGTTTGTAAAAGTAAAGGTTTTTAAAAACCAAGAGGTGTTAATTTGTTTGTTTAAGATTTTAAAGAAAAAAATAAGAAAAACTTTAATTCAAAATTGAATAAATAAAGAAGTTAAAGTGCAAAACTGCAGTAATCAGAGCTTTTACCAACTAAATGTTGTTTATAACTAGGGGTTGGGTTCTATACTTGGAATAGCCAACAGTTAGCCCTGTTCATGGATTATTAATGTGAGCGATGTAAACACTATATTTTATTTCGAGATTATTAAAATCAGAGTGGTCTCTGTATATCAGGTTAGCATCTTAGAAAAGAAATAAAGTTTGCTCTACCCCAATGTGTTTTGTAATAAAGTATAGTTTTGCCCTGAACTATTATAGTTAAAGCACGAGGACGGTACCAATGTGTTTTGTAATAAAGTATAGTTTTGCCCTGAACTATTATAACGTTAAAGCACCCGGACTAATTTAAAATTTACTCGCTATCAATCCAATATAACATGTCTCTGATTTTCAAACACACTAGGTTTATCTCCATTCTACCATGACGATTTTAATGCTGAACTCTTTTTCATAGCGAAATGCACAGTGTAAAATGTTCCAACTTCTGGAGACAAACATGAACTCACCAGCATCGGGGATTTTACGTCATAGTATTGAACTAAAATTTAATCGTTAACCTAATTTGATTTAATTTAAAGTTAAACCTAAAACTGCGTGTTCAAGAAATGGTTTTGTACTAGTATGTGGTACAAATGTAAATATCGAATCGTTTAAAAAGCCTTTTATCTTGTTTTGATAGCAAACAAAGACCTCATGACGCAAATGGATGACTCTAACAGTAGACCACTATGACGTCGTAATAGGGTTTATGACGTCAGAAGCGCTCGCGAAATGACGTCATTGTTTTGTTGCCATATTCGAAGGAATGCTGCTGCATGCCCAGTAGCGGAAAGCTTAGTTTACGATGATTTTTCACTCAAACTTCTTATTTTGTACAAAATACGACATAAAATTAAAACAATTTGCTCTCTCCGTGTAAACACACGAAAACAAATACGATTAATTCCTTTTGGAAAGAGAGTAAGCCCACTTGCAAGCGGAATATCAACTCTGAAGTTACCAGTCGGATAGTCGGAAGTCAATGTATGTATTAATGCATTGTAAACTGATTTCGGGTAAACAGAGCAACTTCAATCGTGAATTGATACCCTCTGAGTCGGACAAAACAGCCAAACAGAATCGAGTATCCAGCACTTTCATGGTAGAATTTATGTTAATGTTTATATGTTTTACCTTAACCACACATGTTAACTCTAGTGGTGGAAATCTCACTGATATTATATAAAGGTATGTGATGCAATGTTGCATCCAACTCTGCCACAGTTTTAACAGGAGGGTCTCTTCTACGTACATATGAAGTTTCCCGAGCATATGTGATTGTCTGCATCAATGTATGGGGAGTTGTTTATGCCATAAAACATCTTCAATATCATTTTCAACAACTTTTATAAAAGATATATATATACTCAATTGAAACAAGTTGCGCTAAACTTATTGTTCTGGGTATATATACAAGTTTAGAGAGGCAATTTGAACCTAACTGAGGATGTGTGGTATCTTATTTGAGCCAAAAATCATAAAACATACTCTGTCAATTAAAATTTATATTGTCTCAATTCTATGTTTATTTCATTCTGATATATACTGGACATAGATATAATAACCTCTCATTCTTAAAGATAGTACATTACATCCCTTAAGAGATCCTTTAAAGATCATAATTGAATCAAAGTTCGGGGCTACCAAAGAGCAAATTTAATCGCAATCAAATAATTGAAACATACACATTTACTGATGAATTTTCATCACAATATATCATTGTTGGATGACCCATGAGATTTGCATCAGGTTGCCATGAGCATCTCTTTTGAACAAGGGACAATGCTGAAACGCTGAACTCAAAATGATACGTGTATCACTATGATTCTTTTAATCCTCTATACATGATGACTGAGATAAGAGGGATACCACGCAAAAGTCTCTATATATGTACCGTAGGTCTGGTTGTTGGTAGATCTCTCTTTGGGTTTAGGCTTTCGATTGGTCCTCTCTGACCTGTCATCATCATCATCATTATCATGGTAGGCACTGTTGAGGGAAGCCCTCAGGTTGATTTTGTTGGTGTTGCGGGGTGACGTGAAATCCAAAGTACTATCTTCATCGTCCCAGTCAGACCCTAGTCCATTGTCATCTGCTGCGCTTCTGTCATCCTATGTCATAGAATAAATGAATTTGTTGAGTTTCATTTTAAAAATTTTGGAATTAAACTCTCATTGAATTAAAAACGTCTTGGTATCAATGTAGGTTCTGTAGAGGTTTAGGGGGTCCAAGGATAAACTCTTTAAAACACTCATTTGATACATTGCATGTAAGTAAAGGGTGTGTCACATAGTGAAAAGTAATGAGTATTTTATGAATGCTTCAACAGTGTTTCTTCATATCCGGGATCTTGTTAGTAGATAGTATGTTACTCATCTTTTCCTTAAAATGAAATCACCCTTCTAAATACTTAAACATTTTGCAGTGAAGTTTTATGTTGATTCACCAAATAAAATCCACCAAATAACATAGAAATCTTGTGACAGGATGAAGTTTTATGGATATCTAAAATACTTATTACTGAAGGGTTATAGATAAGGGGTGCACACGCGTAATGTATGCCTAAAAATCATGTAAGTACAACAAAAAATAAAATTTCATGCATATCAGCACATAAATACGCGTACACGTCTAAATTTCATTTCGATGCATATTCAATTTATGATTTGATTAAGGATAACATGTCAGAGCTTTATCCACCAGCTTTGGGAATCCCCTGTGCAGTTTAAAATGCAACTACATTTGTAACTATTTTTCAAGTGGCTGAAAACTTTTGCAGGTTACGTACATTTCAAATTCACATATAAATCATTTTGTGTTCAATGATAAATATAAATGTCACTTTTTAACTCAATCCAATGGTACATTGCATGCAGATGTCATATTATATCCAAGAAATTGTGCTCGAATATTTTCATTTTGTCCTCATGTAAAATTATAGGTCGAGAGGCTCTACCTGCAATCCAATTGGATAGCAGGTCGTTTGTATGCGAATCACTGTGTGAGATAGAGAGCATTCAGGCGACAGAATTTTTGGTCTATGAAAATTACAGTGCCTGCCACTGAAAACAGAAATGGAGGATCACCAAAATATGAGAAAAAATTGGAATTGTTCTTTAGTTTTTACAGGTCCTCTCCCGACTAGATCTAACTATGGTGCAACTTTAAAATTTGACACGAAACTTGTGAATATATTGCCTATAAAAGTAAAAGGAGGAAAATAATCTAGACCTACCATTGCGTTGTGATCGATAAAGTTTGAGAATAAGACAATAACAAGTTCTCGATGAAGATGCTGATAAAATACCTTGGATTACCAAGGTAAATGTGTAAACTTCCTGTTAGACATGCGCAGTAGTTCTTGACTGGTACTTAGTCTTCGTAGCGCAAGCCCCATTGCTCAGGCTGCAAAACTTGTGAAAACATGAACTGAACGAAAAGCTAAAGGACTTTGCACAATGGAATCAGTATTCTATTCACGCACAAACGCATTAAAGGCCTATACGTACGGATAAATGTTAGTTTTTTTAAAATCAGAAAATGAATAAATTTCTAAACTTGATTCCTTTATCTTATTCAATAACATTCAAATAACATATCAATAATGGCTTATATGTAACTTACTCACAGAATTTTGATGGGCAATTCTGTAACTGTAGGAAACTCCCTGAAAACCTCTTGAGGTATTTTTAACGAATTTCACGCTTGAAACTGTGAGTACGAATTTAAAGTCCTATAGAACATCCCCCCTTCCAGAAAAATAACCTTAAAATAATTTCTGTTTTATTCATTTATTTATTTTTATTTTTTTTGAATCTTTCTATTTTTAAATAATTTCTGTTTTAGGTTTGCTATTTCCGCTTTTTAGGTTCGATACCAGTTAAAAAAACACAAACTCCTTGTTAGTATTTTGTATGTTTTTGTTTTTATGTTTTCGTTCAGTTCCGAGATCATTGTTTACATGTTTTTATTTACATTCAACTAAAATTATATCTGTCGTCATTTCTACCGTGAATACTGATACTTATCATTCATAATATACACATAGACTGGGATTTCAGATAATTATGCTTCATATTATTCATGGTCATTATTCTATCTATATTGATGTAAAGATTGATACTACCAAAGCAAATTTGTCGCCAATTACAGCCTATTATTTTGACCTTAAAATTCGGTCTAGCCTTAAAATCAAGTCTTGATTTGGACTGAACAAGTTATTTCTCGAGGCTCAGTAATCTTCTTTCCTGTTTTTAATTTTTTTTATCAGAGATTGAGTGTCAGACTACGTCTATGACTTTAATGATTAATTTTTTCACTTTTAAAAAAGTATGAAATCATTTTGATCGAATTTTATTATTTCATGTAAAAAAATAAGAGTCTAGGATTTCAAGAATGTGAAATAATTTTAACGTATTCTTCATAGCTTTTTGTCTCTTTCAACACAATCGTCGCGCTATGGAAAGAACCGCTCATTAAATATCTAGAGGACGATGGCCAGTGTCAGATAACTAACGGACCAATAGAATGGCATTGTAGAAGTATTGAATGTTACATTTGTGTGTCCGGTTTTCGATCACGAATCTCGACCGTAACCTCTTTATCAGCCCTCTATTTTGATGTCGTAGGCATTAAGATGCTAATTTTCATAAACAATCACTCGATCAAATAACACGATTTATGAAGTATTTGTCCCTTTAAAGGAAAACACACTTCCGTCGCTTGAGAATATGTCAAGTTTGACTTGACCGTTGGTGCATTGTTCTGCGCCTGTAGTTAGGCCCACACTATACGCCTCCGTGTACTGTTCTGTAATCTCGGCCTAAGAGAACAATAGCCCGCTAAGCACGGGAAATGCACGTCTTTCTAGTCACAATTACAGCAAGATTTATGACATTTTCGAAAGATCATGCAACCACAGGGTGCAGTTTTCACGATGGCCATAAAGTTTGGCAAACAAGGCATTCATCTTCGAAATATGATACTGTTTAAGAGATAAATGTGTCTTTCCTGTAAATATATCGAAAAGTTACACGCCTAGTTAAGTTTCTTAAAGATTCAGTAATTACTTTGAATGTCGAATGAATTCAAGCTTAAAATATACATTGTACACGACATATCTTCAGATTAAGTCTTTGAAGGAAGTGTCATTATATGAGTTACCTCCCATCGACCATTGAACATTTGTCAGAAGGGTTTCAATCTCGAGTAAAAAACAAAACAACATTCAAGGTAAATCGTTTTTGTGTGGGTTTTTTTAAGAAAGAAAAAAAAAATCCGTTATTGAAAAAAAAATTTGTTTCACCTAAAATTTATAATATGTCAAAATCTTAACTTCCAATGATTGTTTCGCCGCTAATGGCTGAAATATTGCCCAAGCGGCGTTAAACAATAACTCACTCACTCACTCACTCACTCACATGGTTGTTAAATACAGAAGTGTCGGTATAAATTGTAGATTTATGTAGAATTATGTAAGTAAGGTTGATGTTTTATCATAATTTAGGTGGATTTCAAATGCTATACTATTAAAGGATAAGAAACACAAAGATATACTATAAACATCTATATGATAAAGATTACATTCATTATTATTCTTGTTCTTACTAACAACCTTAAAGCAAACCAAGAAGAAAAACTATTCTACAGAAGTGGTTGGAAATGCTAATATATTGATGCTACAATCATTCTAAACAGTAGTTTTTTCTCAAACACTGAACGAAGCAACACAATAATGACTTACAAAACATTGGAATGAAGGATATACAGAGAAGCATATAAATAATCTCATTTAACTCATTTAAATAGGAGTTTGACAAAATATTTTTGTATTACATTCATGAGAATATACTTTCTATTAAAAGATTTATGTAAACTCAAATTATAAAAAAATTCCATTGCTCATGGTCTACCACGCATGTCTCACCATGGCAACGTATCTGGTATAAATCTGGATTTATCTTTATAAATCCTCCTATGTTTCCATATTTCGTGTATATGCTTGAAAATGTGAGTGAAGTCCTGGAATGAGTTGACTTTTGCCTAACTCAGGATTCAGGGAGTACAAATTAAATATAAATAAATAGTGAATGAATATGATATAGAGTTTATTTAGATATCTTAGAAATTACTAGTGTCTTAACAAACCGGTAAGAATCGATAACGAATAAAAGGAGCGAAGGAGACACTACTAGTATCCCATTAAACCTTTTAAATGACAAGGTATACAATAAACATAAGTTCATAAATGACTTATTTACTCCCAAAGACAAAATAAAACTACTGAGCGATGAGACATTTTGGTTTTTGTTTGTAAATTGTATCGTTTTGCCACCGTTGGCGGGTTTATGAGAATAGATGATGATGATGATGATGATGATGATGATGATGAAAAGGTTAGAAATCAAACTTAGTGTACATAGAATAAAGATTAAGAGGCGTTTGAGGAAGAAGGGTGGTGTTTCAGGTGGTGTTGATTCCACTTTTTAATGATATGTTTAGTTACAATTTTGGCTAAAATTGCTTCGTATGATCTGATCTTAATTAAATGTGAATATAAGGGTTATGTATTACGAATCTAATTGTAAACTCAAAATGTTTGTGTGAATGCAAAATTCCTTACATCCTGTATGTATAACTAAGAATGGCGAAAGACGTGATTTACAAAGAAAGAAAACGATGAATATACATGGCTCACTGTATCAAAGCACGAAATTCATACCAAGAGGTCAAGTAACACAATCACATGGCACTGTATATCAAACTTACATATACAATAAAACTCGGAACATTACACTTGTGAGGGATCGGAGACACTATGACAAGGTTAGAAGTCAAACCTCGAGCACATAAAGCAGACACTAACAGGCGTTTGAAAGAAGAGGGATGGTTGTGGATGGATACTGTTACAGAAAAGCAGAAGCGTGCACCCAGTTTGATGACTTCCCTCCAGCTCATCGTGTGACAGACAATAGAGCGTGAAATGACTACAGTAGATCAATCTGTTTCTAACAAGAAGCCAGGAATGTTGTTGACAGACATACCTTGTAATAATACCTGGAATTTCCTGTCCAACATTCATCCGTAGTTTGTGTGCAGAGATCAACTTTTGATACATCGATTTTTATTTATTCCTTGTTTCGAGTGGTAGAATTTTAATGGAAAATGTATAGAAGCTTAATATTTTATGCAGACTAAAGATAATTTCCAAACCAATCTTAAGATACGTTTTCAATTTATTTAAAGAATCCCCCGGCTAATTAAAAAAAAAATATATGTGTTACAACCGATAAATGAAAGGGGAAATATTTTAGTATCCGTATAGATGTATACCGAGGTAAGATGTTAAACAGATTTAACTTTGCAATATAATGCTTTCAAATACAAGAAAAATTACTATCATATCACTTTGTCCAATTGCAATACAACATGAACATTTCTCCTTGTCTCACCAAATAATGAGAGTAATCACATCCCCCTTCCATGAATGTAATATATTATGTCAAGGATCTAGCATGATCTCGATAACCTTGAAGTGCATTTAAAAGCATTTACTTTCTCTGGCCCTTTTCATAAAAAGACATTCCGTTAATTCTCACGATGTGGATATTAGGGTACAAAATATAGTATACACTGTTATGTATTTAATGTATCCCACATGGTCATCTTCAAAAGCGAAATAAATGACTATGAACAGTTTGCAATAGGAATCTAACAAATAGCTGTATACAATTGCAGAAGCCAACTTACATGAATGACCTACTAGTAACAGACAGACAAAATTATACAATATAAGACCTTTGGACCAAAGCACAGAAAATTCAGTGGGTAATAATTGGTTTAGAGATATCTTATTCTGCAAACGTATACACACGGCTGGATAAGAAAAAAGCAATAGTAATGCTTGTATGAATTCCTCTGAAGTAAACATAAATTACATTTTCTTACATTGAAAGAAGTTACAATGGCGTGTTGCAATTTCATAACGATCATCGTCCAAATTTGAAGAACATGCGTATGCTTTCATATTCTTGGATAAATGAAAAAGTAGTGCAATGTTGTTACAGGAGAGCAATATGGACAATCAATTAAAATATCACATCCGTATCATATCTATGTGCATTAAGGTCACTATATCACAGCCTAACTCTAGAGGGTACAATTTGCTTATTTCGAGGTCCATAATAAATGTAACAATAGGGATGTGTGTTCGTTTGTCGTACTATCAATGTTTTGTTTAAATTTATTTTATTTCAGTTTAACTTACAGACTTACGGAATCAATCACCTTGCCTGGAAGAAACTCAGGATACGCACAGTCTGGAGGAACACATTTTGAATAATTGGTAGATTTGCATATAAAATTGGTTGTAACTTTGTTGAGTTACTAAGATTGTAGTAGGATGTGTCCGAGAGTACAAGTGGTGCAAGTGCCGGAAGATATTCAGGTGAAAGGTTATTATTCATTTTGTTAAAACATAATGTTTTGATATATTGTCTTTAACTCAGACTTAGTCTTCTTTCACTATATAGCTTTGTATTATTGCGTCACGGTTTAGAACTTAAAATAATGTTGATTGTTCGTTTGAAGAATTGTCAGTATGTCAGAATTGTCAGAATTGTCAGAATTGTCCCATGTCATGGTCTCGAAGACTGCAAATATGGTCTCGAAGACTGCCGTCACGGTCTCAAAGACTGCAAACATGGTCTCGAAGACTGCAATCATGGTCTCGAAGACTGCAGTCAAGGTTTCGAAGACTGCAAACATGGTCTCAAACACTGCAATGATGGTCTCGAAGACTGCAGTCATGGTCTCGAAGATGGCAACCATGGTCTCAAAGACTACTATCATGGTCTCGAAGACTGCAGTCATGGTCTCGAAGACTGCAAACATGGTCTCGAAGACTGCCGTCATGGTCTCAAAGACTGCAAACATGATCTTGAAGATTGCAATCATGGTTTTGAAGACTACAGTCATCGTCTCGAAGACTGCAAACATGGTCTCAAACACTGCACTGATGGTCTCAAAGACTGCAGTCATGGTCTCGAAAATCGCAACCATGGTCTCAAAGACTACAATCATGGTCTCAAAGACTACCATCATGGTCTCGAAGACTGCAATCATGGTCTCGAAGACTACAATCATGGTCTCAATGAGTGCAATCATGGTTTCGTCGCTGCAAAAATGGTCTCAATGACTGTAATCATGGTCTCAATGACTGCAATTATGGTCTCGAAGACTGCAAACATAGTCTCGAAGACTGCAGTCATGGTCTCAATGACTGCAATCATGGTCTCGAAGACTGCAGTCATGGTCTCGAAGACTGCAATCATTGTCTCAATGAGTGCAATCATGGTTTCGAAGACTGCAAACATGGTCTCAATGAGTGCAATCATGGTTTCGAAGACTGCAAACATGGTCTCGAAGACTGCAAACATGGTCTCGAAGACTGCCGTCATGGTCTCGAAAACAGCAAACATGGTCTCGTAGACGATACAAATAGTAAAAACTGTCCATTTTTCCTACGGAAGCATCAGTTAACATTCACAGTTTTCCACATTCGACCATGCCCAAACATATAAGCTCAATGATTTTACTTATTATCACTGGAGTTGCGGAATCAAAAAAAGACAGGGGAGAAGGCTGTCAAATTGATTGTTTCTGTAGGTGTTTAGATTCGTTTGAAACATCTCTCAAATATTGTTGCGAAAAAATAAAGAGGATTGTCTTATAGAGCCACTCCGTGAGTTGTTGGAGTTAAATATGCCAAACTTAATCAATAGTGTCATTTCATCGCGAAGTATCGTCTGTTTCCAAAAAGAAACATTTTAAAGCTTATTGTTTTTTCACAGTGACAATATGAAGGTAGAACGTCGCAATTATGATCGAAAACCGAACAGTGGCGCGCGTCAAATAGTCAAACGTAATTTTGGAGACTTATCTAAAACAGCCAGGAGGGCAGTTAGGATTTGATAGCGTTTGTTAGGTTATATAACTGGTATCCATGAATATTGGAGGTATTTTGGTTCGTATCAAAGGTAAATAATATTTTATGAAAATCACTGAGTGGCTCTTTAAGAACGACGCATTTATCCAAGTATTACACATAACTTCAAACAAAAATATATTTAAATGCTTGATGAAGGGGTTGCCTATTCCAAGTCCTGAATAGCAGTTTAATAAGAGGTTTGGACAGGAAAGATGCACTTATATGATGCATTTGATGAACAACGAAGCAGAAAAACAGTGTCATGTTCCCTGTCTCGTTATCGTGTTATTAATGCTCAGTTAAACCGTTTGAATATCTCTTCACAATCAGATCACCAAGCTATATTGTTGTAAGGTTAAAAGTCGAACCTGTTCACGTGAATCAGAAACTAACAGGCGTTTGACAGAAAAGGGATGGTACACGTACATCGATATTTACAGAGTCCAATATGCGTTCGCAATGGTTTGTGAAGGCGCATTTGCCATCCTGTTTCTTATTACATGATTAAGGTTAATATTTTTCAGTGAAGGAATTGTTATAAGAATAATCAACGAGTTTCGAGTAATTACGGATTGAGCGTCTTTAATTGATTATTGTGACGGACATTGACACAATTATTCACGAGGGAGAATATGTTCTACCTGGCACTAAGTTGGTTATTATTTTGCTTACCCAAGATGTTTTGGTATGTAAATATATGAAAAGAAAGATCAAAATTCGAAAACCAAATGCAAACAGTATAGTCCACAGTGTACACATATGCCATGAACAATTTCTCTCATTTCGTCGGGTTATGCTCGCTTCTTACGCTCCAATATATAAAAATGTAAAGCTTCATTTGAAAAGTGATGCTTTTACGAAAAAGACAACATTACTTTTTGCAAAGCCGAAACAACATAGTAAAATTCCACTAGCTTTCACTACCAAAGACAAAGCAAAATTGGAATGCCTTGAGGACATTGATTAAGTCGTCAGACACTTCAACATGCTTTTCTTGGATACATTGTTGTCTTAAAGGTTCAGTAATGAAAAGGAAAATCGATTGAGCTTGATTTCCTATTTGATATGTCTTACTGACCTGTGACTTTCCACGTGTTATCCATTTGAATACTCAACTGAAATCCAAGATCACAGTCGACAGCAAAGATATAACTACAGATTATGCGAATGAAATCTGAAGTAAAACCTCATGCCAGTTGTAATGATATTACTAGAAATGTTACTTTTAGATTCGTTAAAGAATATCTTTTGCAACGAAATGTTGTTATGTCAAATGAGACTAGACAATTGCGCAACTGTTATTGAAAGTTTTCCTAACAGGACTAATGCAGCTAAAGCCTGTTTACTTGACATGCGGATCAGTTAGACCTGTAATTATCCAAGGTGCGAGGTCGCCGGTTCCTAAATGCCGACCGGAAGTGACCGGAAACCAGAGTCTGGCAGCAAAGTAGCAAATCTCAAACTGATGAAGGATTTCAAAAGTGCAGGGAGGACTGGTGAAACCCAAACCGTAAAGTGTCGAGTCATAAATATGGAATTCAAGCCTACGAATTTAAATCTGTTGGACAACTTTGTGTATTTTTCATTTTAAGAAGATTTTTCAAATCAATAGAATGACTAAATTCAAGATTTATTAAACTTTTAAAGATTCGGAATGGGAGTACAAACAAAACTGTTGTTTCAAATAATTAAGTTTTAACGAGTAAGCAAGTAAGCAAAAAGAATATCAGTTATGCTGGAATTGAGAACATCATGATATTACGTCTTGTTGTACAATGAAAGTCCACATGGCTTTCAGTATAAGATTAACTATTAAAATCTCAAAATTGCTTTCGAATTCATCAAACTGCAAAGGTTATTGGAAATGTGAACAGGACACGAACTTCAGAAAATAACCAAAAAACAGGTACAAGGAATTATAAATCTTTTATTTGTTTCTCGCGTTACATCTTTAAAAAAAAACTGACTTCAGCTGATTTCTTCAGAGTCATGTCTCTAAGGGTCCTCGACAGCTGTTGCTTAATGACAATTCACTTGTTAACTCGTTCTTTATATTCATAAAGGTTAAATGATGCATCGTACCAGGATGGTCAAAAGGATCGTTCTTGTTATGATTTGGAAAACTGAAGAATATTCTACAAATTAGGAATTACTTGAATTAACGAAATCAGGGATCTTTTGAAAATGTTTTGATATGAATTTCTTTTCGTTATGATGAAACTGGTTGTATATTCTGAGATTGATGTTTCATTTACGTTATCTAAAGCTTAACCTTGATTAAATCGTTTCTATTCGAAGTGGGCTTAGCAAGTAGACATTCATTTAAGAATTTTTCAAAAATCAATCTTGAGTTGCATCCAAAAAGAAATATTGAATGTCACTTTTAATGTCTACTTTGACTATTCTATACATTCTGTGTTTGGAATTTAAAAAAAAGAGATGAATTTCTTACACAAAGATCTAGACTTCTTCAAAATTAATTTTCTTTGAAATATCAATGATTATATCATTTATTTATTTTTTACACAAAGTTGTCTTCAGGTTTATTGATTTGTTTTATTGATTTTAAACTGATTTGTTTACATTAGAGCAAATGAAGATGTATAGATGATATTTTATATACAGAATACACAATGTAATTCATGCTCTCTGCATAGTAAAAATTGCCCATTTTGTAACAAAACTACTGTCAAAATAATCCTAACTCCTAGATTTGTAATTGAATAATAGGTTCAATTTGTACATATTTCCGTTTTGTTTACAGAGAATTTCATATGATTGACTGAATTTTCAGTTGTCACCTGAAAAGACGTATCCTGAGATTCAAAGGTTTAAAGTGATAATGCCTTTTCGTCTTATTTTCTTTTTATGCGACCACATATCGCGTTCCAAGAACTTACAGATTATGCCAATAGCTTCTGGCATTATCTTGATGTGCAGTTGAAAGGAATGGTCTTTTCGTTTCTTCCTCAAGGTGATCCTAAACCATTAAGTCCTTTGGAACTGGGAATAATGCTACTATCACAAAGACGTAAATCTACCCTCACATTATACAGCTGCATACCGAAGTTTGTTCACTTACCACTGAATCGTAGTGCAAATATAAGGTAATTTGAGTTTCGTTTCAACGTCAATAGAATAACTTTAGCAACACTGACAATGGATCACCCGCTGTCCATGTGTGAAATAGCAATTCTTGAACCCATTTGGGTATTGTAGGGTCACTCGTGCCAAATTTCGAAATTTGGCATATTGATATAGACAGAAGAGGTCACATTTTCAAAATTTCGATTTCCTTAAATGTCGAATAAAATGTTCCATAACGACACTCTGAGATTAAAACAAACATAATCAACTTGACTTTGTGCTAAGAAACAAACGTGACTAATATTTAAAGAAGTTGATAACTTATAAAGTATTTTATGGAGAAAAATAAAAATTAGTGTTTTAGGAATTTTGACCCCTGGTCATTTTAATACGGGTAATTAGGGGGTACTATAAACCTTTGCTTTAAAGAAGAATCGATCTGCATATGTGTACTGAAAATTCAATATCATACGTTTCTTTTTTGCAACGTTACGATACCTCAAATTACATGAAATTTGCACTAGTATATTCAGGTATGTGAACAAACTTTTGGCATGCAGCTGTATGCTGTCCTCATAGAGAAAGAAGGCCAGACCACCTTAATCAGTGAACCATTATCATTATTTTAGACGATATTCTTATAGTCTTGTTAGACAATGTACTGACTGTCCTACGATTAGTGTAATTGCTCCATTTTTTTAACAAAATTACATTGAACTTGCCTCTGCAGCAGATGCTTAATCCATTGTCAAGGTAAACAGGATAATTCATTATTGATTGTAGCACAAGTAGAAGTGGGGTTTGAAGGCATGTTGTGTCAACATTTAAGTGATTGAATCAATATGTTTCTGCAGTGCAAAGTATTTGATCTTAAAATTTCCTTATGGCATTTGGCTTTATTGATATCATCATGAAATGGATCGTTGTTAAATACGAGATGTGATGTTAAACATATATGGGTTATTCTTAAAGAAAGCATTTCCATACCTTGAATATATCTGTAAAACTAATTGGTGTTTCAATGCTATATTCGAAAGCGGGATGTGTATGAGGGCCTTTGGATTATTATGAAATTTAGAGTTATAAAATGCTTGAAGAAATAGCCAATTTTTTAAATTTCCATCATTCTATTCCTTGCATAAATGTTTCTTGATTATTAATGAGGAGGAAGTAGAAGTGGTTTGAAAAGAAAGTAATGGTTAATCCATTTTGCTCAACAGATTTTTTAAAAACATAAAATAAAGAATAAAACGTTCGATTACACTTTTAAAAATTCAACGCGTTTGACAATATTTCTTAGCTTACAGATCTAAATTTTTAATAAAGCCGAGTTCAAACCAAATCTCACTTTTTGAAATAAAGTTGATTTCTTAATTCAAAGTCACGTCTCCATGGATTGTTTAGAAACAACTGATTATAAACTTGTTTTTCACATACAAAGAATGTTGTCATCTATCTTTCTCTGCGTTGTTTACACACGTAGCAGACAAAATGCCAATAATTATTTTTGATAGTTTGGAAAGATATATCAAAATCTGTACAAAAATAACCTAGTGTAGCACGCAACCAGAAATACATGTGAATATACGCCAGTCTTTCTGATTGGTTTAAAATAGGTCGAATTGTTTTTTAAAGAAATGTGCAGTAAGTTTATTTGATGAAAAAGAAGGATCACACTTTAGTCTCATGACACCTTTATGAATAACACTCAGTACGGAGGACTCCCATATATAGATAAAGAAACAAAATCTTAATTGTAATAGTAAAATGTTATTTCGGTCATCACATGCTCTGGATGCAATGAAAAATACATTGGAAAAACTTAAATGAAGTTACAATTACCCATGAATTTACACAGATCTCAGATTAATCATCCATTGAGCAAACAAAATTGAGTGTAGAAATTTTTCAGTTTTTCCAATGTTTAAATTAAAATTTGATAATAATAAGCTGTTAGAAACCATAGAAAGCAGATTATCAAAATTCATCGCGGTTAAATTCTAGAACATAATGTTTTGCTGTACATGTATATCCTATTGTAACTTATATTGTGACGTAACAATGTAATGACGTCATTTTGAAGAGGCTCGTTGAGCTGAAAGCGCCAGCCTTTAAAACGGAATGCTTTAAATTACTTCTAACTTCATATTTTTCTATATATATAAGATATATATGATGAAGTATCTTCAGGAAAATATTGCCTTTTCAGCAGATTAGATATAGTCCAGTCTTTGTCAAATTCTTGACATCACAATGTTGTTCACATTGCCATCGTCACTGCCAAGACGTCTTAGACATGGGAAGCCACAATTTTTAAACATTAATGTATTATGGCAGTGGTGTGCTGGAAAGGTACATTTATTTACAGAAAAGCGATGAAGAGTGGTGCATAATATACTGTAAAACTTGTAATTATTGATTTCACTAAAGAATCAACTGCTTTTGACCTAACTTAATAATACTACTGTTGAGTCCTATGAAAATATGTTTGCAAAACCATTATCATTTTTTAAACATCTTCGTATTTTCGCATGAAACGATAACATTTAACTCAGTCTCCTGGGCAAAACAATCAGGTATATTTATTTCTCATTTACAACAGGTAATGTGATATAGACGTGCGCATCATTTTCCTCCCTCCAGTCAATATAGACTAACACAAGACGGTTTGCAACACCTTGTATATCGACCGGTGGGCTTATTATATTATCTAGCTGTGTATTGTGTGTATAGGCACCAGAAACCAAGTTGACTGTTGAGGAATCCATTACTAAAGAGTAAAGTCTTCACTGGAAACGGTTTGAATAGCCTAGTATAAGTAATTAGACATTTCAGCCACGGGATGGAAGCGAAACAGTATAATCAAAACTGATCGAAATTATTTGACTTAATTGAAACACAATATTCCTTGCCCTAACCTTTACATGATCATTGTGAAGGTAAACGCAAAAGCATCATTGGAGCTTCATCATTTAATCATCATTCAATCTGGTTTCATTTATTTGATTATTTGCTAGGTTGATTGTTAAAAAGATTCTTTTGAAACAATAAGAAATTTGGTGTCAAATCGACATTTAAATAAAAAATGATGAAACATTACCCAGTATGCTAATTAAAGCCCTCAGTGTAGATGAACCACTATGACCAACTTACATTGTTTTATTTCAAACAAAATGGGTTTTTTTAAATACTATTGAAAACAATATGGTCAACGAGAAAAATTGAAACAATATAGCAACATAAATGTATTGGACTTAAGCAAGTTCATAGTATGTAACTTTAATGGTAAACATTACAGAATCAAGAATATATATATATTGAACATTGCTTCCAATTTACAACTGGTCAAAAGTTAGATGATATGTTCAAGCAAGGAATTTATATCGAAAGACCTATTATTAAAACATGCTGAAAAGGAGAGGTTTTCCCAACTTTAATGGTACACCCGTGGTAAGTTTGACTTACGTAATGAGCATTTCAAACCGGACAGATTGATACATTCTGGCTGTTTTTTCCATCAGTAATTGTTAAAGAAAGTTGTTTGCAATTATTCATACAAATCAAATACGGCAAGCATCTGCCCTCTGTTAGGAGTCAACAAACCAGTGATGTATACATTGGAGCTTTATGGCAATTACAAAAGCTAGGCAAAGGGTAAAGTGATTCAAAGCAAGGAGGAATATAACTTTATTATCTAAATTGAATTTATTTAACATAATACAACTGCAGCATACGATATAGACTATATTCGTTAAGACTTCGTATTCTTCGTAACCTTTTACCAAGCAAGGAAGACAAATAGGGGAAAATGTTGTTTACACAATCTAGAAATGCATTTTATTTAGTGATTTGTTCAAAAACACCGAATAAAACATCATGCTAAGTACACACAAAAGGGGAGAGGGTGTCTATCATTGAAACATGGGTGCAAGAATAAGGTTTTCATATTACATGTATAGAAATATGCTGTTTATTAAAGACTTAAGTGAACTCATGAGACATGCATCATCCTGAACGTGTTGCCCTCTGTTTGATATAGGAGAGAAAATAAATACATCAAATAGGTAATAAATAATATGCACTTCTCGTTGACGAATGGAACAAGGTAGACAAGAGATAACCAAGAACAAGGCATGTAGGAATGATCACCACGTAAAACATCTAAAAAGAATTAAAAAGTTAAACAAAATACACAAGTATATGGAATGCTTATTTACATTCATAGACACAAGAAAGCTGCAGAGCATAACGCTTGGCGAGACTCCAGCCATTGTAACAAAGCTAGAATTCAAAGATTCTTAAAGGCTTTTGAGAGAAGAAGGGTGTTTTTTTAATAAAGGTGTGTTCGTTACACTGTGTGATGACGTGTTTACTAATAATGTTGACTCAAATTGCTTCATATGATCTGATCATAATTAAATGTGAATAAAAGGTTTATTTTACTTTAAAGTAATTATAAACTCAACTTTACATCCTGTCTCTATGAATAAGAATGGCGATAGACATGAATCACATTAGAAAATGCCAAGTTTACAAAGCCCACTGTATCAAACCACGCAGTTTATAACCAGATATGAAGTGATACAAACAAATGGAAGTATGTAACAGACTCGCATACCCAATAAAACTCGGAACATTACACCAGAGAGGAACTGAGACACTATGACAAGGTTAGAAGTCAAACCTCGAGCACATAAAGCAGACACTAACAGGAGTTTGAAAGAAGAGGGATGGTTGTGGATGGATACTGTTACAGAAAAGCAGAATTGTGCGCCCAGTTTGATGACTTCCCTCCAGCTCATCGTGTGACAGACAATAGAGCGTGAAATGACTACAGTAGATCAATCTGTTTCAAGAAGCCAGGAATGTTCTTGCCAGACAGACCTGGTAGTGATACCTGGAATTTCCTTTTGAACATTCATCGGTAGTTCGTGTGCAGTGATTATCATTTGATAGAAGAACTTTTAAGATTTATTTTTCGTTTGAATCTTTAGTAAGGAAGAATATTACAAATGACAGCATATGCAGAATTAAGATAAATTCTAAACAAATCCAATTCTGGAAAATCTTACAATGACAAAATTATTGAGGATGATATACCTATTCATAATTTTTATATTTTGACTTCAGCATGATTCAGAATAACAATTGGTTATATTTTTTCATTGGCATATGTATACGCTTAAACGATCTGTTAACCTTTCTCCTTGTATCACTAACTAATAAAGATGATCACATCCCCCTTCCAAGAATACGAATTGAAAAAGAATGATATATATAATTACACTCGAAGGCATATATAGAATTACTCAACATGACCCTTTTAGGGACTCGAACCATTTTGAAAAATTAGAAAGGTCTAACTTTGTGTATATAGAAAATAGAGACTAACAGGCTTTCGAAAAAAGAGGGGTGGTAGTTTCAGGTGATGTTGATAACACTGTGTAAAATAACGTGTTCAGTTACAATGTAGAACGAACTTGCTTCGTGTGATCTGATTTCATTAAATGTGAAACCATTGTGACATGGTTAGAAGTCAAAGCTCATGCGCATTAATCAGAGATTAACAGACGTTTGAAGGAAGCGGGATGGTTGTGGATAGATAATCTTACAGAAAGGCTCCAGTTCATCTTGCAAGTTACGACTACCGGCCATCAATCTGTATCTAACAAGAATCCAGGAAGGTTGTTGACGGACATGCCTTGTAATGAATGATACCTGGAATTTCCTATTGTATATTCATCCGTAGTTTGTGTGCATAGTTGTTTCATTTGATACATTGGATTTATTATCTATTTGTTGTTTCCAGTGATGGAATTTAAATGGAAAATATATAGCAACATAAAAGTACATGTAGACTGAAGAAAATTTCCAAACCAATCTTAAGATACAATTCCAATTTTTAATGAAATAATAAATTTTCAAAAAAAACCCTGACTGAAAATATATTTATATGTTACAACTGACAAATGCCCTAAATTGATTCTGTTCAACAGCAATTGGTACGCCTCTACCAAATGACACCACTGATACCGTTGGAATATATCTTGATTTATCAACATTACTACATTTTGAATCAACAATTTCTGCTTAATGATTTATACTTAAAATCACAATAAATGTTTTTTAAAAACTCGAACTGACAAATCTATAACTGTTTTACGTTGTACATCATCATCATGTAGGTAGCATATAACTCACGTAGGTTTCCCTGCATATTTACCAATGAATCCCCATCGCCATAGAAAAACAATGTAGACTTGTCCTGCACCTATACTATTAAACTCTTCATTTTATTTCATTTTTGCAAAAACGTTTTTCATATCTAATTGGAAAGACATAAACCACTAGAAAGATGAATATTAAAATCAGCAATTATTCTCTCCCTAAAATATGCTAATCTTTACTAACATTTGACATTTACAGAAACTCAACCAAATGTATTTTGATAGCAATGGTTTTGACAAGAAACAGTTAAAGTAAGATAGTCTGATGTCTGCCGACAATATCAACGTATAAGCTCAATGGTTTTACTTATTATCTACTGCAGTAGTTAATTTAAAGAAAAGACAGGGCTAAAGGCTGTCAAATTGATCGTTTCTGTAGCTGTTTATGCTCTTTTGACTGAAGTTCTAACATCTCTTGATTAGTTCTTAGATCAAATATATAGTAGAGAAGAAACAAAGGAGAGTTCTTTTAAAGAAAAACGCCTTTTATCAAAACACAGTTCAGAGAACATTACACGTCACATCAAACGAACATATATTCAAATGCTTCGCAAAGGAGTGGCAGATTGAAGTCCCAGGTTTGGACAGGAAATGTGCACTTACATGCTGCATTTGATGAACAACGAAGCAGAAAAACAGTGTCATGGTCCCTGTCTCGTTATCGTGTTATTAATGCTCAGTTAAACCGTTTGAATATCTCTTCACAATCAGATCACCAAGCTATTGTTGCAAGGTTAAAAGTCGAACCTATTCACGTAAAACAGAAACTAACAGGCGTTTGACAGAAAAGGGATGGTACACGTACATCGATATTTACAGAGTTCCATATGTGTTTGCATAGTTTCATGAGGGTGCACTTACTATCCTGTTAAGTTACATAATACATTTTTTTTTTTAAAGTTTACAGTGAAGGAAACGTTACAAGAATAATCAAAGAGTTGAGAGGAATTACGGATTCAACGTGCTTAGTTGACTGTTGTGACAGACTCGCTTTAGAGTTTGAGAAATTATTGTTAATCTGTTATTCTTAGCACTGAGTTGGTTATTATTTGTCTTACCCAAAATTTTTCTAATACGTAATTTATTGAAAAGAAAGACCAAACTTCGAAAACCAAGAGCAAACGGTATAATGCACACTGAACACTTATGCCATCAATAAAAATGTATGCTCGTTTCTTACGCTTAACTTTATACGAATGTGGAGCTTCATTAAAAAAAGTGATGCTTTAAGGTAAAAGTCAACTTTATTTTACAAAATACTAAAACTTCATTAGCTTTCTTTACCAAAGACAATGCAAAATTGGAATGCCTTGAGGTCACTGTTGAAGTCGTCAGACACTTCAACATGCTATTCATGGATACATTGTTGTCTTAAAGGTTCAGCAATGAAAGGAAAATCGATTGGGCTTGATTTTCTATTCAATATGTCTTACTGACGTGTGACTTTCCACGTGCTGGTTTACAATCTTAATTCAAATCAAAGATCGCAGGCGAGAGCAAAGATATTATCACAGATTATGAGATTAAAATGTGAAGTAAAACCTCAAACTGGTTGTAAATCCCACCGAGATGTAACCAGAAATGCTACTGTTAGTTTCTTTTTAAAAATATCTTTTGCAATGTAAATGGTTTAATGTCAAGCTAGACCAGACAAGTTTGCAATTGTTATTGAAAGTTTTCCTAAAAGGACAAATGCAGCTAAAGCCTGTTTACTTGCTATGCGGATCAGTTAGAGCTGTAATTACCCAAGGTGCGAGGTCGCCGGTTCCTGATACCGACCGGAAGTGACCGGAAACCAGAGTCTGGCAGCTAAGTAGCAAATCTCGAGAAAACTGATGAGGGATTTCAATACTGCAGGGAGGAACTGGTATTAGTCAAACAGTAAATTCAATTTCAAACCTACGAATTCAGATTTGTTGGAAAACGTTGTGTATTTGTCATTTGAGGAAGATATTGCAAATGAATAGAATGAACAAATTTTTTCTTTCAATGTTCAATCTTCATTTTTATCCAAAATCAAAGGTTGAATGTTACTTTTGATATCTACTTTGACTAAAATAGACAACATCATCGTTAAAAAAATTGCTCCCGAGGGACGGTTAAACAAGCAATAACTTGTTATCAATTTAAATAACGTTTGAAAGGTTTTATATAAGCTTTAAAGAAACAAATTTAATGTAATGGATAACACAAGGCCTAATGGATAAGAAAAACGTCTCAGGAGACATGGTCGTTTCCCTTGCACACTGAACCGGGCATCTTCAAAATTATCCTTGAAATATCAATGATGCCGCGATTTATCACATGTACATAATTAGTCTCAATTAGTATTAATTAATTTTCCCAAACTCGATATGGTCGAATGATAACACTAAATCTAACTAAGCTAAGTAATATGATGTTTCATACAGTATATTTAGTGTATTTAATGACATCTAAACAGTAAAAGAGAACATTACTCCATTTGCTACATTTACTTTTCTGTTGCTATAGATATTAAACCGGCTATCAAATAATCGTAATAATGTATTTCCACTCAATTATTAGTTTGATATATACAGCAAAATAGTAAAAACAGATTGTTTCCGAAGAATGACATAAGGAGTAATTACGTTTTCACTCTAAACAACTAATTCTGAACTCCAAAGGTTTAAATTTATAAAGACCTTTTTATATTACTTTCCTTTTTATGCAAGGACAGATCACGTTCACGGATTATGTCAACAGCATCTTGCAATCCTGGTTTACAGTTAAAAGGAATCACGTTTGGCTTCTTCCTTCAGGTGATCTGAAACCATAACGTCCGTGTGAACTGGGAATACCACAAAGACGTAAATCTTGTTTTACAACCAATTTGAAAGAAGTAACTAATGTTACATCATAATATTATGCTGTAATCATCCAGAAGGAAGGACAGACCACCTTAAACGTTGAACCATTATCGTTATTTGAAACAGTTTTGTTTATGGACTTGTTAGACAGTGTACTGACTGCCCTAGAATTGGTGAAATTGCTCAATTTGTCAAAATTACATTGTATTTGCCTCTGCAGCAGATCCACTGAAAACAAGATAATTCATTATTGATTCTAGCACAAGTCAAAGTTCGGTGTTTAACGCATGTTTTGTCAACATTTAAGTAACTCAATCAATTTGTTTGTGCAGTGACACATGTTTGATCATAAAATTACATGACATTTTGACTTTATTGTCATTATCATGAAATGGTAGGGAACGGATCGTTGTTAAAAAGGAGATGTTTAGCTAAGAATATATGGGTTATTTTAAAACAAGCGTTTTTATTACTTGAATATATCTATTAACCTAACTGGTGTTTCGATGATATGCTTGAAAGCAGGATATTTTTTGGGATTTAATTGCATTACCAATGCACCAGTGTAACAACTGCAAAGGCCAAAGCATTTGGCAGAGACATTATGAAATTGTCTCCTCCATAGAAATGAATCATATTACAGTTTTGATTATTGTTTCAACTGTATACGATGTCTACACAAAAATTAAATCAGTTAACAAATAAGTCTTCGTTTACTGAAATAGGTTATCTAAACAGTTACTTAAATGGTATAGGTTACGTGAGACTAGACAATTGTGTACTGAACCGTTACTGAAAGTTTTCCCGAAAGGCTTGATGCAGATAACGCCTGTTTGATTTGTTTTCGGATCAGTCAGAGAAGTAATTGTCCAGTGTGCGAGGTCGTCGGTTCCTATATGCCGACCGGAAGTGATAGCAAACCTTTGTCTGGCAGCTAAGTATCTTATTTCGAGAAAACTGAAACTAATTTAGTACCAGAATTTTTTTTAAAATGGCCAAATTGGCTGTGAAATGAACTTCCAACATTTGTACAAGCGTTTCATGATTTATTCTTGATATATTTTTCACATGAATCCCATAACCCTAAGAATTATTATTCTCACAAGTTTGTATATAATTTGATATCAATTTTGTATAAATATTAAGACTTACATCTTATTATTTATCATACTGTATAGCAAATTGAATATTACATTAACCCTTCTTAACAATCAGCGAATCAAGAAAAATAATTGTTTAGTTGTTGCGTCAGACAACTTTATAGCAAATGTGAGGAAATGTCTTCAAAGATGTAATGGAAATTAGGGGAAAAAACGGGAAGATATGCATATTCTGAAAAGCAAAATTCTTGTAAAAGGAAGTTTTCTTGATATAATGTTCAACAATTGAAGGGGAACATCTCTGCCGAGGTATTAGTATGTGTTGTTGAAAAAAAAAGTAACTCAAAATCAATATAGAATAACAGTATTCTTTAAATAGAAAATTTTTTTATAACGAAATGTTTTTTCAAAAATTCAATACGTTTAAAATCTTTTCTCAGCTTACAGATCTAAATTTCTAGCAGAGTTATGGAAATACCCAATCTTTTGAAAAATGATTTCTTAATTCAAAGTCACGTCGCCATGGATTATAGACAGCTGTTGTTTACATGCAATTGATTATGAACTTCTTTTTCAGACACAGAAGGTTTTGTCATTTCCCTTTCTCTACTTTTACAGCACATACTGCTGTAAATAAATAAGTTTGATCGATGTTTGAATATATCTGTAAAGATACCCTTTCGTTTCAGAACGACCAATACACCAGTATATATGGCAGTTTGTATAATATAATGGCATAAGATATGTCAAAATGTACATGTAGTTCACAAACGGCATATTTGAAAATGGAGAAGGGTCACACTTCAACCACATGACATTCTGTATGGATATGCCTTAGGACAGATAACTCCTTAATAAGATTGAAAAGATATATGTAATATTTAGACTGTTCGAAAGCATTAACCAGTGTTGTTTAAAATTTGTCTGTTGGAATAGCCAAAAGTAGGCCAAATATTAATGAGATAAATCTTCGAATAATCCACAATTTGATTTTATCTATAATTTCTACCTCAACTGATCTTAAATGTAAAATATTGTTCTTTTGAGAGAGGTAGTCAATAACTTCAAGCCGTTTCTACTAACAACATTTTCAAGGGTCTTTATTGACATCGGTGAAACAGGTTGACATCACTTTGTTGAATAGATGAAATGTAAAACTGACATAATATTTTAAATCAATATAACATATATCATGTTTGGTTACAAAGAAAAAAGAAATGACTTTTAAATCTGATATTTATTGTAACCAAACACTTCATATACACCTGTAAAAATAAAAAAATTCAGCCCTTTACGAAACTTATAGCGTCAAAAAGAATGTAGGAATGAAAAATAAATAAAAACAAAATAATTATTTTCAAGAAGCACTGAAGTCGTTTGTGATAATATTCCAATTATGCACTTGCTTCAAAACCATTTCGAAGTTGATAATAAAAAAAGAAGCTCAATGTTTGTTATATGGTGAGGGCGTGCACAGTATAGAAGTAAAAACATTAACTATCATCTTTCTCTTCCATGTGTACCGTAAGACATTGTGTGAGACCAGTCCATACATCAAACATAATGATGGTCATCTTAAGAAGTGTATCCTCCGCCCTCTACCATTGCTCTGTGTCTGTACGTATGTCGCACACACCCCTTCCTACTCAGTGAAGTGGAAGGTTATGCCTTGTTAAATATAACAGTCTTATTAACCGCACACCTTTGCAAAATCGGTGAAATACTTTTCTTTTTTATTTTGTGACATTTAACGTTATTTTTGTTGAAAAGAAAAGAGCAGAAACTGTGTTTCAATTATTTTAAAAAACTCTTTTTGTTAGATATATTATTTGAATTTGGTATCTAAGAACGTGAAAATATTGGTCGCAATTAGAATAGCGCTTTATCATTAACACCATGTTTTTAAATTCAATTTAAATTAAATAGATAGATATTGGCATAAGTTTGCTACCTGCAGTTGATATAGACCAAAACAAGACAAGTAGCAACCACTTGTATAACTGCCTGTTAACTAATTTCATTATCTAGCTGTCGGTCGTGTGTATTGGACACCAGACACCAAGTTGAATGTTGAAATCATCCATTACTGGACCCGAATACTGTCACTGAACATGGCTTAAATTGCTAAGGATAAGTAATTAGACATTTCTGCCGTGGGGAGGAAATGCAATTCAATACAATCAGAACTAATCGAAATAATTTGAGTTATTTGAAACATAATATTCTTAACCGTAACCTTTACATTTCCAATGTGAAGTTAAAGGTTGAGCTTCATCATTGAAACCATTCCATCTTGTCATCATTTGTCAAAATAACATTTTCTCTGACATAGATGAAATGTTGAGATGGACAAAATATTTCTTGAATCCAAATATTTTAGACAATACTGACTGCCCTTCAAGTGTTGAATTAATGCCATTTGTCAAAATTATTTTGTACAAGTTACTGCAGTAGACTTTATATCCAGGGTTAAGAATTCTTTTGAATTGTTTCCACCAACAGGAAGGTATGGTGTTTGATGCATGTTTTGGGAATCTCAAAACGACAGAATTGATATATCATTGCAACGCAAATTGTGTGAGCTAACAGTCAATTTCCTTCTGAATCAGTTGTGTGGGAGTTTTTCATCATGAAAAGAAAGTGCTGTATTCCACTCAACAAATTGAAAGTAAAGCGATACAATTTGGTTATCTGAAAAACATATGATATCCATCTGTTTAACTACCACATGATAGGTCTGAGGTTATGTTATGTTATCGACAAGGGAAAGATATTTAAATTTTGTTTAACCTTTTATCATCGTCACAAGGACTTGAAGATAGATATTTGACTTTTAGAGCCTTTTATGAATTAATTTAAAGAAAACTATTAATCTTCTAGTTTTAATTGGTCCAGTTATTTTATGATTCGAAAACGAAAACGCGATTCCAATCAATGTATCTAGGACAACTCTCTGTTTCAGATTAACATCATCATATAATGGAAACCTTTAACAGCATTTTATAAGTAATAGTTACCTAAAGAGAAAATTTGTCTTATATAATTGAAACCTATCATACATTCGTCCCAAAAACAAAATGCAGCATGTGACAATTACAAGTTTGGTTTTCTTGGAAATCGCAAACCAAAATTAAACATGTCTGCTTAAGATAAAGTTCCTAAATCGTTGGAAAAAAATTCCAGTGTAATGTATTTGGAACTATGACTGCTGTCTGTTTTGAAAATGATTAACTGTTGTTCCACTTGATGTTTTAAATTAAACCTAAATGTTAAATTTTTTTAACCTTTTAAAAGTCATGTGTACATTAAATCTTTAGGTTGAATCAGTCCTTAGCTTATCCTTAATCAAAGCTTGAAAATCAATTTTATCTCCTCTTCTCATGTTAATATTCTAAATGTAAAATACTGCTGTGTAGAGAAGGGGAAACTACCAATGACTTTAAGTCGTCTCGACTAACAACAATAGACTGTATCTAAATAAACAGTAGAGAAGCTAGTTGAGTGTAATTTAAAATAAGAGAATTTCTCAAGAGAGTATTCTAAATTTATTCCACTTTGTTAAGGTAAATTGTCTTGTTCGAAACTAGAACTAAAAACAAAACAAAACTTGTATAATTAGGATAAATAAAATAAAATGTAATTAAATCTAGATACAAATATGGATACAGAATAAGATGCAAAAAAATCTTGATGCACAGTTTCAATCGATGCCACATTGAAAATATGAAGATAAGGAGAGACGATACACTGCTTACATGTTACCGATATGGCTAGAGTTATCTAATTAGTCTAGTAGTTTCCAATGTTTTCTAATATCATCCAAGACAACACATACTCATTTATCATATAGTATTATTGTTGGGCAAAATTCATACTTGACTATCTAATAAAACAGCGATTGCCTCAATGAATATCTGAAAAAATATATCACAAACATTTTGTTATAATAAGGTCATGGTTATCAACGACTAGAAATGGTTATGGTCAAGTTAGACAGTGCATTGTGCAGCTGTTATCGATAGCTTCCAAGAATGGACAAAAGAAGAACCGATAAAGCCTGTTACTTTATTTGCTGATTAGTAATAGCAGCAAGAATCCAAGTTGCGAGGTCTCCGGTTCCTAAATGCCAACCGGAAGTGGCTGCTGCATCATATCAAATGCATCATAACAAATGCATCATATCAAATCTAGTGAAGGCCTATCAATGATGAGTAACAGGCGAGTTACAGGTTACATTTGCTAAGGTGACATTTTTATTTACAAAACTTATGCTTATAAAACATTTCTCCTACAAAGGAAATAGACAGTAATTCATAATTTCCATTCTATTCAAACCTGAAGGGGTTTTCAAATCGTAGAACACACGTTTTATGAACACATTCTTCACAAACTTGTTTGATATCTAAAATATATAGGACAGTTAATTATTATGTTTTCTTAATTTGTTTGTTGCCAGGTCGTAACATAAAGATGGACTTGCTTAGATTGTTGGCAGAAACAAATAAACAATATGATATTTTAAATACCCCTAATCTATCCAATGTAATCTTACTGTTAAACGCATATTGATAAGATTATTGATTAAGATTAATTTGCACTTACATAAATTCAAAAATTTATCTCATCTCTTTACTCTTTCTATTCGTGCATTTGAGTAAATTGTTTTTAGATGGTTGGGTCATGAAATCTTTTAATCTAACTTAAGGAAATATATTTTTATCGGTCTATCAAATTAATGGTAACGTTTTCAAGTGTTAAATATGGTTTTACATTTAAGTTTTTTAAATAATAAATCTATAGGTTTCACGTACTGAATGTCAATGGATTTTAAATAGTATTTGTGATTAGATAGAAATATTTCCGAAATCAAAAGAAATAAATTACGTATACAGATGAACTCAAACTATATGAATTTAATGTTATGGGACGAGATTAAACTAATAACAAACCTAGGTCATTACCTACTTAGTCTCGCATAACTTCACAATCGAAACTTGACTTCTGATTCTGTCTCAAGAAATGCCCTTCTCTATTGATATTGGTTTTAGTTAACGTTGAATATGTGGGTTATACATCTATACTAGCTAGTTAAAGACCTAAACTCCGAAAGTTCACGGAGAAGATTGCCTTCTGAACTAACAGAACACACAGAAGAGAGAGATTGTTAAGTCGATCGATGCCACAAGAGCACTGACAATTAGCTGTCGCCTGGATGAAGTGGTAACTTGATTATTTGACTTTGCATCGTATCGTGTTTGTCACTACATACGCCTACATTGAAAGTTATTTCCGATCTCCTTTAGTGTTGGTAAATAAGCTGCATCAGTATACTTAAGTTCAAATTGATAAATAAGTATTTATCTATATATTGACGTTGTCTTAATCATTAGAAATAATAAAATATCTATGTTCATATATATCTTATATTCAGAGATGTTGTTTTAGGGAAAATGCAGAATCTCAACCTCTGTTCTGCCAGCTGAATTTTTATAGTTTTAATTTCGAATTTCGAAATAATCCACATTTAAAGATATAATCATTTCAAGAGATGCATTTCTCTTTTGGTGTTGTTGTCTGTCTGTTATCAAAGTTCAATATGACATACATCTACCTCTCTAGCTTTAAGCCTAAGTTTGGGAAGTTCACACTCAAGATTACCTAATGGACTATCTGGAACACAGAGCACATAAGGCTAGAGGATGTCAAATCGATCGCTGCGGCAAGTTACTGTCATCAGTTCTGTAGACTTCTACTTGGACCAAGAACAATTAGCTGTCGCCTTGGTGGAGAGGTGATATCATTATTGGACTTTGCATCGTATCGTGTTTGCCACTACATTTATTGAATGTTGTCTCTATCTCCTTTAAACTTGGTAGATATAATGGATATAGAAATTTAGAAATTTGATATAATAAATAATGATCTATTCACATATTGTCGTTGACCTCTTAAAATGTAAAATAAATTTGTTTCAAATGTTTGAGAAAAAGAGGATCACAACGAGTTTCTTCTCATATCAAATATATCAATACGAGTTGAAGTCACTTATATCCGTATCTTGCCGAGGAAAGTTTTACTTTAATCAACGAGTGTTCATATATTTGATATCAGAAGACATATATAATAAAATAATAAAATGTCCAACGTCGCTAATCTGTTTGTCAAATAGCCTATATATAGAGATTTAGAAAGGTTTTCATATGGATTTAAGGTAAACTAAGTTCGACAACACAATAAAATGTTTATATCAAAATATCATCATTACATCATTTTATCTCCACACTGAGTTATTGTATTTCTTGATTAAAGCTTTAAAGTACTATTTTTCAAATGTTTGAGAAAGGAGAACATATTTAATCTCAATAAATATTCTGCATAAAACGGTGTTCATTTTGGATGCAGTACTGTTGACTCATTCAGGAACTATATACTACCTTGCTATGTCAACACAGTTATATCTTTTAGATATCACAGACATAATATGTCTATTAAAGATCGTAAAGTGTAATAAAACTCCAGAGGTTTTCGTTCAAGTAGATTTGAATAATTCCTTTAGTGTGTAGATTTGTTTTTTAATCTCAAACTTCCAATTATTTCTTACCCCAGCGGACACATATATGCCGGGTATTAAAGTGTCACAGAGTATGTTTCTCGATTTTTAATTTGGCTTTAGTAAGAGCCAACATCCCTAATGACCTGAGTAGAGTTAAAATCGCCTCCCTAAACTTGCATATTCGTCTCTTAAATGCCAAAATTTTGAAATTTCTTCTTTTCTCTGATAATCGGAAAACAGCCCTATCAATTTTAAAAATTCGAAATTATGTGTCCAATTATAGTGTAGATTACGTAGATAACCTTCTGAACACTATCAACCAATATTTGTGTTTGTGTTTGCAGTCAATAACGTTGGAATTATTGGCGCGCGCTACTGTCCGGTTTTCGATCACAAATCACGGCAATAACCCGTTTATTGTTACTATACTGAACTGATGCGCATTAGGATTCCGATTTTCTGAAACAACCACTACTTCTCGATAAAGAAACACCATTTATGAAGTTTGACATATTTGACTCCAACAACATACTCTGTGCCCTTTTAAATTTTCATAATGGTCATGGGAAATAAAGTTTTTCCTAAAATAACTCTAGATTGATTGACTGACAGAAGTATTTTCTATTCATTTCTTCGGTGAGTTTAGCCACATTTATCAACAAGACATCAAAATTTAAACCAATCATCATTTTCATTTCGTATGGATGAAGTGTTTATATGTGGTTTGTTTTACTATTTCGTTCATATAAGATTGTCTAAATATTTACATAAACACGTTAGGAAATGCTGCGACTACATTTGATGTGCGAATGAAGACCATGACATTATCGTTGTTCTTAGCAAATGAATTGATGACCGAGTTAACTTGAAACTAGCCCTCACGAAAGTATTTTTCGAAAGTACCGTAAATATTCTAAGATATGACTTGGTCGCTATAAATTTATCACAATAATTCCTCGCATCTCGTTGATTATTCTTACAATATTTATGTTTAACAACATAAGAATAGATATCAGCCTTCCTTGATCTTCAAAATGACCTCCAGGTCGCCTTGATGAGACACGAAAGAGAAATTAACAATGATTTTGTATTGATCATTAATGAGACACTCAGTGACTTTATCACATATTTTGACTTTGAAACAAATTGAAATATATGATGATATAATTTTAAAACATTTGAAATATTCATCCCCAAATGACAGATATATCATAGTTACTCACTTACTCACATTCTTAGGTTCACATTTTTCCTAAGCAAAACATTGGTAACCGTTTAAGATTCGTAGTTTCATTATGCTTAGCTTTCAGGTTTTAAGTTAAACCTTGGATACAATATTGCGACTTGTGTTTCAGTCAAAAACATCATTCTAAAGAAGTCAAAAACACAAAAGGTACCTCATAGCATTATAATTGTTCAATTTATAGAGGATACTATTTTTGATAAACGAGTTAATGATTAAGTATAAAACGAGCGAAAGCGTTTAACTAGTTTAATATCACGGTATAAATATTACACTGCAGTATCTTACACGGACGAGTAATAAATAAAGTTTAAACGAGCTTGTCCTTTGTGTTTATGAGTTTTGGCCTGTTAAGTAAACACAAGTTTTAAGTTGCGTTTCAATGAAGACTTTAAAAACACCGAAAAGGCACCACTTCACATGATGATTGTTGCTCATAACAAGTTTCAGTGAACAAGGCCAATGCTTTGTACTCTAGACCGGAAACGAAATCAATGGAAACGTAAATAAATAAATCTAGGAAGAAAATAAAAAACCCAAAAAAGAACCACTACTCATCATGATTATTCCATATACCAAGTTTCAATGAGCTAGGCTTTATGGGTTTTGAGTACAGGTCTGGAAAAGAAATTTTGAGTGACTATGCGTGTCTATGGAAACATATTAAAATGAAAGAAGAAGAAATAAAACCCAAATATTTCACAAAGATGATTGTTCAAAAACCACGTTTCAATGAGCAGGGCCTTATGGTTTTAGAGTTATGTCCAGAAAAGAGTTTTGATTGACGGAGAGACGGGCTGAGGTTACTTCTATATCCCTGAAAGATTCGTCTGGCAGTTCGTAACAGATGGAAACATAGATCATTCCAATAAACATGTACCATGCTAGAAAATTGCTCAAAGAGTGAAAAATTACATTTATTGCATAGATAAGGGAAGGAAAATCTTCATGGGTTTTCCTGTAGTAAATTTCAAAGAAAACATAATGACTATATTCAAACGTGGGGCAACCAATAATAGCAAATAATGTACCCATATTTTCTCAGGGGTGTTGATAAATATCCCTACTGTTGTCAAAACCAAGTGTCCTCCGAGGCAAAATATGTTTTTAGTAAACATTTTCATGTAAATTAACATATCTTTGTTTTTATAAAAGTGAAGTTAATATGGACTTGTTACATCAAGATAGAAAAAAAATTCAATATCGCATCAAAGATAGGCAGTGATTATCTTTAATAAATCACCCAGCACTCAATATGCTGTATAATAAAACAATTCATTTGGTACTAGTGGATGCAGAGTATCGTTATTGATTAAATCCTATAAGTAAATTGAGTTGCCAGAACCCGTTTGGTGAATATCAGATTATATACTGCATTAACTCCTGCTAAAGACAAATGTGTCAGTTTGGCTGAATGTAAACCGCGAAATTAACATTGAACACACCACAGACCTCTGAATCTCTAAGTATCGGAATGACATTAAGTAAATGTTTAGTGTTTTAGTTAGGTTATCAGTAAGCTAGATGACAACACCAATTAACGTGGCGATAAAACAAAGGAAATGTATTATGTATGTGTCTCCCGTACTGACATCTGGGTGAACACCAGACAAAACAGGATACATGTTGTAAAAGCCTACTGATTGTCCTGATAATATTGCGGAACAAGTGCAGCATATTAAAAAGCTTAAAGAATTTAGAGAAGAGAGTTTATGATCATTTTTATATTCTAAACAGAATACCACACGTTTCGTTGTTTCTGTGATTGGTTGTGATTGACCTTCCTTTTAATTTTATAGTCAAGATGTTTTGAAAAAATTGTCTATAAACTTAAATATTGTAATTAAAAACAACTAAAATAAAGTTATGCCATTTTGAGAAAAAAGGGAATTATTTCATATTATTGACATCTTGTAAACAACATCGTAGAGGAAGTCCATAACTACATCAATACTGCGAAACTGCAATATACATGTTGCAATATGCAGCGTTTCTGAAACGATTTATCTAGATGTTTTTCAGTATCCAACAACATTTCTTGACATTCATTTTTAATGTGTTTATTCCTTCAAAGGTAAGATAAAATCTTTTTATAGCACTCGGAGGCCTATTTGTGTTTCTCGTAAGTAATTTATAGATATATGTATATACCATTAAATCCTGTTGTGCATATCAGCCGAATTTCAAACTGGTCATATCTCATAGTATTTCCACTCAAAATGAGTAGTGCAGTTCAGACGACGAATCCTTCTTTTCCATCATAAATCCTCTCACATTTGTTATCCAACTTATGCACCGATAAGACATAGAGTTATGCTTTTAGTACTTAACATTTTTATTGATATTGGTATTGATACTGTTTTTCAGTTGGTAACACTTAATTTCTTTCTGTACTTTCTAATAAGACCTGCTAATGTGTCTTTGATATATCAATATGTGTCCTCCAGATATACCGGCGTTATAGTTTGAAGGACTAGGCATATAGTTGTATCTCAAAACAAAAGCTCGTCATACTATACAAAAGTTTTGGCCCATAAATTTTGCTGCTTTATTTACTATTTAGTAATCGTAATTCCTTGGACATAAAATTCATGATATAAAGCGAAACTATCAAACGTATTTAAACAGAAGAATCAGATGTTTATAGCCCAATAATGATTTCTACCATAAGATTTTGAATTGAATATAATAGATTTCGTACATTCTTACACATTTACAAACAGCAGTTTCCTCTACACAAATATACAGTGCATATCAATTACTCTCACTGTTTGTTTTCCCTCAAAACGCGTTCATGTTAAGAGTTTTCAAGGTGTTTTCAATACAAATCCAATCTGACAACAGTAAATAATCATTATGATAATGAAAATAAGAAGTGGTTGAACATCTCTAAAGGATAGTCTTTTTAAATGAGACAACCCGACTTCAAGATGACACTCCACGGTGGAATAAGAAGATAATCCGCATGCAAATATTTACACGTGCTTTGCTCACCTCTCATCTCTTAACCGGGTTGATCCTTGTCTATTAGATTTTCTGTGTCAGCACACCCTGTTTCGCTGTAAGCGGGTACGGGTACGGGTACGGGTATAGGTACGGGAGTCATAAGGTGCACAGGTACACCTCACCTCACCTGGACATAGTGTGTTGGGACTGAAAACCTGTCCAGGTAATTAAACTCGGTCTTACACTAATGCAACGAAATAAGACAGTCATCAGTTAGAATATCAGTATTTCGTGTTTTAAATACATAAAAAAAAATAGAAGATGTATGACTGGTTATAACTTTCCTGTGTTGCTGCAAAGTGGATCAGTCCATCTTTAAAACCCTTCCAGGAACTGTGTGGTTCTGTCTGTCATAAATGATCCGATGTTCTGATTTCGCAAAGCGTCTTAGACTTATTATGAAGTTCCTGAAACAACAGAAGGGTTTGTAGTGGTTTAGTTTGAATCAGACATTGCTCCGTAGTTCAATGAAATATTCCCTATATTTATAACAATGCATGGCTATATTTGTTTGACTATTTTCTATCTATGATATTCTAGTGGCTACGATATCAATGAACATTCTTAAAGATTTTGTTACACCCTTTGTCCCATTAGTTTACCGTTTTCCGTTAAATATACGTTGTCATACTCAATATATTTAAGGAACATTTCCAATATGGTCAGCAAGTACGTTTGCCTGGGGTCACAGTTGGACATCAGGAAGTCATTTACCTCTTTAGGTTCCCAGAATAGAGGACTACCGGTCAACTAAGCTAAGAGACCAGGCTCGATAATAGAAGTAAAATAAACTAGCTAACACAAGTCTACCATCACACGTATACGAACTTTGATGGTCATAGCCTCTGATCAAATATTCTAAAATCTTCCATCGAATCACCCAGTCCCATCATAGCTACTAGGAAGGCACACACTTACAACTGCTGGTGAAGCTCAAATAAGTCCTCGTTGTTGGTAAATGCATCGCTATTGGGAAGACAATTCGTGGTTGTTACCTCAGTGCAACCACAAATATATATATATATATATATATATATATATTATATATATAAAGAAAAAATACTTTAGACGACACTTGCTGTAGGTATCATTTGATAATGGATGATTCGCATTTTTGTACTTTTTTAAAAGTCTTTTCAACAGATATAAATTGTCTTATAATTTTTTATTTCAATATATTTAATATTTGATAATTTTGTCGAATGTCTTTTTTAAATTGATATTTTATTGCAGAAATCTGAAAATCTGAAATGGTTAATTTTTTACCAATGCCCCTACTGTCAAAATTTTCTCAGGCGTTTGAAAGAAGAGGGATGGTTGTGGAAGGATGCTGTTACAGAAAGGCAGAAGTGTGCACCCAGTTTGTTTACGTCCCTCCACCTCATCGTGTGACAGACAATAGACTGTGTAATGACATAGGAATTCTCGGTTGAACCACCTTCCCCTTAAAGGACGCCTATGAATTAGTCTATACAAATAGAACAATATTAGCTGACCCTCCTGCACACATTTTTCGATCAGATATATTTCATGAGTGAATGGTTTTGGAGTTGTTTCTTACAAATTTTATGTTCAAAGACAATCAGTAAATTTTATTACAGACCTGTTTGTTATAAAATGCATTTTAAAAGACTTTCTTTTGCATGAAGGACATCAATATGTCAAGAAACACATTTTTTAAAATAATTTTTTTATCGTTTTCATTTTCAATGTTCACTTCTTGGTTATGTAAGCGACCTAAAAATATTAAGAGTTTATATTCAGAACTCTTCTGAGAAATGGATTACCAAAACAAAATGAAACCAACGCCTCATTCACAGCTCAGAGTCCTGTTCAATAAAGTTTCTTGTTTCTGTGTCTTCAGTGATCAGCCAAAATCAGTAACTGAAGACGTCCACTTCTTCTGAAAAAAAGCTGTTACCTTTTCGACAATGAAATTTGGCTTTCTACATTGATGACGTCGATGACTATTTTTTAAATGGTCGATTGTGCTCATTACTAAAGATTTTGTTGGTTTGTTGGAAAAGCAGGAGTTGCAAAACTTTTTTCCCGGTGTATATATGGATGACATATTAATAGATTATGTTGTTATCACATTGTTCCTGATTGTAGTTAAACTCGTCCATGCAGCTTTGGAATACAGGACATCATTAAGCATGCATAGATGCCCTAATTTAACTTTCCTATCTCGCCTAGTTAAAGAGAATCGAAAGAGACGATGAAAGGCCATGTCTCATTAGGAAACTTAATAAATAAGTAAATTATAACTTACTTCAGTATACGGGGTTAGCCTTTTGTATTTGTATTTATCATTCGCGGATTGATCTTTCTTGCATTAGTTAATGATGTTTCTTAACTTGAGGTAGAAGTATTTATTTCTGACCCATGCGTACAGAATGGGTCATGAATATACATGAATCTGTAGAAAAGTTACATATCTATGTTTGCGTCACTGTTAATCAGATCAGCTCAAATGTACGTTCAGTCCACATGACTTCAAGACTAGGTAGAAAAAATTTGCCACAAAATAAAAATGGTCAACATTTCGTTACTTCTCCCTTGGACGTTTGTATATTTTCAAAAGAGAATAAGAGGTGCTTAGTTTACAGCCATAGTGGCACGGTCTCTATAAAGGATTTAAATTAAGATAATTACCTACAAACTACTTACAAACTAGAAAAATATATGTTTAAAAATATTGCGCATCAGATAGTAGGTGCCAATTGTATGTAAAAGGAAAAGCTGCATGTAAAAGAATATATTTGTAAAAAAATCATGTGAAACTGTTCAATATAAGCAACTAACAATTTACAACTTACAATTTACAACTTATAATTTACAACTTATCATTTACAACTTATCATTTACAACTTATCATTTACAACTTATAATTTACAACTTATCATTTACAACTTATCATTAACAACTTATCATTTACAACTTATAATTTATCAAAACCACACTGATACCAAATCAATCGTTTTCGAGCCTGTGTAAAATGACATGTAACTGTAATTGGGGAGGAACGTCAATAAATATTGAAAAACTATCACTGAAGGACGTGAGTCTATGTATTGGCAAAGAAAGAAAGCGTCTAACCATTACGCAATTCATAACACACATGGCTAAAAACTCACGTTAAATAAACATCTTCCACATCACATTATTCAATAACGCACTTGCGCTTAAATACCTCCCACAGTAAGATTTAATGTCTCACGTTCGAGTGAACTATAATACCTTCACAGCGGTCCTCATCTTCCCATTATAGTAAATGACTCGTGACGAATTCAATATAATTACTATCAACCATACTTTTTATGATATTTATAAAGGTATTTAATTATATCAGAATGCCAAAGCAGCGCATTTATTTTTCATTTCAGTAATAGTATCCATTTTTGTAACACTAATGATCTAATGATATGTTAGCATTTATCTGAATGTGACCCACCTGCTGTTATGTACATGGATCTACCTGTGAGGTGTGCATTCTCACCTGTACTCAACCTCGCACCTGTCTTAATCGTCACTTGCTAGGTATGTAGGTAATGAGGTATAACAAGACAATCATAACAAAATAAGCACGTAGAATGTCATTTTATAAATCATTGATTGGACTTTTGCAATTTTAATTTGTGTTGGGGTAAAAGATTAAGGGCTTAGACACGGAGAACGGTACATAAAACTTCAGTGTGGAAAAGGAATTATATATGATATCTTTGTTTGTATATGTTTGAAGTTTAAACGTATGTTGTCAAAAGGATATAAACAAACGCCATTTATGTAACGGATAATAGTAAGGGGTATCAGTTAAAGAGTTATATGTTGTGGATCAGTACAAATGATACAATAAGAATATCAACAAAACTAAAACATGACAGTAGGCAATGACAAATGAAAATAACGCCATATAAGTTATAACAATGATAAAGGATATCAACAAAAACCATGGCATGGAGAAAACATTCAGAAAGGCATTAAAGGTTTGATGTTATTTGATTTGGTTTCAGAATTACAAACAAAACGTCTTCTAACCTGAGAATTTTTCCAATACACTTAAGTAAGATATTTTTTATATGAAAAGTGATAATTCTATCCATTGTTATCGCTCGATTCATCAGTAAAAATGTTATCATCAGTTAGAATGATAGGACCAACAAAATTGAATAGGGTATGCTGACATGCAGAAAATATGATGAGATATTTCGCAGGAAAATATTGAACAGTTATTTACAGTATTCATATTGAAACAAGAAATTATCTTGACGTTTTTTGTTCAAGTTACATTTGTCAGTTTTCATGAAGAATTCTTGTTTGTTGTCAACGAAAAAAGACAGAATCAGGCATATTCATCGAAATCACACAAGGATAAGATGTGTGTCTCAATCTATGAAATACATTCGATGTTCATATGAGCCATCTACCGCAACACGGGGTTAGTCAGTCATGTACTCAGTTCGACTTTTCTACCACAGATATTGTCTCTATAAAATGTAAAACTGTCCTGTGGTAATATCGAACTGCACTATGGACTTTCACCGGAGTTTACAAGCACAGTCTGCGTAGCTTTGTAGACTGGTTGTCCGCTATTCAGAGTGCGTGAACATCTAAATGACTTTCTAATGTCCAACTGTGACCCTAAGCGAATGTACTCGCTGACCATATTGAAAATGACCCCTCATTAGATGGAGTATGATAGAGTATGTGGACCTCTCAATTTACTGACCATAGGAGAAATGGGGGAGTGAATATAGGATGTCAAGGAGCTGGAGATGGGAAAATAATGGGATTCAGTTTGAAGACATGCGAAAGAATCTTTCCTTTATGCCACAACATAAGAGATTACAACTTTTTATAAAAGGACAAATGATACTTAGTTTGTATTGTAGTGAAATCTACAATTATCTACTTGAACTAAGGCCAATGTTTGATTTTCAACTGAAATTGTTACATATCACACATGGAGTTACAAATTAGGTTCTAGAGCCCCTTATGGGATTCGAACCCCGGAACAACTATTGAACTGCCTCCAAACTGACCAACATGAAAAAATCAACAATGGATTACAAGTCCCGGGCGGGGTTGACCCATCGACCTCTTTTACGTATACCTAAACAAACATTAAAGACTGTTCTTCTCTGCAGTTAATGATAGTCATCAGGACCACTCTTACAGTTACTTTATATAAATTATCTAAAACACGAAATATTGAAATCCTGCTTTTTTGCTTCTAAAATGGCTGATTTGGACTCATCCCACTTTACACTTCGTTACTACGCGGTGAAGTTCATACCAATGCACCATATGGTCTCAGTAAATCAGCTTACAACAACACAGAGTGTAATGACACAGAAAATCTAAAGGACAGAGATGAACCTGGTTAAGAGATGGTTGGTGTTTGAAACACACGCAAATAATAGTCGTGTGGATTATACCCTTAATCCATCTCGGAGTTTCAACTTGGACGTAAGGCGTTTCACTGTGACAGAATTACTGTCTTCTTGCACGATCCGTATCAAAGAGTCTGGTTTTCTATAATATGGTGTTGTCAGTATGAACACCTAGTCCCTTGCTAAAGTTGTGTCAAATAAATAATTTCCTTGACACTTTTTGTGCAAACTTTATGGTTTAAAATAACACGATTCTAATCAGTGCTGTTCATAATTCGATTAGTTCTAATTACTTGTATTTCACATGAACCCTTCGGCAAGTATATCCAATTATCTCCCTCTGTCCCATCTAAGTTCTTACGATAGTTTATTGTTGAAACCATAAAATATGTTGATTATAATGGACATAGGTGTTGCATGCATGAAACCCAATTTCAAATTAAGTTAACTTCTTTTGATGATAGTAAAAAAAATTTAGGTTCATTTACAAAGAAAATTGGAATCAATCAAATGCAATAGTATATTGAATGTAATATTATCTTATTTACATCTTTTACACTTGATGAAACAAATGAACCTAGTTACTGAAATCTACCTACAATATAGTATTTTGAAGGTATTAACTTACGTTGTATATGCACTTATATAACAGGTGTATGATACCCGATTTCATCAAATGCACTACACTTTTGGGATTGTCATCAAATATGTTGTTGAGTATGTTGAATACTTTACAAATCCAAATATACATTATAAATTGAAAAACAGAGAAAGGCTACATGTTTTCTTGAAGGTAATCACTAAGTAAAATTACAGTCTAATACAAATGAGATACCAATACTCAAATAGCCAGTTACTCGCCTGATGAGGACGGGATGTGCGTGATGCGACAGAGCGATGTTACATACAGAGAGTAAGCGTCTTTAGACGACTATCATTATGCTTGATAGATGGTCCAAGCTCACACAATATCTTTCTGTGCACGAAATATGATAGTTTTGAATGTCAGCTTTCCTAATCTGCACGAACATATACATAGTTGTAAACAATTCACCGGACAAATAAAGACTTGGTATTTTTTGGACTCTTTAGAACGAAAATTTCATGATCACTGAACCGACATGATTTTGAACACCATTTACACTGTTTTCTTCTCATATTAGTCAGTTTTACAACAAACATATAATCCTTCAAATTAAGATCTAAAATCTTACACTTAAACGCTTAACAGACCTATCCGGAGTGTCCTGACATTCAGCTTTCTATGCTGGTATGTGAACCTGTCAGTTCAACACAAAAATAAAATTGTCCTGGTTGTAAGTTGTAAAAAAGGTTGCATGCAATTTTCACTTGATACATGATAAGTTTTTCTACGACTACGGATAATGATACTGACTAATGAGATGTGTGACACTCTATATAACTGAAAAAACTATAACATAAACTATATTCTTTTGGGAAAATATCTGTATTACTGTATAAACTGTAACATAACTATAACATAAACTATATTCTTTTGGGAAAATATCTGTATAACTGTATAAACTGTAACATAACTATAACATAAACTATATTCTTTTGGGAAAATTCGCAGCAATTAAATATCAGAATGTGCTACGGTGCCTTGGATACAAATCGATTTAGAAAAATTTCATATTGCAATATTCATATTTATGGTTTATAGGACTTAAACTTCAGTGTTGAATATGATTAAGCTACACTACACTAAATAGTTAACTAGTTTAGTAAGAACCAATGAAGAGTAGATATTTTCAGATTTCTAAAATTATGTCATAAATCCCTTTTATTATTTCTTTTTAGATTTTCGTTGTTAAGTTACATCATTTTGTTTTTTCGTTTTAAATAATTTTACGTATCTTTTTAGTGTCAATGTAAAAGGAACGTATAAGGGATTTGTAACCAATCGCACAAACAATAAAACGTGGTATTTGCCTTGCTCTTTAAAACAACACTTAAATGATCATGAAACTGTCATCTCCTACATTCTTTAAGCTTTTTAATATGCTGCACTTGTTCCGCAATATTATCAAGACAATCAGCAGGCTTTTACAACATGTATCCTGTTTTGTCTGGTGTTCACCCTGATGTCAGTACGAGGGACACATACATAATACATTTCCTTTGTTTTATCGCCACGTTAATTGGTGTTGTCATTTAGCTTACTGATAACCTAACTAACACACCAAACATTTACTTAATGTCATTCCGATACTTAGAGATTCAGGGGTCTGTGGTCTGTGCAATGTTAATTTCGCGGTTTACATTCACCCAAACTGACACATTTGTCTAGCAGGAGTTAATGCAGCTTATAATCTAATATTCACCAAACAGTCAATTCAGTTTACTTATAAGACTTAATCAATAAAGACAGATCTCAGTAGTTTTGCATTCACTAGTGTCGATTGAATGGCTTCATGCTAAAGCTGTTTATTTGAAGTACCTACTGCCTTGCCTGATGCAATATTGATTTTGTGTAGGAACTACTTATAAATGTAAGAAAAACCAATCAATATAAACTTACTTTTTCATAGGCTAACTTTACTTTGTTATTTTAAAACTTTTTGAACTGAACGTCTAAAGGTTGGTTTGAATTAAAATGAATGAGCATAAATGACACAAGGAATATATGTCTTACCATCACCAATAAACAAAAGGCATATATACTGGAATGATCTTTAGGTAAACTAGAGATATAGGTATATGTCACTTAAAAATACCAATAGAGAAATGCATCTCGTGAACTGATAATAGCTTTTATTGTCGATTCCATATCAGTGTCACAACCTGGCATATTGGTATGTTGATATAAGAAACAAGTTTGACATCTACAAAATGCATAGATTATTCAAATTTGAAAAAGCGATTGAATTTTGAACGTTATTTGTCACTTTTCAATGTCAGACTTTTGTTAATTGTTTATCTCGTTACCGTTCTTCATCTATTGACAATTGCAAAGATTATAAATATGGCTATAGAAAAGACAGAATCTTTAGATAGTGTTTCGGAAGAGAAAACAAAAGTTCTTGATTTGAATATAGGTGCAGACAAGAAATATACTATATGCCAGTGGCCTACTCAGAAATGGAATAAGATTGTTTGAAAATATACTATAATAACTGTCCGACAAAGCGGAAATGTCAAGCAAACATTTGAAGAATGTATAACAAGTATAGAAAATGTTCATAAAACATGTGCTTCTGTTTCATGTGGAATGTAAAACTTTTATGAACTATCATCTTGTTTCCCTGCTTCAATTATCAATTGAAAAGTGCAGTTGATAAATATGGAAAAAGAGATTACAGATTCCCTATACGGTTTTTAGAGTATAAGGAGGGAAAAGATAAGTTCTCGATTTTAAGATAGATGCACGCAGGAAATATACTAAACTGTCAGGCAAAAGAAAGGTTTCACCTAAGTTGATTTAATCATATATATAAATTTCGATTACAAATGTTTTAAGTTTTAGACGTCGTACGCTAAAATCGAACAGTGCAGGCCTTTAGTTATCAATCGAAGAATACGTATGCATGTGTTTGCAATTTTTTTTGGAAATTGAAATTTTGAATTTAATTTTTTTGGAAAAGTATTTTTAATAACCTACAATTCTTAATCGATATATAAGATATGTTATACGTAAAAATCAACAAACATACCTTGTTTTTCACACATTAACGCCCTTTTAAACATGGTAGGGGTCATATGGGTGTAAATTTTATTTTTCACCCCTGTCTACTTTAGTATTACACAAAGATATCTTCACATTAACCAAACAACGATTAGTTCATATAAATTATTGTAGACATGATTAATGTTGATAATTCAATTATAAAATGCGTAACATACATTTCAAATCGTTGTAAAGTGGAAACCAACTGATGTGAAACCTTTCTTTTGCCTGTTAGTTTATATGCCCGTTGGTTGAGAAGAAACCATGTCAAGAATGTATAGCAAAATAGGCGCTATACGATTTGAAAACCTACATATTTTGACAAAATCTGAAATATGGATTACTGTCTGTTATCATCTTATTCTATTTTCTTAGTAGGGGAATTGTTTGATAAACATTAAACATCAGCCTTGTAGATGAGAATTAAGACAATTGTGTTTTAAATCTAAAACCGAAAAAATATATATAAATGTCAGAATTCCCATATCATTCAATAGATAAAGATACATTTTTAACATTTTAAATCTAATAAAGGTTAAGAAAAGATGTTACTTGCATGTTTCACTACTGGTGAGTCTTCATTAGATTTTCAACCAAATAACCAGACTCTGGTTGGTTTCCGGCCACTTCCGGTCGGCATTTAGGAACTGGCGACCTCGCACCTTGAATAGTTACTGCTCTTACTGAGCAGCATATTAAGTAAGCAGGCTTTATCGATCCTGCTTTAGTCGATTGATGGATGCTTTCGATAACAGGTGCACACATGTTCAATCTAGCTATTAGGGCTACCCAACTCTTTGAGTCACAAGTTGACCCTTAGAAGAACCTATGGATAACTATGACGTGTGTTTTATAAACATTTGCAGAATTATATGGAGTATTGAAGCCGACTCCAATGCACATTCACATTTATGTCGTTTAGTAAGAATTTCTTTCTCAAAGGCAATACTGCAAGGCAAGACTCGCGCCAGTCCAAATCACAGGCTTATCTAAGCCTTGAAGCATTTCCTCAACTTTTCTTTATCACGGACTTTGGCTAATTCAGCAGACCATATAGTCCCTTCAGAAATCATATTTAGTTTGCACCTAATCACCAAAAGAAGGCGCTGCAATCAAACCATTGATATTAACAATCAGAAGCATGGCTTAAATTAGTTATGGACTGGTTAATGTTATTCCTTGCGAGTGAAATTACCTTGTAGGTAACAGCCTTCACCAACGATTTTCAAAATCAGGAAGAACTGGTCTAGTTAAGGCTCAAATGGTTCAACGTATAACAATATTTATTTTACAAAGAGGCTTCTGATTTCATCAAAGTAGGCATACATGAACTTTCTGTTTCTCTTGAGAAAAACTCTAAAAAGTACTGAATTGTTAACTTGTACTAGCGATTCTAATAGGTTAAATTTCAATTGACAAATGTTGTGGATTCACCAAACTATTTAAAAAGCAAATGTTAATGTCTCAAAAGTGTAACTACCATAACGAAAGTCACGATTCTCCTTCTTGCTTAGTTTCAAGATTCAAATAAGAATTCATGTATAGGTTTATAATGTTTCATATATTCTTAATACATAATATGATCGAGGTTAGAGAAACACTTTCATTTGCTTTCATAAATACTTATTGTGATTCTTTAAAAACAAACATGTCAAACTTTTATCTCTAAATGTAAAAACATAACAAATTAAAAGATATCGATATGAGAATTTGACAACACGTTTTGTTACAAAAGCCAACAACATACGTCTCATTAATATGAGTGTTAGTTATTTAACCTTTAAATGCTGAAATGATAAGTGACACCAAGATAACCTGGATATTATCAAGTGTAGTCTAACTAAATGGTAAGCGTTAAAGCGGGATACTTTAAAGGATACGTTGAAAACCATGTAAAAGATGATAATGATTATGACACGAACTTTAAGGATAACAACTTCTTTTTTCAACGAATACGACGTTTCGGCACATATTATTGTTTCGTTCTCAGGCAGCGGTAGCAAGGATTCTCTTGTCGTTGTCCAAGAGGATTCTCTTGTAGTTGTCCAAGGACGTAACAATGTAGTATTCATTACATGGGAGGTTTGACACAGGTTATCGTGTCGTTCTCAATGGACGTAACTATGTTGAAATCATTGTATGCGACGTTTCGACACAGATTCTTGTGTCGTTCGCAATAGATGTATCAAGGTAGAATTCATTATGTGCGACGTTTCGACATTTTCAAACAAAGGTAGCAAGATAGCGTTCATTGTATGCGACGTTTCGACACAGATTCATGTGTCTTTCTCAATGGACGTATCAATATAGTATCCATTGTATGCGACGTTTCGGAATCATTGTCGTTCTCAAGCAGAGGTAGCAAAGTAGTAATCATTGTTTGCGACGTTCGACACAGATTCCTATGTCGGTCTCAAGCAGCGGAAGCAAGATGGTATTCATTGTATGCGAAGTTTCGACACAGATTCCTGTGTTTTTCTCAAGGGACGTCACAATGTAGTATTCATTGCATGCGACGTTTCGATATTCTTAAGGGACGTAACAATGTAGTATTCATTGTATGCGACGTTTCGTCACAGATTCCTGTGTCGTTTTCAAGGGACGTAACAATGTAGTATTCATTGTATGCGACGTCTCGACATTCTCAAGAAACGACACAATGTAGTATCCATTGTATGCGACGTTTTGATATTCTTAAGGGACGTAACAATGTAGTATTCATTGTATGCAACGTTTCTTCACAGATTCCTGTGTCGTTTTCAAGGGACGTAACTATGTAGTATTCATTGTATGCGACGTCTCGACATTTTCAAGAAACGTAACAATGTAGTATCCATTGTATGCGATGTTTCGACATTTTCAAGGAACGTAACAATGTATTATCCTTTGTATGCGACGTTTCGACATTCTCAAGAAACATAAAAGGTAGTATTCATTGTATGCGACGTTTCGACATTCTCAAGGAACGTAACAATGTATTATCCATTGTGTGCGACGTTTCGACATTCTCAAGGAACGTAAAAGGTAGTATTCACTTTATGCGACGTTTCGACATTCTCAAGCAGAGGTAACAAGGTAGATGCATATAATATGTTTCTTGTAATTATTGTCATTTCAACTTTAATAAATCCTTTAAAAGAATCCATTTTGATAATTGTGTTTAAAACAAACATAAGTATTACATAAACTTAACAGAGAAGACTGGTATATCTTATTTACTTTAATTCTGAAAGTAAACACAGAGGTTTTTTCAGGAACCAAGGCAACAGAAAATCATGTACATAAATCATCTATTATCTAAGTCACAGCCTACTGGTATATATATCACTCAGAGGATCGAGACATGACCATATGGTAAGTGGACTGAATATCAAATGCAGAAAGATAGAAAATTAATTCATTCGAGCAGCATATTAAATCTATTGATTCTAACCTTTGGTATTCTCACTTTATGGTTAAATGTTAACAGTTAATCAGTAACATTATACAGTGATATTTGGTTCTGTAAAGTGAAACAATGGTAATGATTGCTTTCCCGTCATTTATATATTGTATCAGAGTGACAGTTAGATATCGTGTAACTATATTTGTGTGGATCCTGACTCAGAAATGTATTAAGTTTTTACAATCGCATGTACATTTCGACGAGATATTAGTTGAAATTTAATATTATAACTGTGAATCTAAACTCTGCCATACATTTATATATATTTATATAAAAGAAAACAAGCTAATGCATAGATACATTTTGCCATTTTTATTTGAATTTTCTAATGCTAATAATATCTCTGATGATAACAAAAAAAGGCGAGATCTATTATAATTCATTGGAACAACTATTGCCAATTTCATAACTGTTTATTTCTTTTCGTGGTATCTTTTTCAATGTTACATAAACTTGATAGATAATTAGTTGATATCAGTAACTAATTGACAAGTCATGTTTGTAAAGTGCTACCCATGCCTTCTCTGTCAAAGTGAAACCCAAACAGTCCAATTAAAATTATTACCTTCATTACCAGTAACTCGTCTTTCACAATGTAAACGGTTCTCTATAATGACCATACCGTAGACCAAGTACGAACACGTCAAAACGATATGTTTCTTCTAAAGATTTGATAACTGGTCACCTCGAGAAAGGGAAAGGTTAAGCATGGTTTGAGGATAACACTATATTTGTGAAAGAAATCTTTACCTATGATATCACCAGTTGAAAAATAAATACATGATATATGTTTCAAGTTGACATACCATGTTGCTGAATTGGTACTTATGCCTTATCTATCTAAGCGAAACTTACAAACTTCAATTGGAAATGATTCTCTAATAATACCAGCAATTTACCTGTCACAACATATAGACATAGAGATCCATTTAATGACTATATTGTTCACTCATTATAGTTCAGGAAGTACAAAAACGCCAGAACACCGTGTTCTTCTGGAAAATTATTAATGGGTACTTTAAAAAGGGCAGAAGGTTCAGCTCAATAGCGTATAGCTATAGTTAAGGACTGATTCAAATACTATTCTTTGTGAAATAAAGTTAACCAACCGTGGGTAATACATTTCATGATCAAATGCCTGTAATTTTGATAGGAATTATTGATTTAATTCCGTCACATAGTTGGTTCACAACCATTATTAAAAAACCAATTAACGGACTTTTAATCATGGAAAATATAATAATTGATTTTTTAGAAGCTTTTTGGTAATTTTGTTATTCTTAGGAAATCAGGGAAAGAGATCAAGATTACAGAATTAATGTTTTCAATGCATGATTCACGAAGAAAAGGATAAGACTTGTCTATGGGTGCAGGAACATGATTACTCATATCACATATGCTGAATTGTTAAATACTCAAAACTCGCATTGCTTCACTTCAATATCCGAGACGTTAAAAAATACTCTTTTTGAAAATCACTTCCAAATGTGCAAAACTTTGCAAACAGGCTTTCTTACAGTATTATATATCGAAACAAAAATAGATAAAAATATATGAAATATCTCGTCTTCCCGGAGGTACGCCTGGTAGGTTTTAGATATTCGATTCCTACGCAAAACAATTCAGGTATAAAATACAGAGAGACATAAAATATATTAGATATAGAATTACAACTTCAAAGAAACAGTTCCGTTTTTCTTTAACCTGTACTGATCCTGGTTGCGTATTTGTCAGTTTGCTTGATGTTATTATTTATTCCAGATTCTGAATGCCCCAAGCCTGTTTCTTGTACGGACCAGTTTCCTTCATGTTAAATAAGCTTCGTTTCAGAGTGATTGGCAGTCGACAAAATTTACTCAGATAATTATCGGGAACCAGCCCACAGGAATGGCTAGTTGCCTCATTACTACCGATTTTTTCTAAAGACTTGCACCGACTCCCTGATGTCTGTTGAGGAATTCCATTCTTTTATGTTCACCAGCGATGACATCATCGAATATCCGATGGTATCTTGTCTTTCTAATTTGACAACTGATGTCCTCTGGACACACGGCTTGATACAAGGCATGTCCTCTGCATTTATCAAATGTCCTCAGTGGCTAATAAGGAAACGTCATCGACTAATTTGGTAACACTGCCTTCCCTTGCATCAGTTTATTTCAGTTCTGAAGCCAACTTTAAATCTTGGTTCTCTCTAGAATTTATCCATGTTATCCATGTTTTATTATTTCTGTTTTTGTGTTTTGGACAAACAACATTTTAAAAATATATGTTCACTTTATTAGACAACTGATAACATCTGACTACTTCAGTTTCCTCTGACTTTCTCCAATGTCCTTGGCTGTCTTGATTGTCTTCTGTCTTTAGTTATTGCATCTTTTCATATTCGTTCAATTGCAGCAATAATAATAACCCACTAGAAGAAAACTCTCTTTCTAAAAGAAAAGTGAATTTGATTTCTTTATTGAAAATTATAATAAAAGGAAAATTTCATTATATGATGGCATGAATTCTGGAGAACAATTTGTATCTTCAGAGTGAAATAAAAGGTAACATATGGTTCATTTGACTTTAAAAAGAACCAACTTAATGTTATCTCATACTTAGCCTTTTAGTTTTAGACCTTTCTTGTAACATTTTCAAGTATCAATAATAGCTATTTCAGTTTCATATTTTGTTTGCGTTCATTAACAATGAATTATTTGAACACATACATTTTTGTAGAACATATCTCCATTAATGTTTATCGTTTAGTTTAATAAAATGTCTTTAATTTATATCATGAGTTATTTTTTCTGTCTTATCGTACCGCCGAACCCTACCCTCTGTTTTGCTTCCTTTTTTTCTGAAATATTTACCTGGTAAAAGGTAAATTTTAATTGTAACTTGATGAAGACAATCAGTTGTAAAAATCCAAAACCATTCTTTGTCATAAATGCATGAAGTCCAAACGTTAACACGTTATTTATTTACTGCTATGTACCTACACGTTTCCAAGATACTAAACCTCTGAAACAATGTTGTGAAATAAACATTTCTTAAAATATCAGTTTTTGAGATATTTGATTTAAAGCTCATCCATGGGGTTCCCAATATATGTTTGTTGCTAACCTTTATCAATCGATATACAAGAAAGTGTTTCCATTTCGACCTAGAAACATTGCATTGAACAGCTTATCTTTAATTTGTGAAAGATTCCATGTCTTTCAGTTTGTTTCCCAAACTCCAACTCCATCCTAAACAAACTATCTTTCAAAACGATAGGAAGCTATACCGCACAATTCATGCATTTAAAGAAATATGCCCTTTTTCATCTTTTTCCCCCCAGAATCTCTCCAAATGTATCACAGAAACATTGAACTCGGGTTTATTACATGCAGGGTATTGTTCAATTTGTATCATAAGTAATTTGTTTTCGATGCATAACTAAGTTGTGTCACTTCGAACGTGATGAATTTCAAGCATTTAGCCTGAATGTTTATGAGCACGTGGCTTACTGAATGACAGTTCTTGATTTTAATTACCAAGACTTGAAATTTGCAATTTCATTACTTCTCATAACGATATATAGAGATTGTTACACGAGGATTTGTGTCCTATGACGTTTAAATTTTTGTGTTACCCGAGCGATAGCGAGGATTATATACAAATTCGCACGAGTTTCGTAAAAGTCATAGGACACATTTCTACAGATAATAATTTCTTTATTACCGATTCTATTCAATTTGAAATGCAATTAAATATTCTGAAAACGGCTTGCTTCCCTTGCGACAGCCCGCTACAGTGACGTCGTTAACAGCGGTTTTACGACGTCACATACGACGATATATGGTAACTTGCGCTGAAACAAATGTTATTAGTCAAAAGTGATATGTGCACATGTGCTCATATTGAAAATATGTCACCACCTATGATTTACCATATGGGTACAAAAGTATGTTCTTGAGCTCCCCTTTTATATCATTGACAACTCTTTATAAAATTAAAATCGTTTCAACTGTAAGCTAAAATAACCCTCATATATATACATATACTGGGCAAAATAACCTAGGGATCGTGAGGTTTTTTAACCATGCCCCATATGTAAATAAACAAGAGGTTTTAAATTAAGTTTCCTTAGATTTAGCATTAATTATTCAGACAACAGTACCAAACAATATATAGATAATATATAAAGTATACATAAATAAATCATTTTTGTACAATCGGATAAACAATACGAGCTATGCCTTCAATATTTTCATTTTAATCTTTGTAGATGTAGATATAGAAGAGCAACTAGCGCTAGAAAATTTATTTATTCAATGAATTTTTAGTTAGATATTTATGTTTTACGAGGCCACTGGTATTAAAAATACACTGCGTGATGACATACAATTTGTCTTTAATTCCAATCTAGATAAATGTATGAGTATATAATTTCAATACATTTGATAAGTATGTATATATTATGTATCTAATATGAAAAAATATTAAGATGATTCCTTGTTTTCAGTATGCAAAGAAGCCAAAATCACAAGTCTTAGTTACCAAAATACTTGTTATATAACCTATTAAACGCTTTTAACTACAAACGGTCCTTTTGTCTGCTTTCAATAACTATAAAAATTACTTTTGATCAATTGACGCTCGTCATTGTCCTGTTTTCGATTTTGTACCTTATTACAACTGTACAAGTAAGGGTCTCCTTTAAAAATTATACTTTTAGTCAACAGTCGGTTAATCTTAATTAATGACACCATAGACAAATGTTGGCATATTTACTGTATGGATGAAATCTAATCTTGCTCTTCGAAAAACTGAAATTTTATGTATTGAGTAAGATGGTTTTCAGATGAGAATTCCAAACTTAGAAAAACATTGTAAAAGCTTCACGGGACATATAGTGCAGTGTTGATCAAAGGAAAATGTTAAAAGAGTCACAACTTAATAGTTTATGTTCAGAACATGAAACAGCAAAATGCGAGATAAAATGGTTGCTATGGAATGTTTTGAGATTTGTTCGATAAAAATCCTATCAATTTCATGAAATGGTATTCAATTCAGTTAAGCTAAAAAAACTTTTTCTCAACAGCTGTATTTATTGTACATGTATGTTCATTTCCAATTAAAACCACGCTAAATGTTGTTATTTCTCAAACTTTACCTATAACTTTTTCACGATGGAATGCCACAGACATCACACACAGATATTTATCTAGGAACGTGCTTAGCTGTTGCATAAGTTTTATGCTAAGTCAGAACTGTGCTGCATGTTCTCCGGATGTCGGAAATTAACCGTTTATTCCGTATGATATGATGTACCCACCCTCTTATTCTTCTTATAAAATCACGTTTTGATTCTTTGATTGAAAATGTCTCTTGATTGTCAGTTCAAACATGTTCAAAGAAACTCAGCTCCTTTGCAAACGTTGACATCATTCCACGAAATATATTTCAAAATCTATAAATAAAGAATTAGACGTTGCGGATGTTGGACTTGGATTTCTCCTAAACTGATAAGAAAACCAAATTTCCTTTGCCATGTATTTACTTAGTGATAAACACGATACCAAGCAAAGTCAAATAATGAAGTTAGGAAGGTTCCTCTCTTCGAGGCGACAGCTAATTGTTATTGGTACCGGTTGGTGTCTAGAGAACTGATGACACTAACATGCGGTACCGATCGATCTGACATCCTCTCAGACAATGCCTCCTATCCTGTAGTTCAGCTAGTGCAGTGGGTCATCTGGTGTGAGGAGTTGCTGAGCTTATATCTGGTGGCATGGATGTGTTTCTTGTCCTAGATTTGAATTAAAAGCAATTAGGAAATTCAACATGATAAAAATGGATTGAAAGATAAGCGCTACAGTTGGTTTGTAAAAACATTAACTGTTTCCCATTTTGCATGTGATATCTCGCGGTACGTAAAGGTTTGTAAACTCAGAGCGCGTATATCTGCGGGCGTTGATGAATGTAAGTCATTGACTGTTTTCCATACTGAATGATAAACTGAACACCAACATAAATATAACGTATCTTTAAAGTTGAATATCATAAAAAGTTATATTATGTCCTCAGAGGAAATATTCTTTTACCAAAAACTCAAAGGAAATATACACGTTATAATTATTTTGAAGTAATATATTTTCTTAAGTTGGTTTAGTCAGTTTTGGAAATTCCTCTTAGTTTTATCAAGTGATTAGATAAATCTCGAATCAATCGAAGTTCAATGCTTTAATTCTATATCAAATCTCCACTACGACATTCTGAACATAAGATGGTGATGTAGGTTCAAGTAAAGTATCGTTTATTTCCAATGGAAGTTTTGGTTTTTTTCAGCCAAAAAGACTTTATTGGATTAACCGTAAGACAATGTGCAATTGTTTCTTAATGACATTTGACATTGTATCTATATCATAATCTTACGATACATACACTTGGTTAAAAATCTTTACATTATTCACCATTAAGATTTAAACTGAACACCAAAAGAAATGTTACACCTCTTTAAATTTGAATAGCATAAAAAGTTATTTGCTCAGAGAAACCTGGTTTGTTGTCATTTAACATCTCATGAGTTTAGTCTTTTGTGTTGAAATAACAGACTTGGGAAATAAATGAAAAATTGTAATTGGGCTATTTTCCTGGTTTGAGTCAATTTTCCTATTATCAAACATTCATAAAAAGAACAAAGGCATAGAGTTTGATAACATACTATCTCTGATAAGTATCTGGTATCCCCGCAGTTGACATTCAAACATGCTTGAACTCTTCTCACAGTCAGTCTTCTGATGAAAACAAGTGATATCTGTCTCAATTTGTCCATCAATGCAGCCATAAGTTGTTGATGTGTATGTGGTTGCTGCTGTCATTCGGTCAATGTGATCTCAGATGTGTTCGATGGGATTCATATTATTGATAGTGTTTGTCCAGTCTGGTTGTCAGTTGGGTTGGCTACTGGAGAATGACTCGCACTTGCATCTAAGTAATGAACACTGGTAATAAGGCTTATTTGATAATATTTGAGTAATTTGCGAGGTTAATTGTCTGTTTGTCAGTAAATGATCAAGATGTTTACTTTGTGTCACTATACTGGACCGAATAACATAACAACCAATATTTTCAGCAATGGTGAGTACATGTCGATAAAATAGCACTATTGATAACATTTGGTATTTATTACACAAGAAAAGGAAAAGACGGGTAGTCACTTTCATAGAAAAGATGATGATAGGTAAAGTAAATATAAAATATAGAAAGGTTTCGATATTACGATATGAGCTCTTCACAACGAATTTGATGGTACTAAGCTTTGATATTCTCAACCTTTTGGTTAAATGCTAGCGTTGAATCAGTAATATCATAAGGTGTAAACTGAGAAAACAGTTGATTGATTGACCGTCATTTCTAAGTGGTATTGAAATATGAGTAAAGTTTCAGGCGCGATTGCTAGTGCAAATGTTGATCATCACTCAGATATCTACTAATAAAAAAAAAACAAAAACGCATGCGCATTAGCCGTTTTCTTTTCTAATAATTATTGCTTTACCTTATAAGCACAAATATCAATGTCTTTGTTGTCATCAGTCCGCAAGTTGGCGTCAAAATTATAACTTTAAAAGCCTATTATTTGCAAAACATTTTGCTTAGCAATCTTCCGACAACGTTATAATAAGTCGATGAAGTAAGTTTTGGAAAATTTCCTCCCCACTCTTTTTTAGTAATCCAGTACTCAGTCACAGAAGTGTCTGATACGTGTAGGGACGTTGACGTTCACGGCGACCGAGTTTATTCCATCAATATTCTATTAAGCTAAAGATCAAAATTTTTGAAATGTTACTGTAAAATGTTTAGGTTCAAATTGGCAAGGTGGTGTATGTGAATTAGTGTTATCATGCTAGAACAACTCTCAGTTGGTCCATATTCGGATGCATGTGCTATCTGAAAAAGTTGTTAATGAACTAGTTTGTCTGCTAAATTTCCCTCTACCAACCCTTACTCAGATTTATTTTACTTGATATTGCATTTCGTGTTTCAATGTTTCAACCGAATTTGTCAACCTTTTGTTTGAAATTGTTGGCAAAATGTCCATTTTCGGACGGTAAACAGTACAAAGACACGTTATTACCATTCAGTTGTTGGGTGTGTGAAGCATTTGACAATGATGAATAAATACATAGTGCCAGGAACGATTTTACAAGTTATGTTTCTGGTCCTCTGTGTTTATATGAGACTTAAACAGCGCCATAATAAATGATTTCCAAACATTACCAGAAATTTGTCTATGGCAAAAAAATCAGTTCCATATGACGAACATATTGATTACAGAATCGAGGTTCTGTAAATGCAAAAAAAAAAAATATTGATATGTCTTTCTGAAAAGTGAGAAAGAAAATTGTACAAGACACTTTTTAAAGTCATAGTCTCATTTTTGTAAGGCAACTAAACTGAACTAATTATTCTTCACGAACAAAATCTGATCACTAACACAAATATTTCCTGTCACATTTGCAAAGATTTTCATTTTTATGCCCGTTTTACAGTTTTGGATGAAGCAGCTTATTGTCGTATGCCGTTTCAGACCGATGAGGTACCGAATCAAGTGCAATCCCATCGCGAGTACGAAACACCGGAAATCTAGTCATCGCAGCACCGATACTTATGACAGACGCATTCTTCAATGAGTTTACCACCTTTTTGTTATTTCTGTATTTGAAAAAGCGTAAGCTATTAGCTATTTTCATTGGATATTCAGCTGGGGAATTTTATGTGTTCTTCGTCACGGCCTTAGCGAAATGACTTAACGCTCGCAAAAAACATAATATTCGGGTAGGGTAGGGTAGTTTGAACTTAATTATTGAGGTCTAGAATGCCTGTAGAGTTCTGAAAATTATTGCAAACGTCAGGGGAAAGATTTCAGTGAGTGGTGAACTATTTGTCCGGAAGTTATTACAATTTGCCTTACAAAAATGAGACTATGACTTTAAGGCATTGATTGATTTAGATACTGTTTAAGTAAAATAAACAAGATAAGCGTAGATTGTATAAAGTGTATAATCACAAATACATGTTATTTTTAAATTATTTATTAATTTTACTCGATTACATTATATATCTAATTTATAACTAACATGATTTTAAAAATCCCACACGTTTTCAGTAGCCACATGACCTAGAACCCACTATGTCTAATAACATTAGGTAAGTTACGTTACTTTAACATATACTTAAAAGTGACAAGGCTTTTGTTGAGAAATTGAGAAAACAGAGGCAAGCCTGTCGAGAGTGTCAAAAAGTCAACTATAAAAGCAAAACCTCTTAATTCGTGTTTAATGAATAAATGGAATAGGGTATGTAGACGTTCTAACATTGTCAAAAATAAAATTTTAATTTTAAAGAAACAGATCTTCTTTCCTCTAAGAGGTGCTACTAATAGATTCCATGGCTTAAAGTTCGCTTGATGTAATCATATCTTCCAATATCTAAATTCCCAGCCTGTTTCTTGTAATCACAGGTTTAGTTCACGTTAAACAAGCTTCGTTTCAGAGTGATTGGCAGTCGACAAAATTCACCAGCGTACAGGAATGGCAAGTTGCCTCATTACTACCGATTTTCTTTCTAAAAACGGCACCGACTCCCTGATGTCTGTGGAGGAATTCTATTCTCCCTATTTCGTCGGAAATGACATCATCGAATATACGATGGCAAGTTGTCAGGCTAATTTGAAAACGTATGTCCTCTGGATGCCTGCCATTTCATCTGTATGCATCAAATGTCCTCAGTGGCTTGAACCACCAACAGCTAATAAGTCTCTTCTTTGTCCCTTGAATTTCAGCTAGAAAAACATGCATGTTTTCAAGTAGATATTTAACTAAAATGATCCACAGAAATGCTATGATATAATTTCTAGTTTGTTGAAATCCAACGTCTATCTTTGATTTGACCTTTTTTCAAGGTATATATTATAACAACATTCTTTAAAGTATCTGATCACTAACTTTGATTATTCCATTTTTCATACTTGTTATTAAAGCATGATATAAAACCCCAATGAATTTAAAGCCTTTATAAGACCAAGGATATCTTTCCAAACCAAAGAATGTAAAATTCAAAAGAAACTTTGAAAGATCATGAACCTTTGAATGTAAACTATTTTTTTTTCTTCAAAGTGTCTCGCCACTAACTTCGTAAGCAAAATGAATTAGCTCTAACAATAAATTAATGAGACCGAGATATGTTATGGTTTTCTAGTGTGGTGTAGTCAAATGATTATAATATACACACAATACCTTATTACTACAGTTCAGATAAAGACCAATGATAATCTAACCTAATTAAACATCATTGACAACTTAGTATCCTTGACAACGAACAATACAGTGTAAGATAAAAAGTTCTTCTATAGGTATTTTTGGAAAAAATATTCGAAACAACTTTATCGAAAGATCTAGAATAAAGTATACCCATTTCAACATTCAAGCCTTAAACTAAACTGACGCCCTTCGGTGATTGCAAATATATGATTTGATATCCCATCATCGACTACAACGTCCGTTTTCATATTTCTTTCTAACAAAAAGAAGGCTATACAGACTGAAACCTCTTTGAACTAGTACTCCATTCGAACATATATGCCCATGTTTTATTATCTTAACTGCTTCACCCAGTCTCTTGACAATATCTGAAATCATTATCAGCAAGTCACTGATCATGGATTTACTCCATGCAGACTATTGTTCAGTTTGTATCTTAAGTAATCTGTTTGATATGCTTACCTCAGTTATGTCACTTCAGACGTGATGCAATACTCTTACGATGCAAGCACTCACTCTGACTGTTTATGAAACGTGGCTAACTGAATTGCAGTGCTCATACAGTTCTTAATGTTATTAGTGGGATTGAAGTTTTGCAATTTGATAAGATTCTACCACGTGATAATGACAGAGATGGAATCAAACTTTTTGCTTTACATCAAGTCAAACAACAAAAGCCAGGCCAAATGATAACAGAGGTTTCTTGCATTCCCCTTTGTTTGATATGTCATAAGAAGAACATACATTTCAACAGTCAGACATTACAGGAGGCTGTTTGATAATGGATGCATGTTTGTAGGGACAGAGTCTGCAAGTTTGATGTTAAACTTTAATTTGGATCTTCATTGTTGTCATAATCATCCATTCAACCAAGAAACGTTACACTGAATACGAACAGATTGTTCGCAAACTAAAACTACTGACAGCCCTGTTCACCAGAGTTCCATAAAGCCTAACCTTTTGTCAAAAGCAAAAGTTTTATCTATTTTAGAGGAGTGGTCCTCGTGATGAGGCAGAAAGTTTATTGAAAGTTGAAGAGCTCTGTGTGATACCTATTGAAGGTAGTTGTGATAACGTATTGCGCCATTTCTGTGTCTTAACTTAAAACTATTGACTTCTTGAACAGAAGTTACCTCATTGATGGGTATATTTAACATATAACTGAAACCGTGTGTCTTCAAAGTTCAGTACTGAAGGTGCTGAATTTAATCGTTTTCTGATGTCATTCCATGAACAAAATAGGAATAAAAAGGATTTTCATATAACCTTGAATTAAAAGATTTCTTTTCAGTTTGACAAAAATGATATGTGTATTCCCTCCCTCATGCACAAATTTATTGATATAAAATCGAAATGATTAAGATTCTTTTCGCTCTTTTTAGAGGGATGACTTCATCAAATTAATAACATGAGGTCTCAAAGATTGACTTTGTGTTTTTCATTTCACTCAAACATGGTCAAGTAACTCGGATGTTTATCAACATGCATCATTCTACCCAAAAATATAAATTCAGAAGTCAAAGGTTACACTTTTGTGATATTAAAATCGTATTTCTCCTAAACCGTTATGATAACCATATTTCAATATATTTCCAAACCTAGATGTGCATGGTCTACAACTTACTTAGTGACCAAAACGAAGCGATGCAAAGTCAACTAATGAAGTGAGTAAGTTAACACGCTTTCAAGGCGATCGCTAATCCTTATTGCTACGGGTTGGTTTCTGGACAATTGATGACACTAACATGCGGCAACGATCATTTTGACATCGTCTCCGACAATGTCTCCTATCCTGTAGCTAGTGCAGTAGATTGATTGTAATTTTGGTGACTTGCGGACCCATTATCTTGAGACCCATTAAATCGGGCATAGATATATCAAGGCCTGATATCAGGCTGTTAAATGTAGTTACGTCTGGTTTCTTAGGGATAAAAGTGGTAGATGAGGTGAAAATATTTTTATGAAAATACTACTTTAAAGACAAATAGCTTGAATACGTGATGGTAATCCTTATTCTATGCATGCTGTTTCCTTTTAGATGAAACCTGAATGTTTAGAAACATCTTCAAAACAAAAATATTGATATTGATTGATAATAAAGTGAGTAAGTCACAATGCTTTCAAGGTAATCGTTATTGGTGCAGGTTTTTATTGTCCAGAGAATTGATGACACTAACATGAGGAAACGATCGATTTGACATCCTCTCAGACAATTCTCCTATCCTGTAGTTCAGCTAGTGCAGTAGATTGTATTTTCGGTGACTTGCGGACCTATTATGTTGGGCATGGATATGTTAAGCCCTAAAATCAGACTGTCAAATGTAGTTACGTCTTGTTTCTTAGGGCTGAAAGTATGTGATGACCATCCTTATTCCATACATGCTGCTCCGTCTTAGATGAGATAACTTCAATACCAAAATATTGATGTTGTACAGCCTTTTGTTACATATTGGTGTCACAACCTGGTAACAGAAATTATTTACCAAACATTGCAACTGTGAAATAAACCTGTTTATTATAAATGAAAAGCACGTTTCAGTTCGTTTTCTAGAAAATACCTGTACCTGTTTAAATAGTTGCTATAACAGATAAGAAATGACTTTTACAGTTGACATTAGAATGAGAATTAATGATGACTGAGTATTTATTACATTTTTAAGCCATGCAACTCTATCATACATATTTGTCACGTTTAAAATAGTTTAAAAGTCAATAGTTTAAGAAATGAAATGTTTTATAAAAGAATTTTAATCTTAAATCAAAGTAAAATATAATGGACAAAGTTTGATAAGGATCGATATTTGGAATTTTATCATTGATATCCTAGTATGTCAATGAGAAAGATATAAATCATCTTATAGTTGTCCTTTACTATTTTTTTCCGCATAGGTATATTACTCAGAATTCTCACATAGTTTTACCATGTACTAATTAACTAATTAAAAATGACAGATAAAATCTTTTAGCACTATCGGTCATTATATTGTGTCTGGTCATTTCAGTTTCGACATTTAGGAACTGGCGACCTCGCAACTGGGATAATTACTGCTCTAACTGATCCGAATACCAAGTGAACTGGCTTTTTATGTATTAGCCCTTGAAATTAGGCGACTGTCAATTCAACAAAATGCTTTAGCTATACACTTTTTGGTCAGTGGCAGACGATTTGTAAATTCAGTACACAAAAAGAACTTTGACATTCGTTGTATAAAAAATGTGGAAATGATTTTTTCACTGAAATATTTATTGAAAGACATTTTGAAAATGTTCATCAACAAGTAAAGGCAAGTATTTCATTGTAAATAAAACTATAAAAAGAGATAAATATGCTATTCAACCTGTAAGATCACTTAAGCTTATGTCCAGTCTGACGATCTGCTAGGTTTGCGAGGAAATCAAAAGGATAAATAATAAATAATATTATTTACATCCAAAATAAATGGAAATTGTAATAGCAAGAACTTCAATAAAAACATGGGATAGCCGTCTTGATATTGTTAAGGTTTTGACCACTTGTTTCCTTTAGTTCATCCTGTGTCCCTCAAGTCTTGTGGGCAGTTAAATAACTTTCCAGTTACCAGGTTACTTCTCAATCCAGGCAAGAGCCTATTGTCTGTTGGTCAGTGTTGCTAAACCGTTGTAAGTAACTTGCGGCTACGATCGATTTGACATCCTCTTATCTTCTGTGTTTTGTTTTGAATCTTTGTCATAAGTTGATTATTTAAGTCGAAATTCAAACTCGTATTTACAATTCGACAAAACAAATGGTAAAAAGTAGTCAGTGATTATATTGTCTTGTATTGCAAATGTCAAGCTTATTACATGAAAACAAACGGACTAAGAAAATGCTCCACATGTTACAAAGGCTACTTTGGAAGGAATAAGTGAAATCTGTGTGTTGAGAGAAAATCAAGTCAGATGTAAAAGGCGCACTGTGGACGTAATAAGAAAGAAGAAAATATAAGAATAAGAAAAGGATATTTGTGTATCTAAGTTTGTTTTTGATCTCATTCTCATCAATGATGAATGAACATGGGTGATTGTATCACGTAAAGAAAAATAATTGAATCGTGGTTGCATCATTAACACGACGCGACTCCCCCGAGATCTGGTGGAAGTCTGAATGTAACAGTTTCTATTGATTGTACAAACCTAACTTATATCTAACAAAAACCATGCAGAACAAGGTTTTATCATTGTATAGGTCAACCAGTGGTTTGTTGCCATAGCTCTGTATCTGTAATACGTTTTTCCTTTGAAATACTAGATGGCAATATATTTGGTAAACTTAATATGAAATAAAAAAATATATCCAATTAGAATATCAGCACTTGGTAATGATTTTGTTGATTTTAACCCTTGATATTCTAAATTATTTGGTTAAAACGTTTAAACATTAATATTATACGGTTGTACTTAGTCCTGTTAGTTGAGACCACAGTTATGATTGCTTTCCCGTCATTTCCAGCCAGGTGGTATTGAAAAAAGGCTCAAGTCCTAAGGGCGTGTGATAGTGTGGGTGTTCGTTAACCCTTTGAGATAAGGGCGAACATATGTTCTGAATAAGAACTTCTTTATTGTGAAAATCACGAAATTAATTTCCACCATTGAGTAAATCTCAATATAGTTTACGTTTTGATTAATTTATTCATGTGGTCGTTTTAAATCTGTAAGTGTTGTTAATACGATATTGGTCATTAAAAGTTTGAGTTCGATCCTGGTGCCATATAAACTACGATTAGTATTCTTTCAGTGGACGCAATCTCTAATTTGATATAATTGTTAGGCGTTCAAAATACGAGGAACTGCAGTCCTGTGCGGCAGACACATATCATAGTTTAGGAGTTTGACAATAATAAAATCTGTGTTTAGCTAACTATACATATAAGAATACGGTTCAAAATTAATAGCATATACGTGAGGAAAGCCAGACAAACATACTGTTTTAAAAACATCTAAATTTTGTCTTGCTGGAGTAACTGCCTTGAAGGGTTTCATTAAATATGGTATAAAAACAATGAAAGTGATGTGCTAGAAAAAATATGATAAGACATACTTTAGGAACATTTTGATATTTTGACAATCGTAATATCTGTTTTTATCTTTCTATACATTTATACACATTAGTTAAAACCATACCACCGTGAGCAGGACGTACAACATTATTGCAGGCATTAAAATATTGTTCTGTAGGGTTCCATTCAGTTCGTATACATGTGTGTGAGTCAAGGAATTGACAATGATGAAAAATTACATGTTGCCAGAAAGAATATGACAGGCCATATTTCTGAAGTGTTTCTCTGATTCTCTGTGTCTATGCAAAACGCAAACTGCCCCATTACAAATGATTTCCTAACTACCAGTAATTTGTCTGTCACAACATAAACAAGTTCTCTTTAACGAACATATTGTTCACAAAATCGAGGTTCAGGGAGAACAAAAATGTCGAAATGATACACCATCCTGAAAATCGACAAAAAAAATTTTGTTCACTCAATACTTAAGGCTTTGAATGAATTAGATATTGTAAAAAGTTAAGTAAGACAAGATAAGCGAAGATTGTAAAAAAATGTATAATCATAAGACATGTTATTGTGAAAGTATTTATTGAATTAACTCGATTACATTACATAACTGACTTGTAACTATTATGATTAACAAGAAACACGAGTTTTCAGTAGCCATATGGCCAAGGGCCCACGATATCATATCAAGTACCATGTAACATTAGGGTAAGTTATGTTACTTTTGAAATTACCAAACACAAAAAAAGTGACAAGGCTTATTCTTTGTTACAAATTGAGAACACAAAGGCAAGCCTGTCGAGAGTGTCAAAAAGTCAACTTAAAAAGCAAAACTTCTCCATTTGTGTTTAATCAATAAATGGAATTGTGCAAGTAGACTTTCTAACATTATCAAAAATAAATTTTATTTTCAAAGAAATATTTCATCCCTCACTCTTACCTGAGGTGTCATTGATAGATTCCTTGGCAGTTTGCTTGATGAAATGATGTATTCCAGTTTCTGAATGCTCAGAGCCTGTTTCTTGTAATGACCAGTTTAGTTCACGTTAAATAAGCTTCGTTTCAGAGTGATTGGCAGTCGACAAATTTACTCAGATAATTATCGGGAACCAGCGTACAGGAATGGCAATTTGCTCATTACTACCGATTTTCTTTCTGAAAAGCTGGCACTGTCTCCCTGATGTCTGTTGAGGATTTCCATTCTCCCAATTCCGTAGGAAAGAATAATTAGACAACTGATGTCCTCTGGATGCATGTCATCAAATGTCCTCAGTGGCTTGAACCGTCAACCACTAGTTTGTCCTTTCTCAGTCACACTAAAGTGCCCTTATTGCATGCAAATATATATCTTCGATTACGATGTCCTTTTTCATTTTTCTACAGATAGCAAAAAGAAGACCAAACCGACTGAAACCTCTTTGAACTAGTAATCCAATCGAAAATATATGCCCATGTTTAATCTTAACTGCTCCACCAAGTCTCTTTACAATATCTCAAATCTAATCAGACACCGGTCATTGATTTATTCCATGCCGGCTATTGTTCAGTTTGTATCTCAAGTAATCTGTTTGATATAGTTACATCAGTTATGTCACTTCGGACGTGATGCAATACTCTAACGATGCAAGCACTCACTCTGAATGTTTATGAAGATGTGGTAACTGAATGGCTGTGTCCATAAAGTTCATGATCTTCATTATTTTATGAACGTATTGCAGTTAAATACGATTTTACTGAGTGTTAAAGAAAGAGATTAAATCAAAAGTTTTTTGCTTTACAAAAAGTCAATCTGTAAAAGCAGAAGAAAGGAAAACAGAAGCGTTGTCCATTCCCATTAATGTTTGCAATGGACTGAAGGTCATTTCATAAGAAGAACATACGTTTCAACAGTCCGACATTACAGGAGGTTGTTTGATAATAGATACATGCTTTGAATGAAGTCAGCAAGTATGATGCTAAACTTTGCATTTACACTTTTTTCCCAATCATCAAGTTGCAAGTTGAAATGCTTAAAATGCAGACAAACACTAAGTATTACACATACATTCTGTAACATTTATTTAACCCTATCCGCACAGTTTGTCTCTATGATGTCATCCAAATGTATTTATACGAGGTCGATTATATTTCAGAATATACAATTGTGTGTTTTATCCTAGGTTAAGATAAACATGCGGCTATCTTGTCTCCTTTTTAAGTTTTGGATCTTTTTAAAAAAATAATTATTTAGACATACCTGAAACAGATCATGCAATTCCGCCTTGGATTTCAAATTTATCAAAATTGTGTCGACATCGAATCGGATTCATTGACTAAAACAGAACTAAACTGTCATCAGTGTAATCTCTATCTCTTTTCATTGTTTATTAAATTATTAAGTAGTGCCAACAAATTGAGTTACTGTTTGTCTTCTGACTTGGATCTTAGGCCTTTATAATTAAGAAAAATATATACTGGCTTTATCAAAAACATGCTCTTATAACGCCATTTTAAATTTCATGTAATATGATTTTACGTTCTTGTGAACATATATATATAACATTGTTCAATTACGTCAAGTACGTCAAGATAGATAATACGTCATAACGATTGACGTAATTGAGCATTGTTAGTGGAATATAAAGCATTTAAAGCATACTAAAGATTAATATAAGTTGAGACGAAGAGGTTTCTTTATTGAAATGAATATATGTTAAAACCGTACAACTTAGTAACATCATTTATTGGACTTTAAACAAATAATATAGGTAAAATGAACGTATAGAGCTTTCTTTATTGAAATAAATGTGTTTAAATCGCATACCTTAGTTTTTCAATAATTGGACGTTACAAATGAATCAAGTATTTCACTCACCAAAAATGGCCTAAAAGAAAAGATTTTGTCCTCAGGTTTTCAAAGGAATAATCTGAAGAAAATTTCATATTGTTATGAATGTTTCATATCAGACATCTCGAAACGTCTTCCAGAAGTATTTACACATCCCTTTGTTTCTTTAGTTATCTGTATATAGCGTTCTTTATCTAAATATCAGATTGAAGAATAGACGTGTTTCTTTTGTCTTATAGTGCTGATATCATAAATCCATCGATCATTAGCATGATTTTTTTTTGTGGAAGACCAAGTAAGGAAATCAACAATTGAATCAAAGAATAAGACAACTTAACCAAATCATTTAAAGAAAGGAATTGATAAAGGATGTCCTTTTTGTACCCAATGTACAGGGATTGTATCCACTGACCTCACGATGCCACTCCTAAATCTTTACAAGAATCCATTTCATTCAACGTGGCTTTTAGTCTGATGGTCCTGAGACGCCACGATCCTGTGTGAACGCCAACAGTGCCAGTAGAGACATAGATAGACATAGGTACAGAGGCTTAGACAGAAATTCAAAAAGACATTTCAAAGGCTCTTTTAAAATATTTCCTACTTAAATGAATTCGGTAATTGAACTTCATGTATATTATTTGAATATATGATATAAGAAAAATATACAAAATATTGAGAGATTTCTAAAAAGGGATCATCAGGGAATGAAAATATAAGAATAAATATAATTTGGAGCCTTCTATTTTATCTTTTTCGTCAAAGAGAGCATTTAATTGTTATTGTCCAATCTGGAACCTAAAACGTATTTTTTGATTAGTAGTAGTTTGTAGTACACTTTGATGTGCAATTGTTCTGAAGCAAATGCATCTTAAGTGTTTCTTCTAAGATTATTGAGAGTAGCCAACCAATACCATACAGACAGACAGACAGACAGACGCACACACCTTTTATTTAGTAAATTACCCACAAAAAATATTCCTAAATATTCCTTGATCTTTGTTTTATCAAATTAAGGCATTGTGATGTGGTTTTAATTTGTTTCAAATCGCTCTTCTTATTATTTACAGCTGCATGCCAAAAGTTTGTTCACATACCTGAATATACTAGTGCAAATATAATGTAATCTGAGATGCCTTTGAGGTATCGTAGCGTTGCGAAAAAGAAACGTTGAATTTTCAATACACATATGCAGATCCATTCCTCTTTAAGGCAAATGTTTATCGTACCCCCACAATTACCCGTAACAGTTTTGACAGGTCATTGAAGTGACCAAGGGTCAAAATTTCGAAAACACTCATTTTTATTTTTAAACATAAAATGTGTTTATGTTGGTTTTGATATCAGATAGTCGATATGGAACATTTTATTTGACATTTAACGAAAATTTCGAAAATGTGACCCCTTCTGTCTATATCAATATGCCAAAATTCGAATTTTTGCACCAGAGACCAGACGATCCCAAAATGAGTTCAAGAATGGCTATTTCACACATGGACAGTGGGTGATCCATTGAAAGTTTTGCTGAAGTTATTCTAATGACGTTGAAACGAAACCCAAATTACATGATATTTGCACTACGATTCAGTGGTAAGTGAACAAACTTTCGGTATGCAGCTGTAGATTACTCCAATGTCAAATGAATGTAAAACATAATTTACTGAAATATTGTGTTAGGTACTTGGTTTATAATTCTGCATATGCATCACAAACATTGAATACATCGTCTACAACAGAAATACCATGTGATTGACAAAATGAATTATGCCTTTCTTTACAGGTAACATTGACGTATCTTACATTGTTTATCAAAAGGTACACCACCGATAACTGGCAAATACGACTTGTAGGGATATCATTATTTACCAAGAGGCTCTCTATAATTCCTATAAATGTAATTTGAAAATTATCAGTTTATCAGTGACTGACAACAGAAATTATGACATTGTCTTCATTCTGGACTGGAAATGTTGCTTTGATTTATATTATACATTGTATACATTCAGAAGACTCCTTTTGTCACTGAAAAATAAAAAAAGAATCTTTAACTCAATATTTAAGGCTTGAAATGATTATCACATATTTTGATTTCATATATATGTACCACGTCACATACAAGTAAAATATCTTATGTTTGGAATTAAAAATTACTTTAAATTTGAGAGAGCTTTAGCTTTGTTAATGAATGAGAAAATTGAGAAACCCTTCAAAAGGTCAACTTGAAAATTCAATAATTGGAACTGTTTTTAAATCAATCATTGGAATTGTGATAGAGATTCTAACAATATCAATAATAAAATTTTAACTTCAAACAAACATTTCCTCATTCTTGTAACTCGAGGTGCTAATCTAAGAGGCTGTTCAATTGATATAAAGATATATTCCAGTTTCTGAAAGCCTTGGGCCTGTTTCTCCTAACGGCAATTTTAGTTCACGTTAAATAAGCTTCGTTTCAGAGTGATTGGCAGTCGACAAAATTCACTCAGATAATTATCGGGAACCAGCCCACAGGAAGGGCTAGTTGCCTCATTACTACCGATTTTTTCTAAACACTGGCACCGCGTACCGACTCCCTAAGTCTGTTGAGGAATTCCATTCTCCCAAATTCTTTGAAAATGACATCATTGAATATACGATGGCAAGTTGTCGGGCATATTTGACAACTGATGTCCTCTGGATTCACGCCATGTCCTCTGCTGGCATAAATCATCCGACCATCATGGAACCACCAAACACTAGTTTGTCCTTTCTTCATCCCTTGAATTTCATCTAGAAAAACATGCATGCTTACATGTAGATATTAAAATGATCCACAACTATTTTATGTCATTTGTATTTAGAGTAGTTATAACATGTATCTGAGGTTTGATATTTCTTCGGGGAAAGGTAAAATTTGATTTAGTTCTCGAAGATAGAATAACATTGTCTCATCACTTACTTTGATGATTCCATTGGCTTGTAGTGCCTTGTAACTGAGGCGGATGTCCATCATCGTCGGTCACCCAGGGATTAAAGAGCCTCTCCGTGATTTTCATAACATAATATTTACCTTACATACGAACCTAAATGTCATACGTGGTGATATAAAATCAAAACATCTTAACTTTTCATGTCCAAAAGACATATTTATTACAAATACTGGTTTTCCATGAAAATCTAAAAACAGCCTTATAAATGTACAGAGGTACTAGGTGTAGATATCACGAACAATATACATGGATACTAGTTATATAACCTAACAAACACTATCAACTCCTAACTGACCTCCTGGCTGTTTTAGATAAGTCTCCAAAATTACGTTTGACTATTTGACGCGCGCCACTGTCCGGTTTTCGATCATAATTACGACGTTCTACCTACGTATTGTCAATGTAAAAAAAACAATAAGATTTAAAATGTGTGTCTTTTTGGTAATAGTCGATACTTCGCGATCAAATGAAATGACACCATTGGTTAAATTTGGCATTAATGACTCCAACAACTCACGGAGTGGCTCTTTAACGCTCCGATACACTCTACCCTTGAAAAACTTCTGAAGTACTGAAAGTATCCGCCTCTCGATTTTTGTAAGCTAATGAAACTGCTAAGACGATGGCCTGCCTGACCATCTTAACCCCACTTGAACTCAGCTGATAGAATATTGAGGGGATTCTTTCCCATACACATTGGTCATACGTTTAAGTATTTCGGTCACATTCCATAGAACTTTCCATGATTACAGGAGGATACCTGTGTTCAACAGACTGTAAATATCAAGTGAATGTCTGTAAACTGTCGTCTGATGGCCTATCTCAATAATTACATCAATGATGATGTCTTCAGGGGTGTATCAATACTCACTTCTATGAACTTATTGACTTTCACTCGTATCAAAAGTTGCTTTTGTGGAAAATGCCATGTTGTTTCCGTAAATGAATCATCGAAATCTATTTATTGCTAAGGTGCACATCATTGTAGATGGTAGTTGAACCTTTAACATCATTGATAACTACATACTGTAGATCTTATTTTGTTTTGGGGGTGGGGGGGGGGGGGGGTATTTAAACAAGTTAGCACTTTCTTAAACGATCTATTACAAAGTATGTCCATTTCAACATTCAAGTATTGCACTGAATTGGAGGAGACCTCCAATTGAGGCAAATATAAGATTTGATATAGTATCAGATAAACATCTTTGATTACAACATCTATTTCATTCCATCTTCCGATTCCATTCCGATAACAAAACGAAAGCTTTACCGCCTGAAACTTCAATGAACTAGTCATGCATTCAAACAAATCTGCCCATTTTTAATGTTTGAGCGCTCCACCGAGTGTCTTTATAATATCTCAAAATCTAATCAGAAAGACAATGATCATCGATTTATTTCACGCAAGCTATTGTTCTTTAAATATCTTAAGTAACCTATTGGCTATGCCTACCTCAGTTATGTCACTTCAGACGTGATGCAATATTCCAACGATGCTGAGGACGTGGTAACTGAATGGCTGTGCTCATGTAGTTCATGATTGTCATTGTTTGGATTTGAAGTTTTGCAATTTCATAACGTTCTGCTACGTGATGATAAGAGAGATTGAATCATATCTTTAGCTTTACATAAAGTCAAACTGCAAAAAGGCAGACCAAATGAAAAAGAGGTTGTTTGCATTCTTCTTAAAGGGGCACAGAGTATGTTGTTGGAGTCAAATATGTTAAACTTCATAAATGGTGTAATTTTTTCGAGAAGTAGTGGTTGTTTCAGACAAAGTCTTGATTTGTGATAATAAAAAAACGGACAATGGCGCGCGCCAATGTATCAAACGTAATTTCGGGAACGTATTTACATCAGACACAAATACAAACATTGGTTGATAGTGCTAAGTAGGTTTTTTAAATAATATACACGTTAATTGAACACCAATTTTCCAATTCTTAACATTTATAAGGCCGTTTTTCGAGAATAAGTGAAAACAAGAAAATGTTATAATTTGGCATTTCAGAGACAAAGAAAAGTTTAGGGAGGCAATTTTAATTTCACTCGGGTCATAAGATATTTTGGCTCTTACCAAAGCCACATTCAAATGAAACAAACTCTGTGTCACTTTAATGTTTGTTATTGACTGAAGATAATTTCATCAGAAGCACATGCATTCAAATAGTCAGAAAATACACGAGAAAGTCAAGACATATATAAATGCTCTGTTAGGACAGGTTAGCAAACATGATGTTAAACTTTGCATTTACATTCATCTCCTGGTAATAAAAGAAAAGATCCCTTGGTTATGTATAGATTCTTCAAACACTATGAGTAGCTCTCCATACTGACAGTCGTACTCAACAGATATCCACAGTCTCAACTGATTAGATAAATCGTCGTTTTCCTGTACCTTTAAATCTTTATTTACGAAACAAAAACATAAATAATGTAAAATTATCAAATATGTATATCATTACATGTGTTGGTTAGTTGCATTGCCTATAACTCATATACAATTCCTTAAACTCATATACAGTTGTTTATATTTCTGTCTGAAACGAATCTCTTAAGAGCATATCATTATACTTATAAGTGTGTTTCCTTTAACCATGCAACGAAGTGAAAGTATTATCAGTTTTAGAGAACGGGCACTCTGGAAAACCCAGAAGGTTAATGAAAATAAGAAAGGCTTTGTGTAGGACTTGTTTGAAGGTAGTCGAGATAATGTGCTGTGCCATGTACCAGCTTTGTTTGCTCAACTTGATACCATTCACTTAAAATGAGTCGTGAAGAGAAGTGAAATCGAACTTATCACTTCTCATGATGGGAACAATTTAACAATTTACTGAAACCTTATGTCGTCAAAGTTCAGTACTATTCGTGCTGCCTTTCATTGTTTTTCTGGCCTAAAAGAATAAGGTTTGAAGGAACTTCACAAAGCCTTAAGTGAAAAGATTGAATTGTGTATAAGTTTCACAATAATGAAAATTTGTTTTTTTCAATCTTTATTCGGTCTTTTCATCTCATTTCATATCTATGCCGTCATCAAAATGTAATAGTTTGACTTTGATGTGATTAATTGAAATCATGTGCTTTATCATTGCTATAAACTTTATCATGCAGACTACTTTGTCTCCTTTTTAGAGTCTTAAGCAGTGTTATTTCCTTTCAAAACAGGCGCATTTTCATAATAGCCTGAAACAGATCATGCAAGTCTGCTGTTGATCTTAAATTCATGAAAATTTGTATTGACATCGAATTGAATTCATTGACTAAAAAGTATTTTAGAACGAAACTGTTTTAGGTGTAATGCGTTTTCAATGTTTTATCAAATCATTAAGGAGTGCCCGTAAATTACTGTGTTACTGTTTGTCTCTTCTCACTTTGACCTTTAGGCCCTTATCATAAAAACACGCTGTCACTGGCTGATCATGGACCTCTTATCACCCTCTTATTTCTTAAATTGTATGTATCAATACTGTGATTTTACGTCAACGTGACCTTACAATCGCACTTAAAGATATATATTATCGTTAGTTGAATACAATATCAAAAAGGAAAGAGAATTCGAAAGAGACAGAGACAAAGGCAGAGAGACTGAGTCTGACAGAGATATAGGTAGACAGTCACAGACAAAGAGAGGCAGAAAACCAGAGACTGACAAAGACAGAGACAAAGATAGACAGATATATACATAGAACCAGGGACAGAAAGAGATAGAGACAGGCAGATGGAGAGACATAGAGCCAGAGCCAGAGACAGAGAGGCAAAGAGAAAGAGAGTTATACAGGTTTATAGTGTTAATTCTGTTATACCTCAGCTCCATAGCATGCATGTACTGAACAAAAATTCATATGAAGAAAAAACTTATAATAGAGGGAGATGAAAAGTCATAGACCCTTTTTTTTTAAATAAATATGTTCAAATCATACAACTGAGTTATTTCACTAATAGGACGATGCAAATGAAACTATTATTTCATTCTCTATGTCGATTCCTGAAATGCAACAGTTTACCTATTTTGTAAATAGATTTGCAAAACCATAATCTAAAGAAAATTATTTTATATTGATATTAGTTTTAGATATCAGAAATCTTGAATGGCGTATGGTTTTAAGATTCGCTTTGGGTTTTATATTCATTTATATACGCTCTAGCTGATTTAGATATCTGATTTCAGAATTCAGATGTTTCATTTTTCATATAGGGCTGATTCATAATTGCATCGATCACTAGGATGATATTCTTGGATGTTTCCTTTTGATGAAACACCCAATAAAGAAATCAACAATTACATCAAAGGATAAGACAACTTAACCAAATCAACTAAAATATACTTAATGAAGGATGTCCTTTTTGTACCCAATGTAGAGTCATTGTATCCATTGACCTCACAATACCATTGTTAAATCTGCACAAGAACCCACTTCAATCATCATGGCTTTTAGTCTGAAGGTGCTTAGACGCCATGATCTTGTGTGAAGGCCAAAAGTGCCAGTGGAGACATAGACAAAAGTACAGAGGCTTAGACAGAATTCTTGAAACTGAGGACATTTCAGAGATTTTTCTAAAATAGTTCTTACTTTAATAAATTGGTTCTTTAACTTCATGTATTAGATTCAATATGAAATTTTAAAAAAGTAAACAATTGAGTGAGGGTTTCCATAATCAGTTGTTAAAGGGGTTTTAATCAGGAAATACAAATATTAGAATCAAAAAGCAATTCTTCTAAATTAAGATTTTTATTAATTTATCAAAAGGGACCATTCAATTGTCGATTCTGGTATCTAAAAACTTATTTCATGATTAACTAAAATTTTGTTTGATTCAGTAATGAATGTTCCCTTTGCTTTGCGAGGGGATGTCAATAAGTTAAAAGAAGTGGATATTAAACAGAACGACTCTTGTCATGAAGCGTTGTCATGAAGAAGCATAACTCCAGCAGTCAACATGCCGCGCCTCTTCATCTTGATCGCCGCTCCCAGTTGTTCAACGAGTTAGCTTAGTAGGCTTCTGTTTTTGTAGTTTTAGGTGGTTTACAATCTGTAAGTCTCCGCAATAATATGATAATAATATAATATACATAATATAAAAATGGCAACAGGCGGTTCAAAAGGCTGTACATCTCAAGTAAATTATCGGGAAGGGTTATTTATGTCTGTAAACTGTTGTCAGATGGCCTATCTCAATAATAACATCAACGATGAAGTCTTCAGCGGTGTATACTCACTTCTATGAACTTATTGACTTCCCTCGTAACAAATGAATTTTAAATGTTTTTTCTTGTATTATTGAGAATAGCTTTGCTCGCACATTACAGACATTTCATTCAGTCACATACCAAACATGTACAGAGAATCTCACCCAAGCGTCTTCTGATGTATCTGTATTCAAATATATCAACAGGAGTTGACAAAAGTTCCAAAATCCTCGGCAGGCTTCGGATATTTTATCAACAAGTGTTGATATATTTGATATCGGAAGACACTCGGGTGAGATTCATTTCATCATGTTAGGTTTATGACGTCATAGCATTGTGATGTCATTGCATGTAGATGGAAAATTATTGTGATGTGAAAATGACGGTAATAAGGTATTGTTCCAAGTCTACTGTAAAAACGATATCTCCTAGAAGATATCGCTTGATCTCCCACGAGCGATATCTGTTTTCGATGACAAAGAAAGATATTTGTATGATAGCAATAAGGCATTGTAATGTAGCTACATTTGTTTTGAGTTTCAGTTCAACATAGCAGGGAAGTACACGATCGACCTTCTTTTTATGTACATGACTTCACTGTAGCTTGATGTGAAACATAATTTACGGAAATATTTTGCTATGTAATTGGTAATTCTGAGCATGTATCCAAAACATGAAATACATCGTCGACAATAATATTTGATTGACAAATAAACAGTTATGGTAGAAGTAGAATTTGCGTATTTAACAGATTCCATCGCATGTTAATCGTTACATGACCGATATATTGAGACGTAATTTCCTTTTATCAAAACAATTATCATTGTTATCCGTAGGTGATTGACAGCAAATATTATGACATTGTCTTTGTTCTTCACTAGAAATGTTGCTATTCATTACGTTTATCTTATACAGCATTTGAAACAGCATCAACATGCAAAGTCTCTTAGTATAGAGTTTGAGAAAAATCTCTTTTGCCATTCTAAAAACTGACAATTTTATGTATAAAATGACAAAATTGGTGGATAGGAATTCCAAAAAATACTACTGAAATTTCACGGGCAATAAAGTGTTTCAAGGAAAAAGCATTGTTGTTCAAAGGCAATTCTTTACGAAGTTAGTTTATTCCTACTATATTTAGGTTTACGACAGAGTAGGTTTATTCCTTCTATACTAAGGTTTACGACTGGTATAAAAACTTGTAAACATTTTAAGTTCTCCTTATCGACAACAAAGAAAAAAACTGTCAAACAAATTTGTTTTTTACCACAAATCTTATAAACTTCCGCGCAGAGGCGTTAAAGTGCAAGCACAAACAACAGTAGCGCTGCGTTTTAATGGTTATAAGAATGAACTTTTTGTAAAATGTTTATAACCCAAAATATTTTTCAATGCGTATCATGATGTGTCATGTTATTCGTCGACCTGTCTTGTGTACTTTCTGAATGCAAAGACAAAAACATCCTAGATAGTTCTCGAAGCAATGTTCTAAGTGGTTTTAGTTTATTCTGTCATATATTCATAATGGATCATAATTAAGTCATATATTCTTAATGGATCATAATTTTCAAAATGGACAATGACTCATTTCTGAGCTCAAAAGATCTTTAAAATATTTCTACTTTCTGTGTTCTCTTGTATGTAGACGACATGTACTAGTGTAGGTTTCTGGTATTCACCTTTTGGCTCACGAGCTCCACGGAGTTTTAAAGAAGACATTAAAAGCTTATATAAAACCCGGGGAAGCTGACCACCACATAAGCTGATTCTTAGCGAATCTAACACTTAACAACGCGTTCAAAAGTATAGTACTTATATCATTGCTGCTAGTATTATTTTAGGGGAGAAGCCCTCATCACGATTGCGGTAAAACCAGCGAGCATCGGCTGGAACTAGCGAACCATTGGTGCTACTGTGCTGAAAATCAGTGTCGTTTCGCATTCAAAACAGTTCTCTACCGCAGACAAACTTGCCGAGCCTCTGGCAGGATTCAAACCCCTGACTTCCTGAGCTCACCACTGCCCTATTCTAACCTCGAATCGGAATAGAGTTTACATGAGAGTAAATGAAAAGATAGCCTGGTGTAGTAATTCGTTATTTTGTAGTCCAAATTTGCCTTGTATAATCTAATGTGATTAATCCTAAATAATTAATTCAAAATCTCTGAGAATCCAATATCTTGTTCAAGTAAATGAAATTATTTTTCTATTATCAGGGGTACTTTTGACATCTGTACACTGCAAAAACTTGCAAGAATAAAGTTTATTCAGATGAATAAGTACCTCCTCCACCACCATAATATTTCCCCCGAATATCAAGGAAAACCAAGTCATCATTCATACTTGTATATACATTTTATTCAAAGTGTATGAAATGTACACTTACATACTTTACAAAAATTATTTTATAGAAATATCTGATATACTGCAATGAACAGATCTAACAGCTTAAATCTCACATGAAGTAGTCAGTCACATGATCTTGGTCACATGATCATAGTCACATGATCAACAATTTAGGATACACAACAAAGTGAAAATCAGTGACCAAATCAAAATATTGCACACACTCGATACTACATTCTTTTCATGTGGTTTTCATAACATAAGATTCTATTAGCTAGTCATTCTATAGAGTAGAAATAATCTTGTAATTAATATTTGACTATTAAAAATGGTATGCATCTTTTCATTTACCTTAAGATTTGAATTATGATTTTGAATATATTTGTTATTTTTCAAAATGAATTCCAAAGAAGTATGGTTATCAAGTTCACTTTGTTATAAATTATGATTACGATATATTTCTACTCCATTTTTTAACTCATTTAGTAAGTTACGGGTAACAAGTGAAATCACACATCTTACAAGTAAAGCTACAAAGGAACGAAAGCATCAGGATGTAAACATAATGCAGTGAGACAATTATGAAAATCATATCAAGTCGGGGATAAAGTGTCTATTTCTTCTGATAATCGTCGATTAAGTGAAAATATGGCGAGACACTCGCATAAATCAAACACAACATCCTAAGGGACCATTTTGATATGATGTATATCAATTGACTTATCTCTTAGCGTCAATTACACCGATATGATATGTAATTATCAACTTTTATATAAATCTGTCAATTTTACCTCATTTTGTTAAATGGAATAATTACGCTTCTGTGCAGTAAGAGTTCTGCATCGACTTCAGTAAAAATATAACTCTTACAGAACCATTTCTGTACAACACACACGAGACTTCATGTTGATTGACGAGCTTTCACGTTTTCACGTTCTCACGATACATACAGCTTGTAACACAAAACAAATATCGGTGCTATCTACAGTATCATTGTAACAAATTTTATATACAAAATATACAAATAACAGAAAACATCATTTACATGTCAATGTGTGCTATACAACATCTTCATTCATGCATTCCATAACATTCACACATATTTTCATTCATACTTTTTTCTTTCGTAATTTTTAAATTTTACATAATACGTGACACGCAATGGATTTTTGGTTACATAATATGTAAAATTTAATTTAAAAATTTTGATAACTAAATTCACAAATATGTCATAATTTTTAAAGTGATTTCATAATCTGTGATGTTAGTTATCAAATTTGAAAATATTAGTTCTTTCATGCACTTCTGCTTATATAGCATATTTAGAGTGAAGAATATATTCACTGACATTCTTCAAAATAATTTACAAAGCTAAAAACTAAAATGTGTTAGTTTATACAGGCGGGACACAACATGACACTAAACAAACCCTATATATTCATCCTCAAACAGTTACCTGAAACCTCTAACTGAAATAGCTTGGAAAATTAATAGTTGTTTTAATTACTCTTGAAAAGCTAATTTGTTGCATGTATGTTCATCCTAAGTTATAGTAAACTCATTTGCTTGAAATAAGCTAAAAAATTTCAAATATGTCTTGAGAAAACTAGTTGACTTTTACAAAATATCTAAGTGTTACTAAATTCTTAATGTAAAACAAAACTTCATTAATTACCAACTTCTTAGCAATTTTTAACAAATTTGAATAGGCTCTTGTAAAGCAACTGATTATAACAAGCATAATCTCAGAACTTGTTTTAAAGCTTCGCTCACTCAAATATTTTCTAGGAATATCTAAAGTACTAAGTTTTCTTCTAATCTTTTTGAGCATATTTTGCATCCATTTCTCACTGTATATTGCCGCTGTTTGTTAATTAGCACCCATTACAAACTGCTTGATGAACATACCAAGGGTCGAAATATTATACCAAGAAAATGATTAAAAACATTTACAAATAATTTAACCTTAGATGGATTACACAAGTTTAGTATTAAATATTTCTTTGAACAGATAAGCATACACAAGTTTTTTAGAACTTGTACAATATTGAAATATTTTATAATTTTGTTCAGCTCAAAACTGATGTTCTTCATAGGTATTCGTTCAAACAGAGAAAGCATGATTTGAATTTGATGTAAAACAAGTGCAATTACCTTTAGAATTTGATTAATAACATTACATTTAATGAAAAAACATATGGACACAAGATGAACATTAAAGCAAACATGAATAAATAAATAAATAAGTTTAATCTACAAGCAGCATTGAAGCTGGATTATTTTACGCAAAGAAATACAAACTGGCGATCAAGTAATATAGTTGTAAGCACTAGCTCTGGGTAATGGTAATACAGAAGATCATACCATTAGCATAACACAGCATAATGGTACCATTGGGAATGCTTAGATTTACCTTGTTATACACGTTGTCATCAGCTGATGGAGTTTATCAAAGAAAATAATTCCGTTTTACTAAATCTTTACCTCATATTTTGGTGTTATGAGATTTTTTGTCATTCAAATGGACAAATTATACCTTTTTCGTGGCTTGATTTCAACATTATTTATCCATTGGTCATTGGAACTAAATTACTCTTATCTAAATGATTATTAGTATATTGTGTGAGATTGTGATTAATATATATATATATATTTATATGAACTGTTCATTGCTGTTCAAGTTGGTGCAGTCACTGACGTGTCAGAAATCCACAAGGTGAGTGATATGGTTGTCAGTTGTCATGGCAACCTGGAAACATCCAATCAGGTGACAGTGCTCAATCAACCACACCACAGGATCAAATCACAGATACAAGAAGCAATTTCATTGGTTATCAGACAAATATGTAAAGCACATTGATTGGTCAATAATCTATATACATAATGAAATCACAAGTTATTCAATCAATATCATTGGCAAGTTTTGCGCCTGGCACAAGGAAAAAGTCGTTGGAAGTTCTGAGATCACAGATCTCAAAGAGTATCTTTTTCTCAAATTATGGAATTTCGTCTTCTTTTCCTTCCAACCCTTGTGAACGTGCGGACTGGCATTGACGGTTGACCCTTCTCATGATGCACTGCTCTACTCATGACTTCAGATCATCAGGGTCGCGTCTCGGTTGACCCTTATAGTTTTTAGATCATGCATCATGGAGAGGGCCAACGCACAGCATCTTTAAATGATTATCGTTGATTTGTTTGCTCTTCTTTCTCTCAATCTGGTCAAAGAAGCATTTCTCATTTTACATAGCCATCTCCTCCATAATTGAGCATTGGAAAATGGCAAGGTCTTCCATTCATTTCACTATCACTGTTTCAGTGTGCTCACGGTCACTTTCAAACAAGGGGGATCACTCCCACTCCGAGAGTTCACTCACTTTGATGGAAAGGAGATCAGTCTAATTGATCCAAGGGAGATAACTCTTGTTGATCAAAGGGAGATCACTCCCATTCCAAGAGTTCACTCACGTTGATGGAAAGGAGATCACTCCAGTTCATCCAGGGGAGAGAACTCCAGATCACACAGAAACTTGTTTGTGTAAAGAGATCACAACTTTGATGCATGTAGGTATGTATGTGGTGAGCGATATAGCACTACCGGAACCAGTGAGCAAGAGACACACATATTACAAGCACAGTCCCACTCAGGATAGTCCTGTGGCCAGCACTGTCAATAATAACTCCCACATTTTTGGGTCCGCCACCAGCGTGAATAATGTTTTCATCTGGGGGATTGCCATTGCCTGGATTGCTGTCAGTATTTGTTGATTTACCTGTAAGAAAATAAAAGTACAATCAGTACAATGTTCATAATGTTATTGAAAATAAATTGACATTAAACCTTTTAAAATTGATGTATCAAAATATTTTTTTACATGAATGTAACAACCACAAAATAAATCGTTTATCATCAAAATTAATATTTATGGATATTCCTTTTATGTACATAATGACTTTTATTCAAACCAAATAATACAAATATCTGTTTCAGATTAGAAAATATTATGTGTATTGTTATATGAATTGAGAAGAGACTTACTTGTCCAGGGTGTGGACTGAACCGCTTTAGGTGTGGTAACGACTGTTGTGGATGATGGAGTTGTGGTTGTTGTGGTGGGGGCCCTTGTGGTTCTGCGGGTGCGCGGGGTGGTGGTGTGGGAGGGTCCTGTTGAGTTGCCTAGCGCTGAAAACGAATTAAAAATAAGTCTTCCATAAACATTTAAATTAGATGATACACAAATATCTCGTATCTTTGAATATATAACAAAAGGAATATGTGACACTGAAATTAAATTTGAATATTCAGTTCAATTTGCAGGCATTTTTCTTAAATTTTGAATGAAAGAATTATAATATATGATGCACGACAAAATATGAATAATATCATTCTCATTTGGTTCCTTAAATGTTTTCAAAACCATTAACAGAAAAAGCTATTCTTTACAATTACCATATGATAAAAACATATAGCATACCAAAGAGATCAATTCAAACGTTGAAAAGAAATCAAATTACACCATCGCTATTCAAGTAACATAGAAATAGACCACTTTTATAGTCAGAGAGAGAAGAGACAGAGTTATCTCCCTTAGTCCACTGACCGAGCTGAAAGCTAACAAGCTTACCAGGCCGTTTGGTTGTCGTGGTACCATTTCCACAGCAAACACTCAGAACTATCTTCATGTTTTTAAAATGACAGGCTCCATAATACTGGTTGTCAACTTCATTCAAACCTCCTCCCGATGTTGCTTAAAAGTAAAAAAAGAAAATAAATATTATGAAAATTAACAAACATTGAAATAAGATAGTAATAATCATGTTAACTAATATAAGCTACACTTGTTAAACATCTCATTCTTTATTCAATATCTTGACTTACTTATTTCAAATTATGATTTAAGCTGAATTTTTTGTAAGCAAAGATTATCAATTATTCCACAAATAATGATCTACAATTACCCTTTTTGATTTGAAATCAGTTGTATAACTAAACTAGATAATGTTCTTTGAGTTAGACTTCGGAAAATCATTATCAGTAACATATTGCATCTGTCAAAAAGTTAATTCCCTATGGGAGTAAGAAGATATTAAAACACATCTAAGTTACATTTTATTCCCTTTCACCTCTCGTGTAGACTACAATCTGTAGATTTTGTGGAAGTAATGGAAATTGTCACTCCATATATCCATACATATTAATTCTGGTAGACAATATCTCGTCTCGCAGAGCTATAAACAGAAAGTCTATACCAACGATCAGATGATTCCTGTCTAACAGAAATGGCTCCAGACGGAAGCCAGAGTAGATATGTATAATCAGCCATTATTGTTCGGCCAACGCCAGACAACAAGTTTCTGTACTCATGTGGACTACAAATATCGCTGGACACTAGTCTGCCATCTTTGACCATAACAATTTGTACTGTGTCCTAGCACTTTGGAACCTCTCGTTGAAATCTGCTCGTCAATTATTATAATAATGTTTTTAAAGACTTGAACGCAACACTCACTGGGTGTCTAAATAAATCAGGTCTAAACCATTTAGAGGTGCCAATTCGGAGAGTTCACAGTACTTGATGTAAGAGAAAAACTCTCCATAATAATGTAAGGTCCTATTTATCTTACTCTGTTTTTCAAAGGAACATTCACAATTTTACCTAAATTATGAAAGAGTATCTATCTTAAATTAAATATTCTGTAATTTAAACTCTCTAATGTACCTCAAAGAGATTCCAGTTATTAAGAAGTATTTGAGACTCAAGGATTCTCAGAGTTCAACGTTTTGATGATGTAACTATAACAGATTTAACTCACTTATAAAGTAGTATTTATTTCCAGGTTCAAAGTCCGGGTTGCCGGGAATGGATTGAAACCTTTTGATGAGCAGTGTATATCTCGTCTCGTAATCTGCCGTCGGGTTCGAACAGTTGATCAACATTTTGAACTTGGACGTGTTGTTGATAGTGCAAGAATGGTACTGCGTCTCGTTTACCTGGAGAAAATAACATTCATGATGATAAAACTTTTGCTGATATATCTACACAAATAACTCTACAGCAAACCTACTAATAATTATCAATATTCTAAAGGTCATTAAGATCCATTGTTACTAAAATATTGAAAAAAAATCACAGAAGACACTGCATAGTCAAATGATTAGTTTAATAGCATAAAAAATTAACTTCTCAAATCTTTTTATATCAAATTATGTTTTTGCGATTCTAAGATATAGACATACCTTGTATATAACATAATACTCCATTTCTGACACGCTGGTCCCAGGTGGGTACCTGGGACATATGATGTCTATACTGTCCCCGAGGTTGATGTCGATTTCATTCGCACGACTACTTGTAAAGAACCTGCAAACCAAAGGATCAACATTAACAGGTGTGTTTTAGATTATTAAGGAAAATATAAGCATGGTTAAATTTGATTAAAAAGTAACACATTTCAAGATGATTTTTTATAATTCTACTTTGTACGGTCATATTAATCACAAACATTGGCAACAAATTTGAACTGACCATTGGCAAAAGACTCCATGAATATTTTATGACAATGTATAAATGATGTTGAGTTCATAGGGATTAAACATCAATACATGATCCTAATTTTTTTAGCGACAACCCTAAATACGAGGAAACGAATGACCATATTGACTACCAAAGAGCTCATTTTGTCATATTTCTTGTTTTTATTTCCTGGGAAGATCAAAGTTTGAACAAAAGAAAATGTGTTGTGGCAATGTGACTCTGTGGCCTTTGTCCCGGGATATTGCGGCCAGTGGGGACGTATTAAACGATCAGGACTCTCACGAGGCCCCCTGAACAAACCGTCCATATTAACTCAACAAACACACCGACTCAATATGAAACAAACTCAAAGCCCCAAGTTGAACGTGCCACAAAACCCAAAGAGAGAATAGTTTTGATGACTTGAAATCTTGTCGAGCTTCGACATCAATCAGTATGTTGATTTATGGTTTCCCATTCATAGTTTTCACTCAATGGCATTGTTCTTACTATGAGTTGAACTAAATGGAGAGTACAATATCCAAGCGGATCGAGTTCTCCAGCACTAAATTTTATATTCTAATCAGTACAATTATTCAAATAAGATTATTTTGACTCAAATATTTAGAATGAATAACTTAATTTTTGCGGGACCAACATATCTATAAGTTCAATATAAAATACAATTTCATAAAGCTCAAATCAATAAAAATCAAATCACAATTTTTGGAAAAGTTTCTTAACCATTTCCCCCCCAGAATTCAAGATTCTGGTCCAATTATGACAAGGTATAAAAACCAGTGGACATCTTCATATAAAAACTGGAAGTCATGGCTCTCGCTCTGCATATTACATGGTTTCCTTATACAACAACCAGCCTCCGTTCGAGTCATTCCTTCACTCCACTACCTTAAGCACAATCAATAGAAAGATAGGCGAAGCATTAAACGCAGAGTATAAAGCTATGTACATATTCCACTTGGCCGATACTTCCACTTGACATTTCCCTCCACCTATACAACCCCTCGTTACCAAGAAGCAAGTTCCCTCGTTAGTGCACAGTTTTATTAACTTCATTAGCACATGTAAAGCAATACATTTCTCGTCAAATCCACCATCGTGGTTTATTGCCCCAACACCACAGCACAAGACAATGCATAGGTCACAAAGTGTCAGGGCTTCTTTACCTGGGCTTCACTATAATGAGTCTTATCATACTCTTGTCCATTATATGCAGATAATTTGGCAATTATTGTGTCATTCCTATCTGAAATTTCTTTAGCTTGGCTTTAATTGAGCTATAACATTTCTTGGAATGTAGACCGCCCAATTTTGATGATATGCACTGTTACAAATCTAAGATAGTATTTTGTTAAAAATTCATTTAATAATTTGAATAAACATTTCCATTTCATGAAGGTAATTATGTGTTAAATTTGTTGTAAATCCACAGTTTGACATTTACTATTAGTCTTAATACCTATAAACGGTATAAAAGCATTTGTAACATATAATAGAGATAGATAGAATAAGAGCGTGGCAATGATGGAAAAATAATATATGAATAAAGACACTGGGAGAGAGAAAAACCAAAGAAAGAGCCAGAGAGAATGAAAGATTTATAAAGGAAACGCAGAGAGAAACAGAGAAACAGAGAAAGAGAGATAGAGAAAGAGACACCGAGAGAATAGAGATCTATAGAGGAGACAGAGACACATCAAGCAGGGCCAGACCATAGATTCCATTATTGCTTCATCTGGAGGCAGTAACTGCCTGCAAGATCGTGAACAACACATCTATTCTGTCAGACAGACAAGAGCCTCCCTTAGGACACTTGTTTTACAACATTTCCCTAGTCCCGACTTCAGCGAAAGTGATAAAGTCCACATGTTCAAAGCTTTTACTGAAGTTACTCACAAAAGCCTTGTCATTTCCTATTCAGCAATGCAATGAATTTTACACGGTTCTACTGGTGCCAAATTTGGTCATAACAACATATGCTTCTTCTGAGGAACCCCAGCCTGCCCAATTGGAGATGTAATGCATACTTGATTGTGAAAATGTTTACAAACTTAATCATTACTCTCAACTATTGGAGCAATCTGTTTCTGTATTTCTCCTGCTTTGATGATCTGGGTCTCATAATTGGAATTCTCTTGTTGTTTCAGTTCAACAAATTTCATTAGTCGGGGCAAATTTGATCGGTGAGAATAAAGAGGGAAAATCAAGATATTTTTCCAATTGAGTTGATATTACTTGATAATGTCATAAAAACGTCCTAGTCAACAAGTTTGAAGATTAGCAAGCTTAAGAAAGACCCTGACATCAGAGTTAGGCGCCAACGTCCGCGAGTATCAAACTGTTTTCTGACTAATTTCATCAACAGCATGCAAATTTCCTATTTGATCTAAAGCTCAACTCTGAGAACAAACTTGCAGCCATCGGGACTCAAGAGGGAAAATGGAGCAAAAAGTAGAAATCTTGTTTTCAGATGTCCTGTCCCGCTATGGACCGATGCATATTCATTACAATTGCATTTCAATCAGGGCATCCATGTAACATGCCTTGGTCCCCTCGTGCCAGATGACTTTGTTCTGCCCTTGTGGAAACATGATTAACTTTTGATGTGATCGCTTAACATGCAACCTAAACACAGCACCAAACAGTCGCCTGCATTTCTGCATTAAACTTGGATTGAGATAAATCGCCGGTTCAAACGAATCAAACGTTTGTTCATTCTTTAAAATTTCGTACTGATATGATTAAGATTGAAGGTTTGAATGTTTTCAATCTATAACATATTTACTGGAACAAATCAGCTACAAATTGCAAAAAATCAAATCAGAGAAATATTGAACATTTTTAAGTTGAACATTCTAAGCTTTATGGAATGTCTTAAATATTTCCCAATTGGGACATAAACTTTGCAAGCTTTTAAAACTTCTAAATTCCAACAATAGCTTTAACTTAATTTACTCCATGACCAAGCAGGCCTACAAAGTTCATTTAGAGCATTAAATGTGATCTAACATTCAATTTCACAGAGTCGGAGGCAAATCCTTCACAAGCGAGACCTGAAGCAAAAAGACACCTATGAGAGACAAGTAAATCTTTCCAGTATTGACAGACCAAGTTCATTTACAGCTGTATACCGGCCGCCCGTGGTTAAAGGCAAGCCAAGGATGATAATGACAACCCTCAAAAAAAGATAATTGGAAATCTATGATGAATTTTTGCCTGATCCTCAACAAAGATTCGCTCACAGGTTTTCCGGTGGTGACAAATCGTTTCTCGACCTTTCTTGTTCTAACTTGAGAAAATGAAAAAGCTGAAAAGCCCCAAGACTTATTCTCCTGCAGTGAAGTTAAATTTATCATCACGGTTGAGAATATTGATTTTGGCCTGTCCTCTGACTGTGTGAGATTTACGGAGAAATGCAAGTGTGAAAGTCCCCTTACATGTTCTCGGCAGAAAATGAAAGTCTTATTAATGCAACTAGGCATCACTAAACATTGTAACAAAAATCTCCATTTAAGCAATTTGTCATCATAAAAATGACAAGACTGACGAGAATATACTGCAGGTGATTATTTAATGGAAAATGAAATTTATTAAAACTTCAGGAAAGACCAGTTTTACAGGGGAATTGGTTACATTTGGTGAGGGGAGCAAACACTAAAGTTTTCACCAGCAAAAGCAGTTCCAAACTCCACACACTGCAGAACTTGCAGCAATTCATACTGATTCAAACTCCTTGCACTTCCAGCAAAGAGCTTGAGTCAAACTCCCTGCACTGATCAGGCGCATGAGCTGCAGAGAGTTCTGGAGTTGGTTCTTCCATGTTAGCATTATGTCACTGTGATTGCAGAAAGTCTCAAGTTCTATTAGCATTGTATTGACCCAAATGACCTTTCTGCCCTGACCCCAAATAAAGCAACAGGCCCTTGATCCCGCAACGAGCAGTTTTAATAATATGTCAAACTTATTGCTTTTATTACCCCTAATATGGCAGGTGAAGATAGCAGTACAATTCCAGATGATTTAACTGGCTATTTCAAGATCCTTTCAAGACAGTAGCATAAAAAGTTGATATTCTAATGTTTAAAAATCTCAATTCATACTGAAACAACTTCTTAAAATTTCTTAGAATTCTTACGTCTAGACAACATTTAATTTCCATTTTTTTATTTTCTAATCTTGTAACTTGTGCTCTAAATATCTAATTCCAGACGGAAACATTATTTACGACTGAGAAAAATATACCCTAAAGTTCTGTCAAGTATGGAAGCAATAATCGTAAAAAAGTGAGGCGATCACATTATGGAAAGTTTACGATGCTCTGCTACATACAAATGATTTTTTACAGAGTGGATAGCCAGTCAAGGCAATGATTTCCACCACGATACGATATTGGCCATTACATCTATTTGCCACATCCAGAACTTTGCACTTCAAGTGAAACATTCCGTTGTCATCAGCATCCACGCGGCAGTAATTTCTCTCTGATACTCGTTTATGAGTTCATCTTAAGCATAATTATCTCCAAGGATATTACCTAATGCCTTCTTGGCCTATCTACTTGCTTATTGAAGGGTCTTCTCGGCGTGGGCTGCAATTATGAGTTATCTCCCTTATCAAAACTCTCCCGCATGGAAATCGTTAAATTTAATATAGTTACAGAAACTCTTGCTAAATGAGGGCTGGAAGGAATTATGGCTTCAAACTAGAGGGGGAAACTGAATTACCATAAAAACTATAAACTGTAAACAATCTAAAGACGTAATGGGGAAATTGTGTTTAACGCCAACTTATGTTCATTAGATAATTTGAAAGGTCAAAAATGTTCACGACAAGATACCATTCATTACCATAGGTAAATAAATATGAACTGAACGATGTTCAAAAATGTCAAGCTATGAATTATGCCAGATGTAATCCACAAACTGTTCTAAAACTGTTAACAAGACTCCTAGAAAGAGCTTAGAGTTATACCCTACCCAAAGAGCAAAATATTTTGTGCTTTGCTGTCTTCTCCCACTTCAAGTAACAAAGTTTAACAACAATTAACAAAAGGTAACTTGAAGGCTATGAAGTCTTGAAATGACTATGTACCCCGATAATTAATTCTATTCCTTCACATTTGAGATGGCCGTATAAACTATCAAAACAAAACAATCTAAACAGTAAAAAGGAGAAATCTTGACATTGGATCTAAAACTCTTGACACTGCATGTACAACTCTTAACACAACAGGAGAATATGGAGGGAGCTTTGATCAAAGTAGACAAAGACACTCCAGCTTTCAGCTGCTCCTTACAGGAATAATTAATGTAGATTTTATCAGGGATCTAGTCATCCTCAGGACAGATCTCATTTGTTTGGTCAGTCTGTTGGCCAGTAGAAGCGGTCAAGGGTAGACTGACTTCAAGTCTCTTGGAATACTGATCAAATAAACAAGTTATCTTGAATGGTTGTTTCTGAGTCAGTCTCTGGAATGAACTGCATTCAAGTCACTTTGAATATAATATAAATGTTTTGTTTTAACACTAACGAGTTTCTGAGTCAATCTCAAGGATAGACTAACTAGACCATGAGTTTGCCTCGCCCTCAGGACGACTGCTTTAATGGACTGACCAGCAAGTAATGAAGCATCTACACTGACCAGTGTCCAGAGAAACATCCTCAAACCACAATAGCGGTCACCTGGACAATACTAGACAGAGGTGAAGGCTGCAATCTGGCCGCCAAATAAATCAATGTTGAGTGGCAACTTTGTAATTGTCTTGTTAGTGGAGAAGGAGGCACTGACATTGGGAGTAAATCACATTTTCATTTGAAAAACAAATTTTACAATGATTAATTTCTCAACAAAAAATGATTCATGAGTATCCAAAGTTTTTATTTCTATGTTATTAATTTTTAACAAGATTAAATATTCTTTAAAGAAACATAATTTATGAACATTTAAAAAATATGTTTTGAATTTCTCTCTCCTGTTATTCAGAAAGATAAATTCTTACTGAACAGCAGACCCAAGAGTGGATCTAGGGCTTGAAACCCATTTTTAAATAATATTTGATAATTGATAAATATGTGTGAAGTTTCAAGGTCAACTTGCTCCTGAACCCATTCCATTTTACATTGAAGTGAAACCGATCTCTAAAATTTCATAATTCATCTACTAAAGTACAGCAAAAGCTATTCTTGACAAATGATTGGTTGAAAATCAATTCGAATAGCCTACCTGGGGTTTGTTTCAAGAATAAATGACTTAACTTTTGACACCTGAGATTAAGAGAGTGCCTGATAGACAGGGAAGTATCACACTGCAGGCAGGAGCACAGACTCCAGTTGCCACATACCATTCCCTGGGGCTGTCTCTAACATCAGTTGGCATCTAATTGAGACTTTAACACTTAATCAGCACCGACAACAATCTGATAAGGTTAATATGATACAGACCGACTTGATTAGTTGGAATCTACCAAGGAGAAATCGATCTGATATTTATATCATTGATGTCCTGTTGTGCGATCCGTAGGTAAGTTTCACATTGCAGACAGGAGGCATTACATGCAAATCCGGTAAGCAGGACGGAAATGAGAATGCAATTGGTACTGTCTCGCATGAAGATTTCCAATCCCCGGGGTTAATCCTGCCTCATCCTGATTCCCTCCAAGATAACCCTTGTCAGTTTCCCAATGCCAGGATGAATTCTGAGCCAAGCTCTCTAAACATATCTGGCCCAATATCATTGAGGCTCCTCATATTGGCTTTTCTACTTCAACTAATGAAATCGCTTCCTTGAATGCAGATATAGATGTATTATGAAACTGGGGAAAGCTTGTATAATTTGAATCTTGGCAAAAATCCACTTACATGCAAACCTAAATCAAATTATGTTTTTCATTGCGTGCTGGCAAACAATGCTAAATGAGATGTCGCAGGCACAACTAAGAATGATGAATGTTTATCTGAGAAAACAACCTTGGCAAACTCGGATGTGAGTCCAGGTTTATTACGGTAAGGCGCAACTATTGTCTGCTTATTCAGATGAAGCAGGCCACACCATTGGATCATTGATGAATGTTGCCAAGAAGACCTGATCTTGTACCGATATTGCTTACAGATGCAGGCGCGGACTGCAGGAGGCTACTTTAGAGGCATCTCACATCCGTTCATCTCACAACACATGATTGATATTGGTATGATACGCACAAAGTTCGCTTGGGAAATCCTTCCATAGTGAAGGGCAATACTTGATTGGAGAGGATTAAGGGGAGGTAATTATTCTGTCTGTCAACAGGCGACGATGATACGGCACTAATAACCAACAAAGACCTGACTGCCATCATGCCAGATCACCCCAGTACTCCGAACACTCCAATTTGCCCGCAATGGACTTGATGCCAGGACAGGCTTGTTTCTATGCACAGCCTCTTGGCAGATTTGTGTATTGTCATGTATATTCATACACTGAATTAGATGTGTAATCTTGTTGAAAACACTCCACTGTTTATTGGGCCCCGGGGGAACCTTCGATAAAAATGGTTAGAAATTGGGCTCGTATTAAAGTCATGAATATTACAATATGAATGCATATCTCACTTTGAAATATCTGAGGCTTAGAGGAATCTCCAAGTACCAAAAGAGATGAAGAACAGAGGGGGAAATGATGTAATATTTGAACAATTTGTATTCAATTAAAGGACATGTCACATTTGCTCAAGTGATAAATCTGTTAATGGCATTAATCAAGTTGATCAAAACCTCCTTTCCAGATGACCTTGTCTCAATAAAGGAAAATCCCACTGATCACACATCAAACATTTCTTTGTCATTTTTTCCAATTTGTTCAAATGTGGTACTGGATTCATCACAGAAATAACACAGAGAGGCCAGTGAGTCATGGTCAAATATTGCCAACATACATATTCATGTATCTCGCCCGTAACAATATTATCAGCACGGTTGAAGCACCCTTACAAGCCACTTCAACAGGGTTCAATATTCATTCAGCAAAACCCCTCCTCTCCGACTTCATGTAAACACAATTGACACCCCTCCTGACCTGCAGCCATGGCCCCAATAAGACATATGGGTAAACTGGTAGCCGCTATAGTCACGTTTATCTCGCTGCTAACACTGCTCTTGGGATTAGAACCAATCGCATTGCAGTTCCTTCAAGACACTAAGTCACGTTGAACCATTAATGTGCAAACATTTTTTTCGATACTGTTCATGTATGAGAGTGGATTTTGCGGAATGTGATTTGTCACTAGAAGGTTTAACCATAATACTGTACAATTTCAAAATTAGGAAATGAACAATGATAGGACCGTGTTTCTTTTGTAAATATTACAATTTTGCATGAAGAGGGAATTTAGTTTGAAGTAACTTGATACATATCTTTCTTTACAGAACTGACAAGGTTAATATGCAAGCTGTTAACATTTCCCCTGAAAAAGTGTGTGAGTAAATGTTTTGATAACATTACTCCCTCGTGTTGTTATAGCAACAAGAGCATGTACATAACACTACATGAAAGGCCGCTGATTGACAGCTGGTGATCAGGTAGAAGTACCTATTCAATACATACACTGGGTGGCTGGCCCTACTACAGCCGAGCGTACATGTTAGGCCACTATACCTGTCTAATGACAATCGACAGGTATGCAACATAATATCACCTGATTACTAATGACACAATACAGGCTTAATCTTCCTAAGTTTTGGTAAAATTAACCCTTTACTTGCTAGTAACCTGCAAGTCTGATTAAGCCGCTTTTTAGCCAAGGTCGGTTAAGGTGTAACAATTCCTGATAATCCTAGTAGAAAATGAGTAACAATTTCTGACTTTTCCCTTTTGTTCCTGAAAATAGGGTACTTGAGGGTGGTTTTACACAAATTAATATTAACTTTCTTTGTGCCGTAGCTGCATGTAGATGCAATGATATAACATGCCAGCTTACAAGGGTTAAAAGGAATTATTTTCTGTGTTCTAGCCAACCCTGTCACAGTCGACTACCACCGTTTACCCCATAAACTGTGGGGTGAGATTATAAATACCAGGGTCAAAATACCTGCAATTCATGACCTTAGAACAAGTATTTGTGTTTATTAATTACCCATCAATGCCTCTTGTGAGTGAAACGGTGTCTTATTTCTCATGCCTTGATACAATACATCACAGAAGATTATGAGCAAAGTTTACTCTTATTATTTCTATAAAATGCCTGTAATGCCATTCCTAAGTCTGTAGTCTACAACCTTACAGAAATGAAAGTCTGTCACATTGAGTGTATATAGCAAGCCTATTAAGTTTAATACAAGCTGAGAACAAGGATTGAGCTCTTTAAACTTCCTTTTTAAATTATTTCTTTTAAAAAAAAATCATTCTTAAAATTTTCATTTCAGAAAGTTAAAGTAGCCAGCCAAAACTTATACATATATATATATATTAGAGAAGAGCATAAGAAATCAGCCTGTCCTTGCAATAACCTACAGGATGTGGGTTGGTTCACTTTCTTCATCCAGCGTTAATGGACATATTGTTCAGACACCTTGCCCAAGGCAAAATCCTTGCTCTATGTTCAACATTTTAATAGCTTTATCTATCGGCTCAATCTACCATTGACTAGCTGTGAAGACAAGATTGTGCTGAAAGCCTTGGAGAAGATGAAATTGAAAACTCAAGAATCTTAGCAATTTCACTGGGACTCAAAGCGACTCATGATTCAGTGGTGAATAGCGGTCTCCACCCTTGTGAATGGGTTACCCAGTCTGAGTGTTGGCCTATCAAGTGCTGCTAACAATGTACTTGCGTTTTGTAATGGTGAAACAGACTATAACATGGTAATTCTTCGGAGTATTTTGTTGAATCTAAGTGAATTAGGTGCAAGCTTCTTGCCCGTAAACACATCATGGGTATTATAGTGGGCTCTCGACTCAGCTTATTAAATCTATCACCTCATCAAAGCTCTCCATGTTTTCTCTCACTGGAGTCCAAGCAAGGTGCATGTAATTAGATCTGATTCTGGCACATATTATAGATGCATTTATAGAGCATAAGATCAGTCCTCGCTCGCACGTTTATTGTGTGTGTAACCGTGCAATGACAGTTGTGTCTTGCTTGCTCCCTTTATGATCACTTCGATCCAAATCGGTCGATTTTATGTGAGTTTCTGTACACGAGTCTATCCGACTGCGGACTATAAACATGAACCTCTTAACAACTCCTCGCATCATTTGTCAGATCCATACTCTTTAACATCAGGCAGGAGGAATTTGATTTCTGGGACACGTATTCAGTGAGTAAGAATTTGATTCATCGGCCAGCCAGCCATCATTTTTATTAAACCATCTCACCTCCACTGATGCAAATACTCCAGAAATCATATGATTAAAGCAGCCAGACGGACCTTTCTTCCTTTCACAGTCTTCATCTAGGATAAGTTTTGCTACGGATTTGGCGTGAATTCTGTCTGAATGTAACACACTTCACCTCTGGTTGAACAAAGTTTCACCTTGATCCGACTTCATCCCACAACAGACACATGGTCGCCCTGACTGATCAATGGATGTCTGCCTCCTGCATTACATCAGACTTGCACAGCTCTTAGAGATATTGCTCAAAACTATCATACACAACCATTTTACCTTTGGCCATATACTAAGTTAAAGATTAATGTATTGTCACCATTTGGTGTTGGATTGGTGAATAGTTCAGGCAAATGGCATACTGTTCAAAGCATTAGCTTTCAGCTAGGAGGACAGAAATGGGGACCCTGCTCAAATTCCTATGAGATTAGACAACATAAGAATTTTGTACTTTAAAAACAATGTCATATTTTGCTATTATGTGAAGAATACAGTGCTACTTTTGTAAAATGTAATATTTTCATAATTCTCAAAACCACAAGAGTTCTCTCTACTCTGATGCCAAACTCCAAGCTTGACAATGTCTGATTCTCGCTACACACTCAGTGCATCCTCTGCACATCACTCAAGAGTTTCAGTTATCTCTTATCAGTCTCATCCTGTAATAAAATCAGTCAATATTTCAGACTGCACTATGGTTTGTGCTCCTCAGTGGTGACACTATTGAGAAGGACTCCTCGTCAATATCCGTCTCATATCATCTCTCCCCATTACCAAGTAGCTTTAGACACAATGTAGTAACATTAAACTGTCCATAATCGATGCCTATCAAATGATGAGTTTCATGTTTCTATCAAACAAAGCTGCATTATATTCAGATCTTCCAGAAAGTTTTGAGACCAAATCTTGATGAATCATTTGCTTCAAAGGATTGAATTAAATTTGCTCATGAAATAACAGATAATTCCCTTCCCCACTGCAATATATGTTTAACGTATATCACATCAAGGGACTCCATGACTACAATAATAGCATATTCGATACACAAGCCATTCAGTTTGGGATATCTTAATATCTAATATGCAAAATCTACATCTGAAATACAGAACTCGTTCCATAGGCCTTCTACCACAAGTCATCCAGAACTCAGCATAAAAGGAACAATTTAGCTATTTCTCAATATTGCAGCACAAATATTCCACCTTCATCTCAAAAGCCACCAGATCATAAAACACTAAAGCCGAACATAGGAAAGGAAATTTTTTCCAAGCTAAACTTCAAAGACAGCACTGCAACCTGTTTGACACCAGGCTGATAGATTTGTCAATATTTCTCTCCTCACCTCTCCAGCGACCAATAAATCAGGTTGCGAATATCACTTCACTTATACCCTACACAAAGTCCTTTACAAAGGCGACATAACTGCGAGCCACGTTATGCCAGTGACACCGGAAGAACCCATTTCTTCACACGTTCCAGCGTGTGTCGATTTATCAAAATTTTGCGACTGCCATTCTTTTTGTGTTTTCGCTTACTTAAATCTTCAGTGCACTTGTCTCCCTCTTATATCCGCATCAAACTAAATATTTGCATTCCGTGGATAACTTTTGCATATGCTCTTCACACTCAAAGAAAAGCCAACGATCTTGACGAGATCAGAGTATTGGCCTTCGTGATTCCGAGACCTGTTTAACAGACTTTAACATCATGGTCAATCCCTACAATCAATCATCATCTTTAGCTATTGACACAAGGCTACTTGCCATCTAATGAGTGCAATTTCTCCGTAATAATTGCAGCTCCCTTATCAAGATTAATGCAAAAGAAACAGATGAACATTACATAGATTCCAGATAATTTTTTTCTCGTTGCTACATATTGATTCTTCCCATCACTAAGTAGATGCTATTATTAGAGAGCATAAGTATTCATACAGCGGAGTCAGTTTTACAGCGGAATAAATTGATTATTTATCAGAGTAATTGCTTCCCGATAACGTAAAACTAGTCTCAGGGGTCGGAGAGATTTGTGGGAAATGTCGGTTTGTGTGTGGTCAGTATTCATTTCAACTAATTGCAGGACCAAACACAGCATTAAAATGGCACACAATGATCAGGCACTTTAAATGCAGGACAAATCTCGTCATAAAGATAGGATGAACAAAACGAAAGATCTTTTATTGGTTTTATTTCATTGCCCTAGCTGTCAGTTTCAGTACTGTCCAGATCTAATTACCCTTGTGTCTCTCTCGCTGACCAACTGACCACCAGCTACTCAGGCCTAAGCAAACATTACAGCTCCCTAAATACTCAAACAGGTGCCCCTGATGCTCCATCTTGCATACCAGGCAGCTTCGAGGTCTAAGATAGGCAGTGCATTGTATGTTCACATACAGATTAGCTTCGACTTCGTGACCACTGATCATATGCCGGCAATGGTCAAGCTGATGGTCAAGGAAGGGTAAACACAGGAGGACAATCGCTGCCACTTGTATTATTCAGCAACAATAACTGCTCCCCCATTTCCGTGTCCACTGTCACGGATGGCCTGTGGGTAGAAACTGACCACTGGGCCTTCACATAATGAGGCCCTGTATAGGTGACCCCCACTTCAGACGAGGCACATTCTGCAGGTGATGTAATGTTCTCAGTCTGCAGAACGTTGTGTCTTTTTAATACATCTTACAACTTCTTAATTATCCAACTTTGCTAACATTATTAGGAAAATGAAATTAACTTCAATAAGGCTAATATCCACCTGTGGCATACATTCCTTATCAAATCTAATATTTCACTTCTCCAACAACTTTATCAGACTTAAAAATATAAAAAAATAACAAAATCTCCATCAAATATACACCCTTTGTTAAACTCCATCTGTTGCACACATCCCTCAATTCCCCTCTGCAACCCCCCTCCCATCTGCTTCCCCACTCCAAGGTGCCCCCCCCCCCTGTTTCTTCCCTTCTGTCCACATTGCACCTGTCCCAGGTGTAATCAGTTTGTCATTAATCAACACAGATCTCTTTAAGACGCCTGACCACCTCCTAAATCCCTCGCCCGATGTCAGCCCATCACTTCACACCTTTCTCAGCAAACTGTCTGCATCCAGCCAGGCTTGAACCGCCTATGCGTTCATTTTGATAGCGTTTCACCTTTATTTATTTTTTAACTTTTTTCCCTTTCTTGTATAATTATAATTTCATTATCATTTATAACATTTCATTAATGGAGTTGACATAAAAATCATCACATTTTACTTGTTTTAATGAAAAAATATCTTTAATTTGATTTTTTCTCTAAACATTTGATGAAAAATGAAGTATGTCACCTGAAAATGTTCACATTTTTCTGATTTAACTATAAACCTTATCATTATAAAATTCTGAAAAATGAATAAGGAAATTTGAAATATCCCTCTCATACCCCTTAACCAATATCCATTCCTTGCCTCTCGTTCCACATACATTTGCCATCTTTTTGAGGAACTCTACGAATTTTGCTAGATGGTGAGAGATGAGATTTTGTGATATTGATTAAGTACTATCAGTTTGATCAAGTGATCGATAACCTCCATGTAAACCCTTTCATGTAATTCTTTCATCAATCCTGCTAAAGTCCATAATGAATCCCCACACTGGATTTATTTGGGAAAATGCTTCGATGAAATGGATGATTTCTCAGTGCAATGTATCAAATATCATTTCACCAGTGAATATATGTATTCAACCTAAACAAATCTGACACGAAATTCATCATCAAAATTGATGATAAAATTTGAAACTGGCATTCAATCTACAGAAATAAAAGCAATCTTTTCAAACCGAAAGGACCGAGAGCAAACAAGAATTTGATACATATACAGAAAAGGTCACGGTGGCATAGAATATCTCCCATGCTTGCTGCCATTAGGAAAATAAAAGAACTAATAAGTCTGACTCCCACAGAAAGAATTCAGGCTAAAAGCTGACTATTCACATGCAACCCGTAGCACAGATGAACCCTTTTAGTGAACCCCTATCAAACTATTGCATCTCAGCCATAATAGGGTGCTTGGAGACAAACTCAATGCACTGAGCGAGACCAACGCATGCTTGTCACGGACAGAGAAGAAATTGTGGTCTACCTGGCTCAACCGTCGCTTTTAAGTGGACGTTTTTTTTTAGCTGTGTCAAAGGTCAATAAATGATTTTTGTTGTGCTCATGCAATGCATGTGTCCACCGTATATTTCAAAAGCATACAGCTACTTTGTAGGTAATAGTTTACTTATGAAGCTTGACACCATGCTAATAACTTAGCTGAAATGGATTTAAGACATATGGTTTATTCTCAAATATTTCAGAATAATGCAAAACATTGAGTAAAGCAATAAGTGAATTAAATTTTGAGAAATGAATTAAGGAAATATCTTAAAGAATCGAGAAATGTAAAATATTTAAAAGTGAAATGACACTGAATTTATTGTTCTAGAAAGTCGTCTCCATCAATCATCATAAATTAATCTTATTGGCTCAAATGTGTCAAACATTCAACCTTTCACAAAGTTATGTCATTCTTGGGTCATACCTTGATATGTTAAGGATCTTCAACTTCACAATCTCCTGTGAGCAGAGCGTAAGAGCCAAACCCTTCAAACCTTTCCCAAAAAGCAATTTAATTTTACTAACAGCACCCTTTTATCAGTTCAGTAAACTTAAAGAAATATCCGAAGTGATTTCTCACTCATAATTTCCTTCCACCTGTCTGAACATTTCCTGTCAGGCAACAAAAACATTTTTACTACCAATGCCACAAAAATGAGCTAAGAAATTATTTTTTAAGCGTGGAGGCTCTCGTAAAAATGAAGATGCATTTCAAAGTAAGCTATTTGGGTCACTATGCCTTGAAATAAATGGCAGGAGCGTATAACCATTTGACAGGCTACACTCCTCAATCAATCGCTATCTAAACTCGCAAAAAGATTGCGGCCTGTGCATTTGTACATACGGTTTTGTCATTAAGTGCTTTGTGATTAAGCTTTTCTGTGTATTGCGCTTGTGGAAATGTTTATTATTTCATAAATGAAATATTTCCATGAAAATATATACCTGTTAACTAAGTGCATATAATAGAGACAAAATAATTTTTTATTGATCATGCTTGAAACTTACTTCATTTTTGACAAACTGTTTATCTTTTTCTGATCGCAGATTTCTGAAATATTCTAACAAGGCAAAATGAAAAAAACCCCAAAACTTTATAATTATGTATATATATGCAACAAATTTGATAAATTTCAAAAACAATTATTGAATTCATAAACCTATTTAATGAATTCATAAAACTAATAATTGTTCTTTCAATAGAACATTTTGTAAATAATATTACTATTTACTGGTTGTGGTTAAATGATTATGTGATAATGGCCCATATTTCACAGTAGTTGGACTACAGATTCTCCAGACAATTGCTTCTATTGGCTAAGCAAACACTGAAGTCTATGGATATCTCGCCAGCAGTGTACAATTCTCTGCTGATGTCTATTGCATGTGTTGACATATCACGCGGCCAATACTTTATTCACACTCAGTGGTGAATAAACGCACACATTGTCAATTTATTCTTTATAACAATTATTACAAAGGATGAAAACACTTCTGTCAGCTATAACTCTTGCTTGAGCTTATCAAATGTGGTTCGGATTATCCAGGCATAATGGTACATGGTTCTGGCTTGCCGAAAAATAACCCAGAACACCACGGAAAGCACTTGTTTGACAAAGGGGCTGATATGAAAGAGAATCTGTGAATGACTGGTTCAACGTGCTTGACATGTCAGGGAAGAACACTTTATAACATCAAACATACTGCAGGATATTGGGGTCACCCAGACAGGGGAATATACCACTCAAAATTGACACTACCAGCCTCTTTGAGAAATGAGCAATTCTGCAATGCGATGGTTGCATCGGTCAATTGATTAGCAACAACGTATTTGCAATTTGAATGTTCCTCTGCATTTCGTCTCTCTCTAAATTAATCATGATTTCTATCTGTTCCAATAAATTGACCGCTCCCCCGATAGGAAAGGCAACACGCATATTGGGATTCATTGAACACTGTCTAATGGATTGGCGATGTCGCTACATATTGCCATGCAAAGACGAGAAATATGCCAATTTCACTTCACCCCTGCGGTCAACATCAATTCCTGGTCTTCATCAAGATTGGGAGATCGTGATCAAAATTGCATTGACTTTTTACTCCTCTCCAAAACCCGATAAAAAAAACACTGCCGAGGGAAACTATAAGTGTTGCCATGTGATACAGCTCGTATCCCGCACTGACCTGTCATATATGGATATGTATCACATGTGCGTAGGGCCAGTTATCACATGCTGATTGGACGATACTGACGGCCAGGGAAGCTAGGTCTACAGGCATGCAGCGTTCCCTGTATCTGCCAATCTTACACAGAGATTTCATATCTGGCTAATCTAATTAATTCCTGTAAATCATACCCCATGGGAACGATCATGACAATAAGATCCTCCCATAAGGATTATCATTAATCCACGTCCATTATTCTGATGAACTTTACACTTGCCATAATCTAAAGTACACACAAGACTTGTTTGCTAATATTCCAACACAATGTTCATAAGGGTCCTGTTTCAAACTTACTGTGGACACATGTTTTGATTTTCCTTCCATATCATTTCACTACAAGGCTTATTTTGGTATAGAAAATGTTTTTCAAAATAAATAAAACCTTAAATGTTTTGATATTAGTTATTATTCAAACGAACATTGAAGCAATTTACTGTAGAAAAATGGATAAAAAGGCAACAAATTGTGTGACATGCACAATTAAATAATTTAAATCATCACATACGTATCTGCTTAAGTGTACAAATTCTCTTAAAGCAGCATCTTTTTTTACATTAACCATTCTGCTTATATCTTTACTTAATGTTAATTTCCACAATAATGATCTGACATTCAACTGAAATTAAACATTTTCTTATTTCAACCCTGAAAACTGACACCGAGAGAGAAATATCAAGTAAGAATTGATGATTTGAATTTTGGACATAAATATCAACTGAAATAAGAAGGATTTAACTAGATTAAAATGAGGAAATCATTGGTATTGAGGAGAAGCTGCAGATTGGCTTGGCCATGATGAAATTGCAATGAATCAGAGATGTTCATATTCACATGCATGAGTTGCAAACCAATTGGATTTCATCGCGACTGTCTCAAACCTATTATTCACGCTCCATGCCAAGTTAGAACTGAATGATACAAAGATATTGACATAATAAATCTGCAAAATCTCAACGGTAGATTTTCATTTTTGTAATATTCACTTATTGGATTAAAACAAAAAAATAACGAATTGTCATTCTTGGTATATTTTTTCCCATTATGTAATGGTTAGCACTTAAACGATTACCAAAGTACGAAAAGCTCGACTGAAATATGTAATGACAATACCCAAACGCACAAGATTGGATGAAATCAGCACGAGTAAAGACTTTACAATCAGAGAATAATCGTTTCAAATTAAAACAGTCAATAGCGTCCGTGCCTGAAGCAGGAAGATCTGGAATCGGATGGAATTTAATCCCTGACGCGCAGAGAAAAAGGCAAAGTTTACTTTCCTTGTGACTAGTAGAGGAATGAGATTAGGGAAGAAGCAGTGCTACATGTTGCACGCGCGTTCGTCTCAATGCTTCGAGTTGCCTCGCTGCTCTGCTTCCGATGCCAAACATTGATGTAATGAACTTGGTTTCCAACCAGAGGCAAGGAATGGCAGGCAGCGAGAAAGCTCTGATCACATCATACGAAACCTTGTCAAAAAGTTGCAGTGCTAGATTGAATTTGTTTCCATAAAATACGGTGTCAGAAATGTTGCATAATTCCAGAGTATGACATAAGGTGTTAAAAATGTTCTGAATTTGGATTGGCATGACTCGATAGCGTAACATTTGTTTTTAGAAATGTTTCATGATTTTAGTTTGAGATAATTATATGATAATTATTAAGAAAATTAACTCTTTTCAAGTCAAAACGACTAGTTTGCTTTGAATGTCTATTCCTCATGTAAGTATTGATTGGAACTTCCTTGTAGTTATGATATTGACAATGGCCAATACCCCCCACCATGGTCTAGTCATGTTGATAACATGACGATGAGCTGTAACGAGCACCTGTCATGCAAAGACGGTATTACCTACATGGCGATGTGTTATTATGAAAATAACATCCCAGTCAGGACATTATGTGACATGTCATTATACATTCATATTGCATGGCCGATCTCAATGGCTAAAATTATTGATGACTACTTTCAAACTATTCTGTCAGAAAAAAAATGAAGATCTACATGAAATAAACTGCAAACAAAAATCTGAAGCATGCCAATTGCAAAAGTTCAGAGCAAGCATTTCAGGAATTCTTGGCGGGAGATAAAAGGGCGACAACAGTAACTGTTTGGAGACATTTTGGGGCAAAAAAAGAACAATCTGAAGTGACATGTGAGCACGGGAGAGAAATTCCCATGGTTTGAGCCCCTTTCCCTAATATTCAACTAAGCCTGGGTCTCCATCACACAATGCATTTCATTGAGCTCAAACACTGATTTATCAACTCACAAGGCTGCCAGATTACTGTAGGCTCGAACAATGAATGGAGGCTGGGCAAACAAAGATGGACAACATTATGTGAATTAGAAAACTAACATTGTGAATCATATCACACAAATTAGAAATGTTATTTTGTGAATGACATGACATGGGTTAGAAAAGTTACCTTACGAATGATATTACTTCAGTTACATCTGAAAATTTACGTTGTGAACAACATTATATGAATTGAAAACTAAACTTTTGAACATATTACAAGGCTAATCTTTCATTTTTGAGAGACGATACCAGTTACAGAATTTGTTATCATAAGCATTTCATTTAGAAAATAATAGAGAATATGAAACATGTTTTTAAGGCATTTGTAGAGAATGAAACAAATAACTTTCCACAGAATTTGCTTGTATACTTTTAGTATTTTAAGCACTCATTTTTTTCGTGCGTTCAAAGGTCTCGTTTCACTTTCATTATTTTCTACATATCATTCTACTGAATATTTTGACAGTAAAAATTGTAATTTCCTTGTTTTTTGTCAGAATGACAAGCATTTGAAAATGTCAAACTCCTTAAACTTAATCTCATTTGTTCCAAACAATATGCTTAATGTGATATAACTAGGCTTGATCTGCTTACACATCAAATTAATGACATTTTCATCTTTTTTACTAAGATTCCCAGGGAATTAATAGAGATTTATAGCCTGTTGCCCAACATTCCTCTCTTAAAGATTACAGTGAATAATTAAAGACCGACATTATCATGTGAAAAATGAATAATTTCATAAAGTGAGTGACTTGAGTTTGTATAAGAATGACAATATGAATAATAGAGAGGTGGTTTAGTTTTTTAACATGCGAGAAAATTATTTCCAGTCGTAAAAACAAGAGTTATATTCTGGACCCAACAAAATTGCAAGATAAGAGAGTACTTTGGGGAAGTAACACAAGTGGAATTTGTTAATTGCTCAACTAAATCGATGAGTTTTCTGCCGCAGTGCTTCGCATTAAAAAAGTGACAGCTTTTCATTGGGTTTACGCAGGCCAGATGATTTGAAAAGCAGTTTTCTGCGACCCAATGCATGAAAAAGTGTCCTTTCCAAAGTTTCCAACATGCAAACCCATTTAATGTGGGAAGTTCGGGGAATCCTATTTTCACAGATCAATACGATATTTTCTTCTTACGGCAAGATGACAGAATTTTTCTCTCGTAAAGTTCTGTCACCTTGGTTGCTAGCAGATACAAACTGATACAGTTTGCACAAATAATTTTACAATAGAACTATATTCAATGTTTTGTTACCATGACAACCTGTTCATCACCATAGCATCACAATTAGTATATCCTTCCTCCTCTACAGCTTCCCAACACTATTAAAGTCTTTCCACAAAAAGCCCAGATTAGTTTTATTATTATTGGTGCACTAAGCAAACAGTCCCATAAATCCTGAAGATGGGCAGATATTCAGATATTCAGTACAGAGATAAAAACAAGACACCGAAAACCATAAGCTTCAGCACAGATCAGATCAATAAAGACCGAGATAACATCAATTACCTAAGAAAATGTTGAAGTTTCCTTTGTTTGCATGTAAGAATACAAGATCTCGGGCCAATTTCCTTGTATACACGTTATAGATTAAACTAGCACTGGTGTCCATTAGCGACGTACATCATTCGATAAACTTATTGAATGAAACTAATTTGTATTGACATGTGCATCTTACATTTCAAATAACATGAACATTAAGGACATTTTTTCTGCTCAATGCTTCTCTCAGATTCTCTTCGTAATCCTTCTCTATCCAGGACCAGAACCAGGGGCTGTAATGAGTTTCACTGCTTCAAACGACTTTTTACTTTAAAATGAAGAGCATATTTTGAACTGGTACACTATAGACAAACAAGAGCCTTTTGTGTAAGTACAGCAACAAAAGTCTAATTTCAATTATTTTATCAATAATATCTATGCGAGCGCTGGGAAAAACATTTCTGAAGTAATTTATTCATCAGTTTGGAATTTGGAAATGAAGTAGATCATCTGTACTTTCTGTGTGCGATAAAAAATAATTCCAATTTATCTTCTTTTCTCTATCAGAAAAGGAATCAAAGGCAAAATATCAATCAGATCAATATTATCATCTCCCTCCCTTCGTTTACCCTCTAAGTCTCTATAACCTTCAAATAGCGTGTTATTGGGGATACGAAAACCAAGCAAAAACACAGAGTTTGATTACAAATTAAATATACATCAAAGTTTTTCATTTCGGCTAGTCAATAACACCATGTTTTCTGTCTCAAGACAGATGGGCCATGTATGGGAACCAATTTCAACAAGCAAGGTTTGCCATGGATCACCGTTTTCACTAATTTCCTTGAAAAGAAACCGGCAGAAGAAAGACAGAGTTTGAAATTGATCAGCGTTATCTACATAATTACCTTTCTGAAGTGGACATCTATATCACCCACCATCGCTCCATACCTATTTACTTAAACGTAATGGAATCTCTCCACACAGGGACACTGGTTTGTCATGCAAGCCTTTTCTTTGACAATGGGAGAAACTAGTAATTTTACCCGTTTCTTTTTTTCATACCAATTGTTTGCTAATTCCTAGACACAAAAGTGAAACTTACCAATGACATTAATGGTTTATCGAGTATGTTAAAGAATATGTTTGGTCCTATTGTTGACACCAATAGGACTTCAATTTTGAAAGAAGGAAATATGATAAGAACATATGACTGTAATAACAGAACAAGATGTCAAAAACGAACAATTCCCTTAAGAATGAATATAGTTTGGCACGTCAATTGCAAAAAGTGCAAGATTGCGAAAATGGCGCTTGAATTTTCTAAGCAGGAAATAGAAGGGCTAATTCTGTGGCTGTCTAAAATCGTCCCATTCAATCTAAACCAACATTCATATCTCTGGCATACAATTTGCCTGAAAAAATAAATCTCATTTTGTTTTTGTCCGAATCGTCAAAACAAAAGTTGTTGTGGAAGAAGCTAAGAGACAGTTGAAAGTGAAATGTCAATTTCAGTAGAGATGTTGTCAGTAACACCCTGAACTGAACTGAACAGGATTGTAGAAAAACAATCAGTTGTGTAATAGATACCACCAACAAAGCACTCGTCTTGACTAATTTCCTAAATACCGAGATCTGACCAGATATAGTGCTTTGTTTGAAGCAGAACATACCCCATACATTTAACAAGATCGTCCCCCTATGTAATTTGATTGTGGATCTAAACACAGGCATGTCTGACACAATACGTGAAGCACATTTCAGACTGTCATTCAAAATAGGACCATAGATAACAAGCTGATATGAGTAATTGCCTACCCTGCTCACTCGAAGCAGTCCGATGGTTTACTGTAATGAATGCCCAATAATTACCCTGCACTCGGTAACTCACAAAACTTCCTAGTCTCAGCATGGCTTGGAGTTTTAAACAAGCAATTAATACTACTGTCTGGGGTTTTATCTAAAAACTCTGATAACTGTTATCATTGTGATATATTATTTCAGAAATTAAATGCTTAATTTGATTCCTGAGACTACATGTCGAGAAAATCATCAAGTAAATGCCTCATCCTTTAAAAGATTTTACAGCTACTGTTTATTTTCCCACCAATGATTAAGTTCGTGTTTAGTTCATTCTTTGATGCTAAATCACTCCATTCACAACTTCACCGAAATTTACATTGGTCAATTTCAAAAAGTCCATTTCATTCATATACAGGAAATAAGATCAATAGACTCAAACATGAATGAAACCACATGAGCTTTTGGTCCATTCATTGATTGAAAACAAATCAGGCTTTCCTTAGATGGGCATCTACTGATGTAAAACGTTGCTTCATTGTAATGTACGAGTTGATTAAGTAGATTCCCCCCATGCAATTAATCATGTACATTCATAAGAAACCCCTCGTAGATATTATCAATTAAGGGTCATGTGTGAGTTTTTAAAGACTTCATTGTGTCGTAAAGCAAATTCATTCTTAAGGAAAAACAATACATCTATTGATTAGCTGAGTTGCAGTTTATCTGCCGAATACAGGCAAGCCGCAACCTTGGTTTTAAGCATGTTCACTGCAATTCAAAGGACCTTTTAAAAGGTTAAAGCATTTGACAAAAATTTAAAAATCTATCAGAGCTTACTAATTAGTTATAAAAGTCATTGAAAGTGACAGGTGAAAAAATTGTCATGTTTTGAAAGCATTTTACTCTTAAGAATTTCATGGAATGTAATTTTACGAGTTTGAGAAAAATTGTGACCCTCTCGTTGAAGCAGATTGCACTTTAAAATATTGCCTCAAATGGCGAAATTCACTTTAGATTTGTAAGTGACAAGAAAAGGACTTCCTTCAGAAAGAAAAACAGGATTCAGTGTCGTAAATACTGTTCAGTCAGAAGACCTATGTTTTGTTGCTTGGCTCTTGGCTTTGATTCAAACAGCTTTCACTGTCAGCCGTTGATCAAATCAATCTGCTTTTCCCCCTTTCTTCCTGTCTTTTGATTGGCTAATAAAAAAAACGATGCTGTAACCCAGTAACTGAGTCTATTCCTGCAAATTGCAGTATGCAGCAAAATCAAAACCCTCTTGGTTGATGCCCTTGCTTCCTGAGTTCGTCAAATGTGAAATTAATTAGTTTCCACAATACTGGCATCGACCCAAGAATTCCATAATTTAGGCTGAGATCTCTAAAACAGAGAAACACAACTTCTGAAGCTTGTTTAATGAACCTACACATATATTTTCTTAAAGGTCATGTTTTTCACCAGGCATCACATAGATAGCATGAGGATGTATTTACAGAGGGAAAAACCAAAAAAATATACAACCTTTTTCAGGTATGATATCTATGCAAATACGCAAATAATCACATGCTAATATGCTGTTTTTAGACTCTCTGTTCGGGATCATTGTTTAGTTTGTCATTTCCGGTTGAGAAAAAATATTTCTGCATCATATCCGTAGCGACAAGATGATAATTGTTGTACAACAACTGCAAGCCAAGGGCCCTTCACTCAAAGTGAACTGCATGCATCTGCTGTGCCGCCAGGATGTGATAAATGGCTCAAGCTTCACGGGACTCAGCACCTCTGTTTGAAAAACTCATTTTACATAACTCACACAAAATGAAATATTTTGTATGTATGGGCCGGAGACAGCCTTGATGGTTAACTGTATCAGAGGGAGGGATATCCTCTAAATGCACTTGGGTAATTTGTCTCCCGTCTCACCTTATCATTGCAATAAGCTCACCAGCCGGTGAAATATGTAGAGATTGGATCATTTGGGAGTCATGTCTTAATAACATTTTCTTGAATTATCTATCTACGGTTTAACATTTTCTAAGAATTCTTGTTATTAATATAGATGATTTCCTTTTTCTGTGTCAGGTGAAAATTGATAAAACATTTATAACTATTTTTTCAATTAATCATGTTTACAGCATTAAATTTCAAACTCACGAAAACATTTTAGATGTTATTTTCAACTTTCTAATAATATTGTCATTAGGTTTTACCTTAGGGGAAAACTGAATTAATTGTTATTGCAAAATAGAAATGTCTTACAAGCTTGCCAACATGATTCCTTTCAACACTTTCCTTCGCACTCTCATCAATTCCAAGACTTGAGAAAGGGCAAAGGTCATGCTTATCCCACTTCCAAAAACAGGACCATGTCTTTGAAGAGGAAGATCAGACATATAACATCTGCGTACTTGGAACTGGTAGCGAAAACACATAATGCTATCAGCAAGTGTCTGCAGAGTGTCGGCTTGAAATATACATCTATCTTTGTAACCAATTCTCTGTCACAGGAATTCATAAACAGATTTTTTCGTAATGAAAACATTATTTCTCTTAGATATGATTCAGCCTCTAAAGAACTTGAAAGTGATTATCAGTCTCATGATCCACGCAGTTGAAACTGACAACGTAGAGGGGAAATTGACAACAGACTGAAGCATTCTGGTAGAAATTAATAAGGCACATTGCTGCATGTCATATCAGACAGGGAGCAAGTACTGGAGCCAGCCACACACTTCACTTGATTCCGCTAGAGTAGATGCTAGAGTAGATGCTAGAGTAGATGCCAGAGTAGATGTTAGAGAGTAAATTGCTGAACTAGCTCAGTCAGGCTGCCACTGTAAACCTTCAAAGTATATTCCACTAGAGCAGATGCTAGAGTAGATGCTAGAGCAAATGCTGAAATAGCTCAGTCTCTGGCTGCAATAGCATCAGAATTTTTGGGCTTCAAATATCAAATGAAAACTGTAACACTCAATTTTCCCAGAATGGTAGCTGAACATTCTCTGGCTAGAAGAGTATAAGAACAGCAAATATCAAGTGAAAACTGTAAACCTTCAATACTGCAACAATGATAGCCGAGCAGTCTTTGGCTAGAAGAGTATCAAAAAAGGAAATATCAAGTAAGAACTGTAAACCTTTAATTCTCCCAGAATGATAGCCTGGCAGTATCTTGTTAGAAGAGTATTAAAACAGCAAAAATCAAGTGAAGACTCAAGTCCTTAAGCTCTGGGCTACAAATAGACTTGGAAGATGTTCCAGCTGAGAGTCTGTTTATATAGATACAAAACATACTAGCCCATTGAGGAGTATGATGTACAAATACGCTTCAGACTAAGAGACTTTAGGTGTGGCACGGTTTGTGTTATAGTGCCTTTGTGACCTGATGTTCTTACTTCGGCCAACTTAGCAATGTGTATTTTATGGCTGAAATTATAAAGACTGCTTAGAGAGGTAAAGGTTTGAAAGAGAAAAGCTGCATAATCCTGTAAAAAGTAGAACCATTCTACGAAACTGTCGGAAGCGAGTTCAAATAAAGTTGAGGAAGACAGAACACTTTGGTCATGTACAAAACTTTTTTCACTGATGCTAATGGCTATATACAAGGTTTCACCATGTAGATTATTGAAAATGTATGCTCTCCGTGTACACCATAGACCTGAGCAAAGTTATTGTTAGCCTCAACACTCCGTCTATTCACAGGTTATGAAGTACCAGCTGAGAAGAGTAAAGTGCTCCAGGCTACAGGCTCCATACAGAGAAGGAGCTGCAGGGAGCTTGTAGCTGCCTCTCTCCCACTGAGTGTACAACGCTGCCCTCTATACTACAAGCACCTGTCCTCCCTGTACCTAGCCCTCTAATAATCATAACCTTATCACTGCGATGTTATGAATTACTTGAGGCCATAGTTAACACTTTAACTGTTGAACTGATTTGAGCTTAATCAATTTGAGTCAACATTTTACAGGATTTTGAATAACCACGGATTTACCACTTGCAAAAGATAGGCTTTTACAAGAAATATCCTTTGATCAGGTTAAGGGTCAATACAATTACAGCGCAAAATGAATTGTTCCAACGAAGAGAATCAACTATTTGAAAATTGTGGATGAAATTTTGTTATTTAGATTAAAAATGAAAAATAAATGTATCAAATCAGCATTTACCTAGGGAAGAATAATCTTTACAAACTTTTATCCTGTGTCATAATTCTACTCTGGTGAAAAAGTACAGAGTATTCAAACATGAAGAAATACACGAAGATGTAGAACTTCAACACCAAGGGTATAACATCATCAAAACTTACATGCCCTTTACATATCCGAACACATCTGTCAGCCATACAGCTATGGAGGGAATTGTTGATATTTATCATACCACACATCCATGATTCCAACAATACAGCAGAGAGTGACCCGACTATTTACACAATAAATTAAGCAAATCCTCCTCTGATCTGTAATAGCCTGGAGGTATGACCAGGGCTGGTTCTAGAGCCAACCTCTCCAGATATGTAACCATTTAATGCTGTGCTTGTTTATACTGGACTGCCAGCTTAGTTTCTCTGGGTCATATTTCTCTATCCATTTCATACAATAACAAAACAGCTTCATCCGAGATGAGCCTATAAATTAACTGACCTCACAATCCAAAATGGTGCCTTTTGTGCAACCTCAACAGTGGTTAATGAGGATTTTTTTAAAAATTGATTCTTTTTTTAAAACAGATTCTTTAACTTTGAAATTATTTAAGTGTTGAAAGATATTTGGATTGATGTAAAAAAAGAACGCTACAAAAATTCGTTCCAGGAAAGGGCTTTTCTAGTCCTGATCGGAAGAATATTCAAAAAGTATTCCCTGAGGAGATGGCTAAATAACACAATGTAAAGTTTGAGTCATAAACCAACGCCATGGCAATATCATTACTCAACGGGACGATTATGAATTTGCACTCAACACATTTTCTCTCCTCTAAATGCACAAGAAAGGTGAACCAGTAACAATTTATTTTAAAGGTTGCAGTGCGGCCGTAAGTTTGGATAGATCTACATATCGTCTGGGGCACATCCAACGGAATAATTATCCAATTGTCACTACAGTGTCACAAGAAGGATACACCTCGTAAAATTCTATTCAATTATTAATCGTAATAATCTCTTGAGAGAGAGAGACGAACTTTAGTTATTCATCAATTTGGAGTTATCTAAATTTCTGGTCCATAAATGATGAAATGATTTCTTTATTAATGGAAATCAAACTAGCGATAAGAAATTCCCACGATAATTCAGAAATGTACCACCGGTTTGTCATAATGGATCAGGGCTTGCCTTGATCATCCTTTGTCTGTTGCCATGGAAACATAATCCAAACATTCACACAACATGGTTCGATACAATGATCTAAACATTGATGTATAGAAACGATTCTTATGCTTTACACAAATACAAAGCAATTCATAATTAATAAAGTTTTTACTTTCCAGGATCTAAAAAAAAAAAGATTGATATTTACGATAGATATACAAAAACTTAATAACTTACAAAATTATCACTTCCATAGCAGCCTGATTAATTATGCATTTTTATCATTTCAACGCAATCCATCAATCTCTCATATGACAAGAAATGTATAGATAATATTTCTTGATAATTCTCAGTATACCACCCACATTGTATACATAGGAATTAGATTAATTCTACTGAAGCAGATTTATTTACATGTTGCCGACTATTTGAAAAGAGATACAAAAATGCTTAGCACACAGATTGTCCCAAGCTGCAAGTCTAGATAAAATTCAGGGACAAGATTTACTAAAGACGAGGGTCATAAATATTTTATTATCTACTGTAGAGCTTTCATTGCTTGATTAATGAGAAACCACGAGAGTGTAAATATGAAGTTTGTTTGAGATCTTGACAGGCAATGGCTACCACATGTTTTTCTAATCCATTTGCCCAGATTTTCGGTATCAGGATATAAGCGAGACCAAGGTTTTGAGGTATATTGAAAAGAGTGATGTATATTGGGAACGTGTAGAGATACCTACTGTCGATAGAGGGATTTCAACATATCCCCAACTTCTCTGCCCTTTACAAGTATAGATCCATGTGTAAGTGATGCTGCTAAGGTAATTGGATTTTTGAAATATTATCCCAAACACACCTTTAACATCTGAAGGAAAAGGATATTTGGATTTGGTTCAGTGTCTTTCTCAAAATATTGATTTTCAACAGTCTATGCTCGATTTGAATTTTGTTCTCAACAGATTTTGGGCAAATGGGAAGAGTAATTTCAGGAAGAGTATTCATATTGTTATGTGAAAGTTGAAATTTAACACAAAATGTTGGTTTTGTAAAATAACAAAACACTTAATTGAGAAATAAATCAATCAAAAAAAACATTATTTGTTTAACTAAAAAAGTTTATTTCTAAACATTGAAACACTTTTATGTGAGAGAGATTCATTCACAGAAATAACACCATTTGTAGCACTTTGGAACAAATTTGTGAAAAGTAATTTCCTTATGAGAGATGGTAGATAAAGCTAGGTGTGGCCTATGAAATTGATCTGCCACCTGCCCATACCCTGCCCTTTGATCATTCAGGTGTGTTGATTAACTCAATTGACAAGCTATCTACAAGCTTCATCCCTTGTCAGGGTGTCACCGACCCCTATACAACCCATCTGAAGTGTCGACATCCGCAAACAAAGCACAACGTCCCTTGAAACAAATCTAACAAAATCACAAACAGCCATCTTGATCTTAATTAACCCTTAGAGTGCAGAGTGACAAGATCCACTCACAAAGCACTTTATCCTCTGAAACAAATCTACACAGACACCTTGAGCTTAATTAACCCCTGCACTGCCATGTGACAAAAAAGAACATGATTGCCTCCAGCAAAATGCATTGTTTGTAATTGTGGTCCTAAATTTCTTCCCAGCAATAACCACTTTCCCTGCAATCAAATATTATACAACCGAAATCTTCTTTGTTTGTTCAAGGGGTGGCCAACAAATCAGGAAGCAGAAAGGGGTTCTGGGATTGAAAATGATGGGTTAAACTGATCGTTTTGGTTACGACACCATAGCTACCGTGTCATTTGATTTCAGAATGGCTGGCATCGTGTTATCATCTCAGTGGAGACTTCCTGTCAACTCTTAACAACAGATACGGTATTTGTTCTCACAACAATTGTTACAATGGCTATTTGTCAAAACAAACATTACAATTAGTAGCTTCCATCTGCATAGTGGTTACATTGAACCATCTTTAGAACCAACCGCATCGATTTCGGTTCAAGGAAACATCATATTACACAACGAGAATTGTGTTTTTGATTTGAAAAAAATAGAAAATGGTAATAATTAATGTGAAAGATGCTTCAATAGATTTCAATCACAGCGTTGTCATGTTTTGATTGGTTTGCAGTAGGTCAACAATTTAGACTTTCTGTCGTCTTCAAAGATTTTAGTCATTACGTTGTACAAAGCATCAAAGTGTTTTATCACTGGAGCCTGCAGTTTTAATTTTTTAGCCACCGTTGTTGGCGAAGAAGTTTTCAATTTGCCTTTCTGAATATAGCAAACAATCAAGTTTTTGATCAATGATCCGATAAGGGATCAAAAGTTCCTAATTTGACCTAAAATCTGCAAATATTTATCCTATCTTTGCAAACAAAACTCAAACCCTTTCTGCATTGACAAGAAAAAGAAATCCATAACTGAAGTAAATGTGTATCAGACTAACTCTTTGTGACAGAAATCACTTTAAGCATTTACAGGAAAAATTACATGTTTGATCTCATTATGAAGTTTTATTATCAATTTCTTCATAAAGAATGATTAATTAATAAAATCACACCATCAATAAACTTAACGAAGTTGTTAACCAATATTATTAGGTCTGTAATTCCTAAACCAAAGCGAGCAGCTTCTTACTCAAAATGGCGCTAACTCAATTCAGCGCAAAACTGGACAGAGAAGTAACAGTTAGGGGACTCAAAAAAGACCTGTCGATGAAGTACTAATCTGGAAGAGAAATGATCTCAAACTTGGAAATCAGGGAGATTTCTTCATGCGAAGCTATAACGAGGAATGAATCAAGAGATAAATCTGCACACCTCGACTCCACGAATACCCTGTCACTATCACTAAGCCTCTTCGCCTCTGTCTTTGCATACGCTGACATTTGTCAATGTCCAACTAAACAAATGTCTCGTTTTTGGAGATTTTGACTAAAATTAATTGGATTTCTTGACAGCGAGGATTGGTAAACATGGGTATTTAGACCATCAGCCAGGTCCATTTATCATTATTAAGAAAAAATCTAATGATTTCAATTTAAAAGTTAGTCCAACTACAGCATTATCAATAAAGCAACAATTCAATAGAATTTACTAAGACTTTCAGATCTAGTTTTACCAAGCATTAAAGATAAACCTCCGTGTCTACAAACTTTTGTTATTCTCCTGTAAATTGAAATGAAAATTCAATATTACAACTATGATACCTTTCTAGGTGTAAAATTTTACAGGGGCACAGAAGCAAACAACAATTTAAAATGAATAGTAAACTTTTTCTAAACATTGATTTAGCAAATGACTATCATTTCTGCCTTACCTATTACATATAGTAAATAAATAAAAAATCTAAAATTGGACGACAGACAATACTATTTTCCCAACTATGATACTATTCAAGGAAAACAATCTATAAATGTGTCAGGATTCCACATGAGTGAGTAGAAGGACACTTTGTACATGATTTTGGCATTACAGATCCACCAACAACAATCACACGTCTACTTCAATCAATCTGAAGTCTTCATGACCTACAAGCGTGTCGGTAAATCAATCGACATCAGGTCAAAACTGAAGAAAATCAATAACAGCCACTTTTTTTAAAGCGCTCATCCGTGAAGCAATCCATATCTATTGTTGCCAAAAAAACACCATATACTTAGACATCATTCTTTGTACAATGAAGCGGATTTCATCACCTGGTATGCTATTTTCATTGATTCAAAGCCTTCTGTTGGAGTAGGTCTTTATCACAACATGATTAAATTACGAGCAAAGTTTGTCCTGTGAGGTTACACAAAATGAAAAGACGTGATGGGCAAATGAAGTAGTTTATTGATCCATTTGTTCTCAAAGGTCACATTATGATTTTTTGTCAATTTCTGACATTCCTGAGACAGGATCGTAATATCACTGTTTTGCTATCTCTATGTAGTGAAGGAATGAGATTAAATATTAACAAATAGACGGAATATGATACCAGGGAAGCCTTTAAAATACTCATTCATATATTTTTCAATTATGGAGTCGTTTAGATTATCGTGATTCATTTAAAATGGTTTAATGACATGAAAACTAATCTCTGTGACAACATAAAAAAGTAATAGAAGTTCTTGAAAAAATTAAACTACGACTTTAATTGCTGTTACAGTTTATTTATGGTGCGACAGCAGCTGTTTTTCCTCTGTTATCAGGGTTTAATACTGGAAGCAGTGTATCCGCTACCATGTCATCCTACGTCAATGTTGGTAATGCATACATACTGGAAGCATAAGTCTTGCATCTGGAGTCTCGTCAACAAACAAACGCATGAAAAGCTGCACATGTTTCCAACTCAATCTCCACGCAGTTCACAGCCAGTCTTTCGTATCTGCCATATGGTTCTGCAGGGAATGCTTTTCTCAATGATGTTCGCAGTAATATTTTGGCCTCAGAAATTAAAATGTTACAACTTATATACTGGCAACAAGATAGATAGAAAGCCTGCAAATTCAAAATACTTGATTTGATTATGTGTGAAGTTCAACACTGTTCAACACAGAGTTTTTGAAAGTTTGTATGGTGGAGGGAGAGTGCCTGCACGACAGATGTGGCCTCTCACAGCAGTGAAACCTGAGGATTAGTGCGAACATGCTTACTAGGGACCGCAGAATTAAAATGAAATGTTTCACCTTTAACTGACATTCCAAATGACCATATCTGTCACACAAAGTAGCAAACTAAAACTTCCACGACAATCCTGGGATTTGAACCCATACATCATGATCAAAACTTGAATGCACTAACCATTACGCCACCCTGCTTACGGTAACATACCTGGACTACATAATACATGAGAGAGCGTAATAGCACATGTATATTTCATCAGCAAGGGAATGTCAAATACTCAATTAGCCATTTCCTCCTCATCTCATTAATTAAATATTCTTCTTCTAAACCTAGCGTAAATCTTATCAATCAATAATGACTGCAATTTTACAATAAGAAAGCAACTAATAAAATGATAATGGTTTCCTTGACAATGATACTTAATTGATTCTGAATAAATCTTTTCCTAATTAGTTCCAAGAAATAAATTTTCTAATTCAAAACAATTTGAATTTAAATGGGTATAAAGATTGGAAGCATGACCACTGGATTTCTCCTTGGTGGTATTACAAGATTTTTGAAGCAAATAAGGAAGAAAAATGTAAATATTTAATGTAAAAACCGACCCTCAAAAGTCAGAAGAATATTATTGATTATAACATGCTCAAGATATCCAAAAAATAAATATAACTGTACTTCCTCAACCTCATGTCAATAAAAACAAACAAAATATCAAGCAAGTCAATAACTGAAAACAAAAGGATATGCAATTCGCCCAAAGGCTGATTCGATAGGCGTGAAGGAACATTTCAAGCGTCCGTGATGTCTGAAGTCGCAAAGAACCATATTTAAAAATAACATTGTCATCAGAGATTTTTCTATTCATAACACGGCAGGTTTTGAGCCATTTTCATCAAGGGTTAAACATAAAAATGTATTCACGTGCCGCAAGAGCAGTGAGTGTGTTTGCAGGCTGTGTTTGCGACTGGAAGCTGGACCAACGAGAGCCTCTAATCTGTGTGAGGTACGTGGGCATGTTTGTCAACAGCGTAAGTCGCATTTTCATCGTTGGTGGAGAAGTCTTAGCCCTCCACGGAAACGCTGTGCCAACACTAAATCTGATTTTGATGGGAGTCGAAGTTCGGAAATGATTTTGAGGTTACAAAGAACTCTTAGAAATATCCATAAGGACATAATCGGCTCACAGTAGGCATATAGACGGATACGCAGTGTATGAAATAAGAACGATCTGTCCGCCAATAACCAGGTAGCTCTAACTCCGGCTCGTATTTTCTTGGGGTTTTTCATCTATAAATCACCATCAAACTGCACTTTTGATTTCTAATTTCAGGTTATTTCATACTTTGCAAATATGAAATATTTGCAACCTACTCGTCTTTAGCATTCACCTATGCCCAACAAATAACCTAATAATATTCTTGTTATATCTAAGAATTTTTAATGTAAATGTGTTGATATGAACCTAAACTGAACTGTTGACTTGTTCATTGCATAAGGTCTTAAGCTAACCATTATGCCCATTGCTTTGGGATTAAAGCAACAAGACAACCGGGGAATATATTCGGAATGTGCAATTTAGCAAGATACCCGCTGTCAAATGGTCCCCTGGGAGGTTGTATCTCCCTAACAACCGACCTGGAGAAGCCAGTATGTTCATTACAGAATTCTTCCTCGGATAACTTTATTTTTATTTCATGTGTTCTTTCCAAACATGCCTGAACAAAGACGGCATTCAGCTGTGTAGGTATGTTTACCCCCGGATTATATTTTATGTTTTTCAGTTCTTCAGTGAGCAGTTTAAAGCAGTGTCTGCAGGTTTTTACATAAAGATCACATTTGTGTTTAAATTTTGAATTTGATGAGAAACATAAAATGATGATCTTTTTACATGATTACAGATTGATTATATTTTCTGTGCATATCAACCCAATAATCTTCATTATGTAAATTGTCCACTTTGCCAACTCTTCTAACAAAGTTTTTAATCAAAGAATAGTTTAAACAAATATTTATTGTAAAGCCACAGCTGATAAAGGACGGCGACTGACTCACAAACATCTGTTTTTATTTTGAGATAATCCCAATCCTCCTATTAGCGAGGCCCTACTCATTGACGCAAATTAAAAAGACTCAAAACTTCTGAAACTGCAGATTCCCAGAAGAATTAGGTGCTCTTCTGAATCACAGTACAGCCATTAATACGATTGGAGAGCAGCTGGGGAGACAACCTTCTGATTGGTCTAAATTGGCAATGATGACATTTGATTGGTCGAAATGGGATTTGATGAAATCTGATTGGTGCATTGGGAAAGGGTTGAGGGATCAAAGTCAGGGTTAGTTCTCGTACACCAAAGTTCCCATTCTGAAGTACCATCCCTAAACGGATGTTTCGAGACAGATCATAGTTCTACGGGAAAATACGTCCAAATCGTTAGATCTTCTGCAAGCCAATGATGTCCATTCACCTCTCATTAGGATAGGTCACTATGCCCCTTCATTAATTAGCAGGGATATTCCCAGCTCATCAGAGAGTGATCAATTCCAATACCCCAAATGTCGAATTCATGAAATATCAATTTCAAGAAATAAGGCATTTGATGTTGGACAAATGAGAACCCCATAACCTTGAAGCATCATTTATCAGGTTCCCTCTCCTACAACTGACAATTAAATTCAATCATCAAAAACAATTACCACATTTTAAAAGTCTTTTTATTCCAATCTTTCTAATATTTTACCTTTTTCAAGATATCATAATATTTTAATCCTAAAAATGATTTCCATTTTAAAACTTTTTTCAAAAGGACAACTATTTATTTTCTAATTTGCCTTTTTTGAGAAGTTAATAAAGCTAACCAAATAAAACTTAAGAGAACAAAGGCAGATGTTTAAAAGCCTTGGTCTGGCATTGTAACACTTGAACGTAAATGGGAGAACGAGATGAGGTTCGGCCTTTCGACATTTACTCAAAATGGGACTGCACAAAGCCAGACCATCTTAAAGTTGTCCTCGCAAGTATTTACTTGACTTACAAAGCAACCTTTTCAAGCACTCTCGTAGGTGAGGCTGATCGCGAATAAAGCCAATGTTTGATGCTTTCGGCACTATAACCTTGGTTGCCAGGGCAACTGGGGATGAGCAGATTACCACACTTTATTGGGTAACCAAACCATTATTTTGTGTTTGTCACTCTTCTGATCAAATATTTGCAAAACAAATCTACTTTTAACATCTGCCGCGGTCTCAACCTCTATTCATAAAAAAAAACTTGAGTATTTCAAATGTTTGACCCATAAATACCATTTCAATATTGAGGCAATCTTCTGTCAAATTCCTGACCTGAAATTTCATTCTATTTTCATCTTACTATAAATAATACTGAATAAGGTTCTATTCAGAAAAGAAAACCAACTACATTCTTATTCTTACACTGAGCATTAGATTATCCATTGTGGAAAAAATAGCAAGGAGCTAAAAATACATAAATATATAATATATATATGAGATAAAAATCTTTAATCTAAGTTAGGACCTCCGTCTGTCGTTTGAGCCATATCGTTGAAATAAAATCCTTCATAAATAGGGTCTTGGGTCTGGACTGTTCACACAAGGAATGAAACGTGTAATTTCAGCTGAGCACTTAATGATAGCGAAGAGGCACCTACCGAGGTCTTGCACTAAAACCTACATTAAACACTAATCACAAGCGATGCTATCCCTACACGTCCGACTCTACCGCTATTCTCCTTTCAGCATCGAACCTTGTGTGTTTTGAATAAGAAAATTGCTGCCCATATTAACCTTGATCTTATAAAATTGACGCAGGCATTTTGGCACCGGAGTAAATCTAAAACTGAATTTATCTGATCTGGCAGAATTATCCGATGCCACTGGAGTTGTTGATAGGCAGTCGGTGGAAGAGCCTAACTGAAGTATTTCCACTAATGGGAAAATAATATGAGAAAGTTTCCCGCAATCACCTGTTTCAATGTGTAAAACGTGATTACACAGTTGAGAGAGCTACTGCTTGATAGAGGGCCAAAGTGATGTAGCGTTTGTGCTTTATGGTCACTGGCGATAAGCTGACTGTGTCAAGATCAAAAACATTACTGATTTAGGTTGGAGCTCTACATCGGCCAGTTGTTGATGTCGTCAAAAAAGTTAATGAAATATCATTCTGAATATCAATCAAACGTGAGATCAAAACACACTAGTCCTTTAGGTTTGGTGCCATATGTATCGAACAGCTGATGTTTCACTTTCTATTGAAAGTTAATTTTTGTATGAAATTACATAAAAGAATTTTCCCATCAGGATTCATGTTCAGAGTCTGTACATTCTCATAACTTTTATTCAAAACATTTTATGAATTTGAAAAGTGAATTTCTAATTTTCAAGATTTATTGATTCTGAACAGCAGCATCATTAAATAATTGTTTAAACAAAAAATAAAACCAGCATTCAATGAATATGAAAGTGATGTCAATTCTAAACAACTGATTGCTGTGGATTACAGAGAATGAACAAGTGATTGGCAACGAGGGAATGTTTGAACTTGTCTGTAGCGGCAGTGACGGGTTGATACCCTTATGACAACATGTCAACTTGTGGCTGACCCTACACGACAGCAATGATTTCAGGAAAATCGTAAAAAAAGGGAATATTTGAGATGTTATGCGAATGTCAAGTGAGGCCTCCGCATGGTAAGCGAGGAATCATTCTGTACTGGAATCTAATTCAACAGACTGATTAAAACATGTGAATGAAATATCAAATTATTTGTTTAATTTGCACTCCGAATTGGAGTTCATGTGTCTGAATTAAACAGGTCTTTTCCTTGCTCATTAGTTTACGAAGCACAATGAATCATAAAATTGAATGAAATGTTGGCGTAACAGGGTTGGAATATTTGAATACCTCTGTCATTGCCAAGCATCGGACGACAGGATTCTGGAGTTCATCTCGGCATATGTCTCCGACCATACAACAACCGTTACGATGATGAAACAAACGAGTCCCTTTTTGATAAACGAGGAAACAAAAGGCATGACTCACCAAATTTTCACCAAGGATTCCCATCTCATTTTCACCCTGTCCCCGGAGAACTATACCCACTTGTGCAAGGCAAATGAAATTGTTAGGGACCAATAACAGAGCCATGAGTAGAATTGGGCCTAACCGTGGTCTGGTTTTGAACACTTTGTCCAGGGACATGAATAACTCCATTAGACCCCGGAGACCTGACACAATGCCTTTTCACAAAAACCAGGCCACAAGCTCGAACTGTCACCCGTCTATTTCTCCTTTCCTCTCATACTTTTCAGATTCGACTCGACCATTGAGTCTGGCGACATCCCCTGATGACATCCCGTGACGGTTCCCGCTGTCATATCTGTCAGTCCTGCAACAATTCTATCTAGTCCCCCAGACCTCTTCTCTTCATCTCCATTAAACTCTCACCTCAGAGTACCATAATGGTGTCCACAGTGACATCCCTCACACTACCAACAGTCACCAAACCCCCAGGAAAATGTTTACTCTTCTCTCTGTTATAATACCTACTGCAACAGTGATTGCTGTCAATAATGTTTTTTTCAAAATTTCATACCACCTTCTGCTGTGTCACCTCAGCGGCAATATTGATTCATGGCATAAGAGACTGATTTTAGCATTAGCATATCTTCCATCTTAGCAACTGGTCTCACTCTTAAAAAGTGAGCCTTTTCCCTTCCAACCAATTTTCGGTTTTCATCTTCGTTTTTTTCAAACAAGTATAACCATTTTTCCATGGGTCACATTCAAAGTTTCTTAGAAACAATGGACATGAACATCAACTTTATTTCTTCTCTCTAAAACCTCTCACAAAGATTCCACCCATTCCATCACAGCAACAGGCCATCTCATCTATCAGCCACCCATCATCATCTACCCCATCCCACCACCCATAGACAAGGAGTCACCCCATGACGGGAAGGTCATCAGGGTATACGGCGGGGAGGGGACAGCTTGTCGCGGGTAGGTAACCCGAGCTGCTTTGACATCCCACCCCAGTTACCCAGGGTTTCAAGTTGAGTGTCAGGTAGTCAGAGACTGTGTTAAATGGGGTATTGATAGGCTTGGGGTGAGAGGACATGGATAAACCAAGCTTACCCTGCCAACCCCCCTTTGCACCCCGGGTCTTTTCTTTATACCCCGGGGTCGGGAGTTAATATCTCAACACTATCAGTATCATGTTACATCCAAAGAGACTTAATTTTAGGTTAATATATGGCATTTTTAACTACACTTGAATTATGGTAAGTATAATATTTCACTAGTAAATGAAAGGTGAATAAAGATCATTTAATTTTTATCAATATTCATTTTAAAAGAGCAATAAAGGTAGAAATAAAGTTTCATTACTATTGAAAAGTTATCTCAATATCAATATTTCAAAGTTGGCAATACAATGTTCTGATATGAAATGAAAAGGAAGTACAATCCATTCTTAATTGATTTTTATGATGACTAAAATATCTTTTAATCATCAGTGATCCTTCAGCCCTTCCTCTGCCTACCACCGGACTCCTACACTGAGGACCATAAGACCCAAATGCTCAGGCTCGACATGATAAAATTGCTACTCCCTGTCGCGAACCTGGTTATCAATCCCGGCCAGTGACAGGTCCCATCAAGGGTGTCAAACGATGGATCTGTTGAACGGGTTTAAACTCAGACCTCCAGTGGGTGCCGGCATGTGGGTACTCAATAATTGGGCGAGGCAGGTGGAAAGATCCACCATTCTGCTCAAGACATCGCTGAATACAGAATTAATTTGATTTCTCGCGAGGTTGGTCCCTCTCAAGCACTCTTGCAGTGAATCGCATGACTCAGATTCAAGCATCTGGCTCTGATGGGTGACGCAAAAAAAATTTCAGACCTGTCAATTCGTATTAACACTTTTTTTCACAAGACGATCTCTATTTTCTGTCGGTAGGATCAGCAAGTGATGAGCAGGCGAGACAAAACGAGAAATTTCTATTGAACTCGGCCAAGTGTCATCTTGAACCGACTCGCCGGAAAAGTCACTTGTGCCGCGAAGAAGACATGTTCAATACGCAGTGATTACCGTCCAAATCTGTGTTCATCAAAAAATTATTTCCACTGAAGCTATCCATTGAGGCAAAAATTGGAATACAATTATCTTCATCACCAATATTGATGGGCAGAGAGCTCTGCAACAATTACACAAAACAAATAAATAATCTGAAAAAATTAACCGCTTCCACTCAATAAACCTTTATTTGAAAATAAATCAAGGTTTGATGACTTCTCAAGTATTGCCGAGGCTGGGGTTGATATATTCACATATATTCCTGTCAAGCTTAATTACGAATTTTCAAATAAAGTTGTCAGGAGATCGGCCCGAGATTGAAGCCTGAATGGCAAGACTGTCCATTATGATGCTGATTTCCAATAACAGAGGTACGCTCTAATGTGCTTTAGTCAGCCATAACCCTCTCCGTTAAGCTTTAAATTTCCGGATATTGCAACCCTTGCTCTGAAATCAAGGTAGCCAGCCCCAACTCAATAGATTTAATTCTGAGTGTTCTTGACATTTTTTGTTGCCTGAAAAGGGACTTAGAGACCTGACCATCTCAAGCTGTGAATCGGCCAGGGAAAATAAACATACCTAAGGTCAATATCACACGAGCTTGTGTATTTCATGTCCATAGCATACACACTAGGCAATATGAATGGATATCACATGACTAGCAGGGGAATATTATGTACATATCACATAGAAAGGCGGTACATAACTGGCACATATCACACATCCCTGCAGCGCTCTTTAGCAACAAGGCCTACCACTGGCTGGATTCAATTACCCTCGTCTGTATCATGTACATAGCAGATACGACATGCTTTCACTCTGGAAACATAATGAACTTCTGGGACACATAACCAATCAATTTCAGTACTGAAGCAATCAGCACCCTGGCTAGTGTTTTCATGTCATGTTTATACTCTAAACTTGGCCCCAGATGCAAGGACAACAGTGACCAGTGGTCAAGTGGACGAGATGCCCCGGGGGGGGGAACATACGGACCATGTACAGCACATGCTGGACCTATTGCAAATGCTCTATTGTTAAGCCCAGTTCAAAGCTTTGAGTACTTTTAGGAGGGTGCTTGGACCCTTTCAATGACCCACACTTGTGTATCACACCTCTCAGGGTGAAAACACCTATTTAAAACTGCAATGAAAGAAGGCAACACTTGGGAGCTCATAAACATGATTAAAAGAGAGGCTCTCAGGTAAAACTGTTTTAAAACTCGCACCTTAATGGGTTAGGGGCTGTTAGCACCGACTTCACTTTTGTTAGAGTTTTGACACTTTTCAAGAATTTTACAAAGTAGTTGATGTATAATTCACAATCTTCTCACCCCAAGTCAACGGTATCGCTTTCAGTTCTGACACATCCATCTCTGATGAAAAATTGCCTAGCTCGTCATTACAGAAATTCATCATTCTCCGTCAAAGCTAACCTTGTAAAACATTACAATTTTCATATGATACATAAAATATTGATAATTATCGCACAATAAGGGAATTCAAGCCTTAAAATAACTATGGATTTCTTTCTAAGTGAATGACAAAATAATTTCTGTGACCCTCCGGCTTCAACAAAGGAAGGAGAATTTAACTACTAATCAATTTCCCAATACAAAACAGTTTCCATGGAAACACAAATCAGGATATGGACAAGTAATTGACAAGAATGTCGTTAATTTTGGAAATAAGTCTCGACTGGTGATGTAACTAGTTGTGGTTATGTTTGCTAATTGCTGACAAACAACTGTTCAATCACAAACAAATCTCTTTATTTAAATAAACTCCCTTCAGGTTGAGCAATGAAATATTAGCTAATTTAAAGAATATTCTAAATATTGTCATTTCATAATTTTACAGATTTAATTATGATAATCGCCCAAAATAAAATTATGAAGGCAAGATGAAACGAGATCAAGCCTTCAGCAAAGTTAATCTTGAGTCTCAATCAGGCCTTGCACAATCTCATGATGAAAATATAATTAGATTTTCATACAAATACCTCATTTCCGAAGCAATTTGGCTAACAAGTGTACATTAATCACAATGAGAGCACAAAATTCTGCATTCATTAGCATCTTAATTAATTTTTTTCACAAAATTTATAACATGATCAAACTCCTATCGAAATTCTGACCATTAATTTTCTCTTCAATGTTTTGAAGAATCAATTTGGTATTCAACAATCCAAATAAGTGGAATTTCGAATGGAGAATATCTTTAATACCAAACAGTTCAGGATGGAGAGAAATGTGGGGTGGAATATGCCTATACATTTTTTGCTTTCCAGGTTTCAAAGTTATTTCATTGATTTTTTTTTACGAGATAAGATTCTTCGTTCATCTCTCTGGGACGTGTAAATATTATCTGCGGAGCTATGAAGTTCGCATAAGTCGACCTCTTAATGCTTCTGACACTGGAAGTCTTCCTAGATTTTATATATTTCATATCCAACACCTGCCCCCCTCTGTTTGCCTGAGCTCTGGGATTTCCTTTGAACTATTTTATTACGTTAATATTACTCCATAAACTTGTCTGATATGCTTTCCTTGTCTGTGCCAGATTCACCAGCCTCTGATTCTCCTATAAACATCCGTTTAAAATTGTTGGGATTTTTATTCTACCATTAAAACAAAATTTGAAATTAAAATGATGTCTGCATTGGAAAATCTCAAAGGAATTAATCTCTGAAAAGATATTTCATTGTCTGTAATAACAATGAAGTTCATTGAAGCGAAGTTATGCAGAAAATTGCTTTTCACATCTGTGAATTTTTCTTAAAATTCAAATAAATGCTGCTCCATATCATATCATATCCAATAAACGAAAATAATTGAATAATATTTAGAAATAATTAAAAAAAGTATTGTTTTTCTGACAAAACATCGGAAACTTAATCTCAAACATGTCACCAAGCATGCCAAACCCTTGGAGTCCCCCCACCCCCGGTTAGATTGACTGTCCTAATGAAGAGATGAACACATCAGGTACTCTTTGGAGTTGCCACCATTAAACCAACACAATCAATTTCTTGTCAATTTCAATACAACAGTTACGGCATAGTGAAAGCTCCTCTGGGTTACATGCCTAATCCCACTACAGGTTACATCACTACAGAGTGCTGTTGACATATGGGATTGGGTCAGATCTGGTCAAGGCATATGTCTATTGGTCAAGGCACATATCATCTGATGGAGGCATATGTTTTCTGGTCAAAGCATATGTCCTCTGGTCAAAGTATATCTGCTGTGGTCAAGGAATAGATCCATGGTCAAGGCATTTGTCCAATGATCAATACATTTGGTCAAGACTTACCAACTGCTATACTTATATGTGCCATCAAAGAATATAACTGCTATCAAGGCATATATACATCATAAATATATCCTTAATCAAGGCATATATTCACTATCAAGAAATATTCACATTGGTCAAGGCATACCCATCGGTCAAACGTGCCTGTCGACCTGGCTATTAGCTCAAGCGATGATGGACGTTTAATCCTCTCCTTGACCAGTGATAAGCCTTGTCACCCTTATCAGTGGTCAAGCCATTGTTTTGACATCCCACTTACAGGGATGACAGATAATGTATGTCCAAGCTACAGGTACAGGTAGATGTGGAGTAGATGCCCTACTCAGTGTGGAGACAGATTGTGTCACGGCTTTGTTAATGGCCCTGTCCACATGCATAAAGCTTTGTCAAACAAGGATGGAGTAACAGTCTTCATGACTTCACTTGATATTACAGTGTTGAGAGTCAGTATGATCTAACCTCATCATACAATACATATAGTTTCTCTACATAACTTAATATTAAAACTAAGCTAGTTCATGTAATGGTCATTACTTGACCTGACATTACATTGATCAGAGGAAGTGAAATGTCCCTTACATCAATTGATGATAAGGTAACAGTGTTCTTGTAATGCATAGAACAGGTAAAGGTTGACTTGTATAATATCCATACTTCAACATTTGTAACATTGTCTGATATTCCCTTATCTTTGTCAACCTCCATTCAATCTAGTTGTATAAAGATGCACTGGAACTAACATAAAATTCTCATAACAGTTACATATCCCATTACAACTCCATTGCAGTAATACATACAGAGACTTTATAAATCTTTCTAGAATAAGTTCATGTGACAGTTTTTATGGAGGCCAACACAAGCCACCAACTTACAATGTATATCACAAGGGTTGAATCTGCTTGTTTTATATGCACTTTATTCCAGCGAACATTTCCTATTTACCAATAAGTCGGTCACACGGCTCATTGTTGGTTAATCTTTGAACTGGACATAAGCTCACGAAGATATTTGACTAATTCTGTTACATACTCATTGCTTCTATCAATTCATTCCAATTTAATTATTCTCTTTTGGTCCATTCAGTCGAGTCCATTACAATAGTTCTGAACTACTTTCGTCCATTCACTCGTGACTACATACATTCCTGAAGTATCAGCCTGCCATGCTTTATCAAGTTTATGTCTAGTATATTGCTATAAAGCTCTCAAGGAGTGGCAATATAGCAAATATCAACTTATTATAATACATTAACCTTTGATGTTCAAATCATCCAAAGTACACACAAGGTTAGTTAAACTGATGTACAATTGGTTATTTATCTTTGTCAAATAATTACCAATTCCATGAAAATTCACATTTTTTTCAACATGACAAATAGCTTTTGAATATTGTGGTTTCAAATATGAACATTTAATATTAACAATGCAATTTTTGAATTTAATTTTGAGCTTGTTAATGCCAAATTATCAAAATAATTTTGAACAAAATCATCTCAGTTCTTAAAAACTTTGTATACAGCCCAACAGGTAACGACGAAATACCCCTAAATCTGTATAAGCCTAAAAGAACCTTACCCCTCAACCCCCTCACCAACACCAATCATCCTCACAGCAGATGGCCCCTAACAAATCACCTAGACAGGGACAAACTTTAGGGGCCATTCTTATCAGGAGTTATCCAGGATCTCATAACATGTTTATGGCTCCCTTGACCAGTGTCCAGTCTGTTAATGACCACCCCTGACAGTGTTATGAATAGCTGTGCTGTAATATAAGTGTAATGTATATTTGTTGAAGGGCTGCCCAGTTTAAGACTATCAGTTGAAACGAAGCAGATAATGGCAGTTAATTTAGCATGTTCACCTTGCATGCTACCCTCGTATATCTGTCGTCATTAAGAGCAATCAAGTATAATCAATGCAATTAAACCGCTGCCTGTCTTTCATTATAGTTTTCCACTAAAATCAAAGATGAAGGCGAAAGATGAATGTTTCCGAAATATGTCAGTTTTAAAAAATTCTTATTGATTCTGTTTCAAATTCTGACCTCGATATCAAAATAATTCATTAAATCTAAATATCGCCATTCATTCAAGAATTTCAAAAAATTTATTACGAATTAACTTAAATCTCAAATGCATAAAATTGAAAAGATTCCCCCCCATTAATGTATTCAGTACATCTGAAGTTCTTAAAGTTCAATCTCAATAATCAACTTGAAATAATTTTTTACAATGATATCTTCTTAAATGACAATTCCTGAAAGTCTCAGAGAAACTTGGTCATTTCTTGCTCAATGCATTAATATTATAATTTGACTCAAAACAGCCTTATAACTTCCGGATTCAATGTCTAATTTATTGTAAACATTTGAAAACTAATATTTTGATTAACATACAAACTGGAGAATTTAAGTCTACTTCCCAGGGACAATATTGGTGTAGGGATGTACGTCCCGACAATGTGGGTGTATGGTTGGACAGGCATCTAGTTGGAGGCATCTTGTATTACATACACAATAATCCCCTCTTGCCTATTGGTCAAGATGGCATTGACAGCCTCACAATGGTGTTCGTTTCCAAACAGTCTAACGCTAATTAGTCCGCAATAATATTTACATGTGGTAGGTCAAAAACCTTGAGGGCGTTCAAAGACAATGTCCATACTGAAGGAGAAATGATCAACCTGAAAATTGCTGACACGGCATTTTCCACTTTAGTTATTTCCTTTATTTCTATTGCTGGTAATCATTGTTCGTATTTTTGGATTTCTTTATTTAGCCCTTTGCTCTTTTCAATGACACACAATCAATCTAATGACTACCATTTTTTTCAATCATAAAAATATCATTTTTACGTGAAGGGGCTAGTTGCTAATTTCTGAGAAAGTGATAGATTGATGTTATCAAAAATACAGCACTTCTGTATATTAATTCAATTTTTGACAGAAAAAATTCATAAATATGTGATTTGTTCTGACTTTATAAATAAACATTCATAAATGGGGTCCTCTGCAATTAAAAACCACCAACTCAAAGCACAAAAGGAGTGATCACAATCGCGAGACAAAAACATATAGCACCTAAAGAAAATAAATCTAGAGGCACATTTAGAGTATTGGGAATTGCTGAATTGAGTTGGCTGTCGTGAGAGAATCGCGAGACATCTATCAGAGGGATCGGAGTACGTCAGTGTGGACTCGATGGGACAATCCACGACTATTGGACAACTCCCAGAATTCTCCTTCTCGACAGGAGACTCATTTGCAAATCGCATCACTCTTTCATGCATATTCCCAAGCAAGAGTGTGCCAATACTCCCACAATTTCATATCACATTTTGCCAATTTCGTGTAACCCGTGACCATCATGTTAATTTCATGTCAGCACCTTAAATGATGGCTCCTACCAACAGACACACTATTTCGGTTTTGGTATGTTTTCCTTCGTACCACAGAGCGATATCGCTTTGACGAAGTACCTGTCTCTTGATTTGACAACTCTTTGCCTCCAAGTGACATATGTGTCAATTTTGCCTTGTCTATACCGCGCTGGAAATATATTAGCAGCTGATGCACTCTGGGAAATGTATCAGTACGCCGGGTCTGGTTAGATTAAATGGACTGGGAGACAGCTTCAAGGTATTGCTACCCCTAGACATGTTATTGAAGATTTAGATATACGGCCAAGAAGATAAAGTTGTAATAACACTGACAGATGATACGTCATTCTCTATATCAGCCATGAATTATTGGAGACATTTCTCAATAGTTTAATATTTCAAATATCACTGGTATTTATTGCTATACATATCGACTGAAACTAGGATGGAAACAGGAAAACAAACAATGCAATGTAAAGATGGACCAGAATTCCATTTAAGGAGAAAATTCCACTTTTAAATTCTTAGCAAATCGATTTCACATTTCCTTATTTCAGTCAGGTTGTCGGTCACCAAGTACTTCCGAAGTGGACCTCCCGTTTTTCATCCTTCCCGCCCCCCTGCTCTCTGTGCCCCTTGTTACTCTCTCCGCCCCTCCATCTTTCACCCCCAACTCACCCATACCCCCCTCCCCAAACCTTCAAATGGGTTTAACACTTGCCATCATTGGGTACGGAGATGTTGATTTCCCACAAACCAATTTTCTTCACTTTCCCCCAAGATGAGGGGATTTACTCGCAGACGGGACCTACAGTTTAAACACGATCTGCCACAACTAATTCCGTTCAAATATTTGACGCCACCATCCTCCCAAACGTATGAACAGCGATAAAATGCAACAGGGAGCTTTTGTTCAAATTTAACTCTGCCGTTTAAATATTTTCCCTCAGCATTCACCTTGCCGGTTTTGCTGTCCAGCTAAGGAAGTATAGGGGACCTTATGACAAGTGTGATTTGGACAACTTTCCAGACAAAAGCTGGGACTTTGGGAAAATAATTGTGCTTATTTATCATTATTAACCTTGTAAGGTGACAGCTTGAATACCCCTGTCACTTGAAAATTGTGAAAAAATGATGAAAGTATTTGTTAAACCCCAAAAGATTTTGGGGTGAAATGTTCTAAAAAATTTAATTTCAGAAACTTTCATAAATGAAATTTTTGCTTAATAATATCAAATTTGTATAGTATATAGATGAATTATATTGGGAATTTAAAAATTTTTTAAAAATATTTTCAAAATTATTAGCTAAACGATCCTACTTGGTCTCTTGGTCAACCATGAAGAGGTCATTCACAATCACCGAGTTGATCACTTAGAGAGTGACCACTCCTACCTACATGTATTCTTCATGTAGACTAATGAGACATAAACTATTGAGACATATATCATGAGATATTAGTTACCACCGAAGATGACCAGAACATGTTGAGGCATGAATCTCAGAGAGAACCAGAGGAAAGCAGATTAATGTCTACCTGTGGTTATTACCTGGCTAGACGACTCCAGATCAGCCAAACTGATTAAAAACTACTGACAATGTCACTGAGTGATAGAACCAACATTGACTCGTATGACATCAAGCTCAAAATATGCAATCAATTTCAACGCTTTTGTCCAGCAAATTGACAAGCATGTAGCAGCCTCTAGGTTATCAGTTTTCATGTATGATTCCTCCTAGTGTGGAGACTTTACATTGCTGCGTAACTTCAGTTTGATTTACTATTCCTTTTCTTGTACTCAAAAACATAATGAAATAGTGTGCGACTTTCAAGATGATTTTATATTACTGTGCGACTTTCAAGATGACTTTAAATTGAAAGATAACTTTAAAAAAACTTGACATAACTGTGTGACTTGATGACTTTACTGTCCACGGAATTATTTAGCAATACCGCAAGTAGAACAAACAACTTTGAAATTGATGTCATGCGCACTTAGAGGAATAACTGACAGTCAATCCAACTTCTACCTTGGTTGAGAGGCATTTGATTTTCGATCGCTCATTTCCAAAATGGTTCAAGTATTGTCACTCATTACTGTGCTTACGATAACTCTGTCGCGAATCTAAACAGTCGAGTGCAGCGTCTATCTACGCAATCCGCAGAGGAAATTTGCACATGAAGCTGAGCAAACATGAAGACCCTGTGGCGAGTATCTCTCGCTCGTTGTTTGCACCGAAGAGCCGGCACTCAACGACGATGCAGCGATGAATGCTATGCATTTTTCAACGATTTGGCGCTTTGTCGAAAAGCTTAGAAAAGTTGGTGCAAGAGCGAAAGAGCAATAGGTCAAAATACCCAACAAATATAGTTTTTAACTGCATTAGACAATGGTAAAAAAATCACCTTCATCACATTAACAGAAAACTATGCTTTTTCTCTTTTCATAAGAAATGACAAGCTGAATTTCATGGAATTAACGCGAAATTAACTTAAAGGTGATAAAACTATCTGAAAAAACTATTTTTTTGCCAAATGCCACAGTCCTAGTTCAAGTTCCAGGTTTTAATTCGAACATAATGCCCTGATTTGTTAAAGCAATTAGATTAATGCATGCTTAACTGTGAATCGTTCAAACCAGAGATATTCTGAAATACCAGAATCTGATACTGAGAGAGACACTTGGCTTAAACCCTCACCGCTTGTTCCCCACCAGACCACCAGGGCTACACATTAAATGCGCTCCACTGGGAAACACTCACCACTCAGCCATGCACAAAAAAAAAGTTAAAAAATGACTGCTAAGTGTCACTGCTAAACGGAAAGCCACAAACTTAGCGTTAAAGCCCTTTATGATATAAACTTCAGATTGAGTGAGAATCGAAGCTATTTTCTAGTCGCTGTGCTCTAACTCAATCCAACTCCAACCATCTCCTGCCATGAAAAGCTATGTGAATCTGAAAGTTTGGCTAAGAGCTTTGGCGATGGTGGTATAAACAAGTCTGATGATTCCCGCAGATGGGCTGTTCCTTTTTGTTAGCTTCATGTCGTACTGAAATGATATTTAGCACATTCCCCATGTCAATCACAAACTAAATGGGATGTGTTCTAAGGTCGCTGTTAACAGTCTGTGCCTCTCCCATGCTACCTTTTGCGGTCGGAATCCTAAAATTGCCAAAATATTATCTCAGCTATGGCAACCTTTCTCTTTAATAGATAATTTATCAACAACATCTTTTTTCGTTCTGGTTATTGTGCTAAGATGAACTGTTTTCATTTACATTGACGTATGAGTTTCTGTGGTGAAAGAGACAGTTTTTCTCAAAGTTTCTAATTATCCTTGTTAAGGTTTTAAAAGACAAATGATTACATTTTTTCAGATTAAATGATACGACTTTTTCTATAATTAAAATAAAGCAAAGTTTTAGAATGATGCATATGAAATTTCATTAAAGTTTTGAGAAAAATAAATTCATTTCAAAATAATGTCAATTTCATTTAAGAAAATGTCAATTTCAAATGGAGTTACATAATGATGCTGAAAATCCATTAATAACATACATGTCACAATGTCTCATCACATAATGAGAACTTTGTCCATAAATTAATGCCGAGTCGTCGCCTTAATAACCCTGTCCATTCTCCTGGGCTGAGGCCATCACTGATCAGTTGTCAATAGAGGCTTGTCTCTACTCTCCAAGCTGACAGGCTATTAGATAATATATTTACACTTCCTGGGTTGAACTGAATTATGTAATCTCGGCCTCCAGTTCAAACATCACCTCATTAAAAAAAATTAAGTTTCAAAGTCTATTCTCCTTAGTCTTGTAGCAATTAAAGTGTTTGATCTGGGCTCAGAATGTCAAAGAGTATTTAAGATGGACAGACAGGCATGCCCAGAATTTCAACAAAATGTGGACATCTTCAAGGTTAGCTCATAGGGCCACGCCTAATTGCATAATAACGCAATCAACGACGTTCGGAAATAATTATTTTACAAGGGCTAATGCCTTGAGTGTAGCACAAGCTTGATACACTTAGAAAACAAATGTTTGAGAAATCAGCAAATACTGGAAAGGCAAAGATACAATGATGGATTAGAAGTTTTGGGAAGCTTTGGGATTTGTAGAACTTGAGAATTCTTAAGTAAATGTGTTAAAGTTTGATTGAGTTGTTGTTTTGTTTATATTCCTTGACCATTGTCTATCTGTAATTATTTGTTTCAAACCTTGAAAAAAGTTTGTAAACATACTGCAAGTATTTATTCACAGTTTGTAAATTTGTTGTTTTAAAATATTTTTATATTTGTAATTTTAACAGATTTTTAAAATGTAAAGTTTCAAAAATAAGATTTTATGTACATGTTGTATTCATTGATAAAATCAATTTTTGAGAAGATATACATAATGAAGAAAGTGCATTTATTTGTCAGTAGAGATTTAAAATAGACTTTACAAAAGTTTTCCAAATAGAATAAAGCAAATAACACACGAACTAATTACACTTGAAATCAAAATTAATAATTTAATTGGCTGAAGTTTGATTCAATTACATCTACAACAATACAAACACAATATGTAAATCCTTTAGAAAAATACATGTATGTTGAACCATTTTGAACCCAAAACACAACAAACAACATGTCAAGATGCATTTTTACACTTTCACTATTAATCCTGAAATCCTGATGTATATATTGACTGTTAGCCTCAGACAAAGGCTTTGCTAACTACAGTGATAAAACAAGGCACTGGCCCAATATTAGTAGTGGACTGGACAATGCTATGGTGGACAGCTTCACAGACAGTATCAAGGAAAGAGGAAGCCTGGTCAGTTTCAATATTGATCCAGGACCAGTCTGACCTTAAATTGCTACATTTAGAAATCCTTTAATTCCAATTTGCAGTCTGATAATTAATCACTTTGTTACAAGCTTCAGACGACACTGATGCCAGTATAATTTGTACTGCTGTTGTAAAATGGGGTTCATCTTGTGAACAAGGCATTACAATGTAATTAGTGAGATTAAACTATTTTCTTAATATGTAATTAATACTTTTATAATTAAGGACTTGCTAATTATTCTGACAAAAACATTTCTTATACTTTAACACAAATTTATTTTAATAATCAGGAGCCTAATTTAAATTTTTGAATTTAATTTTGGTGGAATATTGGTGGTTATTAGAAATATATTTTATGTTTAATATGAGAAATATTCGGCTGATGTCATGAAAAGGCCATGGACATTTTCCTGACAAGATAATCAACACTATCAGCCGTGTGTCACTTAGTGTATTTCCTGAACCCCAACTAATCCATTTCGAAAGGTGATCAGACTTTTAAACAATATTTCATATGAAGACATTTACTAGAAATAATTTGGCATGAATCACAACTTTGACAAAACGAAGATTCAATGGGAGTAGATATTTGGACTATTGAGAATTGTTCGGTAGGAAGACGAGCATTGGATCTACGGTTACACAGAAAACAGTGGAAGGACAGAACTGTCGCACGCTCTCTCGCTTATGGCGACCAAGTCACGAAATCAACACCCTATAGCCGGCTGATAAAGACAAGACGAGTCGCCAGCATTCCTCAAATACCTCGATAATAACTTCAACTCGGATGACAATACCTGATATAATAAATCTCAAATATTCCAGTCATAAACAAGAGTAACAGTCAAAACATACGTCTTAATACACTAGATTGTCTACAAATTTCTTGAAATAGCACAGGCATTTAACGCTGATACCAAATCCTTCACATACCTAAGCAATAAACCATAACGTTGTCAAGGAATATAAATGAGAAGAAACAATGTTAATTTCCCCAAAAATGTAGAAAGTTTTGTGACATTTCCGTTTGATTTCAGGCAGCGTTTACATAAATTGGTACGGAATTCCAAGCTTCACGTTTCTTGTGCCGGTAAAATATATTCTTGTCTATATGTAGACGTTATTCTTTCTGGTTACGTTCAAAGAATTTTAAGTCCGAACCTTGAAGAAAAGCCAATGATAAAATGAACGATCTCACATTCGTGCCATGTCGACCGTGTTCAAACAATAGCAAGCATTACTATGTTTATCTAAACAAACGTCTACCCCTTGAAGTAAACCGGCCCAAATCCTTGAGACAATCTGAACAAAACGACACCTCGGTTTTGTTTACAATGCAACCGCTGACCAAGCCAGGAAACCAGGGACGCTTCGTCATAGAGAGGAGACAGAAAAGAATTCGTGATTTCAACATTGCGTTCATCTTTAACCCCCTAGCAACGATACGATTCGGATAAATCTTAATTTCCTTTGAAGTGGGCAATCAAAATCTATGTTGCGTTAAGCGGGGACACAACTGGCGAAGCAATTTTAACACGTAAAACAAAAAGAAGAAGTCAATTACGACAGTATCGCTCCTCTTGGTATTGTCCGTGCACAACTCGAGATGTAATTTCACCCAGTGTACCCCGAGGCAAACCAAAGTTCTCTGATCCCGTGAATTAATTCCTTAGCCAGGGGCGACAAGGGCACCCATCGGAAACGTTCACAGGGTACTATCTGTTTGGCCGTGTCGGGGCTGCAATTATCACTTGATAGGACAACTCCAGCTGAAATCTCCACCAACCATGTTATTAACCCTGTCTCAGAGGCACAGCCCGCCATAGACATGGTCTTTGTCACCGTTCTACAACGATGTAGCGGCTGTTGTTTTCAACAACGACAAGCGACCCGCCCACCCTCTCTCAATCTCTCAACACGCACCTGCCCCCCCCCCCCCCCCCCCCCCCTTACCGACACTTACCCCTCCATCTACTCATCTACATCCATAAATAATACTAGACAGCCTCATACACAATCAAAACACACACCCTTCCCTGTCACTCACATACATCATCTATACAATGATACAACACGTCCCCGACACAGGCACATTATTGTCACCCTGTAATATATGACGCCACGGCTTGCCCAATGTTACCTCACTCTATGTGAGGAATGCCATTAAGCACACTTAATGTTTTATGACATTATTCAGGCAAAAATGCAGTGTTATTTTTTAAGCACTTATTCTTTCCACATCTACTTCTCGACTTTCAGAGTTTAAATAAGCTTGCCATGGAAAGTTAACGACATTTCGTTGAGAAGATAAAGATCTTGTAGCCGAGGCCGGGTTGTATCCGAATTATATAGATTCGAGAGTTGGGGTCACGAAATCCGAGCTTCTCTCCCAGCACCCGACCAACTTTTCACCCAGATGTAAAGGAAAACAATACTAAATTTCACCTTTTTTCAAAAGCTTCGGTAAAGGGTCGCATACATCTACGGGGCCTAATTTGCCATTGTTGAAATCATTTACTACAAATATTATTCAAAACTGCACTCAATGAAATGAAAACGTTTTGTTCTGGCATTGTATAGGTTCAGTTCGAATTTATGGATCGCCTGCGTAAATCTCACTGCAGAAGTTAAAACTATCAAATGTAAACATCTTGCAAAATAATCAGTTTGGGTAAATGTTGCTCCTGGGATTAGCGTGAAACCAAACAATCCATAACTTGGATACATCTTATCTTGTACAGAGAAAATCGTGAGAAAATAGACCACTCTGAAATTATATATGGATCGAGAGAAATCGAAAGCCTAGAAATATACATCGTATCGCCCTAGGAAATGTACACAATGTTTTCCATTCTGCTATTGATGGTATCGGAGTATTTAACATGACAAATACACTGTTCTACATTTATCATAAATGTTGTGGTAATAAACCCTATTAAATCGATATTGAACAATATAAACTACAAACATTATGCCCGGGATAACATCATAATTGTAAAGAATTGAATAACTTAAAATTTTTACAAGAAAGCAATATTTAATTTTACACGATCTAAAGTTATGTTTAATCAAAGTTGAGGATTGTTTGTTCACGAAAGTTACGAAAACTCAACATAACAATCTGAAAAACATCGAACCCTCGGAAGTGACATTTTATGGACAGACAAGGAAACATCGTGTTTAGGTTTTGACAGATAACTCAACTACGTATACGACAGAAACGGCGAGTTGAAGTGAAGCGCTAGTGCGACTTGACAGAAAGGTTGATGTTGATGGAGTGAAACTGACAATAGCTTATACCTGACAGGTAGCCTACCTACCTAACTAGGAACGCTAAAAAAACCTCTTTGAACTCAAATCAAGTGACAGGCATTCTTCTGTCGTCTTTGTAGCCAGGTCACCCCAATAAACAACTGGACTTGTCCGAGTTTATACGGGTGGACTATCTACCCGACAAACAACGCGCACCTGTCAACGTGAATCTCTACAATGAAGGTATCCGATGTACTCCGTGAGAAGCTGAAAGCAAGTAAATAAAGTTGAATGAAAACTTACATTGAGTTTGTAGAGTTCCAATAGATAGCGGGTAGTTTCCGTCCACTGTCCACCACGGACACCATGGTCATTGCTAGTGGTAGAAGCAGAATATAGTATTGTAAAAACCAAGGCATCCTTCGGAAAAAAGTGGACCAAGTGTCACCAAATCCCATAGTCAGGATCTCACACGAGAAACAGTAGCATCCGACATACACACACGTATCACCGACTGCAAGTGTAGTGTAATGTAGTAAGACTGTAGTACTCCAATATAGTCGGCCACTGAAAACACTCACTGCAGCGAACGAACGACGTTATACGGCCGCCTCTCTTCGCTACTCTCTCTCTCTCCACTACTGACTGAACGATCAATGTGCAATCGACAACAGAAATAGACTCGTCACGTGACTAAACACAACACGTGGGGAGAGAGGGAGGGCCGGCGTAGGGTGAAGTGACGGTGGCTGCTTCAGTGTTCTTGTGTTATAGGCCGGATTAACGCGCTGTGCAGATAAGCCTAACAATGCCCCTACCCATCCAATATGTATTACCCCAACAGAAAATCAATTGGTCCACTCAAACTGCATGCATTCCCGATGCATGTCGGGAGTATGGGTTGGACGTGTGTACAGGCTTGTCAGCCAAGCGTGAAGCGTTGATAGGTGTTGTGCTATTTCACAACGACGTTTGTTTTCATAGGGAATGTATACGTTTGGCGGGCGCTCTGACGAATGTTTTATTGTAGTCAAACCTTCGTTATCTCTTTTTTTTCGCTAGCGGTGTACCGTTCTCTGAAGATGTGTTTCTGCCTATCTGAGATCCATCATTCGAATCATATCGTTCTGTGAATGTTACATGTGTTAAAGGTTACGTAAATCGTCATCGAAACATTAATTTCAATAAGTGCTATTAATTTTAAATAATATCGTGTAATATTGAAAACAATTAGCAATACTGAATCTATATCTACCGTGAAAGAAAGCACATCAAAAGATAAATTTTTTAGTAAAAAAAAAATACTCAACAGCCCAAAGAAACACAAATAAAGACCAAAATATCACAGGAAAGTTTTGGAACATAGAGTAAAATTAGTAATAGTTTTAATAACATATTCCCATTGTACGAGTTTCCACAAAAGAAATATTACGATACCGACAAACGGTTCGAAGAAAGCGCGACTAATTAATTAACCTTGCCTGAGCCCCTTATCATTTCAAAGTGCTGTAGATTTGAAATAGCGCGTGTGATACTAACACAATCACGGGCATGGTCAACACGGTTATTACCGGACGAACTATCAAGACAGAAAACATCACCACTGCACTTGCATAAAATCATTCTCTCTATATATGTCTGTACCTATATACTTATGAAACGTGCCCATGTCATTACAGTATAGACTAATCAATCAACGTTGATAAGTACTGATGCGTAGTCTGTCCTTGTACTTGACTTTGTTAGTTATTAGTCTAACCTTACCCACGAGAATACAACATACCCAGTAATAAGCTAATGGATACATATTTTTAAAGTAAGCTATCCTTTGATTTATTCATGTCACAAAATAGTAAATTATCATCCCTCTCTACATGCAAACTTTTAGTGGTTGTTCCAAAGGGAAGTCAACAATACGATAATAACAAAGATCGTGTAATTTAAGAAAAAGAAGAAAATTTATTTGTTTTAAATTAAGTAACGTGCATGTCTTCTTCACTTCCGATGATAATCAACAAAGTATTGGATTACAGCAAACTATCACGACAAATGACAAACCAACAAGTACCTTGGTCTCGATATACTTGTACGACTTAAATTGTACACCAAACCAATCATCATAAAACCAAGTTTCTTAATCGTGATCTTTACTGAAAACTGACATGGATGAATGAATGAATGAATGAATGAATGAACAAACGAATGAATTATCGAACGGATGAGTGAGTAACAAATGGACGAAAAAATAAATAGAATTACCTTTGACAACTAGCAACTGACCATATAACAATGTAACGTTGACGCATATCAATAACGTTAAGATGATTTTTACTTACTCCTTTCATGAATGAACTTATTATTTTTTAAGTACATTTAGAAGTGATGTTCTAAAGGAAGACAAGATGTTCTGTATCGTGTACTTCACGACGTTTCGGATAAAACCTGAATAAACTTTTACAAATAATAAAACTCCTTACACCAAACTATAATCAACTCGATAATTCTAGAGACTATTGGTAAAGGTGAAGTTGTAACTTAATAGTACGAGTGAAACGTGATCATCACGTTCTGCAGACTTTCATGGACTTCAGCTCAAAGTGTACGTCAGTCTCGATGTGCTTTTCAGACGATGTGAAATTATGACAGAAAATGGGTTAATCAGGCATATTAATCAACAGAAATGGAAAATCAAATAAGCACAGGACGCGTGAAGATTGGACAACTCATAACAGAGGCAGCCGGTCTCAAGAGGTTGTCACAAAAAGATTTGCTTGAAAATTCAAAGCAAAAATCGAAAGTCGCTCCAGGAATTCACGCTCAAGTGCTGCCACGCCTCGCTTCTTCTTCCGCTTTGTTAGTTGGCATCCTCAGAAGCCAAATTAATGCATGAAATTCGATTTAGCGTTTTAGGAAAGAAATTAACCTAAACGTACATTGCGTATCAGAATATACGATTGATGTAAACATCGTATTAAGGTTATTTTTTCTTCTTAATTAACCTAAACGTTTACATATAGAATACATGAATGACGCAAATACTATCAAAGTTGAAATATTTCTACCTGAATTGTCCTAAAGGTAAACATTTAGTAGAATATGTAATTTAAATTAACACCGTTTTTAGACATTAAATCCTTAATTAACGTAAACTGTGTTTTATTCAAAATACAAAAAGGCTCGGATTATTGAAAAATGTAAGTATTATTTTTGTATCATATAAATATATTAAATAATATTAAACATTTTGAATTTTTCTCTATACTTTCACAATTTTTATCCAGTAAATGATTAAAATGAACATCGTATTCATTTATTATGTATTCTGCCTTCCTCGATCGACCTAATGGTTTATTGTCTAATATATTCAAGAACTTTCAACATCTTATTGATAAATTTGCATTTTTCAATCATCTTCCTCATTGTTTCCGTAATGTAAACACGCACATGGACGAAATATGATAATGTCAACATCGTGTGTATGCGTTTAAACTTCGAAATCGTTTCTTTTCCGTTTATAATTCCCATATTTTAAGAATTTGCCTTTCAATTTTGCTTGCTTAATATTGTGTTGTTGACTCGCGAAATAAGCTTAAACGTTCCATGAATTCGAAAGTTATGTTCAACACACTAACTTCAGATTGTTCAAAGTTTTTAAAATGGCACATTAAAAAGGAAACGTTGTGCTCAATGTTTAAAGGAGCAAAAATCCAATTTTGGGTTTAAACAAACTTTTAAATGAATGTATTATGAAACCCTAAGCTTCCGTAATCGACGCAACGACAAAACCACGATACATGGAAACTGGAAGTCATATCGACGTATCTGAACAAAAAGTAAGTTTCTGATACCACAGAAAATTAAAAGGAAGTGTTTAAAAGAAATTTAATTCCGAATCCGTCTTAAAAATTTAAATGTAAGAAACCAAGAAGCGTTTCCAAACGAACCAAACGAAATTATCCAAGAAAGTTTCAGATTTATCAAAATAACATTTGCAGGCACTATATACGATGGTTATGAAAGGACTGCACAGCACGACTGTACACGGGTAAGAAAGACTTCGGGTAATGAATGATATTATTTTAAAAAGTTTACAGGCAAAGCAATTCGGGCAATAACTAATAACCTTAGCAACTGTTCAGATTTTGAATTAAATTTGGCTATGGAACGCTACAAATAATAGTACCACGTAAGTTAGTTTAAATGGAATGGTGCATGTACTTAAGGAAAGTTATGGAAATAAACGTTTTACAGAAAGAAATTCCTTACTACTAGGCCCGCTTGTTGTAAGAAAGCGACGATGCATCTTTGTACGGTTTAGGTACCAAGCGAATTAGTTAAACACGTTTCAGGTACAGTTAACGGTAGGGAAACTTCGATACAGGAATTCGTGGAATATATTTGAACGTTTGTCCGTGTTAAAATTTTACAGCAACAGTTTCTAAAACTCTGTCACTTGGGCTAGAGAGATCTCCGACTATTCGGTCAAGTTTATTTCGGACAAGACTCCTCTTAATTTGTGAAAAGTGTATACATCTATAGGTCATCCTGTCACCTCCACGTGCTGGTCGCGAGCTCGGTGTGGACAATCTGTTGGCTGGACAAACAGTGACCGTTTGGAAATGTATATTCCGGACATTCTCTCAGGCGTGTTTACGTGTTTCTTGCAGCGAGTCGTCAGGTACTACGATCAACCCCATCACACAAAGCAATGTGTTCGAAGTCTTCGGACGAAAGTGGAATTTTAATTTAAAAGAGTATCTTGAGAAGTTATATGCACTAAACGAAACTGTCTTTTGTCTGGAATATTTTGTAAATTAATATTTTCGAAGTTATCAGTGATAACTAAAACGTTGCATGAGTCACATTTATTAAATCATTAAAATTTAATTACAAAAAAATAACACAAGTGTTTTACTCTAAATTGATAAAGAATTTCCGTGTTAATTTTATTTAAGGAAATATGAACTCCCCGTTTACATTTTTTCGAAACATATATGATTAACTGTTTCATTTAGTTTCACATATAACATGTATAATTAATCTCTTATCGTCGGGGGGGGGGGGGGGGGGATATATTTCGGCGACAACGTTTTTGTGAAAAAAAAAGAACCAAATTGTGAATTATTATGCGAGTTCAGAAGAATAAAATAAATCATACAATGCATGTCCATTTTCAATCCTAATTAACGATCTTTTTGTTCCCTTTTGATTTGTTTGAAGTTACACTAAGAATAATTCAGAGATTAAAACAATTTAGTTCAATTGTGTCAATTAGTCAGTCTAATTAGGGTAATGACGTGCCATACTGTTTTAACAAGGTCGTTTCCAAAGATAACAACCATTTAATGTCACTTACGAAATTAGTTACAATATTTTATTGTTTGTTAACTAATCTATAATTCTTCCAACGTATGACCAAAAGTTTGGCCATACCTTCTATATAAAATATTTACATTAGTATAGTTAGATTTTTAGTTTTTTGGAACTTCGACAAAAAACATAAGGACATATATTTCTGTTCCCTTACTTTTTCGTTTTTTATTTTGATGTTAATAGACTAGACAGATTAAATAAGGGATATTGGATATTCTAACTGTGTAACAACGAAAAATGAAATCATTCATAATTTAAAATCTAACATATACCAAATACTTGTTTCACTCAATAAGCTTTGAATTATATGGTAATATACTGATGTTGATATTGAGAAGAAAATCAATGCTTGTTCATCTGTTTTAAAAACATAAAACTTTTGATAAACGTTGTTCTGTTATGCTGTACAGCTTTGTATCATGCTTCACACAGATACTTAACCAATACTTTGTATGTTAATGATACCCACTGAGAGAGGAGATAAGTGGGTCACCCGTGTTGGAATGTGAATGACTTGTAGGCACTCCTGTACGCTAGAGATAACGAGGCTATTGCCGGTGAGTGCGCTTCTACCTGCTGGGTTGCGGGGTGGATTTCCGACTCCTGCTAACAGTGTGGGTATGATGAGTAAGTGGCTGTATATGCTGAGACCGAGAGGGTTGATCGTAATTGTACGGGTGGATTATGAAAAACAAAAGTATGTCATTGTATGACTTTTACCAAACAACACAAATTTAAATTAGTTTTGATGAAGCCAAATGACATATTACATTTGAGGTGGCCTTCTTCCATGATGTCAACGTGAATTGTTTTATGGCGCCATAGACCAAAATATTCATGCTGAAACAACTGCACATATTGCTATGCAAAAGTGAAATTTAATATGTCAGCACTTTGGTTTTACAATATTAGTAATTTGGTAATATCAGAATGGTATGTAACTGTTTGACTGAGGAGGGGCCAGGGACCTGCACATGGTTTGAGTGGGCGGGGCAGGAGAAGTCACACACCCCATGCGGTGAATCCCTTTTAGCTTAGGTACACCCCAGATGAGATTTGATCTGGCCAATGTGACATTTCCTCAATTAGTGAATGGATGTTATGCTTACAAGTGTTAGTTTTTCAACTATGAGGTCCTGTTTCTTAAATGTGACCTTGTTTTTTACTTTCTACTTTCATGGTACAATAATATTTATGTATCAAAATCAGAAAAAAATTACCTAAATTGGATCCTTCTTAACTTTTTTTTGTAAGTTAAAGATGTGATGATCCTGTAAACATGCAGACTCTAAAGTTTATGTTTAGGTCAAACAACGATGCATATGCTCTTTGACTGGCACTCTAGAAGTTGACATTGTGATGATTGGGAAAACAATTTATGGATTAGAAACTTCTGATTTCTGTGAAAGAGGTATTTTGACAAAGACTCTTATGTTGTCGTGAAGCAAGTTGCAAGATAATAACATTAGAATCTATATTGAAATGTCACCTTCACAGAATCAAGACGTTGCTTGTTCATAAACATTTTCCTTATTCAACAATGAATTTCATTCAAAATTTAATTTCTAAACAGGAAAGCATACACCTTTTATGAATTCCTTAGCCAAAATTCCTAATAAAGTATAACACAAGGTTGACAGTGTCATTATGGTGGGTATTGGCAGTCTTCAGTGAACATGATCCATGTACAAATTCAAATCATTCGCATGAGAGGTGGAAGTTGAATGAAGATGAATATGACTTTTGTTGAACCAAGGTATATCGTGGCTTGTGCTTTTTCAGCCCGTGAATGTCTTCATCATCTGTAGCAACAAACACCGAGGAACACAAACACGCCAGACCACCATGGTGCTTGTGTAGATACAGTTGGAAGAACACTTGATGTGCAAGGGGAAAAAATCTACTGGACATAGTCTGTCAGCTAGATCTAATTTGAATTAAATGAAATCCCAAATAAGTCCATTTAAAGACTATTGCTATCGATTTTACGAATTTTTAGAAAAAAGAAAAAATTCCCCTTGACTCCTTTTTATTCAATTATTAAAAATAAATATTAAATTTTAAACTAATCTGCAAAATTTTGGTGTATTAGATATGTGATATTTTATTTTTATTGTCCTTTCAATAATAAGAGTAGAGTCTGATTTAATGCCCATGAAAATGTCCTTTCCATATCTGTATCAGCAGCAAACAGAAGTAGATTGTCCAGGTAAGAAGGGAGTGAGCATTGCAGTCAACTGTGGAGACTCTCACGCCATTAAAAGCTTGTCATGTGTTGATTTTGTTGACATGATACCCAGACCGTATATATATTTCACTTTTTGTTAGCGTCATAAAACACAACGCTAATGTCAGAATGAGAGTAACAAAGAAAGGCTCTTGAGAGAATACTCTGAACGCAATTATCTAAGGTGTGTTTTGTGATCTTATCAGGTAACGACTTAACACATCCAAACGATATAAATCATCTCTTCGGTAGACTGGTTCCATCAAACATGTGGTATAAACACAAATAACATTCATCTTTGCTGATATCCTCATCTCATTTCAATAAGTTCAGCTGATGATATCTCCCACTGTATAGATGCTTGTTCCGATGATGCAGAACACGTGAGATTTTACATGTTTGGCAGGGTGTAACCAACTAACAAATGTTGTTTTGTTAATATAAATATTTAATGTAAAAATATTTATGATGGTTTCCTACGATTTGGATTGTTGAATTCAAAGATGAAGTGATTGCATGTAGTATGCATTTGCTCAGATGATGTTGGGTTGAGTAATTCACAATAACTAATGCATTAAGCACTTTGCCAATGAAAATATCAGAATTATTTAGTTGCATGTTGAAGAAACTGCAGTGTTATACATATATGACAATATCAAACAAGTGTCATATCACTGCGAGTAGTGACACCAAGTGTCATGTCCTACTGTATATTCATCATGACATGTTTTTGTATTCCGGAGCGGTATTAATATAAGCATTTGCTTGTTTACTAGTCTGGTTCCTTCTTTTAGGAAATAAATATGTTTAAAACACATGTGAGTATAGCTGTCACAAGGGTACCATTCGGGGCAATCTGAGTTTCTGAGTACTCTTGGAAATAATGTGAGCAAACAATAAACAGAATACTTCCGCTTTTGAAATATCATCATAACTATACTCAATGATTTAGTACAAACTGGAATTGCTAGTTGCTGTAAAATCATTATCTCGCTTAAGACAAATAGTTTTATAAGGAAGGTTGTTTTACATCCTGTATATCTATTTCACTCTACATCGATAAAGTCATGTATGAATAAGGAACTTTCACTACTGGCGATCTTTAACTCTTTGAGAAGCTTTCTTGAAGTTATCAGAGTGAAGAGAGGTCTTGAATAATTATCACATGAAAATGAAGAAAATGATCTCACTTTAAAGTAATATTCATAAAATGTTTCTAAAAATATCTTTAACTCTTTGAGAAGCTTTCTTGAAGTTCACATAGTGAAGAGAGGTCTTGAATGAATATCACATGAACATGAAGAAGCTGATCATACTTTAAAAGTAATATTCATAAAATGTTTCTGAAATTATTACATAACAATTGAACCCAAATACCACTGTTTAAGTCAGCCATGCTAACCTGTAGATCAGAGGTATTTAATATCAAGCTGTAACAGTTAATCCTTATCCACGTTCTGTCCTCTAATCCTAATATCAAGGTAAGCCATGTGTATAAGTGTTGTAATATTTGTCCAGCCCTGTAGTTATAGGAGAGAACAAGGGCCCTTAGATCCGCTCTTATTTTCTCACTTGTCCTCCCTGAATACAAAAACCTGTAAAAATATTGGAAAATATTCTATTTAAACTGTAACACTTCCTTTCATGTGTGTTGGTATTACTTAACACAAAGCTGTGAAAATATTGGCAAGTTTTCATTGGTTACCGTCGCTTTTATTTTCATATTTGTTTTTGCTCCTTGACACAATGCTGTGACAATATTGTCTGTTATTCTCCTTGTTAATATTCTGTCACGGCTCACTGGAGATGCTTCATTTTGCCGGTCCTATCCCCACTTGACACCTATACAACAAGACTTAAAAACCTTCTTCTATCCTTAATAACTTCTCCAGCTTAGAAGCCCAGTGCTTGTAGGTTTCTTTCACTCACGTTTGTTCTTATATCTCTCGTTTGTATATGTGTTTATATCTGTTGTATATCTGCAGGTTGTTTGTTTGTCTTCTACTTCTCACCTTCTCTTTGTGTAGGTCTCATGTTAATAAGTCACTTCATAAATGTCACATGTCTCCTCGTGATGAATGCTCATAAAGCATATTTGTATTCCTCTGTTACAATGGGTAACCTTTTTTGTTATTAAATATATTGCCACATTTTTATTTTATAAAGTTACTTTTTTTGTCAAATGTAAAAGCTTTCCTTTTGAAATTGCATATATTCTTGGTTGGTCATTTGTTTGTACTCATATTCTTGTTTTTGTACTTCCAATGCGTCATTCTTACACTTTCTACAGCAAATTCCACCGAAAATATTTCACAAGTGTAGTCTCTCACATGTAGGCTTACATCTGAAATTGTTTAATGATTTATTTTAACTCTTCATTTATTTGTTTGTCCCCTATATTTCACACCTTTCCTTTGAGTCAAAGAAAATCACCTCATAAATTTTCACAAGTTTCTCAAGTGAATATTCCCTCTTAAGTATGATTATGTTAAATGATGTTTGTAAATCTCCAAGTTGAAGCACTGTTGAAGCAGAGAAAAGTACAGCGGATTAGCCCCTTGCATGTCACTGAGTTAATCTCTTGTTCACATAAGCTGTCCTTTGTGAAGCCGTCCCTGTTCACATGAGGATTAAACGAAGGATAAGCCATTTGTACTTAATATTTGGTACAGTAAAGTCAGTGTCAACCTTAACGACTTTTTGTTGATGTCATACCTGTGTGAACTTGATTTTTTGAAACTAACGCATGCTTTTTCTGACGAGGCATGGTGAGATTTAGATTGTGTGAAAGTAACAAACTAATTAAATTAGTTCCAGCATTGGCTTAACGAAGCTTGTGTTCAGGTCTAACTTGTTTAAATAACGGATAAAGCAATTTCCTAAATTAGTTAATAATTCAATGGAATGGTATTGTTTTTCAACCATATGATATTCCCTGACTTCTTAATTTTAGGGGTTCTTTGAAACTCTGCATTGATTACACCAGGCAGAAAACGAAAGACTTTAATAATTAATTACTTCTTAGAAATTTTGACCTTAACTATGGAGAATTAGAAAGCTAATTTGCTTCCTTCTTCAACTTCTTAAACTGAGATGGGTTTTTTCAGTGACTCTGAGTGATGCATAACATAACCATTGTTGATGGTTTGTTTTAACAGGAGATGAATCAGATCAGTGCATAGATTTTAAAATCCCTATTAGCACTATGATATTCCTAAGTACCATACAATAACATTGGCTTACAACTATCTTAGCACTAAGAGAGCTTTGAAAATCTAGGCCCAGTGCATAAACAAGATGTAATTGAAATACTTTACCGGTAGATATTACTTAGTAGGACAATATGCTGGCATTTGAATTTTTTGTTTGTTTAATAAATAAATATTTTAATAAATTCATACTTTAATATATCCATATTTTAATCAATTCATATTTTTAAAAGTTCATATTTTAATAAATTCATATTTTAATAAATTTGTATTTTAATATATTCATATTTTGATGTATTCATATTCTAATATATTCTTATTTTAATATATTCATAATTTTTTTTTTTTAATATTCAGAATAATTTCATAAATAAGTGAATAATTGAATGCAATTAGAGACTGCATATTCCTGAGTTTACCATAATTGGAAAAATAAAACCTAAAATTATCATGCTGTCATATCCAAGTATTGTGGCTGCATGGAATCAAATTCTTGTGATTTTAGAGGTCATGTTGAAGAGATAGGTTTATGGTCAGTTCACAGCTTTTAAACTAAATGAATGAAGAACATTGTTCACTCGACATTTTTGGTGAAACCTTATTTCTTAGAATTGACAATAATAAGATTGTTAAAAACTCTTTCAGAAGATAAAATAATTGTGCATTTCGGAACAAAGGACATTGGAACATTATGTGTAACATATTTAGAAAATCGTTTCAGGTATATTCTTTTGAAAACAATACTCTTCCTGAATATTTTAAAAGAAAGCACTGGCAAAACCATATTTTACAAACGTGTAATTCACAATAAATTTACAGTAAACCTTATCATTGCATTGTAGACTCATTTCTAATAAACTGTTCACTCATGCTTAACTTATCAAATGGATTGCTTTGTTTATTTGACAACACTGGTATAACCATATCTTACAAAAACTTATACAACCAAGCAAGAGCTATTTACAAACATTATGCAGCGAAAGATGTAATTACATTTGACAACATTGCTATAAACACAAGATGACAACACTGGACTTGAATCCAAATGAAAGAAACTGCAATAAACACAGAGCTGCAAATGGAGTAAAGTCTTTAATCATGAAGTTACCACAGCTTGTAATTAGCCGGTCCGCTTGAAGTGATTCACCTGTGATAGGCAGAGTCATGCCACAATCAGAGCCAGAACTTGCCATACAACAAACGTTCATTACATCAGAATTTGTTACACACTAACCTACGTATTACACCATGATATTCTACAAAACAGAATGTATGTTACACTAGGATTGATATTTAGGACAGCCCATATTACATACTACAAACTACTTTGTTATACAGAGATCACACAACCAGTTTCCCACATGATAGTCTGTATATTTCACTTGAATTCAATATTCACATGTGCCTGTATAACAAATTATTACAAATGTATTACAAATGATTTCTTGTAAGGATCAATCCACCAGGCATTGCATAAACAGTTTTCACAACAGTCTATTACACTAGGATTCACTCAGAAGGTCTTCTATTGTACATTAGGATCTATTCTTCACAAAAACCTGATGTCAATAGAATTCAGTAAATATTAAGACCATGTAAATTATACCAAAATTTGTTAAACACAACAGTATGGTCAGCATTTTACCAATTTTCCACAATATAGTCTGTAGATCACAACAAATTTCTTTTTGCAAGCTCCTGACTTTATTTGCAATTACTTTTCAATGGCCTGAAAATGTAATATCTTAAAAAAAGAGTCTCCAAGACATGACACCATGATTCTCCTCACAACAGAATACATAATACACCAAAATGTGCTTTATACAAAAGATTGACATTACACTAGAACTCACAATAAAATGAACCCTGTATATTGCACCAGAATTTGTTACAAGAAGACTTGGGGGCATTACAGCACAGTTTTCCACACAACAGCTAGCCTTGTTATTAGTCCAGAGTTAACTCTTGACAACTGTCTGTATATTACACCAAATGTGCTATACAAACTCTGACTTAACCAACTTTGATATGAACCCTTTGAAATCAAGCTCCCATCCTCACATGGGTCATAAACAACAATTAGCATTGTTGCGCTACGCTTTGTTACCGGTCACTTAATTAGAGATCAGGTTGGGAGGAAAATCTCCCCAGGATCAAATGACCCTGGTCAAAAGTGACCCAGGATTTTTATTTCCTTCTTACTCAAGTCTGGACCTTCGATAGTGACCATCTTGGTTAACCTTTGATTTAATTAGAGGGCTCTCTGCTCCCAGCTCTTGGGATAAGATTTCGGTTATTTTTATGGTTTCCTGAGGGTTCAGAGATACATTGTTCTTGCTCTCAAGAACAAGAGATATAATCACGGGCTAGAAACACCTAGCTGACTTTGAAGTATTGAGTTTCCGAACAAGAGAAATGAAAATCAATTAAGAAAGTCCCTTGAGATGTTGGAAATAGCCCCTCTGACAGCCCCCAGAACAAAACTGTCAGTTAATATAAACTTTCTTTCATTTCTAATTGTGTTTGATCAATAAACTTTCTCTTTTTCTAATTATTTCATACTTTGTTTTTTCATCTTGTAGAAATGTCACTTCTAATTTCAGATCATGAGGCTGGACTGTCACTCAAACTGTGTCAGTAATTATTGGGCAGTTCTAGTATTCTTTCAATCTTTTAGGTTTTTGTCAATATCAAAATACAAAACTTCTACCAAGCTTTGAAGTTTTGAGAACTATTAGTTGTTATATTGAGTCAATCCAAAGTAGCAAGAATAGAGAAAGCAAATGTATTTCATAAAAACTATTCAGGATAAGCTCTGTATATAAAAGATGAATAACATTCTCTTTCAGATCCGTCCCTCAAGGCTCCACTTATGAAATTCACATGCCAAACATCAAGCATAGATGGAAGGAATTTAATTTTCATTCTTGTCAATTTCCTTCCACAAAATGTTCATATCCAATATCACTCAAAAAGAACACCTGACCAATATAAAGTGTGTATGACAACCTGTTTAGATTAATCATTGTTTGCAGAGAATATATTGTGGAACTGTCAGTTGCCTTCTCAGAAATGTTAGAAGCTACGAGGTTTTTTGATGGACTTTCAACTTCTTCAAAAAGGATTTGAAATTTTTGTATGAGATATTGAATCTTAATTACTGTCAAACAAGACTTAGAAATTAAAAGTTTTTTTTTTTGAATTGTTAAAAATGTTCCTTTTGGAATGGCAAATGGAAACGACTTATATTTATTACTACTTTTTGTTATTTATTGATAGAGAAAAGAAAAGACAGAAGTGAGAAGAAAGTTTCAAATCGATTTTTGAGAATTGTATTACTATTTCTCTTATATCACATTTGAAAGGCAAATGGAAACAACTCTTCTTTATAATTGCAATTTTTATCTAATGATAGAGAAAAGAAGAAGTGCTAGAGTTTCAAATAAATTTTTTAGAATTCGATTATTACTTCTCTTATATGACAGTGGCATATTTGCAGGGAGAAGGTCTGCAGGGAGAAAGTCTGCAAAGCAAGTGTTGATGAGCAGTGCAATGAAAGCTACCAGAAGCAGCAAGTAGCAAACTAAGGAGGTTCACCAATGACTTTACTGTAGTGTTGCTACTCGTACCAAGCCTTAGTGCAGCTCTACTGCAGTGAGACTGGTTAGCCCCTGGCAGGACTCAATCATCCTGCTTTGAATTGCAACAAGAAGAAGGAAAGAAGAAAGAAAGGCAATCCTACAATACAATAAGTACAGAGTTTGCCAATCTTGTGATCACTCAGAGTAACTCCCTACAGCAACGGCAAGTGACAATTAAACTTAAACCTGAGACATTTTGTCTGATTTTGATTTAATTTGTCTAAGAGATGTCAGTTCTACATTAAACTTGATATCTCAGATTGAAGAAAATGTGAGCTGAAAACAAAATTAACATTTTCCATCAACATTTTCCCTATAAACACCTAAGGACATTTGTGTTTGTTTTTCAAATGTCTCCACAGAATCATTTTAAAATTCTACTTGATATTTTGTTTTATTGAATTTGAACTGAGCATATGATCATTTCAGGGATCATGTGAAGTCATTCCAGCTATCGTCTTTCCATTAGAGAAGGTCATGACTAAAACTTCCTTAACCCTTGACATACTAAATTTTATTTTAAAAAAGTTACTTGATTAAATGAGAATGTTTTGGTAACAAGTTGCCAGAATATCAAATGCTATTTCAGACATCAATGTCAGAGCAAACTGCAGAATTTTTTTTTTTTTAATAAAATAATGAATACTTTTTATATGTGAGTGAGTGAGTGAGTTATTGTTTACAGCCGCTTGGGCAATATTTCAGCCAATAGCGGCGTCTTTTTATATGTAAAAAAAACCCATTTGGTGAAAATAAAATAAGAACCTGGAAACCAATTTATTATCTTTATCATTCCCATTCAAAATCAAAAGTTGAATCTCAATTAAATATCTGAAACATTTTTTGATAACTTAGGCATCTTTCATAGGTTAACCTCACTTTTATAAAAAAATGCTTGCATTCAAAAGTGATGTTCACATTTGTATACCAAGCTTTACTTCATATATGACACCCAGGTTGCTGATCAAAATTTACTTTTCTCCCTGCTTCTAAAACAACCACAAAAACATCCTCAGGCAATCTCAAACAAAGCTTCAAATTCAAATTAAAGATGTTTAAAGCTGTTTATTTAAAATTACTTAACCCAGAGACGCATGGACAGAAAAAAACTCTTCAATCAAAACAACATATGCCAAAAAGACATTAATTTATAATGACACATGCATACAAGTTGTCCATTTCAAATTGCATAACCTTAAGACATTGTAACAAATGAACTCCCCAACACAAAGAACATATGTTTAAAAGAAATCTACATCAAATTAAAGTCACTAATTCCAGGTTGTCAAATTGAAAACTAACACGACCAGAAGAGATAGCTGATAATGTTTACAAGTTTCGGGTCATCAGTTCCCCCTCGAGGCAGTGAGCATGGATTATGTTAATTTCACAATATGAAATGTACAGATGCATTTGCCCTCAGTTGTCCTATGTTAGTGTGTGATGATCGGGCAGATATAAGTCTTTACTGCATGTCTAGCTTAGAAATAGTCACCAATAACCTGGGGCTAACGGTCATAAACACACGCTTGATGGGGCGTTATTCCCTTCGACCAATGGCAATAAATTTAAGGTGTCGCTAATAGACAATGACATCATTCTTCCTCTATTATTGAGCAGACTCTCTATCTATTCACTTATCATTGTTATTTGGTCAATAAAAGACAAACATATAATTTACCCACTTGGACTTTGATTAGTGTTGTCACTGGGCATGCCTCAGTACAAATATTCAGGACCTGTTTGTGTAGGTGCACTGGTTCTTTCTTTGAATTACTTGAATTACACAAATATTTGTTTTCAAAGACTTCAATAATATATGATTAATCTACAAATTTCAATCTTGCCCGCAGGTTTTATTTTGTTAGGGAGTCTTGGTTATTTGTGTTTTAATTGCAGAAAATTGTATGATTTGAGTAATAAGCATATTATAGATAGAAGGAAACAAATGTTCTTCTAAAACATAAAAAAATCTAAGATCTGAAAATTAAACTCCATTCTTGTTAGATGTAATTTGTATCTTCAGATTATGTTTAAATTAATGAGAAATGTCAATATCATCAGGAGACATTAATCATGAATTGATAAAAATGCATAAATATCTGTCAATCTGTATAAGATATACCCCTCAGTGAGTTCATTGTTTGGATCAGCTTCACAAGAAAGAATCTAATATGAAAATATTTTCATAAAAAATCCATCTAATAAACCGATTACCTTTGAAAGGTCTGTCACAAATTAATGAAACTTTCTTTTTCATGAGACATACAGAGTCTCTAACTGAAGTGTTTTGTACCCGGCTCAATGCAAATGAGAAGTGTCAATACTTTAATGAATGGCTTGATTTGATAATATCCTTCTGGATAAACCAGCTGTCCCTATGGGGTCAGCCATCCAGCGAAGGTCATCCAATGTAAACTGGATTTGTTTGGCCAGTGGTCAACAACAATGGAAAATATCATTCATGTTTTGTGAAAGTCAAAGACAAGATCTGCTGTCGTCCATACAACAAAAGTATATCTCACTCATCTCAAGGTGCATTTGTTTGATGCTTCGTCAACTATTTTCAATCGTTGACTGTCAGAAATGTGACAATGGAATGACAAGCGCCATGGTTCGTATCTGTCCGAAGGTTTATTACCTGGAAAGCAACTGACCGCAGCGTTTCACTTCACATCTCATATTTTCTTTTTTATAACGAGAAACCTCAAACAATGGTCATCACTTCCAGACGAGAGACCCGCAGTAAGTGTGCACCCGGGCTAACGTGGTAAAAGTAAGCTACTCAGTGTGTTCGGTCAACTGTACCTGAGGTCCTTCTAACACCAACACGGCACAACAGCGTCTACCGTACATGTTCATTGTCACACATTGACTGGCACTGAGTCCACCAGTCACGCTTCACTGCTCACCTATTACAATGTGTGGGCAGGTCTCCTACCAAATGTATTTTACAAGGCGACCTATAATAAACCCAATCGTTCAAGGCGGTGAGTGAGTATGACTGGAGGTTCCGAGGACAGTTATGGACACGCACTGGGGATGTTTTCCTCATCAGGGATGAAAGTGAAATCATGTTTTTGTACTGCCACTTGACCGTAGTGGACACGCAGACTGGCCAACAAGCACCTGCACGTGAGGGAGAGGAGCTGAAAGTGGCTGCACTAGACTGTCTCATAGTCTGTATTCATTATCTTTACTTAACTTCAACATAAGCCAGTCTCATTCCAAGCAAATTTCCATTCTTCTGAGGCTCTTTTTCAATATACTATCAAATGTCATGTTCTAATAATGAGATATGACTTAACCCATAGTTTTTGTGAGAACTAAGAGTCGATAGGTAGTTTCACCTAAATCAATCCTAAAATCAATCATTCTCCTGAAAGAAAAGTCTATATATTGTCTGAAAATTCTCTTTTCCCTTAGGCTCTTTTCCAAAATGAAATAAAATGATGTTTCTTTCATATGAATATTTAAATACAGTTTTTAAAAAGAGTCAGAGTATCGTCAGGCATAAATTAATTTTTTTGGACAAAAGTCTATGAACTGCAGCACTAAGTGCCCATTAGAAGCTAGGTGGCATTTGCAGCATTCACCATCACCATCACCGTCTGACATCACTGTCACAATCACCATCACCATCAAAATCATCGTCACTGCCACCATAACCATCACCATCCACCATTACAATAAATGATAAAAATATGGACCTTTAGAGTTGCAAAATTTCTAATCATGTAAAACTTTGAGAGACTAGAAAACATTTATCTAAATTTATCTAGAAAGTCATAAAAATAATATAATATAAATTTTCTCTTATCAAATCTAAAATTGAAAATAATTTTTTTTTGCTCATATAGTTTAGTTGGCAAAACAAACATTCAGTATAAATTAAAAAGGATATAGAGATATAGATGTCTTATACAGAAAGAATTTAGAATGTTAGGAAGTATGTAGAGAAGATATATGAAAGCTATTTAAATAAGGAGAGTGTAAATTGTGGAGTGAATCAATGTGTTACGAGGCCACAAATATTGAAGTTGAACTAATTACAAAGATGGAGCTGTGTTAGTCGACAAAGCTGTCACACTTATTGATATTAATAAGGGAGATTATAGATAAAATCAGAGACAGTCGACCATGAAACATGTGTCGGGATGTGCTGATTCGTCGCTGTGAGGATGGGAATGACTTATCTAAAATATTCATGATGGTCAGCTGACCACGCTCTTGTCACTTGGCTATAATGAAGAAATTAATTAATAATTGATGAAATTTACATTGTGTGGTCATTGCCTTTGGGCAAAGCTGCTTCCTCCTTTATACTCACTAAATGAGAAATTTCTTAATGAAGTCAATAATTCATGACTGCAGTAAGGGAAAAGGATGGGCTACAAACTGATAGGAAAACCATACAGGGTAGGAAGTGTGCTTAACATAGATTCTCACATGAACTTCTTAAATCTTGAACATAATTAATCAACTAGCAAGTTTGAATATTTTGAACATTGAAAAAGTCAAACCAAATGGCCCCTCTTACAAATTTTACATAATATTTTAAATGATATTCAGTGATCAAGGTGAAATATTCTGAATCTGTTTTAAGTTCCTAATGGAATTAATACAAAATCACTAAAATGACATTCAGCCTTAGAGTGTCAGTAGTTAAGATTACAATTTGATGCAAACACTGACACCTTTCTCAGTGTTTCATTTCCCTCTAATGAACAGACTCTGCTCTCTTTAAATCAGCCATTACCGTTTTTCATACATGTTGATTCACCCACATAATTGATGTGCAACAACATTACCAAACAAATTACGTAATAATACAGATATTTGAACAAAATGTAATAAAATATTATTCCAACATGTAATTTGGTGCTCAACAGAGGCATGGAGCAATTACTGGAACAGCAAGCTGTGAAAACATTTACAACTCATGAATGAAGCTCGCAATATGTTAATACAGGAAATTGATATTTCCAGATCAATTCTAGCGGGTTAATGAGAACCCAGCAGCCCATTATAGAGTTCACATCGTAGAACCTCCATCTTCTTACAAAATGCTGACAAAATTTCCTATTGTGAAAAAATATTATCATTACTAGCCCTTGATGATGCCGGCATTGCCTTGGATGTTTAAGTACCGACAGGAATGATTTGTTTCCGCGGAGACCTGGCTCTCTGATGGTCGGAACATTAGCGCCTCAGAGGGGCCATTAATACCAGTGAACTTCCTCTCTGGCCATAGAAGCAGTGGTCAAGCTCTGGTCATTAGCTGCTGACCAGCTGAGCTCCTCTGTCTTGGCCTGAGAAGTCCAGGGTAGCGTGAGGTGATAGATTAGACCGGTTGACAAGATGTTTTGTCTTGCCGGTAAAAACACTTTCAGGCTCTGTGATATCACGCTAATGACTGGCGTCCATCAGGCAAGGTGCTTGACCAATGCTGCATGATAATACGCTTGACCAAAGCTTTCCTCATAATACGCTGAACTAATGCTTCACAGATTTAATTAGTAAAAACTGATAAAGTCAACTAATTTACACATATTGGCATTAGGGTTACACATGTCCATTTAGTAATTATCCCTCTGTCGATGGTGCTATCGGTTTGTCAGTTCCTCTGATGGCTTTTGTTGTTCCAATGTACTTGTTGTCAGTTTCAGGGAATAAAACTAATTAAATTGATTACTTTGCATGTGCATGATTTTGTTTCTATGGCTCCATCATTTGCTGTCCAAATGTCCATTTAGAAATTACCACTTGCAAACACGATACATACAGCCATAGGCAGATTCATCATGAAAACGTACATGGGTCAATTTCAGATGTAAACGCAACAACATCAGGTTTTTTTTATCATTGACACTCATATAACGGTGGAATATAACCCATTTTATCCATGAAAGTCAGGATAATGGAATTGCCAAATGTCAGGTTTATATGACCATCATGATTTAAGTTTTCACAAATAGTCATATTACAATAAATCTCTAAAAGTACTAAATAATTGTTAATTGTAAATTAGACAAACTTAGCAATATGTAATAGTGATATTTGTTGCACTGTAAACAAGTACAAACTGCTGACATTCCTTTGGAAGGTGGTTTAATACTGACTCTGGTGTAGCCATAGTGATGGGAAATGTGATATTGAACTTCTGTGGTGATAACACTTTTCTCAGTTTGAAAAGATCAGTTTTTCACTGAATAAACTATTTTCATGTATCAAATTAAGAACGTCAGTTGCCTTGAGAAATGGCCGAGTTGTACTATGAATCAATCTAGAAATTCCAAAGTAAAAGACAATGGTATCAGTTTTCTTGTATAATAAATGTTTTCATACTTATACCAAATACTTCAGTATAGTAACTTTTGATGTTTTGATAAATAATCTTACAATAATTTCATGAAAAGTGAAATAAAAATAGCTGTAAAAAAATTGGGAAAATCGTTACACTTAAGTTGATGAAAGGTTCCTCTCGGCTAGGGTTAAGAAAAGAAGAAATGAATATGAAAAATTAGTGTTCAGAAACATTCAACATTACTTCAGAGCAACAAAAGAGCACAAACAATGTCATAAGGAAACAAAGCTGAAAACGTGATTTTTAAATTTTAAGGAAATTGTAAACGCTTCACTGACTGGATCAAATCTTTCCCGTTTCTTGATTTTTGAATTGCCTTATTTCAAACACTTGTAGATTTATCAAGTACTAACTTCCATTCAATTATCAATTTTGCAAAAATAAAAAAAAACGTTGTCTTTGTGGCAAACAGCCAATCATTCCTATCTACAAAAAAGCTCTCTGAAAACAAGATTTATAAAGGTTGTCATTTTCATGCCTATTGGCTTGTATAAAATGTTAAACGCACGAAGATTTATAATAAGAACATCACCTTCCAGTCCATTAGAAATAAGCTATTCACTACTTTGCTAAATACCCAATAATTGATATAATTACCAAAAAGTGTGACAAACACAAGATTTATTGACCATTTTCCAAACAATATTGATTCCAATGGGTCTGGTCCAGACTAATCAGACCATCTTCGGACCAACAAGCTACATCAAACTTGACACAAATTCATTTCTGTCTTATCCCATTTGTATTTGCTGCATCAAATATGACAAAAAAATTTACAAAGATGCTGTTAAACTTGACATGGTGTATGTCTTGTATAGTTACCATTTACATGGCGCTAAGGGTACGAGTCAGCCAAGCTGTGAAAGAGATGTTAATCCTGATTATTTGCTTTGTCTTGTACAAGATGAATATTAGGTATTAACCTTACACAATTTTCCTGTCTTTCAGAAACCACCCCATTTATCAATGAAGCAATTTTGGCTTGTAAGTAGGCTGGAGGGCAAAAATCAACATGATAAAGATCCTACAAATTATAAAGAATATGGGGATGAAAAACAGAAAAATATTTTTAGAAATAAGCACAAAAATAGCAGTGAACATAGACCATAAAAAAATGAAAGTCTTGAATATATAACATAAAATTGGAACTATACATAGGAATCCAACATAAAATGGACAGGACTAAAAGGGCAAGAAGAGATCAAGCACATGAATTTAAGATGTGAGAGGGTCAAATATAAAATAAGATGCAAGAGTATGCCCCCTAAAACATTTTATTAATGAAGATCGTTCCATAATAATCTCTCACAGAGCAAATTAGAAAAAAGGCAACATGTCATTCACTGAGAAATTTTTAAAGATACCTCATATTGCCTGCAATGATGATTTGTATTTTTAATTACGTCATTCATTTCCTTCCCATACAATCAGATCGGAAAAAAATGAATAGGCTAAAAACAACACAGCCCTCGAGCCACATGGTTTCCCGAAGAACAGCCCTTAATTGAAAGAAAAAAGATACCACATATCCTCAAAAACACATGACACAATGAAGAACTCAATCATTTGGGATTAGGACCAGCTTCATTGTCTTATCTTCAAGCAAATTTCCAAAGCTCAAACCAAAATTCAATTTTAATTGAGTCTCATGGGTATGTGACACAGACATGGAAATGTGGCTAATGAACACCTTGCTTCAGATATAAGGGCAAAGACTTTAAGAATTAAGCTAAGAAAACACCAGCACACCCGCCGTGGAAGGAAAGGACAAGAAACATGGGATAATGTCAACTTTGAGAAGATCTCTGTCAGATTTGTGGACTCCATGGAGCGGGATCAGCTGGGCAAACTAACGAGGATTCCCAAGTCGTTAATTTCAGTTGTGTATATCTTGTAGAAGCAGCCAGTTGAAGTCACAAGAGAGATACAGACACCAGCTAATGAGAGAGCTATACCTGCCCACACAAACTTTCTGTAAAGCAGCAAATGGTATCAGCTTCACAGGATACTGGCATTGGCCAAGAAGGTTAGAATAAACTAGCTCCAAGTTCACAGATGTGAAATGATAGTGACATGATTGTGAAGTAAAAATAAGTACAATATTACAAAAGAGTATAAATAGAGAAAATGCAATCAATTTTCTATGGTTTTATAAAACAGATTTGTTATGTGTGGGTGGGTGAGGATATGCTTGCAGTACTTTGTGGTTAAACTGCAGGTTGAGTATCTGCAACATAATTGTGGTTCTGTGTCAAAATGAAACCTGTCAACATTTGATTAATTACAGAGAATCACTTCAGCATTAGACTTTAAACGCTTTCCTAAATATGAACTGCAGATTATACCTTGTCAATAATTATGCCTTGGTATTGACAGTATAAAGAATAAATATAGTCTAACTACATAGAGAGTATAACAGTGTAAAAGAAATGAGCAACCAATCCACGATAGCAAAAACCTTCAAGGAAATGTCTTCCGTCTTCTAGGGAAATTCAGGGGGAGCAATATCCCTAATTTCTGTTATCGCAGTGCGATATTACTGAAGGGAGGTTACATCTGGAAAAATATTGAGAAAAGACTGGGCTAGTAGAGATACTTCCAGATCAAATTCCTTCAAACAATCTGGGCACTCCAATCTAACAAAATAAAACCTTTAACATTAGCCAAGATATACAAAAAATATTGAAGCTTTTTGTGAAATGACACCGCTTGCTTCAATAGGAACTGTTTGCATGCTGAAACCTCTACCATTGTGCCAAATCTTAGCTTTCTCTGAAAGTGGGTTCCGATATACACAAGTGTGAAGAACTGCCTCGGGCAAGGTCTGTAGATTCATGTGGGGGAAAAAAATGGATTGAAAAAATGACAGGGAGGTTGGATAGAATGGGAGAGAGCTCCTTCAGGCTAATTACGCCACTTCCTGTTTATATGTGGCTGATCAGAAACAGTCCGCCACCTTAACCCTCTACGTTCTTAGAGCTAGTTATGTCTTGGAATTGACAGTCTAAAGAATAGGCAGTTATTCCTTGTACTCGATTGATGAAGTTCTTTGTGACTGCTTCAAAAATACTGATTGAAGAGAATAATCCAAGGCCTTATTTTTCAAAGATCTCTTAGTGCTAAACAGTTTTTACTCAATGTTAACATATTGTCTTCACTATGAACTGAGTACAAACTAACTTTGAAAAGCAGGTTGAGTCATGGCCTTATAATGATTAATGGACATTAATATTTCATAAGCAAATAAACAATTAATCTTGTACGTTCATAAAGGAATTACAAGTATCACAAAATAACATCTTTCACTCAATCCAAAATACCAAATTAGATATCAAAAGGATGTCTTTTGCAAAGCAATTAACATTAGGAGATAAAAGAGAAAGAGATGCTTTTCAAAGCTCTAATGTAGATTTTTTCAAGAAATTTAATGCCAGTGACACCTTCATTTGAATTCTGAGCCTATGTAAAGAACACCTACAGGGTGTTGATAACCACCTTTGGAAAACATGACACCCAAGTCTCTTTAAAAACAAGACTTGCAGCTCACAGATTCCAAACTGTTACATAGCACATCATAACTTGAGTAACACATCTTTTTAATGAAACAGACAAGTGATACGGTTGTTTGACGGAGGCAAGTAATACAGGGTAGAAGGTGGAAAATGAAGCACGTATGTGTTACACATCTACTTGAATTTGGATAACGTGTGAAACGGATTGCAACAACATTCAAATGTGTAATATGTCTTTTCGAAACTGACGAGAAGTGTGGTTGAGAGCATGCAATGTTTGAAATGTGAGATAGTTTCTTTCCTGATTTCTTCTCTTCTTTTTTTTGGCATGGACTCTGTATCTGGAATTGCTTAGACAAAACTTAGACTGAGCCCCACAATTTTTCAATGCACAATCATGGTGCAGTTTTTTTAATTTCAAAGGTTTCATGTTTTTGTTCTTTTGCTTTGAGACACCCTAGCTTTTGGACATGTCTAGACTTGTTGTAATAAGATACAAAGGCACCATATATTTCAATGTAGTCATAGTGCAACAGTGTAATATCTAAAAGTGCAACAGACAAGATAGGTTATATTAGTATAATAACTCTCCTACAATGACTGGTAGTGACACCTTTGGTATCTGAAACATATGTAGAGAAGTGTGAAGATGTTGAACCCTACCATTAACAGCTGTTTATGTCAGAAGCATTATAATGGCATGTACATCATTGTTCTAAAGTGTTCTAGAGAATCTTTATGTTCTCATTCTACAAATAAATGATGATCTACATTCCTGTGTTACTGTAATCATCTCATGGTGTCCAATTTCCCTCTGCACACTGTTTATACTGGGAATGGTTCTCTAAATCTATGGCTCCCATAGGTACTTCTAACAATATTTCCTTTTTAGCTTTTTTCGAGTTTTGAATCAACTTTGAAAACACAAAAGTATTAGAAATTTGAGTTAACCATTATTAGATAAATGAATTTATAAATCTGTAAAGATATAAATTCTGACAGTTTCATGAGATATCCTGTTCAGGAACTGAAAACATTCAATTACATTAATTTGATAAAATATTTTTCTTTTATCTTTTAAACCATACAAAAAACATAACATTGTTGATTTGAGTTCAAATGTTGGAATAACAGAGAGATATGCTAGGTTTGAGCTTTCATTATTGACTTAACTTGAAGTATAACCCGATTACGATATGATGAAATTGAATAACAAGAACACATATGGCATGTGAGAAAGACTAAAGATACCCGAGGGATGTATATACGAGCGTGATGATTTCACTGGAGACGCGAATTATGTTCTTATATCTCTGATGGAGTTTTGTTAATAACTGGATCTAAACTGGATTACGCTGCAACTCTCCCCCTGTGTGCGAGATAAAGATATGAAAACAGCCGTGTTTGCATAACAGAGCCAGACGCTCTCTCTTATGGCTCACTTGTGGACGTTTTATAGCCCTCGATGGTTTTAATTCAATAATATTGTTTCTTCTAACTTTTTCAATGGAGAAGTTTACAAGACCTTTTTTTAAAATATTGGTATCATTTCAAATTTAATTACCAAGTTCTAATATGAGGTTCTTTTATACTTACTGTTATTCATTAAGATGAATTGCCGAATCTGGTGGAAGTTACACTGTATTTTGTTTAGTGTTGTTATTGAGACTATGCAAGGATTGCATCCAAAATGTGATCAGACATATGGTAAGTGCTGGTTCATCTGGTTAAAATAGGTTCTTAGGATAGCAAACTTCTTTATTGCATCGAATGCAATGTTTCTAGGTAAATACTAACACAGTTATCAAGAAAATTAATAGTATCTACATTCATATATTTTTCTGTGACTACAGTCAAAATGGTTGACATACACTGGATGCTATTTAATGAGTAGAGAAGAGTAAGTTGATATGGCTTATCTGAGATCAAAATGCTATAGATGATAACATCGTTTAATTATGGCTTTTAAAATATATCAGGACATCAAAGATTATTGGCTAAATCTGTCTTGTAAAATTCAAGGATTAAGAATGCATTAGCAGCACAATTCATAAAAAATGCTAAACGCACTGAGATGTAAGCAAGAACAAGCAATACCCCCTTGGAGCAAAGCTCTGCTCTCTTTATGCAAATAACATCAACTCCGAAATCATAAGAAACAAGTGTGTCGACTGCCATTAAATCTGCACAGCTGTCAAAAGCCTCAAAAACCGTAACCCCCTCTACACAACCTCTCTCTACCCTTTCAGCCAATCACAAACCTTTTACATCCAGGGCATTTCATAACATATTGCAAAAGAACTTTTGAAAGTGATATTATCACATTCTAAAATTGTCAAAAGATGAGATTTGATTTAAAAAAAATATATTTTAGAATTGAAATATATCATAGCCTGAAGTGATAAACTAGAGGAAAGACAAAGTCTATCTAAATCCCTGGATCCTCCTCAAATTCAAATCAACGCCCCGCTGCCCCCTAAAAAACAAATCTCAATCTCTCTCCCAGTGTGATTCTCATGCAAAAACAACCATGTCAGTTACCAAGCTCCTCTTTAGCTATACTCCAGTGATCTCTCAAGACATATGGCAAGTATCATCATCTGAGATACACTCTGCAATATCTTTGAAGTTGTAAACTTAGGGTTCCGACCAGGGTGTGCTCCTTCTATGTTGATATATTTATCTTCAGGAGAGGTTAAACAACTTAAAAACTAATCTTAAGCTGTTTGACGCTGATGCTTTCACAAACATGCCTACCAGACGATGACACATTGTGTGTTTTTTTATATCAATAATTTCTTTGTTGAGTGATTTGAAAATATGAAATTTTTAAGTCCGAGGCAGCCAAAACTGTTTACATCTCATAATGATAATCATTGCTAACACTGGTACTGAACAGAATGACAAATTTAGTTTCAAACAAATATTCCAAATGACAAAGATATGATTTATTAACAATATAAATCTTTAAAGTGTTTGGGAGTATCGAAATGTTCATATCTAAAAGTGATGAAATTCAGGACAATGTTATATTAAATGGAATCAGAGAGAGAGAGTTATCATTTATTTACAATACATAAAGCTTGCAAATATTTGAGAATATCAACGTTCCTTGTTTAAATATCAAGTTGTGTTACAATTTAAAATGAAGTCATTAATAAATGAAATCGAACACGAATATTTGAAATGTATCCTGTCAGGCAATCAGATTGTTTTTGAGACCAAAGAAACACGACCAAACTTGATATGGGGAAATGTTATGACTATAGGCTATTAACTACTACAGCTAAATGATAAACAGGCTCCATAATGGGATTATGGTTAATATGATCGGCCAGAGAAAATATGAGCCTTAGACACACTCTATAAGAAGCAATCTGTATGCAGCATCGATCGAAGCAATGTAAGCCATATTTGTAGAAATATACATCAGTCACACCCGGTTGAACACATCGTGCCATTAAAACGGACCAGGCATGTCACTGCATTGCCGCTGAGCGACAGTGGCGAATGGAATGTGTGATGAAGAGAAAGAATCTACTTATGTTGAAAGTTAAAAAAGTGGAAAGAATTTTTAAATGTTATCAAATGTAAAAGTTGATTTTTTATCTGATACTTAAGAGACTTTGAAAAATGGAATGTGCAGTGTTGAGGAATGTATGTACTTTGGTTCGAAACATTTTGAAATATAAATATGATCCTTTTTTTATCATTTTATTTCAATGTAATCGTATTATAAAATCTATTTTGACGTCACTTAAGTGTTAATTGATTCAAACATTTTATGATAGTATATGAAACACTTGACCGATAAGATAAGCATAGGATTAAGTCTAAGATAACATATACAATATAAGGCCTATTTGGAAGTTGAGATTCCAAATCAGATTAAAATGTTAAATAATGTGAAATAAAAGAATTTGAAAATTTGAAATTGGATCCATCTTTTTCAAAAACAAAACGTGAAGTAAATAAAAGTGTGTATGAATCCTTTACCTCTGTTGATGAGTATAGTCAGTCTCAATATAGATTGCATCAATCCTGAATTACTCCGAAGTCTAAGAGCTGTGATACCTTTAAATGTCCACTCAGAATGTCTTTCACTATTCAATTTCAAGACTTAAGGTCTTCATTCATTAAAAGCCTGTTCTATAAAAGTAGCAACTGAAATGTATACAATTATAAAGGCACAGGAAAGAGTCATATAGTTGGCTGCATGATTAAAGCATTTGGTTGCAATTCTAAAGGAACTGTTTTCTAACATTTTCTTATCACCATGAAGAAGCTTTTATTGATAAAGTTAAAAAAAGAAAAGAAAGTATGACAACATTTGAACTAAAGGAACTGAAAAGTGGTTTATCAATCGTAATCATGCCAAAAAAGCCAAAAAAGTTTGAGCAACTAATTGAGCAACAACCATAAATAATAGAAAAATGTCCCACAAAGAGTACATGTATGTAATTCAGAAACACATGAGAATACGCATCAAAACCAGGAGTCTCCGAGAGTGAAATGTGGCCGTATATAAGAGCAACTGACACGGGGGATGGGACTGGGTGAATTCCCCCCTTTGTAATCGAACAATCAGCGATGATGGAAGCGTCAGGAAAACAGAAAGAATGCATTTATCAAATTGACAAATCTGTTCTAAGCATGCGGCGGAAGGTTGTGCATATTTGGAGCCATATCAATGATATCTTGATGGAGGAAAAACTCCATAGCTGCAGTAGGAGAGATTCTTGGTCCTTAACCACATTCCCATCTCCCACACTGGATGACAAATGGTGGCTTCCCTTCCCTGATAAGTGAGATTTCTCACCAAACTTACTCCTTCTCCTTGTAATTGTTTAACAGTCGCATCATTACTGTTTTCTCCTCGAACTTCCAATAATGCACTTAGATTTAACTATATTTTTGTCAGAAATTTGGTGAGATGGAGGTTGGCACTGAGGGATGAAGTATTTGTTAGGCAAAATATCAGTATATTACCATCATGAAGTAGTTTGTGACATCCATGATTTTCAATCTTGCCAGATCAACTTCTTCCTACAATCATCTAAAAATTTAATATTAACTACACTATGAGTTCTATTTTTTCATTATCTATAATCAGAAAGTATTCATTTATGTTCAAAGTTTGTTACCAATACAACTCTTCTCTTTCCTTATACCAGTGTAGCCTAAAAAGTTTGCTTGGAATTAGCGATGGGAGGTTATTTATTTGGTTTTATCTTCTCATATCAATTGAGTCAGAGTTAATGTCAAACATTGTTCTTTTTTAAATTTGTCAAAATATTTGCCATACTTTTAAAAAATCTTATTTTTACTGTTTTCTCATCAAATATTGAGACAAATCTTCAGCAGAGAGGAGAGAAGGCACTGATGAAATTTCTCTTTGATGGAGACAAGCTAGCACTGTAGGTGTAAATGATAAAATACATATCGTAATCTATCTTTTTACACAATCTGCTTAAAATTGTCTTTAACAATGATATCGATGAAATTCAATCAACGACAGTAAACTAAAAAGACAATGAGTTGTCAAGTTTGAACTAAAATTTGGTTCTGGAACAGTTTGGTCCTGATCATATCTTCCTTTATCTCTCTTGATACAATAGTTTATGTTTCTTGGCAACCATTTATCTTATCTTGTCACTAAATGATAACAATAATAAGTTCGTGGTCACAATTCATTTTCTCCTGTAATGAATAGATTGAGTATTTAAAACACTTGTTTCTGTTGATCTCTTAAAGAGGAAAAGAACAATGTTCCATCTATATGCAAATAGGACAGGAAATGGTTTACATCAAGTATTGTATGACTGATATGCTCATCTATATGAAAATTGTCATCATTGACAAAAAAAGATGCCATGACAACAATGGTAAAAACAATAATTCTTGTTTTGATGGTTGATTTACAAAAAGTGGATATATGTCCGCTGTTTTTCAGGATGATGGAAGCTAGACAGAACTAAAGATCAAATTATTTTGCTCAGAAGGAAGAATTAAGAAATTTTCGTTAGTTACCAACCAGGACCAGAAATTACCCAGTGGTGGTAGATCAGATGTTTTGTGAAGTATATATATATCCCAGCTTGTACAGCTTGAGATTTTACTCATAGGGGAATACATGATTTCACTAAGAAATAGATACAGAGTTTTGTTTTATTTTAATTTCTTAAAGTTTTTAAAGAAAACACTTTCTTGTTGCTAAACTGCCTTTTTCCAGACACATAACATAATGATTGTTCAAAAACTCAGAAAACTTGCTTGATAATTGTTCAGCCCAGGTGCTGGAGGGCGGCCATTTTGAATAAAAAAGACTTTGTCTGGTTTAGCAATGTATTTAGACAAAGACCATCTTGGAAGGAAATCCGGAGAAAAAAACTCAACAAAAGTTGTTGCTTGTAACCTGATGCCGGCAAAGAAGGGATTCGGGTTTGAAATATGAGTAATTCCTTTAAGTACAGGGTATGTTTGAAGGTGTCCCCATCTTGGCAAACATTAGGGACTGAAATATGGGCTGTGCACTTCATTGAGAGTCCACTCGCTGGTATTTATCACGGAAATGAAAGGTTCTAAAGACAGGATAATTATTGCTTGTTGTGCCAAACCTCGGTAATGAAGGATCAAGCATGTGTTAAGGAAGCCACCATGACATTACGATCCTGAAGTATTGTGTGACAACCACGATTTTCGATCTCGCCAGTTTAACTACTGTTCAAACTTTTTTGAGGAGGCACTTAAAAGTTGCGACCAAATCAATAGTACGAAAAAATATTATTGGAAGTTTAAATTGAAACCGAAGTTCTAGCGAAAAATCTTAGGTAATGGAATGTGCCAGAAATCATGGAATAGGAAACAATATGATGAATGTGTTCACATTTGATATTTACAAGATTTTTTCATCATCATTCAACTGTCAAAAATGTCAGAGAATCTTTTCCTTTTCATTCTTAAATACTTTTTGAAAAGTCTTTTTTATTCATCACCAACATGAAATAAAAATTGGCGACCACTCTTGATAAATTGTTTGACATTTTTATTTTCCTAATAAATTGATTTGAACTCGTCTGAATTCAGTTAGATACATTTTGTCATTGATAAAATTCCTTAACAATATGTTAAGAACACACACTCCCTCTTAGGTACAGAAGCATGTTTTACAAAAAAAATTATTTCTTAAAATTATCCCCAATAAACTTAGTATATGTAAAATCTAATGTCTTCAAAGTGTCAAACATCTCATTCTTCAGTCCGATTATCCATTGTAATAGAAGAGATTATGAAGTAAAACTGCAGTGGGCCATTTTTGTGTGAACACCTATTAATTATTAGAAAATGGAAAGGGAATTGCATAGCTTAATGTTCTATCCCTAAGAAAATGTGCTACAGGCCTTTTGATATACAGATTTACCATTCCATCTCTGACCGTGATTAATGAACTATCAAGCACTTGCTCTAGTATCAGAGTGACAAAGCACTCTATAATGTGCTCTGGAGAAAACAGAAACTGTAATTACGTGTAATAAAACGTCTACACAGTGACCAGGATCCCCAGAGGAATTGTGTATCATCGCCACTTGTCACGTGTTGTCATCGAAATAACCACCCTCCCGATAACGGTTTCAATATCCTTTCTATGAATTGACCCTTTAAATTGACTATTTCTCAAGGGAGAGATTTTCTTCTATGGCTAATTATATGTCACCGACAGGGTATTTGAGATAGAATAGCTAACTTCCTATCAAAATGACCCTGTTTTTTATTACATGCATAAATGTGCCAGCGTTAATGAGATTTTCAAGAGCCTGAGTGATCAAAGTAAAGACTAGGTCTGCAGTCTTTCCTTCCAACCTCATCAAAAGATTGCCGCTTAACAAATCCAAATCTACTTAGTAGGTCTTCTTGACAAGAAGTCAGCAACATTCTTTGTTGCCCTGCATTGATAAAGATTTCTGTATGTTTGAACTCTCGTCAAAATGTGTCACCATCTTTCACAATCCGAAAATAATCTTGATTCAAAACTGAGACTTAAATTAATGTTGTTACGAAAAAAAATCTTCTTATGCGCTTTGGAGGTCGACATCAAAGTAGGGGTATGTCATGTTTTCTTAAGATACAAAATTGATGGAACTATCCTTGTCTTTAAACTTGCATTATTTGTTTAGTCTCAGCATTATTATTTCCAATCAACTTGAAATGAATGACGTTTTAATATCTAGTAAGAAATGCAAACCAATTTGACAACTTGAATCAATTCCCTCAATGCTGGATAAAAGGTTATGAAAAATTCAATGAAAGCTATTACAAATATTTTTTCTTATTTATCTAAGGTTTTTAGATTCTCATTATAACAACACCTTGATGATGTGAATAGTTTTCAATTCGAAATTCAAACATTAGTGTAATTTTCTCTAAATGGTGAAAAACTTTCTAAATTACATTTTAAGTTCTTTAAGCTGAAACTTAAGTAAAAACACACAGGTTTTATCAATCATTCTGTCAATAAAATTAGATAGCACACTCAGACAATAAAACAAACTGTCCGCATTGTCAACCCCAAGTCTTACTTCTAGTGCCAAATTTCCCTAGGGCAAAAACATGATAGATTACCCAGAGAAAAAATAAAAAATACTTAAAACCTACAAAACGATGTACAGAAACTAATTATGGGGAGGAGGCTCCTTGTTTCGTGGCCATTATAGCTCTGTTTTTATTTTCCGACATTTCCTGAGGATGTGATAGGCATCCTGCCACGATGACGAGGCTTTGCAAGATAAAGTCACTGTCAAATTATTTCATCTTAAGCATCCTTGTTAGAACAGACCCCAAAAACATATAGAGCACTAAAATTTGTTTTTCAACAAGCAAGTATCTGTTGCTCGTATTTTACCAGCAGCTAAGCTTACTAATGAACTCACGCCAGTGTTAGAGCGATGTATGGCTTCCACTGCTGATAATCTTCCGTCTTTCCGCAATTGACATTTTTTGTCGGGCAATCGATAATGTACAGTGTTTTAGATATGAGATATGAGAGTGAAGTTTAAAGTATGCAATTTATTAACAGGAAGATGTCTTGTACGCCATTTGAGGAGGATTGTAGAAATACATGATTATCATGATTACATCTTGGAAACAGTATGTTTGTTAGAAAGGTGAAAATACAGTTATTCCATTTACATCTAGAAAAATGAAACTATTATCCTCCTTGTTTTCATGAGTAATAAGTGGTTTTTACTACTATAACAATACAGTGTTGAATGAATAACATATCATGTTGGACCATCTATATAATGAATGTTACATGGATCTTTCATCCAAAACAGGATACTATTAACTCTGTTTCATCTGTGATAACAATAATATGATACTGTAATAATGCTGTATTTCTCCATAAAAGCAGTAGGATTCACCATTCCCTCTTTCAACATATACTCAATGTTTTGTTATCCAGACACTCACGCGGAATAGCTTACCTATCACATGGAGAAGAACAAGTTCTTATGGATAGTACTTCTTTATTGCACAAAATGCAATGTTTCGATGTAGAATCTAATGCTGCTATCAAGCAATCGATGATAACAGTGTTAGTATCTACACCAAAACATTGCATTTCGTGCAATAAAGAAGTTGACTATCCATAAGAACTTGTTCTTCTTCATCAATCCAGCTTCTAAAATACCCCTTAAAGAAATTACCTATCACATATTGGCAAATAAAGAATGAACAATTTTAGGAAATATGAAGAAATCTCGGAGATATATATATCTAGATATATTTTCAGGATTTTCCTTTCAGAGACTACCCGGGTCCTATTAATTCTGAATCATAAACGAGGGTATCTGCAATACTCGGCAACTGGATGTGTATATTCCACAAGTGTTAGGACTGTTTTATTAATAGAGGCCTTGAATGTTTTAGTACAAAATAACATTGACACTGGAACACATTTGATGGCAAACTTGACTTTGTGCTAAGACTACCTTAGCAACAATATTACCTCAGAGCTTTCTTTAGAACTTAGCATTCTAACATCCTTTAGGCTTACTGCAATTTCTAGAAAGGTTGTCATTATAAAGTTGGGATCTGAACCTAGACCTTTGTATGAGTGCCCGTCACCCTGTTGTGTCATGTAAAGATTTGCTGAAAATATGATAAAACGCTTCCAAGTCTTGGTCATGTTTGTTTCTTCTTACTGAAGATGATCGTTAAACTCAAGCTTGAAGAATTTTATTTGAGCTAGATGTTAATGTCAGATAACCAATGACACCAGCCTCAAGATGAGTTGAATCTTCGTCGGCATCTTTTCTCTTTTCTTTTTAACTTGAAATCCATCTTCTCTCCTCTTTTCAAGTGCAAAACTTACCTGTCCTAATTTATTTACAAAATTTATGTAAACGCATAAATTTGTTTTATAGAGTTATGACTGCATCAAAACTGTTCTCCACTGCAATTTATCTCTTCACTTTCTGATTGGCTTATACCCAACCACTCATTAGTCGTCTCATTTCAGCAATCGCTATGCGGTATACAAAAGGCTATACTTGGCCAAAATGGCAGATTGTGTAGTCCTTTGAAGCAAGAACATTTGATAAGATTTGAGTTCTTACCATCAGCTTGTATTGCCAGTGTGATCAGATACTTACCTGAAATAGAAGAAAGGGACAATTAGAACAATTAGCTTCACATAAATAATTTACAGAACACATATATATGTATATATATAAATATCAAATAACAGGGGATGCCCTTTATGAATTGAAAATTATTCATAAATATTGTCATATGTGTGTATTCTAAGATAGTTCATTGCATTTCTATTGTCATGAGAATAGAGACTTGTTGTTAACTTTGAAATTGTTGAATAAAAATTAAAACAAATAGCTATGGGAAGCAATTTAAATTGTGCAAGTCTTGCAATTTTCTTAAGAAATGTTATTGTTGGAATAACATATATAACTCCATGAATATATGATTTTGAAAGGAATTTGTATAAACGTGACTTCTATCACTATGGCATAAATCAATTCAGAAAACCAGCATAAATTTACACAAATTTACTTTTTGTAAAATTAGATCATCAGCATTGGGAAGGACTTTGCATCAAAATGGAAAATATTAGATTACATGTCAGATGAAGACATCAAAAGATGTAAATATGAACAAACAATGTCTGCCGAACTGGATGGAAATTGACGAGGTAAAATCAACAATGACAGTTAAAATTTCACTCTGTCTCTATCCAAAACAGAATGTCTAGACGAATATGGGACAAGATGAATGGCTGACATCTTAATCTATTCTCTACACTTGTTCAAGAGATTAGTTTTCTCACAATATCTGTTTTGCAAACAACAGAATGAAAGTGAACACATTTGTCTTACAACATGGCAGACAGAATAATCAGATGCTGTTTACCAACAAAACACAACTACTTATCACCACAGATTGTATTATCTTGACAAATACTCATGTTAAACCAAACAAATAATGACAATGTCAGTAATGTTTGTCTGATATGTTATGGAATAATTAATCATTGGAAAATATATTGTAAAAACCGTTTGGTTTCTTATATCCTGAACATTCCATTTTGGATTGATGATGAATTGAGTGAAGTTTCACTAGAAGTTGGACATAATGTTCTTGATTAAAGTAATTGATGTTTTATTTTGAGTTGTAGACTGATGAAAGATAAATTATAAATAAAGGGTGCCAAAAAAAAATTTGATTTTGACTCAGATGACTTCTACAATATTCTAACATTTCAAAAGTCTTGAAAAGCAGGATAGAGAATGCGTACTTCATGGGAATCTCAAGTACAGCTATTGAAAGGATTACTTTTCTGTGGCCTTGACTAGCTAGAGATGTATAGTGAAATATGACTCTTTACCTTTAATATATATTAATATATATGGAACTCTCATGGAGGGGGGAGATGGGGGGGAACCCTGCCACCCCCTTCTGGATCAATGAAAAAGTTGTCAAAACGAGAATCTTCCAAAATTTTTGTATTGTAATTATAACACAAAGGTGAGCGTTGAGTTTGAAGATTGTTACCCCTTCTTCTCATGTTACAAATAAGTTATCAATCTGATTAGCATGAAGCCTTCAAGATTAATGAAGATACCTTGGTTCATATTAACATATATCAACTATCAATCTTCTTCGTCTGAATTTGAAGATTTAATAAAAGCCGTTATCTAGGTATCAACTATCAATCTGTTAAGTTTATCAAGATAACTTAATATCAACCATTTAGATTGATAAGGATAACTTTATATAAGCCATTTACTCAAGACAACTTTACATAAGCCATTTGGTTTGATAAAGATACCTTTAAACACTATATCCATATATCAAAGAATGTCTTTCATGTAGGCAATGGTCTGCAATAACAATAACCCTGTTGCAGATAGCAGTCATGTGTTTGACTTTAAACATACAAGGTCCATCTCCGGCCTGTCAAATAAACAAGGGGGCAGGGAGAAGAGATCCCGGTCATCTCCCTGTATTACAGCATCAAAGGCGCGGAGGAGAAATCGGATGCCCCGTCTCGGTGCCAGGGGAGTGATCATCACCCACTGCAACATGGCCCGCTGCTTCCTCGTCAAATGTTAGGCAATATGAAATGAACACTGGCCCATATGAAATAGAGCTGTCAATGATAACACAATGTTGGATGATAAGGCATCATTGAGAGAAAGGTATCATCCCAGCTGTGCTATATACAACACTATCACATGTGAGATAAGGCTCGGTAACATCCAGCCATACACCAGGGGAAACTGAACAGAGGGGAATAAATACATGGAAGTCAAATATGCATCATATCAACCAGAAAGGACCCCCGACTTGGCGGAAGAGAGTAATCATGAAATATGCAATGTGCAGAATAAACAAAGTTTATGAGAACTAGGATCGTGGCATGATGGAATCATACAAGCTCACCATAGGGCAATCATAAACAATTTCCTGGAAATTCGAAATAAAGAAGCAATTTTGATGGTTGTGAAAACAAAACCTAATCTCTTTATCCTATTATAGAAACAGACTTGTAAGGAACAACAATATACAGAACTCGAAACCACAAATCCGGTTTGCCTAGCAGGAGAATATTGGTCTGTTTGCTGGAATAATGCAACATGCTGAGTTGAATATGTGAATCACATTTTCCTGTAATCAAAAAACCACTGTTAGAAATATTTTCAAGCACCCATGTGATATTAACTAGATAAAACAATTGGCTGTTGTAAGCTAGCAAGGAGAACTGAACAAAATCTGTAAAATAGTTTCTGTAAAAATTATACAAGTTACAATGTGAAATGAACAAGGGCAAAAGATAGCGCAAGGAAATAAAGTCTGTAATACAGTAATTACCACTGGAAAAGATGCACTTCATGTGCATTTCATGTTCCTGAAAGGACTGAGCCTGATATATATGTTATTCCCACAATTACTGTAATTAGTACCAACCTTTAACACCTACAGTCAAATCCTCATTCAGCAAATCTAGACTAAAGCAATACACTAACAAGAAACTGAAAGACTGAAAGACTGAAAGTTTATTGCATTTAAAAAAAAAAAAAGTCATAGACTAAATTTAAGTCCAACCTCCCCCTTTTCAGATATTTTTAAAGTAAGTGTCTTGGTGGTCACTTTATGATTGTCACTTAAAAAAATTGACACTTCCCTAAGTATAAAAGTTCATGCACCACCTTGAATTTAAATTTTCATTGGACATTTTATCTTAATGTTATATATTAGGAACTGTCTGTAAGTCTAGTAATTGACCAACACCATTCTGAACCATATAAGCTATCATTGAAATGAACTTGGGAAAGAAGAGGTGAATGAGAGTGCAAGAAAATACAATATATAACACCCTATTACTAGCAGCACCACCACAACCAGCACAGAGACTGGCCATCAAAGTGAAACATATGAGAAATAAACAAGACATGAGCAACGACACTTCTCCCTGCTTGTGTAATCTACCGGCGTCGTTATCAGTCCCGAAATGCTCCACTAATACGTCTGAAAGAGATCCCTCTAACTAGCCAAGATGTGTTTCTCGGAGCTCAGGAGAGCATAAAGGAGAGCCCAACTCTATCTCCATCGATAGCTATCGCCTAATAGACTTACGCCACAAAGTGAAATTAAAGCAAGGATGGAGAAGGAAAGCCAATCTCACTGCTTAGAGAGGGGCTTATCTATCTGTGGAACCTTTCTGCCAGTAATATGGAAAGTAACACTTAACCAACTGATATACTTACTGATGTGATCAGTAGTCATGGAAAATATAAAATTATGGTCAAAAGCAACTGAAATATTCAATTACCCATATGATAAAACTTTCCCGTGTCATGGACATCGTTTATGCACATGTGCTCAAAGCACTTTTAGCCAGCAATCACGTTTTGGGTACAAGTTCTGATATTTCATCGTCTCACAAATCACAAAACAAATGATCAAGAAATTACTACACAGAGAAAGTGCCTAATGACTACTAATGAAACATGCAAATCTTTATTTGAAAAAAATAATCTAATTTTATGTGACATACTTGATTGGGTATAATGTATATAAAGTACATAATCACCATAATGACATATTGATATATCATTACACATATATGTGACTATACTTTCATTATCAAAATGACATAAAACATAAAATGCCTACTGATTCTATAACCATGACAAAACATTATAATTAGTTATGATATTCATAGAGTTCTAAGATATCATTAACATGATATAAAACTAATTGACCCTGGTTAATTCATTTCTGCACAATGTCTCAATATGACAACAATTTGAAGTTATTCATTCAATAATGTATAAGAACCAAGAAGCAGTGACTGTAAAACTATTACCACAGTGGATACCAAAGATTTGAGACCATATCCCTGTCCTCATTATTTGTCAGACATAAATTCAAGTGCTTATCATTTCTTTCACTGCACAACTATATTGATAAGAAAAACAAGATTTCTGGATCTTAAATAATAATCATTATTACTAAGGAACTGATAACAGGCTGTTATTAGGATTATCTATTATCCATTATCAACACAAATTTATTTAGTCTCTCCAGATGATATCAGTAATCACTAAACTTTTCTGTAATATAGGTTGTCATTGTCTATCATAAACGTCATATGTTAGGGATTAAGGATGTTACTGCCAAGAATAATTTACATTGCTCAACAAGTCAAATGTCATGAGTCAGGGGTAATAATAAACAATGTATCACACAGATATCTATGTTAAGATTGAAAATTATTTTTCATATTTCCACGATCATTAATATTTACCGACAATAACTCACATAAAAACTTAAGTTAAGCTTTTAAGTTAATTTCAAATTCAAGGATTATGGCAAATGATAATTAACTCGCATTGAAAATTTACTTAAGCCTATAAGTTAATTTCCAGTTCAGGGATTATGGCGATTACAAAGAATAATCCACAAAGATAGCTATGTAACACATCATATTAATTTGTATATTTATGTGATTAGATATAACTACTAGCATTGTTTCACTTGGATCACAAAGTAAACTTGGTTAATTCTGGTGTGTGTCTTTACAAGATTAACAAGAAGATGGCTTTACTTCATGCAATGTTATTGTTCATATACAAACTCCCTACAAAGACATAAACATCTCACGCTGATACACATACACTATTTTTACATCTATTTTTTACATCACCCTCCGTAATTTGCCAATAACATGAGAACCAGCAATTAGTAGAAAACAACTGACAAATAAAAAATAGATTTTACGTCCTTACTCAAGATGATCATTACATTATCATGTACATTTATGTATTCATTGAATAAAACAGACAAAGTAGTATCTAAATTGCTCCTCTGATAGAATCTGGCAGCAATGTTTACCTAATTTGTGAAAAATGTTCCGAGAATTATAGACTTGTTATGGTAAATTGCTTTTTGCAGCAGGAAATTTGGAATTATTCAATTAAGGTCCTGCTGTTTTGAGAATCTTTTAAGTCGCAATTTCCGGGGGTTGTTCCACTTGAACCCCTGTGACACGTGCCGGCCCTGCTTGGAAATATTTATCAATATGAAATGTATTTAGAAATTCTACTTAGCGGTGTGTTCCTGATTATTGAGAGACTCTGTTAGTCTTGGAGAGTACCTCAAGAGTCTTTCATTATGTCATGTAGGCATCTAGGTCAGGAAAACATCAGTTCTTCAAAGAAGCTGTTTTTGTATTTGCCACAAACATGTGAGAGCCCAAAGAGAAGGCAGAGTTGTTTCAAGTTGATGCTCTATCACCTCAAACCATGACCATTGACTATCGGATGTAGTTGTGACTTAACGCCTATTCAGAATATATCATTTATATCATGGTGGAATAATTATAACATTGAAAAAGTTTGTAACACAATTGTTACAATGGATTAAAAGTTACTTAGTAACATATTACATGTTTCTTTTCAGCTCAATTAACACTAGTCTGGCTTTGAACCTGCACTGACAATGAAGCAGTCAAGTCGATACTGTAGTTGATTAAAAAACAAAGACCATTGACCAAATTCAGACATTGTCATACAACTCTAAAGTATTCCAATGAAATGACTCGCTTTCAGCAATAGCGGCACAACCCGGATGAAAATTCAAACAAATGTCAATGTAGGCTATAAATAACCATGAGTAACCAGCCGTAAGCTATACAAGCGTTTGAGACCGACGGATATCAGGGTATATGATGGCGCTGAGTGGAGACAAATACGCTGATGTAGCAGAATGAAGATACCCAGTCTGGAGGAATCTGTAAAGAATTTGACACTGGATCAACATGGTTCCTTCTTCACGTGAAATTCTCATGTGAAGTCATCTTTATCAGAAAGACATCACCACCTCTCTCATTCATTTTGTTCCTGAAGCTTTCATCAATCCCAGCTTCATTGTTTGAAGTTCCCTTTTAAACCACAAATGATTACTGCTATTAAACTAATAGATCCCAATGTATGTAGAAAATTACCTTCTCACACGAATATCACACAATTTATCAAAGAAACTTTGAAATTACCAATGATAAACACAAGCTTGAACTTAATCGACAAATAATTCATAACATTTACAAGATTTTGATATTTTTTGTTTTAAATTCTTTAATCCAAAAAAATCTTCACATTTTACAGGTTTAGCCGAGCTATCAGCAAGAAATGTTCTGAAGAAAATGTGTAATGCGAAATTAAATGCCTGGGTGAATGGGAGCTCCTAATTGCCTCCTGTTTTGAATTAGGAAGTGAGTCTTGGTTACAGGCAGAGGCCGTGCCATGTTCTTTTTGCCTTAGTCTGAACGGAATTTAATTGGGCCAATCTTGCATTGACCGATTCCACCGCTTACCCCAAAAGGAAGCGTATCATTGTTTTGACCTTAATAATAGCTTTTGATCTTGATTGTGTTAAAACCATCTCCACTAGATGGTAAACAAACTGAGTGTCATCAATCAGGCATTGATTTCTCATCAAAAAGTGATCAGGATCGAGCTATTTTTTCTCTTAATTTTGTTCAGGTTGCCACAAGGTCTGTTTTAACCTGAATTGTAAAGGTGATGTATGCAGTAGCCTACGCCTACATAATACCAGAGATCTGAACTGGCTTCAACAAACTTTTGTTTCAGACTTTTTCTTGAAGTGCCTCCGGGAAAATTTGAATTCAATCATTTAAAAACTTTTTAAATGTCATGAGAGTCTTTACAGAGGATGTTAGAAAATGTTTTAAAATTTGTAGAACTAATGTCTATTTGATTCCATGGCAAACAATCAAAAATAAAATTAGAAATATGTGAGCATGGCAATAGCTTGAAATGATATGATAAAAAAATACTTCTGATAAGCTAAACACATCAAACAACCTGTTAATTTTAATAAATGATTTAATGGCATCTGTAAAACTATCCTTTTTTTCCCAAACAAAATTTTAATACACTTTGTTAAAATGTAAAATAAAATCCTTAAAGATATTCATTCAACATATCATAACTTTAAGATGAATATATAGCCATAGATCATATTTGCAAACTTTTGTTAAGACATAATGTACAAACTCCTTTTCCCTAAATATATTTGAAGTTTTGAATTTCAAGATTAAGATCTAATATGGGCTATGATTTCATAGCTAAGATGCATTATTGACTTAAAACTTTCGCCATCTTGGCAAAAAACTTATAATTTGTCAGAGATCAAATGGATTTCGCTGGGAATATTGGTGAGCATAATGGAGGGAAAGCTTGCTTCTCTATGCCTGAAGGCACTGTTGCGAGCTCTCAGGAAATTGCAAGTAATAATCCCAATCTACTTAGGTTAAAGGGAGAGCTGCTCTGAAATGGACCAAACCCTTTCTGGTAGATTTGGTTACGAATTATCAATATGATTTATCGTAATAAAGTGCACTTTTCAGAAGTCCGATACGCAATCATCTCACCTTTTGAGCAGTAGAAGCAAATTTCAACATCTTCAACGCTTCGAGTCAAAAAAGAAATTATCAAGGCTCACTGGTAGCTGCAGCTGCCATTAGTATGGCTGTCTAACGATCCTAAACTAGTACCAGAATATTACCGTTATGCAGTCTATAAAAATGAAACCTCTGTATAATTCCAATAAATTCGATATGCAGTGAACATCAAAGATGTGTATAGATCGTTGATCAATATCTATATGGGTGATGTGTGGTGCTAATAACACGCAAAGCTCATCAGGAAATTACGATAAACAGAAAATACGCATCACAATGGGTCCTTGTTAACAACTCCCATAGGCTCTGTAACATGAAGGGAAGTTTCATTAATATCTGAAAGATGAAATTTTTTGCCAATTTCACATTCACAATAGTTGGGTTGGTTTTTTTATGTGTTTTTTTTTCACATATAGTCTTTTTGTGTTAGAAATATTTCAAACAGGCCACAAAAGTATGTTTTTCCTAAAAATGTCAATTTTACAGAGGAGGATTTACATTTGCTCTAGCTGCCATTTTTTACAATTTTCATATTGACATATAGTCTTTTGATCATAATAAGTTCCATCAGCCCACAAAAGCATTTATTCTCTGAAAAAAGTACCAATTTTGTAGAGGAGGTGTTGACGGATATTTGAAGGAGAGGCTCAAGGACCATGAAGGAAGCTAGAGTTGTATGATATGGAGAGAGCAATACAGAAGTGTGATCAGTATTTAACAGGGAGGGCTAATCCTCCATGGATACATCACACAAACCTCTGTGAGCTGTTAAGCATTGTGTTGATTCCGCCGAGAATCGCGACTATTGGTCTGTCTACCAGACAACATGTCTCCATTGCAAACAGTTTTTCCACTTCAAAAATAGTTATTTCGTAGCGTAGTCCCACCTCTAACTTTCACAGAGGAATCAATAACAGGAACAAAAAGGTACAAATCGTCAATACGACAGCAAATTCGTCTTTATTGCAACCATGTATTTATCTAACTCTTCCTCTGCGATTAACTCGAACAAAAGTTTACCCATGATGCATCACTTCTTGCAATGCAGATGCGATCGAGAGGGTTTTTCAGTCGCCAGCGCAAAACTTGTGGATTGTATTTCTACACTTATTGACAAAGCGAGTCAACTATTATTCCACTGCAGTTGTGCAGGCACCGTATATACAGAAGGGCGACGCCTAAACCTCCTCAATGGAGACCGTTTCAATGAGTGAAATTAAATAGAATACCATAAAATATTCCTTCTAAAGGATAGGTGGTATTTGCTTAGTGAGTACAGTGTGGATGAAAGCAAGAGTTCTATTCATGTGATGAATAATGAGAATACAGATGCAAGAGGCTCTTTATCTACTGGACTTTACTTCTTTTCCCTCAACTATTCATACAGAAACTTGTGTCAATATTATTTTTTAAATATGATATATTTTGAAGAAAACACATTTCTATAAGTAATTAGAAACTTTTTAAAAGCTTTGCGCTAATGAAAAATCATAATTGAATTTCTATATTAAAACTTTATCAAAAGTTTTAAGATGATGATATTATGTTATTCAATTGTAACAGCTGTATAAAGGGTATATTAACTGTTACTTAAAGGTCTTCTTAAAATGTGATATATGCTAAAGAAATAAACATTTTTAACTTTTTAAAGTATCCTCCAACATTTTTAATGTAATAAGATATATAATTGAGATGGTAAACTATAAAAGATATCTTATCAAGGGTTTACATAAGAGAAAAAAGGACTTTCCGCAGTTTTTAAGGTAAAAAGGATATTATTGAAAGTTTGTCCAAGCTTTGAAGATTTGGAAGTCTGACATTACGAGATTCTTCAAAAGGGGTGCTACCCAGCATGACGCCCGTAGAAGCTTTTCCGAGAATGTTTCAAACATATCAATTCAGAAAGAAAAAACACAGGCTGCTTTGATAAGATGCAGGAGTAAAGTGTTGGCGAGCATACATGAACACTTTGAGTCGAGATTTCCGACAAAAGATTTAGTGATAGCATAAAGAATATCAATTAATTAAATTTTTATTTATATTGTTTCACAAAGATTTACACTTAAACTTTTTGTGAAACACTGTTGAACTAACCAAGTTATAAAGATCATTTTTGAGTAATCTGTCTTGGAAATGATTTTCAGCTTTGAATCAATTGGTTAAATGGTATGAGCTCAAGGAATAGCATAGATATTCTCATTCTACTTTAAATTGCATAGTACTTTTCATTTAATGCAAGAAGCAAATTTCAAACCAACGTTTCAATTTATTGAGCCGCTAATGGCAGAAATATTGCCTAAGCTGTGTTACACAATCACTCACTCCATTTATTGAAAAAAATGAAGATTTGAACATCAGACAGGCTTATTCCTGTTTGGTGTGAATCAAAAGTTAATTCAATTTAACCTTTCCACAGAGTTAAATCCTTGCAAGGTGTTAGATAACAACACCGCTAACATTTTTTGCACCAAATCTGATTCTAATCCAAACGCTGAGGCTGATATACTGCACATAAATAAACAATACTGCACATGTAAATAAATGTCAAACAAGGCATGGCTGATCCAAAACCCTGGAAACACATTGCACAATACAGAGTATCTAATCATGTATATCTCCGGGGAGACATTGCTTAAAAACATATGTAAGATTCAAACAGTCACATCCGGACTATGTCTATCACACGGTAACATGTGCTGGGTAAAACAGTCGTATGTGGGATATCACACAGTTGCATGTTGAATATCACACAGTTGCATGAGGAAAATGCCCATATTGTTTGTTATTCTTGATCATAATCTGTTTCCTGACGCCACACAGTATTAAAAGACCTCTGTCTGGCATCGCTAGGTCGGCATGACCGGCTTGACCCCCCTAAATTCTGCATGAACCCCTTAAATTCTCCGCTACCCCTCATTTATTCCCATACCACACACTCCCTCCCCATTCAAAAATGCCCTCGACCAATTGTCCCCCATACTAAACTGCTCCATACCCCACATCCAGTTGTTGGACATGCCCTCACAAACATAAACCATTCCTCTCAAAGAAATAATTGTGATTTCTCGGTACTTAGGTTAACATAAACTCAGTCAGAAGTTCAAAACCTTTAAAATCATTCCAGATGTAGAATTTCATGCTTTGGAAGTCAAAGCAGATAAGATAATGGCTTGCTCAGACAACTGGATAACTGACAAATTCTCCAGATAAGAAATTTCTTCAACAGAGACAATAAGATAGTGAGATCTTTCTTAAAAATCATGTTTATATTCCTGAATGAGGTCAACCAGAAGAAGAATGCATAAGAAAGGTTAATTTTTGGGAAGGTAAATTTGTTATCGCCAAAAAGCCAAAGCATTTTTGACACTATTTACAATGTATTTCCTATGAGTCTTTCAATGATATATATTGTATCACAAATGTCAATTTTACCTTAACCACAGTATCAGTAATTTTCATCCTTAAAACTAAAATCTTTTCATCCCTTGTAGGACTTATAGAGAAAAGTACACTAAGCATCTAGGGGTCTGAGGCACCCCTGAGAGTTTCTGGCACAGATGGCACCAAGGGTTCACTGCAACTTTTGCCAAAATTATACCCAATATATTCTTTTTCAGTCGATTTCACATCAAACTTTTATAAAAAGTCATATAAAAAATGCTTCAAAAAGATTAATAATGAAAATTGTAAGGGATTTTATATATACCATTTGTGACCTTCAGAACAGGTCAAGCAGGTCCTGCAGGGTGGGCAAGAGGTTTGTGAGTTTAAATTTATGTACATTTGAAAATATTAAAGTTAAAGAAAGTTATTACATTTTGTTGTACATGTTTCTGTAATTGATTTAAGTATATATATAACCTGGTTCAATCAGATAACTTTATTCATGAATTATGAATTCTCTCTACGATCTCTCCTGCCGTCGAGATTACTGTCTAAACTCAGTCTAGTGGTAATATCTACGCAATATTTAAAGGTAAAAACCTAAAGCTGGGTCTGATAAACTTCAATATGTCATACAAGATCATACTAGCAATTTATTCCCGTTCACAAACAAATTTCTTAAAGCCACATGTTGTTTTTACATGATGCAAATGATGCAGTGAAGATGTCAACTTTAAATCTTTTATCACAGACGAGGTAATGGTCCCTCTGACACAACAGTGTAACTACATACACGACAAAATCTCCTCTATTTCTCACTGTCATTTTCAAAAGAGAAAGTGTGTAAAGCACATGTGGGAAGAACCACCTTAGCATAAGTGTATTAGTTTGACACAATGATTGAAGATGTAGGCTAAAATAGACTGCCACTTAACACTAAACACCTGAAGACTGTCGCTACACCGTCACACAATATCTTAGCTTCAATTCAATTTTCCTCAACAAATCCAATTTGCATTGATTTTCAGAGTCTTCTGACTTTGGTCTCAGAGTTTGACATGTAATTGAGGATAAATAGGCATGGTACTCCTGCCTTATGACAAATAGCTCTATATTTTACACACAGCAATCTCAGATTGTAAGCCGTCCTACCATAAATTCGGATGAGTATGAAATGTTGATATCAAATGCCAAAAAATCAATCGAGGATTCCCCATGTTTTTGTCCCAAAAATGTCTTTTCAATAAGCCGGAGTTGGGTGACAAGGAAAAAAATGAGAAAATTCCATTTCAGTTTTACGATTCACGATTCATGAATACGTCAACTTTACCATTTCAAAACTACAATCTATTTCTGAAAAACTGACGCATAACCCTACACCAGCCATGAAGATTTCAATGCATGGAGTTCATTCATCTGGTTTAGTGTGGCTATTTGACTAGAGATAAGGTTCCACCATTTAGACTACCAGAAAATATCTGCATTTCAACCCTATTCTCTCGAGTCTTGAAAAAATCATTACAAAGGATTTCTTTACCGCTTAAAGTCGCCAATTTCTTGTCAATTTTGTCAAACATAACGACTCCCTTGATTTATTTGCTCCATTCACCCATCTTATGTTTCAACATTTTCATTACAATCAGAGTCCTACAGCTTCACTTTATAACTGCAACGTCGCCTTTGAAGAAAAACATGATTTAGAGGCTCAGGACAATTATGATTTATTCCAACCGTCTATTTCATGGTCATAAGGCAAGGCATTCTGATCTGCTCTCGAAATGAACAGGCGTCAGTTTCGGACATTCCACGATAAGGTTCAAGTCCAGTAGGGAGCTGAGAGGCTCCAATATGAAATGTGTCTCTTTATGATCCCTTTATGATCCTAGTTTTCCATCCAAGTGCATCATAAAGGCAGCAATATTCTCGCACTGTTGAATAGAGAGAGGCTCGTCTCGAGATGTGTCTCTGCATGTGACTGCTGTGCCGTCATTGATAAACAAAATAATTTTTAAAATAACAAAACGTCGAAAGGAAATAAAAGAATTAATCGTCATATAGTTTTTATTTTGCAAGTATTTTTACTAGTTTTTTATCATTCATGGGACAAGCCATTTGATGAAAAATACATTTTACTATTTTCATTTGTATTAGTTTTTGCTGATTACAATAGGTTTAATTGGCTAATTGCAACAACTTGACAACTATTTTCATTTGAATATTATCTGACGAGCTATGAGACATCATTAACAATTTTGTCAAAATATTGTTAAAAGTGACATACCAATATAAAAGAAATATACTGAAAATCTTATTTCATATCAACATTCCAACACAGATACAACATTGAAAGAACATGAACAATTCCATAGCAAATCCACGATTTTGACTTTGAAATTGAGTGAGTGAGTTGTTGTTTAACGCCGCATGGGCAATATTGCAGCCATTAGCGGCGTGACTTTGAAATTGAGATAGATGAACTTACACTATCACAATCATCTTCAATACAAAGCACTTTCAAACTGTCAACATTTCTGTCAATTAGTGAAACCAAACAGGACATGTCCTCTCCTGACGTCCCACAAACCTCACATAATTTGTAGAGTTAGTACAATTTTATGCGAATCTGGACAGGGCAGAACACAATAATGTTCATCTCACATAGTTAAGCTGTTGCATCGGACAGCTGAACTTTTTTGTGTATTTCAAGCTGTGGGATATTAAAGCCTTATCGCCACTGTCCCTCCCTACATTACCCCATGGAACCCCATTAGGACCCCGAGATAAGCACCCCTGGGGGAGAGAAAAATACACAGTTATCATAAATTAACAATTTACCAAAGATGGTGGCAACATCGCTGTGATCAAAACAAAATCACTTGAACCGAACATTATCAATGGATCTATTAAAGGTTTCAGCTGACTGATCATATAATAGTGACGTGCCACTTCTATCACCCTCCTGTTGGCATCTGGAGGCTCCAGGCTGAACTCATGTTGAAGTTTGACACAAACTTGTATCATATTTAAGTTTTTTCAAGAGAGTCCTAGCTGGAATGGAGTTCTTGAGTCTCTCAAGCGTAGATTTCATTGAGCAAAGCATCAATATGGCTTTGTGAACCATTGTCAAGCAAGGTCAGCAATAGAGGTGGGGACCGATCTCAGGTCAATAGATACATATTTCAGTGTAATAGACAAGTGTCACTAAGCAATATTAGCGGCTTCATGGGCCAGAGATTAACATACATGTATTGAAATTGACAACAGTAGTAGGAAAGCGGTTATACTACATTACACACATGTTGATTTCATTCTTGGCTTTATATATCAGTGTCAGGGAGTAGACAGTCTCAGTCCATTGTGGAACTTAATATTGGCACAGTTCTAACCTCGTAATATTCTATTTGTAGTGCACAGCTACAAAGCTTCAAACAGTCAAAAGACAAGCAGCTACTAAAAGTTTGCGTAAAGACTACCATACAGTCCTGGGAAAACGTTCATAGTAAATTTTACTTTTGATCGGATAAGAGTTAGGGTTTTAAATCAAGGGATATAGAAGCAAGCAAACTTTCATTTATGACTGCTTCTTTACATCAGATTTTCCCTAAGAATCATACCGTAGTTAGCAATGATGATAATCTTCATTGATAATATTTACATATTTGCAGATTCTAGTTTCATTTGATAGGAAAATCACGGATATATCTAGAAGCAAATTTATTCAAACTTTTCTTTGTTACTCTTGTACTCAAATATACTGATATTGAAACTACTCGATGATTAAAGCCATATTTGAAGAAACAAGTTTATAAAAAATAAATCTAAGGATAATTATGTCACAAGCGTTTTAATACATTTTTTCACATTTCATGTAATCTTGGTAATGAAATAAATCCATGATGAAGTAGATGCTGATTACAGACATATTTGAAGATGCGACTTACAGAAGTGTTGGCATATAGATATTGAAATCTATTTTATATATCAACAATCAGGAGAGATTTACATGTAGTGTTGTCATTCACCACAATATAAACCTCAGAACAGATCCGGCTAGTAGAAGGGGCAACTTGATGTCCGACTTCAAACACAATCATCTTTCATGACAATTGATCAATAAATCCTTTACATAATGGCAATAATCAAGCACAGAGTAGATAATAAATCAGCTGTCTGGCATGAAATAAGTGCTAATTTCAAGACTTAGGCACCACAGACAATTGACGTGGAAAGTACCATTGCGGCCATGATGAAATTAACATTGTTACTGGCACACAATGTCTGGGATTCTGGGAACTGGCAGGGCGTATATTTCAAGCATCAGATAGACAAACCTCTGGGTCTGAATGGTGGTCATTGGGAGTAATAGCGCGGTACTTTCGCTGGTATTACCATACATCTGTATCAAAGATCTCATAATCAGCGGAATTTACATGATGAAAGGTCTGCCATTGTTTTATTATCCTCGTAGCTCATAAACGGATGGTTATTTTGCAAATAAGCAGCCTCATTGTTAGGTAAAATATGTCTGCTGTCAAGTCACGGTAATCACTTTCGTTTAATGCTGAGTCGGCACATTAATCACGTCAAAGCACAACTTGTCGATGGCTTGTCCATACAAAATGGTAGCAATGAAGGTTGCATAAATAAAACATTGTGTGTTCCCTCGCTATGCAATTGATTGGTGTAAATTCTTTTTTTTTTTGGCCTTGACACCGTTTCAGTAAGAAATGACCTGATGAAAGCACTTAGAGGAACATGCAGCAAGTCACTTAGCACTAGTCTATAGACACTTTAATTTTTAATCTCAGATAAAGTGATTTATCCAGTTTGGGGGAAGTTTGCTAGTTTTTAATGACAGACCTGAATATTTTATTGCCCCAAATCAATAGAAAGCTTTGATGTATAGTTATGCCTTGGGAAAATGTCTATGTACATCGTTGTCAATTTAAACATGCCACTCAATTCCTGGGAAAATCTTCTAAATTGATTATCTTGAAAATAAACTGTAATCAAAGAGAGAGTTAAGCAGATCTATGGGAGAGAAGGTGGAATAGCTTTGAATAAAACATTGTGTGTCTCCTTTTGTGCAAGATACATTAGCAGACATAGTTTTTATAAATAGAATTTTAAAAGGAAATTTGGTATATTGCATATGGTTATCGAGTGTCAGAAATATTCCATAGATTTAAAAATACAAATTACAGTGATCAAATAGATGTTATTTTGCCTCCATTTTAAAAGTTTCCAATATATAGATCGTTAAAGGTTCAAAAAGCATAAAATTTAATTTCATTCTGAAACGTTCAAATTGCAAAAATTTCTCTGTGAAAAAAAAAATGCTATTAAAGTTCTTTTTTCATTCTCATTAACACAAAGTAAGTTCATATATTTTATGACTTGTTTATATTTCGCTTCTTTTGAAAGAAAGATTATAATTTCTTTCAATAATTTTGATCCATATTACAATTCTTGATATTGAATTCCAAACTTGCATAAAATCATGTAAGAATGTAATCAAACAATAGATGGGAATTCTTGGAATCCATCCCACTTTGTCTGTTCCGAAATGTCAATAGCAGGGGATGGTTTATGGCAGGATCAGTAACACAAACCTTTAACAGCCTTCTATCGTACTATCCCGATTAAACTGTCGATTTCCTTGGCAATGGATGTCTATAACCAAGTCCCAGATGTCAGTCTCAAGCTAAGTAAACATGCATTGGCCATCAACATTTAATCGGACAGAGCAAATAGGAAAGTTAAAAGTCAAAAGTGGACAATAATTTCTGTAGGCAGGTCGTTTGCGGGCAGTTTTCCTGACTCGGAAATTCACCACGGACATAGAAAATCACTTTCTTGTGGCAAAAGGGCATATATAGCCCATCCGCCTATAATCAAGGAAGGCAAATCCATTCATTTGGCTGGACTCACTCCTGCAAAATAAGGGTAATTGTGACATTTCCTTCTAGCCAGGTCCCAAGGTGGCAAATAGCCACTTAGTGACCGCCACTACCCAATATATCCCTGAATAAATTGAGATGAAACAATGGCATAGACGGAAACTTATTAAAGTGATTTTGGCGATAGACGTCTTTGACATTTCATCCTCACTTTATTCTATTGCTTGAAGGTTGAAATAGACAAGACAACTGACAAGTAACAATGAAACAGGACACATGCTACAATGTGTCGGCACAAGGCTGGAGGCCATGTCTGATAACCAGAAGAGGGTCCTTAATATCACATGCTTGGTGACTACAGGCCATAAGAGGATGTCCACTAGAGACTTTGTACTACAGATACAAGGATTTTGCCATTATATAATGGATACAAAGTAGAAGTTGTAGTACCTTGTAAAACATTTGTTTTTTCTGTGTTAACATACTTTTATGAATTGACTACAATCAACCATCTTCTTTTATAAAGAATTGGAGAATTTAAGTTGTATATTGTTCATGTTTAAAAAAAAATTCATTGTGAAAGATAACAAAACGTTTGTTCTAAAAAACACAAATTCCTGAAAAACATTATTTGTTTTTATCCTCTAGAATGAGGACACTCTTCAATAAAGAATGAAAGATTTTCTTATATAATGACTATGATGAAGACTACAGTTTTCTCTATCTCCATCAGGTGTGCTTTAACAGAAAAAGAATACTTTTACTTTTGGCTTAAAAGCTTTTTTTTTGCTTATGATATAAATTTTTATGAGGGTCATAAAATCTGGGATCTCAAACCATATTTCAGAAATATCATCTAAGATTTCAACAAGGGACAAAAGATCCTTTACATGAATTTGATCGCATTTTCATTTCAACCTCCAAAGGCATAAAATCTAAACCATATGAGAACTCATTTCATGTTTCTTGCCATAAAATCTCAGAAAGAGTGAGTATGGTTTTACATTTGTACAACTTCAACGAATGAAACAGCGTCTAATTATTGGTTGTGATTGCCTTTATCAAGAACAAAGCACGAGCTAGTTAAAACGCTACAAGACAAAACGTCACTTTTTGTTTCATTTATTCAATTCTGTAACATTCGGAAATGTCAAAAGCGTTTGCAATTGACAACAGAGCTCTTTCACAAACAAAATTTAATATCTCTCAAAGACAAACTTGAGAAAATTAATCAACTTTTTAGACAAAGTAATTTAAAAATCACCATTTAGGTGACACATTTGTAATTTAGAACATGTAACAACTAAAAGAAAATTTACCACAGTCATTTGCAAATTATCACTCAATCATCATCATTTCCTAATTGAAAAGGTAACATAAAACCAGTTTTGTTTATATGTATACACTAACCAGATTCTGAAATCAATTTCTAAAATTTCACAAGATTTTGTTTAAAAAATCTATTTAAATTATATAAATGTGACTTTCTCTAGTAAAATCTCAAACTTTAAAAACAAATTTTCATTTCATTGATCGAGTGAAATTTTCCAGTTCCTTGAATCAAACTAAGCTGTATCACATGAAGTCAACATGAAGACTTCCTGTCAAAATGTCTTCAGCAGCTCGGTGATCTCAACATGGGCACCTGTCTTTGAGACATATTGTTATCATTCCCAAGCTTTCACTAATTTTCTAGGTGACAAATTTCCACAATTTCCTGTTTGGAGGAAATCTCTTCTCTCAGATGGCGCCATAAGCCTGATATTAACCATCTGCCCACCATTGCCTCACAGGGTATCTCACTGATTGGGATTGTACATTGCAACGATTGTCTCGTACATTTCCCTTATTAGATTTTTAAAACATCTTCCCCATTGGCTAAATACTTACAACACTTAATCCATGCATAAGTCTCCCTTGCAAATACATGTTTGTTAATTTCACTTTTGCAAGTATGATTTAAGTAACTTACTCCGGACAATAAGTGTTTTGTAATTTTATTCCTGGAAATATGTGTTTAGTAATTTACTCCTAACAATAAGTAAGTAGTTATTTCACTACTGAAAATAAGTATTTTGTAATTCACTACTGAAAATAAGTGTTTTATAATTCACTACTGAAAATAAGTGTTTTGTAATTCACTACTGAAAATAAGTGTTTTGTAATTCACTACTGAAAATAAGTGTTTTGTAATTCACTACTGAAAATAAGTGTTTTACAATTCACTACTGAAAATAAGTGTTTTATAATTCACTACTGAATGTAAGTGTTTTATAATTCACTACTGAAAATAAGTGTTTTGTAATTCACTACTGAAAATAAGTGTTTTATTATTCACTACTGAAAATAAGTGTTTTACAATTCACTACTGAAAATAAGTGTTTTACAATTCACTACTGAAAATAAGTGTTTTGTAATTCACTACTGAAAATAAGTGTTTTGTAATTCACTACTGAAAATAAGTGTTTTGTAATTCACTACTGAAAATAAGCGTTTTATAATTCACTACTGAAAATAAGTGTTTTATAATTCACTACTGAAAATAAGTGTTTTATAATTCACTACTGAAAATAAGTGTTTTATAATTCACTACTGAAAATAAGTGTTTCATAATCACTCCAAACGATAAGTGTTTAGAAATTTACTCCTTAAAATAAGTGTTTTGTAATTCACTACTGAAAATAAGTGTTTTATAATTCACTACTGAAAATAAGTGTTTTATAATTCACTACTGAAAATAAGTGTTTTATAATTCACTACTGAAAATAAGTGTTTTATAATTCACTACTGAAAATAAGTGTTTTGTAATTCACTACTGAAAATAAGTGTTTTATAATTCACTACTGAAAATAAGTGTTTTATAATTCACTACTGAAAATAAGTGTTTCATAATCACTCCAAACGATAAGTGTTTAGAAATTTACTCCTTAAAATAAGTGTTTTGTAATTCATTCCTACAAACATATGTATTTTAAATTCACTTATGCAAATATTTGTTGTGTAATTTACTCTTGCAAATTCACATTTCACAACAGCTTTGCAATGAAAGCCAAAGTTGAAAATGTCATAAAGATGACAGTGATGGTTATATTGATTGCAACCGAAGATAGTTGAATTAGAATAGAATGGTTTTAAAGTAATTAAGTTAAAACTTGATTTACTTGACAGCTGAAAAAGATTAAATCGCTCTAAAATTTAGCTAGAATATTGTGCAATAATAAACTTTAACAAACTAAAGAATATTTTCTCTATCATGCTGACGGTGCACATTTCAGAGACGAGGAGGCATGAAAACACATGTTTGTAAAATAAGTCTTCCACAAAATGAACCCTCGGTGCATATCATGTCAAAATATCATGTTCAACAATATTTACATATTGGATGCACGTATCATATGGTTAATAGCCTGTTCCAATAACCAAGTCAGGAGTCGACCTCTTCGCTGGTTGGCACTGACTGACATGTGTTCACTGACCGCTTGGACCCAAAACAACTGTGGTCAGTTTCATCTTAATGGCCATAAAACATGTCTACATAAAGCTCATCTGGACCAAACACCTCTTGAATTTCATTAAAAAACATTAAAGTTTAAGGATACTTTCAGGTTTTCTTTGGATTCTATGAATATATGTGATCAGAGAACAGCTTTAGTACAAAGATGCTTAGTGACATTTGTTTTGAAGAAAGTGACATTTGCCATTAAGAAATCTTTTTCAGGTTTTCTTTGGACTCTTTAGATATATATATATATATATGATCTGTTAGGACAAGTTTTTATTGAATAAAACAGCCTTAGTGCTAAGGTAGCAATGGGTCATGTGAAATGTTTTATCACATTTTCCTCTTTGTAATGTTCATCTTGTCAATGTCAACATACAATTTGGGATTTTTTCCTTTCTTTCAAAAAGTCGTGTGGATCCTCAATCAATTAAAGTGATGAACTTCACAAAACATACATAAAGTGGCTCGGAAAGAGCTCGGAAAGAGACAGTGAGAAAGTCTGGACACATGGGCAACATATTCCTGTCTTTCCAAAAAGACACCTTGGTTTAACTTATCGCACATGGAGCGGTCATCCTGGTTAGTTTAGATTGGGTCAGTAAGGTCACTAATGTATTCAGCTGAAATCTATTTCAGCTGGAAAATGTTTTCTAGATTCAAACCTTTATTTTCAAGAAATGGTTTATCAAAACTATGACTTTTGAGATATTTACCTCTCAACATTGTTGGTGCAATATCTAGGATTTATTTCAGTACTTGGCAAAATTTTACAAAATTTCACAACATTTACACAAAATGATGTCACAAAATTACCAGAATTCTTTTTATTATTCATGTTTTTTTTAATGCAAAAGAGATTTTAATCGGAATTTCAAATAATGAAATGGTTTAGTTTTACTAAAATATTACAAACATACCATACATGTTCAAAAGGACATCATGCTCAATAAGATGATACTCTCCTTAAAGTATGATAATAATTCTTTTAATAAATAAAACGACACTAATATTCCTTTTTAAAACTCAAAACATTAACCAATATTTCTTTTCAAAGTTAATGACACCTCTCAACAGCTTTCTAGAAACTGATAGCCCTAAAAACATTAATAATTAAACAAGAAACATTCAAGTAATATTTAATGTCAATTATTTGCCCGATATAAATCATATTCCCTTTGTAAGGAGATGGTAAATCCTCGTATCTTAACATCAACATTAACCTGTTTAACACCTTGCTCAGAAACAAAAGGTTACGTGCAACTTCCATCGCTTTCGCCATCTGCTCTTGGTGCAACCCTTTGTCTCCTGGAAAACCTGGTTAAAATATTGTCTCCGTCATAATTAGCCAACACAAAGCTATTGGGTAATCAAATATTCGGGGCATGCAATCAAGTTACCCGTCAAAAGTTTTCGAGTTGACTAACAGAGACCTTTTACCATTGTGCGATATCAATAAACGATGACACGTGCCGAATTTCAAGATCCTCTGATGATTCAACAATATTTTCTAAGCCAAAATTGAGAGGTTGTTAGTCTGTGTGTATTCAGCTAAACACGCTTGTTAAGCTTTCAACTCAAGGAAATTTGTTCGCGTAAGACAAAAGGAGAGGAACAGCTTGATAATAATTCGATAAAATCAAAATTCAGGATTTTGTCTCTTATTTGTTATTTGTCAAACCCACATCTCACAATTTAGAGATTTTGAGTTTTGTTTATTATCTATTAACCCTGAATTTTACAAATTTGAAAAGTTGATTTGAGATTTGGAAACTTGTTTATTATTTATCAAGCCTCAAACTCATAAATTGGAAATGTTGATTTTGAGATTTTGACTCATGTTTATTATTCATAATCTCTAGATTATTGATATGACAAAGCCTTATCTATAGATCACTGTTTCTAATTAGGTTAATGGCAGCAGTATTGATTTTTCTGTGTTAATAAAATTTCATGGATTTTAATTTGTCTTTGCCTACAATTTTTCAATTAGTTCTTGTTAACAATGTTTTATTGATAAAATGAAAAATAGAATGTCCAAAATGGTTCCACAAATTGGACATGGAATATACACAACAGGAATATATGATAACAGCCTATAATTAGGAAGTTAATTGTGAGACTGTTTGTCAAATTATTACTCGCAGATGTAAGATACAGCTGTGTAATATTTATATGGCAATATAAAACTAGCTTAATAACATATCATAATAGCTAGTTTGCAGCTATGACATCATAATAGTACAAATGCTTCACCACACTACCAGTAATTTCACTTGATAGATGAAGGCATGTATCAAACAGAATTCTAAACCTCTTTCCTTTCATTTCATATGAAATCCTTACCTCACTAAATAAAACAGTATGTCGTGGGACGCCATTAACTAACCTCTATTTACATTATTATTTGCCTAATTGACCATAGTATCACCATTAAAGAAAACATCTTTGGATGCAGCAAAGGTGACTTAAATGTGGTTACCAATTGCAAGACATGTACAGGTATATTACACAGGTAAGTGTACTAAGATAAGAAATGTCAGGATACCTATCACACCTGGTTGCTGATCTTCACAACATCGTTATCTCCTGAACTGATGAGTGCTGCACTGAGTCTGACACATAACATGTGTATACCTACATACAGGTAGATAGGTGTAAATGTAACATGTATACCTACATACAGGTATATATAGGTGTAAATATAACGTGTATACCTACATACAGCTACATATGTGTAAATGTAACATGTATACCTACACACAGGTATATAGGTGTAAATGTAACATGTATACCTACATACAGGTAGATAGGTGTAAATGTAATGTGTTTGGCAACATAAAGCTACATAGGTGTAAATGTAATGTGTATGGCAACATACATGTACATAGGTGTAAATGTAACGTGTATACCTACACACAGGTATATAGGTGTAAATGTAACATGTATACCTACATACAGGTAGATAGGTGTAAATGTAATGTGTATGGCAACATAAAGCTACATAGTTGTAAATGTAATGTGTATGGCAACATACATGTACATATGTGTAAATGTAACATGTATACCTACACACAGGCATATAGGTGTAAATGTAACATGTATACCTACATACAGGTAGATAGGTGTAAATGTAATGTGTATGGCAACATAAAGCTACATAGGTGTAAATGTAACGTGTATGGCAACATACATGTACATAGGTGTAAATGTAACGTGTATACCTACATACAGGTAGATAGGTGTAAATGTAACGTGTATGGCAACATACATGTACATGGGTGTAAATGTAACGTGTATACCTATATACAGGTATATAGGTGTAAATGTAACGTGTATTCCTACACACAGGTAGATAGGTGTAAATGTAACGTGTATACCAATGTAACGTGTATGGCAACATACATGTACATAGGTGTAAATGTAACATGTCAACATAAAGCTACATAGGTGTAAATGTAACGTGTATACCTATATACAGGTAGATAGGTGTAAATGTAACGTGTATGGCAACATACAACTACATAGGTGTAAATGTAACGTGTCGACATAAGGGTACATAGGTGTAAATGTAATAGTGTAATGTGTATAGCGACATACAGGTCCAGGGTGCAATTGTTTGAAATAGTTAAAGCTCCATAATCAACAGTAACTTTTTAATTTGTTAAAGTTGATTTTAAAGGTATAAAATTTTAGCAAAGAACATTTCAAACCTATAACGATGTGATTGTTAAGTATTTTTTTCATTGAAGGGAATTTGGAAGTAAAAACAAAAGACAAAATAGTATTTTCACAAGAAAAATAGGTATCAAGGAATTTTGTTTTTCTCCAGTTCTCTTGCATGTGACTTGAACTCTTGGGTAACATAGACATATCTAGTGTCCTGTATGTCGGTTGCACACATCGTGTCTGCAGCTGAAAACTCATATCAGGGACATAACCATGATTCAATCACACCCGGAACCCCAGGGATCTAATACATAACATTCTAAAAGCAGTGTGGAATGGTAAATGAGCTCCAAAACTGAAAAGTGTCCTAAACATTGCTCCCTTAGAGTCGTCATTTGACCCGGGCACGAATAATTTTCCCACTAGAATAAGTTGCTGATGTGTATTTTAAGATGAATGTCACCAACAGTAAAACACACCTCAGTCTTCGAAAAATAAAGTTCAAGAATAAGAGTTCATGGTTCTGTAAAGCTTTGCCTGGAATAGTTTTTGTAATTCTTAAGAATAAAATGTATTCACAAAAGTAAAATTGCTGCCACTCAGTTTTTCATTTCTAACCACTAGGGATAATGATGTCGTGTAATGAGATAGTTTGCCCTCTAAAAAGCGTACTACAGCCCCTTTGACATTGAAAAATAGTTTTGATTTAACAATCATAAAAAGACAATTCCTTGAACAACGTTCCACTCTTGTAATCCTAATACTGAATATTTGACTTTAAAGCTCTCTAGTATTGGAACAGTTAAACAAACAGACAACAAATTGAAATAGAAATGCAACATTTAAAAAATTTATTTCTAGAGAATTTTAATCACAAACATTAAATCTACAATTCAATTTACCAAAACGCAACAAAAATAATGGAATTATTAGCAAATAACTAGAAAATAATGAGATATACAGATAATGAATACAGAAAAAACATCAAACATGTTTACATTAAACAAAAAAAAACCTAATCAAATCTTGATACAAATTGGCTTCTAAGACTTACAAAGAAAGTATAAAACACAGAAATGAAGATGATTAACTGGGTATCGAACTTCAGACAAGCAACGTACATCGGATAAACGCCAATCTCAGCGTCAATAGCTGGCGCTGAGTCAGAGTCTGAAAATCTTTGAAATATACAGCTTTGATCTTGTAGAAGCCTTGCACAGTAATTAATACCACCTATGCACGAATGAACAGACTTGGCATCAATAGCTTCTCATCTCCAAATGTTTCATAACTGGCCAGTCACAAGTAAAGTCACTTTGTAATAACCTTCATGAAAGCATCTAAGGTCTACCCTCCTCTCAAAGACGTCGCTGCCCGAAGAGTCGCGGACAAGACACGAAAATTTCTAAAGACATCTCGCTGGTTTCAGACAAACCGTGAAATATCTGATCTATTCATACTCTGGCAAAATGAAAGTGGACCAAATGGAAGGACTCGAGCTTTTGAAGAAAATTTGCTATTCATGTATGCACACACAATCTGATAACGGTGTCTTTAGCCGACTGACCTGTCTTGGAAAATGATCACATTTGGACTTTGTGATTCCATCATTTGACATTATATGCTCACTTCACTAATTTTTTGGAAGTAATCAATAGGATCAGCCTCTGCACTTAACCTTATCAGATGATATGACAATATATTCATTGGGAAGTGACAACTTCACATAACATATGCATTTTTAGGGTCAGAGTGATAAGGATCCTTGGTCGTCAGTAGAACCCATCTTTGTTGGATCGACAAACGATCATGAAGTTTAAAAGCTGTAAGTCAATAATTGCTTATCACTTCTCATTCATCATCATCTATAAAACTTTCCAAGCATGAATTTGTTCAATTTGATCAAATATCCCCAAATGTTTTTGTGATTGTCTCGATAACTTCTCTGTCACATGAGAAACCACGCAGAAATTTAATACAAAACCACAATTTTATTTTCTCAAAGATTCTATTAAATACAAATAAAATTGCGTCTAAATTATTCAAATTCAATAATGATCTGAAGCCTGAAGTTTGATACAATAAAATACAATACGATCCAGTAAATGTAATGTAATTAATTATTTCCCGATCACTACACAAAAGGGACCAAGAGGATATCGTATGTCTCAAAGTTCTCGCTCACACAGCCAGCTAATCATGTATAAAGCCAGAGTATTTAATATTGGAAAAATTATACCAACAGTGGACAACAGTTTCACTTAGTCAATAAAATGATATTTTTTGATGAATTTTTAATGTTTGCAGTTACGGCATGAGCATGCTGGTTACAACACTCCTCCATATCTGATTGGAACACATTCACAAAAAATCAGTCAAGCGACAACATTTTTCATAATCGTGAATCTCTTATTACCATTCTGGTCTTTTTCCCAAACTATTAATTCCAATCCTTGACAAGGCAGGGATGAATAATTCGGTAATCTTTTTCATGACTTTATCATTCTTGGGATAATTGTCCAATAAAAAGATATCATTTTCAAGCACTTAATGAACTGCTGACATTCGTTCTATTATCTTCAAAGCTTGACCCATCAGCAGAGAATTCAAAATAATTTTTTGGCAATGATCTTCTCGAAATAGCTCCCCCTTCTGCCAATTAAACCCCCTGTCCAAATTAAGTTCCCCCCTCATCCCCTCGAACTGCTTCTCTCCAAAAAATGGAACACCCCACGAATTACATCTGACTTTGATGAAAATTTGTTTGCAATGATTTTTAAGATAACTCTTCAACTGTATATTGAATCCCCCTATAAATGTTGTCCCCCTCCCGAATGGATATCCCCCTCCCATCTCTCCCCCATAGACACCCCCCAGCTTTTGATTCTCCAGGGACAAGTACCCCCTTTTTCCTCCTCAAAGCGCCTCATGACAATGTTTTTCAAACTGAAATGCCTTGTGGAAGTGCTGCATCTGTTTCAGGCGCTGACACCTCATTTGTTCCTGACAAAATTCAGAACTCAATAGCAACATCAAAGACTTGGAGTGTCGTGACTTTATGCAAATTGAACGATATAATTCTCCAATGTCACTCAATTTGAAGTTGCGTGAATATCTGAGACAGCAATATGAGTCATATGGTGATCTTTACAAAAATTAAATATTGTCTCAGTTTGACCTGCCCGACATGCTATTGCATTTATAGGGATGGAAACATTGTGACAGAGGTGGCTGATGTCAGTCGTGTGACATAATCACTTCCTGACTGCCGATCTCTGCCTGGACTGACAGTGGGAGGAGAGCACCAGGCTCTCATATACTGTCACTCTCTACCCTCCAGCATTTAAAACCCTCTTAAGCTGTCATGCTTCATTAAGACTCATGAAATTTAATTTCATGCTTGAAAAAAAATTCACATTTTGACTTTTTTTCAGACCATTTCTATTGTTAATGCTCAAATTACTAGAACGACAGAAGACAGGAAAACAAGTAACATACATTTGTCATACATCAAGTGATAAAAATAGATGTGAATTTTTGTTTAATTAGATGATAAAATTAGTTATTTTTTCAAAATTAATTTTTCACATTTGCACTTAAGCTTTTGCATTACCATCAAATAAGGTTCTTAAGCAAGTGAAATAGACTGTTTAAAAAATAAAATAAAATCTAATCTCAACAACTTCATTCTTTATCATCATGATGAAACTATTGACATACAAGGTCATGTTCATCGTCAGTTAACCTCTCATTCTGCCTACAACTTATCCTGCCTACAACTTATCCTGCCTACAACTTATCCTGCCTACAACTTATCTTGCCTACAACTCATTCGATCACAACTTATCCTGCCTACAAGTTATCTTGCCTACAATTCATTCGACCACAACTTATCCTGCCTACAATTCATTCTACCTATGACTCCTTCTGCCCAAATCCCGTCTACAAGGGAAAAGCAGTTGACCATAAATGGATAATGGACAAAAACCTTATTCTAACCACTTTCAACCAAAGCCTGTAATAATCCAACCAGTATTTAACAGTCTAAAAATCAAAACCTCTAAATCACATTCATAGTTTGAAAAGTAAAACCTGTTGTTTTAAAAAAATTACAAACTAACTAACAATATATTTATTGAACAATCCTGAGTCAGTGGTCAGTTTAAACAACCTTCAACTGACCACTATGCAAAACATATCTGTCTAAGCCTGTTTATTTCAACCAGGGAGCTCCCTGTTAGCGACATTACCCAAATCAATATCAAGGTCCCAATCACTCCATAATTACCCCCATTATCGTTGCCTCGCAAATCTTTCTTAACTAGACAGGGAAACCCCCTTTTTATCATCAAGAGTCAATTTTCTCTACAATAAATGAACCAGGGTATCTTTGTCCACTAATTAGCTTTAAACTAATTAACATGCTGGAACAGTGTTCTGTTATGTTCCTGCGAGACCAAACCTCAGACAGATTGATATTCTACAGCAATTATGATTTGTCCTCCGATGAAAATGGTTGTCTAAGAGTCTAAAAATCATAAACTTCAATAATTTGGATTGCTTTTGTTGTAATGAAATGTTTTATTCATAATTTTTATTGAAGATTTAATATACTTGACATTTAGATGCTAGAAAACTGAGAGAGCTGGTTTCATTCCATTTTGATAAAATAAACATATAAATATTTCATTTATTCATATTTCAATAGTTATAATTGGAAACCAGACATTTAAGTGTTCATACTTCAAATTTCATGACACTCATATCTGATCAACTTTTGCTCTAGAACACAGGATGAGGTTCCATCGATTATTCTTATATTATCTTATGTATAGAATTTATTGCATATTCTGATTGTTTTCAATTTTGACACAAAACATAATATTTCGACTTTAAACTTATAATGCCTATGCTGAGAATACTTTGAATTTCACAGATAACACAAACACTATTCATTATCTTTACCAGAATCAGGTCTAAAGAGCAATCAATTGTCAACAGAATTTCTGAATAATTCATGTTTTGAAAACAGTTTACTTTGTGGAAACAATGGGAGAATCAGCAGAGATTGTTATGATTGTAGTTTGACAGGTCCAACTAACACAACATACTTTATCATGTTCCCAGGTCATCAGTGTTTGTCTTGTCACGGATCGATAGCAGCTCCCTATAAGATGGATGTGGCGGCACAGGTTTCATAAGTTCAGCAACACTGGGCAGATTTTTTTCAAAGAATGGGTGACTCTCTTGTTTCTTTGAGGCGAGAGTTTGAATCCAACTGGTTAGTGGTATATTAAATTGCTCTTTGTATAGCTCAGTTGACATTGTTCAGCACTAATGGGCTCAGTTCAACAGTGGGTGGGAGACCTGCTACATAATAGGTTAATCAAAGAGGGTTGATACCCTGCGATACTTAGAGTCAGAGGTTCTGATACTTGTTGTTTAGGAGCATGTGATCCAAAAGTTCAACATACATATTTAATTCAGCTTTGATGTTGTGAACTTAAAAGTCATTTGGAGGAATTGATAAAACATGAGTGCAAGAGCACCGGCAACTATTGCGAGACACCCATAAGGACATTGTTCTATTCTGTAAGTCTTAATAATAATAATAATAATAATTTCACTTATTAGGCGCAGCCATTATACTAGATTGTATGCTCTGTGCACCATCAATGCTAGCGCTGCTGGAACTGATGGGTTTTGAGTTTCTTTAATAATATTGTTCTTGATTCACATAAGTTTAGATTTTCTGGGAGATAGTTCCATCTTGATGCAACGGGGAAAGAGAATGTTCTTTTTGTAAAAGTGATGGTCTTTACTTTAGGAACTGTGAAGAGGTACTTTGTGGCAGAGCGTGGATCACGAGTAGGGTGTATACACTGAATGTGTCTTCTATCATTCCATAAACATGTGAGACTGTTTCTGTAAAGGTCTTGGAACTTTTACAAGAAAGGGGGGAATCAGATTTACTTATCCTCCACCAAGTTTAATTTATACTCTTACATTATCTCAAGAGCCTTAGGAAAATAAAGAAAAACCTCTTAAAGTTTTTAATCTTAATTGAATCTACAATAAATTCAAGATGTAGGTGTATGGAATGACTGGTTTCTATGGCAACTTTCACTAGGGAGACATTGTTAGTGTTCCTATCTTATCCCTAGCACCGAGTACACGGTTTAAATTGTGCTAGCGAAATTTATTGTTGACAATAAAACAAGATATCAGAAATGCATGTTGAAGACCAACAACATATGGAACATAAAAGGTCTCCAAGACTTAAAACGAATATACAGAACTCTGGCCAGCAGATAAAGACCAATACGTCTTCCATATCTAAGCAGGAGAATATATTCTTCTATGAACCTATTAACTCTAAAACAATTCCAATTTTGAATATGAAGCCGGACTAACTGATTACATATTTCCAAAACTGATGTGATTAATCTACTTTTACATCTTTTATTCAACATTTTACATCTTTATTCAACCTTTTACATCTTTTATTCAACCTTTTACCTGCTGATTTAATAATCGATGTCCCAAGTATATATTTGATATTAGGTTTCTTAAATTTATGAATTGAAGAATATAAAAGATGTAGCAATATCTTAACTAACAATGGAAGGACCAGACAAAATGAGAGACACTATCTTCATGCAGATTATACACATAGCAGATAAAGATAGCAGTTGGGAAAGGCATCTCCATACAGATAGAGACTTCAGGATAAAATTAACGACTGATTGTGGTTGATTTCAATATTTGACAAATACAAGCTGGCACATAAGCGAAGGAGTTTTCTGAACAAGTATATGGGGGAAATAATGCTTGTTCCATAAGTTCTCTAGAATGAAGTTACTCATACATTTTAAGCCTTCTTGATCGTGTTGCACAATACACCTTGAGAATGAGATACCCTTTGTAACCTAACCAGATGTTTCAGAGTAAAAACTTCTCAGGTGAAGAATAAGACAGGGCGTAAGCAATGAAGATATCTTAGAAACTGAAATCATAGATTAAAGAAAGAATTAGAGGACTGTTCAGCTGATTTTCCAATCTGAGGGTCGGGTGACCTTGTCATGCAAGAGTTGCAGCACACAGTGTTTCTGTGTTTGGGCAGGTGGTGAAGACTTAACACAGATCTAGATCTAATCCCAAGTCTAACTGTAACATAATGACTCTGTCTGTTTAGGGACAGCAGCTCTCGGGGTGGGTCATCCCTGTTTGGGGAGAGTGATGATGCTGGTTTGGATCTCGGTGTTAAGGGATACATGAATACGGAGGTTTCTTGTTGGTGAAGAACTGATGGAGAATTTCAAGGTCTCACTTCACTGCTTTATTTTAGTCAGTCCATGATACATTTACAGAATTAAACACAACTTAAGTCTGTCACACCATTGTAAGTAATAGAAGATGAATATAGATATGAAATGAAAAGATATCAGACGCTCCTAATCATCTCATTTCCTTTTCTGCAAATTTGGCTTTTCTCTCTGAAATGTCCATCTCATAGAATAATGTTGGTCTGTCTTGATTCACTATATGTAACAGAAAGCAAGACCCTTGTGTACCTGTTGTTCATATGTTGATATAGGTAATATTTCTATGATAATGCCTTAAATGATACTTTGGATAATCTTGATCCAAGGTTGAATATCTTGTACAAAAGAGAATGTCTAAATGTCAAAATTCCTTCACTTGCTATTTCTTGGACAACTTGATATATATATATACATATCTATTTCCAAATAATCTTGAATTTTCTGGTTGAAGATCCATTAACAAATGAGTCCATTTACTTGCCTATTCCTTTTTCTCTGTTAGTGACCACACTGACACAAATTGTTAGGTGTTATGTAAATTAACAACATTAGGATCTTTCACATAGGGTCTGAATGCATCGCATTTACAAAATATAGTGTATGACTTCCATGACAAAATGTTTTGCATTTCTGACATGACCTATCTAAAATATACCATTCATTGAAGAAACAGGCAACTGTAGTAAAGGTATAATAAACCTGATCTGTGTAGTCAAACGAGCAATAATCTATGGCAATGACCATGATATAACCAGGGTCACATCTATCAATTAAGTTCCCCCAGTTTTCATATTAGGAGAGGACACACCGACTATGAGGAGTTCATTAAGCTGACATAAACCGGTTATTGACATATAATGACAGAGTTGGTCTACCTGTTCTCTTTGACTATAATAGTTAAGAATCATCGAATATAATGTGATCATTTACTGTAGTGGTTTAATTTGACATCTAAATTCAGGTTTATCAACTTCTAATATGAAACTACCACTTTATTACAACAATGACATAAAATTGCAATTTTACCTTCAATGGCGAAGTTGATAGACAAGTACCTAATATTTTCTTAGAGAGGCATTTAGATGTTGAAAGTCAAGACGGGAAAAGTATTTGGGAGAATGACTTGTTTATTCTGGGAGTGGAACAGTTCGATATAGGTTCTTTCATTGTTTTTATGCTTGATTGAAATACACAGAGAATAATGTCAAATATTTACAATTTGCATAAAAGAAATGACAAACAATATAAAACATACGTCAAGCCACAAACTGACTTATGAGACACTAACAGAATATATTTTCTTATTTATATTCTTTATTTTCTTATCTTTTTTATTAAGAATTTTTTTATGTAAGATATATGCAATCAAATCAATGAAATTTCAAGTCTTTGAGGTATATGGGATATTAAAGAAGAAAATATAGCTTGCAAGTTCGTTTCTTTAACAATTCTTTATGCTAAATAACAAAGTTTCTTTCCTAATTAAGACGGGTGATCAACCTAAGACAAAGCCGACAAACAAAGGAGCTGTCATAGCGCACTCATGTAAATTGCTGCATCGCTGGGTCTGGAGTGACAGTCATCATACTGAGAGGCCATTCTGGAGGCTCTGAGACAAATGGGTCCTCTCCTCAAGATGAAATAAGGCCCTTGTAAATAATTTACATTCTCATGCATGGTAAAACACAGGCAGAATCAGGCTTAATTGTTTCCTCACTCTTGTCAATAAATTGTCTTTGTGAAACTGACATAACAATGATGCTTTTGAAATTAGCATGTGAAAAATTCATGTTATCTGGCAATTAACACTTGGAAGGATTTCCTAACCTCAGACTGTGAATTATGCATTTGCTTCCTGGAATGAATGATGATGTCAGATGGACAAAAAACAATAAATGCTTAGTATGTGGCTTGTTCTTGTAGACCAAGATGATTGAGCTTGTGTCATTATGTTTTGAATTGGTTAGCAATGATAATTCAAGGACATTTGGAATAATCAAGAAAACGGCTGGATTTTAATGACTGCTTATTGTCTATAATAAATTGCATGCTGATATGAAATGAATATATGCAATAATTTTTATCCAATTCTTTTTGATAACATCAAAGTTAAAAATAATGGGGAAAATAATAAATGTAAAACATGCATGACTCATTTGTCATGAAGTTAACTGTGTTGAATAACTCTCAACATGATGTTTCTATAATAATTCAAAGGAACTAACCTGAAGTCATAACAACATTTTATAAATAAATTAATGCTTAAAATAACATGTGCCATAAAAGATGAACTTGATATTCACTGACTTTATTTAACAGAACATACACCACATTTATACACTTTCATTAAAGACCTCATCTTGTATTTTTTACCAAAGCATATGCAATACTCATCAAAGCATACATGTGTTTGATTATATTCATTTACATTATATGTATATTTCATGTAAATTTAATTTCCCAAGCATTTTATTGTTAAGCAGAGTATGATAAGATCATGATATTACATCAAGTTGGTGCCAACATGCCATAAAATATACATCATATCTGGAAAGAAATCTTCAGAAAATATCTGATTTGATTTTTTAATCAAGGCAGATGTCTAATTCAGAATGAAGATTTGAATATTTCATAAGTCAAATGAACAGTAAAGATACTGTTTGGGGGAAGGGACAACATCCAACAACACATCGCGATTAGTTCATTTGATAGGGCGGTGATCTCGCAGTGAAGTGATATGGGCAGTTACATGAAACCGATGTATAAATAATGTAATTCAGACATTGCCTTGATTACCCTAGTGTTCATAGAAGTTTGCATCAATAACTCCAATAAAACACAAAAATCTCAATATTGCACAGTGCATTGATGACAAAAATCACATTGTTAACATACAAAATTCCAATAAAACACATATTTAATTAATCTATCATCTATTTAAGTGTCTTAGTTTAACTGATTGATACATTTTGCATAATGAAAAACTTTCAGAGGCAATCTAAAAGTTGGGAGTGCTTGTATAGATAAACTTAATCATACAATCTTTTGACAATTTGTAATAGCACCTCCTGAAATGTCGCCAGTGTTGAAATAAAGAAGTTTTTCCGTCAATACATTGTAATAATGTATTGAGTCGAGGAATAAAAAATAAAATAAAATAATAGATATACATTAATGTATGACACTGAGCGAGGAATAATTTAAATTACATTATCATAATTTTACCTCTATGATACTGGTGAGTAAAAATATAAAGTTTCACATTCCTATCAGACATTTCTGAAATGACTGACTTGATTAATCTTGCATCAGATCCTAGTGCTATACAATCAAAGATGAATGTTTATAATTCTTTGATGAGTATTCAAACCTTTAGCAATTCAGTTTGGTGAATCAAGGAACAACTTGTACTTTTCAATTCTAAACTGCTTAATAACCTTCCAAGATAAAACTACCATAAAGCACAGTATCAAAGCAATGGTTAACCATTATTATCTCATTTCAATAATTAAGGTAAATTTTATTACTCTTTAATAGAAATTCAAAAAGCTGTAACCGAAACAACTTGACACCAATGTGTTGTAAATTTTAAAAGAAAATATGATCAAATACCCAAAGAGTCTTTCAAAATGGACTTGAGTCCATATTTTTCTTGAAAAAAATCCCAGGAGACGGGTCCCTGACACGTCCTTCCATTCTCTAGCTATGATGACATTAGCGCCCCTTTCGACCATAATTGCATCAGGGCCTTTTGCGAGAAAACCATCCTTCGACTTTTGAAAAGCAGAAAATTGTGAAAGTTGCGTGTTTCTCAAGGGAGACATTTTAACACACTTTCTGTTCAAAACGAGCTAAGAATTTTCAACCATTTGCTAGGATAATCCTCTCTCAGTAAGCCGTTATGGAATGACGATCAGAGTGTTAGGAAACATCCCTCCCTAGGTGGAGAGCAGAGTGGAAAAAAACATGATAAATCCTTGAGAATGACAAGCAGCTGTCAGTTTCAAATATACCAGTCACACCAATGACTTGGTTTGAGAATAACAAAGGATTGTTCACAAAATCTTTATTCTCCCTCTTATGCCAATTTGTCTAATAAATCATTCTTAACTTAGACAAACTTGAGAAAAGAAAGAGATACATTTATTACACTGAAATAAATTTTCTTGTGATATTGTATTTTCCTTGACAGTTTTTTTTAGCCAATTATCTTTACTATTTAGGCATCAACATTCATATACACATTTTTGTATAGATATTAACATCATTTTTAAGATTACTAGACATCTAAGCCAATTAACTCTATTAATTTACTAAATCACAATTAAAGGAAAAGTATTTGATGGGGCAAGATCACACAGGTAACGCCCATTGGAGATTTTCCCTAATCATATGAAGGCTAAAACAGTGATATGATTCCCCAATTAAGGCATCAATTGTGCAGCACTCTGGGAGATTAATATATCATCTGCGATGTTGTCGTGCAACGCTACCGTGGCATAACACGCATACCGATATTACCTTAATCAAACAGCCCTTCCCCCAGGAATGCAACCTTTTGAAATAAACAACCCAAATGAATTATTGACGAAGAAAATAGACATGGTTGTTGATTTCGCTCAAATTACAAATTCTCTCTTATTTTTTTTTCCATTTTGCTTTGATGATGTTGATCAGTTTCACAAATTACTTATACTGAAAGCTTTATTAATACTGAAGAACATACATTCATTTGCTTTGATATGTAGTTCCCAAACAAATTAAATATTGATGTTAAAATGTTGAAATGGTTGCGTGATTGTGTTAAAATATCATTACTTGCGTGATGTATGTTCCTAGGAGCTTGGAAAAAACACCCTTGAAGTAATTTAGTAAAATGACACTCTCTGTTTTAATTTGATCATACACATACTGCCATTGTTTGTGATGTATGACATTTCATGCAGATGAATCTTTCATTATTAATAGATGAAAGATAGTTCAGGTTGTGGAACTCATAATGCTGAAACCTAACTTCTTGTTACAAAAGATTATTTAATTATGTGGCATGTTGGCACCTTTCGTGAGAGAGGGGTAAGGAATCACTCTCAGATTATTCAGCAATGGAGCGAGTCACCCTTCCAGTGAATAACTACAGCTTTATTGCTGAACTTAAGAGTCAATATTCCTTTGCAACTGACCATAGGCTGCGTGATAACACTTATATGCTATCAGCAATAGATTAGCAATATTGAAACTAACTGGAAATTTGAAGAAGTTCCTGTTAAATTTGATACGAGAAATCCTATCATTTACAAAATTTCAATATGACTCTCAACCTTACTATAGAAAGCAATTCATTTTGGCATTGTGAGTAAAAATTATCAAATGGAAAGTTTGAAATAAAAACTCTAATTCAATTAGAAATCCTGATAACTTGGCAAATCTGTTTCATATTTTCAAAATTTTCAAGTTTCACTTTAATAGAATTAAATGAATGTGCTTGAATCTGAAGGAGTTTAAAGTATTTTAGGAATATTGATTCTTTACACGGTGAGTGAACACATCAGATCGGTTAGAAATCACAGAATAATCTCAACTTTGAGACTTTTAACATCTCTAGCATGTCTATACTTAACAAAACTAATGCACAATAAAACTAAATTTATCTCAAAATAATTACAAAAACCCCATCATGTGATGTTGTGCCAAAATCTCCTTCAAGCGCTAAAACTAACTAATTTCAGTGATCAAGGTTACAAAAATATTTCGGAGCGTAAAATCAATACTGAGAGATTGAAGGTGAAGTCAAAGCTTGGATTTAAACTTGTGTTAGGCTGTTTTATCCAGGACAAGATTTTCCCCGCTGACCAATCTATTGGGCTATGTACATGCAATACAACTCACATCAACCTAATGGGTCTTGGCAGTAATGACAGTCAACATGAAACGTGAAATAACTTCCCTTCAAATGGATATTTTTCATCAACTCCTATATGATTAAGGCATTAAGTTTTAAAAGTCTTGGGTTGGTAAAAATAGAAATGTATTCAAATCCAATTTGAGGAGATTTGAAAGACTTTTCTGTTTTTCAGGAAACACATCATTCAATATTTGTTTCTTGCAAAAGAATTACTTGAGGTTCTATTAAGAATTAAACAATTCTCAGAATCACAATTGAAATTGTAGGTAGAATATTAATTTTCTTATCATCCTATAACTATTGATTATTGTGAATAATCTGCATTGGAATTATAAATTTTCACATTGAGGAATAATATAAAAACACTAACAGCATAGTCGTCTTTTCCAATGAAACAGATCTCTGGAAGTTCAGATTCCTAGATAGACATTTTGAGAAAACCTATTTTGTCTATGAGTGATAAAACAAGAGTTATGTTTTATAAATTCTCTAATACTGTGTTATTCTACCTCAAATAGATTTGGTTTCAGCCTCCAGAGGAGAGTCATTCCTTCACTGATGGATTCACAACAACTTGGTGTGATGGACAAACTGCCAATGAAATTGACATTTTCATAGACAACAAAGATAGCTTTCTTGAGTCAGCAGAGTAATCATGACCTCTCTGGAAATTGACTGTGGATGGTGATTTATTTTTGTAGGAGAAGGAAGCGATTCCAATATTGCCCATGTCAAGATCAGAGAAAATCATATGTTTTTATTTAGGATTCAAGTACAACTTATGATTAAGGTGTTCGACCTTCATTAGGATTTGATTAAGTGGTTTTATGTACAATGTATGTTTGAGAAGTGTTTGAAGAGAAAGTCTCCAGCATGTACTTCTGCATTTATTTTAAATAGTGTCATTATTCTTTACTAGACATGTTTGTAAACATATGTCAAGGTAAAATGGAAAGTTCATCCTGGAGTATGTTGGAGTTTAAAAACGAACTTGTATTGATGTACATCATTTAATCTTTTGATCTAAATAGTAATCAACATATTTGATCAAAAATATGTTTTGTTATCAAGAAACTGTAAAGTGTGAAAAAGGAATTCTAATTGAAATTGAAAACAATTGTAACAGACCATACAGTGTAATCAAGTTTCCCTTATATTCAAGGTCTTTACATTGTATGGGAACCAAAATTCACCTAAGTCACTGCAAAGATTTCTACAAAACCACATGTACACTTTATTTTTGGGGGCATGTACCAGCTAAGCAGTTAATTCTCTGAAAATTGAAAGCTAACCAGTGATAAGTGCAAAAAGATTGAAGAAGATGACCACAGCAAACTAAAGAGGGGTTTGACAAAGACGTCTACTCCGTCCATGTTTATTTACAGTTAGGCTACACGAGGGTGTTCTCTCTGTTCCTCTGCTTGAAGTCTAAGACCAGGGATATGTTAGTGGGATTAAAGACGGAACTAAATTACCAGATTACATAAAAAGGTTTGTAGCGTCTGTTTGACCATCTCATTCACAGGATTATGGACAAACTGTCTATGGCTCCTTCTGAAATTATCGATGGGAAAAGAAAATTGTCTCTCCTACGTGAGAGGCCAACTCTTGACCAAACATGAAGCGCTGGTAATTAAATGCAAATATTGTCTTTCTGTTATCTTTAGAGGAAAAGCAAAAAAAAGAGACGGATCTTACAGACAAAAATGATAAATTATTACAATTAGGATACATTTTATTTAACATTCTAAATATCAAGAAGAATGTAAAAATTATTGTTATTTCACAAATCAGTTAGTTTCCCTACTAAAATTTCAATTTCCTGAAATGATTTCATATATTATTTCATAAATATTCATACAAATTCATATATATACATTAGCCAATAAAATGCACAACATGCAAATAATAGGCGGGTGTATGCCAGAGTGTATGCAAAACATGGCCAATCAAACAAAAACAGAATAGATTTTTCCTACATTCAAATACTTATTCACATATGAACAGAAACGAACATATCTCACAACAGCCAAATGCGCATTGAACAAATAATAGGCAGTGTATGTTAGAGATTTGCGGGACTGTCACCATTGGTGTGAAATATGCAGACACGAGCTAATTCTTCTTGCCATGTGATCTAGCTGGAAGCACTTCCCTGCAGTACAATAGCTAGGCACACAAAACTGTTTGCTTTTTGCGCAGGCCATCTCCAAAGGGCATAGAAAACCCTTGTATTTCCAAACACAACTCCAAACTCAATAAACTTAGAGCCCTCATGTGCTATTTGCATTGTGCAGTAGACATGTAGTTAGGTAATATGGACTGGAGATGTCTGGAGGCAAAAACTCTACATGCTCCTTAATCCGTTGTAAATTGCATTTTCACTGTAAAAAGATGATGAGTGCAATATTATTAAATTTTGAACCAGAATAGAGGCTGAAGATTTTGTAATGAGGTGGGTTGGTCAAATTCGTGTAAAGAAATGTCATTGACAAAGGTCTTTTCATGGCAGTAATCATATTTGTACCACTTTCACCAGTGTATTGTTCATTTTTGTACAGTTGAAGATGAGCTCGGGAAACCAGATGTGTTTCAACGCGATATGATTATTACAATCTCATAGTCCACTGGGTTGAAAAATTTCTCTTTGTGTCAATGAAAGAGAAGAAAACTGGCTGGCAATTTTGAAATAAATGGTTTTTTGAGTGTCAATACCATCACATGACAAAACACAAAACCTTCAAGCAATTTGAAATAAATGATTTTTTCTATGTATCAGTATAATCATATGTCACTTCACAAAACGATGCTTAAAATTAGCAATCACATTGTGTGTATTTCTGAAGGGGAGACTTTCAAACAAGCACTATGTCATCTTTGATATTATTTATTCTGCCAGTATTTATTTAAGTTTGAAATCATTTGTAAATCTATCATGCACGGCCTCAATTAAAATGTACGTATCACGCTGCATGACACATCCTCGAGTTAAATTCAATACTTTGAAACTGACGCATGTCAATTTCAAATCCATCATGATCAATTAAAGTTGTCACCCTTTGCCATGCTCTCAAGAAGCTATGGAGGACACAGCCATCTCACTGTCATATGCTAATGTTTTAATTAGCTCTCCACCTTGCAATCAATTGATTAAGATACTGATGCATTAACGATGTTAATCGGATAATCTCTTGGCCATTAATCAATTTCAAAATTACAGACATGGGTTTGTAGGGTAAACACTACAGAATCCTTGGACAATTGAAGATTTGTTTTTCTGCATTGTGAAAACACTAGAAGCACTTAATGGAATTGATGGCTGGATAATGTTGATAGTCATTAACAGAGCAAGGCGGTCAGGTCTTCCCTAATCATACATGAAATATATCAAATCATATTCACACATGAGTGATTAGTTTACAAAACAGCTGACTTAAATGTTGACAGTGTACTGTACAAGACACTTACATGATTTCCCTATTAGTTGTTTACTTTCCTGAGTCATCAACATACCAGACAATGTCTCTCCCAATGTTTCAGTGCAACGTTAATTGTTATTGATGAAAAATCAATTTCTTTAATCACATTTACCAGGGAAATAAACAAGACATTGATCACCCATATTTGCTCTGAATGAATGTCAATTTCATAACACTTTGTGAGTTTACAGATTTATTCAATTTATCATCCACGTTTTGCTTTCCGTTAATCAGTCAGGAATGCTTTGAAGCAAGATAACTTGTGCTTTGGGTTGATGTGATGGAAACTGCCAAACAAACATGTATATGAACATGTACCTAACCATTATACTCAAAAATAAAAGTAAGGGACCACCTCAATATTTACTATTCAAGCATAATAAATCTTTAATTTGGGGTTGTCTTTATCTTATTTTGTTCAATATATATATGAATATACACATGATTATTGAATGGCAGCTAAAAATTTGATTATTTCTTTGAGACAAAAATGGCCCATATTGTCCATGCTTTCTAAACTTTAGGTAAGATACTTTGATTTATTACCTACGAGGGCAATCATATCGGGGTTCATATTTTTCATACGATGCCCTAGGGCAACATATCACTTTTTCATTGTGACGTCACGTAAAAAACAATGCTTTGACGTCACAGTTCGCCTATGAAGTTGTGTTCCAAATGCGCCTATGCCTATGCTTGGATGTTGATTTTGATTAGTTTCTTTGATTTCTCGACTTCGGTAATAAACAGAATATCATATTTGTGTCAATGACATACTATGTTTACGACACTCGTGCCTTAATATCATTATATCCCTCGCTCTCGCTCGGGAAATACTAATATTAAGCACTCGTGTCGTAAACATAGTATGTCATGGACACTCAGATAATATCCTCTATTAATGTAATACATGATGTATTCTATATGAGCTAATATAGCACAAGAGATATCAGCCAATAGCAAGTTTGGGCTTATTTTGACATTTGACATAGTGCTGAATTTTAAAATAAGAATCTGTAAAGGCTATATACTAAAAAATTTAATTTTCAAAGTATTTATCATTTGGCAAGCTTTTAAAAGAAAAGAAAAAATAACTATAATCTATTTCAATTAAAAACAAATTAGTAAATCAATTTAGAATTTTGGAATGTTTTTCAACATTTTGAAAAGCAATTATCACCAATCAACTTGCTTTATCAAAAGTTTACATTCTTAGATCGAGAAGTTCTTTTCAGCTAGACTTTACAATATAATTTCTTTCTTTCTCAGCAATATCTCTTCATACCCATTAAAGTCTTAGCTTTTTGGACTCCAATTTTCAATTATAAGCTTTTCTAAAATGTAATAATTGAAAAGTTTTCAGAAACTTCATTGAAAACATCTTCTTTACATGATAATGTCAAAATGGTATTGTGATATATTTCAACTCTTAACAATCATTATTTCAACAAAAAATCATAAAACAACTTCCAGTTTCAAAAACTGACAAACAATTTTATTGAAGTTATCAACAACTTTACTACAAAAAGACAAATGATGAAGATCCCATTTGTAATTACTCCAACCTACCGTGAGTAAGACTATCAGCATCCTTAGCCTCATAACGAACGCATAGTTTGAGTTTTCATGAAAGCTGTTCTTACCTAAACATATTCCTATGTAGCAATTATCTCGACCACAATGCACATAAATCTCTACTTCCTGTCTGATCATCCCATGACGCCTATTTCTAAGCACCAGAATTTTTTTATTATATGGGAGAAAAAGGAAACATTTCTACCTACAAAAAAAATGGATGAAATAGTTTTGCTCCCGAAACACGTTTCGAGTAATGCACCGCTGGCGTACTTTGTTTCCGATTTATATAATTGGCTTACGGTCCTGACTTTGGAGGGATCAGCTTTGCCTTGATTAAAAGAAATTCATTCGGCCAAAAATGACAGGAATTACTGTGTTTGGGAAGTTAGACGTGCTACGTCAATTTCCCTTCACCTGCATGGTGCAAATTGGTCCCGGGTCTTCCACAGATTTCCAAGACAATGGCTTTCCATTAGTCAAGTTTCAAAGCAGTTTCAAATTTCACTGATGTTATAGTTCTAATTGATGTTAATTTCACATCAAAACACGGGTGAACATAAAAATATTCACCTGAATTGAATTTATGACGCATGGGGTTAGGCTGTAGTTACATAAGTGAAATAGGAAGTGCTTTGATTACGTTTAATGGAAATGATAAATCATGGAGAACTTTTCTAAAAAGCTTCATAAACATGAAAATAGACACCTATTTTGATGTTTATGATTATATTTAATGGATGCAATATAACTTCTCAAATATCTTTTAAAATGTTTCTTTTTTAAATATATCTTTGATGGGGAAATATTTTTCCATCAGGGTAGTTTAAGATCAGCTACAACAAATTCATGTTTATAATGGCAGCTTTCATAAACCTTCTGAGACATGAAACATAGGAATGCTCTATTAACTACAAGAAACTTTCTGTATCATAATAAAAACAGCATAATATCCTGTAAACATTAATTTTCACTTCTCTTGAAAAAAACATAAAGTAGTACAAATAGTTGATTCAAATATTGTAGTCTGGCCATCTGTCATTTGAGCTAAAAGTGAAAACCAACATGGTCGGTTAACCATGAGACTGGATGTCTATATCGTAATGTGTGGATACAAGTACGTAATGTCACAAAGGTTCAGTACAGGTCGTTATCACACAGGTTGGTTTTCCCAGCTGGAGATAAAGACGCCGATCATAATGGACACATTACATCGAGAGTAAGTACATCATGGCTATACACGGTGTCACTTTCACCACAGGGCGGCAAATTAAAATATGCACTGTCATATCTCACTCTTGAAAATGTGTTTAATTGAGGATTTTTATTGAAACTCTCCATGTTATGAATGCATGAAATATCCTTACTTTGATAACTACAAGCTGCATAATTCTGGGATTGATTTAGAGGGGAGCAAGTTCGATAGAAGCATGTGCTGCCATGAGCGATCATTGACGGCCGGGATTAGCTCTAGTTATTGTTCTCTCTTTGATAGTGCAAATCAGTGAGCAGTCGCTGACTCAATGATAGAATCAAAGCAACTTCACCCGTGGCTGCCTCTGACAAGAAAAATATACCAATATCAAACAGATCTTACAAAGAAGATCAGCACTTGAAAAGAACAGTTTCAAAATGAATTTGATTAAAATCATGCATCATTTCACATGTTCGGTTATCATGTTAGGGAGATCGATAATATATTGTTTCTGGATTCTTTGAAAATATTTGTTTTATGAAAATCATTATGCAAAATCTTTATAAAAATAGGATTGCAATATTTTAGAAATTGTTTTACATAAGAATTAAATCCGACTTTTAAAAAAATACTTTCGAGGGATTTCAATATTCAGAAGAATTATCTGATCTAAAAAAAGGATTCAAATAAAAAGAATTCTAGCAAGCATGGCACGTGTGTGGTATTAGCCTCAGCTGTTTCCATGAATTAATTTCAGTTTTTCTAAAAATACCTCAGATCAAAGATATATCAGTGCCGTGTGTGGCAGGATACAATTCCCCTGTGGTCAATACGCTAATCAGATTATGAAATGTACGTGTCCCAACCGCAAACATACATGGGAGGTCAATACTGACCACAGAATGGTCAGAAGATCCAATTTCGCTGACCAGCGGCCCCAGAAATCCTAAATCAAATCTCGGCTCTGTTCTGATTGGTTTACTGGCCTTGTGTGATAGTGATATGAGTGGAATACATACACGCTTAAAACTACCATTTATTCGGAGAACATCCACAGGAGAGTGTTGTCAATACACTTCCCATGAATGTCAATAGCGAAATATACATGCAGTCATATCATTGTTACAAGCATAACCACAAGAACATACACTTGTACTTGACAATGTATGCAGATGTTCATTGGCTGGCCTGTAGGGAATGTCAATAATTGAGTCAGGTGTGTTGTGTGATACCAAGACATATTACATGCTGTGATGTACAAATAACAGCTTATCAGCCTCCCTGTATTCAAAGGCAATCTGGCCACTAATACTCCTTGACCAGTCTCTGTTATTGATATGACCAATATTTAACAAGCTATCAGCGTCGACATTCGTAAATTTATTGTTTAAGCAAACTCTAGGCTTAAGATGACAAGAAAATGACGAGCTGGCTCTTTCGTTATGATTGACGATGTCAAACAAAAATGACAGGAAAATCTATGAGTGGAGAAGTTTAATGAGCGCATGTAATTGTGGGGCAGTTGATGTGAAAGCTGTGTATATTTCATGCATGATATGGGCACATGATTGGCACATGGCAGGGCGAGCCTCTGGTTTATCCCTGTCAGATATGTGACTATCCCCGTATGTCACATAACGACCAATATACGGATCCTCCTGAAAGGTATAACTAGCAGCTCTCAATTCTGACAGGTTTGATGCTGATTGCATGGCCGCATCGTCAATTGCAAATGTTTGATGGTAAACTGGTGCCCAAATTACTACCATTAGAGCTCGGCTCACTGGAATATATGAAAATGGTTACAGATGAGGTATTTTAGAGATAAAGTGAAGCATCCCTGAATACACTTACAGGGCATTTTACATACATTAACTTTTCGCTCATTCATTTTAAAAGTAACACATTTTATTGTTACTTAACTGTAACAGCCTCAATAGAGAACTACTTAAACCAGACTAACAGACCACTGAAGCTTTTAAATTGAATTTCATCAAAAGGAAATAACCTTCTTAAGTTAACTGATATACACGCCATCAATCAAGAGTGATTCTTCTTGCCATCTACATAAATAGCATGTCAGTTTTGTTTCATTTAGCAGACTTGCAGCGAGAAGCTAAATACCTATAATGCACTGCAAGTCTCTTTCACGGCCAGGTTCAAAGGCAGAGAATGAAGCAAGCCTTCACATGCCTCCATCTGTGTCTATTCTCTGACTTTAAACCCTCATTTGAGTCACATCTGGAAATCTGTCAAAGGTTTATCCCTGAGATGTTTACATCATTGTTTCCTGGACTGTTTACAACAATGACATGAAAGAGAAATTTGTCTTAACATAAGACTCTTAGCTTCTACATCACTTCCAAACAATGAATGGATTAGCTTTGGCTTGAGAATTTGTCAAATTTGTAGGATTTACTCAATAATATTGCCATGAATCACTGCTGTCATTACTGAGCGACTAGTTCATATGTACAATCTTAATCTTTGAGACTGAATTACATCATACTGACATATTTCTTAGTGTTATATTTCAAAATGCCATGTAAATGGTGCCCATCTGGAATGTAAGTTGTTTATATATGCAAACTTCATAGATGACAACTTCTTTATTTTCTAAAGAATGAAAATATTAATCATCCTTTGAATGTGATAGTGCTGAAAAACCATGTGCCTACTTATTTTCACGTATTTTCCAAACACAAGAGCCATCAAAAGTTGTCAATTCTATGATAAACCAATGAAGAATGATAAGCATTTTCATGCTACAAACAATGCTACAACCATGCTCTCAAAGGACAGACAATTTCCACAAAAAAAATCTCCATTTTTTATTGCCTTAACTAAGCCTATTAGAATCTAGGCCAAACAATTTTCAGCATCTTATGTTTAATCAATTTTGGTCTTTTATTTGATTAATTCAACAATTAACAAATCTATTCCAAGCACCTTGTTGACATGTCATCTTCTTGCTACGAGTAGGCAGTGTAACATCTCTGTGCATGGTCAGTAAAGAGGTTCTCCCTTGCTGTGACATCATAATCCTGCTAATAAGAGTCTACCTGTAATAAGAGCAGGTGAGAGGGGCATGAGGCCAGGGGGTCCTTTGATGATGAAATGTATCACACTTGACAAGAAACTGACAATGGCCTTAACAAGGCTCTCAATCTGCTTGCTACAATTACCTATAGGTTAAAGAGGGCTAGTTTGTTTTGTTATGACATGGAGTCTATTAGGGATGAAAGTGACCAGTATGGATTTCATCACAGACAAAGGATGGACTTCCTTCTCAAGCATGATTCTCACAGAGCTGCAATTACCCCTGAGAGATATCCATAGCAGTAAGAGTATCAAAGGGAGTCCTCCACCCTCATACAATTATCATGGTAAACTATCCCCAGTGGTGTATTTAGCAAGGGTGGATCACTCCTATGGTGTCATTAACATTGAGGGATGTCCAGTGTTGTGCAATTATCAAGGCAGGTAGGTTTAACCAGAGGGTGCTCAAACTGACCAAACGTGAGTGGAAACCTGCTGTTACTGCTGAGATCACTAGTGGTCAAGCTTAACAGGACTAAAATTGGTCTCAAATTCTGAAATAAAAATACCAAGGAGGTGAGATGTTTATTGAATAAAAATTTAATGACGTAAACGACAAGTTCTTTTCAGATCTCTTCCTTTTGTGATAATTATTGAGATTTTCTGTAAACTAAGTAACCTTGATAATGTGCAAAGAAAAAAATGAGTTTAAATTGTATTGGTTTTTGACCTAATAAACTCTCTTGACGTGACTTGATAATTTAACACCTTTAGAACCCAAGGTTAGGCAGAAACATAGAAATTCTTGATCTGTGCAGGATGGGCATCCCTCTACCTGCCTAGATAATTTAATATAAAGATGACCAGTCAAGCTATGACCAATATACTGGTCACCCCTAGAAATGACATCATGCTATGTCTGACAGATGTCTTCATCAACAATTGATGGTGTTTATCTGGCGCAGTTCCTGACACATCCCGAGGACCCACCAATCTCCTCATGAAATATACATGCAGTTATCAGCCACAGGGCTCCTGGTCCTGATGGCAGGATTTCCCTGCAGTCATATGCTTTTCAGGCTGATGACTGTGCAGACCTACTGCACTCAGGCCAAGTCTGATTCAAGATTTTCTTGTAGTTTTGTTTTTATCTGACATGTTATGACCCATCTGTGCTCTATTCAGGTGATTCACAATTTTCTTGCGATCAGGCAAGATGTGTCTTATCTTTGCTGCATTCGGGTCACAAGAGTAAAGTCTGAATCGAGATTCCTGTAGTTTTTTGTTATCAGACATGATGTGTCCAATCTTTGTTGCATTCAGGTCACAATGGTTAGTGTGAGTCAAGATCTTCAAGACTTATAATCAGACATGGTATGTCCCTCTACACAGTTTCAGCTTCTCAGGTCAAGCTCAGTGAACAGTAACAAGTGCATCAGTCACATAGGAAAAAGACAGAAGTGCAGAACCCTCATCATTGATTCTCATGTAGGGATTTACTTTCTTTGTTCAACATACAAAACAATTTTGGCTTTTATACTGCAAGATGTTGCTTTGAAGTTAAAGATTTTCTTAAACAAGGATGACAAGGGTCGATATTAAAAAATTTATTTTTGATATTTAGGTTATAATAAGAGGTGAGCTTGCAAGATTTTCTGAAAATTTATCATAACTGTTATAGTCTTACAAAATTAAGTAAGAATGAAAGTTGTTTTTCACACTTTGATATAAACATATTATTTTCTGGAAAATTCAATTTACAGTAAAATAGATAAAAAATAATCATCCAACATACTGGAGTTTATGATATTTTAAGTTTAATAAAAAAACTTATTACTAGTATTCTTGAAATGCAAGTCAATATCTTTCACAACCAACATCTTAAAATCCATCATCTAAGAACACTTTCCTATATATATTCAATGAAATATTAAAAAAATGAAGAATTAAATTTTCAGACAGTGAGAGTTAGTCTTACAATTCCCTCACAGTTTGACATAAATAAGGTATCTTCTTACACGACATCCTAGAGTCCTACATAGACAAAATTCTATTTCCAGTCAATCTCACAGCAAGATGAGGAGTTTGAGGGCACCAAGTGAAGTGAAAAGTAGCCAAGTTAGTAATTCCATTAGTGGACAGGTCAGAGGCTCCAATCTACATGGCAGACTGAAATGGATTTGGGAGAAAAGTGACAAGGTGCCGATATTGACAACAAAGTAGAAGTAATGTGCTAGGAAGGAACGTAATGACAGCCCGAGGTAACGTCCTTGCAGAAATGCGTCGCATCGTGTAGGTCTTAGCTTCGTTAGGTATACCCATTGACTCAAGATGTTGTGCCGAGCATTCGGGTTGTCTGTGATGGACTTAGTATAAAGTCCTTTGCTTACTTATCAAGAAAATATGGCTTCTCTTCCTCTTTCTTAGCTTTGTTAGATAAATTCATCAATTGATATAGTGCCGCGAAGATTTTGGTTTTGTGTGATGGACATAGTATTGAACATGACTTTTATCTTAAACAGACGTAACCTAAAAAGTACATTAGCATAGCATCAAAGTAGATAATGCAATTTTGGCTAACATACATTGATTATGATCTTGTCTAACAACAATTTTGATCTTATTTTGCCTACATCCTGTTAACTATAGACTTTGAGATAAGAGACATATCATTTGATAAATCCTAGATTCATTAGGTATAAGGATTGGAAAACAGAATCATGTATTTTAGCTTTTTAAATTCCTTTACCACTTCATAAGAGTCAAAAACACAATATGTTACATAGCTAATGACAGAACAAAGAAATACAAAAACCTAGAAAGGTTATTAAAATGATAATATATGATTACACAGTAACATTTGGGCATTTAAGTAGTATAGAAAAATTTAATCGAAAGGTTGATGTCTAAGCTAAGAGCTTATAATGCAGACAGATGAATTTGGTAACGGAAATGTTCTAGTTTTCAGCATAAAACTTCCTTGACAGGCAAAGATGCCACTCTGTAGAAGTGTAAGTCTTATAATTGTCATGTCTTAACAGACTCAATCTTGTTTTCAGCACTTTCTTAAAAGCTCAGACAAGCCATTATGTCTCTCTTGGTAACTGTCACATGTCTCATCATGTCCAAGAAGGTCTGATCCGTTCTTGGTAGAGCTAACCCTGACGTCCCTGCAATCTGCCACAGAGGCACAGACATGTGACCATTCAAGTGTGTAACATAGATCCTGGAGGTTACAGCTCCATTAAACATAGCCAACTTAGGATGTTACATTGACGATGAGGGAATTTTGTGATGTAGGTTTCTCATGAGAACACTCAAGTATATAACACAGACATCTCACTTTACTCCCCTAACCTACCATGTTCAAGAAATTGTCTATCTTGGCCAACAAGTTTCATTAGAAATACAGACAGCATAAGATGTCTTCCTAATATGAGCCAAGTTCTTAATGGTAGGGTGCTGCTTTGAACGAAGGAATATTAAATCTTATCATATGTGACACTCAGCTAACTGAAAAAGGGATATTCCAAAGAAGAAAGAACAGTTTCACATCACCCTGACACAAACAATAGACCATTCATTGCTACCATAAATTCCTGAACCTTTATTTGGTAAACCAGTTACTCTCCATCCCAAGTGGAATGCACTGACCTCGACCCTAACCAACATCTTCATTACAAGTAACCTCATCATTTGAGAAGGTGGTACACACAGATGAACTCTAATTGTCAAGTAGGTAGCATGGGTCATGCAGGTTCTGTAGTCATCATGGATAGACAAGTCAAGTTGCTACTCTTTCATTGGAAAAATTTGGTAAATATGAATTGTATGAACATAGAGACACTTAATCCATCCAGCTTTACGTCACAAGGTCCTGTAGTCATTAGGTGTCAACTCCTGCCTAACTGGACAATATTGGAAATCTACTACTGGTAGGCTGCTCAAGACTTATTAACTTGGTCAAGTGGACACTTTTGCTGACCATTGGTTTTACAAGTTGATTTTTCTTTAACTAGATAATTTTCCGTCAAGCATCTACCCAAGTCACAAGGTTGCTTTTATAACCTTACTGGTTGATTCAGGCTTAAAGATACAACTTTCCTGATCTTTTTCTCTGATCAATTGGTTTCTATACTTATATGTATCAAAAGGTCTAGCATAGTCTATCGGTTTATGAAAACTTGTCCTAATTGATCAACGGTTTAACAAAACATATTTCTTCATCAAAGAGGTGTATCTTTTCAAATGAAATATCCATTGTTAAAAAGTCCCTGTGTTCCTTAGAAAGAGATCATTTGACTCAAACCTGAAGGAAAATACAGACATTCACCAATAACAGAAAAATATGGTATGTTAAAGTTCTAAGCTATCTTCTTAAAATCAATGACTTCTTCCTTGAGACAGTTCATACATGACTAAAAGATGACATAAATGGAGAGGTACTCGCACATTGAAATCCTGCTGTCACGAGTTAGTTTTAAGTTGTTAGTTGATGTAGGTTTTTCCTTCATTAGACAAGGCCAAAGTCCACTGTTTAGTTGACTGGTTGGGAGACTAAATCTATACTCAATCTACTATTTATAGTACCCACTAATGTAGTTATAGGGACGTTGAGATGAGAATATGATCCGCCGTTAACATTGGAAGTGGAATTTGTGAAAGGGAGCAATAAAGTGTTAGAAATAATACTGTGTATCAAAAGTATCATCAAATAATGTGTTCCGACGGAGATATTCCTCATGTGAGATTAAGCAATATCTTGTAGGAGAAATCATTTTGAATGTAGATTTTACACTTTTCCCTGTCATTGTCAACTACAAGATAATACAATGCTATACTTAGTCCCAATAAGGAATCACAACGCTATGGTGACAAAACAATGACATCACAATGCTATACTCAGTCCCAATAAGGACACACAACGCCAAGGTAAATAACAATGATGACATCACAATGTTATTTAAAGAAGGACTTATCATACAATAATAGTTGTAGTGTAAGTTCACTGTAATAATGCTGCTTCAGAAAATCTTACTTTTCTTTAATCAAAATCCTGTTTCTCGCTTTATCATGTTTTTTATTGAGCGCTTAGTTAAAAAAATTCAGGCAATGAAGTCATCGCCACCTCTTTCTGAATAATCCAGAGATCAAAGAACAAACTATTAAAACCATGACATTTATCAAACACAGCAACATTGTTCCTATTAAAATAACACTGGCTAGTTAACAAAGATTATGTGAAGTAGAAAGCACTCAATTAATTACTTAATCAATAATCACTCTATAAATTGCGTATCATGCAAAAACATGCCTTTTCTTCAAGTGCAAGCTTACATGAAATCCAATCAGTATAATTGCGATTATCAGTTTTGAAAATCTAGTCTCTTCATAAGGAAATGGGAATCTTCATAAATGGGCCTAATTTGCCTGAAATATCTTCTTTTCATCTCCGACAAATTGAGAGGAAAACACTTCAGACTAAAAAATCTGAACAAATGAAAATGAAAATTGTTCAAGACGAGTGCATTTCTTTCTATTGCATCTAACAACCCCAATTTAAATGTAATTGATCATGATGGAAGATTGAACATAAATATTTAAACCACGTGATTAATCAGAGGAGTCCTCAGAACCATTAAACCTCTCCTATGTGAATATCATGTCGAACAAACACCAATAATCTCAGAGCTTTCCAGCTTATCCTTCATAAAGTGCTATCAAATCCTTAAGAAATGCTAAAGATACCGTTTGTTGTGATAATGATGTGTATTCATGTCAATAGCACTTTGTCAATGTCAACGCAATTTACACCTGCTACAGGCGACGTTGAGAGTTTCTACTTGGCGTAAGTATCACAATAGCAAAGCAATAGCATTATGGTCAGGTTTAATATCCCATGATGCATTTCATCATCAATTACACTTGATTGCTCTCTCAATGCTAGCGAATTTCGAGATATCTATACTGAATTACTATTATATCAGAATATTTGCAAAAGATTTCTGCCTCAACAGTTTTCTAGTTTCATGTTACTATGCAGGATAAATTTTATATTGAAAGGTGCATGTGAGAATATTTGCAAGTCTCTATGAAGGTTATCCACACCAAGATGACCTCTGACAATGTTAAATCAAAATTATTCTTCTAGATCTTCGGTCATGATTCTACCATGTTTTCAATATCCCTGCATCTACATATGAAAATGTTGAAAAAGTTGACAGGCTGCATGCTTTTAAACAATGTTTTACATTGAATATGTCCATTTATATATATATTGTACATATGAATATAATATCATAGATATGTTACTTTCTAATTAGAAGTCATAAATCGTCAAATCTATTTACATAAGAACAGCAATATTTTCTGGATAACAGCTTCTTTATTGGCAACGGAAAGCCACAATACATAAAGACTAAAAGTTTAAAACTTCATCCCTCAAGAAAACCATACTTTTCCTAGGGATAATATTCTATACGCCTTTCAACATCTTTATATCTCTTTACCTTCTACAATGGATATCAATATCAAGACAGCTATCAAAAGTCACATCAGAAGCAAATCAAACTTTCCTATTTTTTATTTGAATAAACCAAGTCATTCAACATCAGTTTTTCTCTTCTCCATATCAGATTTGCTGTTGAAGTGTTTAGAATACAAACCATTCTGAGATGCCAGTTTAAAGGGATCACTAGATAATCAGGAATTAAAGACAGTCACTCCAAAAATTTGAATACCACAGGTAAATGGTTTACAATTCTCATTAAATTTCACATTATCTGTATAAAATTACACTTGATTTCATCAATTCTTTGCTGTTGCCCCATACTATAATCATCTTACAAATACATGCATGTGAAACAGTTTTTATCGTAAATTATTCCTCAGCATTTCCTGTTCACCTGAGAGGGATTGTAAAAAGAGGAAAAAGATAATAGAAAAGTAGCGAAGGAGAGAAATTCAGCACAGCAGGTGCTCATCCGATGCAGCGTTTATATAAAAATACTTGGCGATCATGATTATAAAGTGTTTTTATAATAGCAGTGATGTAGATGACAGGAATGTGATATAACTTATGAAGTTGAATGTCTAAAAACAAATTTTTGCCTCTAAAGACAGCTGAAGAGAAGTGTTAAGTGAAAATATCAACATTAAAAAACATATACTATGGTTATGTAAAAAAATATCGGAATTTTTTGTGTGATACTAATTGAAATTTGATGAGTCTTGAATAAGGAGCTGGTTTATAAAAAATACTTCTATGTAAGTTTATCATGATGAGAAGGGAATTCAGTGCTGTTTATCTGAAAATTAGTTATGAGTAAAAAAAAAAGAAATTTATGAGAGCCAGCTGTTAAGGTACCTGCCTATATCATGATAAGCAACAGTCATTAAGAGGTTCAGTTATTGGCCCCAAATTGAATATTTTTACAGCATGAAATTTACGAGTGTAATTACAGTCACCACCCAGAATGAACCTGTTTATTGGCAAAAACCCATTCAAATTCCATGTTTGTCCACATGTATACGTGATATATAGAAACAGCAGACACATAAGAAATGACACATGGATATTGCAGGCATCAACCTGACTTGTAGGGGATTTATGGAACTAATATGTCTTCTGACGCCAAGATCTGCTATCATGTTAAAATTGAAACCAGTGAAAAACAAAATTGCAAGATTAGATATAGGGGAATCAATTTCACTTGCAAAGCAAAGATTACCAAAATACTGTCATTTTTGACATTCTTGAGATGTAATTATCGTTACTTGTGAATTAATTGCCATGCGTAACAAATTGCACGGGGCTCGAACTTGTAATTGGTCACTTATTGAAGTCTCTCCATCAAAACGATGACAACCATCAACGGGTACCAAATACTCTCTGAATCATGTCCATTGGCTGGATTTGATTAGGAAAGAATATAAAAACTTAGCATTGATGACATGTGTTATAAAAATTGTAAAATCACACACGCAGTATGATGCATATTTTGATCAGAAATTGACGAGGTTGTAACAACGTACATCAAACGTCAACGCTTCAAAGCGAAATTGTCACATCAAGATAGCCGTGTCGGAGAGAGGAGTATGCAAATGAGTGACAGTTTAGACGTCCACATATTGAGACTCCTGTGCTGTCATATATCCCTGTCCAACACTTGAAGATGCAAATCCCCGGCGTCAATGGTGGCGTTTTTGCAATACATAGCAACTCGCTCCATTATAAAGAGTCTGGAAAGTGATGTCCATATCACATTTTATGAGTTCAATCTCGCTCTTGCGACAGGCCTAACCGATTCTGTAGGGATTCAGAGCTTTTAGGGAATATAATTACTAGCTTCATCCACGTAGCAAGCCATACAATTTCGGCATGCAGCGATTACAGACCATTGAAAGCTCTGCATACTGCCAGCCTCGTGGCTCCATACACCTTTAGCGGAACGGTTGGGCTAATGTATACTCGACCGAGCCTCACTATCATTATATAAAGGTCAGCTTCCGTCAGCGCTAAATCTTTTCTCACACTTAAATATCACCAAGCAATTCATGGGCAGCTCCTTGTAGAATGTACATCAGTCTGTACTGTGATTATTCAGCTGAGGGTTAGGTAATTGAAGACGTTAGATGTGGTGAGTTACTAGGTTAGGTGAGACACGTAATCACTGTCAGTGATTGTTAATTTTGGTCGAGGACTATAAACGAAGGTTTATTTCTGATTGCAGTTTATTCTACAATGTAATGAAAACATAGAATATCATGATGTCAGAGGTTTTGATACATCTAATAAGATAAGGTACAGTAATTAAAATTATCATCAAAATATTTAATCATTTTAAAATAATGTGAGTTCTAGACAAAATGTATTAAATAATTTGAAATAAATCAAATGCAAGTTGAATAGAATAATATTTTGTAACATTTCATCTGTTGTAACGTTTGAAAAGCACTAAGAAAGAAACAAGTATTTCATTCTTTGTTGTTTTAAGTAGATTATAACACAACACTAACACAAAGATATAAAAAAACCAACTAAATTCTTATTTCCTTCATGAAGTCTACAATTTACATACAAAACCTCCAAAGTTTGCAAAGTAAGCAAAAAATCAATACAATTAGAGGAAGGAAACTTTTTCCCTCTGCGGCAGCACTGCAAGAAGATGTAGAGGAAGGGGGGACTTGGGGGGACAAATCTTGTTGAAAGAGCCTTCGCTAATGAAACAGATGGTTGTAAATTACACATCTATTTCGGTGCTTCTTATCTATCACACTTAGACACCATTCTTCAGGGACGTACAGCTTCACCGACTCTCCATCAACCCCGATGTCCTTCATTACCTTTGTCGTTAAGTGTCCTCTACCTTGAACTGGTGCCCAATCAGTCCTCAGATTCTTACATGTCCTCTATCTTGAACTGGCGCCCAATCAGTCCTCAGATTCTTACATGTCCTCTATCTTGAACTGGCGCCCAATCAGTCCTCAGATTCTTCATGTCCTCTACCTTGAATTGGTGCCCAATCAGTCCTCAGATTCTTCATGTCTCCTACCTTGAATTGGTGCCCAATCAGTTCCCAGATTCTTACATGTCCTCTACCTTGAGCTGGTGTGCAATCAGTTCTCAGATTATTACATGTCATCTACCTTGAACTGTTGCCCAATCAGTCCTCAGATTCTTCATGTCCTCTACCTTGAATTGGTGCCCAATCAGTTCCCAGATTCTTACATGTCCTCTACCTTGAGCTGGTGTGCAATCAGTTCTCAGATTCTTACATGTCATCTACCTTGAGCTGGTGCCCAATCAGTTCCCAGATTCTTACATGTCCTCTACCTTGAACTGGTGTCCAATCAGTTCTCAGATTATTACATGTCATCTACCTTGAACTGTTGCCCAATCAGTTCTCAGATTCTTCATGTCCTCTACCATGAACTGGTGCCCAATCAGTCCCCAGATTCTTCATGTCCTCTACCTTGAACTGGTGCCTAATCAGTTCTCAGATTCTTCATGTCCTCTACCATGAACTGGTGCCCAATCAGTTCTCAGATTCTTCATGTCCTCTACCTTGAACTGGTGCCCAATCAGTTCTCAGATTCTTCATGTCCTCTACCTTGAGCTGGTGCCCAATCAGTTCTCAGATTCTTACATGTCCTCTACCTTGAACTGTTGCCCAATCAGTTCTCAGATTCTTCATGTCCTCTACCTTGAGCTGGTGACCAATCAGTCCTCAGATTCTTCATGTCCTCTACCTTGAACTGGTGCCCAATTAGTCCAAAGATTCGTACATGTCCTCTACCTTTAAGTGGTGCCCAATCAGTCCCTAGATATATATCTACCTTCAACGAGTGCTTATACTGGTACTATACATATCTTAGCACTAAGAGTGTTTAGAAATTCTAGGTTGAGGATGATAAATTTATCTCAACAAAAACATCTTCATATTCAACAAAATAAATAAAGATGCTTACAATACTTACATATATATAGGCAATAGTTGGGGTGATCCTTAATTTTTGTTGTTGAATATATCAATCCTGCACTAAATTAAAGCACATCTTATCTGTTTTAACTGATTACAAATCCCAACATGTCAAGTAACTATAAACACGAGGCTTGAATGTCTTTTGAAAGACAAAGAATGCTAAACATATTGTTTCTATCTCGTTCGACTATTAATAAAAATTTGGATTATCAATAGAAACTGATTATTTTCCTAATATGGATCACTTTGCACCACACTAATGTAGTATTTAAGGCCAAATCATGAAATTATCACATAATGAAGAAAACCATGATTGCCTGTCACCATCAGATGAAAGAAAGAGACATAATGAAGAGAATGACAACTTACTGACCTTGTCCTAAACATCACATTTAATCCCGCCATTAAGAGAAACCTAAAATCATCTGATAATTAAGCTAAGGTACCCGGTGACATCAATCACAGCCCGTGTGGCAAACAGACATTAATTTCAAATGTGTCCCAACATTGACAAATTTTCCCTCTCATTATAAAAAAGCCCATTGTTTCTCCTGCTTCAAACAGTTTCAGTCTTGCCCCCTGCCAGGCCATCTCTTGCAGTAATCATGCTTTCAATTTGGAAAGTGACAATTACAAAGATTCGTTAGAACAACAAGCGAAAACATCAATAGCCAGATCGATAAAATCTTTGTGTCTCTGTCACCCAACATTTTGAAACAGCATGCCACAAGAAACTCAGTGTTTCACAATCAATTTCCATTTTATAAGGGATCAACCACCATGGATAAAAATTAAAAACCGGTGACCAGTCACCTTCATTGACCTGTGACCTTCAGCAAAACACGAAGGAGGATGTCGCATCTTGGACGAGACCCTATTCTTCACGTTTATTGATTCGGGCGGCACTCCTCTACTGCTTCACTATAGTACAAAAAACATGGACACTGAGCAGGATTCGGTCCTGCACTAGACGAGAATCTCACTAGCCCATTATTTGAGAGGGCCTCAATTTGGAAACTTATTATGGTGGGTAAAAGCATTTATTATCTTTCCTGCTTGGCGACGGTTGCCAAATTTACAATGGTTAAAGGATGGAGGTATGCAGGCCGTGGGTGCACATCAAAGGATTTGCTCGTTTATGTCACTTTGCTGGTGATTCATGATTTCAGAATTAACTATTTGATGATAGTGAAAAGACTATGAAAGTTTCCTAATTACCTATGAACATGCTAGTTTACATTACCATAGCTCATTAAGTAAACCAGAGTAGTATCTTTAGAATTATTTAACAGGTACATTAACGTAAATAGTCCTACCTGACGTTAGCAATAAAGATCTTATCTCTATTAGCTAAATATATTACACATGTCACACTTGTGTTATATATAAGTAACATACATCATAATAATTCATTAGCTGAAGATTGAAGTTATCCAAACGTTTTAAAACTAACTGAAAATGACCATAATCATATTTACATATATATAATTGATTGCTAAAACAGTTCTCAGAGAGACACTTAGGAGATCATTAATCATAAACAAATGCAAAAATACTGCTTTTGCAAAGGCAAACCTAACCGATAAGTGCATTAGAAGAAAAAGATTGATCAAACCATTACATCTACAAAGCATGGTGTTAGCCCTCCATATATTGACAAATTTGACAAAGAACACAGTACAGACACAAATGGTTCAAAATTAAAAATCTCTCGACATGTGAAAATTAACCAAGCTTTTCTTTCCAACCATGCAAAGACTGCAGAAAAATGGCAACAATGTGTTATTAAAGTTGACGCGCAATATATTGACACTATTGAATGTTATGAAAAGAATGTAGTGTGTATGTACAATGTTATACAGTGTATATTACAGCGACCCTATTGTTATATTGTATTGAGAAGCTAGAAAGGCTACGGAGCTTGAAGCTGCACTAGAGCGACATGCTCCTCTATTGACGTGCACACATTTCACTATTGGCCACATTACGTTTGATGTGAGGAAATGAACGCGGGCACCGTCGTGTGATGATCAGAATCTGAATAAATCATCATCATCTGATAATGGACAATTCATGTCGGGCAGTCAAGCAAAAGTTACAATGTGAACGAGAGGCCAGGTATTTTGGGTCGGAAGGCCACATACTGATGCTGTGAATTGCTGAGAAATGCTTTGAATGCCCAAACCTACATCCAACAAAAAGGTACAAGAAATCACAAGAAGTGATAAAATAAATGAGGCGACACAGCAAATAAATCTAGCCGGATTGAGCGAACTGGATACAATAATTGAACTAATCTTGTAATTAATTCTTTTCTTCATTTACAATTCACCATAGTGCTTTTATGATGATTGTGTAGAGGCATTCATAGAAGGCTCCTAGGAATGCTGGGAGTATTATGTGTTACTAATGAAGTCGCTGCTCGACTGGGATGACATCGATGTACAAATCCTCTGATATGTCTTCGACCAATAGTCTTCATCCACTACATTGATTTGATTCCATCAGTCAGCACTGCAACCTTGTGGAGTCAGTCATCCATATCATTTCCTAGTGGAGTTAGCAGTGGATTGTAAATCTAACCTTTCTCAAATAGGACTTACTCAAATGTTACACTATTTTTCAAAGGACTTGCCCAATTATTACAATGTTTTTCATATCACTTGCCCAGGTGTTACTATGTAAACCTGTATAACAACTTGCTCATATTTATCAATGTTAACCTTGATAATGACTTGCTCCACTGTAACAATGTTTACTTTTTTCACATATGAATTGCTTAAGTGTTACAATGATAACTTACATAGACCTTTCTCAAAGGTTACAATATACTCATCTAGATTACAATTTATTCAAAATGTTACACTGTCAGACCTGACAAATTTTGAGTTCAAAAATTGGTTGGAAAAATGGTGTATTTGTAAACCTAAATATTTTGAACCTAAAAAGGGGAGCAGCACATTTAAAAACATTCTTCAAATGTTCAATTATTTGCATTATCTTATGCCAAAAGTTATATTTTCAGAGGGTCAAAACATCTCATTACCTTTAATAATTTGAAGTAAAGAAATGGATTGAAATACGTTTAACAATCACAGTATGTTAACTTTAAAATTGCTTGTTTTGATTAAGAACATTGACTTGCAATTGGCAACATCTATTTTTGTTTTCATTTATCAAAAAACACAAGTGTTACATAGATAATTGAAGGTTTCATTGGGAATATAATAAAGTGCAATTGTATGATTTAAAAAAACAGTTTATCCCTCAATTTCTGAATTGTTACAATGTTCAACATCATAATGAAAACCACTTTTGAAACAAAGACTTCATAGTCACTTTGTGCCCTGTATGAACATTCCTAGTCAATTAGTTCTCACATGTTGCATCCACATGATGACAAACAATGTCCGTACAGCATCAGCACTGATGGATAGAACTACCAAAACAGATGTTGCCACAATCAACATTCTCTTCATCAACATCCACTTCAATATGAAATGGACGATATACAAACGGTGAAGAAATTGAATTTAGTTTGACAACCCGTGAGTTTGATGAACAGCCGTCAATATCATATGGTGTTCTCCCGACACCCTTCACTAGCTGTGGACCTGCTGCAATAAACATCTCATCCGCCCTACTCCACCAAACCGACTTAATAAAGTTTCAATACACTGTCCAGACAACAGCCCTGCCAGAAAAGTCACTTTACAAAAGGTTTTTGAATCAGCAGCCCTTGACCCGAGGGTGACAGGAACTGAGGAGAAGTCCAGAGTGTTGATGGTAGTCTCAGCTGTCAACCGGGGACAAACAGCTTCATTTGTGGGGGCTTCAATGACCCCTTATAACCTCACCCTAGGATCTGACCCCTGTAAGTCAGTGTGACACAAAGTGATGTTCAAAATGTTTCTGTACATGAGTAATGTTGTTACTCAAATACAGGGAAAGGGGTCCCTGATGATCGATGTGAACAAGACTCAAACACAGCGGAAAAGGATCTCAAAAAGTCTATGTGAACAAAACTCAAATACAGGGGAAAGGAGATCCCTAAAAGTCAATGTGAACAAAACTCTAATACAGGGGAAAGGAGATCCCTAAAAGTCGATGTGAACAAAACTAAAATACAGGGGGAAGGGATCTCTAAAAGTCGATGTGAACGTAACTTATGTTTGAATTTCAAGTATGAAAATGTGAGCAAATCCAATGGACAAGGGAAATGATCCCTCTAAGTTCTAATTTCTGAGAAGTCAAAGACTTGTGGCATGCGTGTGACTGAAAGTTAGATTTCCTCTATTGAGGACAGAAAGGATAGATTGTTTGGGTCTTGGTACAGAGGAAATTAAAGTTTAATTTTTCTTTTCAATTTGGAGTCTGAGGTTATGAAAATCACTACAATAAGTCAATGCTAATGAAACATTGGGAATCAATTTCAAGATTCATGACTACTGAAACATCTACATGAAACTAATGATCATTTATAAATTTCTGAATTCTTTATTGGTTTGATTAAATGTTTCCTTAGAGACATTGTAGGCAAATTTCAGAGCTAAAATTACATGACATCAATATTCCAGAACCTGCAGGGAAAGGGTTTAACAGAAAACCTCCAAGATGATTTCTATTAGGACAAATGACCAGTAATAAAATAATTTTCTGAGGATGTGACCGAAACTAGTATTCAGATCAAGTTGATTTTTTTTGCGACTTTTATGCAGTATTGTTTGATACATAGAATTCATCATACAGGATTTCAATTCCGTGACTGACACTTAGTGCTTGATTTCATCACCATGAAAATCTTACCCTTGACTTCATGGATAGTTATAAGAAAATCAATTCCAGAATGTTATTTTTATCTTTTCTTTAATACCATAATCCTACATTCCTAATTCTGACATTTTATGAAGCCTGTTTCCATTTGTTGATCACCAATACCAATCTTTTTATATGGCAATTTAAATGGCTAATCCATTGATTGAGTTTTTAGTCACTTTCATTCGATACAGCAGAATTTACACTTAAAGAACCGAATCTGTCAACAGATTTGACCTTTTAGGCCTACAGCTGTGAAAGTCAATCTAACATCCCCTCTAAACCATGATTTTATTGACTTCAAAATTGGTTTTCAATCTCTTATTGTTCATCCGACCATGAACATTTCCAGATTACAGAGCAATACTGCTTGAACCGTCATTTTCTCATAACCTCTCAACTCTGATATGTCAAATGCTCACTTTTTCTCCCAAAGTACTTTAAAAATTGCTCGCTTGACCGGTGACCTGAAATATTTGCAACAAATGAAAGTGAAACTTCGAAAATTTAAATGCAAATATGCTAAGCGAATGTCAGATTCAAGTTGACTTCCTCAGCTCATGAAAGGACGACAAGTCTTGAAACCTGATGTGTGAGAAAAATTAGTTTCTTGTAGACATTATCAATATTGGTTTGATATTGACTAAGATTTGATTAATATGTATTTTGCCTAGTCTTCTTTGGAAATCAAATCAAATTTTCTATTAACTTATAAATGACTAAAAATTCTCACTTACATGTCTCCCAGTATAACACAGCCAAGTCCAGTATAGCAAAGCCAAGTCAGACATGGCATAGCATGGCATCGCAATGCATTGCATGGCAAGGCATAGCAGAACTTTGAATGGTAAATATAGCATAACTAATTTTCGTCGTAGCATATACACACAGCTTAGTATCGCACATTATAGTATAGCTTTCTATAGCAAAACATATTATAGCATAACTTAGTGCAGCATATATAGAAAACTTAGTGTAGTATTCATAGCATAGACTGATGAAGCTTACTATAGCATAGCTTAGCAGAGCAATTCTTAGCACATATAGTCAAGGCACAGATGATGGGAAAAAAACTTTTAAAGACATACCACTACTTCTGGTCAACTCAAGGAATGATTCAAACATTTATCAGCTGTCAAAGTTTCTAGGAACTCAATGAAAAATGACTCTTTCTTTTTTTTTCCACTAAGAATCGATTCGAGAACACGACATACTCGCATCCTGCATTTCGGATGACAACATGACTATATAACAAATAAGCCCCTTAAGCCTACAATTTTCACTTCCAACCTGTCCCAGAGCGAAGGTATCCCATATAAAGCTATCTTCTCACTTCTAACTATGATAAATAGCATCAAAAATCCCACTTCATCCCCTTGCAGATTTCAACCACGACCTCGCTACAGGAAGCTTCTCATGTCGGATAATAAGAGAAGCGCCATCTATTGTGCGACTCGACCCTCACTGGGCAGACTGCAGCTTTTGCTACTGCCACACACAGTAATAAAATTGCCAATATTGAAGCTTGCTACGGAAATAATGCATTTGCCAATAGCTGCAATGTCACCTCATATGAGGCAGAGGTATTTTGGTTGATCAAGGCAAGGTTGTATATTGATGAAAACTGCCTTCCCAAAACTATAATGTCTTACTTGAAACCTGTTGGTAGGTCGTTAATTTTCCCACAACCAGTCATCAAAGTTCGTAATAAGTCGCTGTGCGTATACAAGCACTAGGGGAGCCCCTAACTGGGCCAATCAGAGTATTAAAGATTCCCTATAAAACAACGCGTACCTCAACACGGCATAGCTCCATCATTGCTCTTCCACACAGGCCTTATCCATTACCTGATTACAATAAAACCAAGACTATCAATCCATCAGGAATAATAAGATTTGATTACGTTTATTCACACCTTCCGCAGACTTGTACTAATACTGTTCTGTTTTCTGTCATAAGAACACAAGTCTTTATTTGGTGAGGAGAAGAAGCGATATTAAACAGGAACTAAGGATCTCTTAAATTGTCCCATAATGCACCTGGATTGAAAACAAGGGCAGTTAAACTTCTGCGACATGTTTTATAAACCCAAAGTTCATTATTCGCATTGGCTGAATGGCCACATAACCACATAACGTCTACTAATGCTTCAATCTCATCTAACCATTGCTAAAATCTGTTATGTAGTGGTTGAAAATCCTTCATTACTTTAAGTTCATTCTTTTCAAAACTTGCCAACAAAACCAGTCTAATTTTCCAGTGACACAGTGATTCTAAAGTTATATTTTTCATTAGTAAACCTTCATCAAAAGCAATGTTTACAAGACTCTAAGACTTGAATAAAGTTAATTTTGTGTAATTTCAATTTAATTATGATTTTTTAGTTTATATTTAGAAGAGTTGTTTTTATCACAAAAGATGTGGTAATTCTTGTCATTTGCATATTATGTTCAGCTTTGATGATACAATATATGGTAGAATATATTTTCATTACATTGAAATTCTAAATTAGTAATCATTCCTGTCAATTAATCGTATCATTACACATTAAAGTTTTATTTACCCTATGTTGTCTCTGTTAACCGTCAAACCTGTTAACCTACATTTTTTTCACCTTTACCCGTCTGTTTCTTGAGCCTTGTCAACAAGGATCTCCCTTCACTTCCATTCTATTTTTAGCTCAGTTACCCACTTCTTGGCAAACAGGCAAATATATTGTTTATAAAATGCCCTCACTAAAAAAAGAGGATATTTTGCCCAAGGGCATCATATGAAACATATGAACCTTTACATGATTACTCACATAGGTATTAAAACTCATCTAAAATACAATCTATACATGACAAGATGACTTTTCAAAAGTTCAATTTGATACTGAAATATGTGTATTCACAGATATCAGATAATTCATTAAATATATGCTGCTCCAAGCAATGTAAGATAAGCTCAAAAGATTTATTTATAAACTAATATAGATCAATGATATATTCCTGTTACTTACCAAAAGTTTGTTCAATTTAAAGACTTTTTTAATTTCCAAAAAAAAATTAAAATATTTTTAAAAGTAATGATACAGCACAATTATTTTGGACTGGAATTCAACTCTAGGCAAAATGACATGTTTTAGTCATAATTTTGTTTGATTCAACTTCTTTAATAAAGGTGTTCTGTGTATGATGTTAGACAGGGTAAAAGATTATCATCAGCTTACTTCATTTCAATTAATTGAATTAACTCAATAGATGGGTTTTTCATAAAAATCTTAAATATCATGCTTAAACATAAAACTTGAGGACATAAAGAAGGAAAAACGCACAAATCAATGACAAATGGAATTCTAGATGTCCTTAATTTAGCTTGGTAAAGCCCTCTACCCACTTTTACTTTCATTTGCAATTAAATGTACTTGATTTATCTATTGACAAATCACCTATTGTTATAAAACCAATTTTCTCCTTGCCTTTGAAGTCTGCTGTCTAAATATCCTAATACATCGAAATCCCCAATAATATCTTCAAACTCCACCAATCAGGATAAAAAAGAGCATTTACTGCGAGATGACAGGAAGTTGTGTTGGAAATATGCAGCGTTATCTGTCTGCACTCATGGAGGCAAGTTGCACAAGTAATGATTGCCATCTCAGTCATTGCGAGTCACGGACAATAACCCACAATGATTTGGGTTTGATGTTTTGGCTTTGATGCCACGAATCAGCCATATTGATGAAATAATGTACATGAAAATAATGGCTGTCTCTGTATCTGAATCATTAAACTGTTTCTCCTGATCTTATAAAGTCCTTAGATTTTTTCCAAATCTATTATCCATTTTGTTTATGTAGCTCAGGTAACAGGCTGCTTGCTGCCATTAAACTCAGGTGGATGGAGGAATAAAAACATATTAAATGTATTTAAAGATTAGTTGAAACACATTACATGTATTTAAAAGTACCGGTAAAACAGATATTTAATCCTTGCACTGAACCTAAGATTACAAACCCAATGTGAGAAGTCCATCAACCTTGTTATATTTAGAGTTTGAAAACTGATATTAGTTTCTAGGGGTAAATTTGTTTTTTTCTCACATGGTTCTTACTCAAAATAACATTACCCTAAGGCTGAGCTCAGATTACTGAGATTATGGTTACATAGGAGATTATCTTTCATAACAAATAAAACTTATTTTTACAGTTAAATACTGTACATTTTTGCATCATAACATTAATTTCCTCATAAGATATTGCACAAAATAATCAAAATTTTTATATTATTTTCAAAGAATGACGGATCTTTTCTTTTGATTAATTAACACTGACATTTCACCATGGAGATCTCACAATTCTTCTGCACAAATGTCACTGACATTTAAGTCTAAAAAAATGAGAAAATGATGCACACTCTTATAACCATAGGAGGTTTGACATGAAAAATCAAAGAAGGGTCTTACGTTCTCAGAGAGTTTTTACAGTTAAGACAGTTGAAGTTGTCCTTACATAACCCTTCATGTTTCCATGAAAGCTTATCTTTCGCAAGTCTCCAATTTTGAATCGTTGCTTTTGACATGTAAACTGGCCACTCTGAGTGGTATTGTACCACAGTCACAACTCGTTCCAAAAGACAATGAAAATGTGATTACTTTATTAACAGGTTTACTTTTCCATTAACTAGTGTTTCACAGTTGCGGATCCAGGGTATGGGGTAGGGGGGAGAGGAGGGAGGTGAATCACTACTTATCCAGGTAAATGTAATTGATTCAGCATTTAAAGTGTAAACAATATAAGTTCCAAGAAAATACTCCAGCAACTGAGTAGGAGGAACTATTGCATTAGGAAAGCTTGACATTTAAATGACTGGGTAAACTAATCAGTGAAGAACCTTTTGACAGGACAAAAAATACTGGAACATCAGGGACAGTGTATAAACTAATAACCAAACATCATTGACATTCATTCATTCAACCTTGACATTTCATCTTTGTCTTACATTTTCATATTTCTTGCCATTAGGTCATGTCCAATAGATTTATCTTCAAGCCATCATATTCTTGCCAAGATAAGACATCATCTAACTGAAAATTATGCCTATATCTATAAACAGATAAACTGTCTCCAAACAAAATAAACGAAATGAACAGTGTTAAAATATGCATCCTGGATAGTGAGCAGCTTCTTATTTAATAGTCACAAGCTATGATCGCTTGGACCAAATATTTCTCAGATTGTGTCCACATAAAATTATCATGTAATGAGATGACTGTTATAAAAAAGTTTTTCAAATATCAAGGTTTCAAAATCTGTTTTAAAAAAAACACACATGATTTCAAATCAAGCTAATCCTAAACAGTTAAGGAGGAGCAGGGCAAGGCTATTGCCAGGTAGAACTACCACTCTGAAATCACTGCCTATACATCTAAAACTATATTTGATATTAGTTAGATGAAAATCTATCATTCTGGTGTTCAAAGTTTCATTACATTCCCATGTCCGAAAAAATCTATATAAAAACTAAAACATAATCGATTTGCAACGGATAATTTGGAAAAAACCTGAAAGAGCACATTAAAGCCTTGTGTTCCTTTGAACTTGCTGAGCTAATTCTGCAGCATTACAAAGCCTTCTTAGTGTGCTGGCAAATCAGAAGCGATTCTCTTATCCATGCATTAGGGCAATCTCTGAATCTCCAGAAATATACATAGACGGTTAAAAATAAAGAAGATTTCAATGGAAGAGATGCAAAAGAAGTGACAAAGCTGAACGACCCTTTGATCATGTCAGGGAAGTCGGTGAAAATCTTGAAACAAATCTTTGAAAATTTATCGTTATTTAACTTTTGTGACTTTGAGCACCAATTAATGTTCTATGGAAGATCTACGCTCCAGAAATATATATACAGCAAGCTTAACATGTAAGATATTTCAATGGAAAAGATACAAAAGACTGTAACAAAGCTAAAAGGCTCTTTCATCAAGATTGAAAAGTCTGGAAAAAATCTTGAAACAATTTCGGAAGATCAGGATAATTCTTACTTAAAATGCTTAAGATATATATATACACAAACACTGGTATCTAAAAAGATTTTAAAGGTAAAGATGCAGAAGACATTTACAAAGCAAAGGGTTCTTTGATCAATTGGCAAAGTCTGCAAAAATCAAGAAATGAGAATAAAATTGTGTACTCTGATCAATAATATTTGCAAGAAAGGTGCCAGGTAGAAAAAAAGGTTCCTTGTTTGTAGATAATGCATTTGATTACCAGTCTCTTTGATGTTTACTAACTGTTGAAGAAATGTAAATAGATTTAAAAGAAAGCGACACCCTGTTGTTTTTAATCAGAAGCTCAGATGGAGGCTGGGTCTCTTCACAGATTAACCGCAACCGAAAACTGATAAATAACCAGGAACGGAGAAATAAACACTTGAAATAGATTTCTACTTGGGAAACAAATAGCTGATGGTCTGGATCTCAATTGAAATTGACTATCCATTACTTTGCTTATTTCTCTTAAGAATCAGGACAAATAGAACTCTGTTTAGATAAGCAACAAATAGGGAATTATGCTGTAAAATAAACAGGCTTGTTTTTGAATGGTGAATGGCTTAAAACGCATTATTTCATGCGATTAGTTCCATAAAAAATACCATCATATTGAGGATGATATCTATTAGTACCTGTAAATATGTGCAAACAAGGTACTTGCGCATCATTGCACCGTGTGTCATCGTTTGTAAACGTTACCTTGGAAACCATAATTCATCCAATAAAAAGCCAATATAAAGGTGAGAAGCTTGTTGATTGGTCAGCTGACTCTGTTTGATTGCTTGACGAGGCTTGTCAGAAACCATGGCAACAACAAATGGCCCATAAATGAACAAATAACGCCCAGAAAATGAAGAATGGTCAGATCTAAGGCTAAAACACTTCATTTCACTTATACAAATTAAACAACTTGTACTTCACTCGTACAAATTGAATTTGCTTAAACAATATTATCCAATACAATTTTCAGAAAAGATAAAAAATGTTTTAAGAATTTACAGATTATGCCTAAAGTTGTACCACAAAGGCTGAATCTGGTTATCAAGTTTGCCGGTTAACACTACCAACGCAATGTGTACTTCCTGAAATAATGGCATCAACTTCTAAATGTTTTATATTGATATTTGCAAACACTTTAGAGATGAATTGGTCGAAATAGCAACATTAGTGTTGGCGTTAATCTCACATCAATATCCTGAAAATGTCATGTTAATATCACAGTGTTTATGTTCCGGTCTGCTGATTCTGTTAAGTGTCAACATTTCAGTCTCACAGATCCAGGGCTTATTTCACCCAATCAGATGATTCACAGACTCTCAGCGGGATATATTTAAACAGACATTGTTACGAGCAAAACGTCGTTTTGGCCTCAATTTTGTCTCTGTGTTCACAAAGCATTCATGCTCACCTGCATTTCACATGCAAATTGCGCGTCAATTTCAACACGAGTTTTGATTGGTGGACTCGCCATGTGTGACATGTCGTCGGAAACATCATCAAATATTCTTCCACATGACGCATGAATCGAAATGATTAATTTCCTTCATGGTGTAGTTGAAGCTAGGTTTGATTGCATGATGTGTGATGTTTTATAATTATTGATGAACCTTACCTTTCACTGGATGAAGGAGAAAAGGAGAAAGTACTTACCTGAAATAAAAAGAAACACAAATTAGAATCATGGTCAAATAAATATGATAATTATTCATACTTGCATAGAAATTTGGTTACTCGGATGCTAATAGTTTCAAGTAATTAATAAATCTGTCTATTTTATATAACAAAATTCTAGAACAGTCACATACATTTATTTCAGAGACGCTATGTAGATTAAAGCTCAAATATATAATGTAAACGTTCCACACTTCAGAGATCCTTTTTGACAACTATAAGAGAAACAATTTACCATTCAGAGAAAGAAAGTAGCTCCTTAAATACTGGAAGTGTTCTACAATCAATAATTCCACAAGAAAACAAATCCAACAATTCAGTAATTACATTAAAGTCATTGCTTGAGCACTAAAAACCCTGCAAAGTTTCCAAAATGTGTGAAAATAAAAGATAAATTCTCAAAATAACGTAACAACACGACAATCATTCAAACCCTGAACCCTCATCTATATTGATAAAGCTTGGTACAGTCTCCAGCTTTTTGATTCTCTTAAACCACTTCCAGCGCCACAGACATAAAAAGTGGCAAATTAAGCAAAAACTGTTTAACAAGTCTTCCCAATTTTTTTCAGGATCATGTAATTTCAAGAAAGATTCTACTGCATCTCAGAGACCTTCATCTACAGGATAACACAGCCCTGGTAATGTCTTTCGTCTATTTCTAAACCACTTATCGATCAAACCTTCTATAACACTCTGCTAATTTTTAAGAAGTACAAATTTTCTCTTCATCAAAGAAATACTATGAATTCTCCCATGCCAGCAGTGTTTTGTGTTCGTGCGACTGTTTGTTCTATATTAGAGAGTGGGTCTTGTTACAAAAACACATGATGGAATGAACATACAATCAATGCATCTATCATCAAAGAATGAACCAAGGTAAATATGCCTCATTATAGTTCGCTTCAACCAGGCAAATATTTTAATATCGTATTGATTTGCTTGAAGTGTATATCAATTCCTTGGTCTGCGGAAAGCGTACAGATGATTTGACACCTCTCCGCTAATTTGCCATTAGCATGACTAAATGTTGTGTGTCCATGATTCACGACATCAAAGAGTTGAAACGAACGCCCTGCTTGCAACACCAGAATGTAAACCCTGACAATGTATATGGTGTTCCCAGCAACAAAATACTTGCCTCAGCTCCAGAGACGTGCCTAAACCAAAATTGATTACCAATCAATGAGAGTTAATGTGCACAAAGGCATAAGGAATAGGCTTGGAGTATGTAAACACAGTGCAAGAAGACAGAAGCTGACCAGCGACGATGATAATAAGACAAATCTGGTGATGAGGGCCAAGTAGCAGCACTTTCCACTGATCGGGCATGTTCAACAACGGCAGGCACATGGCACTCAGCTGGTCACAGTCCACATAAGATCAGGAGGCAATGGGGTTGGGATATTCTCTCATACTATACAGTTTATATTCAGGGAACAGAATAAATATGGGTCCAGCATGGATAAGAAAGCCTTCAGGTGTTAAGGGTAGTTTCTAATACTACTGAGTTTATATTTAGGAAAAAGAGCTCATATGGGTCCAGCACAGATTACTAAGCCTTCAAGTTTCTAATTTGCATTAGATATATAGGCACCTGTGAGGATACTTGCCCCTACTCTTTGAAATAATAAAAGGACTCTTAGGGGTTATCGATGGTCAAAATACTTAGGGGTTAGACATCTTGAGGTTTGGAATAGTTAGGGTCTCTCTGGAATTGGGGATAGCTGCTCATATTTTTAGGTTAGATTTCTTTAACAGGCTATCTTGAGGTTTGGGTACTCCATGTGCTGGTAGTTTAAGTATATCATTGGGTTGGGGAAAGCTGCTCATATTTTTAGGGGTAGATAATTACAAGAAGCCATGTTAGGTTTTGGAATATTTGCTGATACATAACAGGTTTGATTTAGGAACATTAAGTGTATGGGATGTAAGTTGACAATTGAGATGTTCACAAATATGTTTCCAAAAGGTGGCCTAGCTTGCAGAGCTTTTGGGATACTGATACAGATACAAAGGGGTCAAATCACAGAGCCACCGAGACATACTTAAGGGGCCAGTACAGATGATCATGAATAAGTTGGGGTCAACTCAGGCTAGATTGGATTGGATTTTGAAGTTTGTAATGAAACAGACGACTTGTATGCCTCTGTTTTTCTATGGAAGTGAGTCGCACTGGTAAATTGAATTAGCATGAAAATGACGACAGTATCGATGACTGGTACAAGATCATTGTGATATACTCTCCGTGGGCTATAGGAGCTCCATTGATAGTCTCCAGTATTGACGTTTTGCCATGATAGTTACCCACGGAGCATCGATGCTTACCCACAATGCATCAGGCGATGTGTGAAGTGCAGAGTACACAGTTCACAGCGGAGTGCAGAGAGGGGGTGCTGCAATTGCATGCAGCGCTGATTGTTGATGGATGGTTGACGTTGCGTTCAAGCACAGATCAGTACATACAGCTAGCACAATGGAAGGACTCTCCAGCCCATAATGAACACACAGACACTGTTGAGGGCTTCTGCGCAGGTAGCATTAACACAACTGTATGTCACAAGTCATACCTTCACTCTCACCCTTTTTGCTATCAAGAAGTGAAATCAAATATTTGCAGAGCTCTTCTCCATATTTCTAGAAATGATTTATGACTTTAAGATTACAAACAGAGATGAAGAGTATGTCATTATCCCCAATTAGTTGTTGGTACAAGGTTTTACCATTGTAAATGCATCTTTCATTTTCCTACTCTTGTCACTGTACACATAAATAGAATTGGATGGCTTTTGACATTTTCCTATTTGACAGCTGATTCCTTGAAACAGACATTGAGGGAATTACTATTACGAGATCATTGTGTCCTTGATTTCCACATGACAATATCGCAGGGGGAACTTATCTGATCTGTTGTCTACGTCATTGACAGAGGGTTTGCACTAGGCAAATCAGTACATACTGTCCAAGAGTGTAAAAAAAACCCAAATAAAAATGGACCAGTGTCCTTTCTTAATCTTTTCATTTGTGTTGCCACATCCATCTTGTAATCAGGTGTTTCAACTGCAATGTTTCACTATCTTCTCATCTAGGAGATGTTCAGATCCTCATGAAACACATGCATACACTGCAGAGGGCGCTAATCTCATCTTTAGTTTCACGATATCGTCATCGTCAGACGAGCCCCCAGACCAATCAGCTGCTTCATTAATCACTCTGACATGTCTCTCCACTGTCCCACACAATGGACGGACTTAGTCGGACTTAAGCACCCTGGCCGTTACTAATGACATACGTAACCTGTGTCTCAAGGATGATGAACAACCCTGCTGATGCACTACAGTCCTGTAGCATATTTGATAATGCATTTGGTCCAGACTCTAATGACTGGCGTACACAACAATCCCGACTAATCGTATGCCATGTTAATAACCTCGTCAAATGAGTCGAAAATTGATAAAGAATTCTTCTCTTGATATGAACTCTGGCTCTGTAGGAAGAAGGTTTAATTAAAGGGTAATGAAAATGACTTTTTAATACAGAATCAAAGCATTTAATCAACACGAAGTGCATATTGCATGTTGGACAAGCCTATAATCAGTTCCTTGATAAAGAAATTCACCAAATATTTAATTATTGTGTTAAAATCACTCTTTTTGATTATTTTTTGTCATTATCACTAACTAAGGTAATTTTGGAATTTTTAATCTTTAAATGGAGAAAAATCAATAGTTTCAGTAAAAACTCCCATTTATTCCCATTACTTTATTCCAGCCCTTGACAAATTGGATATTAATAAGTATTTGATTTTCAGACAGCTTTAAGATTAATTACTGAAAACATCAGAATCAATAACTATATGAAGGAAATTTAGTTTCTTCACTAAAAGGTACATTGGAGATTGTTTAACGATTTAAAAAAAATAGACATGCTCATTATAACATTTGCAGAGACAACCTGCAACACTGTGGTCGCTATGCGATGTGGAACACCTCAAGAGGGTGAGCCATCAAAACAATCTACTACAATGAACTGCAATACGGCACTGACAAAAACATCACTGGATGTCGAAAATGTCTTACAACCCTGCTGAACCCCTAGCAGCACAAACATTTTATCAACCAAAACCTCAACATTTGTAAGATAATGAAAATGGTAAAACAGTTAAGGCAGAATTCTCTCTGATCCCAGGGAACACAAGTGTGGCATGTGTTGGAACAAAGGGGGTTGGCACCCTCACATGACCTCCGACCTCCGGAGATGATAAAAAACACATCCAATCGGAAGCGCTGGCGGTATCACCAGTGCTTTATAGGACCTGCTGCTTCCAAGCGTTGTTCACTGGTATAAACCCTGTTAATGAGACGTTATACAACACTTTGATAACCCTCAATGTCACCTAAACTAAATTAAAGCCCATTATTAGATGTCACTATAGTTGAAATGATGCTAATTAGCCAAATAAGCTAATTTGGAAAAAATATTTCTGCTAATTTCATGTTTAAATCACTTCCTCTGAGAGGCATGAAGACAAAGGATGGTGTATGATTGATAATGTGTACTGCAACCACACAAAATATCTGTCCCGATTCTGAGATCTAAAACCTTATTAGCAATAATAGGCTGATATTTATATTCACTGTCAAAATAGTGACCACTTGAGAAGGCTAAATCTTGTACCAAATAATTTCCATTTTGACATCGACAAAATTGTCTGTAGACTCAGTGTAACAGAATGTAGAGCTGTGTGTACGAGTCAACTGGTAAATAGTTACCAATTTAGGCAGCTCTATCATAGCTAAATATTTATACATTCATCATTAAGAGCTGTAAAAACTTGCAAACCAATAGTAGTAGAATGTTCTAATGAGACTATGCATTGTATATAGAAAATCTCAAGCACCTGTTAAGAAATGTTTGAATATTTCTAACTCTTGGTAAGGGAATGTTATGCGATGAATATACAGGGATATGATTGTATCAATTGTCTTTAACACAGCTGAAAAGGAGTGAAAAAATTTGAGAAAACCTTTTCACCCCATCCCCAAATATAAAATCAACCCTTTTGTCAATACTATTTTAAGCTACTTCTCTTCTAAAGCTAATTCAAAGCAATATAGACTTTCAATTATGGATAATGCTTCCCAATAGATTGGACATCTTGAGACTATTTAGGACCCTCCGGTTTGTCAGTATCTTGTTTGATAGAGAGAGACAGTGAGAAATAAACAACAAGTTGTTTGTGACACTAATGTCTCTTGCAGTTGTTCCTTTCAACCAAACTTGCAGTCAAGAAAAAAATCAATCCTTATCACTGAAACATTACTCCAAACATTGACTAGTTGAACCAAATGAAATCATTTTGTCAATTTTCCTGAATGAAAAGACCTTTTATTTAATCCCAACTTTATTTTACTACTCAAAAATGAAGTCAACTACAAACTATTGAAATTTTGGATTCAATCTCTGTTACTGCCGAATTCCTTCTCTCTTGTTATTTAGGGAAATTAACTAATTTGAATAATTTTTAATGAATGAAAAAATAGAGGTCATTTTTCTACTTACTTTCAACTTTTCAATTCAACTACATTTCATTGAAATTTTATGCAATCAGTCATTCTTGAAAAGTTCTACTTTCTTGATATTTATGATGCATTCACTACAACTTCAGAACATCTTGAGATTTCTTGTTAAATTAGAAATATTGGAAAAATTCTACTCTTATCTTACCACTCAGAGATGGAACAACCTGAATTATTCACAGACAGTCAATCTGCATACAAATCTGATTTGTGAGTCGTTTATTAAGATTAATATTTCCACTTTTATTTGGAGATTTCAATCTAGTTACATCAAAGGTTATAGTCCCTCCAGGCAAGTGTTGGGCAGACAAGATGAAAATATAATACATTAAATTTGATGCATGTTATTGATAACTAGTAATATGCAATATGTCTCTTTAAAATATGAGAAAAGATTTCATGCATATTTATCGGGAATAATGTAATTTCATTTTAAACACTAACGTTTTTACAACATGATAATCAACATTATAGAAAATGATCTCTAACAAAATTACAAGTTGATATTGCTTAAAATCATTCAGTAGCCTGGTAAATGAGTAAAGATATTAGCCAATATTACCAAAATAGTTTCCATGATTCAGAAATAAAAAGCATACATATTCATAACTTAAAACTTTCTTTTTCAACAATGAAAGGATTAGTAAGGTTTAACCTAAAAACATAACAGGATTAAGAAATCTTAAGTTCTCTGTGATAATGAATGAAGTCATTTTATCTGCAACGAAATAAGTCTCTTTAAGCTGATAAGATTCATAAGAAAAAAACGGTCACATTAAAAAAGGTAGCAAAGTTTTCGTCACATCAATATGTGGCAATAAATTGATTCAAATTAATAACATATAATATAACTTAATGAGAATAATGATCATAATTACTTGGTTTGCATAAAAAATTCTTGTTGATGTATCAAACTCAAATTAAAAGTTCTAATTACAGATATTAATATTTAATAACTATGAATTATTCCCACAATTTAGAGCATATTAAGCTAACTATATGGATCTAGGCAATTCTTTATCTAAAACACTTCGCTGAACAACACATACATTAACATTAATGGCCCATTCTTAAATTGGAATTCAACAAACCAGAATAATCTTGTACATCTTATATCTGAATAATTTAGCTTTACTTCAATGTTAGACATGCTCTCGTGAACTTAATATTAACAAGGCCTGTCATTAACTGATATACATAATCAGAAACAGAAAATAGAACTGTAAATATTCATGCACATTTGAGACAGAAAAAGAGTGAGCAGTTTTTTTCCAAATCCATTATCAAAAATTTAAAATAATTTTCCATCATGCATAAAAATCTAATAAGGATTAATTCATAAATAATAAATAAGCTTGTTAAGAACAAATTTTCAAAAAGAGCAGTTTTTCATGATAAGCAGAAACAAATGATCAACTATTTCTCAAAAATACCTATCTTTACCCAGATGCTGATTAATATTATTGTTGATTGGGAAATGTAATTACCGTATATCATTGTGCATAGGTTGACTTTTTGACACCAGAAATTAAAGGGTCATAGAGTGAGAAGAGAAGTAGGTCACTTTGAAGTGCATTGGTACTCATTCATTCAACAAATCAAAACCTTAATTTCAGCATCATAAACTTAGTAATTCAAAAGCTATTTAGACAAATAAATCTAGCACTAAAAATTATTTCAAAATACAAATTCACATATTCTAAAGAAAATATCATTTCGGTACAGGTAAACTTTCTGTAAAATTGAATTTTCAGTAAATGGAAAACTCTTTTCCAGAGCCTTTAATTATGTTAGTCTATATTTTAAACATACCATCAACAGAATTACTGGTGACTACTACAGTAGATACCGTCATGTCAAGCAGGTGCTTGCAGCTTGGTAAGCTTGACTCATGGCCAGGCTGCCAACAGGGCATTAATAATTCAGGTATTATTGTAATTACACAAATGGACTCCTCTGATCGAAGGGGAAATAGGTCTCTGTTGGGGTCCGGGTCACTGTTGGTCAGTTGGTCTTGAAATGACCCCCAAGTCAGGTCACCGCAGACTGGGACCAAAACTGGTCAGATCCCTAACAAGGATAAATGAGCACGGTTGATTTCAATCTGCTTATTCAATTTAAGGAAAGACTGTTTGATGCCTGTTGATTTGTGTATTCACATGGTGTTCATGTTTATTTCATTGAAATCAATTTCAGTATCAGTGAAATTGACGCTCGCAGATTTCCGTCATTAAGACCACCTGTGTGTTGTTTTAATCCTGCTGATACCAGATTCTCTGCATGACATCTATCCAATGACTATTTAGCCTTTACAACTTGGATGTTATTTGTTTGTGTTTCCACATCTCTTGCTCAAATTACAACCAAGACTTCCTGTTTGAAGCATTGAGAAGATCATTCAATCTTGATTAACCTTACATACAACCAAGAATAAAAATTCAATCGGAAATGATTATTTTTTTTGGAACTCTGTTTGTTTTTACACTTTTAATCTAATTTTCCCCATTACTTGCTTTCTAGGGGTAAAAAGAAGGATTATACAGGATCATTTCTTTTATTCTTAATACAAAAACAGAAATTATAAAAAAACTAAGAGAATCTACTTTCATTGAATTCTGTAACAAATTCTGTTGTTTTTGTTATCACCCTTTTTAGCTAGATTCATGCTTGACATATGCCAAATATGATTATCCATTTTCTTATCCATCTTCATGTTGATGGTATCTTGTATAATTATTCCAATTTTGATTTTCTTTTTCATTTGCAACCAAGATATTTCAATCTGATTGATGTTTTTTACAATTGGGAATAAAACCTTTAATCTGAAATGTCCTCAAATCATTTAAAAATTGGGTTCCATGAGTCATGTTTCTTTCTTGTGGACATATTGGATATAATGGATTCAGTGGTCGTTCTCTTCACCTTCAACTTCATCAACTTCATCAAACGCAACAGTGGTGCAAGAAACATGCCGTAATAAATGTAAATTTCATCTCAAATTACAAAGCATAGTGACAAAAAAATATTGATTGAGCGAAACCTCATTTTGTTAGATACTCTGGACAAATATCTCCATTCATGCCCCAGACACAGAGATTAGTCTTATAACATGTTAAACACCCTGTATAAACACCACATCACACCCTTCTCTGTGCCTACCAGAAATGGACGAGCGTCCATTAGCGCCAAGCTCTGTCTCGGAACATTCGGATATCGTAACACCTTTATTTCTCTCTAACATCACTAAGAACAAGCCTTGTTTATCATCTAATACTTCTTAACAGGCAACTTTTCTTTGATCATAGCAGAATATTTGAATTTCACTTTTTCCCCCAAAATCTCAAGTTTTGAAATTGATTAGTTTTCACAATGATTCACCTTGCAATAGCCTAAGGGATTTACAGTTCTCTGGCATGTATTTTTAATGTCAATAATGAAATTATGGAATTCCCCTTCTCCAGTTTTTAAGACAAAGAGTATCATAATTACAAAATTCAAATTAATTCATGCTTGATCTAAGAAATGAAACTTATTAAATCTTTTATTGACACTATTTGGTTTAGCAGATAATAATTATCTGACATTTTTAAGTCAAGTTTCATTAATCAATAAAGTCTAATCCAATGAAGCCTGAAAAATTCTTGTTAAAGTTAACTTTCATCATGTAAATCTATAACCTAAAAAGTAATTGATAAATGGCAATAAACATCCATGTATCCTTGATATCTCACTTGCTATTGATTATCTGTGTATCGCAAGTCAATTGATAACTCATGGTTGACAATTTGAGTAAAAGGGTCTACCTAATAGTAAAATAATGATAATTATTATTTCAATGTCTTATATCCAGGACTGGTGAATGGCGGTACAACATACATTATTGCCCTTAAAGAATTATACTATCAAGGTAGTTACTTTTATCACTTTGTGCGACATTGTTGCTCAGTACTTCCCGTATTCAGGTGCCCAGGTACAGCTGGGGGACTGAATGCGATATGGAGGACACAAGGACGCAACACAGTGTCTCCACCTGGACTTCGGTCTTTGGTGTGAGAGGCCAGAATGGTAGCCACTATACCACTGGGCCTAGATTTTCGTAGCTCTCTTAGTGCTAAGATAGTCGTAAGTACCATACATTAACATTGGCTTAAGACAATCTAAGCACTAAGAGAGCTTCGAAAATATGAGTCCAGGTCACCACACTTGGCATGTCTAAATATTGAAAGGATTTCCCTGGACCTACATCTTTTCTCTTTATTAAAATTTGAAATAAGAGATTTTAACATTGATTCTCATCAGCCACCACACAGGTTAAAAACCACCTTGCTTTTAATTGACATCAAATTCACTTCATGAGAGTAAATTCAATAAATTATATTAGATATTGCATCTAATTACTTTTTAATTAACAATTCACTTGAGAAATAATCTCTTTTAACAGCAATGACCTGAAAATGATAAAAAAAAGCAGCTAAGGTCAACGTAAGGTTGTGTCTAGACAATGTCATCCACCCAAACATGAAATATTATTTCTATCCTCATCCCCGGATAAGGGAAAGCCATGTATCCTGATCGCAGAGATTAACATTGCCGGTGACCCCGAAGAAAAAAGATTAAGGCTCATAAATTTCAAAGAGATCAGATTTAGGAGAAATGAATATGTGCAAGTGTCCCAGCGGTGGTTGAAATTCATGTAATATATTTCTTTTGCACTTAAGATGAGGTCAAGATAAACAATTTGCATATCCTTATGACACATAAGAATAAAATTGACAATAAAATCAAATATTTCAGTAAAATGTATTCAGTAGCCTAGCGATTAGAGATCTGTTTACATAACAAATACATTTATATATTCAAATGAGCCCTGAATGGAAGATGCAAGAGTTATATTTTCAAATAATTGTTTTGTATCTGCCTTATGAACAATGGATAGGAATACATTGGCGACAAGAATACTGAGACAAAAATAAAATGTCTTTAAATTGTAGCTGTTGTTAAAATTCTTCCCTCTTTATGTTTAAAAAGATTGAAAAAAAGAGATTTTGTGTTACAGTTTTTCATATACATGCAAGCAGCTCTAGAGCTTCTGCAGAGTTAGAGAGAGTGAGATGTGTCCATTTGTTTTCATTTTGAATATTGTTTTCTTTTGCTTCCTTTTTATAGTGAAATAATATCCAAAGATTTTAACTTTTGTCACACACAAGTCTTAGAATTCCTAGAATTGATAAGTTTGTTTCGCAAGAACTGTATCACTATTTTCCACCTTTGACTGACTCAATCCAGAAACTGACAATGCAGGATGGCAAACTAACATTTTCTAAGTAAGTATAGGCAACTGCAACACCCATATTCAACCCGCCAGATCGAAAGACAGTCATCCATTTCTGCTCTACCACTAGCACACAGGGATGAGAACCAGCACAACTGTAATTATGCAGTCAAAGAATCAGAGATATCACTGTTTGAGGAAACGTGTTATGTTTTCCTTTAACCAGAAGCAAATGAGTTTCTCTGTATATCTAATCCAACATGATGTCGGTGACGGCAAGACAAGATTCTTCATTCTGATAGATAGGCTTCTTGCTCTATGAGCTTTAATAGGATTTGGATCCACTTACAAGAGTGAAAGTCATCCATAATTGGAAGCACGATACAAAATCTGAAATATATACGTAAATGCACGAGAGGTTCTCCTCAACGTTAATAAATCTCTGCGTATTAGGTGCCTGACATTCCGCCAGATCTGGAAATAAGCTGAACAGAACGGCGCCAATACACAAGCTGGTTTTTAATTACAGCATTAGAAGATCATCAATCTAACGGGCTAATATTGGGATCCCGTTAAGGTTTAAATAGGGGACACAGAGCCTGGTGAATCTCTGCCTTTTGGGATAATTTACAAATGAAGGGGCAAAGAACAAATATGTACACATCGCTACTCCAAAGGATCAAAATTGAAGACTTGAGTACCGAACCGCATTGCGCGTGGCATCGAAGAGTCTTGACGTGAAGATCGAAGATTTTTTTTACAAACCTAAGCCGTGGATTTGCTTCTCACATAGATTCGATGTCTCTAGGAACATGTGGATCAGAAAGATTGATGGAAACCAGTTTTTTGTGGATGATAAGTGAGGAAATGACAGAGACTCATTTGTTGAGTGCTGGTAAGGGACGATGGTGTATGGAGTCAGGTGATGGAGTCAGGAGATGGAGTCGGGCAATGGAGTCAGGGGATGAAGGTGTATAGAGTCAGGAGATGGAGTCAGGGGATGAAGGTGTATGGAGTCAGGGGATGAAGGTGTATGGAGTCAGATGATGAAGGTGTATGGAGTCAGGAGATAGAGTCAGATGATGAAGGTGTATGGAGTCAGGAGATGGAGTCAGGAGATGGAGTCAGGAGATGGAGTCAGGAGATGGAGTCAGGAGATGAAGGTGTATGGAGTCAGGAGATAGAGTCAGGAGATGGAGTCAGGGGATGAAGGTGTATGGAGTCAGGAGATAGAGTCAGGAGATAGAGTCAGGGGATGAAGGTGTATGGAGTCAGGGGATGAAGGTGTATGGAGTCAGGGGATGAAGGTGTATGGAGTCAGGGGATGAAGGTGTATGGAGTCAGGGGATGAAGGTGTATGGAGTCAGGGGATGAAGGTGTATGGAGTCAGGGGATGAAGGTGTATGGAGTCAGGGGATGAAGGTGTATGGAGTCAGGGGATGGGGCAGGTGTTGGGGTCAGATGATGAAGGTGCATGGAGTCAGGAGATGGAGTCAGGGGATGAAGGTGTATGGAGTCAGGAGATGGTGATATTGATGGTGGGTGGAGGGTTAGGAAAGTTTGAGGTCGGAATTTTTTTGAGACAGGAGGTGGTACTGAAAATATATTTTTGTTCGCAGGCAAGATCAGAGAAAGAGGGATGAGAGTTCCATAAAGAGCGCATTAAATATGTCAGTAACAAACCACCATGCTTGAAAGTCAATCAAATTCACTGATATGGTAGCAACAACCATCAATATTATCATGTTGAAGAGTTGGTGTGGACAGAAGGATGTGAGCCAGCTAAAAAGCCTTGTATTTGGAAGGAATATCATTTTATAATGGACTCCAGCCCGTTATGGAGCGAGCATGGAGGGCTGATATGATCGGGGCACATATTGGACGTGGTAATCATGCTCTCCTGTTAATTATTTTCAAGATGGAAAAATGATGGGCCCTGTTACTGCACAATTTTCTGCAAGGTTTCGATAGATCTGGATCAAGGTTTTATCAGGGCGTCATTAGTTTCACTCCTGGGTTTGCGCCAAAACAAATTTATCTTCATTCCTGAACCCTTTGAAACAAATTTGAAATCATTTTTTCAAATTGTGTTATTCACAGGTTGAAATGAATGATTGATCAGCTTAGGGTAACACTGACACCATGCTGTGGAACTATGCAACACATACTCTTTTCATAGCAATTTGAAAGCAGTTTTTCAAATGGGATGATAATCAATACTTTTTACCTTGAAATACATAACTCGTTAGAATGACATGCATGTAATTCTGTGTGAATGTAACATGCGTATAACTCCGTGGTGGGATGAATTTGACTGATTGAACATCCCAGATTAAAAAGCCTTGCTACAATTCACATTACTTATCATGGTAATCAACACAATAATTCATGAGCAATTCACATGTATACTAATTGTAGCCAAATATTACTTTGATCATAAGATATCAGCACATTTGATCGCAAGATATCAGCTCAATTAAAGATCAGAATCACAAATATGATATCTGCATATCAACTTGAAGTGTGAGAAATGCTGCTTATCAGGCTATAGGGCACTTCCAATCAGCTGATATCAAGAGCAATAACGATTACACGCAGGAGTCACTGGGGCCGCTCAGTCACGTTATCAACCCACCGGGCAATACATGCGTCTTCTATGTCATGTCTACAACGCGTCGATATCACTGTGATGGAATGTGCCTTCACACAATGGGGGCTCCATCACAATAGCAGCCAATGTTCCGAATCCAGTTTTCAAATGAGCAGTGTTGCCACACAGTTATCTGTAATCTACACACAGCACAGCCCCTTACCCTTGGTTTGTTGTCATGGTAACCAGACACCTCCACCCGTCTGTGTGAGGGTGGACACAGTAGATCACTATATGTCAACGTAGTCAATGTGCAGGCACAATAGATCGAGTCATGTTACAGGCTATAAAGTATCTCCCAACAGTGATTTCATTCAGTCTCATTGGAAAACTGGCTCAAAAATGTCTAAATACTGTGCCAATGGTGTCTGAATACTATCTCAAACATTTAAAAAGTGTCTTGATATTATCCAAGATGTCTATAAAAAGTCTTCTGATGTAGTCTGATTACACCATAAAGCCTTCAAAAGAGTTTCTCACAGGTCTCAATAGACTAGCTATACTGGCATACAAATTCTAAGGTTACATGAAATAAGTTCTACTACAACGTTCTAATGGAAAACTAGCCCTAACTTCAGAAGTTTCTGAAAACTGTCTTCATTCAGCTTGATAAGACTTTTTGTATAATTTGTCAATTGTGTCTGAATACTGTTTCAATAGCTAGTGTCTGAATGCTTTCTCAATAGTGTCTGAATATTGTCTCAATAGTGTCCAAATAGTCTCTAAATACTGTCTCAATGTTGTTTGAAAACACTGTCTCAATAGTGTCTGAATACTGTCTCAATAGTGTCTGAATACTGACTCAATAGTGTCTGAATATTGTCTCAAAAGTGTCTGAATACTGTCTCAATAGTGTCAGAATACTGTCTCAATAGTGTCTGAATACTGTCTCATAAGTGTCCAATGAGTGTCTAAATACTGTCTCAGTAGTGTCTAAATACTGTCTCAATTGTCTCAGTAGTGTCTGAATATTGTCTCAATAGTGTCCAATTAATGTCTAAATACTGTCTCAAAAGTGTCTGAATACTGTCTCAATAGTGTCTTAATGTCGTCTCAATAGTGTCCCAATAGTGTCTGAAAAGACTTTCAGTGCAGTCTTCAATATGACATATTTCAACATACATCTAGTCTCTATACAGTGCCATTATATTTTCAAGTCTAATTATATGCTTCCTGTTTGTGGATGAAATCACCTGGCCTCTCATTACCTCGTGATCGATCCACACTAAATAACACACCAGTTAACAGTAGTGTTTTTTTATGACTGCAGTAGACAAGTTGTGAGTTTCCCTGGTTATTGGTTTGTATAATTACAACGAACTTTTCTTACTGAAAGTATGATTATTGAAAATATGCATGATAAACGATGCATCATTTATAAGTGGAAGAAACAAAAGTTTCAAAAACAGAATATCATTTATTTTCTTCCTAAGGAAATTTGAAAATTTGAAAATGAGTGATCAGTATCTCCAAAACATTTCAGAAAACAACCTCAAAAAACAAATTACAAAACAGAAAATCATCCCAGTAACTTTACTAATGACAAATGACATTTTAACTCGGTAATGGCCGATGACATTTTTCCATTAAGGCATTAAGTACAGGCAAAGATAGGAGAGGACGTGACCTTATCTGAAGATGTCAGATTTCAACATGTGTGTCATAATACATCGATAAGTACACAATCAACAAGGCTACATTTCATCACCTTTATTCATACCTTCCACAGGAAAAAGGCTTGGACATTGGTAAGATTATATCTGGCTAGGACCTGATTTCTCTGATAAGGACAACGCTGTATACCCAACCCTGAGATGACAAACCTGATGACAGGATTTAGTGTGAACCATGGAAAGATAACCCTAATGCTGAAGATTAGGTGCAGAGCAAACAGAATGGACACCCACACTTTGGAAAACACTCAAAAGCCTTATCAAGGATGCCACATTTGACCAATGAAATTGATCAAAATTGAGTCGCCAAACAGGAAGAAAAGTCACATGAGCAAATAGACATGTCAAAACTGCGGTTACAGGCACCAACTTCAGGAAAGCACTCAAAATGTTTATAATATCTGATATAAAGGTGCGTACATTTGACCAAGAGATTGATCCTGCATTCTGCAGAAATTAATAAGGTAAAGAAAACATGTTGCGTGTGAGCAAATAGATTTATCAAGACTTTGTGACAAGAAACACTCATATCAGTAACAAGGCCAAAACTGGAGCCCTTTCTGACATATTTTGAAGTAAATGAAATTCTGATAAACAGTGGCAAGAGCAAATAAATCTATCAGATTTTGCGACGGCAAACACACGTCAAGCCTCAAGTCCTACTTTAACATTATTGTAGTAAAGGAAACTACCTTTCAATATATTTACCTACCGCAAATATTTCCGAGAGTTATAAGTGATTGTTTACAGGTAACTGATAGATGATGTACAAATAAAGGTATGATATGAGCATGGGGCGGACATTGTGTAAATACACCTATGAGCTCTCACAGCCCTACAAATCATCCCATGTCACTAAGTATTTCCTTCATCAAACATACCTCAACAACATAGGTCTGCAAATCATTGTATGTCAGATTTCCACTAAGTATTTCCGTTATCAAATATTTGACAATAACAAATGTCTGGTGATCAGTGGCGCTGGCAGTAGAGGTCCATAGAGAGAAACATTGTAGAAGTATTTACATGGATGCCTAATACACGGGTAAAAAACACTTACTTATGTCTTCACGTACACTTTATTGACTGGGATAGGAGGTTTTGTACATATGCCTTTATTGGCCACTTTGTGAACTAATAGAACATAATGAAAATCATTTAAAATAGCACTTTAAATTGAAATTGGTATGAACCGGTGCACCATACATTACCTACAAGTGCAAACTTATTGAAGAATACATATTGTATAAAGTGTGCATGTCATGAAGAGTTTTTCATTTACAAGAAAAAGGGAACTTAAGTTCCTGTTTTCTTCCCCTACTACTACCTCTACTTCTTCTAAAACAACTACTTATACAACCAATACTTCTACAGCTTCTACTTTAACTACTACTACTACTACTACCGCTACTATTTCTTCTACTGCTACTAATGATATATAAAATAATGATGATAATAATTCTTCTACTACTACTACTGCTACTACTAATTTTGTCTTCTTCTTCTTTTTCTACTACTACTACTACTACTACTACTACTACTACTACTACAACAAATGTTAATACAACTTCTACTTCTACAACTGATAACTTCCACTACTGCTACTTCTACTACAGATCCTCTACAACCAATGTTAATACAATTTAGACTTCAACAACACTGTTACCACTACCAAACATATTGGCAAAAATGAAATTTATTTCCAAAACTAATCAAATAGTCTTACCCTTATCTGCAAGAAACCAACATATTACACCCAATAATTTCAAAGAAGATGTATTTGTTGGTGAAATGAAACCCTTGGAATGACAATGCATACTGTACTACCTGAATGGACATAGAATAAATGTATGTATTTCATTTCCTAAACTAATCCAGCGCTTTCCCAACCATATTGATATTGGCGACAGTGGATGTGCAATATATGACCCTTTCATGCACTCTGGATCCGTGAAATCTGCAACAAAGAATCCAAATCCGCCTCTCTCCACGCAGAATGAGATTGTAGACAGGTTTATTGCAGATTCAAGATTGGCACAAAAATGAAGAAAATACTTTTGATACTATTGAGCCGGAATATGAAAAGTAACAAATCAATCAGAATGTTTCCATGGAAACAATATTCCAAATTTTGAAACAGTGATTGAACTTTGACATCCCCTGAACATGGAACATCATCCTGATTTGATCTCGAGAACAGGGCCCGAAAATCACATCACAAATTGCTTTTTGATATAATCAATATTCAATGCTGGACACCGAGTTCTTACTGACAGAACCATTTTGATGTCGAGGGAAACGTGAGAACAATACAGTTTATTACGTGCAAAGTGGGGTTACTTCAGGGTGTTTATTATTGAATTTGTCATAAGATAATCAGAAAAATAAATTTTACAATATAAATGGAAATATATGATATCGAGATCTTTAGAAAAGGATATTTCCTGTGAGTTCATGCACCATGATTGAATTTTGATATCACTAAATCATAGAGGCTACAATTTATTTTTTCTTATTTCTCATAAATTTGTTTACATTTCAATAAGTGCATTTCCATTGCTTATAATGTAAAATGGAAAATATTGATGATATTAATGTTTTAGAAATGATCAGATAGTTAAGATTGAAATTTGAAAAATCAAAGAAAAGTTAAATATTTTTTATAATAATCACTTAAACTAAACATTAAGAAACAATTTGCTAAAAAGTTATTGGAGGAGATAATTGATGAAAGATCCCTTGGTAGAAATTGAAATGGGCCCAAAAAATAAGATTAAGTTCAAACCAATATGAGGGCTAATTAAGGAAATAGCTGGAAGGGAATCTCAAGATACACTCATTAAAAAAAGTCATATTGAGCTCGGAACCCTTAAGGCTAAATGACAAAAGCATTCATTTAATACCATTTATCCCATACACAAAGAAATTGGACCCCATTTAACAAACACCCTTGTGGATTTTAATGGAAAGGCCCAAAAATGTTTCTTTCCTCAAAGCTAATTTGGTACCTGACGTTTCTATGGAAAAGCAGTTTCTTAGAACTCTTCTCCAAAGGAGATAGAAAATGATGTCTGGTTGAATCTCCTCATTCATACAGCAAAGGTGTGACGAAGGGAGATAACCCTTCTACAAACCGTCTTTAAAACCAATGCATTCTCGGATATTACATCTTCTGGTAGGCATAAATGAGTCAAGAAACAAACACAATTTTTTATTTCCACTCATTTTCTTAACAAGACATTCCCATATACTGTCCATAAGACAAATACCCAGTTTTCATAAAATTAGCATGAGATCTTGTACAAGTCTGAAAAAAAATCCAAACAGAAAAGATAAAAACTACATCATTCATCTCAATCACAAATAAATTCAAGTCTCAAACAGGTATTCCGTAAAGTGATTTTCATCTCATTTGCAACGAAAGATAATTCAAATATTTGGCCTGAGTGTCATTGATTTATCATTTTTCTACCATCAATAATGTAATTTTCAATTTTCCTTGGACAAATCTTGTCTGTATTAAAAGCTATTCACGCATGTTTTGCATCAGCCGTGCATCTAACCACTCTGCGTAATAGACTAGGGACAGGCAGTTTTACTCAATAACATCCTACAAGGCTCTCAAGGCGACAATCCCAACAAATTATTTTTTGCCGTACGGATCTGGTTCAAAGAAAATCACCAATTTACATACTTTTGCCTTTCTGCGCAAATTAATACACTTCAATAGTTTAGTGTAATTTGATTAGGGAGGCAAATCAAATTGTAATACATTTCATGTCAGATTTTTGTATGACGGGAATATGACATAATCTCATTACTCAGCTGAACCTCGTAGCCTGTAAACGTGTTTGTCATTACATATAGAGAGAAAATGGAAAGAATTGGTTGAAAAGAACTAAGAAATTGTTTCTCTCAATATTTTCTTAACTTTTCATACGTACATGCCAGCTAATTTGAATCTCAGTCCTAAAGAATGATCATTCTAATGTGAATTTGTTAAACTTGATAAGATATTGATTGATCACAGGAGTTGAAATAACTTGATAATAGTGGTCACGTAAATAGTTTGATTTAATTCATCTCTTATCACGGCCCCGAAGTGTTATAGGAATTACTTGTAACCATGTTAGTGAGTTAAGGCTGCCATGTGATAAAACTCATAACGTAACACTATTTGTGTTAGTCTACGTTAATGCTTCAATACTTTCAGCTGATAATGATATTAAAACATTGATGAATATTACAACTCTGCTTTGAAAAGTAACAATCATGCGTGAATAATATCATCTTTAAAAAATTGCTTTAGTATAAGTTCTGTTAAAATCTGTATGGTGAATTATCTTAAAATTTGTTGGCCATAACTTAATAAAACTTCAAACTGATGATCAAACATGCACAGATAGATGCTTTTTGAGAGAATTTGTGAAAATACATCATATTGATTTTCTTTCAAAAGAAAATTTTGTCCTTTGAAGGTTTCGAAAGCATTTCATAAGAAAATAAATCCCATCTTTATTCACATATTCTCCATATTAATTGGACGAACCATAACCATTTTATTCAAAACTTTGTCCATAGCAATAAACTTTTATCTGATTTCAGAATGGAAATTGCTGTTTATAAAAACATCTGTTTAAAGTTTGAAGACAATCAGGACTGAAGGGCCATGTTAGAAGGACCATTTAGTTTGATGTTCAAGCATTTCTTTCCCATGTGATAGTCATTTGTACAAAGCAAACCTTAGACAACTGGCTGCTCACATTATTATTCTGTCAAAAATATTGTAAAAAGGAGATTAAAATCATACATTTTGTCAGACATGCTCGTTCAGTAGTCTAGCATATGACAGGAAATCTGCTCCATCAGTACCCCATGATTAACAGAGATACTATCTTCCACGTGACTGCTATCAAACAGATACTATCTTCAACACGACTGCTATCAAACATTCAACTTCAAAGTCCCTCTCAGCTGAATCTAAGCTCCTTATCTAATTAATCTTAGATTATCCCTATTTGAGTGACCAATGTCCAAGAATAGTGGACACTGGTCATTCAAACCCCTGGACATTGCATTCAGAACCTCTTTAAGCACAATGGAAGTCTATCAAATCAAATAAACACCCTTGTCAGTCGTAATTCACCTAGAACCAATCACACCCAAGCCATCTGCTCTGTAATATCCATCTGCAGGGTTATCTCCCTTGGTTCCGAGCCCTTTACATTAAAGGAGTTGAAATGAGTAAGCTAGGATAATATAATTGTCCTTTCAGGTTCATTAAATCACAAATCTTCCAATTTTAGTGCAGTATTGCGGGCTAATAGATCCGCTGCAGATGGCAAGCCAATGGACGTACAATGATAGGTTCATTAGAACACAACACGCTGCTTTTAAGAGAATGCACCATAAGTTTTCAAACCACTTATTATTGTATTCTGAGAGACAGAACTTGGTTGTAAAATGCACTGATAATTGACTTATTGAGAAATGTTTTTGGAATGAAATGAAATTGTCTCATTACTTGGGTTTAGAGGTTTCAGGCACTCTAGTGTTCAACTTTCATAACAGTGTTGTGCATCAAAGGGAAATCTTAATTGGTTAAAATGTTGGTGTTTTATACATCAAAGAATTTGAAAATTGCAATTAACTTTTCTTGTATTAAAAAACATCGAGTTAATTTTCAATCGTTGACATGTTATGGTAACATGAAAAGTAACTATAGAAAGAATTTGTTTATTGGGTAATAAAATTCTTTCAAATAGTTTTTGTTTCAGTACCTTACTTCCGTCAATTTGACTTGAGTATCCGTTCAAACGAAGAGAAATCGATACCTCTAATGATAAGTAGCATTTATTTCATGATTCCATAATTCTTCCTCACTAACCTGAAAAGTAAAATCTTCTCTGAAAAATTTCCCCTGGCAATTATCTTATTTATCTTAATATTGGGAATCAAATCTTTTTAAAAATTTCCTATTTTACAATAAGTTAAAATTCCTCACTATACATGATTTTTAAAAACAATTCTATATCAATCATAAAATTCTGAAAATTTCTTAAATGAATACATAATATGTTTTTAGTAGCATATATCATATCTTGAATGTATACATTTCAGTTTTCAGGATTATAGATTTTGATATATTCTACAATTCTCAAACTCACATACCAACTAAAGTGACATAAAACTAAATAGTAAAGAAATGAAATATTGCTACTTATAAAGATTACACGTCAGGTTTATACCTCAGGAACATTAATTATTACTTGGTATTTAATTATAATCAATCTGTGACCCTAGATAAGTACACAGGGGAGACAACAATGAGATTCACTTGCAAGCAATTTACTTCCATATCCCCTTGGGTTAACTAATATATGGGGCTGGATAAGTATAAAACTGTCTATCACCAAGTTCATTTCATACTCTAAAATTTACGTTGAACAAGATTGTACTCTGAAGGTCTATTTGAATGATTTAAAACCCTGAAATCTGATTTTTTATTTTCAATTAAAATATCACTATGGTTGATTTCATACTGTAAAATATCACGTAGTATGATTTTATACTCTTATAATTCAATATAATTTCTTAGTAATACATTGGATGATTTTATCCTATGAAATATCTATCAGTGATGTAAATACTGCCATGAAATATCATTTTGGATGATTTTATACTCTAAAAGTTTATTTTCTTGTGATTTACACTTTAAAATTTTACTTTGTATAAACTGCACCTGGCAATGTTTGATATAATTTTTCACCTGCTTGTTTTATGATCATTAAATATTGATTTCTTTGAACAAAATCTTACATGAAAGAGTCTTTTAATGAAAATCCTTGAAGATTTGAAGAACTTTATTGAAAATTGTGATTCGTGCTTGTCATTTGGTAAAGATACAAACCAATTTAAAAGGGCAGTAACACTTTTTTTGTAAATGAATAAATGATCTCACAAAATGAAAATATATGTTTCAAATTACAAGACAATATATTTAAATCAAAAGAATCAATTGTAATACAAACGTAACATGATTGGTGAACTTATTATGTGAATCCAATTCCCTACCACAAATGATTAAAAGTTGTTTACACAAAAATGACCGCCAGTTTTATTTTTTTTATACATGATTATTTCCTCTATGAATACAAATGATCATTTGACCATATAGAGGTCTTAACCCTCTGAAGATAATACATTTAGCATATACTAATGTTTATTGGGAAAAATTTGAAGGAAAAAATCTTTCAAATAATTTGCTACTGCCCCTAAAAGAAGATTGTAGAAACTCTGTAAATGCTAGATAAATGAGCCTTGATAATTTTTGCAGGAGACAAGACTTAACGAGCATGTAAATGAAACTTAAAAAGCCAAACATTTTGTGGACGATTTAAAAAGGCCATACATTTTTTCACTTTTTAAATTAAGTGAAACTTTCAGATGAAAAAAATATACTTTGTTAGAAAATGTCAAATCAAATATAATGCATTTATTTATTGAGCATCATTAAGAGCAGGCATCCTGAACCTCGGCCATCACCCGATCCGTTAGGATCTAGAACGATACGGGACTAATGCAGATTACACAATCCATCAGGACACGCATCATTATAGCCTTCAGGGTATTTACGCTGTAATGAATAGACAAATGTGGGTGAAACCTATGAGCAAAGGGACGAATTAGACAGGTGATGGACAACCTGGATCCGACCCTTTTAGAAACAGAGTTATCCCCCCTACTTAACACGTGCAGTTCACTTAACTCGCAGATTTCGCTTGTCTATTATCAAGGGAAATGGATGAGCTTGAAGGATTTCTTTTTAAGACTGGATGTCTCATGACCAAAGGTTTGTAGTTTAAATAAATACAGCACAGTGAGGGCTCATTTGCATAATTACATACTGGGAATAATCAATGTTTCTGTGGTGAGATTCCTGTATTTACCTCGAAAGTGACCAGTTGTTAATTTCAGGTGGATGCAAGGTGTTCAATTTCAGGTCGGAAATTGATGCAGATGATTGCAGGTTTGACCCTAGTTCAAAGCGAGGGCAGACCCTGAGTAAAAGTGATGTGGCTCTAAGTCTGGGTCGAGGGATATCACACGTGGCACCAGCTTTGTGATGCAATGGACAATTTAATTACGACTTGGTAGTTATAAAGAGACTGGACTATTAAAAGTGACATGATCTCCCCCGCCATCTTTGTTTCTAATGAAATCCAAATCCCGATCAATCCGATCTCTTTCTTCATTTCTGCAATAAGCCTAACACTTCCCTTGGACTTTGTAATTACATTATAAACCCTGCAATTCAAACTGCATCAAATCCTTTACTGTCTCATTAAGAATTAATTACAATTCGTTACGTCAGACACACAGAAATATCCAAAGACAAAACTTTTATCTTGAAAATATCACATCATTTAAAAATCAATTAAAAAAGTTTCACCTACATTAAAAGTTCACGGAATAAGATGTGTTAACGAAGTTCTGCATTAAGTCGTTAATATCAGTTCTAGTTAATGTTAATTGCAGGGTTTGAGTGACGTCCCTGACAGCGCTGTTACAAGCACACCTCGGTTCAAGCCTCCGGGACTAGAGCATACTCTCGCTAATCGGAATTACTGTAAATTCGCAACCAGGGACACTGTTTCAGACTCTTTCACAATGAAATTAGAGATTTTCTCCTAAATTTGGGAAATAATTCTGAGGAATAGAGAGATGAGTCCCTTTGTCGCTGGTCGGGTGACAAGTCGCAGAGCTATGGGGGACAAGAAGACGTCTTTGTTTCTTTGTGGAGAGATCCAGAAGCTAAACAACAGTCTCAGAAGCAAAAGCCTTTTTGAAACATTGTCTTCTCCCCATTCAATCTCTTTTACATGCAGTTGCTTCCAATTAGATTTTTTAAATAAGAAATGAAATAGAACTGAAAACCAATAAAGACGATTCATGACAATACCATGCTGTTCTTAACTCCTTCAATGTTATCAATATAATGCAACCCAAAAACTTCATTCCTTTCAAGGTCGTAAAATGGTAATTTTTATAAATCAATATCTCTTTAGCTGAATATAAGATATTTTTTGTCTCTTTTGACCTTTCTGAACTATCAATCTTGAGCTATCCTTGTATTGGAAATGTTTTGTGCAAATTTCCTTTTGACAGCTATTTAAATTACAACTTTTTTAAATGAAGACACTTTAACAATCATAACAACTAAAACCCAAAGAGAACATCTAGACATAACTGAACTTATATCATTTCCTTTTTTAATGCAATTATACCCAAGCATAGAATTGCCATATTGATAAAAAAAATATCAATCGTCTGTATATTTCTTTAAAAGTTTTCAAAATAATTATCATTAAATATACAACATTACAATATCATGAATATACAGTTGATAGACACTGTTGAGTAACAAAGAAAAACTTAATTCAGTAAAGTAAGTCTGTGCTTCCTACATTCTGAAAGAATCTGAAGACAAGGTTTTCAACTTTGCATGACCTAATCAGAATAATTAAGACAAACATTTCACAGAGCAGCTAAGGTCCGGACATGAGTTTTTCAGGAAGAGATGATCTGGTTAAACGAACGCTAGATTCAGCTGAGTATGGAAAGAGCCAGACACTATACCTACTAGCTGTCTATTGATGTGTTTGATGCACAACTGATGCCATTAGAGACATGAAATATACATTGTGGCTGGCGACAGGATACTTTGTAATGTAGTTACCGTGCTTTGTACATAAACTTAAATGGCCTCATCCCTGAATGGACAAGAGAAAATGGAGAATCTTTACTAAATCTACTGCAGCCCATTATCAATCAGACTTGAATTTACATCTGAAAAGCAAGAGAGTGTCAATGTCGGTCGGAGTACATTTCAAGAAATATGAGCCACTCTGTTATCTAAATCACTGTTTTAATTTACAAAGTGCTTAATGTGGATTAAATCTCATTCTTGAAAGTTTAAACTTGGTCTAGTTAAAATGGACATTTACAATTTAGAATGAAATTATCATAACGGCATATTAATGTTAAGGGTTTTTTATTTATTGATTTTGTCAAATTTATAAGCTACAGAGATGAAATTGAATTGGAAATTTTTAAAGCACTGGATTTTAAAAAACTGGAATTGTGTGTGCATAAAATTCTGAAAAATCATGTACGTAGTTGATATCAGGCTTAACTGTATGGATAGGAAACCTAGATCAGAAACTAGAAGTCAAATCTCTGAAAGCAATCTAGTTTTCCACATCAGGTTGCATAAAATGTCTGGAATCATCTTGGTGCAAATTCCTGAAATGATCAAGATGAAAGACCCCTGTTTACCTGAGACAAATACTCTCAGTTCGGACAGCCACTGGTAATCTGTACCAACAGAGGATTAACTAACAGCAGTAAATTAGACTTTTTAAAACAAACAGAGCGACAGCTTTAATTTGGTTACCTTTATCCAACCAAAATGGTTATTTGAACAGGTAAATGATGAAATTCTTCAAATTCTTGACATCTAACTGAGAATGTTAAAGTTTTTAATGATTTACAGTAAGAAGATATTAACTTAAAGGAGAGGAAATAAAATGATGATAGAATAATAATAAATGTTTTTTTGTTTTGGTTGATTTTATTTCTATAATCTATTCACATGAAACAAAGTGATAGAATACTACAAATTTCTGATGTTCAATAGTTGCTATTCTTTTTATTTTCACATAAGATCCTTTGTTTTCTTTATACATTGACACATTCAACAATGACACATATGTATCTCTTTCCAGGATACAGACCCTTTATTGACAGAGACCCAGGATAGTCAAATACAGCTCATTATAGGTACAGACCCTACTGAGGGGTATATCAATAAGTCAATAACATTATTTGATTTTAAGAAAATCAGCCTTCTTGTATTCAAACAAACACAGTTGGCATACAGGTATGATATTCTCATAAAGGTATGGAAAACACTGATTGGTCACAACTTCACATAGATTTCTTTATTTCTTTCTCAAGAGAGTTCCAGCTGGTAAAAGAAAGGTTAGCTCAGCTGGCTCAAGTACACAAATGAACATGTCGAGGCAACATCGGGTGCTCTGAACACCGTTCCTGACTTAAAACTTGATAAAATGTTTGTAAAAGAAGAAAGTTTAATTTTCATCATTTCAAGGTTAACTTGAAAAGGTTTCTATGACCTTGGCTTATAGAAGCCTTATTAAAAAATAAATCTGTATCAACTATATTGAACCACTGGGTACACTGCTTGCACCCAGTTCATGTCACCTGACAAGACACAAACGACCATCAGTGATATCGGTTACAATGAGCGTGACTTCATGCCAATATGTGACTCATAGGCCAATTAAATAAATGCGCATTTCACCGGGTGACCACTTGTTTGGTAAAGTGACATTGTGCGGGTAAAATGGGTTCCGCATCCGTTCCTATTGTGTGTAGTAACAACACCCGGGTGTTTGTAATGATACGGAGGTGTTGTAGCATCCCAGGTAATCTACCCCCTCCCACCTACCTTAGCACACCTAGGTGCTTGACTGCAGGTAAATGTCAGGTTAATTACAAACCAGGTGAGCTGTCAAAATATTATTATTTCCACGATATTGAGAATTTAGTTCATCACAGTGATCTATTACACTCCCATTTATCTAACAAATGTATGTGAGTGACTGAGTATGCCTGCAGTATGAACCGAGAAATATTTAGAGGATGTCTGGTTTTTCTTGACATAATTAATCCATTGCTACTGGATGTGTGTGAGGCAGAAAATAAACAGCATTTTGTGTGGTAATTACATCGACATTTCTGTTTGACCGCATGACTTAACACTGTTTCTATAAATCTGAGCTGTTGTTCACCTCCCGATGTCTTGATATCAGACATAAGTCACCATCATTGCCAATTTCATTCCCATTCTTAAACAAAAACAATAGACAATATATGCGGTGAAAAGCTGTGAAATGTTCATATTTGAGACCCCTTGAGATACTAATAAAATCACATTGTAACAAAAGCACCTTGTCAAAAATGCTCATAGAGCATACAAAACTTTATATCTATACAGAGTTCATGACATACATACATATATTATATATATATATATCAATGCTAAAGTCAACCTGCCCCTATCACTATCAACAGCACAATGAGACTCTGAGTCACACTGAAGATGAAACTAACCGAAGATAATTGCTATCTATTCTGCATGATACAAACACTGTGCAACACTTTCTGATACATACATCGCCCACATGACTGACTCATACAGGAATCAACCAATCAGCATGGAGTCGTTAATTTATTATTGTTTGTTAGTCACTCAAGAACTATTACTAACATTTGATTGGCTCTAGTGTTGACTAGTCACTACATGTTATATTGTGTTGTATTATTGAAGGACAATGTAAGCACTGAGTATGAACAACATTAAATTCTATCAACCAATAGCATGGTAAGAGGAACTTGGTGGGTCAACCCCTTCCAACCCCCTCCGAATGCAATGTGAAGCCTCCCCACCCCCTTCATGGATCACCCTTAATGCATGTTATTTGTAAGAAAGTTATCCTGTGAATGTCAAACATTATTCTATGATTATGATACATGTTCATCACTGGTCATTCCTTTGACCAATCATTGAATTGACTCAAATAGGTGTGGTGAAATAAGCACTTGACTACCCCATGTGGGAACTGACATAAGTGTTGATATAAAGTGTATAACCTGCGTAGCGTTTGACACATCAACTACCCTGGATCACGACTTTATTGTGGAGGACTGCAGAAGAATGTGATCCTCGTGAGACTAAGCACCCATTAGTCTATGCTTTATTAGCTATTCAAGTGTCTAATACGCATGAAATTCCTCTCGTGGTAAAAATAATGATTACAATGCAAGAGATTGTCCTGTGTTGTCACAACACGGATCTAAAGAATAGAATCTTAGAATGTTTTCTGACTCTTACACTTATTGTTATATATTGGCCAAAATGAATAAATAAATAGATAAATAAATTGACGAATAAATAAATAGATAATGAATGAATGAATAAACAGTAAGTTCTGAATAAATTAACAGTAAGTTGAAAGTTTATTCAAAACTCTACCCATAGAATTCCCATTCAATATTTAAGTTTACTAAGTTTGAACTAAATGAGAAGCTTTGAATGGAACTTGAAGTTTTATCGCAATGAATATTATTTGCCAGTCATCTATTTTCAGTGATAACCACTTCAAACAAGCTTCTTAGAGAAGATAACAGGCTGAAATATGTTAAAGTATTTGCTACAAATGCTACTTCTCAATTGTACAGAATACAATTGGTTCTGTAGTAATCCAATATGACAATTATTCAGCTCATGTGAAGTTGAGACTTCAATATTAAACATAATGGACCAATAGAAAGCTTGGAATTAACTTGATAATACAATCAGTGGGTATCAAGTAAATTCTCAGTTAATAAATAATCTATTTGTATTACCATTGAGAGCATGGAAGTAATGTAATTATCACTATTAACTCTTGAAAGTGGATTCAGAATTGGATACCAGACTGACAAATTAAGCCATTGTGAATCATTTTGCAATGATAAAACAAAACTTTCATAAGTTCGTATAAAAAGATAGTTTTAGCGTATGGTGGAAACAAAGCTTTCAAGCTGGTTTATTGTGTTGTTCCTGCACTAGTTTGCAACAGTATTTCTGTTAACTTTAGTTGTCTTCCCTGTTGATGTCAGAATTAGTTATCAATTAACAGAACTATTGGAAATCATTTAGAAACAATAGAAATTAATCATTCAATCAAAATCAAACATGAAAGGATGTTCATCTTTTGAAATATAAAATTTGTCCAAAAAAATTATGTTGGGGTATTGGTGTTTTAGAGTAATTACATTTCTTAACTATGGCTCGAGTATAACAGAGAAAGTTAGCTATCTATTTGTTGAAATAAATATGATTGGTTATTATTGTTTCTTAACTGATAGCATTATAAAGAAATTACAGAGAAGGTAAGCAATCTCTCATTAAGCTCCATGCTCTTTATTGAATTTCAATTTTGGTCAAAATAGGAGAAAAAAAGACAAAGACGGAAGTAATTTCATAAATCAAAGAGTTATACTGTGTAGAACAAAAGCCATCCATCATCAAACGAACTCAAAATTAGACAGAGGGACCAAACCTTGATACTGAGGAAATAAGAGGCGAGTACTTACAGCAGAATAATTAGGAACTAATGGGACGACTGATTATTAAAAAGAACAAACATCTTCCATTAAGTGATCCCAAATTAGACAGAGAAGAGCGGAATAGGAAGAACATGAATTCAGTCACAGAACAAACAATTTCCATAAATTAATGGGTTGAACCAATTTCACGGTAAGTCTATTATCACCACCCACCTGCCATTAAGGTGGGTGTGGCAGGATAAGGGGAGTGGTTCTATTAAGGAACGATGATGAGGGATGATGATGAAGGGTTGGTGGGGGTCCAAGACACAACTGGTGGTATATGGTTCTGATAGTTAAGGATAAGTTGCTTGACCAAAGGAGGACATCATTAATTTGAGATTGCTCCCATATTAGAAGATGAAAATTGGGGGTGGACATGGGCGAGAAAAAATTGGTTTAAGGGAAGAGAGAGAACACAACTGGTGGTATATGGTTAATAGCGGTCATAGATATATGCTTAACTAAAGAATAAGACCATTTGAGTTAACAATGCTCCCATACTAATCTTGCAGTGACCAGCACTGTGTAACAGGGACACTGTACAGGTTTAGAAAGGGTGAGCATTTTGAGAGGTCAGATGCATCTCATAGGAGATGATATGGGGGTGATAATGGGGGATTATGATGGGTTGGTGAATGGGGTAGAAGACTCAGCTGGTGGTATACAATACCAAGCAGTCAGGATTAGTTGCTTCACCAAAAGAGTACATCGGTTAATTTGAGAATACTCCCATACTGATCTAACAACATCCTGCACAGCAACAAGAACATTGTTGACAGATGTGGATAGGGTGAGGAAAGGCTGAAGGTCTGGTTGCAGATGTGCTGACCAGTGGTGTATGGCCCTAGTATCAGAACTAGCCGCTTGACCAGGGAGCCATCACTTTGTCCGAGCATGCTCCCTACTAATCCAGCTATGTCCAGCGCAGTAGGTGATATGTTCCATTGTCCAGGAGTCTGTTTGACCACAAGCACTTGTCCTTCCTCCAGAGGGACAATACGTCCCACCTGTAGAGATGGACAGGTAAAAGAGACCCCCCTGAGAGATAACAATACCCAGGTATGCAGACAAAGCGACTTTATTATCGGGGAGAAGTCACTGGCTTTGTCAGCCAAGGTTTGATGTTTTACATGTCCGCTTGTCGGCGATCCAAATGGGGATTAATTTTAGACAATAAAAGCAGCAGGTATTCAAATTGCAAAGTTCAGAGAGATTCCTGGGGGATAAACCTTTATTTTGTATATTTTGCATGAAGGTGTGACTGAATTCAGGAACAAATACCCTAGTTAACTTCCAGTTTTTCTTAACAATTGTTCCCAAATTGTAGATATTTAATGGCCGGGCAGTCGATACATAAAGTAGTTATTTAAGCTTGTCCAGAATGAAACACCGGTGAACGGTTGAAGAACCATACACTAAGTGAGGCTCTGAAAATAGCTGTCCGAGGTTTAATGCAGAAAAGGCATTCCTTAACACAATGTGACCATCTATGAAAAAAAATACTATAATTGGCATGTAAATAAAACCAGCAACCATAAAAAGAGTACAATAGTTTAACAAGTTCCTCAATTTTACGTCTCTGCCACTTCTAGTGGTATTTGTTCACAAACAGATGGATAGAAAATCGTAAAAAAAAGTTATAAACATTTTAAGACTTTTTTTAAAACAGTATCTTTGTTCTTTACAAATGATAAAATGTACCTAAATATTGTATGTCCAGAATAAAGGGTTAGACATTAATTTGATTGATAGTTTTAATATCAGATGGATCAAAGAGTAATCCAGAGACAATCTAAATGTCAGCAATAACAATATCGTTGATTTCATTCATCATTCATCAAACTGAAAGCTTCAGTATCCCGATCAAACAGTCTCCTATGTATAAATACTATACATAGATACACACTCACATTAGCAGTATATATAAGAGCTAATAGACAATTTACCTATCTCACTTCACGCTGAGAACAAATAATGCATTGATGATATATAATATTGTTTATTATCAATATTGTTAATAATAGGTGGTGACATATTTTCAATATGAGCACATGTGCACATATTACTGGACATGCCTAGAAAGGATTGTTTCAGCGCGAGGTACCACACTGTACATGTGTCATCTGTGATATCATGAAACCATTGTTCAAGACGTCACTCTAGCAGGTCGATTTCTGAATATTTATTTCATTTTAGATGGAATTAATCGGTAATAAATTATTACACCAAGAAGTGTGTCGTATGATTTTTTAGAAAACTCTTGCAAATTTGTGCATAACCCTTACTTTTATCGGTAATACAAAAATTCACACCTGTTTTGTCAGAGTCATATGACATACTTTCTCGGGTAATAATTTCTATATATGCACTCATCTACTTGTGTTTCACATACAATAACATAAATCAGTATATACAAGTATTTCAAAACTAATGAGGCTCTTTTGTTTTGCAGCATAACAATACAAGGATGGCATTTAGTGAAATAAAAATTCTTTGATATACTTACATTTTACATACATACATTTACATATATGTTCATATTGCTCAACTAAATAACAAAAAAATTTTCAAATTTATTTCTATTCTGTAACATGTAATAATACTATCAATGATTATGAATGTCAATGAAATTATTTTCTTAAAAATATTACCTTACCATGTCAACAAAGCTATTTTCTTTTGAAAATTACCTCGCCGAAACTGCCCATTTAATTCTCGATACAAAGACAAAGTGATGGATTTATTTTATATAATGCTCATAATTTTCTATTGAACGGTCATATGTACGAGACAATATACACAGCTGATTCACATGTACGCCTAGTTCCATATCTAACACTAACATCAAAGTGCAATTAACCTCCACGAGCAGGCAATACAGACACATATATCTCTCTATAGCATATTGACCTACCGCTTGTATAAGAGAAATGGAAGAAGAAATGACATAGGATCTACACAGAAGTCCTATAACTTCCAATAAAACAGCAATATACTTCTACGCATCAATCACATGTACAGCAAGTGCAAATGATCCTATAAATGTGAATTTATCTTTATTCAATATACATGCCCTTATGCAATTCTAGACGATGGAATATTAACAAAAGTCTCTGTTTTCTTAATACTTGATCAGACTCTGTCTTATTAGCACGTAGTAATTAATAAAAGGATTGTTTCCCTTCATACATGTTCTTCTGTGGTTCTTGGCAACACTTTATCTATGAGAGTGTGAAAAGAACTTTGTTCATTGGTTACAATTTCATTTTCCTTCCACCTCAAAGAGTATTGTTGGGAGAAAAGGAACATGAAAACTACTGCCTGCCTTGATAAATAAAAATACAGAGTTACACCAACAACTACTGAATTCATAAATGGCAATTAGTGACCAATCAAAAGAAGTCAGAATTCACAATAGAAATAATGCATGATTGGCCACAGGCAAAAAACGTGAAAAAAGGCTCTCCAGAATATTGAAACAAAATACTAATATTAATCGGACAAAAATATCTCAAGACCCTTTTTCCTTTGCTAACTGGATGTCAAGAACACCATTCTCGTCAATCCTAATTAACTACCGGGTAGGTAAAATACTCTGGATCTTCAGTTAAAGATGGCTTGAGGTTCAACATATCATGTCTAAGTGGCATGATATAACACTTGAAATTCTCTGATTCATCTGTCTTGAAGTAGGCACCCATCCAGTGATAAACTAAATCCATCACTGCTGAATTTCACCTGATAGTATTCAACCGAGCTACGCATATCACAACATCTCTGAATGTATACAAGATCTAGAGAAATGAGATGCAAGTTTTGGTTGTGAATCTGTTGTGATAGTTTCACTTTATTGACACTGCCCACTTTGTGAGGATTCTCATGTCACCTGGTAAGCTTTGGGTCGTCACCAGGTAAGTTGGGATGTTTACAGGTGAACTGAAACTCATTATCATCAACCAGGTAGATATGGGTCCACTGTGTGAGATAAAAAGTCCATGCAACAATAGGAATACGTACCTTATCTCTTGAGAGGATTCTTTTGTAGAAGAGAAAAGCTCACCACACTTTCACTGTTTACCTGTTTGGTTGTTTATCTTACAAACATGTTATAACTCTATATAACCATCAATAACTTTAAACTAGTGCACTATATTTTTCCTAACATATTGACAACAATAGATAAATTGTAAACTTATAAAATTTATCATGAACATCTAAATTAGAACAAATCTATTGAATAAAGATTTGAAAAAGCATTCAACAGGTATCTATGGAAATGTTCTACAAGATTTTAATTATTCATTTTTGAAGAGGAATACCTTGATCACAGAACCAGCATGACATTTCACTTGAAAAAACTAGTACAATGTTGATTTAATTAACTACATCAGGTTTTCTAGTTGACCTGTCACCTTTGACCTTTTCGAGGTCAAACGAGCCTGATGTCCACCCAATCGACAGATGATGGACAATGGGTGAACTCTGACCTTTGTCTAATGACAATCAGTGTTTGTATGAAGAACAAACAAAACTCATTGATTGCAATTGACAAACCCTCTAAACGAAATTAAGTAGATATTGACATATTGTGAAGAGTGTTTGTTCACTTGACTGGTCTGTTTCCATACACATATCTATCACTGACGTCTGACTTAACTACAAACATATGACACATTGAGAGTTAAACTTGATAGCAAAGTAATGTTGGACTTCATTTTTCAATGAATGATGTTTTTATAATGCAATGAAACTCGTTCTTAGCTGTATTAACATAAAAATGAAATGAGAATATATTAATTTATGATGGTAATCACTGAGCCTAATTTGTGACACGACTGAAAATAATGAGAGCAAAAGGCTTAATTTCCCTGACAAACTGGTGAGCATAAATTTGAAGATATAGATTTATGAAACACAAAATATACAGACAAAAGTCACCTCATTAGTTTCAGTTTGTCTTAATCCCAATAACATAATTAATCCTTTTCTCAGCAAAGGAAACTAACATTTTCAAAGAATTGATATCACTCAACTATTAATTCCAAATAGAATTAGTTTCCTGAAATGATACATTCAGTAATTTCTCATAGGATCGTGCTACTTAATCCCCCTAATCGGCAGATAATAGACCAAGTTTGGCACCATCACTGAGACCTGGCTCCTAAACAAGTATGGACTCAGAAAGACTGATATTTGACATCCAGCGAAACCATATCTCGCTTCAAAGAGACCAAAACCGCTTTTAATCTCCACTGAAGTAAATGATCGTTTCATATTGAATTAATTCTCTCTGAGAGATCTTCAACATGGAGAAAATAGGAGGTTCTCTGTGATCACAGATCATTACCAACCAGTACTTGGAATGTACAGTAATTACGTGCGGAATAATCAGGAGTATTGTTCCAGAAGAGCTAAAGCTAAAGACTGTTTTCTCTCAATATGACAACTAAATCCCAGGGGTCATGGGGGATTAGTCGCAGCCCAACAAACCACTTTTGGACGACATCTCCTCAGCTGACATAATATTGCTCTTGAATGTCATGAATTTTTATCAACGGTCCTTCAGTCTGGAGCGAAGACATTTGATTGACAAGTATATAATCCAGCAATATTGCCACTATACAGAATTATCTCCTTTTCTTGTTGATCCAGGCAGGGTTAATGGATGAATCAGACAAATTTGAATAAAAAATTCATAGACCCACCGAGTTGCATCATAAACGACATTGTCTTCTTTCACAGAATAATATGGTAGGAGAAAGGTGATGTACGGACATTCTTATGAATGACAGGGTCAAATTCAATGTCTCAAGTTTTATTTTGTTAGGTCAAACAGCGATCTTTATGACTGACAAATATTCTCATGGAATTCCATAATGAGTATTAAAACAAAATTTTTTGTGACATTAATTTTACAATTGTCCTCTCATGTGATCGGTTTTATGAACAATGACTAACAAATACGACAACTTTTATCATTTTTCTCTTTTTTCAGGATCTAATGTCTCAAACGAATATGAATGTATCAAAGGATGGTCAAATATCAAAAGAATTTTTCAAAATTAAAAATATCTGAATTACTCAAAAAATCATTCTGGATTAGCTGTTTCTTTGAATCTCGATTTCATCAAATGACTGTTGAAAAGAATCGCCGTTTCATATGTTCCCTGTGTACTATTTGCTTTCAGTAATTCAAGGGAAACAACTCATGATATCTTATTGTGATTCTTGCCTGTTTTGAACACAATCTAAGTTTCATCTTTGCTCAAAATAGTTGACAGTTTTAAAATTTATAATCTTATCTCAGAAAATTAGTGAAATAATAGTTGATATTCCTATTCCTTGGTATTGCTTAAAAGTGAACAAGATAAAACCTTTTTCATAATATATATGTAACATTTAAATTGAATCATGACAAAATGGGGAGTAAATTAGTTTTGACACTAATATATCATTGAAAGATGTTTTAGGAAAGTGCATATTGGATAGTTAAACTTAGTAAATTGATATCTATAATGTTAACGTTGTAAAAATTGTCAAAAATAAAATGAAATATTGAACTTTTGACTAAAACATTAAGAGAAAAGTTGTAAATAAGATTATTAGAAGGAATCAAAAGAGTAAACTAGGAAAAGGTCAAACACTTAAAAATTTCAAATTCCTGAATAAGGAGTGTAAAACAGATTCATGTTTCAATATGATTGTTTTTCGTGTCACAAGACCAGAAATCAAGATTCCAGAAGATTTTTAAGCAAATCCTACTAATACATGAAAATCTACCGAGATAACTGCCTGATTGAAATTGACATTGGACTAAGTGTAATTGACGTGTGTATCTTTTATCTGGATTACAGTCAGCACTGCCCTAATCCCATTGTAAATGTACTTCGATAAGCCTTGCAAACATTACTTGCCTAATGGCTTTTAAATCTGTTGAAAATCTCACTCGACAGCAAGTTTCAATTTGTTTTTCATCGTAAATTCGTGCAATAGATTCTGATAACTGGCAATGTTCTTATCTGTGAGTCTTGCAATGTCAAACTACCGCCATACAATTGGATCAAAGTTACTTTTTGTCTTGAAAACAGGAACTTAAAGCCTCAAGAGTGAATTAATCTGTAAAATTGAAAAGAAAACAGAGTTTGATAAAAGGTTTAAAAGCCTTTGATAAAAATTTATATTTGCTTTTCCTGTCACTCTACCATCGATAATGAATAAATGTTGATGGAAGCAAAGTAAAAACAAAAACCTGCTTTTTTTACTTTCCAAAAACTTTTACGAAGAACATGTTGTAATGAACACAATGGGACTAAATCAGGTAAGAGGATTGCACACGTGACGTAATGAATCTGTGTTATACTGCACCCAAAAGCAGGTTGAATCTATCAATGGCCGTTCATCTCAATGTATCAACGTCAATTTACTGTCACAAAACCATCTACTTAACCTTGCACTGAAGTACACTGCTACTAAGCTTATCAAATTCAATTTCATCAAACTGGAATTTTAAGGAATTTGGGAAAAAGCTGCGGTAGAGATCTATTAAAGCTTCTTTGCAAAACTCAGTAACAGCTAATATAGATGAAGTGCAGCAACAATGGTGTTGGTCAATCAATGGATAGGTCACCAAATTCATCTTAGATGAAATGATGTCCTTAATATATTACTGGAAGGAGATTAAAAATCATGGTGACCAGGGCCTGCTTTCACAAAGCCACCTTTACTAAGGTTAACCTTAGCTACCATGCTTTAACATTGCATTAAGGTTACCTTTATGACTTCGGATCACCTTACGTGTTAAGGCGTTTTTAAAAGAGGCCCTGCTCTGAGAGGCATCTTTCACAACACTGACCAACTAGTGTGCCTCTTCTCCAAGCAGTTTAAAAAAATACGCCTTTCAGAGAAAAATGTGAATCAAACAAGTATAACAGGGTTACATGATGAAGTTAAGAATTACATATGAACTAAGTCTTATACACAAGTCTTACACAAAGTGTAAGAAGTACCTTAAGCATGCATTTCAGATAAGATGAAGCAATTGAGAGAAAATTGCCCTATATCTTCCATTTAGCTCAAGCTATTAAAGCCTCTAGAAAATTAAATCATAACTTTTGTTGGATCTCCATACTTACCTTAAAGTCATGTTTAATTTTTGGTAATAAAAAATCATAACATTAGACCAGAAGGCAAAATGTGTTTTCTGATTTTATTTGACAGAAACGATTCAATCTAGCCTAACATTAGATTGGTGTCCCAAATATACTTCAAAGTGTATGGAATTGACAGAGCCAACAAACTCCTTTAGACAGAGCTATAAACATATCCATTAGGATACATATTTGATGACTGCATCATTATTATGAACAAAAACAGCGTGTAATCGTTTACAAATGAAGCGAGAACACATCAGATTTGCCATCAAAGCGTTTTCTATAAAAAGATTGCAGCCAGTTCATTGCAATCAATACAAGCCAAATGGGGAGAAATGAGTGCTTTTATTATATATCTCAACCCCACTGGAAGAGAAATGAAATCTCATACCAAATAAATCATAATCTTCATGTTTATATTGTAGATCTGATCAAATTAAATGTTACCTATATGCAACATAATCTTCATGTTTATCTTGTATATCTGATCAAATTAAATGTTACCTACATCCAACATAATCTTTACCAAGGAAAATAAGAACTTCAAATCTTCATAAAATAAATAAATGTCAAAATGCTTACATACAAAAATGGATTACAAAAAAGGATTTAAAATCCTTACATAGAATCCAGCAAAATAAAAAGGCAGTAAATAATGTTTTTAAAAACCTAAAATATCACAATAAATTGCTATCTCATTCACATTATCATCCTTTCAAGTAAGTATGTCCTGATAAATGTAATCATAAATGATTAATTTACATTTTCAAACAGACTTCATAAGTCGTAATCTTTACATTTAGATACTGGCAAAAAGGAACTTAGTCCAGAACACAAAATCGGATTCCAGAAGTTCAAAATAATGCAACATAAAAAATTCCTCAGGAATCAATAATGACCTGTCCCAAATGTCAAATGAACTTGCCAGTGAGTTCAAACCAACTGAGGCCTACACGCTCAAAGCCCTTAATGAGCGCTGCACGTTCATTACGCTACACATGATTGGACAAAGGAGTATCGATTGATCCATAAGGACCGTCAGGGCAGATTCGCAGTTAGCTTGTGAGACAAACCCACCCTGCACTCGGTCCGCGCGGTCGAGGGTAAAACTCTGTACAAGCATCTATTTAGAAAGTTAAACTGCCTAATGACTGCTGTTAAGTCAATTACCACTGTACCCAATACCATGTTTCTTATTGACTGAAATTGTGGTTCATGTTCCAGGTTATATCTTTAATGAAGTTTTGAAGTATGTTCAAGGATGAGATTATAGATCAGGCAATTACAAGTGTATCAGATATGGCTTATATATAAAATATTGATTAGTTAACATTCATTCCTCAAGCTGTATTTTTATCAGTTGATCAAGAATAATATAATTTTTTAAATACATACATGGTTATATATATATAAATATATTGATGATGTTGGTGATGATGAAGATGATGATGGTGATGAAGCTGATGATGATGATAAAACTGGTGTTGATGATGATGCAGATGATGGTGATGATAATAATGGTGTTGTTGATGATGATGGTGATGATGTTGATGATGATGAAGATGATGCTGATGAAATAATGGTGTTGATGATGATGATGGTGATGACGATGATGAGGAGGATAACAAAAGGCTATGTCTATTTGCACCACATCTCTCCTTAATTAACACAATACCTTTGACGACTATTAAAGTTTGTATCTGTTTAACACAAAAGAATGTTTAAGATGATAACTCAAGAGATAAAAAACTCTTCATGATTAAGGAGGGTTTTTAAGTCCCTTCAGTGGAGTGCAAATGCAGTTGCTTGTCAACGTTCAGAAAACATATGGAAACATACATCAAACTCTACAGCTCTCATCCAAAATTACATTCAAGATACCCATTTCAAAATAATTCAACAGACCTCAGGTAAAAAATACAAGCACTAATCCTGCTCACATTGCCCGTAAGCATTTTGGAATTTTTTAAAGGAAGATACAGAGTTTTAAAAATAATGCACTCATCCCGATCGCATCGTGCTTTGAAATAGGAGCAACCTGAATGAAAGTGAGGCTGACTGCTGGATCTCCGAGCTGCAACTGACACCCCGATAATGGCCTATAGACTTGTGGAGCAGATATAGTAACCATTTATGTAATCAATTCTGGCCCAGTGAGTCATATGTCTGCACTGTGTATTTTCATACTTCTATCAGGCTGAGGAATTTTGATTGGTGGTTGCAACTGATAGCCCGACAAACATGATAATGGAAGCATCGTTTAGATGGGAACTGCCACAGGGGATGCCGCTCATAGTTTCTCATTGACGGTACAATGCTATCCGAGTTCTTCCACAACGTTTAATTTTGAATTTATACACAAAAGTTCTTAAGATATGCCTGAGGTTAAAGATAGATAAAATGTTGTAAAATGATATAAAGAGAGTTTTTGTAAATTGTTTAGATTTGAATTTCTTGAATTTAGAAGTGAATGTTTTTGTGCCTGAGGTGGATCGTGAATCTTTGGAATTATAGTTAGTCACGTTTTAAATGCTCAGATTTCTTTTCTTATGATAGAATCTCTTTATGTCCATAACAAAATCTGCCTAGGGTGCAATTAGTGAAACATGAATTCACTTAAAAACTTTTTTAAATTTAAATTTTCTTACTCGTGAACGTTTTATAAAAAAAAATCAAGAAAATGACTCATACAGCCAACTTCCTTGTTCTTTTGAAAAACCTAAATTCAGAATATATATGTACAAAGTGACAAGAGATGCCCTTGATCATATTCAAAGAAAATTTTTATCAAAAGTTTTCCCCATAAAATGTGAGAAAGAATTACCATTTCTTCATTATCTTTGAAAATTGACCAATAGATTTACACTGTTTTAGCACTAATCAATTCGTGAAGTGACAGTAAATAGCAATAATATCTAAGAGAAATTTCAACCAATATAAAAACTGAATAAATAAAAATATTATCTATCTTGATCACAAACTGTTTGATTGACTGAATGTCGTTTATTGCAAATTATCCCAAAAAGGCCCCGTCAAAGTTGTCTAAAGCTAAAGATAATGTTTTCTAACTCTTTTAAACTTCAAATTTAAATTCCAAACTAAAAATCTTTTCTTAAGATCCAAATGAACAAGAAATTAAGGTTGCCAGTTTTGACATTATTAATATTTACCCATGCTAATTGCGCAACACTTGATGTAAATTACAAATTATTCTCTAAAAAGCCCCTCCATAAAACATGCATGTAAGTTTTTTGAATTGGCACTTAGTAGGAACTTTTACTCTAAAAGTGAATTATTTTCAAATTGAGATTCTACTTGAAAAGAATTACCATAATAGAGCAGAATTAAGCCTGAGTTTTGTCAACACTTGCAAACATGACTTTGTTTACACAGAGCTGATTTTCCAATTGACGACAAAATTTCTCCTCCCATTCAACACATGGGAACAAGTGCAAAGACATCAAAACTCTCCAGAAACACTTGTTATCACCTCTATTTGCCTTCCTGTTATAAAAATTGTTCAGGATTCCTTTCAATGTTGTAAGGGACATTTTAGCTTGGTGCTTCAATTTCTAATTGTGCTCAACACATTGATACAAGTATTCTAGGCAACGTTTTTATGTTTCTTAAATTTCTTAAATGGTTCAATGTGGCCGTTAAATTATCTTATCCTCAAGATACATAAACATAGGTATTATGTTAAAAACTTTTATAACAGATCCATTAAAATTTTCAAATTGAAAGTGTTTGAAGTTTCCATAAAATATCAACTCCCTGAATCTGATTGAAATGAAAGTTAGTTTTGGCCATGATATATAGAAGTGCTTGTTCTCTGTTTTGCTGACACTAACAGCAGTAATTCTTTCCCTTGAATTGTGTACACATCTAATTGAATAAAGACATGAATGTCATGATTTAAATGAGTTTCAGATGAGTTTAAAGTTCATGATGTTACGCTTATCACTTCTTCAATGGAAGGGAGATAACTCCATCTAGCCAAGCGGATGAAGCAAGCGAGTTGACCAAGCTGACAGGCGGCAGCTTTGGAGGAATAATCTTGTTATGACTGTTGCCGCCATCCAAAAACAATAGGGACTTATAAGCTTATTATATCTACTGAAACGTAAGTGGTATTGATAAAGTATTCTGACTTTGATCGCGATTCAATTTCACACGTTATTACCTGGCATATGAAGTTCTCTATCTTCTACTCTATATTATCCTGGATTGTCTGGCAACAGAATACCAGGATTTACCGGTTTATTCACAGATCACTTATCTTTACCCTTACCTGGCAAAATGCAGGAGTAATTCTCCGGACATAATTCAATCATGTTAACTGGCTGAATTGTTCAAATATTCAATAGAGAAAACTTACACAGAGGAAATGTCTACACCACATTGACTTTTATCTTGAATTTCGGTTGACTGATCCACTTGAAATCTTTGAAAATCTGATAATTGTTGAATAAACTATGATTTTCTTAAAAAAGTATACTATTGGAATATGAATAAACTATGGTTTTGTCAATACTACAGTACTATTCAACTAATTAGCATACAATTCTTATATGTTTGTCAGACTGATAACTTGTTAAAGCAATGTTTGAGGAATATCATGATTTCCTTGAAATAACAGTACATATGGTCACTCCAATGAATAAAACATGCAGAGAATTCACCCTGGGAATACAGTGAATCTTGCAGATTGTAAATGTAAAGAAAACACTTCTCCAATTGTTCATAAACAATATCAAAATAGCTAATTTGCGGGTATTCATTGTCATTCAACATAGAGTAATTTTTTCAAATCAACCAATCAGAATCGAGAATACATCGAAGTCATGTTACAATAAACAACACCACAAAGTTATTTACATATCAGGATAATTCTCATAGACAGCAACTGACAACATCAAAGTAAACAAATTTCATAAAACTAAAATCAAGGAGGGTAGAAAGTCAAACGAAGTATTCAATTTGGACCTCAGCGGGACACAAGCATATTGATAGTGTGTAGGCATGTGGTCTCGTCCATTTCCTGGTGTCACTGCAATGTACCACATGTCTTAGCCAGATAGCTCCTTGTTACTGACTGTCAATCTCCATAGGCCAGTGATATTTCAATATTTCCATGACTTCCATTCCATGTGGCTGGGTTTGATAACTACCCATTTCTGTATGTCAAAATCATAATTCTGTATACATCACTAAACATTTTTTTATGAAAAATGAATTAGGTATCCTTTAATTATCTCTTAAGATAGGTATACAACATTTTTCAATTTTCTCGAAATATGTTCCATGTTTAAAAAGTTCAGTTTAACTGTCGTGACAGAATAGTCTTCATTTAGTTTATAACCCTATCTAAAAATATTAATAATATTCATGAAAACATTGTTTAAGTTATGATGTCACCAGAGCAACTGATGTGAGATCAAATCTCCAAAAACTTATTTTTATGAGTGTCTTTTATATACGGTATACCGGGAAATTTTCATGGTTGGAAATTTTCATGGTTGGAAATTTTCGTGGTTGAGGACTCAAAGACCTTTCATGGATTTTTATTTTCGTGGTTCAGACGTTGTCAAAAATGTACATTTTCGTGGATTCTTATTTTCTTGGTTGAAGTTATCCAAATAAAACTTTTGAAATCGTGTATTTATGTTACACGTGTAAGCGTGTCGATGTTAGTTAATCATATAGCTTTCCAAACAACATATTACAATCGGATTAGTAGGGTCAGTAGTCATTAGTCGAAATGCTTTTGATATCATTTATAAAATGATCGTCTTTGTTAAACATTTATAGGGAGGGGACACGAAACACATTTATCGGCTTGTTTCATTGGTGACAATTCTAACTCAAATGTTTTAATAGATTAAGTAACATTAAGTAAAGTTATCAACGTAGATATTTACAACTATCAATAAACAAAAAACTCAATTAGAGCTCTATTATTAGCGGTTGTAAGTGAATAGCACTGAAATCTGCGCATGCGCCATTCTTGAAAATAGCTCGATGGTTCGTAGAGTGAGTAGTGAAGATATTTTGTAATGAAATTCATCGGAAAATTTTTGTGGTATGTAAAATTTTGTGATTCAACCTCTACCCACGAAAACCACGAAAATTTCCCGTATACGGTACATACCCTTGTGCAAATAGAATATCTCTTATCATAACTTGCTAAATCAAGCCACTTACAAATATGACCCAATCATCATTATTATCTATCTAACATGATAAAATTGCTATGATTTAGTACAATTACTGTCAAAAATAGAAAATAATAATTCAACCAATAAAAGTTTACACTGAACAGTATGGCGTTATAGAAACTCCGGATCCTGATTACTACCGATGGCCTCCAAACATAAGCTGCTATATCTTACCACTCCAATATATATATATATATATACGTGACAAACTCAGAGACAATTAGAGAGGGTTCATCTATGCAATCGAGAAGGGATTTTAAACCACAATCATTTCTCCGAAATAGATAATATAAGTATTACTGCCTAGGGAAAATGATGCTTTATTTCCACCTACGTTTCAGGAAAATGAGAATCTTGATTAAATTCTCCTGCTATGATGAGAATGTTGTCATAGAAACAGGCCGTTTAAATGGTGAAGAAGTCGGAAGAAAAACCTTACCAGATTGTCGACTAGATGAAGAGGTGATCGTATACTTACCTGAAACAGAAATAGGTATGATTAGACATATATGGATAACTAGAAAATGATACTTAAAGTACTGGACATTTATCTTACTAATAACAAGATACACTCAAGACAAGTAGACACAGTGAAATGAAACACACACCAGACAGCTTAAAAACTTTTGGTTTTCATTTCTTGTTAGAACTTCTGTTGACGTAGGTTTGAATTTTATAAAGTTTGAGTTGCAAAATTGTATTGATTTATCTTACATCTAAGTTGAAGTCTACTTGTTGTAATGTTACACATGAAATGAATTATGTTGTGTGCATAAAGCAGTGCCCTAAGAAATGTGTCTGACAACTTCTTCAGTGTCTGATTCAGGGACAAGTCTGGGAGTTTGAACCAGCCTACTTTAAATTTTCAAATAAATGGGTGAAAGGATGAAATTCATTGTTGCTTGTAAAAGAGTTTACCATTCTTTCCTTTCTGTTATTCTCTTAATTATGCATTTTGAATTCATCTTAGGATGCCATAGTAGTTTTGCAGGATTACTGTTCTCTTCACTTCGAAAAATCTTTATGTTTTTAAGCAAAAAAACAATTTTGTAGAACAATTATAGATAGCTGTAGATAGCACTAGTGACAAAGAATATCTTTAAACTACTGACTTAAGTTCAAATAAACTGGCTCAACTCCATACCCATCCGATATATGGATACAAAACAAGACATTTTCATATGTTCAATTACAGTAGATCAAGCTAATGTTTTATAACATGATCTTAATCGACAACTCAATGTTGTAGTTAAAATGTACATTAGTTCTAAGAACAGTTTCCAGGCTTGTTGATTCATTGGCGCTCTTTATTTTCACGTCTGAAACTGTACCACCATATTTAACATATCAGCCCTCAAAACATACTTTTTGACAAAAGTAAACTGCTCGATGAATTAACAGTTACACCATATTTGCATATTTTAACCCAAAAAACATTGTCTTGTACCTTTAAGGCCAAAAAAAGTCTTCCAAGGAAATTCTTCCCGGTTTTTGCACAAGTTAACATGAAGAAAGAACATATTTGAAAGAAGCAAAGAGAGATAATTTTTTTCAAGAAGAAATTCAATCAAATGAACTAATGATAAGTTTCTTTTCTCAGAAGCAAATATGATTCATCTAAGGAGATAAATTGGAAATATCTGTGGTGTTATTTCCTGGATTTAGGACCAAGCCTGCGTGATCTACAAGAGTCTTGGAGCTGCCGATATAGCCCAGAAGCCTCCAGCTCTCTGTATGAAATAATGAGAAAATAGTGCACAGTTTCAACTACTCCAGCCCTGATTTGTTACAGATGATGGCCCCTTGGAGTTGACAATACGGTGATCATATACATGACCGCTGATGAGATGTCCCTGTTTCGTTAATTACAAACCAAATATGTGATTAGATTGTCATTCACCAAAGGGACGAGTAAATCTTAAGATTAATGATGTTGAAATTGCTCACGGGTCTATTGCTGCTAAACATCCTAACTATTTCAATGACAACCTCTGTCAAATCATTGCCAATGAGTTTTTCTTGATAACCTAGAGGGACGTCAATTGCAAACTGACAAGCTTATTGATAGACACTCACAGATTAGGCTTTATCAGTGAGCTAAGCCCATAAAACTTAATCAATTTCAGATATCTATGCTGCTAAAGCTTCTTAGAGACAACGTTTTAACAATCTATCATCGAAATTGAAACTTTAGAGCGCTTCCCAGATAGCCAATATTTATGTTAATTTTTTTTGAGCTGAGAGCGAATGTGGTTTTAAGGAATAAAAACATGTTGTTATTATCTGCCGTTATCCTAACCGCTGGCCAAATTTTAAACCAGTTTTTATAATTTGATGGCAAAATAGCATATTAGGTATCATAAAAATTTTCATTACTGAAATTTCCCCAAGGCTTGAATTTAAATCTAAAAATAAAATCAATGTAAGTATATATGATTATCCGTCTAAATTTTTGTCTTGATTAAATTGGAATAGGACAAAAAGTAAACGAACATTTTACAAAGTTGTTATTAGATTCTAAATAAAGTCAATTTAAGAGAAAATTTATAGCTTCATATAAATTCATACATTCTTTGTCTGATCACAATACGAGAAAGATATGATACAATCTATGAAACATTTGTCTACAAAGTCATCACTGTAGGCTAAAGTACCATATATCTATTGACATTGGTATAAGTTTGTCTGAAAAGTCATCACCATGGGCCAAGGTACCTTTTATCTATTGAGTTTTGTACAAATTTGTCTGAGAAGTCATCATCGTGGGCTAAATTAGGTACCACATATCTATTGACTTTTGTATAAGTTTGTCTGAAAAGTCATCACCGTGAGCCAAAGGTACCCTCTATCTATTGAATTTGGTACAAGTTTGTCGGTGTTGTCAACACCACAGCCAAAGGTACCCTCTATCTATTGAGTTTGGTACAAGTTTGTCGGTATAGTCAACACCACAGCCAAAGGGTGCCCTAAGTCTACTAGGGCTTGATGCAGGTGGGTCCTCAAGTCATTATTTTGGGAAAGGGTATCTTTGTGCAACTGGACCCAGCTCCTTATGCAGCAGCACCTACACCCTGATGCCTCAAAACACATTTCCTAAGATTATTTGTGTTTGCGCTGCCCGTAAGGCATAATCTCTTATTACATGAGAGATCCAGGGCTGATTACACTCATTGTGGTGCAGAGAGCCTCAAGTCGCTATGGCCGCCTACATCCTCCGATCTGCAATAAATTATACCTTAGTTTGATATCCCCCAATAGGAAATGAGCAGTTACGTCCTCGTGATAATAAGTGAGCTTTGTGTAGTCCGGGTAGTTACCCGCCTTGGATCCAGGTAAGACGCATATTCGTTAACACCTGCAATCAGGGCTAATTTATTATATACCTTTGAAACCATTGTTGATGAGGCTCATTATTTGTCTCTCTACCTTCAGGCATTACAATGGTGTTTTATACAGACGATGCACATGTTTGTCTTGAAGGCATGCTTGCAGAGAGCAAAACATAATGGGATCTTACAGACTAATTTTTTAAATAGCAACACATGATGTTTTAATCCTTAAAGGCACACTTTCAAATAGCAACACATGGTGTTATAATCCTTAAAGGCACACTTTCAGATAGCGACACATGATGTTATAATCCTTAAAGGCACACATTCAGAGAGCAACACATGCATTAGGTTCTTAAAGGCTCACATAGTGTATGTTATCACAGCATTAACAGATACTGAAGTCATGGTAAAAACAGTTAATTTTGATTAACTATTATTTAAGCATATTTGCTCCATCAAGGTTGGTTTATATATGTTGAAGATGTGTATAATAACTTAAATTTTTTCAGAGAGCACAAGAAACTTATCTAATTCTTTGGTACAGGGTGAATGAATCTTTGAGGAATGGTCAATGAATAAAGACTAGAAATGTTATATTTGATCCTATACTCTTCATACTCATGGTTGCAACTTGATATGAGTCAAACCTTTATAACTACACAGATTTCAAGATTTGATTTTCAGTTTTGAAATAATTGATAACATGATACATCATTCAAGAATGACTTCTCGAGGTCGTTACTCTTGTCAAAAGAAATTAACGATCTCCTTAAAAAAAGTGGACCTCAGATTATAGAAGATATTTTTAATTTCTTTCTTAATAACTGGTGTTTTGTAGAGTCATCAAACAGAGGCCCATATTCTATTCATGACCAAAGTAGTTTCATTATTTTTAAATATGAATCTCGAGTGACATTTATCACTAAAAGAATAAAGTCAAATATTTCAGAAATTAAAAAACCTTTAACTCTATATCACATCAGACATGAAATTTCAAACAATTTTTCAACAAAAGCATAGCTGAAGATTTCTGCAAATGTAATAACATTATTTTTAATTATTCATCTTAGCTTTGAACTCATAAATCAATAGTATATCAAAATGGATAAGCCATGTCTAATCACTGAAATTACTAACATTTGTAACCAAATAGGGCATCAATGATTTTAAATCTACAGCAACATAAATAAACTAAAACCAACAACAATAACTGGAGTCTTTACTTATATTACCTCTTATTACTATAATTACTGATCATCAGGATACATTCATCATGCATTAAAGATGACAGCTTCATGTATGCAGCATGTAATGAATCCATTTATGTCAAATATCAGATAATAAAAGTCTCTACGATGAAGCTTAGAAGAGATTAAGTTGATTACTAACATAAGTACTGTAAATCATATGATCTGTCGTTTTGAAACCCAAGAAAGGTGAAGTTGATCTGATCACAGAACGACTAAAACACCCACCAACAGGACCGGTCATCAACAGGGCAATAGCAATCAATTGCTCCTGTTAAAGCAACATCGAGATATCTAAATGCTTAAACGGATTTAATGATAATCTTTTACTTCTATACTGACTTGGCCATTTTCCCTCATAATCTTACATTCTTTTGACTTACTATTTGCTGACCTTTGCCCCAAAAGATTCTTTTAGAGAAAACTGAATTTGGTAAAATGAAATTGTTAAACTGAATGGAGGCCAAGCACTTGGTAGATAGCAAACATTTCTGGAGGTCAAATACTCTCTAAACACAAAAAAACCTTTAAAGGTGAAGTACTTATTTAGGTGCAAGTGCAGTGCTTTTTGAAAGAGTGGTGCCTAAAGGCGACTCATTGAAGGTGCGGCCATTCTTCAAGGCCTGCTTCCTGAAGGCCCATGGTGCTGAAGGTTGGAAGACTAATGCTGATTGGAATCTGGGCCATTATCAAAGGGCAGTGCTGTCAAATAGGCCATAGTGTTTAAAGTTTGGGAACACTTCAACAAATACTTTTTGCATATTGGAGACTGAGCATATTTGAGGCCAATGCAAAGTCATTGGCCAGACCTCAGATTGGATACCAGGGCCTCGATTTTCAAAGTTTTCTTAGTGATAAGACAGTCATAAGCCAATGTTAACGTATGGTACTTAGGACTTTCTTAGCACTAAGACGGCTTCAAAATCTAGGCCCAGGCCTTAATTTCACAAAGCTCCAATTGTGCTTAGGGTGCCCTTAACCCATAGTTACGACACTGAGCAATGATCACCTTAGCCTAAGGGAGCTCTGTACAAGAAGAAGCTCTCCTAGTGCTAAGATAGTCCTTAGGCCTACGTTAATGGATGATACTTACATCTATCTTAGTGCTAAAAGACCCTAAAAGATCTAGGCCCAGGTATTTCCTCAATCTATGTAAATGTATGTCGGACATAGAACTTTCAGGCAATAAATGCTTATCACAGGTCCAGCAAGGAAAAATTGTATGATTCCATCTTCCCTCTACACACATAGAACGACACACAATAGCTAGGGATAGGTGTACATACTATGTGTTAATCCTTGTGTCTAGATTGAGAATCTCATGGCGACACTTTGCAAACGACGCAGATTGGGTAACGATAAATTGAAACTCAATCTGTATCATAAATTACATCCTGTCTGCAATAAGAAACTTGAGCTTCATTTTGTCTGTTGGTAAGTACACAAACTGCTGAATGTTGATATAAATGATGATAAAGAAGAGATTAATGACCCTCCATGACAGGACGTTGACAATGCAGAAAGGCGCAACAATGCCAACTGTGGAACAAACAAGTGGAAAAACATCACCTTTTGTGTATTTTCTTGTAAGATCATGTTTCAAATAGTGTTAAAGATATAATTTATAGATAAGTTTATAATTTTTTTGTTTCAAAACATTTCTGATGATAAATTTTTTGTTGTTGGAAATTACTGTTTGAAGATTAACCCCTCATCTTTATTGTCATTGAGCTGCTGAAGGGGTCAAAAGAAATTTCATAAATATTGTGGGAGTAGACAAAAAGAAATTAAGTCATTAAGAAAACATCGTTAGACATTGAACCAAATTTTAGAAGACATTCAGAAATAAAGATGAAGTTTCTTCAGAAATAAGTTTTGTTGAAATTGGCAGTGGAAAGTTAAATCAAAATGGCATCAAATATGAAAGGTTGAAATGATGGTGCTTGCTGTGCTCTACCTGCCATCTGACATTAAGAGGATACTTGGATACAAACATAGTTCTTTTTCTACACTTTGATACTCTTGACATAAACACATTGTATTAACCCTTTGCCTGCAACTCAAAGAATATTTCATTTCTATCTATATGCTTGAATACGGTAGAAGGATCTACAGCAAAAAGAGGTTGGATATCCAAATAACTTGTCCATTATGACACCAATAACTCCTAGAAATAAAGTGTTTGCAAGTTTTGAATCATTGCCTACTTGTGATCCCTACATTGTACGTGGCCACTTATAAACGAAAAGTACTAATATTATATCAAAATATGAAAGTGTTAATAAAAACTGATTAGACACAATTTTTGAAAACACCATGGACAAAATATATTTTAACAACATATCATAAAGATTGAACAAATCTTAATATTCTTATGCCGAAAGTGAAACAGAAAATCTTTAAATCCCCTGCAGAGCAAATAATGTATATCCAATGTGTCTTCATAATGACAATGAGAGATGATATGTGCAAAGAAAACAAAATGGAAATATGAATGATGTACATTGCACTTTTACTTAAAGATGCTTATCTATCAACATTTTTTCATTTAAGTTTCAAAAAATGTAGTATCATCCTTTTATTGAGATAGCTTTTTGAAAATCATTCTTTCAGCAACGTGATTGATTACTTAAAGCGCCAGAATGAATTTTTTTCCAATAAAAATGAGAGTTTTCCAAACTATTATAGAGTTACATGCTATGTAATAAACTTTTTCAATTATCAAGTTATATTTTTCTTAAACATATACTCTCATCTACATAGATAAATTAAAACCTTTTATATATCATAAAATCATATATATATATCAATCATTTCATCTTTCGATAAAATTTGAAGATATTCCGTTTTTAATCTCCCATGAGGATTTCTTTTGCTATTCTATTGGTAAAGTGTAAGCGATAAAGTAAAAAAACATCATTCTTTGTTCAAATTTGACTTTCATTTTGACCAAAATCAGAATGGAGGAATCAAGCATTAAGTTTAAAGATTGTTGGTCTTATGTACCACAAAAAATAACTCATTGATAATCTGAATTTCATAAACCTCAGGAAAAAGCAATCAAAAAATAATAGCATATGATTATCAGTAAGCAGAATTTACATAAATCGGTAAGCAGAATTTACATAAATCAGTAAACAGAATTTACATAAATCGGTAAGCAGAATTTATATAAATCAGTAAACAGAATTGACATAAATCGGTAAGCATATATGTAAACAGAGTAACAATTATATAATCACAGCTTGCTTTCAGTTTTTCATCACTCACTATCAGCAGCAACCTCAAATATCCAACTTGTTGCCAACTGGATGATAAATCCTGCTACATAGATTCAACTTGTCCCAATAGGAAGATACCACCTCTCTTCCTCAGGGACTATGATGAATTGAATCACTGTGGTCACTGCCCGCTCAACAGTCAATTGTGAAACACAATCCCCAGTCTATCCAAGATCCGACCTTCATGCTATATATAACTGACTTGGACCCAATCTGAAATTCTAATATCAGGTAAATCAAATGTAATTGTTCTCGAGATTGACTCTTGCATTCAATGATTGTATATTCTTTGATTTTGAATCCCATTGGAGATTCTTAAAATGTTTTAACCTGGGTTTCATACTATGTTCCTTGGCAAGGCACAGTTCTCAGTCCACTTAGCTGTTCAAATTGGTACCTGAAATACTGGATGTATGGACCTACATGGTCACGCTAAGTGTTAAGGTGCTGCTTTGAAAATAACAAATCCTGGGTAATGATATAGGTAGTGCTTTGAGAAGGCTTTGGTTTAAGACGGATGTGTAGGACAAAATGAACCAACTTAGTCCTGCTTCATGACTGTGTATATAAAGGAGCCTTTTATACAGTCTAGGTCCACATTCATCAAGTCTAGATTGACTGAATACACATATGAAATTAGGAGATAGGAGCCCAAAGACAAAAAATATCATGGATGAAGGAACAGATAATTATTAAAATTTGTCATAGACTAAATTTGAGTCTAGAGCCAACTCAGTGTGGCTAGATGCTTTCGGGTATGTGCTTAGAAAATGTGACACTTTCAATCATTTTTGTTCAATCCACTTTTTCTGGTTAAAGATAATGTATGTTGGTTCTTTCAATATCTTGTAAGACATCAAATAAAAAATAGTGCTTAGCAGCAAAACAATCTTGTAGACAAAATCATATTGAAACTTGTAAAGTTGGGTTCAAAAGAACATAAAAACTTAAGTACTCAAAGGAGAATAAGTTTTATGACAAGTTTGCTTGAACTGCTGATGTCGAGAGTTTTTTTTAACTCGAAAAGAAATATAGAAGATTTATCAAAAAACTTTTTCAAACAGAAATAAATTTGAAAAAGATAAACTTGAATTTGCACAAAGACTGTAAATACCACAACTCTAGCTAAGGAATTCTTGATAAGAAACAAAATCTACCAGAGAAGACAATAAAGTTTATACACCATGCCATGCCAAATGACAGCAACAGGCTTTAAAGATGCACCATAAAATCCTTAGAGCCTCAGTAAACAACAACTTTCTCACAACTGTTCTGATCTGTGATCCGTTGACACACCTGGTGTGGTTACAATCTCCACTCAAGGTACACAAAAACACCTCCCATCATCCTCTGGGGCCCTGGGAGATTGTGCACGCCTCATTAGGTGCAAATAGCGAGACTATGTGGTTCACTGATTTTGATGAAAATTGAAATTTGACTGCAGGAGCTTTTTCAAATTTTGCCAGGAGTAATAAAAATAGTATAGAGCTTTTTGTAATGAAAATCTGCTTGCTTTTATTCTGTTTGGCAGATAGAATTTTTTCATTTAAGATGCCGACATTGCATATAGCTGTGTGTTTCTTCATAGAAGACGTATACTGTTCAGAGTAGGTAAAGTATAAAGGAAAGTATCATTGGTCTTGGAGGGAATGACAGAATACATGATTATTCCACACTGTGGCAATGTTAACTTAAATATAAATCTTTCACGGATTCTCAGCTTGTCAAACAACATTTTACTACAAAAATTTAAATGCAATAAAAAAGGAGTTTCTTACTCCTATGAAGTTGGTCTGATATAGACATACAATTTCTATGGATTTGGCAATAAAATAGTGGTATTTGTATTTTTTGAAAAAAGAAGTTTGATTTCTTTTTACAGTGACAGGCCAGTAAATGGCTTAAAAGACACATCATACATACACAGATTTACTTAAGAATGATTGTCTACAAATTATTTTGATCAGAAGTCCAAAATGATATCAGTATTTCATTACTATTGCCATATGTGACAGAAATCCCGTTTATGTCAAACTAAGTAGCCATCATGGTATATATATCAGGCATAGATATCTCATAGGGCGATGTAAATTGCACAATGCTTGGCAGAAACCTTACGTATTAGTTTCTATTATCTTTGAGGACCTTTGTACAGGTACAATATCCTTCAATGACTTCGATAATTTCTTATAAATCCCATTGAAAATTGAAATTAAATCTTTAGAAATTACTACCATGGCAACACAGTACTAGCAGTAATATGCCATGCATTTAAAAGTTAATTTATTTCCTTCGTGAATTTTCAATAACTTTGACACTCGTCCAATTACACTTATTTGCTGGTAAACAAGTTTGAATGGAATAAAAAAGGCAATTTGGGACTTAGATTTCCAATTCTTTGGCGTAAATTGAAATAAATTAGACCCTAGATTGAAAAGACTATATTACCGCGGCTGCATAGACGCTAGGTAGTTTAAATTCCCAGGGGTTCGAGTCTAGCAAACTGATTTCTTCACATACATTTGGTGACGGACGGTCATGCAAAGAGATAAGAAAATAAATAGGTAATGACAGAGTAATTATTATCAATCTCATTGTATGATTAAATTTTAATTTGTAAATAAGGTTATCTTTTGTTTAAAACAAGAACTACTTTCATCTCTAGATTCAGAAAACTCAATTGGTAAATGAAATAGGTATTATCAACCGAGATCTATTGATTAGATTTTAATTTGTAAACAATGAATTTTGTTATCTAGCAATAACAACACTTCCTTTGTGATTAGTTGTAAATAAATAACTTGAATAAGTAAAGGGGATAAGTATAATCAATCAAATCTTTGGTCAGTACTGTAATTTAAGGTGTTGAGTTATCAAGGAATAAATTGCTACTATCTATATATAGGTTAAAGAATAAGAATTCCCTGTATATCTCATGTTGAAATATTGTATCTTACAAGAATATGTATTTGTTCAATCCTTCTCAATCAAGAAAAATCTTATTTTGAACAAATCAACTTCCATTTAATTGAAATTTTCATTGTGACTTTTAAAATCAAATTCATTTTTTTTTCAGATTTAATCTTGATCATTAATATATTTATCTACATATCTACTAGATAAATCTCAATGAATTCTTAAATATAGCTACTAGTGAATGAAAACAATGACAATTAATATATATATATTCATTTGTAAAGATAGCAAAATGTAATGCATCTTATGTTGTAGAGATTGGTTTCGGTAGAAAGGGGATTGCACTCTTACAAACATCTAATAACATACCCTATGTTTCGTTGACTAAAACAGTATTTTCTTTCAAGGACCTCCATTTTTCATTTACCGGTACTTCAAAGTTCAGGTACATATTTCAGCAATTTCAACAAAACATATTTAAAACAGTTTATACCTATGAAATAAACAACTTGCGGAAAAAAATTACTTTGGTTGTATTTAAGTTATCACAAGAAAGATCAACATCTTAGTTTTCATCACTCTCAAGTGTATTTACTTACACATGCATACAGCTCATTAACAAGTGGACGTCATATTTGCCAACGGCAGCCTCCAGACCGTGACATTTTCTCAAGGAGAACTGATTGAAGATGATATACAAGACAGGCCAAAGTAAACAGAGATACACAGCAGTTAACTCCCTTGTTTGTCCCTCCCTGTTCTCTTTTAAAGGGGCACATAGTATGTTGATGGCGTCAAATATGACAAATTTCATAACTACTGTTATTTTACCAAGAAGTGGTCCTTTAAATTGGTATCTAAATGTTCTTGAGTTCAGTATAGTGACGATAAGGTTTAGGTCAAGATTTGTGATTGAAAACCTGAAGGTAGCATGCACCAATAAATAAAAACTCTATTTCGGAAACATAGTTATGGCAGACACAACTACAAATATAGGTAAGTAGTGTATAAGTAGATCGTTTAACTAATACACATGTAAATAGGACACAGAATTTCGACTTCTTAACATTTCTGTGGCCTTTTTTCGGTTACAATTGAAAACAAGAAAATATCATAATTATGGCATTTAGAGATAAAGATGTAACATTAGAAAGGCGATTTGAACTAAATACAAAATATACATTTTTTTCGCTCTTATTCAAGCCACATACAAAATAGATGAAATGTACTCTGTGTCACTGTAACAATAAAACAATCACAAACCAATGGTTATGGAACGTTACCTCAGCCTATCTTAGCACTAAGAGAGCTTCCAAAATCTAGGCCCTGCTGCTAATTTGAGGAAACATGGTAAATCTTTGTAGAAGGACTGACTGCTCTGTTTGTTTAACACTATCTTTAAAAGGCTTTAGCAATTATTTGATATGTCGACAAACCTTCTTTATAATGCTGTAGATTTGTGAGCAAGAACTGTTTCGAATTATAGTCATTATGAAATTGATGAGAGCCCTTGACAGTATGTACACAAATCAGCTCTCCTGCAGACAAAATCAAGCTTCGTCATTCACATAATTACTCACGGTCCACTGACCACTATAGCGTGACAGTCACGCTTTACCTCACTAATGAAAGTATATACAATATCATCAAATGTTTGGTAGATAGTGATAAACAACACTTTTTCATGTAATAAAGGTTTTCAATACAATGTAGTACATTGTAGCATCCATGATGTAAATTATAAAGTACATATCATGATATGATGTCAATTAACACTGACCCAGTTCTTTAGACTTAATATAAAGTCAACGTCACATGCGAATTAACAATATTGAATTTATCTTTGTATGTTGTCATGGAGATAAGCCAAACCAAGATGTCCAAGACTAAAATAGACGATGTGATTGACAGGTGTCGTTCCTGTAATTGTACTGTAAATTGTCTCATTAACAAAGTTGAACATCTTTAAAAATAAATGGGCTGGCAGAATTAGTTTTTTCTATTATTGGTAAAATTACTTTTGAATGATGGTCAACATCTGTTTCATCATATTACTGTTTAATCAATAAAGTACACACTGGTGTAGTGGTTACCATGCTGGCCTATCATGCCAATGGCCCGGGTTCGAATCCCGGTGGAGGCACCAAACATTTGTCGTGTGTTGTGTCCCTGGGCAAGACACTTCACCAACATTGCACTCAGTCCACCCAGCTGTACAATCGGGTACCTGAACAAGGGAAGGTATGGACCTACTCGGTCGAGCGAAGCGCTTAATACACTGCATCGAAGTACTATTCCCTCAGGGTAATAATACAATTTGTGCGCTTGGATATGGATAGAATATCTACACATTTATAACTGATCTATGATAAGACTAATCAACAATGCCTTGTATGCTACAGCAAAACTTCTTACACTCATGGCGCCGATGGATGGCTTCACTTCTCAATGTTGTATTTTTTACCCAGTAAGCGCTCTTATTTATCAAGATGTCAAATCTAAACCAATCAAAATGTTACCCTCATTGACATGTTTCAAACATGTTGTATTATAATCATGTGCTAATAATATCTCTAAACAACTAGGAATGTCCCCTTGAATTTTTTTTCCACAAAAAATACCCTAATAGAACTAAAACAGCAGTCTGATTAAAATCGACCGTGTTCCAAGGAATAAATGTTTTTAATTATTGACTATAGGGGGATTCAAAAGTATTCTTTCAGGGGCTGTCCCCTCCACAACGGTCTGAAAGCATCCTCGCTCGTTCTTACACCAGTTTAGCGCAGACAAAACCTAGTCATTAGCGGACCAATCACATCATCCCGTTTAAAATAACGACAGCGGTGATCAAGGTTAACAAATGGTAAATGGGAGTTACTTGCCCCTAGATGCTCATATCGAAAATTTTTACCGCTGTCATTGTGATTGGCTAGTTGGGATTGCGTCAGAACATGCGAGCAAGGAGGGTGCAGTTCAGATCGTTGTGGAGAGGACAGCCCCTGATATAATACGTTCAAATCCCGCTTGAGTTAATACTTAAAAACTTTTATTTCTTGGAACACGGTCGATTTTAATCAGACTGATCAAAACAGTCAATAAAAACTAATTTCAGATGATATTTTCTAAATTTTCATAGCATAAACAAAGTGTCCAGAATCTCTATGTAAAGCCAACCTTCATCTGAAACACCTGAAATACAAACCATCCAACTGACAAGGAAGGATACGAGGATGTGACCGATGATGTTTAATTCAGTAAAGAATGGTTTACATCTGTTTATTTTATTACACATCTACCAAAATGTCTCCAATCACACTCTTTTATTCTATAATCTAGGAAAGGGACCATGGTTTTACACTTCCCCTGAGTAAACCTCCCACACGTCCCAGACACTCAGATACATGAACAGTGGCAACCATTAACCATTGCTGTATATGTTCAAACAGACCCAAGATGGCCCATTGACAGGATATGTACATTTCAGACAAAAACCAGAAATACTGAAATTGACGTGGGAAGTCCTACCAAGATCAAAACCTCATTCTGCTTGTTATTTTGTTAGTTAGTGGTTTTAACATTATTTGTGTGAATATTTATCTTATCGGTGAGGCTAGACATGCTGTATAGAATGCTTATGAGGATCAGCCCTCCCTTAACCAAATACAGAGGCAGTAGGAATGAACATCTGTGGTATAAAGCTCCCAGATTGATGGTTATTGGCATGTAACATTGTTTCAGACGAAGAAAGAAAGGAAACAGAGCATGATTTGTGATGGAAAGGAGAAAGTAGGTGGCTTTTATGTCAGATGACGCCAGGATTCTTTCATGGAAGTTCACGTCAAGTGGGCAAGTGCTTTTTCTTCTCAAAGGTGAAGGTCAGACATTTTTTTTGCAGATAGATTTAAAACAACAAACATTACCATTTGAATTATCTAACACACAAAAATTGTGTTTCAAAGAAGATATTGTGGAATATTAAGTTGCATCTCCTACGAGATATTGTTTTGGCAGTACATTTGAACAATGATCTGCTATCGTCAAGAACATGACATCACACTTGTTATCAATCATGAGGTAATAACATCTGAATTGATACGGCATCATAAACACCATGACATCACAATGCTAAGACATCACCACATTGGGAGGATAAGGATATTGCAATATTCACAGATAGACATTTTTCATGAAAACGTAATGAAGAATACTGGAATACTATTAATTATCATACATGCCATTTTCTAAAATATTTTAAAAAATTATCTGTTTGACCACACACGACTCCCACGCATATACCAAATACAAAGAACTCAATTTCTGTCTTAAAGTTCATTGCCACATTGATATATTTGGTATCTTCCAAAACAAACCAAGATTGCTTAAAAACCAAAATAGTTTTTATATTGATGAAAGAGCAACAGTCTCTACTGTCTAGTCTAGACTTGATGAACTGCCTGTCGCATTTTCCTCCACAATCTAATTTGGTGACATTGATGGCTGTAGAAAAATGACAGTACATTAGTCCTCAAGAGAGTTTTGTGAACATTCTCTCTGTAGAAATTAAAAACTGTTTATAATACAAATGAGGTAGAGGTAGGTCTAAACCGAATTTTTTGTTGTCGAATGCTCTATTCTTGCAAGTGAGCCACATACTATCCAATGGGGTTGCAGGTAGAGCCTCTCGACATAGGGTAGGTCATACTAACTGAACCATGTGGTTTGTCCTTTTGCTCAAATGGTAAAGCATCTGACCCTTTCATGGTTGTCCAAGATTAGAATCTTATATTTTCACCTGCTTACCAAAGAAAATGTGTTATTTTTTACTTTGTCCATTTTGCCTAGTGGTATGTCCCTTAGGCTCAATTGGTATAGCATGTTCCTCTTTCAAGATGGTTCCTCTAGAAGTTGAAATTTGAAGCAGTATGAACATAAAAGTTTCACACAATACACATGTGGCATGATGTACCAGCTAAGAATAATTTTTTTTTTATATTTTCACCTGTTTCACAAGAAACTGTGTACTTTCACATGATACACAAGATACCTCCCCAGATATAATGCTGATACAGCAGATGTACCGGCTCTTTAATGTTGGTTCAAGTAAAGCAAACAGTCTCTGACTTCCTTGTCGCTCTCTGTTCAGACCCTGATTAATCTTGTCTTCTGTTTGTTTGACACCAACAAGATTCTATTAGGACCAGTTTCTAATCAGCTCTGGGCTTGACTTTCGACACATTACTGTCTACTAACACCCCTAGTTTCCTCACTTTCCTTGACCCCGGTTGTTAACTACGCCCCACTAATGTTCTCCTACCAAACACAACAAAATGATTTTTCAACTTTTTCTGATCTAATTTGGACGAGAAAGCATTTATGTTGGCTAAAACTAACGACTCAGCATCTGAAATATTCAATCTTAAAAGATCCTTTTTTATGAAAAATATATAAAAAGAGCCTCAAAGAACGGTATTATAAGGGGTTATTCATCACAAGTGTAGACTTCATTTTTACTAAAATATTTTTTGGGCAAAGGTGAATTTAAGGCAAACATGATGCAAGCTACTGTCTGTGGGTTAGATTAATGTTGACGCGTTCTACATCTGTGAGCAATCCAGATTGAAAAACAAAGTGTATGTTCTTGAAGGGATCAAGATATAAGATGAAAGGCAGCAAAAGAATAATTTAATAATCTTTCATTAAAAACTGATGCAGCTCCATGACATTTGAACTTACAATGAGTAAATACTTTACTCCAGCTAAAGTGGGAACCCATTTGAAATTCTATCTGGACTTGGAAAAAAGAGACACAAACTAAAATATTTTTGACTTTTATGTTTGTTATAGAATTCAGTATTTTCTAATTTAACTTGTAACTTTTTGATTGAACAATACAAATTCCAAATTAGGAAGAAGTTTCTAATATTCCTTCTTTATAAAAATATTCAATTCTTGGATCAAATTTCTTTAAAAGATTTAACTTAAATTACAAGAAATATTTTTCAACAATAGTTTCTTCAAAATTACAATATGCAAGCCAGCTCTAAATTACAATTCATAAAAACAAAAATATTTTTTTGAATTATATATCCCTTAAAACCAAAAAGTAAACAACAAATAATAAACTAACATGCAAGAATACAATCAAAAAATGTTCAACATTATAAAAAGTACTTATTTCCTAATTGCAATTCCCAAGCAACAGTCTGTGTTCTCCAAAAGTCTTATAAAAAGTGAAATAAGTTTTCCAAAAAAATTATTACATTTTTGCACTATCTTCCTTACTCCATGTTAAGTCATTTTTGGCCAAGAGTTGTAATAGAATCTATTGTTTCCACAGAATAAAAGAACACTGTTTTCAGATTGGTTAGAAATGAAAGAAAACTATAGAGAGAGACATGTCTAGAATGAAAGGGCCCAATCTTGTAGATTTGCTTCGTTTCCATAACGGATTCCCAATCAGAATGAGACATTCTGTTTGGATTGAAAAGATCATTCCCAGAGAAATTAACTTCTTGTACCAGAGTAGGACATACAAATATTTGTTCTGAAATCATTCCACAGGAGTTCAGACTTCCATAGTCTTCTCAATCAAAGGATCAACAAGAATATGTCTTTGATTTCAGAGGTCGGCATAATGTCAATTTCTGAGGAGATGGGAATAGACTTTGGCTGAAATGAACACACATACCAATGGATTACTTACACTAACCAGAAACAAATGAACTGTAACTTTTAATACACCTTGCCACCACAAAAATAGGACTTTATGTTTAGTTTGGTAAATCTACAAATGAAATCAATGTTCATCATTTCAATTGATAGCTTGACCAGATCAATTTTATCTGGAAGTTTGTTATATATACTCAAATCTTAATCCGGAAACTATAGATCTGTCATTAATCATAAAACTATTCTGTTAACAATATTTTTCATTTGATCAATACACTGACCAGACCAGTAATAACTTTAAATAGGTGATTAACATAAACTGTAAACATTAGATCAAGAAAGTATAAAAAATTTACGGTTTGAAATTAGAAATACTTTCAAGAATAGATATGACATAAGACTTACAGATACATACATAATGACATATAAGTGATTTTGGAGACATTCCTATGAAGGTTTTTCTTCTTGTAATAGTAACCATAATCATCTGTCAGTGAGTTGAAGACATTTATCAAATACAAGAATTTTAATTTTGAAGAAAACCTTCATACACAGATTAAAACCTGTGCATTAATAATATATCTTTTCAAAAATGCTGAACTTGGTAAGATTAACTGTTTACAATACTGCATTATTGCATCAACAATGACAAAACAGTTGTTGATTAATTCAGCACTGCCAACAAAATTTCCAATTGGAGAGAGTTGATCCAAATCCTTTGAATTCAAAGTTCTCAAATATATTGAAATATGAATTGAAAAGCAAAGAAATTACATCCTTTAATTTGTATATATGACTAATTTGCAAGGCAACATCAAATGAAACAAAAACCATTCCAACTGTTTCAGTAGTCATACATTTAATTGCAAAAACGGATACAACATTCTAATGACCTTCAGTGCCAAACCTGATCTATGTCATTTGTCTTGAAATAGAGCCATTTGAAACTGAATCTCGGTCAGGGGACACCAGCATGACAACATCACATTTATCACTTCAACTGAACACAACATGACTTATGCTGCATTTCAGTCAGACCAGACGACATACTAATTTACTATGCAGACAGTTGAAGGATGAAAACATTGAATATCTGGTCTCAACCCCACCTAGGCAATGCCGTCTACCAGCTCAACTTCAACTCAATAAAATACTATTACCATATATTGGTACTGCAACAAAATCCCTTCAATCTTTTTAGTATAGAATATCTATTGTCTAGGTGAACACCCCCCCTTAAAAAAAAACTGCATTTATCACTGATAAAAACATGTTAAAAAGTCATACCCATTTGACAGAGATGACAGATCAACATAAAACCAAAACAAAAATATGGAAAAAACTAGACAAATGCCTATTACTGATAAGCTTACTGCTGGAAAACTTTAACTCGTCATCCATCTAACATACATGATCGTAGTCTAACAATTAGACTCTGAAATGAAAAATGCATCAGTTAAAGGAGACTGAAATTTCTTCATTTTCAGAAATCAAGCTTTAAAGTCTTTTTATAGACTTGCTTAGGCTTCTACCTTATTTCAGGGTCTGGCCTATACAGACTAACATGATCGATGCAGTTTGATCACGATGAGTCTGACATTACATACATTATGTATAAGGACAAACACTATAATGATGGTATCCACCTTTAACCATCATCTAACATTGACATTCTTAATCATGACCAGATAATGTAATAAAAGCTACTAATGTGACCTTGGTCAGTTCAGACTCTGCATTGACAAATCCAGAAAGATTAATTTGTTTTAGCTTTTTTTGTACAGATAAAGTCTGATCATTTAAGCTCCATCAGGAAACTCTGACCACATCAACATTTACTCAGAGAGATAAAAGCCCTGATCACCAAATGATCATCTGACCACATGATGTTGATTGTGAAGCATCGCAAAATAAACCCAATGACACACAAGGATGACAAAACATACCCTTGTTAGGCTAATGTCCAAATCTCTCCCCTTAATAACTATCTAATAGACTAATAAGACAGCACTGACCACATAATGCCCATGTAACAAAGCCATGATCAACTTTGACCAAATTATATAGTCTTGATAAGAAAACCCAAGAACACAGAATGCCTATCTAATAGACACAGACATGACAATGTCTCTTCATCCAACACAGTGGACAGTGGCCATTCAGTGGGCAGAATGACCATGGTCAGCTCTAATAGCACTTCCGACTCATCAGCGGGATTTGTAATGTGATCGCGACAGTATCTATAGATGTATCGGCCACAAAGGCAACCGGCTGGTACAAAGAACCACATTCAATTGGGAACAGGAAGTCATTATCTGGCAGGGATGAAATGCTAACTGTCCAGGACACACTACCCCATGAGCACAAGCTTGTACAGCTGGAATGTGGAAAATTATGTACATAAATATGTGGAAATATGCCTCTTTTATTTGTAATTACACTAGTATAGTTGGATTTTGGAAAACTAACATTTTCTTAATTTTCTTGTTATGAGGTAGAATGCACCATATTGTATATAAATGTAAATATTGAAAATATATGAATTATTGGAGCAGCTATCAATTGCTGCATGTACACTATTTAAACAAACTTATCAAAACCTATTTGCTTGTTTATATTACAAGAATCATTTAAACAAAAAGAAATAGGTGTATAGACTTATTCTATATCAATGTATCTAAAACCATGGCACACTAAATGCTTTACAAATCAGCCCACAAACGTGCTTGTTTGAAGGAAAAATGGTGACAAAATGAAAAAGATTGTCCAGCGTGTTCATTTCCTCCATGCCTCAAGGTGTCTCTATATAAAGGACTGAACCTAAAGAGAGTTGGTGGTCTTCCAGGCCATTGCTTCATTGCCTCACTTCACTTCACACATTACATAAACACATAACCTTGTTAGTTTCCTTAAAACAGTCTAGTTCTACTTCAGTATTTCTGTAGATTCAGAAACACACAAAAACTCAACTCTCAACACAAATGTGTTAATGGAATCCTCAATTGTCTTATTATACTTATTAAATTTTCATAGAAGACAAAATATTTCAGAAACTAAAAATCAGTCTCAGGGGAGAGGCCAGGTGCAGGAAGGTGAGGTGAGGTGAGGTGAGGTGAGGTGAGGTGAGGTGAGGTGAGGTGAGGTGAGGCAGGGAGTTTTGAGGCAAGGCGAGGCGAGGCAAGGCGAGGCAAGGTGAGATGAAGTGAGGACAGGCAAAAATAAGTTACCCTTCAGGCATTCAGGCATTCACAGCAACACTTCTTGATCTAATGTTGAAAGCCTTAACTGCACCATAATCTGACTCACCAGTCTACAAGTGTTATTTGCCAATTCTTGTATCATTAGAAATATTTATCTCTACATAGTGGTCAAGCCAATGTTTGACTCCAGGTCAGCTATTGACCAATGTCCAGATGAAGTGACAAACACATCAATTACACCTCATTTACGGATCAAAATAATTCTCTTGCTATGCGGATAATGGCAGGTTGTGGAAGAAGGAATCAGACATTGCGTGTAACTCCCCTGTGTTGACTGTTAGATAAGAATTCCAGTATTCATAGGTGACAGAAATCATTTAGGTGGGGGGAGGTGATTTGGGGTTTAACACTGCTTTCCAGAGAATTTCAATTATATCAATGCTGCTAGTATTGTTTTTTATATGTTCTTATTTTAAAGCAATGTTTGTTTTCTATTACATTACTACTTCCATTACCCAATGAAAACAGAATATATCGTGTAAGAAGGTTGAAAACGCTCTATCTATAAGTCTCAACCCTGACAATTGTCTCACAATTAATGTCTGCCATATTGGACCATGCACTACTCATTATAATGACAACTCTGTATACAATAATAGTTATTCATACAAAAGCTCAATATGATATATAAACATATTGTTGCTTTTGTTAGATATAAAAACCTTTTATCCATCAACGATAAAAACCAACGTTTTTATATCATTTTATATCAATTTTGCCTGGTATATCTCAAGCAACTTATCAACATTTTTCTTTTGTTATAACACAGTTTTATAATGTTTTCCTTTATCTTTCCTCTAACAATAAAATCATCTTTGATATTGTACTAATTTTTTTATCAATAACTATTACTGTAAAAGCCATCCCAAAAAGTAATTTTATCTTCATGAAATATTAACTTATTACAAGAATATAACAGTTTGAAAATCTCATTATCATATATAAATTCTTCTTCATAACAATCATATCTCTGATTGACATATTCATTTTTTATTGCCCTACATTATCTACATCTGTTAATCCCATCACTTGTATACAGTATTTACGTACAACACCACTAATACCAATAATCCAGTACTATGGGGACTCATTGATATTGTATTAACAGACTTAATTTTCTCTCGGTAAGATGCTTATTAAATTATTAATTGTGAGAAGAATTTGAGTTATGGACTATCAGTTAGCATAAGAGAATGGAATTAATTAGCATCGTTCCAGCCATTGTTATCACCTCCATCTAACGATCTAACACCTGTCTCCTTCACAGGTACAAACTTGTGTGTTTCAGTAACTTGATTTTGAATACTATGTGTAACCTCTTTTCAAGCTGGTCCCTGGATATTCATTAAGGGCTAATGGCCAATTCTGAAATATTCTCATTCTTAATGAGTTATCATTTCTGAAATTTGTCACAAACGCATATTCTGTTAATTCTGTAAATCGCTCATTTTGATTTGCTGGTTTATTTTATTTTCTGACATGATATTTACTTTCCTGATTGTTCAATTTTGATTCAAATTACGACTGATAACGATAAGGAGTCATATTACTTTTGTTAGTAAAGATTATTTACTGATTTCTTTTCAGTTCCTCATACTCATAGTGATCAATAAAAAACATGTAACTAATACATTAACCAGCTCAAAGGCAAAATCAACCTTAAGATTAACCCAATTAATATGTGGTTTGAGAAATATTCTATATTTTTTAATAAAAGTGAAACAAAATATTTTTTTACAAAAAGTCTTTGCTTTTCTAACAACTTATTGCGAAACACTTCTACAAAACAACATGTGCAGTATGACAGCAGGAAGAAACATTATCAAAAAACATATAAACTAATGGGTTGTTTTCCTATTTATCACCAAGCACCTAAGTAATTACTTTTTAGCACTTTCATAACCAAAGATGATAAATGATAAATCAAAGTTGATTTGATTCTTAAACAGTAAAACAGTTGTCAGTAACAGAAAGTGACTCCAGCAAGGAAACCCATACCTAATATATACTTACGTTCAACCCCTGCATGTGACCATTAAATAACATTACCATATGTGCTCCTCAGTAATGAATTTGTAGAAATACATAAATCTTGATGACATTTCATTTTAAGTCGAAGCACAGGGCTTCTGTTGGCAACACAAAATACTTTTACTAATGTGACGATAATTCATTATCTGAAATCAGGCAATAGTGATATTGATTTCATCTCACCAAGACGTAACTGATTGCTTTTCCTTGCACAGGTAAAAATCATCATTATTTCTGAAATGTACATCGTCAACCACATGCAACTTCTTTGACAATATAATAAATTGAACTGCAAAGTAAGCTGTAATTTGTCAAGCAATTTATCCATTTTATTAGCTTTAAATCATCAACTAAATGACTCTAACTCATGCAATCTCATTAGCAGGACTGCTGGAGATATAAAAGCGATGATCATACCAGTCAATCTCATACAGGTAAATACACGCGATTGTTTCCTTTGAGTCAGGAATTAATCTCTTTCAAGTTTCAAAGAGGCTGATTAGGAAGACACTACAAAATACCTGAAAAAGGCAACAAAAATATTACCTTAACTTAAAGAGCATGTGAACCGGAAATTAGCCGAGAGTCGTTTCCGAGACAAAGTTAGTCTTATTTATCTCTGAAGATGAAGGGTGACATTGATGAAGATGTCAGACCTAAAGGACTGAGTTAATTCTTGTTTGTATCGATTGTAACATACACTCATCAATTTCAGATCCGCTCTTACTCTGCTTCAAGGAAACTTTTATCTTTGCATATATTTACCTATCAAGGGTGGGGTCCAATTATGAGATCAAACAAATAAGGAAAGTTCCAGTTCAGAATAGATCTGGCAGAAAGATGAAGTAAAACCTAGACAAGGCATGTCTCATTTGGATCCAAGGTTCAGTTTTTGTATTGAATTCGTATCTCATAGTTAAATTAGCAATCTAAAGTTACAGCTCTTATGAAACCAGTATTACTTCATGCTCAGGTTCAGAAATAATGACATACATATTATCATAACATGTTGTTTTACTCCTCAGGAAAACCTGAGAATCCAAAGAAATCCTATTCTATGGAAAAGTGTTTATAGGATACTTTTATTGTTTGATGTTGATGCAATGAATGTGCAATCATAGAAGTCCATTTTAATTAAGTTATGATGTTTTTCACACCATTGGATGGAGTTTATCTGCTTGTTATAAAAAGAGGAGAAATGATTTCTCATGTGAAGTAAGGTTATATATAAGAAAGAGTAAACATCTGATGGTTCAGACTGGATATATATATATATATCATATCTCATACAACACGTAGATGTTGTCATATAAGTTGATATTTTTCATCTATTTCATCAATAAACTGTTGAGGGGCATCCCAGAAGTTGACAGTAGAGAAGTTGATGATCCATAAAATCTTTTCCCTTTTTTTGTGTCTCATTATATGTTTTTTATAGTCATATATGAAACCAAATCATCTGGTTGGTTATGCAGTAAAACTATCCCTAATTGGTCCCACAAGGTCACAAATGACCGTCAGATACGCTATTGTAACCAGTCTTTTATCAGAACAAACCAACAGGAAGAATATCATGGACGGAAATTTGTCGATTTGTGGCATGTTAATAAGTTTTGACCACTTCAAAGAGTCCTAGCTTTTGATGTTGAATTCAATGGCAAAACCAAAGAGATGTACTTGAAATATCATCAGTTGTAATTGCACCTTTTGTATTGTGCGCATCTTTGAATGTGTCGTCTGATTTTCATAATTAGAGAAATACGGAATGGTGTGAATGGGCAGGCATATGCACAAAGGGAGATAATAAGACTGTTGTTGCAAAGAAGCAAACCACAAGAGAGGTTCCAAGCGGAAACTTGGTGCACAAAAAAAGACAAGGATGTGTCATGAGGGAATAACTTTTGTAATTTATTTCAAAATAATGGAATTATTTATTTGAGAATGTCATTGTTTAATTTCTGATTTCAACTAACAGCAGGTGCAGGAAAGAAGCTGAAGCATTCAAATAATGACAGTGTTTCCAAAATTAGAATAAATCAAAATAACAGAAGGTATTTTTTCAAAAAAAGGTATTTTACCATGTTTGCAGTTTTGTGGATTTAGATAATTTCCTCAGTTTTGGTTCCATTTGCATCTCTTAAACCTTCTGATACAAGCTCCTAAAATAAAGATATTGTCATATTCTAAACGCAAAGATAAACCACTTTTTTACGATGACTGCTTTTGAAAAGGTCACAAAAACTCATCGTACTTGTTAATGTTCTTTATTTTCTTCATAATCCATGAAATAAAACAAACTAGCTACTACATTTTCTAAAGACATGCCTAAACATAAAAGAAATTAAAATGTTAATTACAAAATCAAAATTTTTTTTCAAATGATCAACAACAGAGCCAATTCAAAAACAAGATTCCATGAAAACTTTACACAAATATTTCTATTTTTAATTTCCCTCCCATGAACCTAATTTTTAACATAAAAAAGACACAGGTACCTCTTGAAAGCTTTCAGTCCAACAAGGTAAGTTGTAAAAAAATGTTCATCTCACTAAATGTTCATAATAAACTTGACACAAACACCTAATGAACTGTGCCCTGTTTGTCCATCAAAGATGTCATTGATCTACGCTTTCCATCACACTTGTACATAGCATTTGGAGTTATCGACCATATGTAGATATGTAACATCCATTAACAAAATCATTCTACATATTATTTGCCTCTTTAAAGTCATAGTCTCATTTTTGTAAGGCAACTAAAAAATAGCGTAAGCTATTAACTATTTTCATTGGATATTCAGCTGGGAAATTTTATGTGTTCTTCGTCACGGCCTTAGCGAAATGACGTGGTAAGGACTAACGCTCGCAAAATACATAATATTCAGGTAGGGTAGGGTAGTTTGAACTTCATTATTGAGGGCTAGAATGCCTGCAGAGTTCTGAAAATTGTTGCAAACGTCAGGGGAAAGATTTCTGTGAGTGGTGAACTATTTGTCCGGCATTTATTACAATTTGCCTTGCAAAAATGAGACTATTACTTTAAGATAAGATAATCCATATATGTACTTTTTTGTTGATTACTATCCTTACTTAATATTTTTTAATGCAATAAGGCTAAAAAAAATTGATTTAGTTGATTTATGGAATCTCCTAACATGGTTTTGAATAATTAGGGTAAAAAAGGGCTTTATAGAATCAACCTGAATAAAAACTTTTGCCAAACCCAAAAAAAACAAAAAGGGAAAATTTATATATTTGTATAAATATCTTTACCTTTTTTGCATACCTGAAAGATTTCCGATAACTTTTAATCTACACTGGAGCAACTTTGCATTCCCCCCTTTAGACATTTTGACCAAAAATAATCTGTAAATCAACTAATTAATTTTGTCAGGCCTAACTATTGATTTTTCCTTAGTTTTGATTATGCTAAATAATATCAATAGTTATGGAATAGACATTTAATTTTGAATTTTATTTATCCATCTTTGTATTGAATATATGATTTCTGTTGTTAGTAGTAATCCTTATTTGACATTTTATGATGACATTATAATGTAATCTGGCATTTAAGATGATATTTACAGAAAAGAAAATCCTTCCATTGTAAAGAACAAATTTACATGATACAAAGAGAACAGATTTAATGAGCACTAATAAAGGTTTAAAAGAGAGATAAACAGTTTGTAATTGACAGACATAACACAAGGTTCCAAAGCCAAAATGTTTGGTAAACACACATTTCGAATATCTTTGGTAAGCTTGCATTTAGAATATATTTGAGAAATAATGATATTCAAAGAGAATCCATGTAATGAAAGATATGGTTTAAAAAGATAAGCAGTTTATTTATGAAAGTTTAAAAGGTGGCCAAAGAGAATATGTTCGGTAAACTTACAAAGAGGATAGATTGATACATTTCAAAAAGAGGTTAAAAGAACTTCAAAATATATTCTGTGAGAATACACCATTAAGCTATCAATAGATTACAAACGAGACGTTTGTTGGAGTTTCTACTCATCATTACAGGACAAACTGTGGATGAAGGAACGTGGGAACACATTAACCCTCAAGTTGCTGAATATTATTTTGACCAGTTTTGCCCCCGTGGCTGAATTTTCAAGCACTCGCCTCGCTACCGTTAATGCGTAATTAGCACCAGTGGCTGAATTTTCCAGTGCCGCGAGTCGCGACCGTTTTGCCAATATATGGTTTGTTTACGTGGCGAAATACGGATGTAAATATCGTTGTATACAAAACTAGTCGGCGAATCCCGTGTTACAAATGGAAGATTCTTACCTGACACTTTGAATGAAATTTCTATTACCCCTAGAACGGTTTCTATAACCGAAGTAAACTTGTTTTCAATTCGGGCGCCGTAACTCAATAAATTCTAAGAGCGCATGCGCGAAATGAAAACGAAACTACAGACGAATAGTTCCTCTTGACATCGATATAAAAATTATTACAAAAAATTGTCTAGCACGAATTTTACAATAATTCAAAAATTGTCTATATTTCAAACTCTATAAAATCATTTAATCACTGAGTGCACATAGACAAATTATATACGGAAATGAAGCTAATTTATTGCTCTATATTTTACGATAAATTTCATTACGATACGCCATCCTAAACGAAAGATATAAATAACGAAAGCAGGGTAGTGATAAACCCCGATAACGTTCTGACCCCCACAGTAATATTACTAAGCCAGTAGCCCCGGGCAAACGCACGCGCTCAGCGCGTGCAGGCGGGGTATCCCCGCTGAAAAATACACTCACACTTAACAGAAATTGTCTTTATTTCCAATTTTATAATTCAAGTTATTCGCTTTGTATACATGCAAATTATATATGGAATTGAAGGCAATTTGTTCTTCTTTACGAAAAAATAAATCATAATAATCTTTTGCTGTGTATTTAGAAGTTATTGCCAACGAAACGTGGGTAAAGCTAGTGAATAAAGTCTTTGATAATCGCCTTACCGCGACATTTGTCGCATAATTTCCACACGTTTTATTTTGATGCAAATATGGGCAAATTACACATGAAAATGAAGGTATTTATTTCATCTTTACGTTGATATGAAAATGATAAATATGTACCGCTTGGTTTGGAATATATATAGTTTGCAAAGATTGTCCCCTCAGGTATTTGAGAACAGATTTTGATAATTGCGACATCACTTACCGCTCCTTTATTGTTTCATTGTAATTTGCAAATTTTATATAGAATTGAAGACGATCCTTTTCTCTTTATTCTGATATAAAAATGTTGATAATGCGCTCTGCCGTTAAATAGATAGGAAGTGTAAAAAGCAGTTGAAAAAATCGCTTCTCGGTTAACAAGATATGACTAGAGAAATTGCCTGTTTACGCGATGCTCGTCGGGTCTTTACTGATTTTCGTTTACATACAAATTTTATGTGGAAATATAGATCATCCTTTTCTCTATATTTTGATATATGAAATTTCAAAATGTCCCGAGAAGTTTATGTGATATAAAGTGCGAGAAAATGGTAAATACACAAAGAATAAAGAAAAGTCGCAATTTTGCGGCACTTGCTGTATCTTTATTTTATATACTGCATATAACTTTTTTACATCAAATCGAAGACAATTATTACTTCTTTATCACGAGGTAATCAATTTCAAAATACGCCTAGCTGTTGAGAAGATATGAACGAAATAAAGGCACATGTCAAAATCGCCGTTCAGTTTACATGATTTGAATAGAGAAATTAGCTTTTTGTGCGGCGCTTGCTGTGTCTTTATTTATTTTTGCGCATGTACAAATTTTACATGGAATGAAAGACAATCTTTCTCTCTATCTTATAATATAAAAATTGTCAAAATAAGTTGAGCACATCATGTGAAAATTGGTGTGACAAAATGGTGTAAAACTAAAAATATGTAAAAATCACCTCATTTACGGCACATGCTGTATATTCAGTTCAGGTAGCGCATATTCGTAAGTTATATCGAATTAAAGACAATTTTCTCCTCTTTCAAATGATCCCACCTGTATTGAAATCCGCCCAAGGGTTTAGATCATACGGCGTGCGAAAGCAAGGTGTGCTTTTGTTGTGAGTGCGCACGCCTGAGCAAACAATAACGTGCGCAGCTCGATAAGCTCGTGCGCGAGGGGAGCAATAAGCCCCAGGGCTATAGCAAGCCCGGCGGGTAGTGGGGAAAAATTGAGCGTTTGTAATGCATATTTTCGGTACGATAAACATGACCAATATCTATAAAACTTTCGGAAAATATGCCCCCATTCTTTAGAACAACAACGGGGGAAAAATCGGCAGCTTAGCGAAAGCCGGAACGAAAATACACGCGTTCAACCGACACGACTGCCGTGCAATTTTTTTCCGGGATCCGCTACATGGTACAATTGCGTTAATTAGTAAATGCGTCAGATTATAAGTCCGGCTTCCGGGGTTCGCTAAGGCTAACTGCGGCGTAGTTTAATTTCATCCCGGACCATTCCGTAAACCGCGGCTTGAGGGTTAATGAGTCCATAGATAGTTGTACAAGTAAATAATCAGTCACTAAATCATGTGCTGACACATTCAGTGGAAAGAATTTTCTCCCACTTCATACGCAGCTGACCCTTTCCAATGAAGTGAAGCTCAGATTTGCCCTTGAACCCCCTGTGAATTGAAGTCTTACAATCATGGAATTCTCTGGTCTAGTCACCCCTCTGGGCATACCTGACTGTCGGTAAGTTTTTTCTTCAAATTAGCCAAATCATCTTAGAAATTCAGACCCCCTTGCGTCTCTCATCATGCCGAAATGGCCGCTGGAACTACCAAGTACTAATGATCACTTCCTTCGGAAAGATTTTCACAGATTTTCCCGGAGATCCTGGCATGAGACCTTTCCAGTACAATTCTGAGTTCCTGTTACCATGGAAACAGATTTAAATATACATCAATGTAATTCCTCCAGGTGCCGTCACTATGACCATTCCTGTTTGTTTGACACCTGAGTATATCGGAATTACAGTCTGTGATTTACAAAGAGGATGTTTTTACCACAATCGACTCGGAAATTAATTCAGAAGCTAATTGGAGCCCTAAGGTCATCAAGCTTTCTTAAGGGAACATGTGTCACTGTTAAATAGATGGTCGGCCTCTGATATATTAGGTGGGGCTCGTCCGGGGACCACAATCAGAGGTTGTGATTTCTTAAAAGCTAGGCAAAGCAGAGAAATGTACCACATAAAGTGTTGATTTCAGTTTAATGAGTGTTGTTTAGAAATCACCAACATTAGGCTAAGATGTGTCATCTATCACAGTTAGACTTCTTCAAGGTTGTATTGGCAGGAGACATCTGATGAAAGTGAAATTGATCAACTTCGGGGAAAACATAAAGTGTACTTTACAAGCTACAAGGAGATTAGAGCTGTAAGCGATGGACTTTGAATTTGCAGTGAAAACAATACTACTTATTTTTAGACCCAATTTGGTAAAAAGTATCTAATCTTAATTTTAGAGCAGTTAGGCGAAAATTTGTTTTTATATCTTCTCAGGAAGTGAGAAAATTGGAAATTAGCCTTCTCTACATTGTGGGAATTAGAAAGAACTTACTGGGTTTCACCATTAGGAAAGAGCATTGTGGAGCTGTGAAGCTGAAAATTATTTTCTAAAATGTTGAAAATTTTCAAAAAACATAGAAAATTTAATTTCTAAAAAACTCTTGCTCATCAAATTCCAAGATGGCATGCATGTGCTTAGAAAGCATGACAATTCAGCCGATTATGTCCTCTCAACTTACGGACGATGACACTTTGAAACCATCTCATTATTGTTTATATTCAATTAAACTTTAAAAGTCTCATTAGATTTTGTGGTTGTACTGAACTGAAAACAACAGAATTCCATCGCAATGAAGCGTTAACTAGATTGAGTCACGAATCACGAGTGTCGTCGTTAGCAACACAGACAGATGCGAAACAAACAAGCATCATGTCATGGCGTACCTGTCAATCTTTAATGACAGTAACTTGACGAAGATCTTGTCGTCATAGTACTGAAAAGATGCAATCAATTCCCTCTCCGACATTAATATTACATGGGTTCGAGGATGGTTGACCAGGGTATTTGAGCATGAGATGGGGTGGGCGTGGCAGGTGATGGGGTGGGCGGGGCAGGGAGACTAATATGTCCTACTTGCATGGGTTCATAAACAACTGGGCCTCCTTTCACAAAGCAATCTTAACTAAGGTTAACCTTAACTCCCATTCTTTAACATTGCACTAAGGTTACCTTAAGGACTTACGATCAACTTAGGGCTTTGTGAAAGGAGGCCCTGGCGTGTGAAAAGTATTAATTAGCCACGGAAACAATTTGTTCTAAAGAGTAAGGGTTATTCTGACCTTGTGAAAACTTAGAAATATAAAAATAAACTTTGAAATAGCAATGTCAATTTTGAATCATAAGTATCATATTCCTTACCTTAATTCACAAAAACCAATATACCCCGAAAGGTATTGAGTTAAATTGGTGGCATGAAGATTAGATGATAACTCCTATGTGTGATAAAGTTTACATATCACTAATTTTAAATTTGGTCTCTCATTCCAAAAAGGAGACTTTTATTTCCTTTTCTGGCAGTAACAGAAAATCTATTTCGGTATATATCCTTATACTGTTGTTAAGCCATAAGGAACTATACCGAAACGTTGCAATTGTGTAATAAAGAAGTTGTACATCAATGATATCATTGTCTTCCATCAGTTTGAATTTTGGCACTCGAGCAGATCTTGTCCAGCAGAACATAGCTTGATCAGTATGATGACAACTTGTCTTATAAATATATATTCAGGAGGAAGATTTATCTTAAGAATCTCATGCTCTTTAATAATTTGAATTGATATTGCAGTGTTTGGGGAGATGATGATTGATTCTAGCAGAGGTATTCTTTTTGAAGCTTCTGAGGGATACCAAACAAAATACTATTGTAGTAATAGAGCCCTTAAGTCATGAGGGCTCTAACCAGGGTAACAGTGTCATCTGCTGTGATGTGCATTTGATATCTGACACTGAAATGGTCATAATAAAGAAGTTGTTATTCAGAAATCTTGAAAATCCTATGTATTTATAAATGTTAACTTTTAAACATCCGAGCCATATACATTCAGTCAAGTTTAAATCCTATAATACATTTCAAGTAACAACATCTCAAAAACAAGCAATTTTATAATGATATTTTTTTTAATATGAGCAATAGCAGAAGATCTTTATAAAAAATGTGATTGTTTTTAGTTTCATGTCACTTACTTTTTATCACAAAATTGGTTATTTTGTTACCTTAATTTGTATTCTTTTTCTGTGACGCTTGACCAAAGTAGAAAGTTACTAACTTTAATGAAAATTTAGAACAAAAACTTTCTATCATTGAAATTGATTTTAGACTGATGAAATTTCTTGCATTTTCATTTCCTTTCCAATATAGAATTGAACATTTTCTTGTAATGAACACATTCTTATTCAAAGAAAATTTCAATATCATTATTTAAATACCTTAAGGCAATATATCTAATGATTATGAATTTCAATACCTTTAACATCAACAGATCCTGACCAAAATCTTATTTAAAAAATGGCCGGTTTGTCTTAAAAAAACTTGTAAGTTCATGATATTTACAACTAAAAATATTTATCATTTACTTTTCCGAATGTAGAAATAGAGCATATAGATAACTATTTGACATTTAACTTCACAACTTGACTTCAACATTAAGCAGTTCTTTCACTTTATTGCCTGCATGTGCAGATCTATTTAGATTATCTAGGAACCTTTGACAATCAAAGTTTTAACATAAACATGCTTGAGATGACAATGAACTTAGATAATTAACTTCAACTAAGTATATTCTTGAAAATGGTATAAGGATTTCAGCTTATTTTCTTCATCGTTAAAATCATAGTTCTTCATCAATAATATGCTTTTTGTCACCAACTTAACTTTTAGTTAATACTATTTTGACCTCAACATAACCTCTCGAAAAGAATTTCTAGAATTGAAGTCAACATTTCTCTGATGCTCATATCTATATTTTATGAAAATATAATTTTTGAGAATTATTTTTCAGAGAGTGAACATTACTTGCATGTCATGTCGACCCCTGATGATACTGTTCCCCAGCTTCTGCAATGCAAATCAACAAGCTTGCAGCCAGTAGAATTTCTATACTAATACAGACAATACATAAAGGTTGTCCCCTCCCTTAGGATAAGCAATATGACAAGGTCTACTGATGGGATGGAAGTTATTGCATCTGGACACATATATATATAACAACTTCTGTAATATCATTGGTGAAACCTACAGGGGATAAATATATTATCCAGGGAGACTTCAGGAAATGGTATACCCATACATTTGTTATTGATATAGGGTAAGCACTAACATTTACTTTGAATCATTTAGTTATATGTACCAGATGTCTTACCTGAAAAGGGTGTGATTTTCCAGGGGTCTTCTTCTAACAATGTAATCTGTTATTGATATTGAATTCTAACTTGCACTCACTTATAACCATTTTGAATATGTAAGTTAAATTATGACTTACAACTTATCAAAAAGTTATACATAATAATACATAATAGTCACATAGACTTATGGAAACAATCAGACTTGTTATCTTTATTGAGAGATGTACCAGATATGAATTGTTATTACCCACCCTTTTAAGTTACTGCAGTGTAATATTCATGTGGTAATACCGCAATGGCAGTCAAGGTGCAAAATTGTTAGTTTCATAACACTGTCAGCATTAATACTTGATTTCCGTTGGTGAGTTTTAAATAGAATACTAAACTTCCTACCATTTAATACTATTTTTGTTAAACTTGTCAATGATTAAGTATAAGCACGCTTTCACTATGTTGATACTAAATCATTAATTCATTTAATTAAAATTATATTTAATGTAAGGTAATTTAGTATCTTCGATGTTCCTCTCATGAATAAGCAAGCAGAGATGACATCTTGCTCCCTGCAGCAGCATGGGTTATGTCCAATCCATGCAGTGCTCTGTTGTGGGAGGTTTTCAGAAAGACTGACATCCAATGACATCAAAGCATTCCCATATCTCTGAAGTTCCTTTACAATATTTTATCAATTAGTAGTTTTTCTGATCAGTCAAGAAAATTAAAAAACATGATTTGTTCAGAACCAAGTCTCAATCTAGGAAGTGTGCATAATAGCCTCAATACGATCACATTCTCTTGACCTATGATAGATTTAGATAAAGATATTTTTTTATGTAAATAATTTCCTGTGACTTAAATGAATTTCGTCCAAACCTTAAAACAAATGCTGAAAATAATTCTTTCTTTTTCTACAAACATGTCATAAATTATATACTAAACCTTTCTATACAAAATCTGTATAAAATTTATTAATTTCAAACATCACAATAAGCAACTTGAACAACTGTGACTTTAATCATCCTCTATTTCTCTTCACATAAATAAAATCTTTTCAAATCTCTGCCTCCATGAAGCAAGCCCTTTGGTTTCTTTTCCTCCAAACAACATCATATGAGCCAATCTCCGCAGCTCGGCTTCTATCAGGCAGATTTAAAGACAATCTTTTTCAGAATGACTAAACTTTTTCTGCATGTGTGGTCGTAATCTATCACAATCTGTTCTTTGATAGTTGTAACATACGCCCCTTCCCCGACAGCACTGGGCTCTTCCTCGATTTCTCGTTACACAGTGATCTATCGCAATCACCAAGTAAAGGACATGGCATCATTCTGAAAGCCTATGATGGTAGGTCTCCTCCACAGACTTGTAATTTCAATTACTTACAGTCCGGATACACGGACAGCCTTCAACATACGTGAAATCAACGAATGCAATGGATTACATACATGAAGTGTCCTCCACAGACTCGAAGTAAACGACTGTCAAGCTTGAAAGATGCTTTGATTTAGCCGGTGGATTTCTGTAGTCTTTTATTACACAGATGTTAATGTTGTTCAATTAAATAATACTGATGCTCTGACAGGGTGTAATTTTGAGGTAACTCGAGTCGTTTTATTTGCGCTGAAGATCAGAAGTCAAGGCAATGCTTTATAAAATCTGAGCGTAATGATTCCTAAACACTGAATCATACCTACTGCAGTGGATTTACAGTTGACAGGCTGAACATGATACCTAGAGTGACACATTAAGAGAAGTGCCAGAAAAGGGACTCAGATGTGAGGAGTGAAAGGAGATGCATGCTTTTTTTAAGTGGTGTGAGGGGGGAGGGGGAGGGTAGGGGGAGAATGCCATTAGCGGGTATAGGGGTTGATTGATGTAAATCGATATGCTTAACAAGATCTGAACAGTTTGAAGAATATTTTTTCAATTTTAAAAAAAATTAGATGTACAAAACATTATGAATAAGATTAAAATCATCTTTCATTCCACAAATAAACATTAATTTAGTTAAAAATAATTGAACCGAATCTTATGTCAATGAAATGTTTATTTCTGGTAACGAATATTCCTAATTGTAAACATTACCAGCCTAATTAATTTTATCAAAGTGAATTCACATAAGTGACTATATGACAGTGAAGATATGACTATTTGACAACACACAGATGAATATTTCTGTAAATGAATATCCCACTAATTGCCAACATTAGCACAGCACCTGAATCCCTTCAGACTGTTAGACTTGGTTCATCAATCCTGGATCATAATCAAGTACCTCATTAATTTCACCTACTTTCTCTCGGACACATTAGCACCTGCCCCCATGCTGTACATTTCAATATTTCCCAGAATCCACTTCATCATTCGAGTCTCGGAGTTGAGCAACACCGCACCACGGTGGGTCTCTATTCAGTTTCAGACAAGACAAAGCGTCGCTGTAATCTATTACAAATTTTACGAAAATTAACGACACTTTTGACAAGCCTATATTTAGTGAGGTTCTCAGGTGAGCTAAGAGTAGTACTGTGTTCCGCTCGGGGTTGTCTCATGTTTCGCTCAGATCAGCTGAGTATGATTCTTCACAGCATTTGCTCGACACTAATTTCCAGTTCTGAAAGAAGTGACGTGAGTAGAGGTCTCGTACACAGCGGCGGACATTGAAATAACATTAACTCACCTGTCTCACAATGACCTGTGATGTTGGCGAGTAGATCATGTTCTAGCTAGTCTACATTTGTACTTGTAATCTTCAAAGATGGTTTCTAGCCTTTCTCTAGTCCTCTGAATCATATTTCTCCTCTATTAAAACTTATATCAAATTATATAATGACAGTTTTTAAATTCTATATCCAGTGTGGCACTGATCATTAATTCATTGAGTGAATTGAATTAAAGGCAGATATATAGCAACCAAGCATACTTCCCGTTTTCAGGTACCCATTGGTACAGCTGGGTATCAAAGTGCAATGTGGATGAAGTGCCTTGCTCTGTGACATAGCAATGAAAATCTATTCGTATTATTTTGATAAAATAGTCCTTTATGTTGAAAAGAATAACATCATGCCTAAATTCCGTCAATGGAAAATAAATTTCTTTAAGTGTTTGCAATAGTCACTAACATGCCCACAAAGTTAAGCTAATGAATTTCATTCATAACAAAAGATTATTTTTTAATCTTAACTTAGTGAATGAGGTACAAGACCTTTTAAATGGCTTCCATTTAATACATACATAGTCATGGAGCAAAGCTAGTCTTAGAATTATATCAAAAGGAAAAGTTTCTTATAGATAAAATGACAGATAAGAAAAATATGGGCTTGGTAAAAGTCAAAATGGTCAACTTGTAGCCATATTGACTTATTTTGTATCATCATGACTTTCTGTAAGGCGAGTTTGACTATTTGGTGTGTGTTCATTTCTCAACTGCTTGTTCGGCTGCCATTGAAACATGAAGCCTTGACAAAAGCTCACATCACCATCACAACTTAGCTACCTTCTCATGTGGCAACATCAACTAACGTGGTTAAATTGGTTGTAAAACTTTGAATGACATGACATCCCAGGTGTATTAATCTATTCCAGTTTTGTGGAGAAACAGAACAGGTAGGATATAGGTGTGGGCACAGTCAGAAAGATGCAGAAAGGTTTTTGTTACATATTCCAACTCAGCAAATATACAACGCCCTCAGACATAAAATCTTCTGTCATGTAAATTTCAAATTTAAAGGGTAAGTAAATTTTAAAATATTCTCTAGGGAATTGGTGCAAAATTTACCTGTCTAAATGATAATATTTAAAAATCTTGGGCCAGGTATTTATTATATGACCTCGTTGAAATAAATCTAAACTTAACGATAATCATACAAAAATAAGGATTTAGAACATAAATGATTCAATAGTCCAATAAGTTTTGTAAAACTGAGGTCAGACACTTGTTAAGATTTGCATAATTTCTTTTGATTGAAATGAAGATACCTGGAGTGAAATCTATTAGAATAATGACACTTAGACAGTACAGTAAGTAGAACCGTTTCTCGTAAAAGTTTATATGGATAAACATACACCACACACACACACTTATCCTATTTCTTCGAATCACCTATCTGAAATTATATACAAGCCAACATCAGAATGAGAAAATCTTATATTTTTACGCCCCATTTGTTGCAAATTACTACTAAATTTACATTTCGTAAAGAGATATATCTTTCCTGAATGAACAGCTACTGGATGTTATAACTACACAGACTCCATGTGATTTACCTGGTTTGACACCTGCAAAGTCGTTAAGAAACAGCCAGGTATCGGATGCAACAGGTGAGATGATTCTAGCATGAATTCAAAAGCCCTTTCAACAATATTTTAATTATGTCCTGAATAATTAATTACAGACTTCCAAAATTTTCAATATTGCCAACATGATTACTCTTCTTATTATCTTTTTGTACTTGAAAATCTAATTTTAGGAGGGTGGACAATATTTTTTTGGTATATCATTTTTGATAGAATCATTTAAAGGACTGAAGCTTGCCAATTAGACATAGATGAAATCAATACCCTCACTTTAAATGTTTCAATGCCACCAATCCAGTGCTCAGTCATGCCTAGAATTGATTAATGTTATTTCAATGAAAATTTCAATGGCTATGGTCTTAAATATCTATCTGAAAACAGTTGACAACATTTCAAATCTTGATATTTAGATGAAAAAGAGCATTCCTCTCATTTGTAAAAATATATGCATTAATAATACCGATTAAGAATTTGAAGTATGGATTTCCTATTGTTTTCATAAATGCATAATTTTTCATAAAATTAATCTTAGAAATGTTGAGTTGAGAATTCTTATTTGAAATGAAAATATCTTTCAAGAATTCCTTTTAACAGAATTGGAAATACATTCTTTGATGTACTGAAGAAATTTAGTTCAAACTAATCTGTTGTTTTTCATTCAAAATCACACTATTTTGGAATTACAAATTTTAATTAAGCAATTAAAACATGCCATGAAGCAAGATATTTGTGACATTTTGGTAACATCAGCAAGAATATGTGAGTGCTGTAATCGATTCTAAGCATTGAGTTGAGTTGAGTCCAGGCAAGGTTGAGGTGAGGTTGGCTGAGGTTGGCTGAGGTTGGCTGAGGTCAGCATTCCTGAACTTTTTTTCAGCTTAGCATTACATAATTTATCAGTTAACAATTGGGTGGAAGGTATGCAACAAATATGAAAAGGAGAATATAATTTGAGGAAGCATTTTTTCAATGCCCATATCTTAACTACTAACGCTACAATTTTCCTTTAAACTTTACTTCCAACATTGTTTGAAAGAATCTTGAAACTGAGATCCAACATATTTGTCATTATCCCAATTCCTCAAAGATTACTGGTTTAACAGAAACTATAATAATAGGTTCTCATGTATAAACACACATGGAAATATATGATCCTTGCTTTCTGGTATCTACAATCTGTTTATTACATACAATTTCTCTTAGTCCTTTCTGAACAAAAAACGCCCTTTGTAAATTGGTGGTTGGGTTGTATCATGTACAGTGCAGACCCTTGAATGTGAGGTGTATGTTACTCCATGTGTTTTGCATTGAGGAGTTGTCCCTTTCTTACTTGATTTGCTCATTTACTGAGATATGCATGCTTGTTTAGATACCCAAGACATACTTTCATTATTATCACATTTGCACCATAGGAATGTCAACAAGCAGAGAACAATTAATTTGAAAGATCCTTAGAATTGACACTAATACACAGATAGAGATTGGTTTAAACTTTTATATTTATTTTTATCAAATTACAGTAAGCAATCCATGAGCTTGAACTCTCAGAGCAAAAGATAGAAAAGTCTTTCAGTGGCATTCTAGAAGTAGAAGATTTTATGGATAGACAAGCCTAGAATACAGTCATAAGCAGTGAGGAGGTTAAGAAAAACCTTGGTTGGTATAAACAAGTTTCAGTGAAGTTTTAGCAGAGGTGGAATACATTAATTTAGATCTTCTTGAAAAAAACTTCATCACTGTGAAAATACATGACACTCCTGACTTCAATTAACTTACAACTTCATCATTTCATTTGAATAGGACAAAGTCAAATATGGAGTTTAACAAAATTCCTCTTATTACATCATAATTAATAGTATAATAAACATACAAAAAGGACAACTTGACTCTGAAGCTAATTTGTTCACAGTTCAAGTATAATTATACAACCCTAGGATAAAAAAAACAATATAGATTTCAAAACAAACAAAGATGCAAGGAAGATGAAATGTTTGCAGAGGAAAAACAACTTTTCCATTTTTCCTATAATTCTTCAACAGAATGCAATATCAGCTATAATGATGTCCTTCAACTGCCAATAAAGAAGATTCCATAAGAAGCTTTACCCATTAGATAAGTAAACTATAACTCCACATAGAGGGGAAAAAGGAGAGGAGGTATTGATGAAATGCAGTACATCTCAAAGATAGCAAGAAAGAGCATTAAAAAGTTTCCATTATTAGAATCATTAGAATGGTTCTCATTCCAGGAGCCTTATAAATCAAGACAAAGAGACATCTTAAAAGCAGAAAGAATGTCCTTCAAATTTATGAGATGATCGTTAGCACCAAACATCAATAGTATTTGCAGAAAGGTTACGCTGTCCAAAGTTTGTGTCATGCCTATTTAAGAATGGACAATTCCACAGGAGGATTGAACACATACGTATCAGGTTTCAGGACATCGCTGAATAGTTTATGACATATAAGTGGTCATCTTCAAATTGACCTGAATTAGACCCAAATTGTGTTGGTTTCACCCATGATGTCCTTTTGACTACTTTCCATCTGTACATGTGACAAACCTTCCTGTAAGTAATGTATGTACTGTACTGTAAGTACTTAAAACAGTCAATATCCACCTTTCTCTGTTTTGCTACAAAGTGACACAAAGTATGGTTATAAATTTTTATGTGGCCTAGATAAGAGCCAAAATATCATATGTCCCAAGGCAAGTTAAAATCCCCTTTCTAAACTGGCATGTTTATCTCTATAATGCCAAAATAATGATCTTTTCTTGTTTTCAATGATTGATGAAAAATCAACATATAAATGATGAACAAGAAGTTGAAATTCTATGTTCTATTTACATGAATATTATTTAAATGACCTAGTAATCAATAATTGTAAATGAGTTTGAACAGTTACATTTGAGTTAATTGGCGCCATTATCTGGTTTTCGATCACTATTTTTCAGAGACGAGTATTTCTCCATAAAATCATACCACTTATTAACTTTGACATATTTGACTCCAAACAGACCTCCAGATAAGCTGATAATCTGTGTACATAATACACTGATATATTCAGAAAATGTGCATCAATAAGATTTAAGAGTATTAAATAAGAAAATATAGTATATACGCTAACATATTAAATGTTTGCATACATTACTCATGGTTTGTTTTAGATCAGTGTCTAATAATTTCACTCACTGCAGAACTCTGTGATTGTTGTATTATGACGCCATATCATATAATAATTAATAATTATTAGGGTATTTATATAGCGCACATATGCAGAATGCATGCTCAATGCGCTCCCTGCATTATTACCCTGGTCAAACACAAACTGCTGGTTACAGCACTTAAAGGTCACCTCCAACACAATCTATACCAGGTACCCAATTAGTACTGCTGGGTGAACAGAGGCACATTTTGAATAAAGTCTCTTGCCTAAGGAGACACCACAAGTTTCTCAACTTGTGTAGTAGATTGGTTTATGTGATACTATAGTTGAATTTATTTGAAAGAATGTGTGGCCAAACATTAATGAAACATGATAATGATCATCAGGGGAACTAAATCGTGTTGTTTGTTAAGTAATTAGCAAATGATAAAAACATTTATGAGATTTTTCCCTTAAAGAATGGTTATATCACAAGCTAAATGATGTAAATAACACAAAAGATCTGGTAGAAGAAAAGTCATTGGTATCAATGTCCTCTACTTAATGAGACGCAGCTATAGAAAAATTAGATATTTTTTTTAATGTTTCCATGGCAACCGAAAAATTGAATAAATGATTGAAAATAATGAGGGTTTTCTATGTATGATGTTTGGTTTTCATCAAAATATCTTGGACATTACAATTTTGAATATATTTGACTAAATAGTCCCCTGATGTAACTCTTGTAAGTCATTACACAAAAATGGAAATGCTGAAAATAAAAAGATGATTTCTACACATAATCACTGTTCATACCTTCATTTAAATTTGTAACACATATTCTAATAATTAATGAACTAAAAAACCTGAAACATAATATTTCTAACACTTGAATTATCTCCATGTAACTGAAATATCACAATTAGAATTATCAAGGTGAAATCTGTAATTATTTTTGTTTATATTTCATTAATAAGATGATAATGAACGTTTAACAAAAATGTATTTTAAGCAAAATATTGCCACCAGATTACCCCTTTTTATCAATAGCAAATTCATAATTGGTAATTAAAAACACATTTTAACATTTTGAACAGAGAATAATATGGAAAAACATTTCTCTCATAAAAGTGCTGTTAAAAGCAAACTACGTTAACATTATAACGGCTAATAATCCCTGATCTCATTATTTGCCGTTTGAAGATAATACGCAGGAAGTGAATCCCAATTTGTCATGAAGCATGTGGAAGTATTTGAAACAGATACACTTCTGTCTGGTGTAGTGCCTTTTATCAAACAGTGACAGTAACGGACACACTCACACTTACATACTAGTTTCTTTCAACTCATCTTAGTGGCAGGGAAACTAATTGGGATGTCATTTTGATATGTACAAAGCACTCACAGCTTTATTCCAGTTATGTAATTCTATGTCGGAAGACTTTTACAGAAATGATTTTTCTATCTCTGTTCTTACTCATTTAATTAAGTTTTAAAAGAATTGTCATGAAATGCATATACTTTAACATCATTAATTATTTTGAAAAGTAGTCTAAATCATGGTCATGTAAATTGAGGGCTGATTGATCCAAATTAAGGATACAACTAGAATGTCTCTAAAGACAAACAGAAGGTCATAAAAAAAAGATCCAAAATGTTTGGTCAAGAAATGCATACTATCACATCACAATACACATATGTGATCAATATCAGATTGTTTGCATACAGTTTGTAAAAATGAAACCATTTTGAACGTTACTTGTGTGAGCATGCAAGTGTGTCATGTTTCACAAACAAACATCTTACCCTTACTGGCTTGTGACTTCAGGAAAATGTACTTACCTGCAAGAAAAAAAGAAGATTATTAGTGACATGTCAACAATGTGAAGGACATTTGCTGTTTATGACGATGAGGGAAAAACATGGAGCTATAATAATATCTTGTTTATAAAGATAGAGAGCAAATCATTACGCTCATGATGGATATTTTGAGGTTGGTTATCATCGAGAAGTGCAATCAGCTGCCTTGATGTGATGATTCACAAGATGGATGTCTATAAGCATCATTTCATTTATGGCCTTAGTTTGATGAACATTTGTTAGTAGAAAATATATATATATATTTTTTTATTCCACTTTTCTTCAAGTACAGCAAATCATATAAAACATTCGCAACAAATCATTTCTTTAGTACATTTTAGCATTGTCACTAAACATGAACAGCAGAGTTGATTAGGAATGGTCTGTGAACAAGTTATGACAACTAGACCAGAATTTTACAAATTTGTTAGGATTACAATTTGAAAGGGCTATCGTTTTTGTTACATTATAGTAATTTTCCAACTCTCTCTGAATATGCGTTACTGATAATGTCCTCTTATTATATTGAGATATTGATTACCGCCTGCTATTTGTTAGTAAATATGATAGCATAAGAAATTTATATGTTTATTGTAAAAGGAAAAACAATTCTCACCTTTAACCGCTAAGAAAAAAACCCATACATATCTATCTACTTGATCACTAACAGTACAATATGAAGAAGATTGTACCCTAGCTATTTCATTTGAATTTCAAAAACATTACATTCATAAATTTATTGACTGTCAAGATATCAGATATGAAATAATCAATAAGTAAGAATAATTGAATACTGATCACAAACAGATATTTAAAGTATGATTGGATTCATTAACCTATCATAATGATGAAAAGTAGGTATGCATCAAACATATTGAAATCTAGAGAAATGAATAATGGATCACACTCCTTTGTTCATTGAAATATATATATATACTTATGTTGATTCTAATTAATCCTTTACATCAATTGGCAGTAACAATCTCAACCCATGATTAATTCTTTACCGTTATAGAAAAATCATCAACACGAGAGAAATCAACTTAATTGAAAACTGCAGGAATAAATAAGATTGTTCTCCATATTGTACATGGAAATATACATGCTATTCATTGAAATGTATCATTTCATCACGTCAATGGCAGAGACATGCTGTGAACAATGCCTAACAGAGGAGTATATTCTTGCAATACAAATGTACATGGGAGAAATATGGATAAAAGAAACAAGCACATTGACAGGGTCACAGCCCGATCTTGATTTACAAAGTCAGAGACAATGAAGTAATTTTTCTCTGACATTCCAAAGTGGCATTATAGAAGGATTATTTATTCAATTTCCTCTGATCGATAGCTGAGCATCTGTTGCCAGGCTTGTGAGACTGTGAATGCCATCAACCCAGTCTGATGTGTCGCTTTGGTCTCCCGTTCAAAAAAGGAATGAGTATGTAGATGACAACCTTGTCTGACACCTGTCTGACATCTCGTATCTAGCATTGTGTCACAACCACCTGCGCCATTTTACATTCTCAATGCTCAGACAGGATGAAAACCCCTTATTTTCTTTATACCTATTAATTTGAAAACAATATCATGCTCTTATGGACTGGTAATGAGGTAAATACCTGTTTTTATAGACATGGGGAAAACAATATTAGCCAAGGATAATGTGATTCTTACAGCTACTGATGTAGTGACTTACAGAGTAACTCTTTCATCTACAAATGCAGTCACACACCAAATGACTCTTAATAAAGTGACTCCTGCAGTGACAACAAGTCACATTAGAAGTAATTCTTCATAAAGTGACTCTTGCAGTGACTACCATCATGTCACAAGTGACTCTTTCAATTTGAAGTGCAGTCACTTACCAAGGGACTCTTAACAAAGTGACTGTTACAGTTACAAACAGAGTCAATTACACAGTGACTCTTACCATAAAAACCATAAAAAAGGGACTCTTAATTATGTGATCATATCACAGACAACTGCAGTCACCTACAAGTGACTTATACAGAGACAACTGCAGTCACCTACAAAGTGACTTATACAGAGACAACTGCAGTCACCTACAAGTGACTTATACAGAGACAACTGCAGTCACCTACAAGTGACTTATACATAGACAACTGCAGTCACCTACAAGTGACTTATACAGAGACAACTGCAGTCACCTACAAAGTGACTTATACAGAGACAACTGCAGTCACCTACAAAGTGACTTATACATAGACAACTGCAGTCACCTACAAGTGACTTATACAGAGACAACTGCAGTCACCTACAAAGTGACTTATACAGAGACAACTGCAGTCACCTACAAGTGACTTATACATAGACAACTGCAGTCACCTACAAGTGACTTATACAGAGACAACTGCAGTCACCTACAAAGTGACTTATACAGAAACAACTGCAGTCACCTACAAGTGACTTATACATAGACAACTGCAGTCACCTACAAGTGACTTATACAGAGACAACTGCAGTCACCTACCAAGTGACTCTTAGTGTTACACCTTTTATTGCTGATGCACAATTGTTAATGCATAATTCCATAATTTAAGTCAGTAACATTGTAAAATCTGTTTTGAATACCAAACATCAGAAATATTATTTCATTGTTTCCTCAGATTCAGGAGTTACGTTAAGCATTTCACCTGGTTATTCATAATGATAACTGTTTGTATCTCATGCACATCTATCATTTTGGCATGACTCATATACATATTCTTCAATAACTCATGTTTATTTCATAAGAAAAATAATTATTCTCTGGGGAATATATAGGTTTAATATTGACTTAACTTATTCTATCCTCACTCTGACTCTATCAATATTCAGCGAATACATTCATTGTGAGGAACAATCATGATTCAGTTATTTCTAGAGGCCACCTGCTACATTTGATTAAACCTTGATCTTCTCACATTTCAGGTAAATTACTTTCAACAAAAGAATGAATTTGAGATTGGCCAAGAGATGGTATTATAACTAGATTACTATAACAACTGCATTAAAAGGTATTCTAATTGATGGCTGTTGAACAATCAAAGTTATCTTAGTTCACATCTTAAGTATACTGTAAATATTAACCTTTAACATACTAGATATTTCTAAAACTCCTGTAAACATGCTCTCTTAAACAGACCAAGGAAAGGTTGGCATTTCTGAAAAAGAACTTTTTCACATCTTTCTAATCCATTTTTTCTTTGCTCTAAAATAGTATATACCATACAAAGAAAGTAATTTGAGTAGCCTGAAATGTAATCAATGATAACAAAGCTGGTAGTAGTGTTGAACTCATACAGAAAACCCCAAACTTCCCTGCATGATGTGTATGAATAATATTGATGTTTCATAAATAATGTAGAAGGGTTTTCTCAAGCCGACCATCAAGCTGGATTCAAACCCAGAACATCTTGATCAGGAACAGAATTTGCCTTCAGCTGCTATTTCCCTCACTTCAATAGTCTTATAACATCTTTAGTTAATTTGTTGCATCAGACAATTGAGCCATGATGTCACAATCTCTAACTTTTACATTTATTATTGATAGGTTTCACTTTACTCAGTGTTCCACTGATGTTGACAAATAGCTGGTTTCTTACTTGTTGCAATAACATTTAAATCTGTAGGCAACCATTTTCATTTTTAACTAAAGCAAACCTTAAGTTTACTTAAGCCTTTCTAAATTTCATTTTACAAAACAAATTGATCTTTTACAACAGTTGAAATGTTTTTAACATAATTTGGTCAGTACATCTCTGTCTGTGTTCAATCAAAAGATATTTATCTTATAAAATTGAATCAACACTACTTAAAAGAATAAAATATTTAAAATTTCAATTTGAAACAAAACCTATTGATCCTATGTTGTAACAGTAACGATGTTCATTTCATTCTACAATAAGTAGAAGTCCATTAGTAATGTATTGTCATGGCTGAGGAGAAAGTACATTTCAATTTGTCGTGAATCACATCGAGCTGAATGAGGAACAATGATTGGACTAGAATGACATGTTGTCATGCGAGGGAACCCGCGTGTAGAGCTATATATGGCCAGGATTAGCTGTAGCGCTAGATCTGAGGCCACGTCTGAGGTCACACCAACTATTGTCCAATGGTGAATTAGAAAGTCACAACAGGTCACTTGGAAAGCAATTACAGTAGCAGAGCATGTGGTTAAGGGTTCGGTAACAGCTCGGGTGTTCGAATCACCTTGAGGATGAAATAAACAAGGGGAGAGGTGAAGCAAACATGGTAGGGGTGCAATGTGTAAGTGTTTTAGCATTCAGTATGTAGAGTTAGATGATATGATGTGGTTGAGGGGAGATGTGTAAGTGTTTTGAGCATTCAGTATGTAGAGTTAGGTGATATGGTGTGGTTGAGGGGAGATGTGTATGTAGTTTTATCACAGATTATGTAAAGTTAGATCTTATGACATGGTCGGAGTGAGATGTGTTTATGGTTGGAGCAATCAAAAAGTAAGGAGAGGTGAGATAAACATGGTATGGGTGAGATACGTATGTCGTTTGAGTATTCAGTATGTGAAGTTAAGTGATATGTTATGGTCGGGGTGAGATGTGTTGTGGAGCAATCAATAAGTAGGGAGAGGTGAAGTGACATATACAAAGATTGGGTGTGATATGAATGTGTTTTGAGCATTTAGAAAGTAAATTGAGGTGATTTAGATATTTTCTAGGTGAGATGTAAATGTGATGTAAGCAAGCGGTCTTGGTGAGATGCTTTAAGAGTTGTATCTAACAACATATCATAAGAAATGTATTTCGTTCGAGCTTCCATTAAGTGGTAAATAAATGAGGGGAAACTTATCAGAGGAGAGGATATACCTTTAGCAGCTGAATGAAAAAGTACTTGTGGATAAAGACTGACCAATTAACACTAATTAAGTCTTCCAACCTTTGACAGGAATACAAACAGGGGCAATAATCCAGTTGTTATCAATAGCTAAGATGAAACATAATTTGGATTTGAATTCATACCAAAAAAAAGAAAACACAACATCAAGAACAGGACAGACTGAGCTGCTGGTGGTGAATGTCTACATTGTTCAAGAATATGTAGCTGAAGCACTTATGTCTATATTCCTTTTGTGGACAGTATGGTATTCATCCCAGGGCTATACATGACACACAGCAGTGTATGATTGTCTCTGGTCATGTGAACAGTACCTTCTGAGTCAGGTGTTGTGACGTAAACGGGGGCTCGTTAATAATTAAGGTACGCAGTTGTGAGTAACTGTGCAGAAACACATTGTGATTGACAAACAAGTAGTTCAACTTCAGAGGTGTTGAATTTTCAATTATATCACAAAAGCATACTGTGGGACAGTGTTGCTCGACGCTTAAGAATGGATATATTGTAGTTAAACTGAGAGGTGCATTTCTTGCAGTTTTATCCAAAGGAAAAATTATAGCAATTAGTTATATGCAAGTATTAATCAAAAAAGCTTAATAACCTAAGAAGGGTAAAGAAAAACTTGTGAGTACCATATTGGTTGTAAAATCTTAATAACTATTCATAGACAAAGTAAATCAAAGTTACTGGAAAATTATTTTTCATTTTATTTGTTCATGTGTTGATTTATCCTTACTGTGTAGAGTGTAAGTCAAGGAGGCAACCAGCATCCCCATCTTTTAGGTCTTTGGTAAATTGAGTTGTGGAATAAAACCCTTTACATACATATAAAGCCTTCAACATGCTGAGATAACACTCTACCATCTGCATGAGCTTCATCTTGGTAGTTTAGAAGTGAATGTTAAAATATCAGAACATACTGTAAAACCTTATCAGGGATTAATGCTTTTGAGTTGAATTTAATTCAAATCACAAGAATAAACACTACAGAAAGAGAAGAGAACAGGTAAAGAGAGGTTTTCTGAGTTGCACTACATCATTGCACCATATGATCAATAGCAGGAAAGGTAAGAAATTGTCTTGCTAGAGAACAACTTGCAAAATTTTCTGGCCCCTGGCGTCTTCTTTTTGAGACCACCTGCAGCCCTGATGTCATCTTGAGATCCAGCATCTATTCAAGACCGGCCTCTTTATAGTTTTTAAAAGATTAATCATCCCAATTTCAAAGTACATGAATGCAATCATGACACACAAAACTCAAAAAACTTTAGGGAAACGTTTATTCATAATTTGACGTAAACACATCCTGACAGCACGTTGCACCTCATCCCTGGAAAAGGGGAATTTGCTAATGTATCTTACATTACAGAAAAATCAACAAGTCATCTTATCTATAATCCTTTATTCAAGACCCGTCCGTAATTTTTTCCAAACAGTTGTATCCAAGGCGTTTAATCGAGACCTGGCAACAATTTGAGACCTGGGCTCTATTTCAGAAAATATGGTAAATATATTCATAGAAAGAGAGCAAATGACCAGTTTAAAAAAATGATCACATTAATGAATTCCAATTAAATTGAAATTACACGGAAAAGACAGTGAACAGTTATTTAAGTCATTTTCACAATAATGCAAGCATTTGTATGAAAATAACTCCATCAGTACCATTTTGTAAATGCAAGGGGCCCATTTTCACCACTCTCACATAAGAATTTGCAACAGTATTGTCACCAAGGGTCCCCCACTGCTCCCTGAAATCGCAACATTCACATCGAAATCCCTCCAGGTTGTTCCAGTACACTTTTCCAATTTTCATACCAAATATCGGACAGCTTGCATTGATGTCCAGGACAAACCACAGACAACCCCCAACAGTTTTGTCAGTATGTAACATGATAAAATTTGCAGATAAAACCCAAATGAAACGAGCTTGGCTTGGCCGCACAATGGATAAAATGCCTGGTTGAGCATGTTGTTCAGCCATGCAGATATGATGGGGGAACTTGAAAGAAGAACCTTTGTACACAGGCCTTCCTCGAAGCCCATATTTCACGCCATTATGTAGAGAGGGGCCCAACTCACAATACTTGGTGCTGTACGCTACACAATGGAGTTTGTGTAAAAAGCGTGGCCCTATGTAAAGCTTGGAGTCACTGGAGTATGAAGCTTCAAGAACTGATGGGTTAGATTTATGTGAAGAGGGTGTGTGATACTGATGGTTATCCCACACTGTCCTTCTAATGTTGACTGATACAGATAGTTATACCCTCATGTCCCCATAATGTCGAGTGTTTGCCTACAGTGTCCTTAAAATGTGGGGTCACAGGCTTCTCATCAGTGGGGCGTGATCTGAAATATTTTGACAATCACTTGATATTAAATACTATCATTATGTGTTTATTGTCAAATATGATCATTATAACACATGTACACATGCACATACAAAATGTATTCATTCAGAATGAAAATAACAATTTGATTTGTTCAACTTTGATTACAGATAAAGCCCACTGACTCAGAGATCATATATTTATAAATAAACCTCTCATAAGGTAAATAAACTTTTATTTGAACTATGATTACTGAAATTATCACACAGAAGAACAAGAAAACTTTTAATACAATCATTTAAATGAGCAAATTTCAAACACAATTTTGATAAAGAAAAATCTTTGGTATGTAGATAACAGATTATCACAGTTTATGCAAACATTGTATGTCACGTTGCTATTTATCAAATCCATCCCAAGCCAAACAGTTTATTTGCTGTCAGAAAAGGTATGGTTCATTTACTTTAATTAGTGTCCAGGGGTTTGCAATGTCTACCACTTTGTTTAAGTTTCACATGAGAAACCTAATACTAAAACAGTTATCTTTTCTTATATAAACATCCTTTCGAAATAAATCAGTCAGAATATAAGGCACGTTCTATTTATGAAATGGATAAATGATATATCATATTTGCATCTGATAAGAAGAGGCATTTGTAAATGTGTATATACCATATATCAAAAGGGAATATTGACATCATACACTTACACTTCTTTAGATGCAACTCTTTACAAATTGTTTGTCCTTACTTAAAATGTTTTTATCATTATTTCCACATGTAATGCAAATCATACAGATAAACCATGCACGTCAATCTGTGAAAGGCACATATTAACATCTATCTCTGAAGAGAATTCAACAAGTACCTTTTTACAAGTTTTTATTTGTTACCCCAAATAAATTATGCAGCTTAGATCATCTATTTCACATGTTATTTGAATAGAGCAGCAAAAACATACCAGTCTGTGATAATATTTACCAGGAAACACATTACCCTGTATTTAAGTGGTGTGAAGCAAGGGCCCCTACTAGCTCCAATCCTCTTACCATTAGCCACACATATATTGCCGCAAGGTTAAAACAGTGCAATTAAGCTGAGCGTATAATGATGCCTCTCATCTCCCTGCATCTCCAAGTCTCTGCCTTCGAGACATCCCAGCTGATGGTATTAACACGAGAAATATCATAGTAGCAAGCGAAAATATATGTGGATTTTCTAGACTAGATGCAAGGCATCAGTATTTTTCGGTTTGAATCATGTGCAGCTGGTGTTTAACACAGGGAATGTGATAGCGGCTGGCCAAATGCAATTGTATTGGATAATATTGGGATTGTCCTTTTTCATAGTTTTCTTCTTAAAAACAAGTTTTCCCACATTGAATATAAGATTTGCAGTAATTAACATTATATGAAGTAGGCAATAGATTTGTAATATGACACCAGTTTTTTGCATTTGAGTCTTGAAAACAATTTCTCAACTTTAAATTCATTGCAAGTAATTGCATTACCAAGGAAAGTAAGTTAACACCAAGCCAAAATATCAAGTATTTTTAATTCTTGGGAATTCTAGGCATTTCAAGTGATGGCAATAGCCTTAGAAACCTGAGAGTAGCATTTCCCTATGAAGATTATTCTGAATAGGAGTAGACAATAATGAGTAAGCCACAAGGCAAAAATCTCTTTTCTCACTGTTCAATCTAAGAAAATGATTTCTATTTTGAAAACTTAAAAAGCTTTTGGTATATCACATAGAATCTGACAGTGACAAGCAATTTTGTTTTGGAGTTTGAGAATGACATCAGATCATTTTCCTTGAGAATAATCTGCCAAACTTTCATCCTTCATGAAATCAGAGCTCATTTCATCATATCTACATTTATAGGATTTATGGATTTAATGGCATTATTTTGCATAATAAAATAAGCAAAATCAATAGGAATTTAGAGTATTTTACACTTCTTATCTTGAGAGTATATTCCAATCAGTTTATAGTTATAATACTAGAAGTCTTTAAGTGGAGAGCTAAAACATTTAAGTATAGTTGAGTATGCCTATAAAACAATTGATGGTGCCTGTGTGTTTCTTGAATGTTTCTGCACATTGAAAACCAATCTGAATGAAGAGAAATTTGTAGATTTAGAGCAATTAATCAACCTCAACATCAAGAAATAACAGCCGGTATAAATATTGGAAATAAAATGATCTGTCAAAATGTTAGTGCATTGAGTAGTCTCTGCAATGGCATCTGTCTGTTCTTAACTATTTCTTATGCATTGTGAAAATTTACACAAAAGGAAAATCAATTAATGACCATAAACGCTAATTTGCAAAATAATAGCACTTCCAGTCAGGCAATTATCATTTTTTTGTTTAACTAACTTTTGACGGTAAAGGAAATTCAATTAATGAAAATAAACGCTATTTTTCAAAATAATAGCACTTCCATCCAGGATTGTATTTTTTATTTGTTAAGCTGAACAGCTTATCCACTTTTGACCTTTGAGATATATAGTTTTCATTTACCTAGGAAATATGAGAAGAAGTAACGTGTCCATAATGTGTCACTAATTTGTTTATATTTCTCATTGACATGTGTGATGTCTTCTGCAAATAACATCCATTTGCAGGATCGTGATGAATTTTTTTGTATTTGGTAAAAGACCATTCTCTTATCCCAGAAAAGACCTGCAATAAAAGTCTTTAGCAGAGGGTATTTAAAAATGACATTTAACAAAACACAAAAGAAAAGACTTACGATTTACAAATTTTGAAATGAATAGATTTTTCTGCATAGACACAAACACTAAGCAAATACTAAAGGACACCTGAACTAAATTTAAAGTTTTGTTTCTTATTTCTCAAACACATATATATTATCAAACTAAAATTAAAGTTATTTTCACTAAAATTTATCACAGATACACCAAGACATTCTTTTATGTATACATTCATTTAGGAGATAAACCTATTGTGTTTTTAATTTTTTGTGATTCGAACGTAGATTCGAAACCTGTTGATTTCATTCGGAGCCGAACGCGTAGCGTGAGGCTTCGAATTTAAAATCAACAGGTTTCGAATCTACGTTCGAATCACAAAAAATTTAAAACACAATTGGTTTATCTCCATTCTACCATGACGAGTTAATAAACTTATAAATTACATTTCTTTGACGTCGCGAAAGTTTAGGTGTGACGCGGTCAAAGGCATTTCCATTTGAAATAGGTAGAATGGGTAACACCTAAACTATTATTGAAGTGAAAACATAGAGTAGGGAACGTTAAAAATAAAATAATTGTCAAGTTAACAAGTCAGAGCATTGAGTTTTTCTTGAAACTCATTGCACCAGCATAAAACATGAGAATTTGACTTCCAAAAAGTACTGAATCACCTCAAACAAAATGGCCGATACCGAATTCCTTAAGCTGATCACGTGATCAGTCTTGTGACGTCATGTCACACCGCACAAGCCCATGACGTCACAGTGTTAGAATGAAAACTATCGTGGCCGAGTCTGATCCAGTCATCGCGGCTTGAAATCAAACGTTTTCCACATTAATGCAAACAAATCATGTGATTGAGTAGTATACTGTTTATATAAGCGTTAAGAAGTATGTATGCCTAATGATAATTGGTAACAGAAGGCTATCAAAAGCACGTTTTCATAATGTTTAGCGGTAGAGCGTCGAACTCCGCACAGTGCTGTTGCGTCTCTCTTTGCATAGAGCCTTGAGGCAGATGTATTCAAACGCGGTTAATCGGCTATCTAAAATTTATGTTCGAACGTAGATTCGACGATGAAATAAACCAATCAAAAACAAGGATTTTTAAATGTCATGGTAGAATTCCTTTTATTTCAAATTATCAATTCGTGGGTTTAGAACAAGAAGGTACCAAGTGCACTTTTCATAGTTTTGAGAAAAACGCGTTTAAAGGTTTCATGTGATCATTGCAATTATTTTGCTGTTATTTATCGGTCTGACATGTACCTCTAGTGACTTTACTTCAGTTATGAATAAAGTCAATCTTTTATCTTTAACCATTTTCTGATTAGGCTAATTATCGCAGTTGGTACTTTTGAAAATCATGGAAAACAGCAAAAAGGTACCAAGTGCCACTTAGTACCTTATAGTACCTTATGACTGAACATTTTGGAAAGAGATTCAGAGCAAAAAAGGCCCAAGTGACACTTGGTACCTTTTTGTACTCAACAGTTTTCATGTTTACAGTCAAGATTATAGGTACCAAGTGGCATTTGGTACCTTGTTGTAAAAATTTTGGTTGAGTTAAGGCAAACATTTGTAATATTGGGTTTATTTTTCCCAGTTACTTTGCTAAGATTAGTTGTTAACCACACATTGGTCGTTGTTAGTGTATGTGGGGCTTTTAACAATGATACAACATCATTTAAAAATTGAATAAATAGACATTTCACGATCTATAATGATCAAATTTCTTACATATTTCTGTAAATGTGTGTTATTTTAAAGGGGCAGGAGCACATATTTGTAAAACAAAATTATTTTGTTAATATTTTCTCCAATAAATTGTAGTTTATGCCAAATATATTATACGGTCAAACATCTCATGATTACCTAATTTATTATCTGTAGTAATGGAAGGAATTTTTGGGTTTGCCTAGCTTTACCACTGAAATTGTGTACGTTCGTCTATAGACTCCTTTCAATTGGTAACATTTGTTTTATTTTTTCGAGAGATACCCCAAACCCGACTCTGTATTGCAAGTGATTGTGCAAATACTATTACATTGTTGGAATTTAATTAAATCAAATAAATAATTCAGAACAAGGTTATTATTCATTTAGAATTTTAAAGTAAGTTTTTAATATATTTCCTTTTTGAGGATATACTTAAAAAAACCCATAAACTTTCTTTCCTTGAAAATCAATCACTTCTATTGGGTGAAGCGTGTATTAGCTCATGAATACATTGTTTAAGTGTTTGTTGTATCAAAAGTTAAGATCAGAACATCAGAAATATCATATACAATTTCTGTATCTGTGTACTTTGATTCAATCTCCGATATCATTGAATGTGATGTTATTGATTATGACAAAAATAGAAATGGCATTAAACACTGACTGCGCATGCCAAACACTAAGTCTGAATATCTGTAACAAAGATGTGTTTCTAACAATTCAAGCAAATTATATAAGTACATACTGCACATATTCAATACATTTCTAATCAATATGATACAACTTTACTTTCATACTTTGAAATAAAAACACTACCAAATTTCATAGCAAATAGATGATAGAAAATGTCAACTTTGTTGTGTGTAAGAAAACCCAACGAGTTTTTTCGTTGGTCAACATCCCATAATGATTTAACTTTAGAGTCAATTTCATTTGGGTCAATGAATAATGTTTAGTTTGGTAACCTATCATTTACAATATCCCAAAATCAAATAATTGTGGTGGAAAAATGGAAGATGAAACAACGCGTTGTCATTTCTTCTCCTCTTATAAAGTTGCTTTCAAGGGTTATTACTGTTAATAAGTTTAATGAAATAATCAGATTATGCTTTTCTTCCAGCTAAATTTACTTTCATACATTTGTTCTTAATTTCATCCAGTCATTATCCTGTTTCAACCATTGATTCTTTAAAAACTGGCGATTCATTTGCCTCATTAGTCTAAAGGCCAACTAATCCATTCATGACAATCATTTTACCCAATTATTTGGATGAAAAGTATAACACAGAGAAACAAGGGGTGTCACCAAGCACAGATTATCTAAAAAAGATTGCAAAATTAGATTTAAAAAGACTTTAATAGTCAATTTACATAAGACAATACGCCACTTGGTACCTTTTTGCTCACAACAGTTTGTCTGTTGAGTGGTAAATTTTTGCACTTGGTACCTTTTTACACGCAACGTATAGCACTTGGTACCTTTTTGCTCCAAACTTTTCTGAGTTATGCACTTGGTACCTTTTGATTCTCTCATTATCTCATTAACTAATTTAGATATTAATTCCAAACTTTGCCGAGATGTGACATGGATCGTACAGATTCCATTTCTGTCAAAAAGTGAAAAAGTGCCAAAAGTGCACTTGGTACCTTTTTGTTCTAAACCCACGAATTAAAGTGACACCTTCAAGGTGTTTTATTGTCATATTCAAATAAAAAACATCTCTGATAGTGACGATGTACAAGTCTAATCATGTTTTACCCACATTAACAGGTGTACAAGACATTAACGACGGTATCTTAACGAGATTTTCCCTTATGCTTGGATATTGTAATTAAAAGCCACATATTGCATGTTATGCTCAACTGAGCGAGCTATTTGTTTTCCAGCATGTTTTCCCTGTAACAAAACATTTGACAATTTATCCCCATGTGTACATTAACTCCTCTCATGCAATCTTGTATTCTCTTACATGCTAGGCAGAGGTATACAGACTTGTCTCAGCCTGGAAAGGTGCTCTCCTCAATGCAGTCAGATTACATTTTCTCATTGTGATATCTCACTGAGAGGATGATGTTTAAAGGCATGAAGTCACATGTTTAATGAAAAGACATAACCTGTACAATGATAAGTCACCTAAATAGTGGTATGTCACCATGAAATGGTATGATTTCATCATGAAATGGTATGACATCTCTGTACAATGGTATGACATCTCTATTCAATGGTATGACACCACTGTAAAATAGTATGAAATCTCTGTACAAAGATATGACACCACTGTACAATGGTATGACATCTCTGTAAAATGATATGACATCTCTGTACAATGGTATGACACCACTGTGCAATGGTATGACATCTCTGTAAAATGATATGACACCATACAATGTATGACATCACTGTACAATAGCATATATCGCCTGCATATATAGTAATAGTGCCGATTGTGAAATGTTATTAACTTACCTATAATGCAATCTGTACAATTGTATAATACCATCAATACAATGGTATGTCACCTACATAATGGTATGTCACCTGCAGAATAGTATGACATCGATTAAAAAATCAATGATTTATCACATCTTGACAGTGCAACAATGGTCCCAATATGTAAAATCCGCAATGATAAAAAATCTAACCTAAAGCTAGGTCCATCTTTTCTAGGGACTTACCATAACAACAGGCATATAAAAAAGGAATATTCCTGTATGAAAATTCATATAATTGTTTAATGATTAGGTACAGTTCATTTTTGTGTGATAATTAAACGCACAGACTTCTATGAGGAAGTGTTTATAAAAAATATGTCAGTTGTACCATTCCTTAAAAAGAAATATGATCTGGATATTCTTTGCGCACATTACATATCCAGAGGTGTTAATTATTGTTCTTTAAGACAGAAATAAACACGCATATTTACAAACATGTGTTTGATCATGAAACTGACGAGAGGATTACCCATGCACCCAATGACTCATCAAGAATTTTATTTATGTGTCTGGTAACGAATATCGTGGCTTGGTGGATATCAATTAGCTATCAAACTAATTATTATTGAGTTCAAAACGGTTCAAAAATGTTATATAAGAAATGGGGTGATGATACACTTCTGGGGGGGGGGGGGGGGGGGGGATGTAACATTGGCCATATGTTTAAAACATGTACTTAGATATATCATGTTTATGAAGAAAGAATTCAGTTAGTATGAAAGTCTACCTATCATGTGATTTCAATAAAGCGGATCATGATTTCAAATTGAGCTTTCTTATAAAATATGTAAGTAAACCATGTTGGTTCTCAACTTCTTAATCGATAGTCAGGGGTATTGTAGCAGTCAAAAGATAAGATATAGAAATATATTTACTCAATATACAAACAGAAATCACTTCTAAAGATATATATAAGCAGATATCTAAACTGAAAATTAAAGATAATAATCTTAAGGATTCTAAATGATTAATTACTCAAAAAGTTAAACAAATAACGATTCTTTCTGAATTAGAAAAATGTGTCTCTAAAAATTAAATATCATAATTATGTCGGAGCAAAGGGGTATTGAGTTGATTAAGGGACTAGAATCAAATTAAATAATGAGAATTGCAAAGCCTACACCATTTTCATATTAGCTCAAATTCACAAAGGTGCAACAAATTAGGAAATAGGACAAGAATATTACATAAAAAGAATACTAGGAATTTCATAATCACCAAGATGACGACAATAAAAGAAATATACTTAGCTAAGATTTTCTCATGACCCTAGAAAAGGAATATAAAACCATCAATAACTCGTTTCGTATCAACTCTCTTTGAATTTTAGCCAAACAATGTTCAATCTCTTTTAAAGTTGAAACAAGTTTGCCATAAGTAACTTGTATACAGTATTGAAACTATTTAAAATGCCTTATTAGCAAGAATCTGACATATATGTGCAATGTTACACTGTTTACAAAAGGATTATTTTCACAATTTTTTTTATAACCAATGAATACTTTTTCAAAGATATGACAGCAATATTTCTTTTTGAAACAGAACTCTCATAAATACTAGATAAGATAGTGTCTAATATGTCACAAAAGTTTTGATATAAAAAGTGATATTTTCAAACAAGAATCATATAACACTGTTTATATTCTTCATCAGACAAACAAGAAAGTTCCCTGTGAGTTAGATGTCTTCCTGGTATTATACAAATCATATGCCATACAATATCAAATTTCCCAGCAAAATATTACACATTTTATGCCATTAAAAACAGGATTTAGATAATAAAATACCTTACATCAATTAAATTCAAAAATGAAACCCAATTATTTTGAATTCTCTACACTTCACATTTGAAGAGCTACACCAAGAAGTTTAAAACACACTTATACGACATCAAACTATAAAAGGATCCACTTCAAAATCCATAGATTCAAAGGCAAGGGTTTTTATACATAGGCTGTCCGTTGACTAAATGGAATTCCTTTGTACTGGCTGAAGTGTTGTCACGCTGTAGGTATTCACCTGTGATCAAAATAAAGTTCTGAATTCATAGAAACTCAGCCATTGCGACAACTTTCTGAAGAGACATACTCTACATGTTGTTAAATGACTTCCGCTGGAGTTTTCTTTTGTTCTTTGTAAGGATGTATCATTAATGTGGATAGGCAATGCTTTCCGGATGCAGGCTGCATCAAAGGGAATAATCAATTTACATCAATGTAATGCTTGCTTATCAGGGCTCTCAAACTATTTTATAAGAAACCACATGCTCAATAATAAATGATGCCAATTTCTTGAGACGACCCTTCTTATAAAACTGCCCTCAAACTATAGGTCACATTAAGTCTGAAACTTATCGTCCACTAATGTGATCATTTCGCAAAATGAAATAAGATAATGAATTGTGGATTTACGTTAAATTCAATAAAACCAATAATCAATTAATTAAATCATAATTTATCAAGTATCAATTTTCTTGCTGCTAGGCATTTTCAAATAATTACAAATTAATAGTCAGCAAAATATAAATAATTTTTTCCAATGATTACTAATCATATTCTCCAAAATATGGAATGAAAATTGCTTACAAACTTGATATGAGACCACCTAAACTTTGTTATATTGCAATGTCTTTGTTGAAATGTTTAATAATTGATAACAACTTACACAAGAAGCACCTATTAAGGAAATAATGATTTGGTAATGTCCATAAAAAAATCATTTTTACCAAGAAAATAATTCAATTTTGCATTTTTAACATAAAATACATATCACACAATATATAATTAATTTTCAGTAATCACCAATTAATCTATCATCAGCATGTTGAAAATGAAGTACTGCTGTAAAGCATGTGAAGGATGTGGTTTTCAATACCATCATTATCATTGTAAGGCTTCAGAGATTGATGAATTCACACCCACTCTTGCAGAAAAACATTGTCACACCTAGGAAATGCAATCAAGGTGATCTCGCTGGAGGGCTTCTTACATGCATATATCTAATAGGTAAACAGCTTAACTCTGCAGGTAATTATCTCCAGATCGTTATTCTATTTATATTAATAGTTCCTACACACTTTTGAATTAAGAGTTTACTGCTAATAGAGCTTTTAAAAAAATGATTATCACAGTGTTAAACATACAGTTATACCCTATATCTAGTTACTAATGTTCAAAGATCAAAACATGATTAAAATCATAATTAACATGTTGATAATAAATTCATAAAAATTGCATTTGATTTTATAATCACTTCATTGCCTGACGTGGTCTGTAGATCAAAAGTCTATGAAATATGAATTTCCCAAAATTTCTATTGTTTAGAACTATTGGATGAAAATTTGCGTTTTTAATTATCATTAAAACTTCAAAATGTAATAATTTTTTCAATATTTTCAAAAGCATGATATCTATTGGAACCTTTTCCCCATCATCAAATGTCATGTCATATCTCGTACAGGCACATCATCACCCAAAGCTAATTTCTCTGGACACCCTCTGGTATGTGTACAAGCTGTAGTGAATGTAACATACACTGCTTGCTAATTCCAACACCTGCCTCCCAAATCAACAAGCACCTGCAGCTAGACTTTCTAGTCCTTCTAATGTTAATATCCTACAGGTCCCTTGGTCAATACTTACACCCTTAATCAATCCGTCTTTATTATTTCATTCTTCACCCTCTATATATGTACAGAATTTATGTTGATCATTTTACATTTGAGGTGTATGTACAATAAACAATCTTGAATCTCTTGAATCAAACAAATACCTATCTGTCCTCACTTCACTAATTAACAGTGTCATCTTGCCTCTGCCACCTAGATTTACCTGCCACCTTAAATGGACAGTCCTATTGGGGTATTTTTGTGGAAACACAAGTCAAGGGGATATGTCAATTTATTCATACATATTATCTTCTAACAAAATCTTCCCATAAAATCCTTCCTTCCTATTTTTTATTTCTTCACTCTCTTGAAAATGGTCAAATTTCTCTCTTGATTTCCCTACCCCCTTTTCCCCATGGTAATATCTCTCTTCCCTCCTCTTCCAAAATTTCTTCTCCCCAAATACATCTCTTCTGCATTTCACAGCCCCCTGACTCCCACATCTCCTACCTTCCTCTCTCTGCCCACCCTTTCCTCCAATTAGCGCCCCCCTGCTGTGGATGGGGCAGGGTCAGGGAATAAGGATGTTATGAGAATGGTGGGGGTCCTTGTTACTGGCAATTAGAGGCTTGTTCCTGCTTGTAAAGTCACCCAGATGAAGGAAATGTACATCAGATTCCTGAATACAGGATGTCTCCTTCTTGCTACTGACACGGTTTTGGCAGGAACATCAGTCATCTCAACTTGTTAGAATTAGATTTTTTTAAATTAGAATTAAATCTGTCAATATCCTGTTTTCTGTTGTTTCCTTTTTGTTTGCTGTGACAAGATTACATAAAAAATTCTTTGTTTTTATTATTTGATTCTATAAAGCGCCATTTAAACAATTACATTCTGAAAAAATATTAAGACAAGGCTCCCAGCTTGATGCAATCTGAAAATATTTTGATAAAAATGTCTTTTAAATTTCATTCCTTAAGAAACCTTATCATACAACTCTTCAAAGAATTCTCAAGTGATATATCAGGAAGAATGATAAAACAGCTGTTGTCATGACAACAAAACAACAGTATCATGCCATTCTCAAGAATGATGAACAATATAAGTAAATATATGGACATCCCTTGGTGGTCATTAACCTCAGGTCACTAATTAGTAATTACTGATTAAGTCAAGGGAGATAATGAGTTAATATCACACTTCCCTGGAGATTTTTCACGCTTAAACAGCATGCTGTCCATTACATACAGTTCAGCAATTGACTATAATAGACGATCGCTGGAGACTTGGTAGACTCTCATCACAGAGGAGCGAGGGTAAGCTCGTAATTACATTACTGTACTGTTGACTAAACCGTGGCACGCTTCAAAGAACCAGATCGAGATATAAAATGTCTTGGAGAGTTCTGTCTTTGGGGACCAATGTGCTATCTCATGTTATGTCATGAACATGGTTCTTTCAGTCAGAGAACCTTTTAAGAACATAGATCTTAAATCTTCAGGAGATAATGTTTCTGTTTCATTGACTGTTGTTCTAAAAGGATGAATAAAATTATTTAAAAATACTTGCAGGAAATATAAATTTTCGATGTTCATGAGATCAATCTGTTTTATTGTCTGTTCTTTAAAAGTATTCAAACGGTAATTCAGAGAACTTTGCAGGAAATATAAATCTTTTAACTGTCATGAGATAAAGTTCCTGTAATATATTTCCTTTCACCTTAAAAAAATATCATGATCACATTTTTCAGTACAATTTGATTTTTGATAAAGAATGTCCATCAATACAGATGATTTGATTAACCACCTTACAGTTTAAAGAAGGAGATCAACATCTTAAGGGAATCACATGTTGTGTCGTGTTATGTCATGTAGGTGTCATTTAGCTATTGACACAACTGTATACAGGAAGGCAATGACAAAAAGATCTACCTGGTTAATGATTTGAGGATATAAAGGGTTGAACTTTTTCATTTCATGCTTCATTAGATCTTGATCTAGCTCCAGAAAGTCTCTGAGAATTCTGTCTTTAGGGACTGACATGCCATGTCATGTTATGTCATGGAGGTGTCAGTTTGATCCTAACACAGTTCTATATAGCAAGGTGACGACAAAAAGATCTGTGATTATTTTATTGTAATCCAGTTATGGACACTTCAGAATTGACAAGATCAAATTAAAACGTACAAAATAAGTAAACCCTGTGATTTCCGAATGACAAACAAATAAACATTGAACAAAGTGTTTGTCCAAAAAATGAAGTTACTACTTTAAAATTTAAATCTCATGAGATATGGCAAACAAGTTATGGATGATTATCTTAAAACACTGCAGATACAGGCAAGAATTATTTGTACGACTTGAAAATGTCTGAAAATATATATTTTGTCAAGGTTTCTTGTACACATTCATGAAAATTGTATCTCTTTATCTGTTTTCAAAATGTTCACTGGTTGATGGCACTCTTGGTCCGTAGACTTTAAAAAAATACACAGAGGAGTAAATAACCATAAATGGCATTACATAAAGGTGATATAAAAATTGATAAGTGATGGAAGCATGACAACATTGCTTCACGGGTTCATTCATCTCAATTATGATGAAAGTACTTTCATTTCGAGCTTTACAATTTAATAAGTATCATAAAATCACTAAGGCATAACACACTGTGAAAAATAGATTGCATGAAACTGCTTGGAAATTAAAGCAAACTTTTAAGATTGAAAAAAATAAATGGAAATTTATGATTATGTGCTAAAACTGATTTAAATCATTTAAACTACATTTTGAAATATAAACCTCTGTAAAGGGCAATATATCATCTTACATTTAAACTTGCCATTTCATCTCAATGCATCTGAGCTTTTTTCATGCCTATACAAATTTAGAGACCTTTAAACTCAGTTCATTACATAAAGCTGTTGGCAATATCACTTTATGCTAATTTAATGTTGTTCAAATAACTCCGTTTTTATTCATTGCTGATGGAAACATCGAGAATCTTTTGATAAACACATATGAAAGCATAATACAGGAATCCATGGTACAAACACTTTGAAGCTAATTTCATGGAAATGTTGTGAAACTTTTTCTCAATCTTGATTCAAAGATGATGAAGACATCAAGCACCCAGTAGTGCTAAACTATGACAAGCAGAATTTAATAAACCATACAGACACCAAGTCAGGATTTCTCCATAGATCCTCACACAGTAATCCCTCTGCATTTAGCGCATACCTCATGACAATGTGCATTTATAAAGTGGACTGTGATGATTTTTAAGATAAACATGAGACATGTAAAAGTTGTGTGGTTATCATGTATCACATTGTGTCACTGTCACATATCATTACACAGATAACCCCCCTGCAATTAGTGCATACTGCATCGTGTCAGACAGGTGACTATCATTAACTATCAAAATATATCCCTTTCACATATGTATAATACCTTATTTGTACACTTTGCATGACAATGTGCATTTTGAATGGATGACTGAGATGTTTGCGTAAGATAAACATTCAGATGTTTGCTGTGTTGCTATCACATTGTATCACATTGTGTCATTTTCATCTTGGAAAATAACAAATTTTAAAAGAATGTGGAAAACAAAATTGAAGCAGTTTCTTCAAGATGTTTGAACTGACTTTTTGGATATCTAAAAAATCCAACAAAAGGTTTTTGAAAACAAGATTTCTTAGGATACAAAAGTTGACAGCACTTGGTGCATCACTGTCACCAAATATCAATCATTAATTGTTTAGACAGGCATTTCAATGGTAAGCCCTCTAACTGTTTGTGACACAGATCAAAACTTTTAAAAAATAAAATTTATTTGAAATCAGTCAGTTGATGTTAAAAGGAAAATCAACAAGACATTTGGGACCTACTGAATGAGACAATATGTCATAAGCAACACTCTATATTTTCTAAATCCTCCTTCAGATGACTGATATTCTGCACATACCACCTGTGTCACAGTTTTATCTGTGATGTTTCTATGAGCAGTGTGGAAAAGTAATCACTCTAGTGATATATTTACAATGTCAAAAAGGATTAATATGACACACTGTCATAATCTTTACGTATAAAGTGGACAGATTGCACAACATCAGTCAGAAAAGCTATTATAGCGGTTGCTCTCAATCGTTCGTTCTGAGAAATGCTAGAAAGGACAGAATGGAATAGAACAATGAGTGAGTTGTACAATTTATACTCTTGACTTTTAAGAAAAGTGTGTTGGATGAAAGACGTAATGGTGGTGCCAAACCAATTAAATGTTAATATCAGATATATCAAACCAAGTGAATTTGAGTCACTTTTATTAAGCAACTGATTGACGATCTCATTCAGTTCTTGTGCTCTTTGAGATGACTGCTAGTAGCTCAGGTTGACGACACCGAGGGTTCCAATCTCATATTCACTATTATGTTAACCTTACTTTCTAAGTTGAAATGCCTAAGGAGCAGCTTAGTTTGATCATTTTGATCATATACATTTACGTGACGCATACTAGTATGTTTACGATAACAAAATGGTCCACTCATAATTTTCGTCATTCACGAGGGACCTCATACGAAGCATGTGACATCAACTGTCTTGTTTAGCCACAGTCACTGACCACAGACAAATTAGCAGCCAAAGCTGATAGGATTATCATGTATTTTGTCACTAAGAAGAAGACAACTAGAATGTATTTAGATGTGTTCATTGAACAGATTCTCCACACAGGATGCTTCTCTATAAGGGTCCCAATGCCGAAGTTTAATAAGAAGGATGCATGTGATAAAAAAAGCTAATTGTTTTGATTTCATGTTTGCATGATTTCGATTCATGTTCAGTTCAATTAAATCAAAATCCATCTCATTCATTGAATACTTGTATGCCAACAACGCTTCATTAGTAAATGCTTACACTGTTCTTATAGAGTCTGTCTTGTTATCAATGTAAAAGAGAGTGGAAACATGAGATCTCAACCGAAGAGATTTAAGACGCCTTTATACTCTTCTCCCAATATTAAAATTGGTGATGGTGTTTTAAATTTCGATGTCAGAGAAGAAATATTGACAAGTCAGGAATATATATCTTTACACGCTTTAATCCTTCAACAAGAATGTTCATCTTTTATGGTCACATTTCACTTTTATCAGTACATCGTAGATGGTTAACAATATCATTCTAGAAACAAAGGTTTAATTACTTACAAAATATCAAAAATATCTTATTTTTGAACTTCAAATTTAATCTTTCAAATCTTTTCATTCACTGACCATGAATGGAACACAACTACAGACTCTGTGTTTGGCTGTCCAGAGATGCCATCTCAAATCACCTTGCTCTTAGTCTGACTGTGCATGCTTTTCATGCTGTTTAGAGTCAGTGTCTTTGTGTTTGAAGCTCATGGTGTTCCCCTGTCAAAGACTCAGTTGATGAAACTCTGAAGTTGAAAGTTAGTATTCATGTTAAACAACCAACAATCCAGTCAGATTTCTGTGAGACATAAATTTCATAATTTCAAAATAATTTTTGTCTATCCCCAGCCTTCAAATTCTTCCATTCAAAGTGAAGGACCATGAAAAGAGAGGTTTGATGTCCAACTGTCCAGAGATGGTATCTCAAAGTCACTGACTTTGTGTTTTACTTCCCATGCTGTTCAAGTGTCAAGGACTCTGTGCATGAGACTAAGGCTGAAAGTCAGCTGCTGGCTATAAGTGGTGATAACATATGGACTTGAATGGATGTCACAGAGCCAGGTGACATCTTACTGTCATTGCCAATAAGCGAGTCTGACACTGACAGGCTTTGTAGTTCGTACATCTTTCTTCTTTTTACAATATTTTCATCTTTGTGCTTTTCTTATTCTAGCTTCTCTCTCGCTGTGGGTGTTTTTGGACCTCAATTCTTTAGAAGATCTTGTTTCTTGCTCTTTTTGAAATTTCATTCATCACGTTTATATATTAAGTTATAAAGTTTATCTAATATCCAAGCTTGATGTTTCGATGACCTCCATTTCCTTAGGTTTTATCAGAAGCTTGTTTTTTAATTTTCTTTGTTTGATGGTGGTTTTGGACCATTATTCTTGAGTGTTTTTTGTAAAATAGTGTTTGATGTTTTCAAAAAAATTCATTCATAGATATGAAGCTTTAGTTTCCATCCAATATTGAGATCTTGGATGTTTTAGATTTCTTTCTTCATATTTTTAGAAGACTGCTATAATTTTTGCCCTTTTGTGTGAATTTAATTCATCAATAAAATATACATATGAAGTACAACCCATGGATGTTCAAACATGTGAGATTCCATTATTTTAACAAGTTAATCGTTATCAATCATTCTTTTGTCTATTTCCTCTCATTGTGATCTGAATTGAAATTAGACTTGAATGTGTTTGTTAGGAATTATTTTGTCTGTTTACCTGTCTTTGAGAAGAAGAGAATAAACATTTTTTGAAAGTTTCTAAAAGTATGTCTGGCTAAAACTACTCAATGACTTTAAGAGACCTCCTTCTTTGCGGGCAAAGAAACATGAAGTTCCAAAGGTCGTATCAGCAGAGACAGGCATAAAAGGAAGATATTTGTCCAAGTAATTACTCATCAAGCTTTGAAGATGTTTCTCTAATTGGGCTGAATTGAGAGATCAGAGAGGGGAGTGTCTAGAAAACATGATATGCTCTCAAAACAATGATTCATTAGCAAGTGGAATTGATGATGGGAAAGATAAACAGTCACTAATTAGCAGTAATTAATTAAAACTGACAATCACATAATTACAGAGTGAAATTCAACATCTGAGGCACTTAAATAATAAAAGCAATTATGTAGCTTGAAACCTCATAAAAATGACATAATTGTACTTCAAAATTGCATTACCATGTTAAAATTAGATAGAACTAAAATTTCAAACTAATGTATTTGAAAACTGCATTCAAAATGACAATTTTGATTACTGCACACGCTGATAAAACTTTTTCAAAGAAAACTGTGTAAAGGAAATACCAATAAAAGAAACATTGCCCTCCTAATATACTTACCCAATTACAACCAGGTTTAAAAAAACTGCCAGGCCAATAAACAAAACTCTTTCAATTTGAAAATCTGTTTCAAGTTAAAAACCAAATCCTCTTCAAAAGAAATGTTAAACTTATTAGTTTCAAGTGGAAACAAAGAAGGAAGAAAGAAGAAACAGGTTTTTATCTCCAAGCAGAGACCAAGACAACCCTCTATCATTCAAAACAGCTTGCAGTACGGAAACCTTCCATACGGGGCCTAATTTACTTTCTGGAAAACATCTGTGACAAATTTAGCAAAAAGCACAAGTAAACTCCCAAACAGAAGCCGGGTCCCCTCGGGAAGTGGACCATTATCCAAGGACTTTTATCAAACGGAAACAAAGCCTATGTTAAATATTTTCATAAGACGCCAATCAATCACCTCTCCATCATTCAGACAGAGAAATCAGCATTGCCTGTATAACAGGGGATATACATAGCCTGGGGTGGGTGAAAACCATATCCCATGTGCATCTGTCAGATGAATGGTGAGTGAAAACCGTGTCCCATGTGACATTGGAAGAAGAATTGTAGACATAGCCTTCTGTCTCAGAGACTCCAGGTATATCTTACTCTGACAGAGACAGATAGATGCTCACGGAATAAGTATGAAAAAGATACAACTAAGGATAAAAGAACTTGGTTCCGAAATATGATATCACACTTTGTAGATCCTGTGTCCATCACCTAGCTGACAAAGATGAATCTTTGTTTTAGGTACTAAGTAAAAGAAAAAGCTTTTTACCCCAAAATGATATTGAATATCACAAGATAATCAGAATTCAATATAGAAAAAGTAATGTATGTGATATAATTGGAAAAAAGATGATTTAGTGAGGTATATTTGTGGATTATGAACATCAATCTTATATTATATCTCTAACATTTTTTGCCAGAAAGAGACTCGGATAAATCAAGAGGAAACTTTAACATCCCTGGAATCCTAAAAAGAATTTCTGATAAAGCACAACTAAAACACAAATTTCAGTGTTTCAAACTATCTTCTAAACAAAAAGGTTTTTGCAAATCTGAATTTCTTTGATTATTCAAACCTCCATATCAAAACTGAAAGTGACTTACAAAGAAGCCAAACCCCCCAAAAATCTAAAACTTTTTGCATTTCCTGAATTATCAAATATGATATCTTTTTTGTGAAATAGTTACCCAAAAATGAATATGATTTAGTCAGCAAATTAAGTTTTTGAGTTCATATTTTTTGGCTTGCTGTAATCTAATTTAAAACTATTCAAAGAATATGATAAAATTGTCACTAGATCCTAGAATAAACTGTCTTTTAATTCCATAAAATGGATTCGAATAATTTCCTGTCTGAAAAACAAGAACCAGCATGCGAGGAGGTTTGTAAAAGAAAACAAAAAATCTAAAATTGACAACAGAAACGCGAAATTGACATATCAAGATTGACAAGAAAGAAATGTGAAAATTATGGCATGTGATTCAGAAATCTGGATCTTTTTTCAATGCACTAATACACAATTTCTATGAAATGTATTTTTTATTCCCAATAAAATATTTTTGAATTATGAATCATCAACAACATCTGCATATTTTAATTGGTGCATAAAAAGACCATCCTAAACTTGATGACTGAGGTTTTATATTTAACAAAATTTGCTTGACAAATCTAGTCGGCGAGCCTCAGTGTCTGTGGCCAAACCGATGCGATCAGGAATGATGGACCAAGGCATCTGTTTTTCCTGAAAGCCAATGTCACAACTTTAGGTTTGACTTGGTGTTCTAATTAGCATTGTCAAAATAACTTCAAGAGGGAAGACATTTCTTCCTTCCTATCCAGCATCTAATTAATTATTTAAAAAATCAAAGCTGAATCAGTATTACATAAGCTGTAAATATATCACAAAGCAAATCAAAATAAAAGAATAAAGATGTTACAGAAATTGCAGGCATGTGAATATAGACAATGAAACAAGGTACCTGAACAATCAATTATTTGCAACAATTTTGAAGATCTATACATGTATAAAATGATCAAGTTTAAAATATTTTCTTTACCAGCAGGTATGAGGAAGTACATGATATCTTCCAAATTATCCATGTATTCAAAAATATCTTTATTTTTTTTATCATCACTATATTTTTCAAATGCAAGTCACAAATTATTCAAGAATAGATGATCTTTGCCCATTGCAATTACTGGTTCATTACCTAGGATTATGAATAATGAGTTGTCAGTTGACCACTCAAAAGTTTTGGGTACTGAACCTTAAATCAATTATATATATTAAAAAATAATTTATTTTGTTAAACCAATAATTGTAAATGGATCATATCTTACTATTTTACAAATATTTTCTGAAGATTATCACTTGCTTGTAGGTTTATTAAATGCTGATACAAACCTTATAACTTTACAAACCTTATAACTATACAAACCAAAAGATTGTTCCAAAAACCAACATATCATACATCTATATTCATAACATGTAGACATACCTTATGATGATTCCTGACATATCTGTCAAACAGAGTTAACTTCACTGTTGAATTGAAAATATCACAAGAATTTATTCTTTTCAAATCATTGATACTTTAACCATGTCAGAGTTAAAACTCACTTTTGATAAGACATTCCTTTCTATTTCTTATCTACAGTTCAAGTTTTTAAAATAAAAATCTTCTCATGCAGCTGTCAGGAAATGAAACAGACATCACACTTTCCAACCAATTCTCTGATCATTGGCCAATAGGAAAGGCAGCTAGGATACATATTTGCTGGTAACGAGGTGGAAATTATTAAACTTATTACATGTCGAATCGTGAAACACAAGCAAAGCTATGAAACCTGTGCCACATAAATCACGAGCAATGTACAAGCAAACGCTATGGGGATATATTTGTGAAATGTACATCTGGGCAAGTGATTACATGCAATTGACATAATGATTCACAGTTGTGTCAACGAACCATAAAGGTTGGAAGCTAGCAATAACTTGTGTAATAAACGCTGTACATAGGGTCATGAGAGTCTGTACACAGTACGGCAACATTAGTTTCGCTATAAACAGATGGTAATTAATTGGAATCGGTGTGGCGGATCGCTTCATTTCTCAACAGGAAATTTGGTCATGATTCAAATGATTTGATGTTTTATAATCACTATGAGTGGAGCAAGCCCTTCTAATTACTAAGCTGTTTTATGATCCAAACAAAACTGGTCTTGATTAAGTGAAATTTCATGTCATTCCATAACAAAGAGTTTATTATGCTGCTCATAAAAATCTCACAAATGTTATTATGCACAAAGGCATAGAAAGGTTATTTGATGGGAATGATTTCAAGATAAATTAATTATGTTTAGATTGAGCATTTTAATCTCACTTGGTTAGCTTCACGCTTTCCCAAGTCATCAACTTCTACTTCCAAAATGTTCATTCTTCTAAAATTTATTTGTTATTCAATATATATAAAATAATTTACCATAAATCTCAAATTAAATATGTAATCAAATTTTAAAAATTCAAAGGTGGAAAAAAATCAAACAAATATGAATCAAAAACAGACTATTGACTTAACATTTAATTAACAATTCACAAAGCACTTCCATTGGATCAAAACATTTGAGCAGATGACAATTCCAAAATGTCAATACATCAGAGATGACATGAGATATTAACAAGGCTTGTGGAGGATGACAAAATCAATGTTCACTGGACGGAACAGTCTGTACAAGCATCCATCATAACTTGTCAAACGAATCGGCACTAAGTAGGTCTAGCACAGCAGAGGAAGCACACATCAAACAACAGACCATTCTAGGAAATATTGTTCGATTACACTAATGGCGCCAAAAACCGCAGTTTCCTTCGAACTTCCTTAAAGACCTTAAGTGAGATGCTCGGTCGGCAACGTTTGTGTGAGTAGGGTTGGTTGACGCTCGTAAGTGGGTCATTAATTACGTGTGCAATATGTACTCAGCGATGACTGACATGAATACGCACATGATTGGCACACATTTCATCTCGATATGACATCCAGACTAAAGACGATCACAATTAAACGATGTCTATATCAAGTGACTTTGATTTCATATCTGGGGAAATTGACGTCTCCTCTTTTCGTTGACAGATCGGATGGACTTGTCATGAGAAATGGACATCTTATTGTATTTCTACAATTTTGTGGACATAGGATCAGAGTTGGATTTGGCCATGTCACTGCAGATCTGTTTAGTAGGACATAATAATCTGAGATTTACCATTCCATAAACTGAATTTTAACTTGGATCATCATGACCAGTGTCATCAACTTTGAAATTATTTAAATTCTTGCTAAATTAATTCTACTTTTTCCTTAATCTCTTTGTCTTTATGATTAGAATTGAAAACGATAAGACCAACATGGGGGGGATCTTTTTCATGTAGTAGTTGTCATGAATAACAGTTCAATTTGTTCTGTGTGTAAAACATGTTTTTTGTTCAAGATATGAAAGGGTGTCATGCTCTTCAAGAACCTTAACAAGATCGGAATACTTTTATGGTTGTCAAGGTACCTCCACACCTGGGGTCATCTTCCAAGTTCTTCCTGTAAAACTAACAAAGAACAAACAGGTTGAAACAGAAAGTACAATCATAGCTAAAGACCTTCAAAACATTTATGCACCTACAAAAGCCAATAACAGCTGGGATTGCAAGCAGAAGGACGCACCTACATAGTCGCTTTAGCTCTAAATAGCTGCTATAAAGTACAATTCCTTCATGGCAAAAATGTAGGAAGCCCTTTGGGCAGGTATTGGTACCTGGAAATAGTTCCAATAACAGCTGGGATGGCAAGCAGTACGGATGCATCATAATCAACATCATCATCTAATTTTTTTAATTTAAATATTGAAGAAAAGCTAGCATCCATATGCTTTAAAGAGCTATTGGTTGTTGAAATAGAAAAACATTTTGAGCTGTTGTTAAATAACACTGATCTTATAAGTTTGAAAGATTAAGATTTAGTTCATATCCTAACAGTCACATAAGCATAGGACACTCCAGCAGGCTAAAGGTTAAACCAGTTACTGGACATGATGGTCATGATGCTTAACATTCCATGCAAAAGTTGTTTGAATGTTTGAATACATATTGATACATAATTTGGCAAATTGGATATTCATTCAATAAAAAAGTTTTCTGACAAGGATTAAAGCAGTTTTTTGACATATACCATTTAAACCAGAAATTGATGTCTATTTTAGAAGCATTACGGAAGTCGAAACCAGCACATAAGATATTTTTTATTTCTTTCACTGTTTTATCTGTCAAATTACAATCTAAAAGATGTAACAAAAACAGTTTTCACACAGGTCATAAATTGTTTCCTAAACACTTTGAATCAAAATGCTAGTATTCTACATTAGTTTTAACAAGTTTGATTTCTTCCGTTTCTGGAGTGAGGATAACTAATTGTAACACAAGAATTTAGAGTCATTTGCAGGTGCACACATGCATATCGTTTCCAATAATTCATATCACAAATACATGACTAACAAATAGCAATATTATTGTTATTCATTAATTATCATTTGTTATATTATTTCACATACCAAAACCAAAGCTTTCTAAACTGAACTAAAAGTTTTCCTTCTGTTTTATAATTGATAAGTTAACCCCAAACATGATAAAAGTTTTCAGCAGAACACCAAAAACATGACACTATTTAAGCTCCAACAAATATTTTGTCTCAATATTCTTCAAAATGATATTATGGAATTTAAGGAATGGAGGCTAAAAATATGACATGACATATAGATGTCCATCCAAGAAACAAATGGCATCAACAGAGACTAATTGATGAACCGCTCGTCAGTACCTCGATCTCAATGAGTGACTGCAAGTGAAGTTTGAGCCATTCTGAAACCCTTGTATCTATAGTGTTCACCTGCGGCTGACAACTCCGGCCATTTCCATGTGTCATACATTGACTGTAGCGCTAATTATCTTACTCGTCAATTTCCTCGTAATCAGGATGCACACCTCAGCACAAAAGGTCATCATGAATATTTAATGGGTCAGACATGACAATATGATTAGCCAACATTTGGGCCAGCCCTCTATGAGATACTTATTAGGTTAGCTACATACTACTGTCTGCACAACCGCTAATACTAAAAATGACTATCACAGTCTTCTGTTGGTTGTCGGCATTTTTGATACACTCAAAGGGGAAGCTCTCGTTCTCTCTCGCGCTCTGTCAATTTCTCGTCAATAATTAATCATGATGATTGGTAAGTTAATTTGCATTACCTATTCCACGCAAGCGGAAAGCACAGAAATAAGGTCATTCAGGGTAGATGGATATTGAAAATTGGATTGTGAAATATTTATACTACATCAATTATCGTTGATTGATGTTGGTTTTTCCCTTTGTAGGTAATGGGTGTAAATCGATGCAAACATATCAGAGCGTGAACCTGCTTCATGACAAGTTCTGCTTGCAAAAAATCCTTTAAAACTTCATTCTCTGAGTAATAAAGAAAACATGCACTTAAATGTTGGATGATGGCAAATTTGAATAATCTCATTTTCTCAACTAAATGCAAGGTTAAATTTGTGTTACAGTTTTTTTCAACCCAAACTAATTTTTCTCACTGTAATAAAGAGATAAAATTTGTGACCAATTAACATCAAACAATGCTTACGCATATTTTCAAATAAAAATAATCGGTAGAATTGTCTGTAAATACTACATGATGTCTGTGGTGGATGAAATCATTACCAGGATGAAATAAGGCAGGTTAGGCCTCCTATTATTTAAACATGATGGCCCGTGTTCTGCTTATCACACCATGAGATCAGAAGACTTGCATCAGAACACAAGGATCTCTCCAAAATGAAATGAAACCTTCAAAGGTCGGACTCTGTGATTATCCTGATTGTCATCAAGTCAAATCTTCGTCCAAAATTCAGAGAAGAACATTTCAGGCTTTTTATTTCCCCAGACGTTCCTTAAAAGAGCATTTGTTCCTCTGTCCACGATTACTGAGTTTGCATAGTGTCTCTATCGCTTGTGTAATTGGATCGAAATTGACAACTTCAGTCCGTGATGTGCTACTGATATCTAATACTGTACAATGATATGTCAGTAATTACTTTAGTTGCAATTCTACCAGTTTCATCCAATAACAGCGCTAGCAGTTGCTGTTTGATGTCTAGTGGCAATGTTGATTTCAACTCTCTGAAACAGCTCACTAAATCTCGCCTGTCGTACTATCGTCAATTTCATTACGATACGGGGGGAAAAATCAATACAAAATGAGTGGGAACGTACATTAAATTCAAATCTTCAGACTTGGAAAGTAAATCCTGAAAAATACATGCGACAACTACAAGAAGCTTACTGACATCAAGGAAGATGGTTTTTATCTCATTTCTCATTTTCTGAACTTTTACGCTGCATTACCATCATGTACAACTTTGTGATCTTGATGGTAGACATCGAGGCCTATCTTCCATCATTTTTTGCCGTGGAAGAGTCTCTGATCATGCCTCAACACTTTATAATCCTTTTTCTCAAAGCAGACTTGAGATGATATATCAATGAATGTTTGAAAAGTAATCTTTTGTACATTATTAGCAAGTCTGTGGTTGCAACTTTTCTAGACTTAATACTTTTGTAACAAGTATACCTGTTTCATGTCCTACTCCTTTCATTGCCTATCTTTCTAATAAAGTCGTTGAAATTTGAAATAACTTGTCTAGAAAACCCAATCTTATTTTGATTAGATCTGATGATGGTATAAAAACAATGAAGCTTACCTTGTCTGTCATCCAGACATTAAGATAAGGTAAAAGCATGAACAAACTTGTAAGAAAACCATAGACCTTGATCATATAAATAAAGAAATCTTAGATGCCCCTTTTAATCTTTATTTTAATTCATCTTAGATTTGATGGAGGAGATCTATATTCAAAGACTTAACATTAGTCTAAAGCTCATCCAGCAAACCTTGTTGACATCCCAACTTTGAAATACTCAAAGAATAAATAAACTTTGAAATAATCAGAGAAGTTAATTACTGTGATACTGTGCAGGGTCTGCTAATTCATATCGTGGCAAACCATTTATGTGGGTCTGAGTTTCAGGAACCTTTATTAAGGGAAAGGTATATGCTCAAAGACAGTATTAAGTAGTATACACTGCCATTGAGTTAACACTGGTGTAGTGCTCTGAGGCGTTAGAATATCTCAGCTCCAAATATTACTCATCAATATAATTGTTCGTATTCTTTTTCTATTCATTTAATTCTTTTCTCATTAATTAAGAAAAGTTTTCATTTGATTATATTCTGTTGAATATAAGTTTCTAAAATTGATAACAAATCTGCATTTACAAAAGAATCTAGCCACCATCTTGCTGCTAAACTCTGTGTCACCATACCATGATGGTATCTGTCCAAAATGGTCAAGCTAGGACATAAATGACATTAATTTCACGTCAATTTCATATCATAAAACCCACATCAGCACTAAGGTGTGATATTCGACACGTCAATATCATGTCAGCATCATTTCTATTTTAGTCATCAAGCGGATGATAGACATCTCTCGGACCATCAACTCGACCAGGACCCTTTGTGGATGAGCTGATAACAGCCAGATCTCCCTTTGACCGTGGTGGACAGGAACTGGCATAATCTCAATTGACGGGTATAATTCTCTGGACAAAGCTAACTGACCGTCTCTCATTCTGTCACATTGTCTCTTCGTCCCCATAAATTTTTACGGTAGAGGGAGACAGACATTTTGTGATGCAGAAAACAATGGGTGACATGGTTGAGTGAACATATTGAGCTGGGTGGAAAGTGATGCTTTATCATCATGCAAACTTGTTGAAACTGTATATAGGTCAGATAAGCAGTTTTTAGGAAACCTTTTGAGAAAAATATAAGAACATATTACATGTATTTAGGTTTTTGGGATCTTCTTCGGAAATTAAGAGGCATTATGAAAAGTAATATTTGAAGAAATATCTACTTGCAATTAACATAAAATGATAATGAATAACATTTGAATGAATGTACTTATGTTGTTGGTTACAATAAATGGATATAATAATTTAATGCACGGATGCTGGCGCATTTACAAATATCCACTATTATTATTATTATTATTCTTATTAATAAAAAATGTAATTGTTATCCAAGAATGCAGGTATGAGTTATCAAAATGCAAAAGGCTGTTTTAACACTGATAACTTTGACACTGTTCTGTCCTGCAGCAGATCCTCCAAAGAAGAGTATATATGAAGTGAGCTTGGTTTCAGATGGCATAAAGTTTACTCAGGATGAGACAGAAGTTCATTTCTCAAGATCTCCCCTTGGATCAGTTACATATCAATTCACATGTTAACAGGTTTACTCTTTCCAACCAAATGCAGGTAACATTTTGCTCTTATTGAATACAATAATTGTTATTTATTTTTCATCCTGAGTGGGGTTAGCGCGTTCGTCTTCGGATCAGGAGGTCCGTGGTTCGAATCCCGCCAGGGGCTCGGCAACTTTGTCTGCAGTAGAGAACTGTTCTACACGCAGTCAGGTTTGGGTGCAATGCTACACTCAAATTCAGTGCAGTACCACTTATGGTTCGCTAGTTCCAGCCGATGCTCGCAGGTTTCACCGCAATGCATAGCCACATTAGTGTTGCGGGCTTTCTCCCTGCAATAATACTAGCAGCCACGATATAAGTGAAATAATCTTGAAAGCGACGTTAAACACCAACTCACCTCACCTCATCCTGAGTGGAATACTCACAAGAATCGCAATCAGATACCAAAGGGAACAAGTAGACAGGGTCGGTTAATATTCCCCCTCTAGTTTCAAAAGTGTGAAATATCTTGAACGTTATGTAGCTGTTTTCTATAATAAACCCTTGATGGCTCATATTTTTAGTTGAAATACAAAAAATATGAGTCATCAAGAATTGTGAATAGGTAATTCATCATTTGTATGTATCCAGCTGAAGGGTTAAAGTAATTCAGTCAGAGATCAATTGAAAATTAGAAGTACACATGTTGCACATACAATTACACTGACACAGGTTATTTCATTATGCTGTTTGATTAAAATTGATCATGCACATTCCAACTGCAGGTCAAAGATTAATCCAAAGCTGTGAAATAATTGAAAACCAAAACTAAAATAATTACAAACAGCATGTTTTACAAGCCACACCTTTCCCTGGTGACAGGTGTGCGTACCTGCGTGTCTTTGATGTACCGTCAGAGTCAATATAAACACATGCTCACATACATGACACACATGCTTGTCAACTTGTTAAATATCTTCAATATTGATTAGGAAAATTGGATTTTTCGGAATGTTTAGAAGTCTTTGGTTGAAATCCACAAGTCAAGTACATTCATTTCTGTACACAAGGGCCTGCACTTTGAATGAACTCTTTTTACCCTAAAGTTAACATTCTTAAATTAATTGGAAATGTTTTAAATTGTTCTTCTTGCCAGCCTTACAATTTGGATAAAAAAGACGAAAATGAGAACTTGCTAAAAACTTGATTTAAAGTTGCCAATATTCAATACTATTGCCCAAAATTTATCAACGAACAGAAACAAATTAAACTTATAGAACAAAAATTATGCAACATTAAAAGGATGATTAACTACAAAAGCAAAATTACTTTGTTGATGAATGCTTATATGCCTATGAATGTATAGGGAAATGCACTGTAAAAAAAATGGAAATTAAAAAAATACACACAAAAAATACAAAAGCAAAATTAATTTGTTGATGAATTATGTCATGTGTTTTAGCATCCAAATTTGAAGAAAGTCTAAATATTGATGAAGTTTATCCACAATAACCTTCTTCCATTATGTTTTTATCAAAGGAAAAACACAACCTCCAGAAATCAAGAATCTTTAAATGTTCTTCCACACACTTGAAAGATACTGTCAACTGATTGAATTATACTATCTTTTCAAGGGATTAAAACTCGTTTAAACTTTTTAATGAGTCATTTCATTTTTTTCTAATTTTTTCATTGCATGTTAAATGTTTCATTGCTTAATGCTCAATGATTTTAACCTCTGTAGTGCGAGACCAGCCTTTGCTCTTAACACATTAGGGAGTGACACTTCTCCCAATAAACTTCCTTACGTGTCATGATTTCACTTGTAAAATGAATCCTTAATGGTTCAAAAGCATGCAAAAAAATATATCCTTTTGTTATTCTTGCACAAAAAATATTCATGTGGCACCTCAATTGAAAGGAAATTTTATGATGATTCCAGCAACTACACCAAAGATGAATTTTATGACCAAAGAGATTTTTTCAAATCTGCATGTGCCACTGAAACATCATACGGGTCACAAAGAACATAATTATATCACCAGGGACTCATATAACCTAATCCTCAGTGAGAATTAAACCATAATCCCTCTGTTTATTGCTCTCATGCTTTCCATTCTCTTAGATTTTATTTGCATTTCAACAAACGGTTCCCTGTCATCATTCTCTATGCAGAGTCCAACACTTCATCATCAGAGACTTGTCCCCAAGGGTCCAATTTTCCCCCGAGTTGATGACCCAAGAAAGGCAGCCACTTTACTCTTTTAATATGTCAGCCATAAAGAAGTTTGTGATTGAAGGACATCATTTTATTCATTGTATGCATAGAAAACTAAATTGTCTTGTCATATGGTCGATTTTCTTACTGTATGTATGAATATATGTAACAAGGGGTCTGAATACTTTCAATCCACAAAACTGACTTTGTGACATTTATATGTAAAGCAATTTTATCCCATGACAAACATAAAATCTATGTAGAGAAGTAAAGTTTCCAATAACATTTCATCTAGATTAATACTTACTGAAGGATTCTTGAAGTAATGGCAATAGAAATGTCAACAAATAACAGGATATCAAATTGAAATAAAGCTATCAGAACCAAACTAAATGTCTCCAAACCAGCTTTTATAACCTTAAGTATATTAATCCAACAATGCTATTCCATGCATATCAATAAATTTGCAGGAGAGAAATCCCATTTAATCCTAAACAATAAGTATGAAGAAACAAACATGAGACCAACCCTTACTGTCAGACTCTTTATTAAAAAAAATTTCTACAAAAAAAGGTCTTGAGGCCTGAGAAAACTAACAACTCATTTAAAGACTGAATTGGCAAAATGTCTGATGATTAGAGAGGAATAAATGCAACTTTAGTAATGAAGAGTCTTTTTTTTTTGTAACACTCAAGAGATACAGAAATGATAACAATTTATATAAAAAGAATAATTTTTAATAACATGTTTATGATGTCATTCTATTCTAATGGTATTTTCTTAATTTTTTATCAAAATCATTTTTTTTAGAATTCAATTTTCCTCATATTTTCCATATATATACATGTGAACACATCACTTTTGCCAAGCAAGACTGTTTCAGTGTGAGATCATGTATTTTCTCGTCTGTTACATTAAAAAACATTGACTGTCACAAGGGAAGCAGGCCGTTTTCATGAAATTTCGTTGTCTAGCTGTTATGTCATTAAACTACATTTATATACATATATGTATTTAAAACACAACGTAGAACATTTTCTGAATATTTAAATGTGATTCAGATGGAATAAAATGGGTAGTAAAGAAAATATATCACTCAGGAATTTGTCTTTCAACTCCAACAAAACTTGTGCATATTTGTGTATAACTTTTGCTTTCGCTTTAGGTATAACAGAAATTCTCACTAATTTTGTAAAAGTTCTATGTGCACTTCCTTAGGTTATTATCTCTGTAATGTGACGATACCATTTCTTCTGGACAGCTTTGACTCATTTTAATCTATTTTTCATGAACATCAATTCCTGAGAAGATAATTTGATCATAATCGTAAATATTGCTGACACTTTCTTCTGATATACATGTTTTAATATGGATGAGAGAAGAATATGCTTTGACTCTGAGAATAAAGACGTTGCCATATATCTGTCTTAATAATTCGACTTTCCTGGATAATGAATTCAAATAATTGTGAAAGAAACAAATGTTTAATGCATGGCTCAGACATTGATAGATTTTTCAAATATACTGATTCGTCCTTTTCAAAACATCGAAGACATCAAATACATGAATCCATAACAAACACTTAAAGTTTGGTATTTTTGTAGAGGGAAATTTTATGGTGTAGTCATTTATGTAAATTGTGCTTTTAATGCAGGGATTATTTGAACACAGTCCATTTGCAATGATTTGCTGAGTATGTTATTTTTCTTTTGAACAATTGCCAAAAAAGTATATCCTTAAAATTTCTTCCTTACTTAAAAGATTTGTCCTCAACAGAAAATGTTCCCTGTAACCCTGATACTAGTTCAACACTAGTAAACATGACTAACACTTTGTACTTTTTTCTTGATATTATTCCATCATAATCGTGGAGAAGAAGCCACCGTGTGACTGCCGAGGGGCGAAACTATGATTCATAGCACTCCAGTCTTCATTCTACTTGCGAATCCAATTCACAGTTGAGCCTATGATACAATTTTGGAACAAAGCCGTCCATTATGCGAGGACAAATCAGCCCCCTCTCCCTGACAAGCAAATGAAGAGGCTAAACGGTGAAAAAAATGTGAAAATTGCATGTCTCATTTCGACTACAGGCTGTAATGATACGGAAAGGTTCATAAATTAATTTATCCCTGCATTGAACGCGAGACTGAGGAATTATTAAGAGTTCATTTTTCCTTCAGCGCACATATTCATTGTAGTATAAATGTTCATTCCAATGGGAAAAAGTCCACTTACTTGGAAAATGGTTAGCTCGCACTAGGGGATAATGAAAACTCAATCAGTGGCCTTTATTAATAATGGGGATCAATTCTCGAGGGGACCTCCTTTCTCCTCTTATCTCTCTGCCAATGACTTTTATATTTGTCTCAAAATCTTCAAATTATACATTTCATTACCTTTTTATTCATTTTAAAATCTTTGTGGTTATCGTGTGACCTTAAATTAATGATTCATTAGGTTTTGGTTTAAAAAATCAAGAGTTTTTTTAAAACCATGATATTTTAAGCAATATTACGAAATGAAAAATGTCATTACATTTTGTTTGAGAGATATCAGAATGATAAGTTTATTAACATTTCAAAACTGTTCAAAACTTCAACAACAAAGATAAAATTGCCAAAAAGTTCTTATCATGTTACATGATAATTAATTCTTCATGTCAAACTTAACATTCTGGAGAATGAGAAAATAATGACTCATTCAGTTTACAAATGTATTTAGGTAGTAAAGAAAATAAACACCCGTTGTGAAAATGAGAAAATAATGGTTTTTTAACTAGATAAACTAATTTGACGACATTCAAATTGCATCTATCACTTTCTTACCACATTTGCTGCCAACCCACTCTCAGAAATGATTGATGGACTTTGTACTTACCTGAAATAAAGATTAAAATTGGTTAGGGAAATTAGAATATCAACAATTTCAATAACAATAGCAAAATCAAAAAAAAAGAGAAGAAACATTTAAGGCAATATGCCTTAAAACTCACATTTATACACCTATGAAAAAACAAAAAATAGCATTTATCCACTAAAAGATCTGCTAAAGATACCTTACCTGTTTTGTCAAAGATTAGAAAATTTATATATTCAAAGAGGGATTTTGCATTTTATGTAACATTTGTAGTGAGATCAAAGATATTTCTTAATTATCTCTTTAGGATTCCTATCAAATAAATATCCAATGCAATAACTTGTATCCAACCGTTCATCACATCACAAGAAGATGTTTTGACTGAAAAGTAAAAGTGAAAATTTGAGGAAAAATTTGTAAATGCAACCTGACAAATAACGCCCTTGTACAAATGGACTCTACTTTTCTAATATTGATGTTTGGCAGAAAAATATAATAAAATCATGTTTGAAGACAATAATGTGCGAAATAGCATTGCTGATTGCATCAAAATGCAAACAAGACAGGAAGGAAGAGAAGCATTTGAGACATTATATAAAATATTAACAATAAGTCAACAACAGAAAAATTTCTAACACCAGCAGGACAAAAAATGTTCTTCAGTGTCATCACTAATCATAATAAATGTCAGGAAAACAACATATATTTACAACATTTTTTCACGAGTTTGTGCAAACCAAGAATATCATCTACTTTGTAACACATAAAAATGACAGAGCCAATGTACATGTGTCTTTCGTTTATTCATCTGTGTATATTGCCACCATCTGTCTATCCTGTCTCAGAGGTATCAGTGTAACGAATTAAAACAAAAAGAATGCAGTCGCTTCACAACAAACACTCGCTAACCATCACAGCGAGAGGAACCACCCACTGATTCCTGGTTTACCATTTCTCTCTGCGATCTCTGGCAGCGCGCACGTGGCATGCAATGCCCACAAAATGCGTAAAATGGTAATAACGTCTGTGAGGGGAAATAATAGAGCTGGAAGGCATTCCGAATGTTGTGTTTGTTCTTGCGTCTATTAGCTATATAGATAAGCAGATTGAGCAGGATGTTTGCTTAGCTGGGAGAACATGCGCGATCAGGAAATACACACCATTATAATGGAATGAATGGACAATTCATAACACTTTGCCAGCTAGATTTGTAAATTGCTCTGTATGAAACATCTTTTTGGTTACAGAATGAAGATTTAATCCTATTATTTAGCCACACAGGAATGGTCTGAGCAAGGTAAGGTGATTTAGTTCAAGTCTCATGTAATATCAGCTGCTGATTTGAATAAAAGATTACATGAATGGCTAATTTACAGAAATAACAACTCCTATGCAGTAGGAATAATCGAGGAATGGTGAAAAGTTGATGCATAGAAGCTCCCTTGACCATTGAGAGAGCTGCAGGTAAATGATGTCATGCTTTGCTTAAAACACAAAAGGATGTCTTTGTGATTGATTAACATTATTTTGTGTTTGTCAATTGAAAAACAAATTTGCTGCTCAGAAAAGGATGTTGACAGCTTTATAAGACTTTTTTAAACAATTAGATTCCCATGCTAATTCTTTTGATAAATGTGTCTTGAATTCCTACAACATCAACATTTTCTAATTTGATTTTCCTAAAAATAATTATTTCTTGACAAAAGATTATGCATCTAAGAGGCAATTCTCAAAAAAATATAATTTTTGACACATCCCTAATGAGTCACAACAGTGTTTCTGGAGGGTATCCTGGAGGTGACATAATGATGGAAAACAATATCGAGAGTCAAAATCCTATAAATATTTGACCATAGTGGAGCACCTTGAGGTAAACCTTCAAACATTAACGAAAATTGTCAATCTGCCATACCACTTGATAGGCGAATGATAATATGATTGTAAAAGAATTCTTTAAATGAGTTTTTGTTCATAGGGGTGCTCATATATATATATATTACACAGTTGATGCAGTTCCACCTCTCAAGTCTTATATAGAAAAACACATTTGTTGAAGAACTTTCGACCATAAGGTCTCATCAGGTGAATGACGTTGAGTCGGTTATGACGTCATGATTAACAATTATCAATGTACATTTGCAAGTATGTTTTGTAATGCGCTACATATGTAGCATGCAGTCTATATAGATATATTGCATTGATCGTGGTTATCACAGATGAGGTCAAAGTCCTCGCAAAACTCACAATTGAGCCTAATATATAATGAATTTTGACACACAATTAACCATTATGTACAGGAACATAATTATAAGCTCAAACTAACTGAATTTAATTTTGCAAAATTGGCATTAAATTACATATTATGTAACCATCCATTGATGAAAATATGAGAACAAACCATTCAAACAGACAGCAACCAATGTCTCACCCTCTCTGATAGACACAAGACAGCAAAGAATGCTTCATCTTAGATCATCTTCATCAAATGATAGAATATAGATAAATGATAATATACAATCTTAGTGACAAGAAGAACAGAAACACAAAATGAATGAATAATAAATCAAGCCAAAGCAATCAAAGCGTGATCTCTTCTAAGAATGGCCAAAAAATAACAACTGTCCTAACCGCAAAGAAGTCCTAATCTCCAATGAGAAAGAAGGATATATATAAATTCCCTGTCTGTGTAAAGATAGACTGTCTAGACAACAGGTATAAGGAAGAGAATCGGTGATCAGCACCCTGGAGAGGGTGATATAGACACGTAGTGCACCCTCAGATTTCCTTATCCATCACTTGTTGTGCGCAATTTTTAGGTTTTGTGATTTCATTGGTTAAGATATTATTTTGGATGAAGAATGATATTCAGATTGTTCACCTCTTTTGGAGCGGTATTGAAACATGCTATTAGCTTGTTTATCAATCCATTTCCTCTTAGAAATAAATATCTTTCAACCAGATTGTTAGTCATAACAAAAATTTCATTTTTAATGGGAAGATAGCCTTATTTCTCTCTGGTTTAACATTGCAGTGAAAAGTTTAACCAACAAAAAAATAAATAGGTTTAAAGACAATTTTCGAGGAAGAAGAATATTCAGATTGCTATAACAACATGAAAGATTAACATTTTAGTAAAGACTGCCATGCCATCTGCTCTCGCTCGGGTAATAAAAAAATTCACACTCATTTCGGAAAAGACAAATTTCCTCGGGTAATAATCTCTATATATGCACTAACTCAGCTGATGTATATAAGCTCAACGTATCTAAGATATGAAATCGTTCCTTCCATTACATATGTGCTATCACTTTACTGTGTTACATGATAACAGTAATGTAATTTTTAACAAGGAAAGTGATCCCCTCGCACAAAAAAAGAGTGTTATGGATGACCAATCAACACCAAGCAACACCCAGAAACAAAACTTTTTCGAGATATATTCATTTCAGATTTCGATGACAAGATATTAAGATAAATATGTTCTGGGTCATTTATCTGAAGAACTAGATCTATCAGGCCATTTCTCATGACTATAGTAAGAGTGTTTTTGGCAATAAATCACTTTAAAGCTTTGAAAAATCAGCTGTGGTGTCCCTGTCAATGCACAGTTAGTACAGGTGAAGCAATGGGCTAGTAGACAGCCTAGCATCTACTGTTTCTACTTATCAGCCAGATCTACTCGCTCATTACATCTTGTCAGGAGAGAAAACAATATTTCAAGGTCTTTTTTTCTAGAAAATGATTTAAGATTTTTCAAATTTATCACCTGTGAATGTGGTAACCATTTGTTCAAAATTCAGATTACAGATTTTAGATTTATCAAATTTATTTATGTAGGATTCTTTAAAGCATTAAAGGACTTGTTTTAGATATTTGAAAATAATTTAGTTGAGAAACATTTTTTGAAAATTGAAATATATAATTTGAATTTATCAGATTTCAAAGGATTCAGACTTTACAAATTATTTTTCAAACAGAAAACATTATGTTTTGGATTACGATTAGAAACCTATCAGATGTTGGAGCATAGAAGGTATCTTTTCATACTTTTTTCTTATTGAAATGAGATTTGTTTCCCATTAACGCTGGAGTTTCGTGTAACAAGATGTGCTTAATCACATGACAAAATGATAGTTCATCATTATCACTGCAAACAACATTCTCAAACCATAAGATGCAATTTCTGAAATCTTTTTAAACAAACAACTCAATTACAATTGTCAATCACCATCTAGTTTAGTACTAATATTTATCATTCTTTTTCAAAGGTTATCATCCACCAATATTTCAATTTAACACAAAAAAAACCTTCTTATATACAGTTATTATTAACACTCCATATTTGAAAATCATAATAAAAAATCTGTTTTTTTCATTTTTAATTATAATCATTATTTCTCGTTTTATTAAAATTGGTTTCTATAGTTACTCAAAAGCTCTGCATGAGAAGGAATAACTCATATGATAAAACTCTTTATCCAAAATAGATTCATTGTGACTGACTTAATTTACCCCATACTCGTATCAATTTCACAATATCTAAGATTTCTTTGTCCATGAAGCAACTAATCATTGAAATATCAAAGACATCTACAAGCCCATGATACCACATCATGGTGAGTCCAAAATTAATGTTAAGAATAGTTGAGCATATGTCAATAATCAATTTCACAAAACTTTGTCTCTGGTAACTATAAATAATAGTAAGTTGCCATCAGCGTCCGGGTGGAAGATACCAGCGCCCATGTACATTGTGACCTCAATGTTGGGTAGAAGGACTACCCCAGGACATGGTGTGACACCCGATCACCCCATTATGTCCCTAATATTGTACAAACTGTTTGGGGGGTGGCCTTCCTCGCCCCACCTGCTACAGTAAGGACCATGACACTTTATTTCCTGCAAACTTCTTCAATATATTTATAATAAGTTATATGATCCATTTCATGGCTTAGTCTGATGATGAGGGACATATTATGAATATCTGATTTTATCATTGCATAGTATTGCAAATAGTGCTTTCCTATCAACATTTTGAAATAATGAGCCCAATTAATTAATAAATGGAATTAATTTCTAAAAAGTCAACTCCAACAACATTCAAAGTACAGTCTATTATTAGAATCATTTCGAGGAATTTTCAGACATACCATCAACAGATCTATAGGGTTGACCACCATTATTTTTTGATAAGATAATCATAGAATTTAATCAATAATAAATTTTTCATTGTAACTTAATATTCAATAGTGGCCAAGGTTATCATCTAGAATACAATTCAAATTCATCCAAGTTCTAATTTGTCCTACATGTCAAACCCGGTTTTAAGTTAAAATCATTCTAGCACTAATACACCTATTGGATGATCATTACCTGCAACAACTGTTCATCTAAACACTGGACATCATTTTCGAGTAACCCAAAATAAATTCTCATTAAGTACGAGACCATTTAAAGGGCCAATAACCCTTTTTTAAACCCCAATTTCTGCCCCGCACAATATTGCAAGCACCTGAGTTAACCCAGTCCAAGTTGAGATAAATATCCCAGGGCAGTCTTCCCCTTACTAAGCCAACACAGAAGTAACTCTGTACCCGATACATTGTACTCGCTAAACCAACATTCATCCACCCATCTACACTAATGTATTCAGTCTTTTTATAAGAAAAACACCCTGAGGGTATATTGGGAAAAAGCCTGTGTTGTACAGTCATGCATACCTAAGTTGTTACAGAGTCCTAGTAAAAAATATCATAAAAATGTAAATTTGGTATAAAGACTCTAAAAAAAATCCAGGAAAAACTCCATAAAAGATAAAAAAGCTATTAAATTTTGAGGGTTTGTGTCTTTTATAGCAAAAGGGACCATGACTGTAAATTGATTCTGCTGTAAAATAACAAAATGTTTATATTCATTCTTAAGCTTTTCGTTTATGAGAACAAAAATGTGGTTTGATTTTTATTTTGTATGAATATTTGCTCAGGAAAGTATGAATTAACATCTATTCTATCATGAAAAAACCTCATAACTTTAAACTGTTAAATGGAGGAGTTTATGACCGATTCTTTTTATCAAAATACTTTTTTCATTTTATTCCATAATAATAGATTCACTTGTATAAGATAACAAACCTTCGTGTCTCTATTTTGTTATGTGTATCAATTATTCTGTCCAAAAAACATGATTTATCTCTGAAACACATTCAAACAAATTAGAAAAACTAAATTTCAGACAAGTGAATTTCCTTATGATTTGTAATATTCCTTAAAGCATGTACAAATGTAAATTTTCTAATGAGTTAAATTCTTTTCCCTTTATAGGTTTAAATCCCCTTTTTTATTAACACAGAGATCTGAATTCATATTCCTTAATCCAAGTATCAACATATGTTGCCATCATCACCCTGAAGCAAACGTCTCAATATTAGATGAAAAAAACCCTCTGATTCCCGTCCAGACTGATAGGTGATATTGAACTGTAGATCCCCGATGTCTCATTATCGTATCAAGGACTCAAATATCACTAGACCCTATGCTCTGACTAGTCCAACTAGTCCCAAGACTAGTCCTCCATCCACCATGACTCATTTCACTCTATACATTAGAAAACCTCACTTTACAAAAACCTCAATTGTTTCAAAGTCGCTTGAAAAGTTGTAATTTTTGTATCAGCGCCATGTTCCTCTCTGGGCCATTAGGCCGACAAAACCCACAAGCTTAGCAGAGATCTGCCTTTTTTCTGCTTGGTCAAGCTCACGATTGCCGAGGGGTAGGAATTGCCAATGACGATTACAAAAAGGACTTACAGCCTGCAAAACAATGGGGGTCTCCAGCCGCGCGGAAATGATCGAGAGTCACACTTCCGATGCCTCGACCTATTCCAGTGACGGGAACATGCAGCGATAAGACCCATCCTCCATCTAACGTCTTCAGGCAAGAAGCACAAAATAACTGCCTTCCCTTCAAAAGTGATTATAATTTTGCTCGAGTGGATATCGCGGGCGAGATATTGCCTTCCGTTACACATTGTAGCAAAAAACTATTTCATACAAACTAGCTGACATCAAACTACATCTTCCTTGCAGCAAAATTCAAATTTTTATTTATTCAATGTGCTCATATTTTGTGCGAAAAATTCAATTCCATCCTCATCATTTTTTGCCTCTTCCTGAAGAAAAAATCTTTAGCAGGTTAAGCTAGGTTGCATAGCGCCAAAGTGATTGTTATTTGATTTTTCTGCATTCTGTTGCATGCCAATGAGAACATCTCTTGATATTGACACCAAATGCTATTGACAACACTTGATATTGATGAGATTAACATGGAGGCGTCAAGATGATGATTACACAGTGATGGATTGCATATCAATTACAGCAACAAGCAGCGGTAGGTTCTCATACACCAGGAATTCAGTCTATATCGGTAAAATTTGATTTAAAATCATGCTTGAAACTTATTCCTAAGTCACAGATAAAGTTTTGCTGTGGATTTTGATTTGATATGAAGACTATTTTAGAAATGAACACCCTTTTCTTTTGATTTGGGAACCACCTGTGTACTGAGGGGTCATGTCTGTTCTCCTGATGAAATATTCCTTATGATGCTAAAACTCATTTTAGAAAACACAAGAGGAAAATGTTGATCTGTCTGCAACTAGAGAAGATTCTTTAACTTGAAAATATATTTTAACTTTATATAAACCATGAAAAGCATATTAACAGGTAGACCACTTAGGGAGTTGAATTACTTTTGTCCTTGAGAAAAATGAAGTGATGACTTTACAATGAGAATATTTCATGATATCCATGATATAATTATTCCATGATTAATACATCTGCTGACACAGAAGCCTAATTCTGATGAAATGATGAGTTAAAATATATAAAGGACACAATATTCAACATAGTTGAACATGCCACTATGGAAAGCAATTAGATGCTCTCTTATTGAGCTAATACGTGCATGATATATCACATCTCTCCCCTTATGACTCTCATGCAATCCATCTCACCAACAACATAATAGATTAATAGCAAACATCAACATGAATGCCAATTACCAAACAAGTAGTATCTTCTAATAAACTCGAGGTTATATAATGCCTTGATATTGAAACGGAATATGATTTATCACATAAAAATCACATTCTAGCTCTTTCAGCACATGCCGGAGACGTTTCATCTCTTGAACTCTCAAAGTCATCCACATTCAACTATGAGGCAGATTTTACTGTGACTTGTAAAAAAATTGACTTTCAATCCATCAATCTTCCTTCACACTATGGCTAGAATTACCAATTATGTCTTTTAAAGCTGAAGAATGCCAGGATAAAACATATGCTTTGTGACACCCGTGTTTTATACAAGGCCTGAGGTTAAAACTGCCATTGGTTGCTGATAAACCATTTTTCTGTAAATTTCTACTTCCGCTGTTTCCTAGCAACCAAATTAAAGATATTTTAGATGCTTTGAAATTATCATTTTCTATGATTTAAATACAGGATACAATCTTTAATCCTTAGGCAACATATGAAATGATAGTTTCTGAAAGGTTTTGAAACAATTCGTTTTTGTTAAAACCCCTTCTTTACGCTTGTTCATATCAAGAATTAGCGCCATTGTTCTATTCGCAATTCTAATCTTCTGGCACTTACATTTTTGTAAATCATTGAGTTCACTTATAATCGTTAATGTTTTAGTTTTATAACCAAGGATTAGAATGAAACTCTTTCATCTGTAGTTCAATCACTTTGTCTTACTTATAGTCTTTAAAAGGACAGTCCTTTCAAGGCATATTCTGTGTAATCAAAATTCCAGGGGACATTGATAATATTCCAGTTTATACAAGTATGTTATTAGTATATGAGTATCACATAACCCAGTTAAAATATGTTACTTAGGGTAACAGTTTGGTTGATTTTGATTTTACAACTTGATAAACGAGATTGCACACTTGGTAAAAATAAAACAAAAATGAGAAATGAAGCCCTTGTGTAAAGTCTTGCTGCAACATCAATACATATAGTTTGTTTTTATAACGTTGTAAAATTAGTAAAAGTACTTTTCTCATGTCATAAGTGGCCGATGGGATGTTGATAGGACTGTTCAAACTGCCAAACACTGATTTAAGTAAGTGCCCAACCATTCCTGATAAATCATGTTACTGGAATCACCTCGTTCTCGACATCAAATACAACTCAGCAATCACAAATAATATAAATGTTTAATCTAATCAAATCAGCTTGAGGGTGAATAAAATCCAGGTGTGATATGATTATTGTTATTTATTAATCTTACACTTAAGATATGTCTATAATTCAGGTTGGATAAGACACAAGAAAGTGTTTAATATATCCACAGTTGTTTTTAACTTGATTTTCACATTCTAAAGAAAATTTCAAACTAATTGACTTACTATAAATATGGAATAGGGAACTCGATTATGCTTAGCTTATTGGAAAATATGTAGACATGATACATCTTTCCTGAAACTAACCATTAAAAAAATAATGCTTCACCTTGATAATGATAGCTGAATAAATCTGTAAGAAACTTAATAGTTCAATGACTTCAAAGGGGCACTAAAGTAATGTTGTCTAAAACAGTAAATTGTATTTGTCCGTATGTAGAACAAGAGAGATCAGTATTTCAAATTCCTTTCTTCTTCTGAGCATAAGAAACAGTTCCAGAAAGACTTTCTTCGCAAGCTTACCCCTCTCATTCATTTCACCACAGGACCTGAACATGCCAGGACACCTAAATGGACGACCTTAGGCTCAGACGTAGATTTCACACCGATAATGCCTTCTCATTTTTGGTGTCATTAACGCTCAAAGTGGTTTGTTTTCCAATGCCTTTGAAATCCTTGGATAACAGGAGTGTTGATCTTTGCTTTCTGATTGGTCAGTCTGGAGCATGATAGATGACCATATGATGACCTGTGTGGTTGGGGATGACCGTCAATCCTTATTGTCACATTACCTGTAAGTGGACACTGGCCGTCTCTGACTTTGACCATTTGTAACATGTAATTAGGGGATTAGCATTTTGGCTTGAAGAAGCTTGGACAGTCAACTTTTGACTCTGTTTCATGAACATGTGAATTTCCATTTCAGGAATTGCCAACGTCAAAAATCAAAATTTTTATTTAAATGATCAGCTACCTTAGAGGTGAAAGAAAATAACATAGCATCAAATTTCTACAACTTGTATTTTGTATGCTAGATAAGATAAAACTTAGATCTGCTTCAGCCAAATATTGTAAAGGTTAATGTTCTCAAGGTTCAAGGAATGATATCAGACCAAAAGACTAAAAAAAGATTCAAACAAATTTAGGTTTCTAAATTTTATTGTCTTGACTTTAATGTTTTGGTGAGTACCACCCATGGAAGAACATTAACTTCATTTCCAACAGTGCAAGAAAAGAGTATTTAAAGACACCATTAATCATGGTCCGGTGTAGACATTTCCACTACATCAAAAAACACTCTCTTCAAAATGTCTGCCATGACATTTCCTTTGTTTTAGGTGAAATCGGCCCTCACGGACAAATTACATTAGGAAATTGACAATGTTTTTTCTGGTCTAATGATTGACAACATGCCCTGGAATCAAGATTTGGGGGTGGTAGGGGTGTCACCCTTTACTCATGAATCACGAAAAAGTACATGAAAACCACAGACCTGAGATGCACATCACATTAAACTAGATTTGCAATTTACAAGGTGATTTATTCTAATCAGCAGTTGAGTCATTCACTTTGAAGTTCGCAGACTTGTTTAGCCAGCGGACAAAACCCCTAAAACCTATTTCTGTCGATATCATAGATTAAACACTGAAGACTATGATCAAGCTACCAAGTGATGATAGTTCCGCAGTGCTATAATCTGCGATACCAGAACAACGCTAATTGTTTTTGATGATTAGTCTTCTGTGCCAATGCGACAATGAAGCGAAGCGTGACTCTCCTAGCTCTGAGCGGTAATGTACGAGTCATCAGCCTCGATCGTCTGGTAATCTGTCCGGGAGGACATCATGTCGAGTTATCGAGGTCTAGCAGACGGTCAGAGATTCCCATGCATTAAGCCACATGACCATTTTCCAAATTTAAAATAATTCACACATCTGTACAGTGTCAGAAATGGATTCATAATTCATGATGCCATTTGTCTATTTCCTTCTGGCTGGGATTGAGTTGAAATTGACAAGAGTCTTGTGACAATGGTACCAGCCACTTGTAATATGGCTGTCATGTTATTATCAGTCCCTCTGTCCGCTGGGTGTTTTCATTCCACCACTTGAAATATCAAACAAAGAGGTTATCAAAGGAAGATAATTACAAAAGTGTTGTCCATTTTTATTCAATTCATTGTTAATATTTTATGGCCACAGGATCTAACACAAGTTTTGAACCAAATATCAAATATTAGAAATGAAAAGTGATATGATAACACAAAAAGTCCTTAAGAACATGAATAATGAAGACATGCAATTTTGCTACACTTGACAGAGAACCTTGAACAGGGGACAAAAGTCAAAGACCAAGCTAGTTGACTGAGCTCAGTGAAAGGGAAACTATTTGCTAGAGATCAAAGCGTCCCCACTCACAAACAGAGCGACAGATAGTAATCAGGTCTGCTATGTACAAGTTGGGTAACCAATCCAGCCCTACACATGCTCTTGGTGACATCATCATCATCTCTGGTGGTCCTAAGTCAGATCATATCTATCATACCTATACAGGAAAGTAGGGGGAGGGGTGAGGCTGGGACAGGGGCAGTCAGATCATATCTATCATACCTATACAGGAAGGTAGGGGGAGGGGTGAGGCTGGGACAGGGGCAGTCAGATCATATCTATCATACCTATACAGGAAGGGAGGGGTGAGGGATGAGGCTAGGACAGGACAGAGGCAGTCAGATCATATCTATCATACCTATATAGGACGGGAGGGGTGAGGCTAGGACAGGACAGGGGCAGTCAGATCACATCTATAATACCTATATAGGACGGGAGGAATGAGGCTAAGACAGGACAGGGGCAGTCAGATCACATCTATAATACCTATATAGGACGGGAGGGATGAGGCCAGGACAGGACAGGGGCAGTCAGATCACATCTATAATACCTATATAGGACGGGAGGGATGAGGCTAGGACAGGACAGGGGCAGTCAGATCACATCTATAATACCTATATCGGACGGGAGGGATGAGGCTAGGACAGGACAGGGGCAGTCAGATCACATCTATAATACCTATACAGGATGGGAGGGATGAGGCTAGGACAGGACAGGGGCAGTCAGATCACATCTATAATACCTATATAGGACGGGAGGGATGAGGCTAGGACAGGACAGGGGCAGTCAGATCACATCTATAATACCTATATAGGACGGGAGGGATGAGGCTAGGACAGGACAGGGGCAGTCAGATCACATCTATAATACCTATATAGGACGGGAGGATGAGGCTAGGACAGGACGGGCAGTCAGATCACATCTATAATACCTATACAGGATGGGAGGGATGAGGCTAGGACAGGACAGGGGCAGTCAGATCACATCTATAATACCTATACAGGATGGGAGGGATGAGGCTAGGACAGGACAGGGGCAGTCAGATCACATCTATCATACCTATATAGGACGGGAGGGGTGAGGCTAGGACAGGACAGAGGCAGTCAGATCACATCTATAATACCTATATAGGACGGGAGGGATGAGGCTAGGACAGGACAGGGGCAGTCAGATCACATCTATAATACCTATATAGGACTGGAGGGGTGAGGCTAGGACAGGACAGGGGCAGTCAGATCATATCTATCATACCTATATAGGACGGGAGGGGTGAGGCTTAGACAGGACAGGGGCAGTCAGATCACATCTATAATACCTACACAGGAAGGGAGGGGTGAGGGATGAGGCTAGGACAGGGGCAGTCAGATCATATCTATAATACCTACACAGGAAGGGAGGGGTGAGGGATGAGGCTGGGACAGGGGCACCTAAATTGAAGAGGGTAGGATCTAACTTAAAGTAGGGAGGGGCTGTTGTGAGGGTGGTTTTTTTTGGTAGGAATGCTTATTTGGTTATTCCAACATCAGTTTGATGGCTACAGAAATTGCATTTTCTTTTGAGTATGAGCAGATCTGAGGATTTTGATCAAAGGTTTGTAATAAATGCATATTATGACAAGCCAATAATGAAGTCTTAAATACAGTTTTCTAACAAATAATGCAAAAGTCCACATAAAATTGTTTACTTATAAAATGGGTATAATGAATTCTCTAAGTTCTCTAAAATCTCTTAAATTTCAAGCCATTCATATGATATCAAGAGATATATATTGATTGACCGTTTTATTTGAATCATTCCTGTGAGACGAACATCAACATTTAGTTTTAGAGAAAGGTCCTTCGGAGGTCTTCATTCAATTTTTAATTAAAAGAATGTCAGACAAAGGCAGGAGAATCAAAACCATGAACCCAACCTTAAAGGTAATTGTTAGAATATTGAAACACAGTTTCAGCTTACTCATGGCTTTACAGTCAGCAAGGTCTTCAATTGTCAGACAGGCTTACTATCTTCTGATAAGAATCACATCTTCTCTTTCTAAGTTTTAGCATGACTCTGTTACATTTTGCGACTGAGCCAAATACCTGAGTGAAACACACCCAGGCTGGCTTCACTGACGCTGACTAAGAGAGAGATACAGTGCAGTAGATGTGCTTGATTGACATTTGTGCTTGATTGACATTTGTCCTCGGACATTGATCTGACAGGTGCTTGCTGGCTTTGTTTCATCTGGAGCCATCAGCATACTCACCAGAACATTTATGCACATCAGCTTCCAGTTGACGTCTTTCAAAATTATTGGCTGCCGACCTTCAGATTGTCAGTTTGAAATAAAGTATGATTCAAATACTTTTAGTGCAAATAAAGTATGCAAAGATACTTTCGAACACATCTCATGCCTATCATATCTCCACACAAAATTGTTTCAATGTCTCAGAGACACTTGATTTAATTCTTATCTTATTGATGAAATGATTCTGAAATAGGATGTTGACTATTTAAACTTTTTGAAGATGAAAACTTCTATAAGAATATTTTTGAGGAGATGTTTTAATAAGGAGATAAAATGATGGAGGATTTATAATTTTCAGGCAATAATAAGTTATTGTCATCCTTGATCAGAATCACCTGCAGAATATTTGAACATGCTGTAAACCTTGAATATGATAACTAAAAACCCATTACAATTACAATATGACATAGATAGCTTGGTAAAAAATATCCTTGTACTAGAAAAATCCAATTATGAATATGATCAACTTCTTAAAACTAATCGAACATGAATGTTTAATTGAAATCAAACCAAAAAAAGAATTCAATCACATGAAATTGGCTATGTTTAAGACGTTCACGAGGCCTTCCCCATTATCAATCAAAATGTCAATAATTTAAATATAAATTCGTCATAACTTCCACGATAACATTTCGAGAGTAACAGCTTTGATTGCCTCTCTTAACATGAGACATGCAACATTGCTAATTGATGGAACCACATAAAAGCCATCAGATGATGGTCGTCTATTACCAGCCTGATTTTACGTCGTTCTGTCAATCAAACAAGAGAAACATGTGTGACTCAGACAAAGTAACAAAATTCTCCAATAAAAAAACAGCAAACACATTTTATTAGAAATGACAGGGTGTGCATGTTGACAATTGGGTGTGAACTTCTCTGTAAGAAACACCTCCCAGTTTTACAGCTCTAACACCCGTCCTCACATCTGTTGGTCCTGTACCAATCCGTCCTCTTTACCAAGTGCTAGGCCAACCCTGATACTTCTTTTTCTCTTGAACTGAACATCATTTGGATGTTGTATTCTGTAAGTCTTTTTATATATTGCAAACTTAGATTTAAAGCATGTGACATGTTCATATAACAATCTTCTTCTTCTTCTTCTATCTGAGAAGTTCTTTTATCCTTTTCATTTATCTTTGAGTAGCACTGTCCTCTTACAATCAACACTTTCATTTGATCTGGCCTCTATAAAAACAACCTATCTCAAAATAATCTGTTTTTATTTATTATCTATCCTTTTTATTTCTATTTCTTCAGCCTTCAAAAAATCATATTTCAGTATAAGACTTAATGTTGAAAAACAATTTTCTTTACCCTCTCTCTTCTTTTATTTACTTGATTCTCCTGCAGTAAACTTTATCAATGATAAAAGTTATGACATCAATAATTAGGACATTAAAAGATTATCTCTGTTGTATAATTTTTTTTTAAAATTTGCTACTCTTTTAAACATCTAGTTATCATTTGTATAATGGAGGTAAAATACAGTTTTTGTTATTTAGTCGGATAGAATGTATGGTGGAGAGATGGGAAACATAGAATAACATAGAAAGCCATAGTTGACCAACAAAGGGTCGTTTTCGCTGCTCTAAAGCTGAAAAACATAAAATAAGACAGATGGCCTTAGTGAACCAATAACGTGCTGTTTTCACTGTTCTATACCTGTGAACCATCATCAGATCTCCCACAAAATCTTTATGATTGTTTGTTGACAGGGCTGGCATTGTCGTAAACGAAGGTAATGAAATCAGCTTTTGTCAATATCCCACCCTTATTGACAATTTCATACATTATTTCTTGGAATGAAACACTTACCAACTCGTAACTAACATTCATAGAATCCTGGATCAAGAGTTATAGCATTTTTGCTTGTTTAATGTTTTTGCCATAAAATGTTTCCATTTTCACTGCTGTTTATTAGCTAAGGTTTGGTTGATTTTGTTGAGAAGTATTACACATTTTTGAGGGATTTTAGTATCTGAAGTACAAAATTTAAAATTATTATACATGCATGATGATCGATTCATTGTGACAATCCTTTGAAATTCAACTACAGATGTAGGGTTAATAATAAAGTTTTTTCATAATGACACATTCCTTAAATGAAGGAAAAGTGTTTTCTTTGGTTGTGATCTACATGGCAGATGTAGGATTCAAACCTTAGACTTTAAATCACATCCAAGCACTGTACTATCTCGCCCACCTCTCCCCGTGAATAGAGTGATTGCATCACAATACCAGTCAAACTGGAGAACTTACATATAATTCCCTTTTAGTTAATAATTGTGTTTACAGCATACCTTTGCACTTAGTTTGATTTAAATTAACGACTCCTCGTGTCATTTCTATCAATCTATTTCCAGTGTACAAGGTTACAATTAACTCAACCCAAATAGGTGTCATTACCGGTAGGTCATTAACATCACCTGTTTGCACCTGACAGTGACCTAATTAACTCTGAATGCAACATCTCTCACGCAGGTATCAGTACCATCAACCAGTTCATCACTGTCACATTAGCGTGTCTGGTGTGAACCCTTGCATTCACAACTCTCCACCCCCTTGACCAGTGCATGGTCATCTCGTTTACCTGTCAAGATGAGTCAAAAGGCAAGATGAGATTTGTGAAACTGATACAGTTGACCATCAGCTGTTCTGGTACAGGTGTTTCAAAACTGACCACTGTCCATCGAGAAGTAAGATTTTACACTGACTTGATAGCATGTATGCTTGAAATCAGGTAGCGTTTTGAGATTTTATAGATTTCATGAGTTATTAATGAAAATTTATGAGGTCAAGCTACAATAGAATATGTATTATATCGCAACTTCTTTGAGTCTACTAGGAATTTGAAGGGAAAAAATTAAGAGAAAATTCTAACAATATTTTTTTTCATTTTACAAAAATAATTCATTATGAAAAATTATTTTACATATATTTTTTAATTTTTAACTTTTATTTTTTAATTCCAAGATTTTTTATGAACACATCAATAAAATTTCCCTCACTGTGAAAACAGATGTTAATGTTGCCAAGTCAGGAGTGCAATTAATTGATCAATCAAGGATAACATACCAATGAACTAGCTCTTATGTGAAATATATCAGCACCCCAGGAACCTCCACAATGTACCCGTCAATTAATCTCATCCAACTGTCACCACAGCAATTAAAGATCCATTTTCAACTTTGCATTCGTAATAACTCCGTTTTCATATATCGCACATCCGACTATACAGTTCTGTAGAAAAATCTTTCAACAATTTTTTAAGACCATAAAAAGAATTTATAATCAATGAAAAAGTATTTAATTTTAATTTCAAAGTATACCACCCTCCAAAACTTGCCGTAGCCATAAACGAACCCACAATCCGTGACGTCACAGTTTTATGTGTAGGATTTACCATACTTCCTGTTTATCGCGATCTCATTGTTATGGCTTCCGATCACGATGATGGATATTTATTTATTATTTATTCGAGCAGATAAACGTATATTCTATCGAACTAAATACTGTTCCAATACATGAAAACGTTTCCTTACCTCCAAACTTTCTAAGAGTTTTCGACTTGGTCTCCGCGAACGTCTTGACGCGGCCATCTTTGTTTACATCCTCTGTTTATGTCCCACAATCCTTTGCGCGATTTTGCAAATAATACGCCCCTTCTATTTATAGTACCAAGTCGATTTGGGAATGCCCTTTAGTTTAATTGTAATTATTTTAATGAATTTTGGTCCGATTGTCGTTTTGTTTGAATTAAACGTTTTCTAATTTTGCAATGAATACATTAAAATTTTACTTAGAAAATTATGCAAAGATGAAAATGGATCTTTAACAACACCCCCAGATACTCAATGGCAGGCAACATTCACCTAGAGATGCAATTTACCTTGTAATGAACATATCTCACAGACCAATTATGTCCTCGATCACAACTAACAATACCCTATATTGCACAATCTCACATCTCAAAATCACTGTGGTTTGAATTTTACCTCAAACTTCATTAGAGTAGTCAATCTACCATTAAAATAACACACTCCCCGAGAAAACTAATTTCTTGACAGACAAAGTCACAGATCACCTACACAACTTATGACGTCCAAGAAACACCTTTGCAATTTATAATAAATACAAAACCAAAGATCTTCTCTATGTGGTTTAGGTTTGCAGTTAACAGAACCCTAGATCATGCAATCAAACCACAATAAACAAAACCCCAGATCACTTAAATGCAATCACACCACAATAAACAAGACTCATTTATGCAAGGGAACACCATCACCTCTCAATGGACAAAGCCCGAAGATCATCTACACAATCATTCAATATCTGCAGTTTACAATGCAATTAACAAAACCCCAGATCACCTTTATACGCAATCTGCACCACAATACAGAAAAAGCCCTAGATCACCTATAAATGTCACAGACACCACAATATTTGAAAAACTCTAGTGCAGCTATACAAGCAATCTACACCACAATTTAGATGAGCTACCATTGTCAGTGCTGGCATCTGTTGCATGAGGCTCATCAAAGTGACATTTTGCTGGAGTAATTAAGGGCAGGATGACTAACAGAGTTGAAACCAGAGATGCTGAGATAGCTACAAGCTGCAACACTGCTGACGTACTCTATACAAGGATGAGAGACGCTCTCTACTGTAAATTAGATAGATATAGTTTACACTGTAAATTACTTTCACACTGACTCTTTTAAAAGAGCTGAAATTCAATATAATTATATTCATTGAATAGATTAACTGTGAAATGAAAGATACTTTTACAAAATTTGTGGTACTTCATACTGTGAAATATATATGCATACTAAACAAAATAATTTAGGAATATTAAATTTCTATGATTAACATTATATCAGGTGGCCAATGAAGAATTATATCCCTTTTCATAATTTAAAAATTTTCATATATATATCCGTAACTATTTTTGTCCAGTATACCAATACCCTATGCAATGAACAACATCAAATAATGTGAAATGAAAGAGAACATAAAATGTTGAAGCTATAGGTTTATCTATGTTTCATAATACACAAATCTTAATGCTGTTCTGTACTTCCTTTTTCTTTATCCAAATAGAAAGAGTAAAAAAAGTATTTGTAAAGAGTGAAATTGAGCTAAAACAATCAGGATTAGTATCACCACAAGACGGTATTACTCACCTATAGAGCCAGATTCACTTTAATATCTGCATACTGCTACAACTCTCATGAATTATCTTCATACAAATGTCAAATTCATGAATTACAAAACTAAGAATTTTTGTCGAAACTGTTAAACTGAAGTTCACTTATGAGCTTATGTGTGTTTTGTAACAAACAGTTTCTTCCCCTTATTTGCTTTCAAATGTCAAATTCATCATTCAATAGAATGAGTCATTTTTTGCTTACAATTAAGATAGTGTTCACTGTTAAAATATACATCTATCCTTACAAGTTACAATGGGCTGGTATGAATTTCAATTAACGCAAATGTCAAATTCATATTCAGAGCTTGAGGGATACTGGAGTCTTTTGTTGTTTTTATTATTTTACTAACATTCAAGTACTTGCACATTATTCTAACATTTCAAATAGTTACAGAGTGTATAAAGTATTACTATTGAGTTCATTGGTTACATTACTAGAATTGGTAGGATAAAAATAACAAACTTGAGTATAGATCATAAAACAAACATATATAACATCAGCGCTACACAAAGTTTCATACAGCATTAATAAATGTATCTGTATCTCATCATAACCAGTAACAAGTTCTAAATGTCATATTCGAATGTTTTTCAGCAGCTCACAATATTGAAGTGATTGTTGCAGCGCTGGTATTTTGAACAACAGCACAAATTTACAAAATAATAAGATGATACATCATTAAACTAACACACAGTGCAGACTATTTACATTTACGCATTCCAGTTTATACGATGTTATGAAATCTGGTCTAAGAGGCATTTGTTTAAATGAAAACATTTCAGGTTAGAATAAGGTGAACTGGGTTCTTTCATGTCACCTACCAACTACTTCATTATAAACAGAAACACCATAAGTCTGCATGACCATATTGCACGTGAATAGCAGTGAAACCTGTAAGCATAGGCTGGAAACAGTGCTTAAAATATGCTAACCATGTGGCATTTCACTAGTGTACAAATGTAGCATTTTTATATTGGGAAACCCGACCACACCAACAGCTTACCCATTTCTCCATGGCCTAGTGGTTGAATGGGTATTCTGATGGAAAGTTCAGTGCTAGCAGTTATTACAGCATGGATGGGTATATCTGCAAGTATTTCTGAAAGATGTCGATTGCAATGGTAAATCTGGAAGATTATTTCCTGATGCTTATCACAAAGAAAAATCTACACTTAAAATTACAGGAGATTGGTGACAAAATGAAATAAGCATATTTCATGGTATTGATTTCTAATCAAACTGCAAATATTTGCAGATGACAAAATGCAGGTCTCAACATTTTCCTTTAAAAGCATTTTTAAACGATACAAATACCAAGTGTACTTTGCAAGTTCCAATGGACCACGCTATCAGAATGCACTTGTTGCAGGGAGACGAGGGATTGCACCATTCCCACAAAATATGGTTACAACTTTTGTGCATGTGAGCTCTCCTTTATCTCCTGGAATTACATGTCTCATATTCAACATTTCATAATCACTAAAACAGACATCCACATGAGAAACATCAAATTACCAGACATCACCAGCGGATTAACACCAGAAGAGGATAAGATAAACACTTTCGCTATATAACAATAACTCGTATTACTTCATTGCTATTCATCCACACGAAACATCCATTTGTCCACAGGGACAAGGTACCCAAAACTTAGACTCAGGTTTAGTCCTGTCACTGGCTAGGTAAAAGAGGATTTCTAAAGAACGACCTTTTGAATTGGTGGTTGTATGGGTAACCTGTTGGTGTGGTTAGTGCTAGCAGTGTTGCCGGACTCACAGAGTCCGGCAAGGGACACAACTTGAAAAGAACATAAATTTGTACCTGTGCAGATGGTGAGATCCAAAATATAACAATGTTACCTTTCTCAGTTTCTCTATAGACTTTTCAACTGAGATTCTGAGATCAAAACTAGAATGTTACCAGCTAATATTTTCAGCAGGTAATTACATCAGCTTGTAAGGGGTTAATCCAGTAAACGGGCAAATCTCTGCTATAAGTATACTTAACCCTGAGTTACACAGTGCTTACAGCACCATCAAGAGCTTAACTGGCTAGTGTACAATCAATACAGGGAACCTGAAATACCCTACTCATCATCCCCCTCCATTAGGGTGAACATTAGATCATTCTGTCGCAGAATCTAATCACAAACTTATCTCTTTTTTCATGTAGATCTGTGTATGAGTGATTGAACGTCTACTACAGTTTAGCCTCTCATTAACATTTTTGTAAGAAAAATATTTGCAGTAGAGAGTCTAAGATCTCTTCATTTCATGTTAAACTCCCATCATCTTAAACTAACATCTTTAATTAGCATTGCATACCATGTTTTACTAAATTGCAAATACCATGATGGTAATTCGTCAATGCAAGCAGGTAAAAACGTCTTTGAAATCAAACAGACTAATTAAGTAAATTTCATTGAGCATGCACCTGAGAGACAGAAAGCCTGAGCATGAAATGACGATGGGTTTGATGTTGAATAAATTTCATATTTTATAAAAAATTTAATCTTTGTCTCATCAATGGTTTGAGATGTGATCAAAGATAAAGGAATTTTAAAAAATGGAATAGAATTAATTTTTCAAATAACATATGGCACCAAATGCAATAGTAATGCTAATTATGGGAAGGAATTTGAGATTTTAATTAGAAGACTCGTTAGGCTTTGCCTAATTGCAAATAGAATGTTGATGAAGGAGGAACTCAAAAAGTGATTACAGTGGAAGGTGCATCATCAGGCAATGGAAGATGAAAATGTTCGTCAAGCACCGTCGTTATCAAATTATTGTAATTAGCGATAGTATTAGCTTCACTTACATTCACCACTCAGCTAGATTCTGTCATCACTAATAACATTAACTTCCAGTTTTGAAATTGTGGGTATTAAACTTGTGACAGGCCTGTTGACCAATTATTAGAACATCCTGAAAATTCATTATCTACCAAGAAAATTGGTGTAATAGGTTCCTTGTTTTTACCAAGTTCATTAGTGGCCGGCAATATTGATTTCATTTGTGAAATAGACAACCGGTTGATTGAAATGCTCTTCCAACGGGTTTATTACTCGCTGATGAAGCCAACGCTAAAAGAATACAATCATCTACAGAGTTTACAGTTAGTTAAACCTCGTAAGAAAACCATTTCCTGAATGTAACAGTGTAATTGCAAGAAGTCATAAAAAGTAAAAAATGTAAAAAAGTTTAGTTCATGTTCTAACTGTGACAGTCCCAAAAAAGAAATGATTACGTTAGTTGAGAATGATTACATTTTGCACGGGCTATGAAATAACAAAATCAAAAAGAAAAAAGAAAAAAATCCCTTTGACCTTGATAGAAAATGATTTTAGAATAACAAAAGAATGTACTTTTTGGACGAAATACTTGTTACCAGAAAATATCTGAGCTATTAAATCAAAGAGATGACTACAACAGCCATCAGTAAGGAAATACAAAAGGAATACCATAAAACAGAATACAAAGACAACAAATCCAAAAGAACCGAGGAAAGCAAACTCCAAAAGAAGCACAGAAAACACAATGACAGAACTTGCTAATAGAAAATCAAAGCATGTATACAAGACACTTACTCAATTACCAATCAGGATGATCATACGTCTAGTGACAGTGCTTAAACAAATCAATCTGATCAACATCTATCGTCTACATCTACTTATCTTTGTCTCGGGGGCCCAGGGCGTCAATATAAGCAGCTCTTTATTGAGGAAATCTGCTTTGCAATACTTGTTTTACGGAGTGCCAGAGGCAGCAATAACTAGTTTTTATCTATCAAATGTCACATCCAACAACTGAGACAAGCTGAGCAGGTATAAAAAGGTCTAGAATCAGAGATTGGAGGATGATGCTTTACATTATCTCTGGACCTAAGTTGTAGGGAAAGCAAGTCTATCAGATGTAGAAGTCTTCACGAGCCATCAACTTCTTTCTTTATCTCTTGTATACTAAGTTATTCAAAAATCAAAAAATGACTTTGGTTGAGTTCTTTTCATTTCCTTTTTAATCAAAGAAATTTATGGAGAAAATAAGGATGATGGAATATTTTTGGTTGATCAGTATCAGATTTGGTTCTATCAGTATGTTAATGAACAGATAGATCATTATCTATTATTTTGAAATAACTTTTTATGCATTGTCTTCAACTATTGTAGTCTAGAATATGTAGATATAATTAATTGTTATTTCTGAGACTATAAATTGAATCAATATGACCTAACAAATACTTTGTAACGCTTTGACATCTGCCAAGATTTTCTTGATAAAACTTCTTTATTGGAAAATTCATGAGTTCAAAGACTTGATCAACCGTTAGAGTTACTAAATGTTCTGAAATCATGTTGATATTCTTGAAACTTGATAAGCTTGAAACTAAACTAAAGAAAAGACTTCAATGTTTCAATACATGTGTAAATCTTCAAGAAAATTTTAAACAGAGCTCCTTTATGGATCAAAATTAAATGTAATAAATAAATAAATAACATTATTATGAAATATCAACAAACACATCTTTAATCACACCTTAAATAAACTATCACCATTAGTTAACATCAATAGATTTAACAAAGCGTTAATGCTGTCATGGGTAAACCATACTTCTTATCAGCACTTTCTGTCATATGCTGATTGATTGCAGGCCAAATACTTTCAAGAAATTAGTTCATTACGCACACTTGTCAAACTTTGTTTGGATTGAGAACACTAGTGAATGGATTGCTCCATTCAGCAGAGTTTATGAATGATATTGAACAAGTCACACAGAATCTTGCAGAGACCTATTGTTTTAGAACAATGGAAAGGAAATAATTTGCATGACAATCATAAGCTTATGAATGAGCTCTTCTGACAAGTGCTATATATGTGATTTCGCCCCGGATAACTCTCACTTGCTCACTAATCGTATATTTGACACAACTGAATTATTCATAAGAAAGCAAGATTTTCCAGATAGCAACTTTTATTGTCAACACACAAGAAGTTTTGGAGTAAATATTTGCCCCTTCTTAGGGTTTTCTGTAGAAAATAAAAAGTTTGATACATTTGAACTGGTAAATCAATACATATCATTTAGGTATTCCCTAATATCAAATGATTTAAAGTAATTTTTTCCAGAATCCAGCATCACAAACCCTATCATGATAAAAATTTACAATTCATATATTGCTTTTATGCATTTTAACAATAATGAATTTTTTTATCAGAATATATTCTTATGTATTCCACTTCAATACGTAACATTTGAAAACTTTATATATGTATATAAACTAACAAAATCTTAACCCTGACCCACAACCTTTAACTCAACCATCCTAAGCAAATCATCAGAGAGACTAGCTTCACTCTATTGTATCAGTGATTCCAGAATCCGGCAAATCTTCAAAGATCACAGCTAACCTAGTTTCCTCTAGCAGTGAGTTAAAGAATGGGGACCTTTTATAGACAAGAAACACACTGGCTCTAGCCAGGTAATTCTCAGTGAGAGACTTTGCCCTGTCACAGGCTGCTCTGTACCAGTGCCTAAGCCAATCTATAAGCCAACCCTATAAGCCGGTGCTCCAAATAAGAAAAGCTTCTAATCCAGTCTGTCTTTCACGTCTGATGATGGACATAGTCTTTGCAGATAACTCAGACTTCTTGTTATTTCTAATTTTTGGTCTATTTGTGGCAAAGTCTTTACCTTTAAATTTTTTATAAAGTTTTTCTACAAATAAATACAGAATTTTAGAAGGTTTGTTCTAATGCCTGTGTTTAAGTTGAGATTATTTCCAAGGGCAAGGCGGCTGCTAACACGCAAATAATCGACTTGTTGAGAGGGCGCTGAGAGAGCCTAATTTGCTGCTGATGCACAAGTGAAAAACATGAACACTTTTTTGTTTTTAATCTCTTTTCAAATTGTTGAACTACATTCCAAGTCTTATCTTAACATCCCTTCTAAAATCTCATAAATCCTTGATATGGCAATTAGAAATTGAAATTACCTAAACGTTGCTCAAACATTTATAGCAAAAATATGTCTATTATAATCGCAAGAACAAAATGAAAATTTGAGAAATGTCTCGTCCAGGTAATAAAAACCACCTAATGGGTTTTGATGAATATAAATATTACTTTTGTCTTTTAATCTGCTCCTTGTTAAATGAAATATCTTAAAACACAGTTCACTCATCACTGAGATAAATATATCATCATAACATCGAATGCAATATATAGAGATTATTACCCGAGGAAGGGAGTCATATGACTTTTACAAAACGAGTGTGACTTTTTTTATTACACAAGCAAGAGCGAGGGTCATACATAAATTTGATGATACACTTCCAAGGGTAATAATTTCTTTATTACCGATTCTATTCTATTTCAAATGCAAGGAAATATACAGAAAACGGCCTCCTTCCTTGGTGACGGCCCACGATAGTGACATCATGAAAAATGATTTTATGATGTCAAAGGCGTCAAAATACGGTAACTGGAGCTTAAACAATCGTTGCTAGGCAATAGTGATATGTGCACATATGCTCATATTGAAATATGTCACCACTTATGATTTACTATATGGGTAATAAAAACTATTCTGTACATATCAAATTTCTAATATTTCTAATGAACTGGTCAACAATTCTACACTCTATAAAAACCATAATTCTCACCATGTGACCAATCACTGTTAGATATGAAATGATATTTAACACTTGATGCCATAGTAATGAAGACCAAAACAACATTAATAATGATGATTATATCTCCAGTAATGGTATCCTCCTTTCCTTTAATGACATGGGAGCAATCAAATATCAGAGTATCAAAGTCATGAATATGTGGTAGATATTTGCTTTATCTGGAGATAAAGGGGAGGTGTATGGAGGGGGAAAACTCTTTTGAGACCAAATGGATTAAATGTTTATAAGTGAGGTATTTTGCATATCCATGTATTTCTTTGAATTCACCTCCACCCGTTGCCCCGGCCCCATTACCAGCTTAATCATTAGTTTCATAAAAAAATATCAAAATATCAGGTAACATTAATAAGTTGTGACCATTCTGAGTGAGCAATTGTCTGCAATCACAACTTCATAACAAAGGGAATAATTTAGGATGGTCAAGGTATGTCATCTCATCTAAAGTGTTAATCTTAATAAATAGTATTAGAAGGTGAAGAGGAGACAACAGATTTTGTAGTTTTACATCTTGAAACTTTGCTACAATATCCTGTATGATGTACAGATTGTTTTTCCAAACTGCTTAGGTATTGGATGGAGAGTAAGTTTAATGTTGATGCAGTGAATCAAGACAGGACAGGATGTGGGGATTAACTTGGTATTGGAAACTTATAAGATGGGATTAAACAAATGTTTGGTCAATAAACTAAGAACATTAAAGAAGATATCGTTTTCCAATTACCTAAGTATCGTTTACATCAAAACTCTTTAAAAAATGAAAAATGTTAATGAAAGACTTGCACTTCTTGGAATGGATATAAACTATGGATCAAGCGCTAGCTCGACCTTTAACCTGTTGTCATGGCGACTTTGATGTGGAACTGATACGCAAGTCTGATGGCATTTTAATGGCAGGTACAGATTTAACATGTAATAAGATAGCACCACCAGTCTGACTGCCCCTTTAAAACAGACTGTTTATATCACACCTCTGTAGTTTGGTCGACAGGGTTAAAGTGCATGGTCGGATCACAACCACACTATACATCACTGTCTGCAGCACCTGTAATCAAACTTGCCATTTAATGTTCTCGATGTATTTTACTGTAGGGCTCACAACTAACCTTAGATTTAAATACATGTAAATTTGAACCTTAGCCTATCAATATTATGTATGTCCACTTAAATTATAAATGGATTTTTTGACATACAAAAATCTATAAATTAGTATGAATTTATACAGGAAAATACTCAAAGCAATATTTTGATTTTGAAGTTATGAATACTGATCCACCTTTTCATTGACTCATGGATCATACGTACAGCATCATAACAAATTCATGCCCCTAACTCATTATTTCCTGTCTACATTATTATATATATGATTTTTTATTTTCCATCATTTGTTAATGGATGTTATTAACAGTACATGAAAACATCTCAAGTAATAATCAGAATTCATTTAGATGTGAAACATTATTCTTTGCTTCAAATTCACCATATTTTCAACTAAGAATTAAAAAATGGAGACATGTTTTGTATCTAAGTTCTAACAAATAAACCTGATTAATGAATGATTCTACATGTCTTTCTGTAATAATTAATAATTTCTTTTTATTCAAATATCATTCTAGTTGAAATCATAAAAACATCAAATGACAGCATTAAAATAACAATTTCAAAATCAAAAACTCAAAAATTACATTCTTATATCAAGCTAATTTACACAAAAAATTATTCAAAAATGCCTTTACTGCGATAAGAGGAAGAGACATAATCTTCACATTCCTGTACGTAAGCAAGAGTATTTAAAATCAGATTTGTAAATATCCTTAATCTTGGCTAACATGTTTGAGATGTTTGCTTGTTTTCTGTGAAATCCAAATCACTCAAAGGTGACAGTTTCAACATAATTCTCAAGTCAACAATTATGTAAAATCTTGTGCAAGTCTGCCAAAGTTTCCATTTTTAAATCAAACATCATCTAAAAACAACGAACCTTGAGCATGTAATAATCTGAGTTTCTCTTTAGAATCATAATGAGAATACTAAGATCAGTATGGCTTGGGCCATATGAAAACTTCAAACTACACTTTCTGAATCCCACAGATGAAGGCTAAACTCGCTGGAGGAGATTTACGGAAATGCAACAGAATGACGTAAATCCAAATATGTAAATCTGCAGCGTTTAGCATGAGGCCGGTGGTTGTTTGTTCAAGCCATGTTAGAAGCTTGGACGAGCGACTCCACCTTCACTTTCAGACATGTCTGTCTCCCTGACAAGCTCTTGGCGGAGTATGATTTGAACAAATTTTTCTTTAAGTCTTGTGTCAGAAACATATTTTTTTCAAAAGAATAAATAGTTCAGCTTATAGTTCATTTTTTCATTTCCTTAAGGTTTATGATAAGAATGTCATTTTGCAAAGCTAAATGGTGCAGCTAATATTTTGTGCTTGTTACTTATCTAAACCTAACCTTTTTTTAAATTCCACAATGCAATGAATTATAACAGAAGTAATGGTTGGTGTGTGTTGTCTCAATGCCAAGTCTTGTTCACAAGATTGAAATTTGTTCAAATTCTTGTCAAAATAAGTAAAAAAATTATGTAAGTCTATACAAGTCAACTGAATTAGACTTAATCTAATGATTTTCTTGAATTTTTGTCAAAGTGTAGTTTTACAAAAAACTGTTATTTGATAATTTACGTAGAAGACTGTAATTAATTCATAGAATACTGATGTAATCTTAAAAAAGGTGTCTAACAATGCATTCAGGATAATTTCCTGAATATAACACATCTACCACCGTTGTAAAAGAACTCCTGCATCATTATTGTGTTCTTGCATTGCAAGTAAACCTGCAGGCATAAAGTTTCCAACTGCAAGGTGATAGAAATACAACAACTCATTACAATGATATGTTTGCTCTTTAGATTTGAAATGATTATGATTTTACAACAAGTGTGATATTTTCCTTACTTTAAACTTGTCTGACAACAAGATCATTCAATAATTATAATCTGAAATTTTAAGTTAATCATCTGAATCAAGTGAAATGAATATGATAGTCTAAAAATTTCTCTCACAAATACAGATAATAATACACATTTTATGTCAAATCCTCAGGAACTAATTGACAGTGAACTGACAGGCAAATCAAAATATAATTGCTTTGAATTTTTAAAATCATAACATCACAACATGAAAATTAATTATCTTGATGCAAAACAAGTTGATATAAAAACCAATTCTGATAATTCTAGATAACAGAGATTTGTCATGAATCTGTAAGTAAACCATTTAAAACAGCAAAACTATCTGTAAATCTTACATAATTGCAATAATCAGATCGCCAGAAACAATGACCAGCATTTCACAATTAAGTTTTTCCAGTACAAAGACCATTGTCCTTCATCAAACTAATTTGCTTCTGTCAATCTTTGACGAGATGTAATTCATCAAGTGGACATTTTTTCTGGTTCACTTCAAAATTAAACAATGATTTTTCCTCAAAACGCATGAAAAGTGGCGTGAAGTGTGAAAATCCAACATTGCAATCTCAAGGGATGGCACGATGTCCTGCTGCCAGTTTAAAGACTTCTCTCTGATGAAATGAACATTGTCATGTCTGAAATAGCTGCCATCTTTCTTTTGTTTTCAGGTGGTCTTCCAATACCTGCAGAGCTAAACATGCTCATTATCTCCCTTGCCAAACAACATGCTCTAATAACTCCTTCCTGTAACAACCCTTTTTCAACATATCGTGTTTTGTGATATTTATTTGTCACTGTACTCAAATAATAACTTTTGGATCAGATAATTATATGATATTTTTTTCTTAGATGGATTTATACAATTTATTTCACAAACCAATTTTACAAATATAGTATTGAAAGAAAGCGTCATGATACAATTTTGGTTTAAATCAATTTCATGTTTCCTTTATCATGTGTAAATTAATTTAAAGCATTTTTGCATGAGTGATATCATATGTTAACAACAAGCAAAAGTGGGCTGAATTTCAGAAGACAATAATGAGTATATGTATCATGTGTAGAAATCCAATATTTTTCTGTCAGGAACATCTGTGGCAATATCAATAAAAATAATCAAATATGAAAACAAAAAAGTCAAGATCACGCACTGACTAAAAGCAATTATGGATAATGTCAATTATTCGACATGACGACATGAGGCCCTTGGAATATAAAGTATAATGTTCCCTTTTCATGCTATCCCCCCATCTGTGGTCAAATGACAATCATCAAGTTGGTATAATGTGATACAGCAGAGTTCTATATCTGATCCTCTTAGTGAAAACCCCCTCCCTCACCACCTTGATTAGCCTTTATTTAGTGCTATCAGACATCTACACATACTCTAAGGGCTTGTAACTCTCATTATTTCATATTCATTACTTAATAATTTCCTTTAATCATATGACACAGGAACTAACTCCAGTGTATGGATCAGTCTTATCAATATTGATAAGATTTAGAAGTAATTAAGTATCATTTATTACTATTTTGAGTAATTGGACTTAATTTTTGGATTTATTAGTTCAAAAAGGTTCAATTATCATTTTGGCAGATAGACACTTGGATTTTATCCTCATGTTATATAATGATTCTAATGAAATGAATTGTTATCTATTCAATGATGTCTGAACACTTCAAGTGTTGAGTAATTGAGTGCCAAGCAAGAATGAGGGACAAATTTAAAATGGAACTTAACTTGTTTTAGATAGACTATCCTAGTGCATCTGTGCTGATGCAGTTTCTCTTCTTTGATCACACAGTCAAACTTATACCAACGGAATGCCATTCAAATATGACAACTAATAGAACTTCTATTCCTAAAATACAGATGTCAAAACGAACTAATATAGATAAAAGCCGCCCCCTCAACATAGGCATCCCTACTAGAGCACTCTTTGCATAGTGTCAACAAAGAGCCAAGGACTCTTATAGTCTAACACCAGTGTATATCTGCATCTTACACACCTCGGTGTGATATGTTCCCATTCTCTTAACATTGGTTCATTCTCATATCAACCAAATATAACGTCATCATCGGTTGTTTCTCCATATCGCCCTAGGGCACTATCACATATCATTCAATGGGCAGACGTTATTATGTCCTTTGTTTTTATTTGAAGGCTATATGCCATATCCACCAACTACGCAGGTGGGTGTTATGAGATGTTCAACCTACACAAACGATTAGACTTGTAAAATTTTGATAGTTTTACAAATTAAGTACATAAGACTTAACATTAGCGTAAGTGGGATTCGAACCTGGGACCTCTCTGCTGGCGAGTAACACCTTTACCATTTGAGCTAACAAGGATCCCTGCCTGAGGCTGTACATTTTGTTGTGTCATGTCTGTACTGTTTTCCCCTGGTATATATATATATGTATATGTATATATACATAAAAATATAAAGGTATAAGGAAATGTCTATTTCTAATCTTTAAATCAAATATTTAGCTTTAAAATCTCTAGAAGCCAGATATTGTTAATATCCTACTGGACTCATTTGGTCAGGACACAACACGCAAAGTAAAACGTTTACAAATTAATTTTATAAAAACTATTTGCTTTAAAACCTTTGTAGGAATGTTCCGCGGGAGTGTAAGCCAAATAATGACCGGATTGCCTAGTGTTATGGCAAAATAAACTCAGCTCGGGCTAACGCCCTCACAAGTTTTTTTGCCATAATTGCTCGGCACCCGGTCATTTTTTACTACATAAAAGGTCTCAAGCCAGGTCCACATCTGCTGTTACAAATAAACTCTGAATCTTCATCCATTGAGATTTTCTTGTCCGTCTATGGAAAAGATGTACACATACGACCATCTTGACGTTTTAACGCTCTGATTTGTAGACAAACACTCCAGAGCTGCATGTCAAATGACTACAATGTAATGAATTAGTGCCAGTATTTGCACTAGTTCTCATTACTGTGCAAACATCTTCAGTTTGTTATCTCTGACGTCCTCTGTCACTTGCTATCACTTGTGCATGTCACCAAGGGTTTCCTTCACAACCTTCTTGAGTGTCTCTGGGCGACATCTTGGTGTCTATGGGTGACATCTTAGTGTCTTTGTTTCTTCAGAATATGATTATCTGCTTGGCAACAATGCACTAGAATGTTCAATCAATGCAGTAAAACATAACTTTAATATAGTCTTGATCATTATATTCAAAGAAGGTATTCATATCTAACATGAACAGACTTGATCTTGATTATCTCTCAGTGATGTTTTATATACTTTGTATCTTCAGAATATGTCATCACAAGTTCAACAATGAATGAATTCTGCTCAAGATCTACTTCATAGCAATGAAAGGTTTAGACAATTTGTTTGAATGGATAAGGATCATTATTTCATGCTCACAGGTTTATACTTGCAGATGACATAGGATTACAGTCTTAAGAGATTCTTTTCTTGGTAATATTATTAATGAGAAATATCGTACGTAGAGTGAAAAAACATGTTGAACAGCATAAGTTCAAAACAAAAGATCTAAAAAAATTTGCCTATAAAAGATTTGAGACACGCTAATTTTGTTTCAATCTGTGATACTCAAAAACTAACTATTTTTTTGAGTTCATGAGTGAAATAACTTTATTGAAAATTAAAATAGTCTTTGTCAACCAATGACCTGCTGACTATTATTTGACATTGTATAATATCAGTTCTTTGAATCAAAATTGTAAACAGACAATTGGATATTGCCATTCAATAAATGTATGACTATTAGCTGTATCTTAGCCACATAGTCAGACAATTTTCATCATCAGAGAGAAAATTATTGCCCGATGAAATGTCATTTGTGAATATTTCTGTCACTAAGTATTGTTAAATGATCATCGATAGCAAATGTAATGTTCATGGCATTTATCAATAAGGTTGCTATCTTTTTAGAATTTACTAGTCAACTGGAAATGACTTTTTCCTCACAAAGTATTTTCTTCCCTGTGAAAAAATGTGAAGAACATTAAAATAAAGTGAAAAATTGCCAAGTTTTAAAATGACATATAATTAAAGCAATTAGAAGGAATTTTTTATCCAATTTTTCATTAAAAATATATTTTTTATCAGTTAAAATTACACAAAAAGTTTGCAGATATTCCTAACAAAGAACCTAAAATTATCATGAAAGTTTTTCAAACATGGATTCTGCAAAGAAAACGTTAAAAATTTAGTTTGTTTCTAAAGCTAATTGAATTTTAAATTTTGCCTTTTCCAGCATGATTCATCAGAGGAATTTTAATTTTCATTCCTCCATTGTCTGGCAAAAGGGAGTGTGAAGGTATTTCTTTAATTATGAAAGTGATGTTTCACAAGTCACCTTTAATCAGATTAATATCTTGAATGCCGCGGGGATCAACTAATTATTGACAGGAACAGAAGCTGAAATGGACAAGCACATGAGATTCACACGGTAAACGTTCCCCCTCATTTACATCAAACCCCTCTAAAATTAATTATCCATTTCTTTGTTTAACTCTCAACACCCTTGGGAATTCTACAAAATTCACAATGTCGGAGATATATTACTGAGTAATTAAAATCATTTATATTTCATTCTCTGTCCACTGCTTTTGGAACTTGGATGTGAGAAAACATATTTGGAAGGAGTAAGGTAATTGACACAAGAGAAATAAGTTCAAAGCGTCCATCACTCAAGAGAAACGTTTGAGAAAAACTGATTAATTTTAAATCAAATTGACTGCTAGCGACAATTGTCAGTGGTAATAGGAACACAGCTAAAGGCAACACTTATGGTATAGATCAGAACAAATTCTGTTGTCATAGCAACATATTTCTTACAGCTTCATAAAATTCATGTTTCTATGACAACTCTATTCCAGAATATTGTGAAAACCAAGTACCACGTAGTTTAATAATTCCACGTCTATCGGAAATAAAACCATAACATTTAAAATGTTAGCTCTCATCTTTGCTGATAATAAATGTCATTATTCCAACAAATGTTTTCCTTAACAGTAAATATTAACACGCTAAAATTAATAAGCCCCTACCTGTGAAAGAAACATAAATGGGAAGTGAAATTATGAGAGTAAAAAAATCCCAGCATTGCTGGCACCACATGAAGATGGAAACTGTCAATAGAAGTAGTAATGACATGTCATTTAACTTAACTCTTTTATCTCACCATTCCTCAATCCCACTAATGCATCTGCCATCATTTCCACTTTTTTCATTTCTCTCATTACAGCTTCCCATCTCCCTTGATTTCATTAAACAAGCCCCATTCATCTACATTTCTTATCAAACAAGAAACCAGGAGAGTCACTGTCATAATTTGTGTTGATTCCACAATCCACTATCAACACAAATTACTTTTCACATTAGGTATAAAAGAAGTAGAAGATTATCTTATTTCCGTTTTTCTTGGTGGGAGTGTAAGATTATTTATAATTTGGCCTCACACTGAAACCAACATGCGGATCATTCTAATTAGAGGATATCTTAACATTCAACACTTATTTCAATAATGAACACTAGTTTTTTTCACCTCTGACATTATGGCAGATGAGGCTGGACAGTTACTAACGCCATGAACTAGCAGGATTTCCCTTTAGCCCAGTCAGTAGAGAATTCATTAGGGTTTGAATCCTAAAAAACATTGGATCTATTATTTCACTCTTACTAATTAATGAAAATGTCAAATTTCAGATGTATCATTTTCACCTACTTAAAACTTAAGCTGCTGACATTTTAAATGTTAAAACCATCTTGAGTGAAATTAATGAGTGAATCTTGGATTGGCGAAAAAGATAAGCAACTTCATTTTATTCCACGTCCAGTGGTGAAGGGTTAACATATTTTGATGACTAAGGATATAAAATGAACAAACAGTGAATGAATAAGTACATAGTTAATAATCAACTCATAACCTTTCAATCTTAATTCTACTTCCTGTGAACCGTACCAAGTAACACGTTTCTCTGATTACGGGATGATTGTCTTTGTGGACATGAATCAGGAATGACCTTTTCTTCAGTCTTTCCAGCAGCTCCTGAAGACATTACCTCTGACAAGCCCAGAGTCCAAACCAGTACATTACTCTCACATGTTGATGGTCTCTGAACCACAGTACTGTAGTTCCCCTTATAACAGACTTCAGCTATCTTCTGTCCATGCAGGTTGTATTGAGGATGAAGCATATGTTTTACTTTCTTCTCCCTTATACTCTACTATACGAAAGGATCTCTTACAATGATGTATCTTAAAAGGCCGTATTTTAATTTGCTGACAGTTTTACATCAGCTTGCCCATATTTTTACATGTGATGATTTTACCTATTGTCTTGAGCATAGAGAAAACAGTTTTGTTACTTATTTAACCAATGCATGTCCTCTCTTTAAAGAGCCACTTCGTGATTTTCATAACATATTATTTACCATTGATACGAACCTAAATGGCATATGTGTTGATATATAATCAAAACATCTTAACTTTTCATGTCAAAAAGACATATATTACAACTACTGGTTTTCAATGAAAATCGAAAAACAGCCTTATAAATGCACAGAGGTATAGATATCACGTCCAATATACATGAATACTAGTTATATAACCTAACAAACACTATCAACTCCTAACTGCCCTCGTGACTGTTTTAGATAAGTCTCCAAAATTACGTTTGACTATTTGTTGTGCGCTATCGTCCGGTTTTCGATCATAATTTTCATAATTTTGTCACTGTAAAAAAACCAGTAAGATTTAAAATGTGACTTTTTGGTAACAGTCGATACTTCGCGATCAAATGACACCATTGATTAAGTTTGGCGTATATGACTCCAACAACTCTTCAACTTTGACTGACATAAGATGATTTATATGGCTTGGCTGAAACTATGCATTTGAGTCTGAAGTTGATCATTTCCAAAAGCATGAATATCATTAATAAAAATAAGTTTTGTTTTTTTCGGTGAAGGTAGATTTAAAAATGTTAACAAATGAACATGGAACCGTACATACATCTGCTTTAAGCTCTGACAATGTATACAAAGACATTTTGCTTGGAGCATGTAATGAGCTTAGTGTTAGAGCTTAAATTAGATCTTACTCATTAAGCTTTTGAAAGACAAGAAATGATCACTTTCTTGGTCATTTAAGTATTGTTTAAATAAGCAATATTTACGAAATTTGAACATGTGAATTAACACTGATACAAGCTATATAGTAAATGATGTTTCCATGTTTAAGATCATCAGTTTCATTAAACATAACAATGGAAAAACATCATTAAAGAGACATGAACAGCGAAATAATAAAACGACTAAATTCCTAATCTTGAAAATGAACATTTCCTGAAAGGATAAAAATGATGAAATGGTAAATCTAAATGACTGGCAGGGCAGGCCATGAAAGTAATGAATATGTTTAACTCCTATTAGAAACATATTAGTTTTATTAAAACAAAATGAAGAACATATTTCAGAGTTTTAGACAGACCCCAAGTGCCTTGAGTTCATTTTATCAAAACGCAATAAAAACCTACTTCAGGAAATGGGAGTCTTTGAAGTTCAGAACTGTAAATACTTTGATTCCAGGCCCTTGATTGACGGATTACTCGTATGAAGGCAAAAATAAAACAGATTGCGACCAAGCACAGCTAAATTACACAAAATAATCCTTCTCTCTGAAAAAATACAGTATGGATTTCAAGTAAATGAGCAACTATTTCTTTCCATACCTGATCAGAACTGATAAGAGTGATTGGCAGCCTATGGTCGTAGAATATGTCCGAGGAGCTTTTCCGCTTCTCTTGTTTGTGTTCTTAATGATACAACCAAGCAGGTAACTGTTGGCTTACTGGCTTTACTGTTCATCCTCTTCTGACAGTCTTTGTTAATAATTTAATTGTAGTAATATTCTATTTTGGATTATCTGAATAAAATTGAGCATTTGAAACTTTTGCGTCAATGGACGTAGAATAAGTTAGAACTTTAAGGGCTTCAAATTATCTATTATTTGTGTGTTAAATGTTTGTTGATGCAAAAAATTATCTGGGTCTTGGCCTCATACATTTTTGAGATTTTAAAAAATTTTCAAAAATAATGTCACAAGAGTACTTTAATTAGTACAGATGATATCGGAGGTTTGAGTCCTTTTTATGAAGACTTCCCACTACAACTACAAGTTGACAACAATGTGATAGTGTATAGTCAAATTGAAACTAACCTCAGAGACTGAAGGTGAAGAGTTAATGAAAGAAGAAATTAGTAATAATTCAGGTAAATTATTACTGCAAAAATGTAGACATACCTCTATGATACATAATTTTGTCATGTTCCTAGACCTAACTGCCTTATAAACTGTAATATCTTTTTTTAAGGTTTGTCAAGAGGATAAAGATTCAAATATTTTGAGATGAAGAGACAAGCTTGAAATCTACAACAATGATATAGAGTGTCTCTGTTAAAAGAAGTCCTCATTTTAGTGGGATCATATTTGGTATCGTATGGCCGAGAAGAGTCTACAGCTCGAGCTTGTCGTAGATAACCTTACTTACATCCAGCGACAGAGAATATATATACATACAATTATGAGGAGGCAGCCATGCAGTACAGCATGCTGAGAAGATATATATTTATATATACATATAAGCACTTGGGATGGTGACTGTGACTCCCTCTGCATTGAACCAGCCGGATGATAGGTATGGAATATATACACCAGATAATGTGTCGGAGATGTTTTCATAATCCAGGGTTATTATCATTATTGAAACCCATATACTCTATTTGCAAAATGATGACAGCTTGTGTGATAAAATCTTCTTGAAAAATGGAACTATTTTATGTGATGGATGGTTATCAAGTTCGGGACATAAACAGTATAGGAGACAGGTAACGAGCCACACCGAGGAACAAACTGTTCTATTATGTCACAGTCAGGAGCAACAACTGAAGAATGGTGGCGGGGTTTCACAATACGAGTCGGTTCATATCACCTCATCAAAGTCTCCAGCAGTTTTATGGCCACAGGTGTAAAAACTTCAAAAAGATTTTCAAAAGATTTAATTATGTGATATTTACATATCTGCAATGTCACCCTGTTGCCTGAACGTTTTGTAATTATCACTTTATGGAGGTGTACATTTCATGGACACACCATTTTAACCTGTCCAGGTGTGTAGATTCGTTACACAAGCTCTCAGTACAGAGGCTTTGTACACTTCACTACAGCTGGGTACCTGGTTCTCATCTTGTGTTGTCTATTATCTATTATCTCATGTTTAGTCCAACTAAAAATTAGGTCTGAACACTCTATTTCTTCACAATGAAGGACTGGATTTTAAAATCAAAGCTGTGACCCATTGAAAAATGAAAAGTTCCACTGAGATGCAAATCCAATTATATTTGATTTTTTTAATTCTTCTTCTTCTTGTTGAATGCAGCACAGCAAGGCTTCTATCCAATTTTTCAATCAGATGTAAATGTTGAAGTTGAAGTACTTTTTTTTCCAAAAAGATTTTAAAAATCTTCATAAGGATAAATACAAATTTCAAAATCAATGCATGTTTATAAAGCAAACATTTTGTTCAAGAAAAGTTAGATTTTCTGAACAACTGTGACGTTTGACTTTTTCGATTTATACTTACATCTAAAACAGATGGAATCAACCTGATGACGGAAATCACCATCCCACAAGATGAAGTACTAAGCATAAAATACTCTGAAATGTTATTATTTTCACAAGAAAGAAGTTGTTGCCAAGACAATCTGGCTGTTCTTCTGCCACTTCTAAATGCCCTACAGAGACTGCACATTATACTCAGTTTAGAATTATTTATAATCAGCCATTAACAATCACACAATCCCAGTCTTGACATTTCAGTGAAGCACTGATCCAAAATAACCACACTGGTCCTGTTTCAAGAGCCAAACCTAAACCAGTCTGGTGCAGAGTCTTAACACAGCTCTTGCACCTTAGCGCTAAGGTTGTTTTGTGCAACTGCACCCTCAGTTTACAGTAATGGACCAATTCAACACTGAACATAGTCAATCACTTTCTGATGATGTCTTGTCATGTGGAACATACGGTCAAATATATCAGGAAATTTATCCTTTTTATGGGCTAGTTTCTTTATTGGAACAAAATGCTAAGTTTTAGTAAGAGACATGGTGTATAAACAATGGAATGTTGCATAACATTTCAAAAAAAGGATTGGCTTATCAATAGAATATCCAGTAGTGGATCCAGGATTTGAAAGATAGGGGGAGGGGGTTAACCTGTTGAAGGGGTGGGGTGGGTGTAGGGGGTAGTTAGGTCACCAACTGAAATACCCCTCAAGTCCCTGCTCCCCTCTTAATCCGCCTCTACCAGAAATACATTCTCTCATGTTACTAAAATACTTCTAAAAATAGAAAAATATCATAAACTACACTTTTCAAAAAACTTTTTACTGAATTTACATTATTTTTTGTAAATAACTTATATATTAATAGTTAAATGGCAGCTTTTATCATTCAAACATAACCATCTTCTTTTAAAAGCCATATTTTCATACTATATCATCTAAAGAATTCAGTCAATTGGATTTTGGAATTTGCTCTGACAATTCTAGAGATAGTTTTGTATATCATTAGGAGTTTCAGACAGTTTCCATTCGACACAAATGTCAGGACAGTGATTGCAAATAAAATGTAATGTCAAGTGTCTTTACAGTTTATCTATATAATATATGACAAACAGAACTGAATACCGTAATAGAGTAAGATATGCAAGAACATTTTTACATTTTATAATCAAGATAAAAAGCTTTTCCCTGACTTTGGATTTAAAGAGTACTTAAAGTGTTTTTAAAGGTAAGAATCTTGTTAAACATTTGACATTTTATAAAATAAATTCACATATTAATCATGTTCAGAAACCAGAAAATACTTAATCTAAGGAAACAATAATAGTTTATTCTTTAACTAAAACAAAATATCAAAACATTTAACAAATTGGACATACATGCATGGTATAATCATAAACCGAAACAAAAGAAATAAGAATAAATGGATAAGTCTATATTGATATTCATATTGATTTGCTATGAATAGGAGCATTATTTCCACAAGTGAAAAAAGCCCCTTTAAGATGAACAACACTAAACATCTGCTAGACACTGGCACCTCAATATAAGTAATGTCAAACAAAACCTGGAGACACCGGTAGTCTATATACAACTAAAAGAGGACAAAACCTGGAGACACCGGTAGTCTATATACAACTAAAAGAGGACAAAACCTGGAGACACCGGTAGTCTATATACAACTAAAACAGGACAAAACCTTGAGACAGTATATATATACAGGCTAAATCAGACAAAACGTGGCTAGTGACTACAATAGTTGTCAGACATGCACATTCCGCATTGGGCAAGTCTTCAGAATCTCAAGCTGCGAGATAGGCCAGAGAGGGAGTGACATTCTCGACATCAAATGTTTGCCATTAGTGACTGAAATAAACCTGTATCCCTTTTAGGGCTGTTAACGACACACAGAGCAGAGCTAGTAATTAGGAAGAGGTTCGTTAGACATGACTGTCTTCCATCACCGTGGTGACAGCTACCTCCATGCTCTTAACACTGTGTGCAACAAAAAACTTTGCAAATGTACACGTAATGCCAAGTCTCAATAGGCTTAGCTCCTTACAGGGTTCTTGTCAGTGCAGAAATCCAGCAGGAACTGTCATCGAGACTGAAAGTCTACCATGCCAAGAACATCTTCTTAAAAATGTAACCAGATATTCACAGGGTCTAGATTTTACATGTATTTTATTTTGCATCATCAGAATTAAGATGTTTTACAATTTACTTTATGTAATACAGTGTATCTGAGTTCAAATGCATCATTTCAGGTTGAAGGGTTACTATTTTCAATACTTTAACTTTCATCTCAAGAAAGGTCTCAACTTTTGGTTTATTCAGAAATAATTTAAAGAAAAAAGTGTTTCTTTCTAGATGTATTTAAACACAATATAAAATTTATCAATAGTTTTATAATGTCAGTCTCAAAGTTACCATTTTAGAGACAACGGTAATTCAGCTTCCAAAATGAAAAGTTTGATGAAATCAAGCAGCCCTTGAAATTATCAATTACACATAAACTACTTTTATGCACACACAATCGCATACATATAGATTGGTTAGTGCCTACACTTCATGAAATTTAAAATGTCAGCGGAAATTACTTGAGAGTAATGATAGACTCAAACACACTATATCAATTTCTCTGTCTAGCAATATTCTCGTCTATTTCTGTCTATCACTCAACAGCTTTGTGTAACACTATTGTCAACTGATTTCTGGTCAAAGGACTGAGAAGAAAAGTCTCCCTTCAAAAAACGAAAGGCTCTCTCATACTTGTATGTAGCAAGTCCCATGCAAACTGATCAGTTAGGTTGCATCAACAAAATATTGACTACAAAATGAAGAAATGAAATAATTCATCCTCAAGTACATATTAAAACAGTTATTGATGTTTTTTCATCAAAATCCTTATCCAAAAGTAATTGGTTGCAGGGACAACAATTTATGAAAAAGTTTTTCAAAAACGGATTATAAAAAGCTATAAAAATTCTATATAATGAAGATCTGGTCTCCCGCAGCTTGTTATTTTTGGGTTGAGAAAAAATGTATACACTGATGATGTTTTTGATCTACTATTATTGTTAGCAAAGTTTTTTATATACAAATGTAAGGTTTTAAAATCTAAACTAGACTTTAAGCATTTTAGACATTATTTGTACAACAGATATGTTATTGAAAAAAATATAGCATATAGCAAAAGCAAACAAGATAAGTTCTATGCAAAATGGATGTTATACCATGATGTTGCAAATCCTTCCACCTGAATTATTTCTTCTTGCAAAACAGATAAAAAAAAAATGATCTCATGTACACATATTTAATAGCGGGGTGAATGTGTGAGTGAATGTAATGTTTGTTATTGTGTCCTTGTCGGAAAAGAAAAAACCAACAGAAATCGGTTTCACCATTTTAATTTCAATGGGGCTTCTGTGTTCCTGGGCAGGAGTCCCCTTTTATTGTAACAGGATATCTGTAATAAAAAGTCAATTAAAAAAAAAAGAAAGATCTGGTCTCCCTATTTTGTTACCATACATGAACAGAACAAATCTATAGCTTACATATGTTTCTCCTTTTAACTGAATATAACACAGAAGCTCTTAAGTTAATCAATATCAGAGAGCTTTAACATTTCCTTTATCAACAGTAGTTACTTTTCATTGCATTAGATATGAATAAAACTTATCAGAAAATCATAAACTTAGATGCAGTCTCCATATTCTTAAATATAGAATCAATTACTCATTTTTGTAAATCAATTGAAATGATAGTAAAGAGAATAATTACATGTTTCCATTCAGAAAAGATTACATCTGTAAATGGTTGTGTGTAAAGTTTACATTACAGCTGTGCAATAGTTAAACTTATCAAACAAATACCTGATACAAAATCCTCTTATTAATACATCAGTCAAATCTTACTGATATCAATACAAATCTGAAGTGGAATAAACTCAGGTTGCATATAACCTAAGCAGTTCAAAAGTGTACAGGTTCAAATTTATCATTTAATGCATCAAAAGGCAAATATCTACAAGATCCAGTTTCCAGGTTAGATTCAAAGGTTCTGTTTGCAATGTCAGACTAACTTCATCTTAAGGTGACAAACTGCCATAATTAACCTCAGTGTCACCAATACCAACAGTAATAATCTCAAGGTGTCCAACCAAACCCTTCCCATAAAAAATCCATACCATAACCCAACAAAACCCTATTGAACTGGACACAGGGAGACTAGGAAATACTCAGAATACAGACTCCATTCCACAGATCCTGAGTCTTTCATCAGAATATGCTGACAAACTCTTTTATAATATATATCATGAATACACCACTACCTACTTCAAAGGTCAGGAATTTTTGTCTAGTTCCTCTTTGGGCAGAGTCTTGACAACCAGGGACATAAACCTGTTACATCTGCATGACAGTGAAGTGTCAGTCTGAATGACGAGCAGTGCCTCGTCACAGAGAGCTTTGTCTGAGAGTAAGGAATGGATGGCGCCAGAACACTATAGTACCCAACAGTCGGGATGGAACTCTGAATGCCCCGTGGAGGATTAATTAAACAAAGTGGCCAATTGACCAAGATTAGAATTACCATCTCCTTGCTAGGCAAAGTCAACAATTTGTGAGCTGGGATCAAAAGTGCTGTGAGTTTCAATAGTTGGGGGGCAAGTGCTACACGTACCATTCCCAGAGTCGGGGAGACGATAGCTTGGGGTGATGAGCGCACAAGGTTTATTTCCTAATGGAAATTGAATCAATCTCCATCAGTCGAACCCTCACACCTCATTCATACAGCCGTATCAATATCAAATAGTCTGCAGTTAGGGCCAGTAAAGAGATTCTGGACTCCTTTCAGCAGTTTCCCAATGATGGGACCGATATGGATATTGAATGTAAGAAATCATCTCCGAAAGAAAATAATTAATTAAAATAGTGCTCGGTGTGAAAATCTTGGTAACGAGTTCTGATGTCTTTGGTCTGGATCTACATACGCACACGCCGAGAGGCGATTAGCGAGAGGAAATTGACGTGTTTGAGTAGTCTTGGCTTTAAGCTGTGAAAATGTTCCCAGCGTCTTGTGGCACTTTGTAGGCTTGTGAGCAATGTCCAGGCCTTCCGTGTAAGTCCTGATGTCACAAGCAAAGGTTCTGCAAACATACCTAAGTTAATGGGCCAACTCTTGTAAGGTTTACATCAGATTTCTTTCACATAGCACTGGCCTGTTAAAACAAAACTGACAAGAAGAATTTGATAATGTGGATATTTGTTATTTGGTAGAGCTCTTGAAAAATCTCTCTTTATATTTACTTGCGTAAATGGTATTTAAGAGACTTAATTATAATGAAAATCAAATTGACATACTGAATACTGTACACAATAGTTTTTTAAAGCAATTTTAACTTTGATATGGGAAAACTTCTTATTTATTTTTGTTATGAAACTGACAACATATCAGTTGTGAGTTAGCTAATTTTCATGCCTTTTTGGTCATAATTATACAATTTTTCCCTTGATCAATTGCTAACAATTAAAAATCAAAAGAAATCCTAGCTATGAAGTTTTATCCATCATATATTTCGATACAATGGCAAATACTTGATTCTGATTGGCTGATCTAATCAATGACTGAATTCAGTAATTCAATGAAATACATAAGTAATATTTGTTAGTGCCTACATCTGTTCATAAAAGCACTTCACAAACTCTGAAGTATCTCCCAAAGCATTTAACATTTCTTTAACCTCTATAAACTGTTTTCACAGAGAATTCTTAAGGTGTTAAAAGTTAAAACTTTAAACATTTTAAAAACTCCCAGCCTTTGCGAGACAAATTGCAAAGCTTCCAGCAAGTTTAAATGTCAAACATGACCTGCATTGACTTGATTCTAGGGAGAAACTTTTCCACTTCCATCTCAAGGTGTGAAATGGAAGTGTTTTGGGGCCATCCGTTTCGGAAATAGATGAATCGACATTGTCAGGAGGAAGTCGATGCAATCACTTTCCATGATCTCATAAACTCATCAGAGAACCTTTGTTCCTAGTCCAATGTGTTTGGGTGTGAAAGTGATTCGTAATTAGATCACCAAAATAAAATTAACCACATTTTCATGCTTAACTTGAGCTTTAAAAATGCACTTTTTGACCAAAATTAGGCAAACTGATGTAAATTTTACTCAAAATGGACACATTTATTAGGGTTAAGAAGCAAAGATTATCCCTACAAATCATGATTAGGCCTCAAAGTTCCATTCTTTGGAAGCGGCTCACAAAGAAAATTTGTCACAATATTCACGAAACGGGACGTATTAGATACATCACTTGAGCAGATTCTTTCTGTCATTGGCTCAAAGTATTCTTAATTTTCAACTGCTGCTATGCCTGTGTCACTTTTGAACATGACTTTTTGTAATGAATTATTCAAAGACAAAGATTCTAATTATTGACCAATTTGAATCTAATTTTCAATTCATTAACATTTTTTTCAAACAAATTTTGTTAATTATTCATCTGTCATTGAAAGAAGGCTGTCAAAATTACCAGTTAATGTGAATAAATTATTTTGATAATGTTAGTGAACAAATAAATGCTATTGGTTCTAACTAAAGTAAGTTCAGATTATCATGTATAATTTCTGAAGGAGATGAGGTTGAAAAATGTCAATAATTATCAATATAAATTTCAGTTTAAGATGTAATAGATTTATTACAAAATAAAAAAACTAAGTCATTAAGTATATATAATCTCAGTTTACGGAACATAGTTGTAAAGTCTCATACAAACTAACAAAAATATTGGTTATGACTTTCCTCACAAAAGAATAAGTCAACAATTATTTCCGTTCATTTTGCACTAACTGAAAGGCACAACACACTCCTATAACATCAAGAGTGTTTCTATTGAATGACTATTCACTATCTGTGAAAAAGATCACCCTGTTTCAAGTGTTACAACGTCTATATTAACTTGGCAAACAGTCGCAACACAATTTCCACACAATAGAAATGAGGAAATGTTGAAAAGACGACCGATTTCAGACACTGGCCACAATTTGTCGCTCTCCTTTCATCGTTGTGTGCGATACACTTGACAACATAGATGTCTCTGTGTGGGCTAGAGCGACAACCCCTCTTCACTCGTCTTTATCCGACGCCTTCAAGAAGAGACTGATATTTGTATAAGGTGTGCAAGTGCTTTCAACGGAAAATGAATGGGGGAAGGGGAATCATAGTGGCAACTGCTTCAGCATATTGGAATGCTGCTCATAGTTTATAGCCATACTCTAATAGATTTCATTGTACATTTGATTAGAAACTGAACGATGTTCATTTCTCCCTAAGGAGTTGATAGAGGGACAGTCTTGTTGCTCTGGCAGGCAACAGTGGAGTTCTTCTTTTTGTCTGTGCTCCGAGGGTCATTACAGATTTACATTAGTTATAATTTCTCTGAGAAAATTCTAAACTTTCATTCACAAGACAAAGGTAAAGATAATATGTAATAAAATAACAAAATTCAAAGATCTATGAAATCATAAAAGTGGCAGTAATGATTCTTTCTTTTTGTAACAAGGGATTCGGAAAGTATGAGTTGAAAAACTGAATAGCACAGGGTTAAAAGAAAGCTGAACATTTTTACCATTGAATTTCTGATCTCTCACTCAGAGATTATTGAAAACTTCCTTTATTTGGCAAAGAGGGTGAATATCATTGTTATTGTGAATTTCACAATAAATAAGTTGTATCCATAAATCTTCATACACTACATTTTAGAAGAGTCTAGGCTCTATGAAGTCATTAAGTTAACATTATTAGTTCATAATAACTTGTTTCAAAACCTTTTTTGATAAATCAAATTTTTTATTGAATAAGAGGAAACACAGAATAATTGTTTCAAAACTATTTTTGATAAATTAAATTTCTTGATAAAAAGTGGAAAGAAAGCATGAAAATATTTGTAAGCAAATGAGAGCAATTGCTTGCATGAATTTGTATATGGCACATCCATCTTATCTTACAAACAAACTCACAAAACTAAACCATAAGTGCATTAATGGAATAAATCTAGATTTTAAATATACATTCCAATCATCTTTTGCATACAACACAGAACACTCACTGATAATCTATTCCACAAACATACAACGTAAAGTTTACAATTTAGCAGAGGAAATATTCTAGTTGTAAAGGTGAAAAAATGTCAGATTTTCTGATTACATTTGTGTAGAGCAGGGAAACCTATCAACAATCCATTAATAGTGTTGACTAACTCGCTATCTACCCAGTAGCAAGGTTATCAGAGAGAGGCTAAACTCTCGTCTAAACTCTCTGCCTGTTAACAGATACAGACACGCGTTATCATAGCTACATGCTGTAATTTACATTAAATCATCACCCATGGCTTCAAATCTACACCACTTTGCTTGTGCTCTTATCTTCCTGTACATTGTATGTGTTTAACATGATTGCAATTGACAACCCTGATGTGAAATAAGCACCCTGATTGGAAGTTGATCAATAATTGATTCTCGGACAATAAGTAATTTGTTGTTGTTAACTGACAAGGGCTGATTTTCAGTGCAAAAAAAAATGTCTCGTTCTTCTAACTAATCTGTCTGGAAATAAATTGTTTGGGGATCTTACCCGGGTGTCAAATATATCAGCTGAGAAGTTTAAATTGTCTATTTTATCTTATTCATTTCAGAATTATACTCAAAGGCATAGAACGTATGGTTTCAAATTCTAATCAAGTTTTTACTTTATATTTATGTCATTTGAAGCTGAAAAGAATGTTATTGATAGAATCAATTATGAAATAAAATCCAGTCAGATGAATATCAATCCATGTTTTAGGATTTTCATAATCTTCTCAAATTATTTTAGTTAGTATATCAGCTTTAGTATCCTTTGAAAGTTAAACAAGATAAATATCATGCGATTAAGAAATTTGATAAATATTTTCAAATTAGTAATGACTTGTGTAAGGGTAATCTGTATGAAAACTTCTATCAATCCCAACATCTGTCAAGATACATTATGTATATGCAATGAAATCTTCAACTTCTGAACCCAAGAGTAATGACCTAATTAATAATGTACAAATATTCTATTTCTAATTAAAAAGAATTCATCAAATAAGCAACTTAATTCTCTTTGATCTTTTCACAATAAGAAAATATTTATACAAAAAGTGTAGCTGTATCAGTGACATCATAAAATACCATCAGTTGTTCTCCAAAATGACTGTAGCAGAGTAGAAGGAAGTTGGATTGTAAAGCTTAAAGTCAAGGCGTATATATATGACAGAACAAGGTTGATATTCACGAGAGTAGGCAGATCTCAGTCCAATATTTCTGATGTCATATTTGAAACCCCTATTTGTTGTCCATTGGCTAAAGACAAACATGATTGACACAAGTGGGTGGATACTTTTACACGTATCAGTTCCGCCCACTTGTGAGTGATAGGACACTGATATCCACTATTAAAAAATCATATATTTTAATACCTTTCACTACTGTAATCATTAAACATTCAGCTATCAGAATTTAACATGAAAGTAGAATTTGGAATTCCTAAATGCTGGTTTGGTGAAAGACAACATGTAGAAAATTTATTCAGCAGCAGTTCACTGTTGAATAAGAGACCATATTAGACTAACTGTAAGTCTCTAATGATTAATTCCTTCATTTCATGATTTTATTTATTTACATCCCGGATCTGGAATTGATTTTCAAAGAAGTCATGTTTAAGGCAGGCATGACCTTAATCTAAAACATTGTGAAGGACTATCTTTTGATGTGATAATGACTATCTGCATGGCACTATAGGAGTTTGAAAACATCCTGGTATTTGCACCTAGGTAATTAGGAGCTGGGCTAGACTAAAGGATGGGTAGTGATATAATAGGAGCAGGGTATGTTATCACTCTATTGTGTGATATCTGCATTCACACATGCACGGCCAACATCAACTAATCCCGACCATCTGATGTATCTCCCCAAGGTTAATCTTTTATTTCCTTTAACACACCTATGAATTCCTGCATTGGAATTACGTCTTTATAAAGATGCTCTTGTCTGTTTTTCTCACCAAACATATTAATAACAGGAACAATTTTAAATCTTGACAATTTGGCAAAGTCTTGATTGCCACGGTAGTAAGAAAGATGAAAAGGTTAACCCTGTAATGAAGTTCCATAGAACATTCTAACACATATATTTGAGCCAGTTGCAAAATGCTGGTCATTTCCCTTGTTGGTTAGATGTGATATCCCTGTAATTTGGTCACTCAGAGTAGCGTGGTGATACTCTACACGTAAGTGTTTAGGATTGTAAAGGGTTATTTTCCTTGTTTCAAAGAAAATTGTATCATTTGAAATCTTTAGTTTCAAATGTTTTTTTTTTATTGATTAAATGTCAGTCTTCAAAGCAAATGTATAATGGAGAGTAGATCTCCGTCATTTCTTTTTTCATCTTTCTTACTGAACTGAAAAATAAAATTTAAGGTATATTCTTTTACAAGCATCTCCTCTTCAAAAAATAAAAATTTAATGCTCACATTTGAGAATAAATTTAGAAATTATATATGATCTATAGTGAATAATGATATAAATCAACACTCAATATAGTATATAATTTACATGCCATTTGCATGTTCAGAAAAAGCTACACCAAGCTTCATATTACAACTTTTATAACCACAACCAATATATACACATATTGTCATATTTTGGTATAAAATAACGATTCCATTCCCATTACAAAGGAGACTCGCCATAAATTACAACACTTCATTGCCTATGAGTGAAGAAGCTCCAAGGGCACTCTAAATGACTGCCAATGCAAAACTATGATAATCGTCCTTCAATATAGACACAAATTTGAATAATATTCCTTTCAAAGACTTCACACATCGAACGCAAGTTATGGGCTTGTTGATGTATCACGGAGGCTGAGGTGTGGAAATATCGGCTAGAAAAATGGTCCATTAAATTCTGATGAATAGCAAAATCACCCAAAATGGGCAACGTGTGTTTTGCTTTGTTATGAAACTGACTCTCCCATTCAGAACTGCCTCATAAAAAGTTCTGCCATTTAACCCTCCGTTGACATTCTTTATGACAAAGGTCAGCCCTTTTTATCTTGTCAACATCAAAACTGACCTTAATTCGAAAGTTATTCAAACATGGCTACTGGTGGGATGTGAACAGGCGCTAATGTGAAAACCGGATACAACTTTGTGTTGCATTGTAAAGTCTGAAGTTCTAAAATTGAAATTTCAGAATTTATCTAACTACGCTCCACTATTTATCTCCTGATGCTCATGTATCATTACTCCTGGTCATGCATCTTCCTTATAAAACCTTTAACTGCAGGCCAATCCTTGATTGATTTTCATGTTTGTAAATCGGCCACACCAAATGGTTGGTGTCTCATTTAGTCATAAGCAGAGATGTTAAAACACAAAATTTGTTTTAACGGTTTTCTCTCCGTTGATAAAAGGTAAAATTGATTTTTCTACGCAGACAGAATCATTAATTATTGAAACCAAAAAAATCTCTTCTGATAAAGTTGTTATATACAGAATTCGTATTCATGAAAATGGAAAATCTGTATATATGTTCATCTATGGCATAGTGAAAATCATCTAAGCAATTAATGTTCCAAGGCAAAAGAGATGTACCAAATAAATTTGCTTGTTATTTCTAACAAGCCTAAGGACAATGTGACAACAATATTCATAGTTGAAAAAAAACCAATGAGCATCTCAATTTTCAAATTGCTTCCTTCTACATTAACATGCCTCAACAAATCCTAAACAGGATTTCATGCAATCATCCAATAAATAATTTCAAAGCTCCATTAAACAAAAACTAGGCCATAATAGGTCAATGTTGGTCTAGACAACGTCCATCTCAACTTATTTATTAAATTACAAATTAATGATAGTTTATCAGACTGAAATTAGTTCTTAGATCAAGATGACAAGTTGCGTGCATTCCGCGGCCAAGATTTATGAAACTGATTGTGAGGACTGAGTAAACCCATACAAGCTCAGTGTTTTATAGGGCTACAAATCCCACACACCTTAGCAGAACTGACAACTCTTAGCAAGCATTGACCGTTCCCAGGGAAAAAAAGTCTCATTACAAAGATTCATTAGTCTCAATGTATTATGACAATGTGTCTCTATGTACAAGCCTCAAAGATTATGAATTTAGGATCATTGTAACCCATAGGATGTAAATCTTCATATCTAATATATTTCTCGAGAGAAACTGATTACCGACTCTATCAATGGATTACATGTACAAACATCTTCCATTGACAATCGACTAGGCCATATTTTTTTATCTGAAGTCAATTTTGAGATGAAAGAGATAGAACTACAATGGTAGCTTGTGTTGATTTACCTCGTCGGTAAAGATCAGTTATATATTTAGATAAGAGATTATGGCTAAACTCTCTCAATACTTTGATTTGCTGACATATACACGCGATTGATGCCCCCGTTTGAAAAGTCTTCAAAATGTCAGCTTTGCAATCTGGTTGAGATGATAGATTGCAAGTTATGGTGACAAATATGTCTTCAATGTTGTTCTATGGTTACTCAAAAGATAACTCCTCTCGAATTGAGATAAGGAACTTATGTGAAAACAGAAGATCATTTAGAAAATTGGGATTTGTAAGTATTTTTTGTTTTGCCTTTACTTTAGATTAGTATCTCATAGAAAGAGTCTTAAAATTGTTTACTTAAAGATAACTTTCTTTTAATTTTGAAAAGAGATTTTCTGATAATTTGATAATTTTTCATTAGAGAAATTTGTGAAAAATATGTTAACATTAAAAGTTTAACAATCTAATAATTTGTAAGCATTAATCAAAAAAACATATTCATTACATACTTATTGACTCAACAATTTAAGCTTTCAAATTACTTTCAAACACAAAATTTAGATTTGAAAAGATTTTGAGTTTTCAGTTTTCTTAATTGGTACATAACTATGACCTGTATAGAATAAACTCAAGCATGATACATATAACTTCTGTATTTCATAGATTTCAAAGAATTTTACCATTCAGCAAAAACAACATTATAATGCATTAGATCTTCTGAGTACATCAAAGTATATCACTCCATAAATAAACACTGCTAAATATTTACATTCAATGCAATTTATCTGTTTCTAACATGTGAAAGAAATCATACTGTTTATTTGTGCAGCAATTATCAACTCAATGCATTAGTTAGCAGAGAATGTACAAAAATATCCTTACTCAGCAAAGTATAGACAAACACAGATATATCATGATATACTAAACAAGAACTTATTGTTATCAGAGTGTTTATGCTGAGGGTTAAACCAGGACGACCATGCGATGTTATCGTAGAAAAGGGACTTGTTTAAAATGTTCATTAATGAACAATCAGAGCAATCTACTAATTCGACAATGACATTGCTTTCATATTGACAAAGCTAATTATAAACAGGTATACAAAAATCAACTTAAAGACAATTTTAAAAAGCTATGGTAATTGAAGTTTGAAAAATTCACGAATGGTAAGAACATTTACAATTGAAATTCTAACTATGTTTTTATCTTTTTGAAATTAAAAATTCTTCCACTTCCTAAATGCCAAAACTGCTGTCATTTTTAAGATAATTTTTTTCATAAACCTCAAAAATGAGGCCAAAGAAAATAAGTTAATCTTTGATATTTCCAGGCTGGCGCTAAAAAACACAAACAATAATACAATCCATAAGAAGACAAAAACAGATTGTTCAAAGAAGCTATGAGGACTTACATTGGAGTTATCTACAAGAGGATAATACAATCAACAATATCAAAATCCGCTTGTGCACATCCTTTAGACGTCTTATCTGAAATTGACACCAGATTATGTGTTTACCATGAGACTATGCAAACAACATCGTCGAGACATAAGACCGAATTTCCATTACAGACTAGCCTTTTCGCTCCCTCAGAGGTGTCGAAGGTCAGCATATACCACTCACGCCTTTGTCCGAAGCGATCAGGTGTCATTATTTGCCATGTCCAAACTTATCGCGTCCTCACGACGGTATACACTAATGACAGAATCAACAGTGAAAGTGTCAACTGTCTTGTCAATTTCACGGAGGGCGAAACCTACAAGGCAGTAGCGGTGTCAGCTCTTGATCGTGTCTCCTGGTAATCCTTCAAAGTTACTGGGTACCAGCCTCATGATACGAATCAGGATTACTATTCATAACATCACTCTTCTCTTTCAAAGATAAAGTTCTTCTAGAACATAATTCGAGAAGACAAATGAAAAACTACACAGATCTCAAGCAGATTTGAGTGACAAAAAATGATTACATAACTGTAGAACTTTGGTTTTATCAGAAATCATGATTATCTCATAACCGAGCTTTCTTTGAAATTGGGTGATAATACATGCTACTTCAGTACCAAGTTTGAATCTGATTCAAGATAACCATTCCAACCATGATACAACTCTTGTAGATTGAGTGAAATGGACAGACCATACAACTTTAGTGCCAGATATGATTCTTAGCAAATGTTGTCATCATCAAAGATATGTACAAACTTCATTTGTCCAGTACCAGATTCAAATCAAAATTTTTAAAAAGCAAGTGTCTCATCTGGTATAACCGGCCGAAAAAGACAAACATGTCTTCTGTTTCACATGGAAGTATTCAGATTGTTTCACAATCCAAAGATTAATCCATCTGCACAATCATACAGAACTAGATGTTGATTGTTGCTTTCAAATTGAAGAATAACTTGTGAAACAAATAGCACTGTAATAACATTAACAGTGTTAAAATCTAAATGAAGATCATTACCAAAACTGCTTATCCTATTCAGCAAACCAGTTTATATCTAACACGGACATGAGTATCATAGTACCGAGTTCAAATCCAGGAGATGTCCATAAACAAAGTACTCCAACATGTCTCCAAGTTGGTTTACATATCAACAGTACACTACATTAAACCAAGAGGACTCTTCATGGTAGCTTCACTTTCAGGTTGCCTAGCTTATCTCCAACAGTTCAGCCGATGATTTCGAGTAGGTACGAGGGCAGACCAATTTCTGAGTGGGAAGTATTTGTTGGTGGAGAACTATTACAGCTTAGGTGAAAGATTCTCAGTTATAGAGGCAGAGGAGAGAGGCAGTGGTAGTACGAAAGTTTTGGGAGTCAGATAGATATCGAGGAAATTGGGAAAGGTGATTTGGAAAGGAGGGGAGTGGGGCATTTTGAAGTCAACACATTGAATCCCATCCTCCATTTTGATTTTGACCACTGTGTCACTGATGATGAAGGCATTGACGTTGCTGCCCACCAGGCTGAAGACTATGACAAGTTCCCTTTTTTTATTTGCCAATAATAGGTTTAAGGGTTGGTAATTGGAATAGAATGGAATAGGTGTTTAAGAGAAGGGGTATTTGAGGGGGGGGGGGGGGTGTTTGAGGGGAGGGGTGTTTAAAGAAAGGGGTGTTTGAGGGGAGGGGAATGTTTATTGAAGGGGTCGAACGGTTGTCACTCATTTGCTGTGTGTTGTTTGGGTGGTGTTTTCAAGTGGTCAGCTGGCAAGTCTATGATGTTCAAGTCATGATGAAGTGTCAACTCTTCACATAGAGATCCAACTATGTCCTTTGGGTACGTGGGTGACATTGGTACTTGCTCATAGCTTTGTTTACCCTTTGTGTCCTCTATGGATTAAAGGCACAGTACATGAATATAATTCAATTTACAGAAATTTATTGTAATATGTTTTAATTGTTTCTTTTTGCTTAGATGTCCCTTTTGGCATTTACTTGAGTATATGGGCAGAAACAAAGAAGTTGTTGAAGCATTACTACACCAAAAAATTTCATGTTTGAATTGTCTACTTTGTCAAAATTAACACCATAACTTTATACACAGGAATATGAGCTTCAATTCACTTTCTACGATGACAGTAGTGTGGTCTTAGTTTCCCTTAAACCAGATATTTGATTTAGTTGCAGCAAAACTAATTAGTCTCTCAATATGATATACAGGCGCCATATCCAAAGATTTCTGTGAGCAGATGGATTAGCTTTCAACAAATTTTCACTTGTGGCATTCATCTAAGTCTTATTTGAAAGGTTTCTCCAACATGTAGACATTGTTTAATCTGGGTTAAATGAAGCCGTAATTTAGTACACAATCTTTTGGCTATTTCTAAAACCTTTGTAGACTGTAATTACAAATCTATGGAAGGATCTAAACTAAAAATGTGCTCTTGGAACACTTCACCAAAATATGTTAAAGGCTTCTTCTGGATGTGGACATATCATGACAGATAAAAGGATTTAAGTGCAGCCAGTCTTCAACTATTTCTTGAAAAACAGATCACATTTGTTCCAAGGACAAAATAAACCAGGAACTGTAATGGACAAAAGCCATTTTGTGAACATTTTCTGAGGAGGACGAACAAATTCTGAATGCAGATTTTTTTCAGAGGACAATGTGTTAAAATGATGAAATTAAAACAGTATTTTTAACAACATTTTGTTAAGTGATCCAAAAAAGTTAAGAAGTTGCCTGTAGTTAATTACACAATGAAGGGTCATTTAGGGTTGGTAGGTGGTTGTTCATATTTCAGTCGGCCAGGAAGAGGCGTAGACTCTCATGGGGACCCAAAGGAGAGATGAAGCGGTGAACAAGGGAGGTAAATTCCTGTGTACTTGTTCAACAAGACAAACAAGCACCTGCTATCAGCCCCTCCTGTACACATTACTGCCTCACCACCTAGATAGGGCTGATGTAGGTAATGATGGCACTAAATGTCCACGGAGATAGGGACATGCTTACACTTAGATAAGCAACATCATCAATGTCTCTCTATCCTAATGCACTGACTTTCTGATTAACCCCTCACCTACATGATAAGGAATAGTCATGGGTGTGTATTTCCAAAGCTCTCTTAGTGGTAAGATAGTCGTTAGCCAATTTTAATGACTGTCTTCGCATTAAGAGAGCTTAAAAAATACAGGACAAGATATCCCTAGTTCATGGTCACCAAGATAAATGCCTTATCTAACCGGTATAATTTTCATAATTCAGCTAGCCAGGAATTAGATTGGAAATAAACGTAATTCATTTTCCTAAAGTTATTGTTGTATGATACATAGAGATATAGAAGAATAGAAACCTTCTTTTTTATTATAAAGTGCAAGAACCTGCATTGAAAAGTCATGATATGAGAATAAAGACCTTGTTATCCATAAAATATTGTCTTTATTTGATTTCAACTACTAAAATATCACTCCAAGAAAAAAAAGTATTAGCAATATCATAAAAGAAAACCCTTTGGGCCGTTGATCTGGCTGTAGAAACCCACTATGGTAGCCATAATTTTATTTATCTTTATCTTTAGAGCAAAATGTAATAAAAAAGAAAAGAACACCACAGAATGATAACATTTCCACACATCCGATTTTTCATATGATAAATACTCATTAAATGATTATCATTTTCAAATTTGGGTCTTCATAAGGATAATTCCCTCATTAAGGATCTGGTTGACAGACTAGTGACAGCTCTGTGTGTTTTCTGAGAATTGGTGTTAATGTATATGCCAGTCTGACAGCCAAGTATTGTTTTAAATGGTGTCTGACGAGAGTTACTATTATAAGTATTCAGGGTATGGAAGATAGACTGTTTGTAGTGTGAACTGTCAGTGTATACATGTAGATATGACAGGTACTTCACCTATAGAATGTCGCTAGTATGAATGGTATGTCAACAATTTGTTGCACTAGCTGCTCTTGAAAACATCATAAAAATATCTTATATATAATCGGCAATAAAATGTGGTACATTTTAATACAATAAATTTTACTACCATTAGGTCAATAATGTTAAATATATATCATATTTACAAATAATAAAATGATCCTTTTCACAAACATTACTCTTAAATACTAAAATTGTAATTTCATGTTTGATGAAATGTCTTTTAAAAAGTTTATTTGTAAGTTTGTAAAATGACTTTGTCCATATCAAATTCCCCTATAATTAAACATAGTCATTTTCCATATAAACTGAAAGTTTCAGTTGAACAGTTGACAAAAAGAACTTTATCTAGATCTCTTGACAATTGTAATTCAATGCTAAAGAAAAAATAACTACAGATCCTTAATGTCACATAAAACTATGCTAATAAAATGGGATAAATAAGATGCTAGTTCAAGAAAAGCATCCAAATGTACATTTCATGAACAAAATGTCATAAAACTGTAAATGCATATAAAATCATGACTGTTTTTTGTCAAGATTGAACAACTGTTGCATTCAGTGAAAATCTGCTATAAAATTGCTAATGTGAAAGTAACGTGATTACTTCAACTGAAACAGAAGTTGTGAAATGGATTACATAAAGCACATCAGGTTTAATTTGAAGGGACGTCCCTCTGTGAGTGGGAGATAACGTAAGACATTTGTGCCATTTTGTGTTTGTCTTTCAAGCAGTTATTACGCTACCTGCAAGTTCGAACAAAGGAATTCTTATAATGGTGTTGATTTTGTAATAAATTATTCAGGTATGAAGACACTGACTGAAACTGAATGACTGCTTGGCGACATGATGGCTTGAAGGGAACAAAAATAATGTAATATATTCCAAGTCATGCATCTGAAATTTGCAATTTGCATCCTTTGGAATGAAGTGTGGTTTGTGAACAGCTGTATTGAAACAGCTTTCAGTGTAATTGCCAAGCATAAACAACAGGTTGCCTATTTCATACTGGTAGCTGACGTTATGAGAAGCGTATACTGAAACATGGCACTGATATTGGTTACAAACTTCAATTTGTTTAATTCATCGGTTCACAGTTGCTTGATGCATACTCGATCTAGTTCAAAATCTTTGAATTGCTGTAAACTGTATATGTAGCACTGCCTTTCCTTATGAATCGTGTTCATTCTATAACTTGAAAAGGTTTAATGTTTAAAAGTGATGCAATGTTTTTTAAAACTTTGGACAGCTGTTATTTTAGATAATTATTAAATAATTACTTGATACATCACATTTTGCTAGTCTTTCAACATGAAATATTTAAAGAATTTAAAATATGTCGATATTCAATGCAATACATTTAAATGCCAATAGTATGAACATTTAAATGCTTAATTCATTTCAATAAAAAGAATAAACCCCAATTAAATTAGTCAAAAATATTATTCATTGTGAGACCAACAAATCTTTGGACCTTTTATCGTATTTCAAAATCTGTATACCAAAGCAGCTAACAAAACTATCTGTCCACATGCCATCAAATCACACAAACAGCTTGTACTTATATACCATTGACAAAACCTTCTAACCCCACACACATGTTACAACTGTTTACCCCTTTGCAATATCTCGGTTTCAGCCAAGTCAATTTCCGACAGCATGATATCTACAATGCAATCAACAACACCCACCACAGTCTCACACAGAACAAAGGCTTAATAGGCCCAACCAATTTCCAAATACCTACCAACATTATTTTCAGGACAAAACATGAAATATAGGATTGTCACGTTTACAATCACTACACTACAGGGGCATGTTCATTTGCAAAGGGTTCTGAAAACATACTTTTAATCTTAGAGGGTCTTTTCGATCTTGGATTGCTTTGCATAAATTAATATACAAATAGTCCATATTCATAAAAGGCTGGACAGCAGGGTAGATGTTTTATAGCTGGGTTTGGTTGTAAATATGAACAAATCACTGCCAAAGGTTGTTCAATTTGCTTGGCTGCTCGATGGGAGTGAGGTGTTATAGCTGGGTTGGTCTACTCTTATAGATATCAGTGCAGAGGGTTGTTTAAGGTTTAATAGGCACTCTATAGGAGCACTATTTTATGAGAGTTTTAGAGACTTTGTGAAAGAACAACAGCAATTATTGGGTTTGAATTTAAACAAGCAGGTGTCACCTGTGTTTGAATGAAGAAAGATAAAACATAGAGGCAAGTGAGAGATATATGGTCGGGTGCAGTTGGAATTTTATGCATTTCCGCTAACTTTTATTGCATTATGAATCGGAAAAACAGAAATCATATAAACTCAACTTATCATTCACAAGTGTGTTAAGAATAATCATTCCTTAATAAATTTTTTTAGAGATATTGGCATTTCCGACAGGTGATATAGAGGCTAGCATGTTGGTGAAGAATTTGTAATAACGTGTTTGTTATTAACCCATACACAAGAAATATATCTGTAAGAAATGGACACATTTTACTTAAGTTATGAATATGCACTTATTGGCGAGATAATGACTGATCAATTACAAAGTGCAAAGAGTAGTTGAATCATTACATACCAGTTATTAATGTTATGCATGTATGTTTAAGTGATTATAATGCAGACAGTCGAGAACTGCATAGATAAAAGCTTTATCAATTCCTGCTGTTCTGATAGTAATGGTTTTGTAATGTTTCAGACTTCCTGAAAGAATTTGTACTTAAAATTTTCTTTATTACAGAACTCTGATGCAGAATAAAATTGTTCAAAATTCTGAAAACTGCAAGTGCAAATTGTTTTAAAATAATAGAAATCTAATAAAATGCACCAAAACAATTTACATGGACTATATGCATTAAACCATTCTTCAACTATTATATTCATGATTTCAAAAGAAATGGTATAGCAAAATTTAGATCAAACATTGAACATGATTGAAATAGGATAAAGGGGAAAATTTAACTTTTAGACTGAGAAGCTGTAGATTTACTAAAGTCTCAACTATATTACTTGTTTGAATTATTAGAAAGATTTATTTTGCTTCAAGAACAAAGTAGTTCACATAATAAAATTTTCAAATTTTCAGAAAATATAATTTCAGAGACAATCAAAAACTGTAGAGGATGTTCAGACATGCCTGTGTGATGCAATGGCTGCTCGGATGTGATCTCAATTACTGTCAATGGCCCTGACAGAAAAATTCTCCCTGTCACATGTAATGTACTTTCAACAAGCTACAAATGAAACTGACACAGTCGCACATTGACTAAAACCTTTTTCTCCCTGTAATCTGCAGCACATGAACAGGACATTTCAACTCAACAGCTGGTATAATACCCATGCATAAAATCTTTCTATTTTTTAAAAAGTTATTATTTCCTTTAGAAAAAACAAATATAATTAATGTGTTTTGACTGGAGTCATTTCATTGTAAAATCGAATTATCATAAAAAGTTGTAAAGAATATGTCAAGTTTTCCCAACAAATAATTAGCAGATGATATCAGATTTGTAATTAATAACTATATTTATCAATGATTATTTCATTCAATATTTCTTTTCTGAATTTTTTATTTTCAAACAATGGCTTAAAACTTAGTATTTTCTTCTTCACAACATTCTCTCTTGCATTGTCTATCCCTAATGATAAACTTAGAATTTAATCTTTGAGAGGTGTACTGCAGGGTTGTTGTCTAGTTCTGTCTTTTTTGAGTATCTGTTTCTGCCTTATCTTATTTATCACAATGGAACAGTCTTATATATGTTTCATCTACTTGTTTACTTTAAAAAGTTTAAAGGGCTAAAGGTCTCTTAGTAACCCCTCTTCCTTTACTAAATTGGATTATACCTGTTTTCCCTAAGATTAAATTCTCTCTGCAAGTGTTTATCAACCTTATGAGATCCTCTTCTTTTGCAAACAGTTGTCCAATAGATGACTTTCTATTTTCATATCTTTTTAAAACTCTTTTTGATTATTAAAAAAACTTTCTAAAAAAACTAAAATGTCTATTTGTATGTTTACTTTCTTTTTAATTTTTCAAAAAATAAATTATATTTTAACCAGTTTTTTAGTGACTAAATTGTCTATCTCTACCCTTCTCTATTACAATAATTACACTTAAGCACAGTAGGAGGATATCTATGTGGTCTTCACAGGACGAGTCTTGCACCAGTTTTACCACTGATAGACTGAGTACACAAAGGCACTCCACAGTTACCCTGTCACCTGTCCTTGCTAATTGCTCCGTCTCTTAGCACTATCTACTGTGTAAATTACCAAATAACAACTTTTGGCACACCTGATGGTACAGGGACTTTTTTATTCAAAGATAAATGTTGCTAAACTTTTCATTTATTTTTTTTCACAAGTACAATAGTGTTTTCAAATGCAGACAAAATAATGTTACTGGTATTTACTTCATCATGATAAGAGTCTACTTATATATCTGAGAAAAAATTATCTTATATCCGTTTAGATCTTTCGGAAAAGTTTCTTTTACATTTTCATGAGAAAATCCTTTAACTTTTGTTACTGTCTAAATTAAGTATATTGGTAAAAGTAGTTTTAACATTACTTTCCCTACTTCTAAGTCAACACTTCTAATGGTTGCTCTATAACTTCAAAATCCTAATGAAATTTTGGTTTGATTTTAAATTCTTTTTCTCAAAATGATAATAAATATCAGGAAACTTATGAACAGAAAATTGATTGAATTGAAAACTAACTAAATTAGTCCAGTTTTTCATTCAATAAAATGTTGTTACTGTCAGCCAAATATAAATGTTAAACCTTTCAGTGATTCAATGTAATTAGGCTAAAATCATTTTTTAAAGACTGAAGTCTGTAAATAGGTTCCTGTATTCATTTAATCATTGCCATAAATGTAAAAAAACAAATTTAAGTATTTCAATTTTGACAAGGGGATTATTTGCTAATTTTATGTGAAATAGACAGGATTAAAGAAACTTCCTTTTTTTCATTAGAATATCAGATTTTTAACTTAATGAAAATCACTTTAAGGAATGTTTAGATAAATATAAAACTCTTTTGTAAATTAGATTTTTCCTTTTCCTCTCAAAGTTGTCTTGAAGATTCTTCAAAGACCATTATTTAAGTAAAAGATTAAATATCTATTAACAACACTACAATTTAAAAAAGAACAGGTTTTTATCAGATGATGAAATTAATGTACATACTTATAGATGTTTCAAACAAATTAGTAACGTTAGCTTGTTCATACTTTGCTAAAGTAGTTTTGTATCATCTATCTCCATTAACTAATCTCACAAATCTTTAACAAAAAAATTAGAATTTGGAAATTAAACACACTGAGCATATTAATTGTAAAAGACTCTCTTTAATGATTGAAATAGGATTGAAGGAGATAACAATTTTAAGCATTTGGGAATAATGATAAAATTCAGGTTTACATAACCTTTGAAAATAATAATCTTACTAGAATTTTCAAAGATAACATTTTTACTAAATATCATTTATTCATAAATAATTATGTACATCAAAGGTCCTCTTATGGCTTTTCATGTACTTAAACCATTATTTTGTACGCCTACAGAAATCTTCTAATTGGGCTGACGATGCTAAACAGAGAAGAAATAAGTCCCTACAATAAATAGGTGTGGCAACTTGATAAAACATGGGCTGCACTCTGTTTGACTCTGCCACATTTTAGTAAAACACATAATACACGTAATCATGCAGGTAGTGATTACTATACCGCTTACAGTTCTGCATGAAATAAGCTTCTATGAAGCCACAAATTGTCCAACAATGTGAACATTTTCATTCTAAATTGTGACTTGCTTCATTTTCATGTAAATTTCCTCCCCTTCCTGTGTTCACTGAAGTGAGTTAGCTTTTGCTTGTCCATCGTCTTTGTGGTGAAAATTACAAGTTAGCAGCGAGAATGCCGTGAACTAGAGCATGGAGGCTTCATACTCAGCTTGTCAATAGCGAAATGAACAGCGAGCGTAATATACGAGGATGGCAGTGTACAAGGTGTGATGAATAGGCGATGGATCAGAGGGTGGGACGTATGTGACGGGGGATGCCATGTTTGTCAGCTGAACACATGTCATGTTGCTACATATTGCACATGTTTGCATGACTTGTAGCGAAAACACATGTCCATTATAGAATAAGGCTGTTCTTCTGTCAGCAAATTTTGGTGATTGAAATCAAGCCAAATGTTATATTTGCTACAAATATTTGATTTCTGTTGACGAATAGCAAAGCATCACAATATCTTTCGACAGTATTCATTAAAAATGTTCTTCCTTCTTCCTAATGGCAGTCATAATAAGTCAGATTAGCTAATAAAATTCCTTTGAGAGATAAATCACTTTATCCTTATCATATCATATGGCCCCGAAGACTACATGCTTCAGAAAATGTGAAATTTGATTGACTGAGATAAATAGCTTCCTTTCTTGTCACAAAGATTGAAACTGATACATTTGATTTGAATTCTTATCTAAATAAATCAAGAAAATCATCTCTAAAGATGACAAATGTCTGTATTCATATATCTTGATTATGATATTCAATAATTTTTTGTTAATCTGATAGTTCAAATCCTTCTGTTACAAGCAGATCATTTTACACACAGAGACAAACTTTGAACTATACATCGTTGATTCTGATAGTTGATAACTTGATGTATTTATCAACTTATCAGAAAAGTCAACAGGGCATACCTTTGATTTCTGATAGATGTAACTTTGAGTATTTAGTCACTTATCTTAAAAGTTAATAAACTTTTGAAATTCATCCATTTGAAGGCCGAGTGTAAACATGGTGTGTTGACGGTTCTATGACAAGTGACTGATAACTCTGAGTGGTTTGGGTTGCTAACTTTGTTGTGGACACCGGTCACTTGAGCTGGACCATTACTTTCTGAAATGGACATGGGGGTTGTTTCAAAAGTATGACAATAAACATTTTGGAAATGAATGAATGGTTCATGTAGTTAATGAAGGGTGCTCATCCAGTCAGGTAAATCCTGAAGCAAGTTTATACATATTCAGCAGCTTTTGACAAGTACAGATTATCAAAGGTTTAGATAGATCACAGAATAAATGAGCAATTTCACTGACTACAATAGTGCTTCCAATAAGGTAGCCAGGTACTTGTAAATTCTCTCAACTTCTGAAACTCCAAGACAACTTTCATAACAAAGCTTAAAAACCAGAGCATAGTGTCAGCCTGGCCATCAAAATCAAGTAAAATGACTACTGGTCAAATCACTAACAGCTGAAATCAGACATCTGCAGAAGTTACATTTCAAATGTCATTTACATGATAAGTTTCATGATACAGCCCCTCAGTCCCTGAAGTGACCGACACCAGGTGAGAAAGTGTCCAGTGGTCAGTGAGATGGCTATCTGACTCTGCTGACCACAAGTACCTAACACTGGACCCAACAATATTTACCAAACACTTCAGCATCAAACCACAGGTGGTCAAGAGAAAGTTAAAGCCTGCCACTGTTTAGATTTAGATGTAAAAAGATAAATAATTTAAACAGTTGTAAATTTTAGTTGCCAATTTAAAACTTCCAAGATATGACTTCTATGCTCACAGGAATTTCGAAGTGGAATACATAAGAAAAGAAAGTATTTTTCATTTAGACTTCTTAATTGTAAAACTGCATTTCAGTGTTTAACCCCTATCCATGTAAAGCATCTTTAAAACCTAAATTGAAGTTTCCATAATTTTTGCAACGAACTTTTGAAAACAATAATGATCAAAAATATTTTTTAAGATAACTACCGGTACTAAATAATCATTTTACTTCGAATGAACTACAAGCCTTCCACATTTTTAGTACCTTCCACAGAATGATCAATTAATTGATTGATTGATACATTTTTCCAAGTTCATTGTATGCCTATCCATTTCAATTCATAATGTACTAAATCAAATTTAAAGATCATTGCTTCATGTTAAAGCATGGCTCTTTAAACATGAGATATCTGAACGATTAACAATGCTAACAAAGGATCACGTCAATCAAATCATTTTTTTTCATGTATAAGCACTGCATAAAGGAAAATTTTGTATCACATCAAACACAATGAGATTGTGACAAAAAGCGAAATAATCCGAAGCTTTAAGCAAACACGATGCAACTCATTATACAGTGTAACATGGTTAGACTTTTAATATCCATAGTACTTTGAACAGCATTTTCCACAAATTAAACAATTTTCCAGAAATATGAAAAAACAATCTTTGATCATTTTATTATTGAGGAACATAAAGCAAGTTTATATAATATGTTTAGCAACTTCAGAGATGCTTTGAAGAGAAGTCTAAATCTGTATATTTGGACAGCTGATCAATAACTAGCATGCTTGATTAGGTTAAACTTGAAGACCCCTTGGCAAGTTAAAGTCCCAGAGTTCACTGGCTTGAAGAGCCTCCTTGATCCACAGAATCAATATCCAGACCTGGCTACAGCATGTTGCCATATGTTCCTGGTAATGCACAAGAGCTCTAAATTTGGCAAAGTGAGAAATGATTTGTCTGACAGAATAAATAATGCATACAGGTAATTGGAGCTCCATTTAACGGGACCTGATGAATGGTTTTCACTATTGGACACAGTTGTTACCTCATGTTTGAAGAACTCAGTTCTCTAAAGTTTTCGACTGTGAATGCCTTCATATTCAATATGTAATAGTGTAGGACTTTTGTTGAAAAGTGATGATAGTTAGTTTAAGTAAGAGAATGAAAATGGTGTTTCATATCTATAATAATGTTCACCATGAAGATATCATTTGTGTGAACCTCTAGGAATGTAGTGATGCCTTCTGTTGAGTCCATCTGTGATATCATCACATTGTTTAATGAAAAGTAACAGTTTTAGAACAAAGTAACATCTCAACATTTGATTACGTATCCTTTATCAGTAACTATGTTACTACGATTCTCATAGAAATGTCATACTAATTCATAACTATGTATCACAAATTTTCCATATGAAATTAATATATCAACAAAGTAACATAATTTAGTAACAATGTTTGACTACATTAAAGAATCAAGAATAAATAACAATGTTATCTGAATTGCTACATTGAACACAATATGTAAAAAGAACAGAATAAAAAACAATGTTTCTCTAACATAGAGTAGCATTGATTCATTACAATGTATTACTCATGTATAACATAATGCAATATTAATTCATAACTATGTATCCAGAATAATAAACGGTTACTTTCAAGGGTATAATTTCAGATTGAGACCATGTAATTTCACTAACAATCTACTGATGAATAAGCTTCACATTCTGTTTTCCAATACAGCCCTAGTTCCTTAATTGTGCTAACTTGAAGATCTATAAAGTGGAGGTATGCTAGGAGGAGATTCTTAGATTAATTTGAACAAACTTTGTCTTGGTATTTGTGAGTGTGTTTCTATGGTAACCAAAGTAAAATGGACCTCATAACCCAGGTTCAACATTATACTAATGGAAAATATTCCTCGAGATGCATTTACATCAGAAGTTATGTTCACCCTGCATGTAAGAAGCCTTCATAGGCTTTCTGCTCTGTCTCTACGCAGGCTCTAATCAAACCCAACAATGGCGCTGGTTTTCTTAGAGAAGTCATTATGAAAACATTTCCTTTCATAACTTATCAAAGCATTTCTTTGAGTGTCTTCTCTGATTTTTGTATAAATGGTATAAAAATGTCATTTTGATAACAATAATTATAATCTTGCAAATTTCAACTTCCATAGCCTGAGGACATATTTTGAGTCATATTTCACAACATTGATATCAGAACATTGCAACATATTGTCCATTTCCAAAGGCTTCCAGAGATCTTGATTAAACTCAGATGAAATATGAAATTGATCTGAAGAATTTACTTTCAAATTCAAAATAAAATCAAACAACAGATGTCTGACAAAATTTTAAGATGTAATGATAACATAAAAAAAATTAAATTGTGAAATCTGAAAAAAAAGCTGAAATGAAGAACAACAATATTATCAAAGATTTTATTTATGATACCAATATCAAACAAATGTCAAAAGACATTGCAGAGCTATTATAAATCATAATTTGCATTACATAATTATGGATTTGACTTAGATGCACACAATGGATTGAGAAAAAGAACAAAGCTAAAAGAATAAATCAAAAAACCATTCACAATTAGCTTCATTTACTAAGAGTCACTTAGGTTGTTAGACAAAATTGAACATCATAATTAACCACAAAACTGTAATGAAGTTCTAAAAACACTCTTGCTTCAAAAATCATAATTTGAACAACCTTAAAGCAGAGCATAACAAAGGTCTAAAGGAATCCTAGAATGAAATAACATTCTGTTTAAAATCTATCCAAAAATGTTATGAGCTTTAAGGCCCTCCCTTGCTTCAATGTCATCTATACATATAAGCAGTTTTTCACAAAAGTCTGAACGGACTTTAATCCTGAAGAAAAATGTTACAAATGTCAAACGACATCCTTACTTACAAATCATAATTTTTAATCTAAAAGCCAAACGACGCAACAGACCAAAGAAACCCGAGTATCTTCAAATAGTCAGTTGCATAATCCACAAGCAGACAGAACACAACACAAGCATGAAGATTAAACCTCTACAAGTCTCTACAATACAATTTGCTCCGATATCAAATTAATAATTGAGAGCAGGAAAACACAAGTCTGGCATTTCACTGATGGGGTTCTGACATTGCTATAGGCTCTGCAAGTTTCCTCTAAAACCCATAAAATAACACCTTCAGGGGGAAGCCCAACGCAGAATTCTAGCAGGGTTTCGATTGCTTCCCCGATAAAGTGTATAAAAGTCTAATTAGGGTTCATGTAAAGATGTGATTCCCCCTGTAAATGTCAACGATATCTCACAGCTTCAGCATGTGGCAAAATAGATGTATTGTAAAAATGTCATTTCAGGTTGTAGGGCTAATAAGGCTGAAGTGGAAAAAATAACATCCAAGAATCTCTCCAAAATACTGAAAAAATTATTCGTAAACTTGTTGAACTTCTCCGATGGGGAGCGTGATATGTGGATTGTGGGGATCAATATTATCTTGACTTCAAATTGGATGATAAAGTCATCAGATTTAGCTGCCATTTCTTAAAATAATTTCCCTTTTTACCAATTATAAGTTGGAAAGTTTTTTTGCAGGTTACTGAACAGGGTTATGAAAGTAAAAAAAATTATGACATTAAAAAAATTCATCTGGACAAAAAGTTTGAAGAGTAAAAGAAATAAATTGTCACAAATTCACATCTAAAAAAATCTTCAGAAATATATCTTACAATGTTTAACAAGCTGACAACTTCCCTGATACTTTTTATTAATACTTGAAATGACATCTGTATCCTGACCGATATCATGATTGCCAATAAAAAGTATTTTTATCACAATTTTGAATAAAATGTTTGACAAGTTGACGAACAATTTACAGTTTTCCTGTTATGTACCAACAGATAGCCCAGATAGCCACTAAGAGATATATGTAATCTTCTGTGAGCACGTATGTTTCTATATAAACAAGCAAGTGCTAAAAACATCTCCTTGGCTCACACACACTCCTCAAACACACCATTAAAGAACAGATTTATTTCTAAACCTAAACAAACAACATTTTTCAAGGAACTTTAAATCACATTTTCAGGCAGAAAAATTTCTAAATATTGTTGATTACAGTTGACACACACATCTTTGTTAACAAAAACTTATTTCACTGAAATAAAACCCGAAAAACAACCATACTCTCATAGCCTTGTAGCAGACACTGACACTCAGTTCTTATCACAAAGAACATGGGATGAAATGCCAAGAATGTAATGTTCATTTCACCTGTCCCCATGTCAATCAATGTCGGTTCTGCCCCTATCTTATGCAACTGAGAATGCCCTTTATAAAAACATCATAGCAAAAGCACGTTCTTGTGAAATTAGACTCTCCCTTATCCAAACTCCTGACTTATCCAGGCATCATCAACTCTTATTGATAGAACACTACAATGATCTATCTCCTTAAACTGTTTAAGAAAGGCCAACCCACATATAATAACAATTGATAGACCACAGGAGAAATCTGGTGTTTAAATAGATGATATCTGCTCCTAACAATAGAAATAGCAATCTACATTTATTTTTTTTCATTTCATTTCATGAATAAAAGAAAAGTCAATAAATGAGGTATTTCCCTCAAATCTACCTCTAATTAATCATATCAAAGTTTTAAAATTCTAATACAATGAAAATATCTGTTTATAAGAGATATTTGCTTTAACAAAACTGTCATCAATATATGACAATATTGTTGATATAAATTACACGTTCATATTGTAACACAAAATACATTATTTCCTGACTTTTTAATAGTTAGGAATACATCAAATCTAAGTTTTTAATTCCAATTGAAATGGATGTTCAATTTACACAACTATCTTTGATAAGAAGTACAAATTGTCATTAAAATCAATTTTTTGGTGCAAGTATCATTTCCTTGTAGATTAATCTAAAGTTCTTTGGTTTAATTTGAAATATGATCCAGCACGGACAGAGCATATAAATCTGCTGATCCTTGGCACATGAAAAAGTTAACGGATATATTCACCAGGGTTATATAAAATCTCCTGCTAATCACTCTTTAATGTACATTTCAAAGAAAAAGTAAGTATTATAAATAGAAACTGTCACAGGATTTGCCCATTCATTACAAGTCCTGCCCTTTCCCCTAATCAAAAGCTTTATAAATCTCTTTCATGGACTTATCCAGCAAATCTTCAGTGAAAAATTATCCTGACTTGCAGTGAATTCATCAAATAATTCATTTGTTTTCTTATTTCTGAAATAAAGGATTTTTTTTAACAATTTAGGATTGAATATGAATTCTGATGCATATCCTACATGACATAAATCTCATGAAAATTTGAAAAAGGAAAACTAAAACCTATCTAATCAATGACATTGAGATGACAGTTATATTATATTATAAATTCAATCTGTTGTTTTAGTGCATGCCAATTGTTTCATACTGTCAAAGATATATGCTTTAATGATATTTATGCAAGTAAAAGTTAATCTTATCATCAAACCTACACCTTATCATTTTCACCTTAAAAGGTATACCTTTTTTAACTGAAACGTGTATAGGTTATTTATATGCAGCAACAATCTGTTAATCTGTCCAACACAGTAATGAAATCAAACAGTGCACAACAAGGACAACAAAATCCATTTCCCCTTTTTAGACTTGTCCCCACTTTGTGAAATGCAATACTGTACAGGTAAACTGAAATTCAAATGCTCTCCAAGTAAGTTCCCACTGGAGTTCTATAAAAGGGTTTCTCCCAACAAAAACCGAGATAAAAGAGCCAACAGATTTGCGAGATAGTTCTACTGAAATTGGCTCTTATAGAAACTTTGAGGGAAAGTAAATTCAAAGTTAGATTTCACAAGGTTTGTAAAACAGAGCTCCTTTTGATATATGTTTCCAAGAAAATTCTATATTAAAAGATTTCTAGTAATAAAAATATCTAACAATACTTGAATCAATTTGGCTCTCAAATCTGTAAGCTTCAGTATGTAGGGTTCTCTCCATTCTTTGAAAGTTTCATAAATAAGAATTCTTTCTGTTTCAATTCTAACATCAATTTACAGGAGCTTGTTCTAACTCAGTGTAAGGTTTTATTTATATCAACTTGATTTATAAGGACTCGATTAAACTCTATGTAAGGTTCAATTTAAGGTGCTATTTCTGTTCCCATAGAAGCTTAAGTTTTTAAGGGCCTCTTTATGGCCTCCATTTAAGGTTCCATTTAAGGAATTCAATATCTCCATATAACAATCGGTATGAAGGTATCCTATGATTCTCCATGTGAGCAATAATAGATTGGGAATCTTTCTTCTTATCTGAAAGTTACCATTTATAGGGCCTTATAGGGGGTTTATATTATTCCATGTAAGCTTCCATTTGAAGGAATTCCTATGTAAGAATACATAAGGTCTCTCTCTCACTATATTCTTCTATGTAAAGGAAATCTCTATCCCAAGTAAGAATCCATAAGGGTCTCCCTATATTCTTCTATTCAAATATCCATAAAGGTCTTTCTATTTTTCTCTATCCCCCGGTGAGAATCCCCAGTAAGAAACCCTCTCCCTATTTGCTTCTATTTAAAGGGGCTCTCTTACTCAATCTGTCGCGTGTTGAACCCCCACGCAGTGATCGTGTGACAATGAGGCTGGATTGGTCATTCTCACGTAGCTGTTATCACGTTAAGAGTCAGCTGGACTAGCATTCACTCCATGAAAGCATTTCCCCTTTGTATTTGCTGAATGTCCACTGTTAATGAGTTTACTTTGTTTCACCAACCAAAACAAACATTATGCGTTAACAAATAACCATTATCTCTTAAGCAATTAAGATGTGTAATCTATTTGTACTTTGTATTTGATTCTAATTATACATCTGTGAATGTTTTAAACATTCAATCTAAATAAAGTTTCAGCTGCATAATTGGAAAGGAATTTTTCAATTACAATTGGTTATGATAGATATTTGATATTCATATTTTGAAAATTTGCATGTCTTTATCATATCTATAAATCTGAATGTTCTCTACTAGAAATTTTGAAAACAATTATTTAAGTCTCACTTCATCATTGCATCAAATACATATGGTACAGGGTTCTAAATTATAAAATTCAAAATAGTAAAACATAACGATCCAGACAGAAAATTAAAATTTAACAAAGACCTTCTACAAGGAATTATTTCAATGAATAGAAAATTAGTATTTGAGAAAAACATCCATATAAGACAGGTCTTGCATTCATGCCAGATGAATGATACAAGGGATTTACTGGTGTATTTCAGTTCAATGGTCACCTGACAAGAAATCACCATGTCACACAAGGGAGTACTAAAATACTACTCTAACTAGCTATTTTCGACTCATATTTTTATTTTAGAATAAGATCCACAAATATTTTACAAACATTTTACAATGCATCTGTGTTTGTTTAGATATATATAAATATGAATATATAACATTTTCATTTCATGCGGTTTTTTTCTCATCTCTTATTTTAGACGGGTATATTTCAAAGTTATTTTCAGTTTCCTTGTCTTCACTGAAAATGAAGATTTAAAATGTTAATCACTGCTAAGGCATTATTTCCATCTGCTTAAGTGTCTTTCCTCACCAAAAATGTGACAGTTTATTGCAATACCAAGAGGCTGGGTCCATTTACAAAATGTAATTTTTTTCCGATACATCACTTCCTTTTATCATAATAGCATAAAAATTTACATTTGAAATTCAAATAAATTCTGAAATCAAATCTCCTTCATGACTGGTTGACTTGTGTATTTTCTCAATATGGAAATGAAATTTAAATTCAAATATCAGTTTTTTAAATCAGTTTTCCGTCAAGCTGGTACACACTTTCAGCAGGTGTCTTAACAAAAGCATTTATATGTCCCTAGATACTATGTATAAAATATATATTGTTATTTTACATCGTATAAATGGCATAATTATTCTAAAAAATGTATATCAGACAGGTAAACCAGTGAGCTTCTTTATCCAACAAGGTGCCAAATAAAATGAGGTGTGAATTCCTTACTGAATGTATTTGAATCACATTCATTGTCAATTTCCCAAAGTGTCATGTAAATATCATGCATATTTCCTTGTACCTGGTGAATAACATCTGTAAGACACAGCTAGTGCCACAGCCTAGGTCTAAAGATGCCATATAGGCTCATATGCTTGTCAGTGCCATCTCATTATTGATTTAGATTTTTTCCCTGTAGGCAAAATGGGCTCTGTATCTACAGCAATCACGTGTAGTTAGATCTGATAGCTGGAATTGCATGGCCACCAATTTACTAACCCTTCCTTGCCCTTTGACCCTAGATGACTAATTACATGTATATCAAATTAGTTTCAGTAATATACAAATTGTAAGTAAGTAATGGTCGTTTATGTTGCTAGTTAATACAACGGCTCGCTCAGAAATGATGAATCTAATTATACGTCGTTTGCCGTTTAGTCATACATCTATAGATGCGAAAGCAACAGTTGTCATAGTGTTTGTCGCAGATCCAAGTGTGTTCGCGTCAATGTGGATATAATGCGACTCTCAGACATTTTTATTCAATTAATCGTTGTTTATCGAATACCTTTCTCTAAATTGTAGAAGTCGGCATATAAGTTACACCTATATGAAATCTAGAGTCCTTGCGGATAATCCTAATAGTTTCAGATTCGCCGAGGCGTGAGAACGAAGGGTATTACCATCGATTCATATTTCGTCTATGATACGATTAAATGGATAATTTTCTGTTTATCAATGTAAATTACATTAAGCCAGACCGTTCCGAAAGACAAAATGGTTTCAAATTCAGACATACGCAAAAGCGTAGGCTTTTAAAGTCACGGAGAAAACGGGTAGCTGCCAAAATTGTATAGAAATAAATACATAACGATGGGAATGCCACGCTAACTGTTTTAGTTAACTTTCGTGTGTGACAAGCACACTGACAAATAGGGAATTGGATGGCAAGGTATTAGGGTAGATTTACAGTTTTATTCGACCCTTCCGACATGGGGTCATAACTTGAGGAATAAAGCGTCAAATCATGTCCACTTCGCACGCAAACTGAATGACAGCCGCGAAAGTTTTAACAGTAAATAAAAGCAAAAAAAGTCTTAACTTCAAATAAGTCCATCTAGAGAAATTATAACTTGTAGACCAACGTGTGCGATCACTTTGTCATTAGCGTTAAGAAATGCAAACTCTACGGGTTTCAACAACTGTCTAAAGTTGTCATCTTTCCAGCAACGCGAATCGCGTGTGGCGATTTCGCGTTATAAAGGGGCGATCGTCTTAGGTACTTTTGTGTATGGGAATCGTCACTGAAAATTACAATATTGAAAGATAAGTCTGTAATTTTTCTTACATTGGGTTTGTGGCGTTCCAGTATATCTTGACGACTTCCCCGGCGGCTACCCGGTGTGTTGAAAGCAAGTATATCCAAAAGAGAAGAACGGAGATCACTATATTCCACGGCATGCTGACACTCCACGTAAACCTTCTTCCTTCAACTGTATCCAAATGATAACTTTCTTCAGAAAGTCTTTTACAGAACTGACATGTATTGTCCGGCGTCCGGAGAGTTAAGACTCCATATATCTACAGATCTACCCGCTCTGTGTTCAGTTATAGGCTGTGAATGCAAGACAAGTCGCAAACCACAAGCAACTAACGCTGCTTATACCACAGTCATGCGATAACAAACTGAAGAGGGAAGGGAGGTAACTCCGGTCGTCAGGTGCACTCGACGATACAGCTCTCTCAGGCTCAAGCGCGGATCTCGATGAAAGAGCGTTTAGCAGTTTGACACTGAAAATAAACTTTGTAATAAGAGCGCATGTATATATATATATTACCCGGGTCGCTCTTATTTCGAGTGTATCTTATCAGGTATATAAATCTTATGTTAATTACACCTACAGACACTTAGAAAGTTGATATTTCCGATGTTTGGTAAATGTAACCCTGCAGAATTTTTATGGCTTATATGGTGTTCGGTTCACTCCCTGTAACGTTTTACGATCGGAAAAGTTGTAAAAAAGGGTAAATATCACCCCATGTATAACAGGCTCTCAAAACGCGTCAAGTGTTGATAAGAAGGATGTTACCTTTACTCATATAGGATGGTATGTTGCTTGACAAGTTATATCAATTTTTTTTTTTCGTTATCAAATCAAAGTGGGAATGTCTTTTAAAAGATTTCTTAATAACGATTGCGAATATGTTGATTAAATCGCAACACGAAATACATCATCATTATTGTTATATGTGTGTTTTAATGATAATGTGCTATTTCACAATCAATTTATTAAGCTTCCAAATCATCACTGTTTTGATAGGGTCTATGTCGAAACGCTGCAAACTCGGGATAAAGAAGTTTAAAATCTTTTTATCTGTCGTCGTTATCAGATTCACATATATGAATACACTGATTACAGGAGGAAAATAGTTTATTTTAGTATTACACGTGGTATATAGGTAAGACTTTCCGAGGTGACTTTAACTTTATAGTTCAAGCGTCACTGCATTCCACAACATACTTTCACACCATGGCCACATTAACGTTCAGTAACCGTGCATAGAGTATAAGTCCTTCACTAGTCTTCAATGACGTACATTGCATGGAATTTAAAATACATTTTAGCAAATATTTTATATAAGTTTCTACTAAGTCTAGTTTTGTTTAAGTGTCATTCTAGAAGTTGCTAGTATAGGGAAGACATTGATATTTTCAGGGATTTAAAATTTCTTTATTTTAACAATGGCGACGTTTCGGTATAGATGTTAGAAATGATATTCAAAATGACAGTTTACTTGGACAACGACTGAATAAAATATTCAATTTGTTATTCTAATAACAAATCTTAGAATGTCGAAACAGGACTGGAATGTAACTAGAACTCAAATAGGGTAAATACTCTGTTATGGTGAAACCTTTTCTTCATGCTCGAATAGATTGTGATATTCTGGTAACTTCATAACACATATCATATAAATAATTTTCCACATATCCAATTCTTAAAATGATGACCCCACATCAAAGCTGCTTCACCAAACGAATGTGTGTGAATATTTGCATATATTTGTTTTGCATATATTTGCATGAAAGTGGGATCAAAAACAATTTACCTTGCCCAGAGTTTGTCTGTTAGTAAAACTTCTGTGACTCATTTTACATAAGTTTTTCTTTTCGGTGACCGTTGATTAGTCTAGGTATTTCACTTTTTTCTTTATCTACGTACAGGTAACAGAGTCCCCAAGAGATAACGATAAATGAATCTAATCAACAAGCGATTGCACGGCAAGCCACAGTATGCATGTAATACGCAATCTCAACCCACAGCCAGAACGGTAGCACAGTGTAGATCTCTTGCTAACTGGTCACTGTGTTTCTCCTATTCTTTAAATTATAGCCGGAGATTACATATAAGATTCACGTTTCGTATTTCTATTATAGAAATTTCCACCCAAAAAATTATATAATGTCGAATTAAAACTTTAAGGATTCTATTCATTGATATTACAATGTTAAATAGCTTTAATTACGAAAGATTTTTTCGGACCGGATAGTCGATTGGTTTGCGATACAGTACTTGATGTAGCTATTTGGTATTATTAACTCCTTACTTTATCGGCTTACATAGCAATTTTGTTAAATTGAATTGTAGTGACATTTACCTATCTAATAAAATGTTCAAGTTTGTTTCAAATTGCTAAGGTTAGGGTAAATGGGGACATGTTGGTTACATCTAGATAGTAACAGAACAGAACAAATAGATTTTGATCATCAAAATATATCTTTCCTTCTATCATAAAAAGCAACTGCAAGCGTTTTGTCACCAAATTTTATACTCACACATATTAAGTCATGTTGAAGTTTTCATGTATTTTGTTGTTTTATTTGTCTCGTTCTTGTGAACTTTGCTTATTACGTTTTGTTATTGGTGAGGTGATCATAAAAACAAAGCCTAATATGTTTAAACCATCTTTCTTTCTAACTTCTTCAAAGGCATTTATAAGTTGGTGAGATGATATAAGAGAAAGAAGTTATACATACATCCGGGAAAAAGTATTGCAACCCCTTCTTGTTCAATGACTATCCTAATACATAATATTGACATTCGGTTAACTAAAGTCGGTGTTGCCATACTTTCTTCCAGGTTTATATGTATACAGAAAAGAAGTTGTAAACATATCTTATATCTTTTATTCTCTGTCACTATATTCGACTCTCTGTGATTGATTTCACATTTAATCTAAATATTTTTATTAGCATGAAAGTAGAACTTTAATGAAGCAGTCTTCTAATATTTTTAGGAACGTTTCATAATACACAATATAGGTATTATGACATGCATTCAGAAATTTGCAGAATTATAGAATTTGTTAAATACAGTCTTAAAATATCTGGCAATTGTTGAATTTTGTTCAATAGCTATTTTATACCTGCTCCATATTAATCTGCCACTTAGTGCCCTAAATCCAAAGGTGTATATCTTCTCATTCACACAGGCTATAATGATCACCGTTGAATATGGAGTAAATGTAAAGTTACATTTCGAATTAAATGCAAATCAAACAACAATTACACTTAATCGCATTCAAGTGGAGTATTATTGTTAACGACAATCTAGTTTCCACACATACACTTATTTAAAGAAAAACATTTAGAAATGGCTATTCGGTGAACTGATCCGCTTTTCCCAGTCAGATAATGACTCTTACGGCACTTAGGTCAAGCTAGATTTAGCACGTACAGAAACCCACTCGCTTGTTTAATTGATTCCGAAATGCTAAAAAACACACGCATTATGAGCAATTTCTTGAAAGCCTCTTAACTGATTGATACATGACCAAGGTCCCGGGATAATCTCTTTTGTCCAAGATTTCATTTCCATGGTGACCTAATCCTTTACGCGAAGCTTTATCTCCCCAAATTAGGAGACTAATCGGCGTTCTCTAATTAGGTAATCGCCGAGAAATCTCCCTCTTTCTCGTCTGAGTGAACCAATCGTTGCACTGGAAGCCACGAGGGATTGTACATCTCCGTGCCACAACAATAAGTTACAGTTTCACGTAGGGGCGTCGTCCGCGTTTTCCTGTAGAGGGCGTGTTGCAGTAATATAAGATATTTGAGAAAACATTTTGAAGTATGTATGAGGACAACGTAGCATTTCATAATTTCGTAATAGACAAAAACGTTATATAGAAATAGATATATTGAATGAACCATCAGATACGACCCCGAGAAAAAAACTGATTTTGCCTTTTTTTGGGGAAAAAAGACATTGGTAGACGCGTCGTTATTTTATAATCACTGACTCTTGAATTGAAAACGTATTGCAGTTTTTCCTAGTGAATGGTTTGTACGGGTAAGTGTTATGATAGGCTATTATAATACCCTCATCCCCTGTATCTCACATCTACATGGACTCAAATCGAGGGGGCATTTAAACAGTGTACATCTTATAGTCTTTCCATATAGAAAAAACCCAATACGAATATCAAATGAAAAGGGGATATTTTGGTATTTGTTTATTAAATACCCGATTTCTGAGTATATTTGAATAAGAATGATTGTGAAGTTTTCTCGAGAGAATACGCAGTTAATGTTACCTGGTCTTTATAAGTGTTGATTTCTACGACGTTTCCCCCTACAGCGTAGCAATGACGTGAGCGGACACGGCGGTGAGAAGCTATATATACTATGATTTATATAGCTAATGCTATGTTACGGTTCAGTGTCGGACTCTAGGCAGGGAAGAGTATATCTACAGTTAATATCTGCGAAAATTTGAGAGAAGATTCAAATTAAATTGGCATAAAAAAAATTCTTATTATTTTTTTATACTCATGTTTACCAATTTGCCGTAACGTAATTTCTGATCAGGGTCTGGGTAAACAATTGGCTCAGTTATCAATGACTATTGTAAATGATGAGAATGTAGATCTGTTATAACAGTATCTGCAGATGGACAAGAGACGCCTGATTTAACGATTGTTAGTTTTTGTTTCAGTAACGTTATGATATTTTTTAGGACCAGCGATGTGTAAAACTGTTGTTGAAGCTTAAAGATCGCAAGTATACACCCTAACATGTTGCTTCGGCCGGTCCTGACTCTGAGGACATGGGTTCGAATCCTTCAAAGGACTTTTACAGAAAAAGTACAAGAATATAAACATGATACATCTCTTATCTTTCTTAATGGCGTTTCCAACTATCTTTCTCTCTCTGTGTCTCTCTGTGTGTGTATGTTAATAGTTCCCTTCAAAAGTATAATTGTAAATGATCTAAACCTCCCCTGATTTGATTTAAAAATTAATAATACATCTGAGTGGCCTTAAAATTTTGGGTTTTTTCCAAGGATGGTCGTAAATTATTTGAATGGTTATCCTGTAGGATAGAGAGATCCTTGTCTCTACCGCAGGAAAGTTTAACCTCGATTTCTTTTAGCGGCGCGGGAAGAGCAACTTGAAGATACCGACAGAGTAAGCTTAATACTAACTGTCACCTAGACCTTTATATTGAATTAAAGCTAAAACAACTGTATCAAGTCACCACTTTTCAATGTTAGTGAATATGAAGCTATCAAAGATACTTCTTTAAGGTACTTTACAGCCAATGTTGTGCCTTTTTAAAATGATAATGTTTAAAAAGGATTCATGTGAGTCGAATGTCAACGGGACAGCGATCCCACGAAAACGGTCATAAATGTTTCCAATTCATGACAATTTCTTGTAATCAAAAGAAGCTGTTTTAAAAGAAACGTACCATTTCCCCCACCTCAAATGATTAATTAAGGGAGTTCACACTAAAATGGCCACTAGTGATGTTTGATTATTTCCTCTACCACTATGGATGGTCGGGTTTAGGAATGAGATAGATTTGACCCTCTAGATCTGTTATGATACACTTCGCTTAAATTAATGACTAATGGGGAAAATTTGAAGTAATAAAACTTTTTAAAAATGTGGTAGTGCCCCTCTAAATTCATTTAGCATCTATAGAATTATGTTATCGATCAAAATTTTATGCAAGCCTGTCTTAAAAAAATAAACAATAGAATATGTCTGTAACATTCTCAACTAAAAGTTCAACTTCTACCAAATGCAATTTGTCATTATTAAGTATATGATTTACACGGCTAAACACATGCACACAGCCATGTGAAGTAGAACATGCGATTACATACGATATGAAAGGTAACAAGTCTGCTTCATTTAGGAATGATTTCTACATTTTGTGTCTCTATCGAACTATAACCTCAACCATTCTACAAAATAATGAAATTATTTCTGAAATATTTACATTTGTCTTAATAATTTTTTACTAGTGTGCAGCTTGTTAAACGACCCAGGAGAACTAAAAACAATTAGAGATACAAGTGTCTATTGTGAAGACTATACTGAGCGGCTGTTTCCATTTTTACATTGTATCACCATGCCCTCGTTGTAATATTTCTTAACAAGAAAATCTCGTTATAGGAGTTTAGTTTTTCCACAAATGCTTGAACGTCGAAGTGTCTCATTTACATTCGCCTTGTACATTTGAAATAAGTTGGTTCGAATGCTGCTCAAAAACAGCCACTCATTTGATAACTGCTACATGCACCAAAGGTCCAGCCAAGCGTATGTTTAAGTAAATACGTTGATGTTAGGGGAATATGATTAGCTTTATCTGATTCATTGGAGGAGAACATTACGAGTATATTATCCGCCAATCCTCCTCAAGTTGGTCACACCGGCTGGAGAATAGCCTAGGTTCAACAGTTAATGCTCTACAATATCCACAACTAATGCCATAGATGCGGGTTAGTCAATAGCCAGTCTGTAACGCTTGTGGTCCCGTAATGGAAAAACTAATAAGGAAAAATCCATCTTATGTTATAATAATATAATAATCGTTACTGGATAGGCTTCTTTGATGCAGACAATCGTTTTAGGCGTATGTATACTTCGGGCAGTGGAACACTCCAGTCTTAGCTAATGTAATCATGGAACCTGATGATGTTACGTATAACACGAGAAACGGCTTCGGAAATGTGATTCGACGAACAATCTTTTGAAGTTTGTGAGTCTTACTATAAGGCTTCTGCGTACTGTCTGACACCAAATGTTGCGTTTGATTTTCTTGTAAAATTGATTAATTTTCAGTCAATAATAATGTGGAAAGATGTCGATATGAGCAAGTTACGAAAAGGAGGACATGAATTTAATCAAACCATCAAATGTCTTGTAAAAAGTTAACTTCAAGGCATTGATTTGATAACAAAGGTCATCTGTATCATTATTTCATCATTTTAGAGACTTAATTACAATTCTGACAAAATATACCAGTCTGACGTTAGAACAAAATGAAGCGTAAGTTTTATTAAAATGATAAACATTACAACGTTTCAAAATTGATCCAAAATTGACACAGATAGACACAGACAACAGCCATTCTATTTATCTTCATAAGTATATGTTCTGTTTCTATTTATCTGACAAGACATTTACGTTATACGAAAGGCAAGCGACTGATAGCCAGCGTTAATAGACGAAACTACAGGAAGCGCGCATAAAATCCTTGTTTTAGATAATAGAAAAAACATTCAATAATGGGAATGAAGAAATGTTTATCTCGATACCTTTTCAAATAACGTATGACGCAACTTTTCAGTGATTTTTAGAATACAGAGTGTAATCAACGTACATGTGTTAGTACTGGTATTGTATGGCGCTTCATCAAGACACTGGGTCAATAGGCGATACAGAGCGTGTAAAACATGTACAAATAAATGGAAGTTAAAGGACTAAGCAAAGGAAATTCATCAACAGGACATACGTAAAGGTTCATTATTTTGAGGAATTAAAAGTATTAAAAGTGAAATGAATCCAAAAATCACAACATTTTCAGATTCATGAAAACTAACACGTTTTACAATTGTACTGTACAAAGTAAGTTGTAGATATGTACATTGCACGTAAACTACTAACATAGAGTGCACCGATTTAATGTCTATATTCCGACAGGATCTGGATATCTATAAATGTATTTTTACCCTCTCAGCAAAACGGACGAACAACCAACAACTTGAAATATGCATGCCACGCGTAATAATCTGTTTGTTACTCAATCGGCTTCCCAGGGGAGGTAATCGCCGTTGGTCATGTATTATTCAGGTCTCAGTACCCTGAGCTCTTTTTCAAGTGCATTTCATTCCGCTATTGTAGACAGAGTCTCTAGATTTAAACGTACATTACGCCAATCAGTGAAGAAAATAGATGTTAACCCGGTTCAACCTTTTGAGAGAGCATTTAGCTCTTATACAATAATATCCTCCGACATGTCACATTAAACCAAATACATCCATTCAAGATCAGTTTCTACTTTTTTTCGCCGGACATGCAGAAACAAGTTCAAACCACTCAGCTTGATCAACGAAGAAGGACTAAGTTGCTTTTTTCAATAAAATCGCTTAGCATTATATCGTGTAAGCTATTTACGATGTTTTATGAGAAGATATCTCAGGAAAATTAATCAAGTATAAAGTATCGAAAACAAGTAGACACGAACAATGTTTGACATTTTCCGGAATCGTTGAAATACCGTCATGTCGTAAATCAGTATTAAGATTACACATCAGAGTGCATATGTTCAAATAGCAGCTGTTTATACACATTTTATCTCCAAAATATCATAACTCTAGTGATATAAGTTAAATGATCATTTGAAATATGGCACTTCTTTGATGGATCCATTCTCTCTCCACAATGGTAGCCCCATAATATATTCCTATACTGACGGAGCTGCCTCTGACGGCAGAGAATAAAAATTATGATGGTTCCGAAAAAACTTGATTTCCGATTTAAGTGGCCACGTAACCTTTCTGAATTTCTTAACACCTCATTCTCCGCGGAATTGTCTGACAAAAGCGAGACACATACGTCAGAGGCTCTCACGATCCGAGGGACATTTTCACTGACGTCTCGGGGAAACCCTTTGAACTTTCAGGATACCGTAAATTAGCGAATTATCGCCTAACTAGAAAACTCGCATGATTCCTTACTGAAATAGATAATTTCCTTTCTAGATAACCGGATTGAATTTAACATATATAAACTCCATGTATAGTGAGTATCTCTTTTGTTACGTTTAACTTCATGTCAATGACCTTTTTCATTATATTCGAAATGAATTAATAACGAAAATCATTGTTTTAATTAAATCGTATGCATTGCATATACACGACGTGGCTTTGTTTGAATTACTCAAATAGGGGAATGAAATGAAACCTCGCCGGAAGATTATTTAAGGAGTTATGGTATCTAGATACCCGAAGCTGATAACCCATTTAATTTTTTTAAACATTATTTTAATATTTAACATTGAGTAAAACTTTCACTGTCTTATTTCACCTGAAACAGTTACTTCTATAATTCCGAATTTGTTTACAACAAAATTTTCATAATTACAAGAAATTATTCAACTGATAAAAGGAGGGTTTTTGTCAAGAATAATAATTCTTGTGTACCAACCAAATATATGGCGACATGTTGTTACAAATACAATCAGTACATATTAGTTTATGGTAATGATGTCGGCTATACCATATGGATACTTCCTTAATTGTTTACTATACGTTATACCAGAGTGTTTTTACTGTAGCTTACAAAACCCAGTTTGCCTATAGAGCATTTGAATTGAACATGATCCATATTACACCCATGCAGTGCCATAACTAGACTGTCGCGCTTCTCGTGGTAAAGTATCGAAATGGCTTCGATTCACTTTACCAAACTTCAAAGCGCTTGGTGGTGACGGAAAACGGTGTTACATTACAGAAACGGAAAACTTGACTCTTTGTTTTCCCCCCATTTTGGAGCAAGTTTCATGCTTCTTAATTAGAATCATCCGTTCTCATAAAACGCCAATTACGTGCATATCGGATGCCTTTGAGCAGTGAGTGCAAATTCTTGTTGGATAATTTTAAAATAATGTTTGACTGCATTTCGAGAGATTTTAAACTCTTTTTTATTTTGTTGAAACTGAAGTGCAATCTGTTGTTTAATGTTTAAAAATATTGTTATCAATCGATTTTTACTCATTTTACTCATTCTTCAATGAAACTATATTTAAAATAATTAAATTAAGATAGACGATTGAAAAAAGCAAGTTATATTGAAAATATCGTTTCATTATAATCGTTATATTCACAAGAAAGATGCATTTATCAAGAAATTTTGGTTTTATTCATGTACCGAATACTTCAGTTATTAGATCATATAGTATTATGTAAAATTGATGTTTAATTGTAGAGATTGTAAAGTCATTGTTATTAATTGATTTTGGAGGAATACTTACTTGTAATAGAGATGTTTTTCATATTTGTTACAATTTTATCTTTGGTGTTCTATTTTGCAACACAAATGAGTATAAAATTGTTTTAAGACATTATCCATACAATATGATGATAGATTTTATCATTATTTTTTTAAATCAAAGTTACACAGAGTATGCTGTTGGAGTCAAATATATTAATCTTCATGAAGATGAAATCATGGTCGTTCCTGAAAATTACTATTTCGTTGTTTATAAGTTCAATAAAGCGACAAAAAAAACAGGTTAAACTCGTGATTTGTGACCGAAAACCGGGCAATGGCGAGCGCCCGTGAATCAAACCTAAGTTTGGAATTTTATCTACAGCAGACACAAAGATAAACGTGCGTTGATAGTATTTAGTGAGTGATTATTATTACTACTTTATTATGTATTACTATTATATATGTAAATGATACGTATAATTCGATTTCTAAACATATATTTTTCTAATGTTATTTATGACATGTAAATGCCGTTATTGTAGCATGAAGGGGTGAACATGCAAGTTCAGGGAGATTATTTGAACATAACTCATAAGCTATATATACATGATTGTGAAACATACTCTGTATCACTTTTAGAACTGAATCGGTCAAAGTAGATTAAATGCAAAGGGCTTTTCTTAAGATCATATATATATGTATAAATATACGAAGAGAATTACAGGTATCCCATATTTCAAGGTCGTAAAAAACATTAAGCAGCTCTAGAAAATTAAAAGCAACAAAACAGGTTCACGACTTGTCAATTACACTGCTGTGTGATGTACGAGTGATGTGACAAAACTTTTCAAATTGATTATTGTACATCCGGAGATTATAATAGTTTTTCAAATCTAACAGGCTAATCAAAACTGGCAAGATCTTAGGGAAACAAAACGTAGCAAGGCGTACAGTCTTAGGAAGAAACGATGTAGCACACAAAGACCGTATGTTAGCACGGCATCATGGAGAAAGGGAGGTAACTCCTAAGTCACTATTTAGGTCGCTGGAGTTGCGTGTTTGTGGGCATTAGGAGGGTTTACATAGTGTCTGGGCTGTATACCCAGTACGATAAGTACACATAAGTAAACAATGCAATATCACGCTATCCAAGACGCAATCGTATACAATGCATAGTTTATCTATCATTAATGATCTTCCTACCACACGCGAAGCTCGCTTTGAAAATACATTTACAATTTCGAATTGTATTTGATAAAAAAAAAATAGCTATGCAATGTTGCAGTTAAGCATGAAGAGTTACATTTTTTCAATTATATTAACAAAGATTAAATATTTATGTTCAGGATTTGCCTCACTTCACAATGCTGTGAACTTTTGTAATAGTTACGAGTAATATGATCCAATAATAAATGTATGCAAATATCAGGTTGATGGTAGTTGAGTTAATCGAACTCGTATTCGATTCATGTATAAAGAGGCTATGCAACCAGGGTTATCTAAGGAAACATTTTCAAGGGAAATGTCTCGCAAATGCATTTTTTATTATCAATACTCATCATAAAACAAACATGAGCATTCAACATAACGTCATGTAGGCCCTATACAATACTATATTAAAATCGAACAAACGTGAATAGACACTAAAATTTCGTATGTAAAAAACTCGACCATATACTGTTTTGAAGAGACTCTCCGTGATTTCCATGTTATTTAATTTAAATTTGATAAACAAAACACTAAATATGAAAAACAAACAGTTAATATCTCATTTATTTATATGCACGATCCAAAAAGGCCTAAGGAAAATAAATGCCAGTGATATAACCTATCAAGCATTATCCACTCAAACTGTCCTTCTCTCTGCTTTGGTCAAATTTCCAAAATTACTTTTGTGTACTTGAGGTTCGGTTTTCGATCATTTCCTTTTTCTACTTTTGTTTTGTCACTGCACCAAACCGATAAGTTATAAGTTTTATATTTTTCACCAAAATTCTTTATTTTTGACCAAATGACACCACATGACTATGTGATACCAACAACGCCTTAAATCTCTTATAACACTATAACATGGTTTTACGCTTTAGAGACAAAAATAAAATTTTCAGCTATGCACAAGACGGAAAATTTATGGACAGTTAAAAACGACTGAAATAGTAATGTGTTCAGTTTCTGAAGTTACCTAAATTCTGAACTGAGAACAAAGGATGAAATATAGTTATCGAAGCAATCTTGAAAAATAACGATTTAATAACGTGGTATTAGCATTGTTATTGGGTTAACCAAATTGTCTTTTTACTATAATATTGTAATGATATGGCATGTAGATACCGAGTGAGCTTCTGGCGTGGCGTCCCATATTCGTCTTTCCTTCTGCTAACGTTTGTCATTTCTGAATTCTTCACAAGAACCACTAGCCGTAAAAGCTGAAATCTTGTAAACGGATACTTCGGCCAATCAGTGTTTTAGACATATCATGACTCTGTTACCTCCATTAAGGCCTGTGTTGATTCATGTCTCTAGCTTTTCTTTTATGCTATTATGTATTTCTTGTTATTTCTTCTTCTTGCTCATTTCATGCACCTATTTCTAACATATACTTGTACCCTATATATTTTAGCTGCTCAGGTACCTTTTATATGTCCAGAAAGTACATTTATATTGTATTTGTGCGTATATATCTATCCATATAAATCTAGTCTCTCGTAAACTATTTTTGGTGGCTCCTTTTTTACTTTTGTACACATGTTATCCACTTATATGTATTATGTATGATTTAACTGCGTGTTGAGAATTTGATAAAAAAGGGACTGATGTGGTTCACATGTAAGCACCGGGCACTACTATCTCAAAAACATCATTAGCATTTACACCTGTCCGACCACACCCAATCCGTCCAGTGTCGTGTTCGAGGGTGTCAAATACATTGTCTGTACCTGAGAAACACGACTATATTACCCGGCTTAGCACACACTTGCTAACACCACAGTTCTTTGTGTTTGGGCTAGAGATTATGGAAAGAAAACCCGCAAATGCGCAAACTTTCCTTTAACAGTTATCCCCCTTTGAGATATGTTCGTCTGATTCAAGTGTTTTTATTACAGACTTGAATATTCATTAAACAAGAAAATATTTTCTTCTACTTATCTTGTTGAGGGCCCCCTCGTCACTGATCCAGTCTTTGCATCTCGCATGCACTGACGTCCTGCAATACGCCTACAATTCCTCTTGTCATTAAACACATCCGATTGTCGTAGGAATTAATGCCTGTGATAAATTACACAGTTTGTCAAGAAAATTTACTAGGTTATATGATAATCAGCACATCAGCATTTTTATAAAACATTTACGTCTACAAATGGATAGATATTAGTTTACAAGATGAAAAAGATGCAATCAGTGCTGTGACGGATGGTGCAGTAACACAGTGTACATCCAGTTAGACGTGTCCTCACTATGTAAATGTCGTCATTCTAATGATCTTTCAAGGATTATTGTCAAATCAGCTATATTCCAACCTATAAGCTCATTTTGTTAATAAACTCAGCCCTGTTCGATATCAGTTTTCATACAAAGAGAGAGTACTATCGATATGTTCTGTTGTAGAAAGAGGACATTCCTGTTCGTACGTAATAAAATGTCATTAATTCGTCATTACGATACAATTCATATGAAAAGTGTTACTTAAATTAACACTTTAGGTGCCTAATATTTTTCACTTTTCATTCAAAAATATAACATCCATTGAGGAATGAAGCCTTCGTCGGCGCTGCGCTTACTGAAATTCTTGCTGGAGCAATCATGTCAAAGTATTTCTGAATTGTCTTATCATTTGTACATTTGGGGATATTCTATCGATACATGTGACTTATATTTATGTTTAATAGGTTTTTGAAATTAATAGAAGTACTACTGTTATCTTTTACGTCATTCAAAAAACTGAAATTTAAGACCGAAAAAAACGAAGGAATTCGCTCTTTATGTCACGAATGGCATACATTCATACATGTTCGTTAGTTAAGTACAGCTAGACAATTACTTTATTTCAGTCTCAGTTATGTAAACAGATTTAAGTTTTATAATATACAGTTAATGTACACATATTAAAATTACACAATTAATAACTCAGTGATGTATTGATTAGGTAATCTTGTTCATTATCATCAAATGTCGGTTTGTCAATATCAGTTATTGATGATGATAAAGACGTGTCATCAACTGGAGGAACCATCAATTCAACTTAAAGTTATCATTTAAATCAGTCCGGTTTTACTCGTTATTCACCAAAGCACAAGATTAATAAGTAATCTTTTCAATACAGCGGTCAAGTCTTTCTAATTAACAAGAGCACCCTCCCTGCTTCAATGATGCTTTTTGTTGTTCACAACTCCATATCTTTAGGCAGAAACGATGTCGACTCAGACGTATCCAACACGAAAAGTGATAGTTGATACAACAATACATGTATGTATTATTTGTGTCTTTGACCATAACATTTCATGTAATACCAACATACATAATGAATATAAACCTCAAAGCTCAATGAAATCCTTCCCTCTATGACTATCTATATAAGATTCAAGATAAAAAAATTGTTATGCAACCTTTCAGGTGTCAGGCTAATGACGGTATAGAATGAGCAACTCACAAATGTAATTTAAAAGTCGAAATTGTAATTACTGAAAGTTAAAGAGAACTTACGTGTCTTTAACCACAGCGAGCGTTGAATATAACACAAAGCTAAGGGAATAACACTGTTAATTACAGGTAAGTGTTCATCACCTGGTCGCCACACCTTAAAACGCGTCAGGTTTTAAGTGTTAATGTGATTGAACTCTTTGAAGCAGGTGCATGTTTGAACCATCACAGACACCTAACACTAGATCGGCACAACTCTCAATATTGCGACAGTGTTTAATTCCTTCGGTGGCTTCATTCATCAAGGTATCCATATCCGGTCATCCAGAGTCGTGAAAGAAATTATCAAGTATCAAGCAAAAACGACTATCGGCCATTTTTGTGTGAACACCTTTTTAATCATTTGTGGTAAGGAAATGGATGTAAATAGCTCCAACGAACGATTTGGTTTAGGTTTTGCTAATTTACAAATATTTACCTTCTCTGATGGATTTAAAAAACTATCCTGTAGCTTCATGTTATTTGGCGCCCCTCAAGATTTAGAGCATGCTTCATGTAATTACCACCGCATCTGTTCTGCAGCAATCGAAAGACTGTCGGGTCTTTGGTATCTCGCATATGAGTGTAATTAGGAAGGTATTTCTATATTCTTCATTCTATATTTCTCATATATGTCTATTAGCCATTTAGGTATTTGATTTTGTTTCATACTTTATATAATCGTTCACCACATTCAATAATATTTTCCTAGGGTCTTTAACAATAGGTATTGACTTCATCATCAGTCTATAAGAATAGGTATTGACCTCATCTTCAGTCTATAACAATAGGGGTTGACCTCACCATCAATCTATAACAATAGGGGTTGACCTCACCATCAGTCTATAACAATAGGTATTGACCTTACCATCAGTCTATAACAATAGGTGTTGACCTTACCATCAGTCTATAACAATGCATAATATCCTGAGTAAAGTTTTCTCCTCCATCAACATAATCTGTGCATTTTAATGTCAAGCTTGTTTTTTCAATCTGAGGTTATGTTTAGTTTACATTGAGAAGAAATATCTTCTTATGTTCTTTTATTTCTTAGTTAACTGTTCTTTTTAAAAAGAGACTTTCGATTCGATTTTCACGTCAACTAAAATGTTGATTCACTAAAGGAAATCTGCCAAAAACTTGCAGTGTCAATTTTGTGTTGAGTGGGGACTTTGGTAGATATGCATTCAAATTTGGTTGGACTTTTAACAGGAAAAAGCTTATCTTTGTTTTATCTATAAGGATACAGTTCTTTGAAAAGTTATTGCAAATAGATGATGAATATTTCATTATATTCATATAACAATAGCCTAACATGTATCTGCATTTTCATATACTTTTAGTCCGAGTGCAACATGATTATAGTAAAGCAGAAAATGCTTAGAGGCTCGAGTGCTTGAGTACCATCTTTAAAATGCATAATATACAAGGAATTAGTATGTTAAAGTCATAGTCTCATTTTTGTAAGGCAACTAAACTGAACTAATTATTCTTCACGAACATAATCTGATCGCTAACACAAATATTTCCTGTCGCATATGCAAAGATTTTCACTTTTATGCCCGTTTTACAGTTTTGGATGAAGCAGCTTATTGGCGTATGCCGTTTCAGACCGATGATCTACCGAATCAAGTGCAATCCCATCGCGAGTACGAAACACCGGAAATCTACTCATCGCAGCGTCAATACTTATGACAGACGCATTCTTCGTTGAGTTTACAACCTTTTTGTTATTTCTATATTTGAAAAAGCGTAAGCTATTAGCTATTTTCATTTGATATTCAGCTGAGAAATTTTATGTGTTCTTCGTCACGGCCTTTGCGAAATGACGTGGTAAGGACTAACGCTCGCAAAAAACATAATATTCGGGTAGGGTAGGGTAGTTTGAACTTCATTATTGAGGGCTAGAATGCCTGCAGAGTTCTGAAAATTGTTGCAAACGTCAGGGGAAAGATTTCTGTGAGTGGTGAACTATTTGTCCGGCATTTATTACAATTTGCCTTGCAAAAATGAGACTATGACTTTAAAAACATCACGTGATAACTAGCTCATTTAGACCGTTTAGAAAATAGAGAGTTAAATACCTCTATTCAGCTACTAAACAATGTTTTATGTGTATTCAAATAACATTGCTTGTTCTGTATATCAATTGTGTTTTCAAAACTAACGCTTAAAAAATATCTTTGTACTTTCATATGAGTCATCAAGCAATTTGTTTCGTTTGAATCTATAAATTTGCGATTAACTTCTATGTTTATTTTCTCTGAAAACGACTCACAACACTATAATGTATATTTAATTCTAGTTTGATACAGCTCGCCCAAGCTTTAATGCAACAGGCCTAGAAGTGTGTTAGTTTAAGCTAAAGAATGAAGCATTGTTCAAATCGTTGAATAACTTGGAAAAAAAAACCCATTTCATAGGCTTTATTTGTCTCACTATAACCTCCCGTTTGTGTCTGACTCCTTAAAGGGACAGTACCACCTTTTTTCGAAATTAATTTTTTCAAATGTTCCCGAGTGAATATATCTATATGACCAGGCTGTATATCTTTTATCTAGCAGTACGCTATGTAAGCCACTTGCTGCCCTAACATATCATATGTACAGACGGAGGTTGCGCCTCACTTAACTTTTTACGATTTATCTCCATCCTTTTATTCCATGTTTTATATAATATTCATCCAGATTTTAATATATAATGATTGATATATAAGGTAATGTGGTGTCTCATAGGCCTTGTAGGCCGGGTGCTATTTTTTAAATGGAATTTTTTATATCTTGTGAAATATTGTTTTACTATGCCATATGTGAAATGAATGTAAGCACGTGACACCGAAATAAAATAGTTTTCTTCTTCTTCTTTATGCCAAGTGCATTATTTTCAGAGGGTCAAACACCTCATTACTCGACCCGATTGTCCGTAGTCGTAGAAGAAAGTATAACGTATAAAGCATCAAGCATCAAGCATCAAGCATCAAGAATCAAGCATCAAGCATCAAGTATCAAGCATCAAGCATCAAGCATCAAGTATCGAGCATCGAGCATCGAGCATCAAGCATCAAGCATCAAGCATCAAGTATCAAGTATCAAACGAATAAACGTTCATTTGAGTACTGCTTCTTCAGATTGACTTCCAATTGGCAACGTTTATTTTCGATTTTGTGAGAGCACTTATTTTACCTAAACACGTGCTCCTGTCTCTTTAAAAGAGGATGAATCCTGTTAGGGTCGTTTATGACTGATGAAGCACAATTGTTTTGGTTCATATATTCCATATCTCACAAGAACAGACTAGTGTTCCAGAAGATTTATCTAGAATGATTGTTTGACCATTGAGCTAACGAGATTACACATTTGAAAGAGAATAGGAAATGAGGTATCGGGGAAACAAAAACATTATTATTGTCTTTATATTGAATATTCTCTAGCCAAACACTTGGAACCATCGATCGATGTTATACATAGGTGGAATATCTAGTCTCCTCTACATTTTCATCAATATTGCATATTTGCAACTCTCTGTACTTCACATTTATGAGGATTGAGATTATGAGATTATGAGATTTTTGGTTACTTGTAAAAAGATATGCGAACACAAACTTTAACACTGCATAATGATAGTGATAGTCATTCAGCTCAGTTTTACAGAATGGATGATTGACTCAAAAATTTATGCACTCCATCCAGCTATACAAATTAGTACCTGCGTGCGGGAAGTATTTATCTCTAATGTCGCCATCTTATCGATAAGATAAAAAGTAGTTACGTCTGAAAAATGGAAAAATATCGTGTCAGGGTTAGGGTAGAAAATTGTTTACTCTTTATTTTTTTAATGAAATTTCTTCGGAACGTCTTAACAAGATACACCGAGATACACTTCTTTAACACCAGCTCAAGAACAACAACATACGTACAAAACTAATCAAAACATTTATAAGGAATCTATATAATTCGAATGAAGATCAGAACTCAACATTGACTTCAAGAAATAGAACATGAGTATTCAGAAAAAAGACAAACCCTTTTCTGACTTAAGACATATGCCGATCAAAGACATTGAATCTGTATGAATTATGACGTAGTCTTTTTGATTGGATAACACACGTAAATTTACTGAGAAGCATGTTGAAGCATATTAATATTGAAGTTTATATAATCTATGTATGAAGTTTGAGATAAAATAACGACTTTCACAATTCCCCCGCAGAAATCCTGCAGCTAAAAAACCCCGGATAAAATCGACGTCCTACCGTTTCTGCTGTTTTTTGTCATAACTTTCACATTCCTTATTCGCGTTATTCGCGTATAACGGTTCTTTTGTTAAGCTAAGATTCGACAGATCGTTATCTGTTATCGGTGATGTTGTTAGCGAGTAGCGAGTGTGTTTGAGCACTGCGTTATATGTAATGACATTTGTTTTGCCTGTATCTTACCTGACGAACAACCTAACATGTATTCTTCAACTATATATTATCTATACACACACCCCCTTTATCTATAATTTTGCTTTCTTTGTAGATAAACGCTATGACGTGTTATTCAGGCGAGTTACCGACACACTTGTTTAGCATGCAGAACTGTGTACGAAACAGTCATCGTATGATGCAATTCTATCCATGTCAATAGCTGAGTTAAAATTAAATGGATTAAAAAAAATCACTTTTTAAGTTAATAGAAACAGTCCTTGTGACAAAATCATAATTATGTAGGTAAAAAGATTATATATTTAGTTAAAACATATTTTGGTCTTTCAAAATAAAAATGAATAATCTCGTAATAGTTGGGTTCAGTATAGACTGTGATGTAAGATATAACAGACTGATATCATTTTTCTATCATGAGCTGTGTAGAGATGGGCATACACAAATACCGGCATACACGTTATTGTTGCAGAAAGGCTATTAGGTTGAATTAAAATGGCTAGTTACATTTAATTCACTAATAAAATATATAGTATTACTCTTTTCATAATTTAGTCGTCAATTCATTTTGTGAATATCAAAAACATAAACATTAAATAAGCTTTAAGAGTTGTCTGAGGGAAAGTTATTATTGACGTAACAAAATCCATCGAAAGCACTTACAATGACACACATCACTGAATTTCATTTTTAAAAATATGGTTTATTTCAATAGAAATTTTAATTATGGATGGAGTTTCAATCATAGGAAGAGGGTATAATCTAACAGGAGGAGTTGACATCATTAGGTGATCTGTTTCCACACACTCCCTCAGGATAACTCCTTTGTTTTTAACTCAGATGAACAGCTTGCCTTGAATATGCTGAACATGTTTTATTAACTAAGAGATGGGTCAGGTGATAAAATGTCTACAGAAACCACCAAGCGAATCCCTTGAAATTGACGCTCTGCTAGTCTGCATGAATAAAATACGTGCTTTATTTATAAACGTTTTGGTTCAGTTAATTTAGCACTTTTTAAACTCTCTTCAGTACGAAATGAATCATGGTTGAAAAGGATTAAACGTAATTTTCAAAAGCATATTTAAGATTATAAGAATGAACAATTGGTCTTAATTTTAATCCGAAACAGAAAGACTGAAATGTCATAACGTTCATAATAGAATAGTTACACTTATGAACGTTGTAATAATGTACTTTCACTTTAAAATATAACGAAAAAGAAGACTTAATTTTGGTTCTGATAATATGAAATAAGAATACAAACGGATTTGACGAGTCCTGATTGACTTGCTCATTCTCTGCATGTCTCTTGTGTTTTACACCCTCCAGTGACATTGTCGTGTCATTATCTCAGTTACGTCAGCAATGCAGCTTTCTATATTCAAGACACATCCTAAAACAGTGATATCTCTAAGGCAGTTAGGACATAGGATGCTGTCCACATCTTCAATCTTCTGTTTGGGTCTCCTATTTACATTTGCTCTCATACCCGAGGTATTTGTTATTATACATACTTCCAAAATGAGGCTGCTTATATCCATTATTGTTGCTAACAGAATAGAAAAGTTAAGGTAATGGGATAGGAAGAAGAGTTTGAGTTTGTTGAGGACTGTGTTTGCTGGATCGTACTTCAGAGCGGCCTCGTAGAGAGTAAACAGAGCTCGGTCTCTATCCTGCCTCACTGCAGCTGAATCAATCATGTTAGCTTTTTTATTACTCACTATTAAAATAGTATTTAAGGGAAAGTCGTTTAGTATCCTCTTTGAATCTTTTAGATTGATATATGAGTAAGTATTTATGAAACACAAACAATATTTTAGGTAATTTGAGGATAGTAGATAGTGTATAAATATGTGAATAGTGTGGAAAAATTACTTTTTGGATTGTTAGAAGTTCAAATTTATTATTAAGTTTTTTAAGGGAATATTTGGGACTTGTCCCACACGAATAAACAGTTGCAAAAGTGCAAAAAAAAAACCACCATAAACCAAAACTTTTAACAAACTTATACAACTGCATAACCAGCAGTCTAGCAGTGCACCAATTTCAGGGGGTTCTCTTGCTGTTTTTATAGAAAATTTATCACATGATCCATCTCATAGTAAATAAATCACGTTCAGCATATTCAGTCGAGAATCTTTGATAAAGACAGAGGGCAAGATTTTCATCCTGTTTAATACGAGGCTCTATTATGTTGTACAACAATAACATATATGTAAGTAAAATATATATCCCTTTCGAAGGAACTCATTAAAGAAGACAACAAACTTGTTATGTTATATTTTGCACGCCCTACACTAGACAAAGTAGTTACCCGATAAATCCATATCTATAACTATCCGTCGATGACTTTTTTCAAGATTATAACTAAATTTACACAAATCTTAGCTTCCTACATTTCGACCAAAACTGTTTTTTCTTTACTTTTTACAATAACATCTAGTGACATGGTTATCGATATCAATTTGAACACAGTCATCAAACATTGACAGTCCAATGCATAGAGCTTCCTGCTCAACCAGTGCAGCGGTAACGTGCCCTCTTGTCATAGTTTTTGCTGTGCTACGTGATGAGGAAATTGGAATTCAATAAAGTATATGTCTCTTTAAATTTTAGATTATTTTTTATTTGTATTTTCTACCGTTGTCCATTAAAAATGTTTACTAATTTGTTAATGCCTTGTACTCAGTTTACGAAATACTTTTTTAATGATTACAAATGTTAGAGGGACATTTTAATTGAGGATTTTGGAAAAGTAAAAGGACAGAAAATAATGCATTGAGTTACGCAGATCCATTTCATAAAGCATTAATTAGTCGTGCATATTATATCTCAACGTTATTTGGTTGAATGCCTGCTTGTAGAGAATAAGTCGTTGTTCTTAATGGTTTTTTGATCATTTAACTATTTAAAACTGCTATGTTCTTTTAGATAAGTATAGTGATCTCACAAACATGAAATTAACGTTCACCAATTGCAAGACGTCGATTTATTAATCAAATTAAAAGAAGCAGTTCTAAAACGAAAATACCATTATCGGTTAGGCCATGGGACTCCATTTCCCTACCTCAAAAGATTAAAAGGGTTATTACACAAAAATGGCCTGAGTTGGGTTTTGCATGTTACTTGATAATCTTTTGTAGGACTCTGGTTAATCGGTTTGAGTAATGAAATGTTTGACCTTCTGCAGTAGGGAATCACTAGTGAGTTTGAATGCTTCTACAAGCACTGTGTGAATCATTGTGGAGACATTGGAACAAGTCGAATGCTTCTACAAGCACTGTGTGAACTATTTAAAACTGCTATGTTCTTTTAGATAAGTATAGTGATCTCACAAACAAGAAATTAACGTTCACCAATTGTGAATCAGTGTGGAGACATTGGAACAAGTCGATTGAGGAAATAAATCACTGTACAATATGACAGCACCGCAGAACGGGAGATAACGCTTCAACATAGGGCTCTTGAGGCAATTTATTTACTCAGGAATCGAGCTTTCAATTCTAATCGACACTGAAGAATTAATGTTAGATGTTTGTCAGGTAAAAATACAGCTTAATACAAATGTTATGACACATGACGAAATGTTCAAATACACTCGCTACTCGCTAACAACCTCACTGATAACCGATCATGATCTGTCAAAACAAGCTTTGACAAACGAACAGCTACAAGGCAAAGATCAACTCCACTATCAACAATCCATGCAGTGTGTAATTCAGGAGCTATAAGTTTGAAGTTTGAGTTATTCAGGTTCTCTTTTATCTAACGAGTTACGTTACTTCATACCATTTTGTAAGAGCAATTTCATTGAACAACGTAAATAACAAAACTAAAAAAATCATCAGTTCACAGGTACATTGATATCTTAAAACCCCCCAAACATTTTAATACATTATAGATACATAACCTTGCCTGAGGAGTGACTGAATATCAGGGATGTCGGTTCCTTGAGAATAACAGCATTTAGTAAAATTCGTTGCTTTATGTTAGGAATAATGTTAGAGTCGTCCTAGTGACATACCTTTCTATAGTGTATCATTGTGATTTCTTTGCTAAATGGTAAAAAGAGTGATTAATTGAATTTTCGATATCAGGCACTAGTTTATATACTTTGTTATGCATTCATTGTGCAAAATTAGATATTTCTTCCGTTACGTCGATATAAAATATCTTCGAAAAATTATGGAAATTGAAATTAAGAAAGGTGTACAGTTTTTAGAAAAAACTTGCAGACCTGAGCTGATGAATTTTATGGAAGGTCAAACAATAGTTGATATAAACATGTGCAAAGGACGAGTCAAAGTGCGGCCAAAGTTGTTTATTGCCATGCATAAAACTGAACTCAAATCACATGCTATTTGCATTCAGACACGCAAGTAGGTGAACAAGCTTTCGGGATGCAGCTGTACTTTATAGAAAATATCAAGTTTATGCTTTAATGAGATGGAATTAACTACCTAAAACCACATATCATAAACATTTTCAAGACTTGTAGTTTTGCTTATTGACTGGTATCTCCAGTTTGTTATCACAAAAGGATCTTTAGTAATATAATTTTAAACAAAAACCTTCCAAAAAATGGAAAATAAAACGACAACAACAAACTATTTAGTTAAGAAAGAATATTCTAATCCTCGCAGAATAAGAAAAGAAATTGCTATTGATCTTTCATTTTTTATTTACTTCACGAAAATATGTTGTGTTTTCTGTTCAAATAACAAAGTCATGCACATCTCGACTATGTGAAAGAATAATGCTGGTATGATTTAAAATGCACTTGCACACTTTTCAACACTATTGAAACAAGCGTACCTTACGTCACAATCAGATGTGTGAGAAAAGAAGCCTTCCTCACCAACTGACAGGTGAATTTGCACGTGCATTGCCTGTCAAATGTGATATTGACGATGAAGTCTTTAGTAATTTTACATATCCGCCGAGAACTTTAGGCATCCTGAAAAATCGTTATTTTCTCGAGTTGATTTTCATATAGATCTCAACAGACTCTACTGAAGGGCTTTCGCCCTTTTTTTTATAGCCCCATGTAAAGTCATAACCCTTACTTGTAATTGCTTTGGATATTCAGTGCACACTTCTTATATTTTTGGAGCGAATTCCCTAAGGGGACGAGTTTATTTGGTTACGAAATCACCCTATTGTCTTTACCCGGTTAATGTCACGTGAGCGTCATACGTGTACGATGAAACACTGCTTAGTAAGTTTGACAGGCCTTAAACCGATGGTCCTATAAAATCGGAAGACAGCCCATCGACAAGATCGTCATCCAAGATTTGTTGTATCCACTTTGAAAGGTACATGTATATCTTTCTTTTTTGTGTTATTTTGTTATTAAAGTGCGGAGGAAAATTGGTTTAGCTGTTTTTAATTCGATGTTAGTCGATGCCGTAATGATGCGGCCGCATATTCAGAAATACCTTAAGTTTATTTAAAAGGCTTTGTCACCATAATGCTGTAAAAACTGGATCGACTTATTGGTCTATAATTCGTTTATAGCTCGTTTTTACATGATATCATTGTCAAACCACAAAAAGTCTAGCTGGACTGTGCTCTTTATTTATAGCTTTGGGTTTTACCGATAACATGTCGGTGTTTGGTAACATGGCGTCCGGGGATTGCAAACGTCCGGTCAATTTCTAACCATCATTAGACATCGTCCGAGGTCACAGTACGACCGGCCCGTGCTAGGTGGTCCGGGCATTAGATTGTGAGTGCTTATATGCTACGTGATCTATGAGAATTGAGCACATACCTGCTTTGGGCTATAATTTAAACCCTTGGTAAATATATGCGTTATCAGTTTCTGTTTAAAGATCTTTATTCTACAGGATGCACACTCGCAGTTTTTTTTTACAAAAAATAAAAACCCCGAAATCAATCTGTCACATCTTACATATTGTTCAATAATTTCAATTCATTCAAATATTGATGGACATACTTTTGTGTTCAAATAGCTTTATTTCCATACTGAGATGGGACAGACCTTTAGTGCACATATTTAAATACTTTAGTGTTAAGGGGTTTAAATGAAGCTTTGTCTCACACCTTCGTGGAAGTAAGAATTTCGTATCATAAGAATATTTTGGACCCATTTGAAGATGATATGTAGTTTCTATGTCAATACAAGATGATTAAATCATTTTAAAAGACATTACATAATGGTATATTCACTCGGGGTTATGGGTAGTTCATTTACATATTATATTATATATGAATTTACCAGCACTCAAAGAACGAACAGATAGATAATTTTAGATTTATCAGCGGCAGCAATTACATTGAAGTTACAATTGGAATTATCTCCCGTTTCTTCTATACTATGAAAGCGTTTGCAAGCTTGTTTTTGGTCTCTTTTTTACTGCTCCTCAAACAAACAATCACAATAATCAAGTCGTGTATTCACCGGGCAGTTGCCTTGCCACGTGGCAAGATACGCTTTAGAAAGGAGAGGAGCACGGACTAAGTTACGGCGATGATTTGTCAGCTAACAAGGGCTAAGAAACGGAAGCCGTAAGGCAAGAGCGGAGGTGTGATATAACTACTGGTTCTGCGTCAGTGCATGAATGATTGCATAGATCAGGTGAGCGATCAAATAATATTCCGAATAACGATATAATAGACATGGACTTAACTTCTGATGGAAAAAATAGTTTAACCTTGGTTTGTCATTGACCCAAATAAAATAACGTTGAAAAAAGCAAATATAACTTTTTTCTTTAAAAAGCTCTTTGTTAAAGCCCATGTTCACTAATGATATATTATCATATCAAGTGAAAATAGGATGTTAACATTTGTATAGCCCCGTTATGCAGCTTCAATTCACTGCATTGCCGCTAATGGCTGAAATATTGCCCAAGCGGCGTTAAACAATAACTCACTCACTCACTCACTCACTCAATTCACTGCACAAATGTGCTTCGTTTTCCCTCGGTCATTCTATATCACGCTTCTGTACAAACGTTTTCCAACATCAACTCCCTTCCAAGCTTGCAACTTAACTAAGACCTTAACGTCTGGTTTGCCACTGAACAAGATGTTTTCAGAATTGTTTAACTGTTGGACTGCCAAACCCGAAATGAAATACAATTTTTTTTCTGTCATCGACAACAATACAAATTAAAGCCTTTTCAACTTTGACTGCATGCAATACATAAATTTTTTTAATACTCTGGTATGCTTCGACAATGTTATAGACAGACAGACAGACAATTTATTCAGTAAAAGGCCACTGGCCCATAATACAGTCATAAGCAGGTAAATATTGCATGAGCGTTATAGAAAATCACTAGAATTTCTTATTTTCCTAATTTGACATAAAAATAGACATAAATTGTTAAGCACATCTTTATCTGTTGATGACATAAGATTAACAAAAGTGTATTTTGAAATTGGATGTTTCAGATATTTATCAAGAAATATTTTCCTTATGTCCGAATAGGCTTTACAGTAGAGTATCACATGTATTTCATCTTCAATTAAATTAAGATTAGACTTTTTACAAATAGGGCAAAATCTTAAATCATAGGGGACATTGTTATATCTACCAGTCTCTGAAGCAAGCTTAAATTTTCCACACCTAAAATTTGACAAACAATTTCTTAAATGAAAAGGGATATCTAATCTTAGATATGTTTCAACATTAAGGAGAGACTTGAAGAGTTTATAATTAGCACACATAGTTGAATTATAGAGAGATGAATGCCAATTCTGTGAGAGATTATCAGACAACCTTTGTTTAAAAACAGAAATAAACCCATTAATATCTCCAACATCCTGGGAAATCCAAACAAAACCAAACCCAAATTTAAATAAAACACTTTTGATATGAGATGCCCAAGTAATGCGACCAGATTCATCCAGTGACTTTAACATTAAATAAAACTGATGAGATAATCTATGACTTGGAAGAGTTAAGAGTCTACACCAAAATTTGATTGCCCTTGTCATATAATTTAGTTGAAGAGGTAATCTGCCACATTCACCAAGAACCATACTATTACAAGTATTTTTGCCTACTTTTAAGAAAGACTTACAAGTTTTAATCTGAATTTGTTCAACGATTTTACAATAAGTAACACCCCAAATTTCTGAACCGTAGCAGAGAATAGGTTTAACCATAGCATCAAATATTCTAAAAAGATCTACACATGACAAGTAACCTACCCTTTTTTGGTACCTATAGATTGCCATTAGGGCTTTATTAGCTTGAGAAGCCAGAGTCGTTTGGGCTTTAGTCCATACTAATCTAGGAGTGAACACTATACCCAAGTATCTATAGTACGAAACCACCTCAAGCTGTTGTCCATGAAGAAACCATTTTTCATAGTGTCTAATGGGTCCACTATTTCTGAAGACAATAACTTTAGTTTTATCGATATTAACTTTCATACCAGTAAGTTGACAAAACTTTTCCAGACCAAATATTTTTTTTTGTAACTGAATAGCACTATCTGCAACCGAGGAAACGTCATCTGCAAACATGAGGGCATATAAATTATCAACATCAGGAGAAATAAAAATACCACGACCACCAAATTGCTCCATACTTTCCATAAGCTGATTAATAAAAACAATAAACAACTGTGGACTAAGAATACAACCCTGCCTGGTACCTATACTACAATCAAAATAACCCGAGAGACCATCAGATGTTCTAACACAAGCAGATAACCTACCATACATCGATGAAAGAATATTATAGAATCTGCCCATGACTCCCACTTTTTTTAAACTTGACAAAAGAACTTTATGATTAACTGTGTCAAAGGCCTTAGAGAAATCTATGAATAAACAATAAAACCTTCCTTTCCTCTTACATGCATACTTCTGAACCATAGCTTGAAGACAAAAAATATGATCTGTAGTAGAATAATTGGCCCTGAATCCTGCCTGAGCTTCATGAATAATATTCTTCTCCTCACACCAAAGTTTTAATCTCTTGTTTAGAATGGAGGTAAATATTTTACATACAGAATCAATAAGAGAAATACCTCTATAGTTATTTGGGTTACATTTTACACCAGATTTATAAAATGGACAAATTATGCTTTTGCCCCATGACAAAGGGAAAACACCATCATGAAATATCTTGTTGAATAACACTGTTAAATAATTGCTGATATGAGTCCTTGAAGCTTTAATAAAGTCAATTGCAATGCCATCTGGCCCAGGAGATTTATTTTTAGCAAGTTTATCAATGTGGAACAAAACTTCATTTTCAGTTATGTTACTATTTAATGATTTTAGCTCATCATCCTCCGGAATTTCTGAATTGATAACACAGTCATATTCACTATCAGAGTTCACAGTTAAAAGCTTAGAAAAGTGCTCTACCCAGTCTTCACTGCTTATATCTTTCATATTGTCACATTTTTGGGTAGAACCAGATTGTTTTAATGTTTTCCAGAATTCCTTTGGATTGTCTCTTGCTGCAATAAGTTTTAGTTTTTGTTTATCAAGGTAAGTTCTTTGTTTACTATAGAATGTCTTTTTAACAGTTTTACGCAGGCTTTTATAGATTGAAATGTCCAAGCCATTGTCCCTATGTTCTCTCAATGCTTTATATTTCTTGTGTTTTAACTGTTCAAGTTCTTGGTCCCACCATGGGGGTTGAAGTATGTTGTTAATACCATGGTATCCTGGGCAGATTTTTTTACAGTGATCAGCAGCTTGATGAAACAGTTCAGTGAAAACATGTAAGGAATCTTCAATATTGCTGTCTATACACTCAAACAGTTTTGATCCTAAGTTTTCAAATATTTCTTTGAATTTTAACATAAAAAGAGCACAGTGTTCTGTATTTCCATTCCACACATATTTAGTCCATATTGTTGCAGACTTATCTACTGTTTTATTATTAGTTTCATGGTCTAGTGGCACAAAAAGCTCTTGTTCATCATCAGTATGTGGAAGTTGAATATTTAGAGAGCAGTAAATAGGGAAATGATCAGACACATCACATGTTCCAACACCAAAATCAGTAAAATTGGGGAAAAGAGATGAAGATGCAATCATATAATCAACTAAACTAGCACCATTGTGTGTTACACAAGTAAACTGCCCATCCTTATCCTTGAAAAGTCTACCATTCAGAATATGTATTCCAAATGTGCAGCACAGATCAATCAGTTTTTTTCCAAAGTTGTTATGGCATAAGTTGTCCTTACTAGATCTTGGTATTTCGAAATTATCAGACGGGTAGTCATCAACATCTTTATCAATGAAGTCAATATTATCATTTGGAATGAAATCAAGAAAGTCTTTGCTTCTTGCATTAAGGTCACCTGAGAGAAATAATTGTTTATCTGGGTGATCAGCTACTATTGTATTTATGTAATGTTCAAGAATTTCAATTCCATCACTGTCACTATTGTCATACTCTGGGGAGCCCTCTGGTGACACATAAGTAAAAATCAAGATGGTGTCCTTTTCCCAGAGAAAACACTTGGTCGAGAATAAGAGTACAACGGTATTTTTGAAACTATCATAAAGTCTTGAAATAAGATTGCCCTTTAACCATTTGTCTTTGGCAAGAACAGTAACACCGCCACTGTGGCGACCCAGTTGTTTCATCTTGGGTCTTACACAATTAAATGCTCGAAAACCGGACAAAAATGACGAGAATTCGTTTTGAGCTTTCACAAATGATTCGCAAAAACAGATAACATCAAAATTTGAACAAATAGATTTCACCTGAGAAGATTCATTGTCATGTTTATGGAGACCGCAGATATTCCACGTTAAAATGTTAAAAGTTGGGCCATGACCAACACATCATTCGTCGGTTTGTTTACTGCCTCGCGGAGAGCGACCTTCACCTTGCTTGGTAGTGTCGTTTCCGGGTCCAAACAAACCTGCCCACGTGGTTGTGTTATTGTTTGGATGTGGCATTTCTTTGTGTGATCCATTTACCTTCACCAAGAACCATACTATTACAAGTATTTTTGCCTACTTTTAAGAAAGACTTACAAGTTTTAATCTGAATTTGTTCAACGATTTTACAATAAGTAACACCCCAAATTTCTGAACCGTAGCAGAGAATAGGTTTAACCATAGCATCAAATATTCTAAAAAGATCTACACATGACAAGTAACCTACCCTTTTTTGGTACCTATAGATTGCCATTAGGGCTTTATTAGCTTGAGAAGCCAGAGTCGTTTGGGCTTTAGTCCATACTAATCTAGGAGTGAACACTATACCCAAGTATCTATAGTACGAAACCACCTCAAGCTGTTGTCCATGAAGAAACCATTTTTCATAGTGTCTAATGGGTCCACTATTTCTGGACTATGTAATGTTCAAGAATTTCAATTCCATCACTGTCACTATTGTCATACTCTGGGGAGCCCTCTGGTGACACATAAGTAAAAATCAAGATGGTGTCCTTTTCCCAGAGAAAACACTTGGTCGAGAATAAGAGTACAACGGTATTTTTGAAACTATCATAAAGTCTTGAAATAAGATTGCCCTTTAACCATTTGTCTTTGGCAAGAACAGTAACACCGCCACTGTGGCGACCCAGTTGTTTCATCTTGGGTCTTACACAATTAAACACAATTAAACAAACCTGCCCACGTGGTTGTGTTATTGTTTGGATGTGGCATTTCTTTGTGTGATCCATTTACCTTCACAATGTTTTGGGAGTCTCTATCATAGACAAACACTTGACCATTCACAATCAGCTTATTTTGCCTCATTTTCGGGTTGTTTCCAGCATTCCGTGCCTTTACAAACCAGGGTGAGAGAGCTCGCCTGTCCTCGCGTATCTTCTGGGGGAAATCCTCTGTCACACGCTTATGTTGTTGTTGTCCCTCCGTCCTATCGGTGCGGGCAGACTTGAAGATGTCGCTTTTGTCTTTGGATGTGAGAAACTTAGCTATAATTGGAGAACCTGGCTTCCTTGGATTTAACCGATGTGCTCTAATTATCACAACATCATGGGCATTTGTCATTTTCAGGTTTTGAGACATAAACTCGCGCACTTTTCTCTCCGACTCTTCCCACGTTTCACCCCTGTCACCGGGAATACCATGGAAAATCAGGTTTTCTCTCCTATTTCTTGCTTCAAAGTCGGTGATCTTCTCTTCCATTGCTAGCAGTTTGGACTTTAGCTCTTTATTTTCAGTTTGTAATTGAAGAAGCTGGCTGCTAAAATCGGACGCCATCTTGTCTACTTTGTCGTTGAGGCTTTCAAAGTTTTTGTTCATAAACTTAATGTCGCCTTTCATTTCAAGCAAAATAGATAAAATATCAGTGTTCTCCTTCTCACTCACATTGATGCCCAGTGCACCCGACTCGTCCACAGCGAGTGTTTGTTGTCGTGTAGTGGGTCCAGGGTTTGACTCGACGTCGCCACAGGTTACAAGTAGAGCGCTCATAATGTAACAGCTTCCTTATTCCTATTTTCTATGTCTTTTCTGTTGTAATGTTTGTTTGGGTTATTCTGTCCTACTGAACCAGCAAAGCTGGCTTTGTGTGGTTGGATAATCATCACTCAGACTTGCATCCTGAATAAAAAGATGAAGACGGATTAGTTTTCCTGATCGCTTTATACACATGAAAACACGCATCGAAACAGTGGAGTGCGCATGCGCCAAGGATAATAACTTGAGTCTGACAATCATCAGTGACTTGACTTAACTTTACAGTACTTCTTTAAGACAAAGTCATAAATATCCTTATTTCCTTTCACTTTAGCTAGCAGCATAAACTATTTTCTTTAAAACAACTCAAACAACCTCACTCTGAACAATCAATGCTTGAACTTGAACAAATATGAATTTACCTAATTCATAAAACAAAGTGGTATAAGCCCTTTAACCATTTTCACAATGCTTATTACCTTTACTTCAAACCCTACAATACTTAAGAATTGCACTATCTATACTGTTACAAATATTTATCTGTACTATAAATATTGAGCAACAACCCATCGAATGGAACAATTGATCTGTAAATTATTGATAATGACCTTTAAAATAAACTTACTGAAACAAAACATTTAAAATTTATTTCAGAAAAAATAAAAGTTAGAATGGAATTATTTTAATAAAATATATTCCTGTATTTATATAAAATGAAAAGAATAAACATGACTTGAGAAATTGACTGAATTTTAGCAAATAGCAAATAGCAAATATTTATGAATGCTTTTTTTAAATCATCAATCAAGATAGCATTACTGAAATGTCAAGTTACCACATTCTTACATTAAAATATAAAACCATGTCAGAATCGAAATATTTAAATAAAATATATTCCTACATGTATTTAATATGAAAACCATAAACATGACTTGCCAAAATAAATTGGAAAATATAACTTTATATTGACTGTACTTCAGCAATAGAAAACATTTTACGAATGCTTCTTTTCAAACCCTCAGTCAAGATAACAATACTAAAATGCCAAATTGCTAATTCCTATATTTCAAATACACTAGATCTATTCCACAGTTATTCAAATATCAAACAATAACTATTAAGATGAAAACCTATGGAAATATTACTTTACTTTGCATAAAATAACCAAACATTCATTTCGTCCGTGTCCGTAAACCATGGGCGCTGACATTTTGAAAAGGGACGTAACTCTTCTCAACATTGTGCCAAAGTAACAAAATACTTCAAAAGAACTAATAAAATGATTTACTTCACTCTAAAATGTCTAAAGTACTTTATGAATAACCTAGAATATGTTTTCGTACAAATTCAAATATGAAAAACACTAATTCTGCAAAAACTGGACAAAACATGGAAATCGACATCGTGACCTGTCTTTACTGTGTGTCACGTTACGTCGCTACTTGGAAAAGGTTAATATTACAACATCAAACATTTTCCTGTACATGAAACCTAGCAAACATATACATGATAGTGTAATGGGGCATGGGAATGTGTTTTTGGTGCTTTGAACATACCTGAATAAAAAGATGAAGACGGATTAGTTTTCCTGATCGCTTTATACACATGAAAACACGCATCGAAACAGTGAAGTGCGCATGCGTATAGCAAAAGGGAAATAACTGCATCTGCATACCACTAAAAGATATATTCACATTTGAAAATATTTAACGTAATTAAGCACCTTTTACACTCACCCCGGGAAACTTAAATGTCGGCTCGACATTTACACTTTAAAACCTTAAAGCTTAACACAACATCTTTCATCGCAACTTGATGAAACAATAACACGTCATTTTCAAACATGGCACATCATGAATTTGAAAATAGTCTTACTTCTTGAAACTTACTTTCAACACATGGAACACTGATGGTAAAACCTATCCATTTAGGATGAATGATTGGAGACATTTCTTAAAGCTGAAAGGAATGTCTTACAAGTTATCAACTATGTCTTCAGAGAAGACATACTATTCACCCTTCATTCCTGGTTGGCGAACAGTCCTTTAACTATCCGAGAGGTTGATCAGTCCTTGGACAGTTCCGGTTACTCTGTAACAAGTGGGATTGATACTTACTTGTGTTATTCACACAAGAATTCAGCAATTCATACACTTTACACCTTTCCTTACTTCCATCCTTCTGCTGAAGGTGCACTTAACTACTTCTTGATGCACAATTTGTAACAGATTTACCTATCTGCTACTTTTAGCACAATTTACAACTTAATCACTTTTCACTGCTGCCTCACATCCATCACATTCATACTTGGGTCACTTGGGTGACCAAGTACATCATAGGTGAACTTCCGAGGTGGTCTGCTCACTCGCTTTGGTCGTTGTACAGTTGTTTCCTCTGCGTCTGTGTCGAACTCGTCTGCAGTTTCTGTACTCACTGAGTCATTTTCTGATTTTCCAGTTGTATCTGAACTTTCAGACACATCATCGACTTCATCAGATACTGGTGACGGAACATCCTCTGGTTGTGATGCTGCCTCCACAACATCCTGTTTATCAGAGTCTTCATTCACAATTTCACATAAGTCCTTTCTCGATTGATCTCTACTGTTATCACATGAGTCACTTCTCTTTTTGTCAATGTAGATCAAGGTGAAATCCTCATAAGAGTCACTGTCCGAAACAGCTTGAACTTCAGATTCTAGAGCAGCTTTCTTAAGTCCCTTTGCTTTGGTTGGTGTTTGAACACTCTTGTCGTCTTTTTCTGGTATAGTGAATACACTGTCACATTGCAACAACATATTGCGATGAAGAATTCTCTTCTGTCCCTTCCCCTTTTCCGGCTTTACTTCATAGACAGGTAAATCTTCAAATTTCCTAGTGACAACATAGACTTGATCTTCCCAGTATGACCTCAATTTGCCTGGTCCTCCTCGTTCCTTCACATTTCTTACAAGAACACGGTCTCCAGGTACGAGAAGACTACTGCGGACATTCTTATCATACACTTCTTTCTGTCTCTGACGTGATTTTGATGAATGGTCTCTGGCATTACGATACGCTTGTTCCATTGCCTGTTTCCATTTTGATGCATATTCGGGCACAGATACATCTGCTGCGTGCTTGTCGATACCAAACATAAGATCCACTGGCAAACGAGGACTACGACCGAATACCAAGAAGAAAGGGGAATACCCTGTGCTTTCATTCTTCGTACAGTTGTACGCATGTACAACTTTGTGAACATGGTCCTTCCAGTTTGACTTCTGATCTTTTCCTAGGGTGCGTAACATACCTAAAAGTGTCCTATTGAATCTCTCGGTCTGGCCATTTCCTTGCGGGTGATAAGGAGTAGTTCTTGAGGCTGTCACACCACTCAACTTGTGTAACCGATTGAAGAGCTGGTTTTCAAATTCTCCTCCTCTGTCATGGTGGATTGTCCTGGGAAAACCAAATCTTGGAATGTATTCATTAAAGATCTTGTCAGCTGCCGTTCGTGCTGATTTATTCCGGGTGGGATAAGCTTGGGCAAACCGTGTAAAATGGTCCATTACAACGAGAATGTATTCATATCCACCTTTGCTCTTCTCCAGATGTACAAAGTCTATACCCACAAGCTCAAATGGTTCTGTTGTCTCTATTGATTTCATTGGTGCACAAGTCTTGAGATGTGGCTTCTTGTCCTTCAGACATAAACATCTTTTTGTCACGTAAGTCTCTATGTCTTCATACATCTTAGGCCAGTAGAATCGTTCCCTTGCAAGGGAGACAACTCTCTCCGTTCCACAATGCCCCATCTTATTGTGAAGTTCTTCAAAAACCACCTTATGGTACATTGAGGGCAAGACGATCTGTTGACGCTCTTTCCCGTGTATACTTGTCACCCTGTACAAGACTTCCTCTTCTCCAATCTTGAAATTCTTCCATTCACGTGCCAGCGCTTTGGTTCTTGCATTCTTCTTTCTTTCTTTCCATGACATCCTCGTTCCAGATGACAGATGTTTCATGACTAGGCTGATTTCTGGATCAAGAAGCTGTTGTTCCCTCAGTTCTGCAGGACTTACCGGTATGTGAGAGTCTGATGATTCACCGGTTACTTGGGTTTCATCGTTATCTTCAATAACCTGAAATTCAGACTTAGAACTTTCAGACTTGCCTTCAGGGGTGAACTCTCTCTCAGCTGAGATGATATCTGATCTCTCAATGAAACATCTAGATACAGTGACATCATAGCCCACTTGAAGTTTATGTAAGTTGACAGAATCAAAGATACTTGACACCAATTCAGGACTTGAGACTTCTGAACATTCTTTCATGTATCTTGAAATATCAAGTGGCATTCTTGATAACCCATCTGCATCACCATTCTTCTTGCCTGGTTTGTAGTGAATCTCAAAGTGAAAGTCTGCAAGATCAGCTACCCACCGAAGCCTTGTACCATCAAGCCTTGCAGTTGTCAGTATGTATGTTAGGGGGTTGTTGTCAGTATAAACCTGAATGTCTTTGGCGTAATACAGGAAGTCACGAAACCGATCTGTGATGGACCATTTCAAAGCCAAGAACTCAAGTTTGGTTGAATGGTAGTTCTTCTCTGCGTTCGTCAATGTACGAGATCCATACGCAACAACTCCAAGCTTACCATCTTCTCTCTTTTGGTAAAGAACTGCCCCCAGCCCTTCATGCGACGCATCTGTGTGTAAGATGAACTGCTGGTCAAATCTTGGATATATCAGTAGGGGTGATTCACAAAGATTGTTGATCAGATCCTCTAGTATCAACTGGTGTTCCCTTCTCCAGGCCACTGGCTGACTTGAAGATGCTTGAACTTTCTTACTGCTTACTCTTTTACCCTTTTTCCTCATATCTTTAAACTTTTGGTCTACTTTCAAGAGATCAAACAGTGGTTTTGCTTTCTTGGAAAAGTTCATGATGTATTTTCTGTAATACCCCACAAAGCCCAACACCTTCCGAATGTCACCAACTGTTTTGATTTCTTGATCTTTCAGGGCTTGCACTGCTTTATAGTCTGCTGGGTCTACCTTGTATCCCTCTGAAGAAACAAGATGACCAAGATATCTGACTTCTCTCCTGAACAGTTCACATTTCTGTGGTTTTAACTTTATGCCTTTCTCAATTAGTCTGTGCAGTACTTTCCTGATATCTTCCAGGTGTTTGTCAAAGTTGTCACTGTAGACAAGAATGTCGTCAAGGTAAGGTATGCACAGTTCGTCTCTTAGACCTTCGAGTGTCCTCTCCATGAATGCCTGGAATGCTCCTGGTGCTCCACTAAGTCCAAATGGTATTCTTACCCATTCATACAGCCCCCATGGAGTTGTGAAAGCTGTAAGTGGTTGACTTTTTTCTTCCATGTACCCTTGGTGGTACGCCTTCCCTTGATCCAAGACAGTGAACCATGACTTTCCATCTAGATTGTTGAGAGCTTCCTGAATCCTTGGAATTGGCTGTTTCGTTGAAAGAGATTTCTTATTTATCTCGCGATAATCAATGCACAGTCTTAAAGAACCATCCTTCTTGCGAACACACACCATTGCGCTTGAGTAAGGTGACTTACTTCTTCGAATCCAACCTCTGTGGAGCAAGTCCGCAAGGTAGGTCTTTACTTCAGTGTACAGTGGTCTCGGTACAGAGATATATCCTCTTTGTACTGGTGTAGGATCAATCAACCTCACTTCCAATTCCAACTCTTCCGCCTCTCCAATCTCCCCATCTCTCGAGAAAGCAGCATTTTCTTCCCGAAGGAGCTGTCGAACTTTCTCCTTCTGGCCATGTGACAGCGGTGACATGTCAAGATCAACCGGGGGAAGCCAGTTGTCTGATTGTCCCATATCTTGAGTATTCTCCTTACTACCCTTTACTGGACTTGTCTGGACCAACTCGTCTGGTATCGGCAGGACATTCTGGACTAGCTCCATTGTTCCTAACACTGTCTTCTTTGGAAGGGTGACATCTCTTGAACTAGTGTTTTCAATCATCAAGTTCACTTTACTTTTTCCAGGATGTACTGTCATCAGCGACTCGTGAACAACAATTCCTTCTGGCCATGAGTGTTCAATTAAAGGAGTGAAAATGGCAGCTTGTTTTTCGAGATTGCCGTCACTGACTAGGCACTGTACGGTACATTGCTGTCCTGAAAGAATCTCAAAATCCTTCCCAACCGTTGTGAGTTGTAGGCATGGATCATTCTTCTTGGTTCGAATCAACTTAACCACAGCCTGCGCCTTTCTTGTGGTTAACCCCTTTATTGACGTCTTCAGAGCCTTCTTCATAAGGTCACCCCCCGACTCTTCCTGCAAGTGTTCAATAACATTGTATCCAACTATTGGACACAGAAACTCATCTTCCTTGCTGACTAGAAATGGGACAATTGTTGATGGCAAATCTTGTCCAAGTTCCATCCTCAGGTCGACCCATCCTTCATATGGTATGTCATCACCACTTGCTGAAGTGACCGTCAGTTCCCCTTCAAAAAGTTCACTCAATGGTCTCAATTTCTTCTTAGGCATGTTTTCTCTGAGCCAGGACATGTGTAATATTGACACTTGAGCACCTGTGTCCCATAACACTGTGACAGGAATGTTATTGAGAGTACACTTCATCTGACATCTGTTTCCGATCAATTTTGTCATGCATCGCTTCTGTTTACTGGTTAGCTGATGAACAACTCCCATTAATTCTTTCAAATCCACCTGTTCAGTCGGCTTCTTCTGGGTCTCATTTTGATCTTGACGGTGACGACACCCTGCCTTGAAGTGTTCACTACTCCCACATCTCCAACAATGGAAACATGTGCTTCCTGTACCCTCTATCCTACATCTTGGACATCCTGGTGTGAACCTTTGTCTTTCAGGTGGCATCCTGAGATTGTCATTTCTTGTACCTGAAGAGGCTGTCGGTTTTGTGAGAAGTTCAGTCAACTTGGCCAACTGTTCTTTCATCTGACTTATCTCTGCCCCATGGTTACATGAACTTGACCTTTCTCCACCATCTACCTTGTCAACTTTCCCAACTTTCGTTTTCTGTTTGGTCTTTGACAATCTTTCAGTTTCTTGTGTAAATATACTGTTCATCTGTGAGATCAGTAATTCGTCCGTTACTCTGTGGTCTTTCAGGTAGGGTTTCAGTTCATGCCGAACACTATCAGAGATTAGTCCAGTTTCTAGACTGTGTAGGAACATCTGTTGAACAAGCTGAGGGTTATACTGTACTGGCGCATCATCCTCCTGCGAAGCAAATAGAACCTTCTGTTTGACGTCCAGTGCTCGAAGGAGAAAGTCTGGAGCATCTTCATTTGTACCTTGGCTCAAGGTGGTTAACTCTGAGTACAGTTCTGTAGGGGTTTTCTCCCTATAGTGAGACCTAATGATACTTCTCAAAACAGGAAGGCTACACTCTTTCTTGCATTCTAAGTAGCTTCTAAGTCGTGAACCAGGTTGGATGGCCTTTATTACCCCCTCAACAACTTCTTGATCACTGTACCCTTTAACTTTCCCCGTATCAATCTGTCTGATCAAACTGTTAAAGTTTATACAGTTCTTACTGTCACCTATTTGTCCTGTTATCTTAAAGTCTTTCCTCCACGCTGCAAGCTTGTCTGTGGTCATGTTCAGATTCTGTACTTGTGGTAATTCAGTCTCTTTATCGTTACCCTTAGACTGTCCACTACTGCTACTGTCAATCACTTGGTGAACCACTTCTTCCTCCATAGTGTCCTTTCCTGATGTCCTTGACTCTATCTTCTTCAGTACATCGTTCAAGAGGGCCATAACTGTACCATCTTCTTCCGAATCCCCTGCTGACTCACTAATGATGTTGTCGAGTGCCTTGATGGCGTCTATTCTTGAGAGCTTCTGGATGTCATCGCACTGGAACTTCATAGCAGTCAACACTTCTTTAAGATGGTCGTCATCGAGAAGATACACTCTGCCCCTAACACTGTAGATGAACTCTTGGTCCCCCATCGTAGCTTCTTAACAGTTCATTCCATATCCAACATCAGTACTTTTGGAGCAGCAATACTCCCGGACGAGCCCCCAAAATGTAACAGCTTCCTTATTCCTATTTTCTATGTCTTTTCTGTTGTAATGTTTGTTTGGGTTATTCTGTCCTACTGAACCAGCAAAGCTGGCTTTGTGTGGTTGGATAATCATCACTCAGACTTGCATCCTGAATAAAAAGATGAAGACGGATTAGTTTTCCTGATCGCTTTATACACATGAAAACACGCATCGAAACAGTGGAGTGCGCATGCGCCAAGGATAATAACTTGAGTCTGACAATCATCAGTGACTTGACTTAACTTTACAGTACTTCTTTAAGACAAAGTCATAAATATCCTTATTTCCTTTCACTTTAGCTAGCAGCATAAACTATTTTCTTTAAAACAACTCAAACAACCTCACTCTGAACAATCAATGCTTGAACTTGAACAAATATGAATTTACCTAATTCATAAAACAAAGTGGTATAAGCCCTTTAACCATTTTCACAATGCTTATTACCTTTACTTCAAACCCTACAATACTTAAGAATTGCACTATCTATACTGTTACAAATATTTATCTGTACTATAAATATTGAGCAACAACCCATCGAATGGAACAATTGATCTGTAAATTATTGATAATGACCTTTAAAATAAACTTACTGAAACAAAACATTTAAAATTTATTTCAGAAAAAATAAAAGTTAGAATGGAATTATTTTAATAAAATATATTCCTGTATTTATATAAAATGAAAAGAATAAACATGACTTGAGAAATTGACTGAATTTTAGCAAATAGCAAATAGCAAATATTTATGAATGCTTTTTTTAAATCATCAATCAAGATAGCATTACTGAAATGTCAAGTTACCACATTCTTACATTAAAATATAAAACCATGTCAGAATCGAAATATTTAAATAAAATATATTCCTACATGTATTTAATATGAAAACCATAAACATGACTTGCCAAAATAAATTGGAAAATATAACTTTATATTGACTGTACTTCAGCAATAGAAAACATTTTACGAATGCTTCTTTTCAAACCCTCAGTCAAGATAACAATACTAAAATGCCAAATTGCTAATTCCTATATTTCAAATACACTAGATCTATTCCACAGTTATTCAAATATCAAACAATAACTATTAAGATGAAAACCTATGGAAATATTACTTTACTTTGCATAAAATAACCAAACATTCATTTCGTCCGTGTCCGTAAACCATGGGCGCTGACATTTTGAAAAGGGACGTAACTCTTCTCAACATTGTGCCAAAGTAACAAAATACTTCAAAAGAACTAATAAAATGATTTACTTCACTCTAAAATGTCTAAAGTACTTTATGAATAACCTAGAATATGTTTTCGTACAAATTCAAATATGAAAAACACTAATTCTGCAAAAACTGGACAAAACATGGAAATCGACATCGTGACCTGTCTTTACTGTGTGTCACGTTACGTCGCTACTTGGAAAAGGTTAATATTACAACATCAAACATTTTCCTGTACATGAAACCTAGCAAACATATACATGATAGTGTAATGGGGCATGGGAATGTGTTTTTGGTGCTTTGAACATACCTGAATAAAAAGATGAAGACGGATTAGTTTTCCTGATCGCTTTATACACATGAAAACACGCATCGAAACAGTGAAGTGCGCATGCGTATAGCAAAAGGGAAATAACTGCATCTGCATACCACTAAAAGATATATTCACATTTGAAAATATTTAACGTAATTAAGCACCTTTTACAATAACACACATCAAACGCAGTCCAAGCGAAAATTGACTCTTGTCAACTGTTATTCCATGCATATACTTGCATTTAGTCTTATTTGGTTGGCAAAAAGTACCTATTTTAACTCTATATTGGGCTAAAGAAATGCCCATTTTGCAGAGCTCACAAATGACACGTCCTCACACTAGCTCACGCATGCGCACAATGTTATACTAACTAGTAATGCAACTGTCAAAATAATCTGTCCTGATTAACCATATGCATATAGCTACACGTTTATATGCTGGTACCTGTTAAATCCTTATATGTTCTGGATGACAGATAATTAGTTGACCGAAGACTGGATTTCATTCATGAGTTTTATTGACTGATAGTCAGCGCATCAGATGACTATAACTGGTTTATACAACAACTTAGTCAGGCAAACTAAACTGGACAGGAAGTGAGGGTTAATACAAAACTTTGAAATGGAACCGAAATAAGATTTAAAATTATTTGACAATATATTACATCCCCTCTGTTTTACAAGTTAAATTTTTTTTTCAATAATAATAAAGAAAGGTAACCAGCATCTTTAATAAAATACCTTGTAACAACATAAACATTCTAATAAAGCTTGCGACGGTCTTGTCGTTGGTTAAACGAACATAACATCTCTAAGTTGAAATGTTTGCAGAACTATCAAATGGAGAAGTCTTTATTCAATCATCTCAAGTAGCAAGATCTCAAGTCAATTATCAAATCGTTGAGGTTTGAACACAGCACGACCACTTGATGTGTAGCCAGTTGGTTTCCTCAAAGGACTGGATGGAGAAGATGTTGGTATTACTGGCTTTACCGGTGATAGTTGATTTGATAGAGCTGGCATTGAAACAGTCTCTGTTTCATTCATGGTGACTCGGGTGCCATGAACATCATTAGACGTGAAGCACTCCTTTGTACTATTGATATCGCGTCTGTTTCTCCTGTATTCACCGCCACTGGGTGTTCGGAGATAGTATGACCTGGGTGTATCGGCTTTTCGTGCGATAATGGCTTGAACCCACTCATTAGCCATTCTAACGCGCACTTTGTCATCTTGCTCTTCGTATAACGATCATAATATCGTTTCTGATACATTCGGGACTCAGAGATTGACTTTTGCACAATGTCATGGTTGATTGATTCTGGTCGGAGAAGATCCTCATGGCACGATAGATTAGTCTGCAGCCTCCTACTCATCAGTAGTTGTGCTGGGGATCCCAGGACACACACCGGAGTATTCCGATATGCTAACAGAGACAGATAAGGGTCTCCACGACTTTCCTTTGCTTTCAGAAGCATTCTCTTAACTGTCTGGGCTGACTTTTCGGCAAGTCCATTTGCTTGTGGGTAAAGAGAAGAAGATGTCACATGTTTAAAGTCCCATAATTTTGCAAAGTCCATGAACTCTTTTGATGAATATTGGGGCCCGTTATCCGATATGACCACACTTGGTAACCAATGACGAGCAAATATCAATTTCATATGGGTGATCACTGTGACCGCCTTGGTGTTTGTCAACAAAGCTATCTCTATGAATCTGCTGTAATAGTAAACAAGAACGTAGTCATGTCCTTGGAAATAGAATAGGTCTGTTGCTACTACATTCCAGGGAAGACTTGGTGCCTCAGTTGGAATCATTGGTTCCTTGCATGGTCTTGTTCTGTGCTGTTGACATACACTACATTTTTCAACCATTTTCTCAATGTCATCTGACATCTTTGGCCAGTAGAGAATTTCTCTTGCTCTGTCCTTGCACTTCTGCATGCCCATATGACCTGTGTGGATTTTCTCAAGCATTTCATTCCTCATTTCACAAGGGATAATGACTTTATTCCCCTTGAAAAGAATACCATCTATGTAACTGAGTTCGTTATGGAAGCTCCAATATTCTCGGGTGTTTTCAACACATTTTCTAACACACGAGGGCCATCCACTGCGGACATACCTAGCAACTGCCTGAAGTGACGCATCCTCCTTTGTTGCTAAGCGAATTTCTGACATTTTCTGACTAGAGATTGGCAAGTTGGACATGGTCATGTGTAAATAACTTTTCACATCATCATCTAATGAGTTCAAGTTAGTTTGTCTGTCTCTTCAAAGTGTCTTGACAAAATGTCTGCAACTGGAATATCTTTCCCAGGAGTATAGCGCACAGTCATGTCGTACATTTGAAGACGAATTCTCATTCTTAGAAGTCTCAACGGAACTGCATGGAGAGGTTTCTTGAAAAGTGTTTCAAGAGGTTTATGGTCTGACACAACCACAAAACTTCTGCCAAAAAGATAATGGTGAAACTTTTCACAGCCGAAGACGATTGCCATCATCTCTTTCTCAATTTGTGCATAGTTACGTTGAGAATCTGTCATAGCCTTGGAGGCATAGGCTATAGGTCCATTTTCCTGCAGCAAGGTGACTTGGTGATCAGCTCTTTGATCTCTGTGAAAGCTCGGTCATGATTAGGAGTCCACTCCCATTGTGTTTCCTTCTTAGTGAGTTCACGAAGAATGTGTGTCTTCTCTGAGAGTGCAGGTGCATATTTAGCTAGGTAAGTAAACATTCCTAGGTAACCTTCCAGCTCTTTCTTCCCGGTACGTGTTTTCATCTGGCGAACTGCTTCTACTTTGTCTGGGTCAGGCTTCATTCCTTTAGAAGTCAACAACTCCCCAAAGAATTTTACCTCAGTTTGACACAGTTGCAGTTTCTCTGCGTTGAGTCGTATTCCTTTGGTACTTACAGTCTCCAGAGTCCGTCTCAAGTTATCATTGTGTTCCTTGACTGTTCATCCAATGCGTGTGTATTTGTCAGTCCTTTAAATGCCTTGTCCATTCTCTTTTGGAATACCTCACTAGCACTCTTGATTCCAAATGGCAATCGTAAGAACCGATATCGCCCAAACGGCGTGTTAAACGTTGTCAGTAGTGACGATCCATGGTCAATAGGAACTTGCCAGTATGATGATTTAGCATCTAGTACTGTAAAGTATTTGTGTCCAGCTACTTTGCTTGTAACATCCTCTATTGTTAGCATTTTGTAGTGTTCTCTACGAACTGCACGGTTCAGATCTGAAGGATCCAGGCAAAGTCGAATATCACCTGAAGGTTTTGTCACCACCACCATTGACTTGACCCACTCTGTCGGTTCATCCACCTTGCAGATTACTTGGAGACTTTCCATCCTTTCAATTTCTGTCTTAACTTTTTCTTGTATGGCAAGAGGAAGTTTTCTTGATGCATGTACAACCGGCAATACATTGTCATCAACCTGTATGACATATTCATCATCCATGTCACCAAGCCCTTTGAAAAGATGTTTGTACTCTCCAACTATTTCTTCAGCATGACTTGAGGCACATGCTGTAAGGTTTTTGTCCGCCTCTACTGACAGCAACATTTTGATGAGTTTCATGTCTTCACATGATTTAAGACTCAAGACTGATGGTCCAACGTTACGCACCACAAAGTACTTGAGCGTGCCTGTGACGCCTCCGTATTCGCACTTCAGCACAATAGTTCCTGGAACTTCAAGCCACTTACTACCATATGCACTTAGCTTTGAGTTTGCTTTCTCAAGTGGACCTAGAGAATCTGCATAGGTTTCATAGTCACTTATAGAAAGAATGTTCACTTGTGCACCAGTGTCAAGCTTCATACTTGTATGTTTACCATTAATAATAATGTCAGCAAAAACCTCAGTTCTGTCTTGATCACCTGAATCTAGGTCAACAGTGTTAGTCACACAGTCCCTATGAAAAATTCTTCACCATCTTCAGCGTTGACAGCATGCACTGTAGCGTCGTTATGTCTCTGATGTCTATAGTGTCTATTCTTAAATTTAGGTGGAGGTCTCTAACTTGGTTTGAATCTGCACATTGAAGAAAAGTGGTTCTTGTTGTGACAATTGTAACACTCAACACCTTAAGCAGGACACTTGCTTGATTTCCAATGTTGTTTACCACATTTTGGGCATGATGTAGATGGGTTAATTCTTCTACCATTTTTTTGTTGCCTACCCTTGGGTGTAGATGATTTTGAATGTTTATGATCAGACTTCCTGTGCGAAACATGAACAGATGCTTCAGAATATATTTCCCGTCCTTCATCTGACTTTTACTGGCTTCTAAACCTCTAGCTATCGTAAGAGCCTTCATTAAGTCTAAATCTGGTTCTTGCAATAAACGTTCTTGAACTTGCTTAGAGTTAGTGCCACACACTATTTTATCTCTGATCATTTCTTCTGAGATCAAACCAAATGAACAGTCTTTAGCTAATGTTCTTAACTCTGTTACATATTGGTCTATGCTTTCCTGTTGTCCCTGGTTTCTTGTGTAAAATCTGTATCTATTTATAGTGACATTTTGACGAGGAACACAGTGAGCCTGAAACCTGTCCAATAATGTCTTCACTTTGCCTTCTTCTGCTTGACTTAATGTCCATGTATTATAAATGTCACGACCATCTTGTCCTACATATAACAAGAAGTAGCTAAACTTCTCAGCTTCATCCTTACTTGCTAAAGGACCAGAAAACAACAGTTCAATAGTCTTCCTCCACTTTTTCCAGCTTTCAGTTAAATTTGTAGCCTCATAGTTCAAGGGCTGAATATCCACTTTTGCAGCCATCCTTGTGAAAAATTTCCCTCACTTCTGACACCATGTTATATCCTTATATGTTCTGGATGACAGATAATTAGTTGACTGAAGACTGAATTTCATTCATGAGTTGTTTTTTTAGGACTATAACTGGTTTATACAAAAACTTAGTCAGGCAAACTAAACTGGACAGGAAGTGAGGGTTAATACAAAACTTTGAAATGGAACCGAAATAAGATTTTAAATTATTTGACAATATATTACAGTACCATGATAAGCGGTTAACCCATGGGCTGATATTGATCTCAATCTTATAAAACTGTATAAAACTTGCCATCGAATAATATTAGACACTTTCTAAAACATGTCGTTTCCTTATATTGTATTAACCCTTACATTGGAATTCACCCTGATATAATGCAATTTGGTGAAGATTTGCTTAAATGGAATTAGAACTGTTGATGCATTGATGAATTTTGTTGAACTCTTTGAATGACACTGAGTTACGTGTGATACAACTCTCTTGACCCGATAGAGTGTTAACCTTTTGACTGCTCTTGGATAAAATGTAATACAACTCTCTTGACCCGATAGAGTGTTAATCTTTTGACTGCTCTTGGTTCAAAGGTAATACAACTCTCTTGACCCGATAGAGTGTTAATCTTTTGACTGCTCTTGGTTCAAAGGTAATACAACGCTCTTGACCCGATAGAGTGTTAATCTTTTGACTGCTCATGGTTCAAAGGTAATGCAACTTTCCTTAAGCAATGGGGTGTTAACCTTTTGACTGTTCGTGGATAAATGTGATACAACTTTCTTTACGCAATGAAGTGTTAACCTTTTGAATGCTCGTGGACAACATATGCTACAACTTTCTTTACGCAATGAATTGTTAACCTTTTGACTGCTCGTAAACAAAATATGCTACAACTTTCTTTAACCAATGAGGTGTTAACCTTTTGACTGCTCTTGGATAAAATGTAATACCACTTTCTTGACCCGATAGAGTGTTAACCTTTTGAATGCTCGTGGACAACATATGCTACAACTTTCTTTACGCAATGAAGTGTTAACCTTTTGACTGCTCGTAAACAACATATGATACAACTTTCTTTAAGCAATGAGGTGTTCACCTTTTGACTGGTCTTGGATAAAATGTAATACCACTTCCTTGACCCGATAGAGTGTTAACCTTTTGAATGCTCGTGGACAACATATGCTACAACTTTCTTTACGCAATGAAGTGTTAACCTTTTGACTGCTCGTAAACAACATATGATACAACTTTCTTTAAGCAATGAGGTGTTAACCTTTTGATTGGTCTTGTTTAAAATGTGATACTTTCTTTACGCGATAGAGCCCTATCGAAAGTCATATCGATCACTCAATAACTCAATATTGTATCATTGATCCGTTATCTATGGATTTATACATGGTAGATACAATTTACCATCAGGGTCTCGGGCTTTGTTTCATGGCATTCAGAACATCCCCGATGGAAGCCTATACTGAAGTCGATGAGCAGTCGTTAGGACTTAGATATAACCCTTAGAAATCCTGCCTCTTATTGCGTATTTAATCCAGAATATTAGAAGTTGTGTTCTAATTGTAAAATTGTAAAGTCTAAAGAATGTTTATCTCTCGTTATCCGTTTACAACAACATGTTTAAGATTCGGATATCAATCACTTATTCATTTTTTCCTAGTTTCTAATTGGGTAAGACCCTCATTGATATTCACATTTTATGAGAGATCTGGCACACTTAACAAGTTTGGAGAACCTTTAACCCAAATATTTTTACCACTTCGGAAAAGATAGAATTTGAGATTTTGTAAAGGCTGTCAGGTGAATCTTGTTCAAAAGTTATGAATGCTTTCAATTTAATCTTTAATGCTGACCTTGATATAGTTTGCTGATGATTTACAGCCTATATGCTATTTCCACTTTTGCTTTTGAAGCTTGCCCAAGCACTGCTTAATTAACTCACTCGGTCATGAAAAGATTTAACTTTTCAACTTAAGTAAGACATCCAATATGTTAAATGACATGGTAAATGTTTTAGTTTCAGATTAATTCACGCAGCAGGTGATGGAGACTGCAACAGTTCTTGTTGAACTGATATCCAAAGAGCAGTTATTTAAAAGGGAGGTCATTCAAGAACTGCATCATATAGCAGATGAACTAGATGTAAAACACCGGGACATGAGGATTGCCAAAACTTCCTTTGGTGTCGTGGGCATCGTCAGCTCTGCATTAACCATAGCAGGAATAGCTGCGTCCCCTTTCACGTTAGGGGCGTCCTTAGGGTTAACAATAGCAGGAACAGCACTTGGAGTCTCTTGTGGAGCGGGTGGAGCAGCGACACATATTGCAGGAATGGTCATCGAAAAGAAGACCATGGAAAAGGCTCAGCAGAAGATCGATGAGTACAGGGATGTTGTGGTTGAGCTTGACAACTGTATTGAAACTGTCAAAGGTTTGGCCCCAAAAGAATTGGAAACTGCTTTTAGAAAGGTAAAAAAATGTTTAGTAAGAGATCAGAAAATTCGATCACATTTTGTTATCCTGGATAGAAATAACTCGGTAACTCATATACGTGTATGGATAGTTATTTCTTATGTACAAGTCTATGCAGTTGACACGACAGTTTTTCTACATTTCATGAGTAAATCAGGTCCTTATTTCAGTTATCCTTTGGATCGAATAATATCATATGACATAAAATATCATATTCTTTTGTTGTCAGTTGAGGTTGACGTCATCAGATGAACAGAGTGACATTTTAAACAGGATAATTGACAGTCTAAGAGTAGATCAAGACGCTTTAAAACCAGATTTGACATCTGGCTTGTTGAGTGGTACACGGGTAACTTCAAGCGCGTCCCATGTGGGTGTGTCTGTTGCCAAAACTGTAGGAGAAGTAGTAGAAGGCAGCGTCAAGGCAGTGAAAATCGGTGGAGTGGTTTTGTCTGTGCTAACAGTGCCACTCGATATCTACTCCATCGTCAGCAACAGCATTAAAATCCACAAGAATTCTCCCTCGACAACGTCTCAAGAGATCCGAAGACTTGCTAAATTTCTCAAAAACAGTAAGTATACCTCTTACACATTTCCACATTACCCGTTCTAATTTGAAGTGTTTTTATCCTTAAATCCTTAAATGATTTTAAAAGATTCAAACAACATGATTGTTTCAGTTGCAGTGAGGCAAGATAGAGAACGAGCTCTGTTCAATCTCTACGAGGCCGTTCTGAAGTACGATCCAGCAAACACAGTCCTCAACAAACTCAAACTTTTTCACCTTCTCCTCCAAGTTTTTGGCATCATTTCGATAACAATAAGTGTGTTCTTCCGATCCATCTACCTTTACTTTTTTATTCTATTAGTAATTGTAATGGACATAAGCGGTCTCATTTTGGAAATGTGTATAAAAGCGAACACCTCAGCAATGTGGCCAAATGTGAAACAGGAGCTCAATGACATTATTAATCAGAAGTGTAGAGGCGGAGATGTTGGCTGTGATTATTCTACATCTACTGTTATCAAACTATTTCATGAATTCAAACAGAACATTGAACATGTGGACAGCATCCGTGATTATGTCCTCATTGCTTTAAAAAGTATCCTTGATTGTTTTGGAATTTGTTATGTTTTCAACATGGGCACCTGCATTACGGACGTGGCTGAGGTGGTGACTGGATTGGTAACACTGGAGGGTGCCTTAGCCCTCAAAGAAGTAGCAACCGCAGCTCTACAATGTCTTAATCTTTACCGGGCCCTTGTGTTCCTGCTCACCTCGCCACTATGTCTCTTCATTATGGTTGAGTTGGTCGGAGAGACATTTTGGGGTAGGAAGTCCAGATTCAAAGAGCAAACTGACAGAGTTCTGGAGGATGCGAGGGTCAAAATGGCTATGATACATGATGCGGAAGACAATGAACGAAGCAACATGTAAAGAAAAGTTTGAAAATCAACAGGCAGACGATTGAAGACTCTGGAAATCTGTTGACCGTCAATTCGTCTTCGTTGAAGAAGTTTTGATCTGATAATGATTACCTTAGTCTTGAATGCTGACCGATTAGGAAATCAAACATACATAATTCTTTAAATGTAACAGGTTTGTAAGTGGATCACCTGTCAATAAAATGACGTATTGACTATGATCATTTTTTGTATCAAATGTTCCTTTGCACACTACTTGATTTATTATATCAGGTAAAGCAAGCTCCAGTTATAAGAACATTTTAAAGCTAAAACCAAACAATCTGTATTTTCTTAACATTTAAGAATATCCAATTGATATATAATATATAATGTCGAAAATTATGATCTAATTTTACTATAATGTAGAAAGGGTAAACTGTTCTAGAATATGCATATATGAAACGCCGTGTCAGCGGTGTAACAGAACAATGCAATCCTTTATATGAAGTTTTAGATTAGATAGATGTATCAGTCAATATACAGTACACTCGAAAGTGACAATCAATTAAGAATACATGTCGTGATTTGTTTTTTCAGTGACCTACATGTATGAAGTTTGTAAAATGAATATGAAAGTTAAACTTGTATAAAATAATAAATTTGTTTCGAAAGCATTTTTACAACAGTATCATCTAAACTTCAAACCGCTTATAAGCTTTTTAAAAAATTTATTTCTCAAAAATTGAAAAATTTAAATTTATGTTATTTTAAAAAGCCCCCCATCAAAATTTGAAAGCTGAAATAGAAGCAAAACATCTACAGTAATTTTTCAATAAATGACACCCATTTCGGTCACATATGAATCATCGCTAATGTGACAGCACAACCAAAACATAAATCCCATAGCCTATGGTTTTATTAGGCTAAAGTAATCAAACTTTCAAATCAAACCATGATAAGTGTATCTCTTTCGATCACTTAACCAAACATAACTCCTAAAATAACTCCATATTGACTTTTAGAAAAAGATATTGAGAAATTCTAACATGACACGAAAACTAGAATGTAAATACCGCTTTCTGATTGGTTTTACAATCAATTTTGGAGTGATTATTTCGCTAATAATCACCTCTAAATATTTACGACCGATTCACATTCATACGCGCACGTTTACAAACTGCATTCGCTGAACTTACCGTTTTCATCGCCTTACAGACAACAGCAAAATGAATTTTAAATCAATTTTATACAGACATTGAGAATACTGTATTTTTTAAAATGAATTTAGAAGATAAATCCATCCTGTGGTATAATTTTAGTCGAAGTAGTTTATTTTTTTATCTTCAAATTTAATTTCAAACCGAGCTCGCTTCTTACCATAACGCGCGGTAATATAGCGATTCGTCAAGTGAACAGAGGGGACGTACGTTAATTATTCTTCAACTTTCCTTCCCTTTCACCCCCTCTCAGTCATTCATAAGTGACCACATTTCCAGACAGTGTATTCAACCATGACAAACTATAAAGCTTTCTTGATCGTTTATTCAATCAGTTCAGATGTGAGAAGTTAGCGCTAGCAGTAAACAACTACTTTTAGAGTAACGTCCCTTGATTTGGTCAGTCCTTGTCGGTATTGCAGGGGTGATAGGTGTCCTATATATTTACGTGAAAAACTCTGACGGGATAAAAAAAATATGTCTTTTGTTGATTTTATCCTCAATGAAACAAATACTTAAGGGTTTTATTTAAAACCTGTTGGTTTATGTTTTGATATTTTTTTTTATTATTGAAGCGTTTTCTTTGAAAATGAAGTGTACCGTAGTTTCGAAAGCAAGTGGAACCGGTCTGTACTGGTTCGACCTAATCACATTGTTGTTGCGCATGGCAAATTAGTTCCTCATTATATTTCTAATTAGTCATGTTAGAATGGAGATAAATCTGTTTTTTTATTTTGGGGTTGTATGTCGTGCATTTTTCACCTCTAAATCTAATTTCAAACCGAGCTTGCGAGGTTTGAAATGTTTATTTAGGGGTGAATAATGCACGACATACAACCCCAAAATAAAAAAACAGAAGGGATTTATCTCCTAATTCAATAAATTTTAAATTGAAAAATTGATATTGTTCACATGCCAAGTATGCATTCACAGACAAGAATTAATCTTTTGATAGGGATTCATTTACTTGTTTTGATTGGAAACAGTACATGACATAACTATTTCATCTTCTTTTCCAAGTCCATTGACTCATGAAATCTGAAATCTTGTGTACAGTCCCCTTCACTAATGCGTATTTCATTTTACAGATCCCTGGTGACCCTGTGACCTCTAATAAGAGACCACGCCCCTAGAACCTATTTTCATCAGTTCCAGAAGTAAAAGGTCTAGAAAGCTAAAACTTTGTGTACAGACTCCTTAGCTGATGGGAATTCTTATTTTTAGATTTGCGACCCTGTGAGCCCCTCTAAGGGTCACAGAGACCACGCCCTTATAACCTATTTTCGTCCTCTTTTAAAGAAACAAGAGGCCTAGAAAGCTGATACCATATCTATAGACTCCTTAGCTGATGGGAATTGTAATTAAATGATTTGATGGTCATGTGACAGCTCATTGATGACCCTGTGAAACTTTGTTAAATGAATTATAGCTAGCCTGATGAACTATAGAGCCAGTGGCTCTTTTCCTTTTTCATATAATAGTAAATTTCTTGATTTCAAAGATGTTATTTATAACAAGCTATTGATGATATTGATTTGATAAGATGCCAGTGCTGTCAGTTGAAAATTATTTTATCCTAGAGCTTATTTACAACAGATATAAATTATACTAGGTAAGATCAAACAATGTCATTGTTAAAATTTATATAAACAAACACGCTTAAACCGGAAAAACGATGTGAACTTTGATTAAAGATCCATATCGTTTACACTTGGATGTAAACACAATCAAAATTATTAGATTGACTCAACAGGATCCAGCGCCATTTGTGAACAAATCACATAAATGGAAGGTATAATTCTATTAAGCACCAAACCATAAAGTAAGATTCTTAGAACAGGTTTGAAAGTGAAAATTATCAACACTTCGTTGCCGATGTTATCTAAGTTTCAGACACTAGTCGGTTGCAAAATTAATTAAATAAATCTCCACTAAAGAATGAAATGCATCAGTAAGTTTGAGTGGTCTCCGAGTGGCGCGACTAGCTGCTCTTTGGTAATCTCACACAATGCTTTTTCTTGCTTGATAAGGTTGATGAAGCGGAATGTGTTAGGATGGTTGGTGACAAGTTTGTTGATCTTCCAATGCCATCCTTCGACGTTGTATGTTGTTCGGAGACCATCAGTTTCATAGATATATTATCACATATATACTGACAGGAATTCACCACTTACTTTATATAGTCTACACAATTCATATAATACTGCCTAGTTCACATGTCAGTGCTAGTTCACATGCCACTGCCTAGTTCACATGTCACTGCCTAGTTCACATACCACTGCCTAGTTCACATACCACTGCCTAGTTCACATGCCACTGCCTAGTTCACATGTCACTGCCTAGTTCACATGGCACTGCCTAGTTCACATACCACTGCCTAGTTCACATACCACTGCCTAGTTCACATGCCACTGCCTAGTTAACAGGCCTTCTGCCTGCAAAACAGACATTCTTGAAATGTGCAATACAAATGCATGAGAAAAAAAAGAGACTAATCATTGTCACTACCCTAATCTGTACATCAGATTATGCATCATGTAAAAGTTTTCATAACAAACCGTGTGTGGGTTTAGGGAATAAAGAATTATTGTACCACAATACAATCAATCTGATTGTGTGTCTGTTATCATTCGACCCAAAGAACACTGCTCATTTCCTTCGATTAGCTTCCCAAACAGCGGTTTGAACGATCCAACTAAACAGTCTTGCCACAAAAACCAGGGACTGGGTAGCTCCGGGAATTGGGCACGACACATACAAATAATACGATTAAAGGTGAAGTAAGTATCTTTAAGTGAAGTTGTTACAAGATAATTCTTTTGGAGGTGTGAAGAGCGTGTAAATACGTAAAATATTTCCATTTTTGTGGATCATTTTACGATTTTAAAAGGCGTTAACATCAGACTACAAACCTTTTATTGGAGAACCGGTATGTCTGGCTGAGCGGCTATACGCTTTTCTTAAATGTTATGAAAGTGTTACAGTAGATGAAGAAAAGCAAAGATCCCAAAGACTTTAACAGTCAATCAGCTAGTGGTCTTGGTCCAGACTTATCTTGTTACGGGTTGTTGTTTTACTAGCAACTACACATGTTTGTGAAGATCTTGGGGTGCTTGGTTGAATGTAGTGGTAAAGTTTCATCATTACAGTAACTTAATATATTTGTATGAAATTGCAATGCGATCAATGATATTAAAAGTCTGCAAGTACGTATTTACAATTATTATAAGCTGTAGTGTTCGTACGTCTCCTTGACAGTGTAAAATGACAATATGGTTAGTTTTTAAACAGTTTTCTAACCTCACTCAAATGTTTTACATCTTTGGTTTTTACCGAAACTATTCACGGGACTCAGGGATTACCTTCACTGATTGTGTTTATTAAAATAATTTTTCCTAAGTTCAAAAATGACATATAGTATGTAGTATAAAACAGCACAGACGGTATGAATATATTTATGTATGTATTTCACATGTCCTTCATTTAATAAACATAAGACTTAATCAGATGATCAACTGCCTACGTTCTCTTAAATATGATTAACGCATTAAACTCTTAAGACCTTGTAAAGCTCCTTCATATTTCAACGTTTGCCTATGGATTATAATGTATATTTGTGAGAGACGTAATGATATGGAATGAATTTCTGGAATGTTTGCAGATGATTTAACATTATTGGAAGACACTGAGATAGTATTTTCAGAAGAAGCTTGATTTAAAAAAAGTTATTGTGATACATTTGGTCTCCAGGTAAACTTGAATAAATTATGCATTGTCGTATTTAGGAATGGGGGTTATCTAGATAAAAACGAACATAGACATATGATGGTGAACATTTCAATATTGTATCATATTATAAATATCTAGGCATAAAATCCTCATCGAGACTTGTGTGGTCGAAGGCGTGTGAAACATCAAGCTCATCAAGCTCAAAAGTCCTTTTTCCAATTTCAACTGATTAACAAGTATCCTCCCCGTTAAATGTAATAACCCAACTATTTGATTAAAAAATAGAACCATACTTTTATAAAGCTTATATTTGGGGCCATTCTATAAGAGATAACATCGGGAAACTGAAAAGTTCTTTTTTGAAGAAATATCTTAGATTCAGTCAAGTTTTGTCGAAATCAACTATACATGTACATGATGAACTTGGAAAGTCAAGACTATGTATTATTTACAAAGATGTGTAAAATAATGGATTAGGTTACTTAACATGAAAAGGCATCCAAAGGCCTGCTTTTTAAATTTTTGAATGATATGACGACAATGGTGTTGTTAGTTGGGTGTCTCATGTTCGTAAATGTTAAAGGAAAAAAGATTAAAAACATTCTTTTTCATTTTGGATTTGGATTTGTTTGGCTGAGCCAGGAATTGGTAATCACAAATTGTTTATTAAATCATTCAGGCAGAGGTTACATGATACTTTACTCCAATCCTGGCAATCATCTATAGAAAACAACATTAAATGTAATTACTATAAGCAATTTAAATCTTTATTAAATGTGGAAAGTTACTTAACAAATAATGATATTCCTCAATATTTAAAAATCATATTTGCAAGATTTCGGTGCTGTAACTTTAAATTAGCAGTAGAAACTGGTAGATACATAGATGTAACTTATAATGAAAGGCATTGTTTATTTTGTAAATCCAATTGCATTTCAGTTGTTGAAGATGAGTGGCATGTATTTTATGTATGGGATGCATATTCAGAGTTAAGAAAAAAGTACTATCAAAATATCTTAGTAAATACCCATTTATGATTAATTTTATATCCATTATACAGAGTAATAATGTTTATATCATGAAGGATGTTTGTCTATATCTATACTATGTTGTCAAGAAACACAAATCTGAATGTAAATAGATAATTATGCGCATGTTACAATTTAAAAGTGTTGATGTATGTGTATTTTGGGCCGGAGGCCTGTTACCGAAATTTAATTAATGTCTGTCTAATGTTAATGGAGACTGTTTCATTTGTATGGATCTCCTAATACTGTGGTGATATACCATATTTTATGCAATGTTTTAAACAACGATGTAAAGATATTCAATATCAAATATGGCATAGTAAATCATGTTCATCATCCTATTTGCATAACTATTACTCTTAAAAAGTATTCTGGAACCAGAGCTTTACATCTGGGAACTAATTTCAAATAGACAGACAGACAGACAGACAGACAGACATGTTTATTCAGTAGTTAAGGCCTCAGGCCCATAATACAAAAAAATTGAGAAAGTAAAAGAATGTACATGCTGGTAATTCTTTTAGCGTTTATACCTTTAAATTCCGGATGCGGCGAACTTGTGTGAGATAACTGCTCATTGATTTTAATACATTAATATTGTCAGATGACATCAATCGAAGGAAAGTTTCAGTCGTTGGTGGTGTAATCTGATAATTTTGAAAACAGTCATTTCGGAATTGGGCATATTTCTGGCAAATTAACAATACATGGAATTCATCCTCAATGTAGTCAAGGCCAACAGCATGGCAATACAAGCAGAGACGTTCATTATAAGGGGTATTTGTATGGCGGCCACTTTCCACTGAAAGTCTGAAGTTACAACATCTAAATTGGGTTATGATTGCACGCTGGCTTGGTAGTAATTCGCTGGTTAGATATGGTTCGACTGTGAGGAGTGATTTGAATTGAGAGTAGTAGTAACATTTAGAAGATGACAAAAGCGACGAATGCCAGTCCTGGGTGAAGCAGTCGTAAAATCTCTGTTTAAAGATTTTCATGAAAGATGAAATACATCCTATATCTTGTGATATCCATACGATGCCGAATCCATATTGAAATAAAATCAATCTTATGTGGGAAGCCCATGTTATTTTTCCATTATCGTCCAAAGATTTCATCGCTAAATAAGCATGATAAGGAAGTCTATTCCGTGGAAGCTGCATCAATCTGCACCAGTACTTGACTGCTCTTGAAAGATATCGAAACTGGAGAGGGGCTCTCCCACACTCTCCAAGAACCATGTTGTTATTTGTGGTTTTAGTTACTTTGAGAAATGACTTACAAAATCTTGAGTGAACAGATTCAATTATTTTACAGTAATTTGTCCCCCATATCTCTGAACCATAACACAGTATTGGTGATATCATTGAATCAAATATCTTAAAGAGTTCATGATGATTAATATATCCAAATTGTTTTTGATAACTGTTAATTGAAAATATGGCCTTTCTCGCTTGAGAAGATAGACAAGATTTTGCTTTTGTCCATGATAATTTTGGAGTGAACACAATACCAAGGTATCTGTACATATTAACAACTTCAATTTGTGTTCCATTCAGAAACCACTTCTCATAGTCTCTTAGAGGACCTCCATTGCGAAATACCATTATTTTAGTCTTATTAAGATTCACTTTCATCCCAGTTTGAGCACAAAATTTTTCAATAACATTGATTTTTCTTTGTAATTGCATTGCACTGTCTGATACAGAGGAGACGTCATCAGCAAACATAAGAGAAAAGACATCATCTATTTGAGAGGATATAAAAATACCTCTTCCACCATCACTCTCTAACATTTGAGATAATTGGTTGATAAAAATTATGAACAGTTGAGGACTTAAGACACAGCCTTGCCTAGTGCCAACATTACAGTTGAAATAAGATGATAGTCCAGTATCAGTTCTCACACAAGCACTTAAAGATGAATACATCTTGATAATAAATTTCATGAACTTGCCCTTCACACCAATATTCATAAGACTCTTAAACAATGTTTGATGATCAATGGAATCGAAGGCTTTTGTGAAGTCAATGAATAAACAATAAAATCTCCCCTTCTTTTTTGATAAATATTTGGTGGCCATAGCTTGCAAGGTGAATATATGGTCAGTGGTTGAATAACCCTGTCTGAAGCCTGCTTGACACTCTGAAATTATGTTGTTTTCATCACACCATTGCTGTAACCTTTTGTTGATTATTGAAGTAAGAATTTTACACATTGAGTTTATCAGAGAGATTCCTCTGAAATTATTTGGGTCTAGTTTGCTTCCAGATTTATGCAAAGGGCAAATTATACTCCTTCCCCAGGTGTCAGGAAAAATACTCTCTTCAAAAAGTTTATTAAATAATTTAGTTAATAATGGTGATATATAATTTTTCGAAGCCTTGAAAAAGTCGCTGACTATCCCATCTGGCCCTGCTGATTTGCCACTCTTGATATTTTGGAGACTATGCAATACTTCTTGTTCTGAAAAGGGGTCATTCAACTGTGATGATGAGTTCCCAGCTATATCCTCACACAGTATGTCATCATCAAAATCCTCAACAGATTCAGAATATAAGAGATTCTTAAAGTGATTATGCCATTCAACAACAGGAATATTTGGACTGTTTGAACTAGATACGACATTTGATTTTAATACACTCCAAAACTTTTTTGGGTCTTTACTTGAATCACTGAGTAATTTCCTTTGTTTCTGAAAGTATAAGTCCTTTTTAAGTTTAAATTTTGATTTAAAGAGTTTCTTATGGTGGATATAGTTTTCAATATTGTCTCCCCTTGATCTGTGTACCCTGAGAGCTGAGTATTTCTTCTGTTTCATATTTTCCAACTCAAGATCCCACCAGGGTGGTTGTTTAGAATTCATTGATGTTGGTTTACTATATACTTTCTTGAATTTATCTGCTGCAGTCTTGTAAAGATCAATTATTGCTTCAACACCTTCTTCAACATTTTCTTCAATATGTTTATGTATATCATCATAATGCATTACAAACAATTCATGGAAGTCAATTAAAAACAAGTTGCACATGTCAGGGGACCAGATGTATTTTGTCCATAGTTCTTGATCCATGTCACATGATTGATTGGCATAGTTAAAATCACTGGTTTGAGTTAAAGCTGGTTTGGGAAATTCAATAGAGCAATACAAGGGGAAATGGTTTGACTCATCTCTCTCAAGAACTCCAAAAGAGTTAAAATATGGGAATAATTCAGTGTTCGCTATGAAATAATCCACTACACTAGCACCATAGGGGGTTATACATGTGAAATTTCCTTCCTTGTCATCAAACATCCTTCCATTTAGAACATGTAGACCATGTGTGCAACACATTTCGGCAAGGGATTTACCATAATTATTATATCTAATGTTATCTTTGCTATTTCGTGGAGTTTGGAAGCTATCACTTGGGTAGTCCTCACTGTTACTTTGAACATAATAGAGGTCATCACTGGGAATATAATCTAAAAATGTTTTCATTCTTGCATTAAAATCCCCTACAAGTAAAATATGATGTTGTTGAAAGTTATGTTTTATGGTCTCAACATAATGTTCCAGGCGCTGGATACCATCAACATCCTTACCAATATAAATAGGCGAGTTTTCCGGTGATACGTAAACAAACATTAGAACGATATCCTTGTAAAGACCGAGGTTTGTTGATTTTAGCAATAGCACAACACAGTCTTCAAATTCTTCCAATACTCTACTCATATATGCATCGATTTCAGGCTTCACAAACACAGACACCCCGCCACTATACCTACCCAGAAGTTTTTGTTTAGGTCTACAATAATGATATGATCGAAATCCGGACAATAACATATCATAATCCTTTGGGTCTTTAGCAAATGTCTCACAAAAACCAATGACATCATATTTGCAACAGAAACTCTCAAAATCACTATAGATTGAACTCACGTGTTTATTTAAACCCTCTATATTCCAGCCGAGAATATTCATTGAGCCTTGACCGAGACCTCATTTCGCAGTACTCTTTGATCGCGTAGTTCTATTCCGAGTGCTCTCCCCTTCACTTCCGTTACTATGTGTAAACAAAGGGGCGTGGTCGTGTTGTTCATCAGTGGTTTGTGACTTACTCTGTTTTCCTTCTGAAATGCACTTGTTGACGTTATTTTCCCGATCATGTATATACACTTTTCCATCGATGATTAGCCTGTCGTGCCGTATCTTTGGTTTGAGACCTGCCTTGAGAGCATCCGAGTATAACGGAGCGAATGATCTTCTTGCTTCTCGTACTCGCTGTGTCAGGTCCTCGGTGACTCGTCGTGTTGTGTCTCCTGCGTCCCGAATTTTCCTCTTCGCAGTAATCAGAACGTCATTTCTGTCATTTGTCAGAACGAAATTGGCTATTATAGGTGGATTTCGTTTCCCATTCCGGAGTCGATGGGCCCTTGCTATAAGGATATCGTCTGCTTGAGGGATTTCAAGTGTGTCACGCATAAACTCACGAACTTTCTTTTCAGAAGTTTCCCAAGTTTCGTTGTGTTCACCGTTTATGCCGTGAAAAAGTAGGTTATTGCGTCTTGACCGGGACTCATAATCATCTAATCTGTCTTTCAGAACCCGTAGCTGTTCGGTCATGACTTTATTTTCTTCACTCAACTTGTTAATTTCTACTCGTTGTTCCCTCACTTGAGACGCCATATTGTCTACCTTGCTGTCTAGTTGTGTGAGACGATCGTTCGCAGTTTTCACATCAGACTTCAGTCCCATGATAGCGTTCATTAAATCGTCAGTGGAGTATTTGCTGTTGAGACCCACAGCCCCTGTATCTTCTTGTGATAGAGTAGATTGTCTCGTGGACTTGGGTGGGCCCGGGTTACTCTCCACGTCACCACTCAAAGTGATCAACATCGATATTGCTAGCATAAGTCTCAAAGTCAATGATACATACTTTTTTGTCATACATAGTCCATGACTTGATTGTCTATCCTTTTTAGGTTGTAAAAAGGAGCCGATTTTAGCTCTATATTGCTCTATGCATATACCCATATCGGGAGCTCTCGTGTACACGTCCACACTTCACATTACCCAGCATTCCCCATTTCAAATAGAGACTTACTACAAACTCTTTGTAAATTTAGAAGTATGAGCCATAAACTTAATATACAGCAATTTCGATACGATACAAATTTAAAATACTGATTTATTGAACTGTACAAAATGTAAATATGACGTTATCAAAAACGAATTTCACATTCCTGTGGTCTTTCCATATTATTCTGATATTAGACAAATGTTGTAACTAAGCTATTTTCATACCTATTCAACACGGGAAAATTTAATTTGCTAATGTCTTCATAGAATGTTGAATGCTTAAAAACCTTGCAATTTATCTTAAACGTAATTTACCCATGTAAGCAATAATTTCAATGTCCATGCGCATTGACCTTATGTTAACTAGATTTGTCGTACTTTAATCCACAGGGCCCCTCAATTCAAATAAACATTCATTCATTCATTCAAAAAATCTGTTATAATTGTGCTAAATAATTAAATTGTTTGCTCGAAAAGTTTCACCTGGATGCACTGAGAACGATGTGTGGTGCTGTACTAATATACTTGAGACTGGATTCACCTGTTGATCCCCTTGTACCTGTTAACGAGTACAGGAATAAATATTGTTTGAACCATATAATGTACGTTCACTTAACGTTCAAAAAGTTAATATTCTTTCCTTTTCCTTGTGTGTATACTAGTAATTGGCATGGCAGGTTAAAAAGTTATACATTACTTTACTGTAAACTAAACAATGAAACAGCCAACAGAAAATGATACTGTTTCCCCTTTAATGCAAGGTATCATGGAAATCGAGAATACTTAATGACGTCCCGTTCAATAACATGTTTATGAGCCGAACGAGTGGTTTGTTATTTAAAAAGGAAAAGCGAATGAGATACAGAAACTATTCAAGATTTTCTTTAAAAAGACTGAAGTTGATATTTTATTCATTTCATGCTTAATCATGTCATCAAAGTTTCAAAATAATAAAGTCACTGCCACAAAATTTTGGATTTATCGATCATGACAAGACGTCAGTTGGTAAGCACGACATATGATTACACAATTTGCACGTGGAATAACATTGTATATATAAAAAATATATAATAGCATTCTTACACCGCGCATATATATCCATGACAAAGCATGCTCAAAGCGCCATTGATTATTATTACCCTGGAAGGATAGTATGTTCGGTGCCGATTAACAAGCGCTCCGCGCGACCATATAGGCCGTACTTCCCCCTTGTTCAGGTACCCATTTGTACAGCTGGGTGAACTGAGTGCCCAGGGACACAACACAGGATGAGACCTAAGTCACAAATGTTTTGTGTCTCCACCGGGATTCGAACCCGGGGCTCTGGCGTGAGAGGCAAGTATGCTAACCACTGCACCACTGTGCATATATGCATTAATAAAAGTATAAATTCTTGTACTTTTCGGGTCGCGGATTAAAATCAACACAAACGTATTTTGCCAAACTATTGAGATTTAGTTTGGTTTAAAAGTAAGATGTTTGGTACAAACCAGTGTGTTTACATACAAATTATTTAGGAATACTGTTGTAAATAGCACTTATATATGACTTTTCAGATTTTTAAATAAAGCGAAGATGGTGGACACTGAAGAGACTGTAGCACGACTTGTCGGACTGATAGACAAGGAGGAAGTTGCGCTGAAGGAGATCATTAATGAGCTACAACAGATAGCAGATAAATTAGATGAAAAAAATCGGGACATGAGAATTGCCAAAACATCATTCGGCGTTATTGGCATCGTCAGCTCTGCATTAACCATAGCAGGAATAGCTGCGTCCCCTTTCACGTTCGGGGCGTCCTTAGGGTTAACAATAGCAGGGACAGCACTTGGAGTCTCTTGTGGAGCGGGTGGAGCAGCCACACATATTGCAGGAATGGTCATCGAAAAGAAGACCATGGAAAGGGCTCAGCGGAAGATGGATGAGTACAGGGATCTTGTGGTTGAGCTTGACAACTGTGTTGAAACTGTCAAAGGTTTGGACCCAAACGAATTGAAAAGAGCTCTTAACAAGGTATTACAGTTACATTCGACGCATGTCCCTTTAATAAGAATGTTCAACTTTAACCATAGCTCTTGAATATAGGTGGAGGATTCAAAGACATTATAATTGACCATATCAGTATCTTTATCTTAAGGTAATGTATCTTATTTTATGCATGTTGACAAACTACCGTTTATCGTCTTTGTTTATTGTCCATTTTTACAAGGTCATGATTTAAACAGTCCATCTTTTTACAAAGGAATCTGGAAACAGCTCTTTAACAGATGTTGAAGTTGCATTCAAGGCATATCCTTTTCTATAAACAAGCGAACTGTAAACATAGCCCATGAAATGGCCATCATGGTATCCTTATATTAAGTTAATATATCAGATTATATGCATGTTGATAAGCTACCATCTATCATCTGTTCATTATACACGTTTTTGCAAGTTCATTAATTAAGCAGATGCATAGCGTCATTGATTGTTTGGGATGTTTTATTCACAGTTGAGACGTTTGGCTTCAAATGCAAATACGAGTGTTATATACAACAGGATCATTGACGGTCTGAGGGATGACCGAGGCGTTTGGAAGTTAGACATTGAATCAAGTCTGTTGAGTGGTGCACGAGTGACTACGAGCGCATCCCACGTTGGCGTGATCGTTGCCAAAACAGTTGGAGATGTTGTAGAAGGTAGCGTCCAGGCCTTGAAAATTGGCGGGCTGGTTTTGTCTGTTGTCACAGTGCCACTCGATATGTACTCCATCGTCAGCAACAGCATCAAAATACACAAAAATTCTCCCTCGAAATCGTCAAAGGAGATCCGAAGGCTTGTTAAATTTCTAACTAATAGTAAGTACATAACTTTCAGTGATAGCAGAATCTTAAAGAATATATCATACATATATTTCTTTACTAATGATATTGATAATTAACTTCAAAGAAAAAAATGAAAATTAATCGTTTCAGTTGCCGAAAAGCAGAATAGAGAGAAAGCTCTCCAAAACAGTAAGTGAACCCTTAGATTATTAGTGTTTGGTCCTGGCGTTACCAATTTGCAATAAAAACGCTAAATGTATAACTAGTCAAATCTGGTAACTTTCTATCCACCATGTTGATGATTTAAGCCCCAATTCGGTCTCTCCCATTATACCAGTTTGTGTTGCAAACCATCATCGTATAACAAATCAATGAGCCAGGGAAACACCATTTCAGTAAAGCTTATTTTCTCAAGCTATTATTTTTGCATTGCAAATCCCCAGTGCAATTCAGAGATATCATCAATAACAAAATAGTTTTCTCACAATTAAAATTTACATTGTTTTTTTTATGAATTAACAAATACAATTTTCAAATTATTCTCTATTATTATCCACCTTATGAAGAGATGAACATACACATCGATACATCGTTAACGTTCACCATGAAGTTGTTTTCTATAAGTATTATGTAATCAATAAACGATATTGTGTAATCCGAAACAAACTCAATTTAATTGTGCAGTGAGACAAGAGAAAGAACAAGCGTTGGACAAATTCCAGGAGGCTGCTTTGAAGTACGATCCAGCAAACACGGCCCTCAGTCAATACAAGCTGTTTCTTCTCCTCCTCCAAGCTTATGGTATCTTCTTGACAACGATCAGTGTTTTTAACCGATCTGATGACTATCGTTACTTTGGAATTTCATTTATGATTGTAATGGAGCTCGGTTGCCTAATTCTGGAGATTTGCATCCAAAACAATAACATGAGAATGTGGCCGCATGTTAAACAGGAGCTCAATGACATAATTAGTCAAACATTTTGTTGTGAAGATGATGAATATAATTTCTCATCTGTAATCGTACTGTTTCACGACTTCAAACAGGACATTGAAAATGGCGAGTACGCAGTGAACAGCAGCCGTGATTTTGTCGTCTTTGTCTTAAAAATCTTTCTTGACCTTTTGCTCATCTATTACGCCTTTGAATCGATCAGCTGCACGACTGAGGTGGTGACTGGAATGATAACTCTTGAGGGGGCCTTAGCCCTCAGAGAAGCAGCAACGGCAGCTCAACAGTGTCTTAATCCGTACAGTGCCCTTCTGTTCCTGCTCACCTCGCCCCTGTGCTTGTTCATTCTCGTTGAGATGGTCGGGGAGATATTTGGGGGTAAGAAGTCCAGACTTAGAGAGCACATTGACATAGTTGTTGAGGATATGAGACTGAAAATGGACCACGTCATCGCTGAAAGGGAAAAACATTAAGCAACAATACACAATATACAAAAAACGTTTTACCTGAAGGGTGCTTCACAGTGTGCTAAAATTGAGATAAGAGATAAAAACGTAGTTTTGGTAGTGTTCAAATTTTGAGAGGATCGTAGCCCAATGGGTCATTTGTAAACACATTTTTAAAGATTTGGTCAGACTTCTGCAGCTAAATCTGAAGGGTGGGAAAATAAGTAGACAAGTCATATTTGATTGGAATTAATATATCTTTCTTTCCATTGGCGCGACTTTCGAGATGTCATCGCGTTAATTTGTATCGTCATCTTATTGCTTGTGTTGCATAATAGAGTAATAAATTATGTAATTATCCATGTTCATGTGTAAAGAATGTAAAAGCGAGTTTTGAAATCCTTCGGTAAAGTAGGTGTTGGTAGTGAAAGACAGAAGACTATCCGGTAGAAGGTAGTAACGACGAGCAGCGCAGCAGTGTATGCAGGGATAGGGATAGTGTGCTAGTTAGGTGGAATGGTAACGTTAAAAACGAGAGTGGGGTAATACGTAAATGGGTGAGGAGGAAGAACTAAATATGACATTTAATTGTGAAATCCAATGGAGTTCCCAAACCTAAAAAAATCAGCTTATATATATTTTTTAAAAATTGGTACACAGTCCAGCAATTTCTGAAAAACCTGAAGTGTGCAGGCACACTTAAATTTATCACCATGAACATCGATTAGTGTTCATGAATGGGATGTTGCTTGCAGATAGCTCTGCTTCTTATTTGAATAAAAACAATGCTTTGACGTCACAGTTTGCCTCTGACGTTGTGTTCCAAATGCGCCTATGCCTATGCTTGGATTTTTATTTGTTGTTTTGATTTCTGGACTTAGGTAATAAACAGAATATCATATTCGTGTCCATGGCATACTATGTTTACAACACTTGCTCTCGCTCTCGCTCTCGCTCGGGAAATACTAATATCAAGCACTCTTGTCCTTAACATAGTATGTCATGGACACTCATATAGTATCCTCTATACATTATACCAACAGACCAACTCATTTACCTTATGCAAAGTCCTGATCTCAGCAAGTCTCTGGCCGCAATGGCTTTCTCCATTCTACAGCGTAGACTTCATATTCTACCAGCTTGTCCTTAAGTGGTGATATTCTATTATATTATTTATGTATAAATGTTTATTTCATTACAAGTATTCACCTGTTATAGTATAATGCTGTAAAAGAAATGTTTTAATGGGTGTTTGTATATTTTACTATATGCTTATGATTTTATTATATAATGCTATGATGTGCTGCTCTATCGTGCTTGTAGTATCTCTTAGATCGAAATGGCCTCATTACAGACACGACATTTTATGTGATTTTATGTGCATTATGTGACACCTTCATAAACATTTCTTCTTATTATTTCATTTCCATGATGTGACACTGCCTCATCAATTACGATAAAGTGTTTACGTTGGAAATATCTGAAAAGAATTTAACACTCATGCTTTCCGAATTAATTAAGCTGTTCAATAGTAGATGGTTTACATATACACTGATACATCTTTGTCAAATATTATGAATGACCATAAACATTCCAAGAGGACGACTATAATAAAACTTAATAACATTGAATATAATTTATTTGTTGATTTGAGGACGACGGACAACCTAATTTGTTAATGCCACTTGATAATGGACTAATGTTGTTGTGGGTATAGATTAAATTGGATTTTGTGCCAAAACATTGTCTACATATACTTTATTAATCATTAGGATCTTATTAACCATTATTTGTAGTTCTCAAATATTGAAATCCTAATATTGAATGGAGACATCTGGTATGTTGTACATTTACCGAATGAATTAAATTCTTGGTACCATTTACAAAGTAAATCACAAAGTTTATGTTCTGTTCAAGCATCACGTTTTATACAATTGTTCATATTTTATAAAGATTTTGAATAATTGGCTTTAAAACACAGAACCTACCATTTCAAACAAATCAGTTTTGTTACTTTATGTATTTTCCTAACAATGTTATTCAGCCCTTCGTATCGTACCTACAAATTCGTGTGTCTTTTTTTATAATCCAGCGCTATAGATAAATAACTTTCGATGAAATAAAAACTTTTTTTTTACTAAAGTAAAAACCTTCTATTTGTTCGTTTACCTGGTGGATTGATAAAAAAAAGTGAAGACAAAGATAAATGGGTGACAGTCACTGAAGGGTTATCATTCATACACTCTAACCTCAAGATTATTGTAAAGTTATTCATCTTCACGTTAAATTATCACTTTCTTAATTAATTGTTTCATAGTTTTAATGTATCCCGCTTATCCTAATTCATTTAGATGTATTACCCTTTTCCAAAACATAATTCTAATAACTTTTATCATGTCTTATGGGTTTTCAGACTAAAGTTGATATTATCCGTACGAATTTCGCATCATCCAGCATACGACAACATTGTTTTGTTTATTGTATAGTTTTTAATGAGAAGAAATTGAATCTTGATAATCGGTTAGCTACGAAATACTTGAGAAAGCCGATTAAACACACAAATTAAGGTTTAGATAAATACATTTAACTTGGACATCTGCTCTGCCTCTCCAAACGCCTTTATTGTAAAGAGACCGTTACAGTGTAATTCATTCTTATATGAATATTATGACAAAGTCTCGTAAATATAGACTTATATACTATATCACTTAAAGAAAAGCGTAAAATTCAAATGAAAAGTTTGAAGAGTCAATAATAATTCGTATGAAGTGATTAGTTGTCTGTTCATATGGAAACAAGCCAAATAGAAACAACAATCTAACTTTCCAGAATATGCATTGATGTTATTTTGATAATAAGAATCTCTAATCTGAACTCTTCATCCATTATCGTAAGCGCAATTGGTTATGCAGGAAATGCTACTACTTCACTAACATACAGTGATTTATTATAAAAACCTAAGTGTTATATCATTAAAAAGATATATTTTGTTATAATGATGTAATAATGTTAACCAAAATGAGAGATTATGTTTAGTGTACATCGAATGGCTTAGACATATCTGAAAATGAGATTAAAGTTGTCTTGAAGTGTAGACGTTTCTCAAAATTAAGATTAAGATATTTGCAGAAACTTTTAATCCCATTGTAATTTCATCAATATATATATATATATATGTGTGTGTGTGTGTGTGTATATTTACATATATAAATATAGCACACTACTTTGATCTTTGGTCTGTACATCAGGTGAACAAGGTATGTTGATAGAGATTAATTGGACAACAGCCAGTCAATACAAATATACTGACACAACACATCCATTCATTGGAAAAAACTGTGTGAGTGGATCATAGCTTTTTTGTTTTTGTTCATTCAGACGTCATGGAAAATGCTGAATATACACTTAAATAGAGGTTTTATATTTGTTTTCGTAGTTTACCTAATTTAGTTAAACAGTTTTGAAAACCGAAATTACAACAAATCAAGTAAAAAGTCCAGCTTATGTCTTAAGTATTTTGGCACACAAGGATACTAGTTATTGGCCTGAACACGTAAAATCTGCAAAAATGTTGTGTGTCATCAACAACATGAGCGCAAAGTATGGCTTACTATAACATTTGTTACTCCCCACCACATGTGTGTTGAAGAAGAATTAAATACACTTAAAATGAATCCAGATATGGCACAATATGTCACATATCTTAGTAATCTAGATGCTGCATCACCTAAAAAGTGCCAGTTTATTTCAATGAAACTTGGATTGCCATTTGACTTATTTTAACGCCGCTCAAATACAAAATTCTACAAGCTTGATACAAAACTTAAGAACGAATTCGGGAAATACATCACTAATGAAAACATTTATGTGATATACGTATCAATGCATCGTGAAGTTTATCAAATGTTGTTGTGTATGTCTAGTCGTGGGGTTGACTGCAGCTTATGATGATATGACCGTTTTTACATATTAGATTTGGTGCACATTATGAGCGTGGGAATGTGGACAGGGAATTATGACGACAAGTTGGACTGAAATATACCTAGACTAAACCAACTTTGTTTCTTTGTATAGTTACATGTATGTTACATTTTACAAATCTTGTACACCTCAAGGAGAGCTTCATTAATATAGGAATAACCCTATATATCAATTCGTCTTTTCTGTACTATTTAGAAAGTAATACATTTTAAATTAATTGTTAATAGTTAATTGTAATAATGTAGATTTGGTTTTTGTTTCAAACTCAAATGCCCTTGGCTAGCAACCACAAATGTGTTCCTGAAAATACTGCCCAAATTTAATTCTGACTTACAGAAATTAGTTTCTCTTAAAATCACTTTATCATCACCCATTATCCTCAATGCAAAATATCCAAGTGAATGGTAATGTCAATTGGGATCCATTATTTCTTAATTTGTCGGAACTATCAAAATCTAAGAACAAATATGTATTTCTATATTCATGGATGATGTAACGGTCGACAGTTTTATGCGGTAGTGACATATTTTAGCTTCTTAACGAAGAGTAACATCCTTAATTCTCTACAAGAGTTCATCAACAACAGTAAAGGAGTTCCTTGATATCCTCAATTGCTAAAATTATTTTGAATTTAATCATCGTATATTATCTTCCGCTGCAGTTAACCCAATAACTAGGCATACCAAACAACACTTGATAATTTTCTAATATTTTCATCACAAATGTGTTTTCATTAGTTTTGTATTTCTCGGTTCGTTGTTATGTATTTTATCCAGCTTGTTGAATTTGTATTGGAGCGACGTTAAATAAGCCACACCGGCTTTTTCGCCAATCCAAAATTCATAGGAAATGAAAATATTTTAGGATACGAGTATCATGTTATTGTTATTTCATCAATTGACTGCTTTAGTGATATGTTAATCTGAGAGGAGTGTATGAACGTGTCAAATATGTAAAACCGTCATTGAGTTGTACGGGTTACAAAACACCTGATGTACATTTGGAAACATCAGTCGTCAACCTTCTCTTCAAATAACCTAAATCTAATTTGACATTTGCAGTAAAAATCTTGAGACGAAAACAGTTATATAAAACTATGTAACATCTGTACAAAAAGTAATTCCCAACGTACCAAGTTGATATACAGGTTTATATGCGTATGGTGACATCCTATCAATACAAACGATATCAAGGTCAGAGACGATGTCATGTTCAGTTAATGATAAAAAACATTCCAGAAAAGGACACATTCCTCTAAATGATTGGTTAATTCAATGAAAAAATGAATCCATTATGCAAAACAGTTTTATTGATGTAACAATGCATTAACAACAAATCATAATAAAAACGATGATAGGGATTACATTCACTGTTTACAAAGACACATCACACACAGCAAATAGGACACATCGTAAAGGAGCGATATTTGTCTGGAGACGTTTGCTAAATATCCTTTTTGAGTGTATTGAATAGCTAGTGAAGAGAGAGTCAATGACGTTGCAAGGAGAAGAGAGGACTCTGGGAACTGAAGGCTGGTGCATCTTATCCTGTGGCGTCCTCTGTGAGACTGGAGAGTCTTTTCACTCTGTACTGGAGATGGGCGTGGAGCTGGCTTGTGGGGAACCTGTAGACAAATAAGTATTTGTTGATTAACAATTCGTAAGGATTCTATAAAGACCACTTTTTCAGTTTAATATAGACTTACAGGGTAGCTCAACAATCTATTTTTAAATATATCATATATCTGAAGGAAATGTACTGATTTGAATAATTGTATTCTGGTGCATACCGATGAAGGAAATATCCATAATGTGACTGGTATAAGCCATGGTTGTCAAAACGGATTGAGAGATAGAGATCAACGTATCTTGTCAGTGGTGAATATGAATGTATTCGCATGTGGCCTTGTCTCTGATATTTATACTTCTTCTGTCACCTCTTTGGCTTCTCTAAGTACAACAATGCTGGATGAGGACAAGATCAACTACAAGCACACTACTTTGATCTTTGGTCTCTACATCAGGTGAACACAATTCAATTTGTTGTGAACACAAATTAAGCCTTCATTATCCCTAGATCCAATCAAGTAGGAGACAGTTCAGTTGAACTTGCATAATCAAGGTATGTTGATAGAGATTAATTGGACAACAGCCAGTCAATACAAATATACTGACACAACACATCCATTCTTTGGGGAAAACTGTGTGAGTGGATCATAGGTTTTTTGTTTTTGTTCATTCAGACGTCATGGAAAAATGCTGAATATACACTTAAATAGAGGTTTTATATTTGTTTTCGTAGTTTACCTAATTTAGTTAAACAGTTTTGAAGACTGAAATTACAACAAGTCAAGTAAAAAGTCCAGCTTATGTCTTAAGTATTTTGGCACACAAGGATACTAGTTATTGGCCTGAACACGTAAAATCTGCAAAAATGTTGTGTGTCATCAACAACATGAGCGCAAAGTATGGCTTACTATAACATTTGTTACTCCCCACCACATGTGTGTTGAAGAAGAATTAAATACACTTAAAAATGAATCCAGATATGGCACAATATGTCACATATCTTAGTAATCTAGATGCTGCATCACCTAAAAAGTGCCAGTTTATTTCAATGAAACTTGGATTGCCATTTGACTTATTTTAACGCCGCTCAAATACAAAATTCTACAAGCTTGATACAAAACTTAAGAACGAATTCGGGAAATACATCACTAATGAAAACATTTATGTGATATACGTATCAATGCATCGTGAAGTTTATCAAATGTTGTTGTGTATGTCTAGTCGTGGGGTTGACTGCAGCTTATGATGATATGACCGTTTTTACATATTAGATTTGGTGCACATTATGAGCGTGGGAATGTGGACAGGGAATTATGACGACAAGTTGGACTGAAATATACCTAGACTAAACCAACTTTGTTTCTTTGTATAGTTACATGTATGTTACATTTTACAAATCTTGTACACCTCAAGGAGAGCTTCATTAATATAGGAATAACCCTATATATCAATTCGTCTTTTCTGTACTATTTAGAAAGTAATACATTTTAAATTAATTGTTGATAGTTAATTGTAATAATGTAGATTTGGTTTTTGTTTCAAACTCAAATGCCCTTGGCTAGCAACCACAAATGTGTTCCTGAAAATACTGCCCAAATTTAATTCTGACTTACAGAAATTAGTTTCTCTTAAAATCACTTTATCATCACCCATTATCCTCAATGCAAAATATCCAAGTGAATGGTAATGTCAATTGGGATCCATTATTTCTTAATTTGTCGGAACTATCAAAATCTAAGAACAAATATGTATTTCTATATTCATGGATGATGTAACGGTCGACAGTTTTATGCGGTAGTGACATATTTTAGCTTCTTAACGAACAGTAACATCCTTAATTCTCTACAAGAGTTCATCAACAACAGTAAAGGAGTTCCTTGATATCCTCAATTGCTAAAATTATTTTGAATTTAATCATCGTTTATTATCTTCCGCTGCAGTTAACCCAATAACTAGACATACCAAACAACACTTGATAATTTTCTAATATTTTCATCACAAATGTGTTTTCATTAGTTTTGTATTTCTCGGTTCGTTGTTATGTATTTTATCCAGCTTGTTGAATTTGTATTGGAGCGACGTTAAATAAGCCACACCGGCTTTTTCGCCAATCCAAAATTCATAGGAAATGAAAATATTTTAGGATGCGAGTATCATGTTATTGTTATTTCATCAATTGACTGCTTTAGTGATATGTTAATCTGAGAGGAGTGTATGAAAACGATGATAGGGATTACATTCACTGTTTACAAAGACACATCACACACAGCAAATAGGACACATCGTAAAGGAGCGATATTTGTCTGGAGACGTTTGCTAAATATCCTTTTTGAGTGTATTGAATAGCTAGTGAAGAGAGAGTCAATGACGTTGCAAGGAGAAGAGAGGACTCTGGGAACTGAAGGCTGGTGCATCTTATCCTGTGGCGTCCTCTGTGAGACTGGAGAGTCTTTGCACTCTGTACTGGAGATGGGCGTGGAGCTGGCTTGTGGGGAACCTGTAGACAAATAAGTATTTGTTGATTAACAATTCGTAAGGATTCTATAAAGACCACTTTTTCAGTTTAATATAGACTTACAGGGTAGCTCAACAATCTATTTTTAAATATATCATATATCTGAAGGAAATGTACTGATTTGAATAATTGTATTCTGGTGCATACCGATGAAGGAAATATCCATAATGTGACTGGTATAAGCCATGGTTGTCAAAACGGATTGAGAGATAGAGATCAACGTATCTTGTCAGTGGTGAATATGAATGTATTCGCATGTGGCCTTGTCTCTGATATTTATACTTCTTCTGTCACCTCTTTGGCTTCTCTAAGTACAACAATGCTGGATGAGGACAAGATCAACTACAAGCACACTAATTTGATCTTTGGTCTCTACATCAGGTGAACACAATTCAATTTGTTGTGAACACAAATTAAGCCTTCATTATCCCTAGATCCAATCAAGTAGGAGACAGTTCAGTTGAACTTGCATAATCAAGGTATGTTGATAGAGATTAATTGGACAACAGCCAGTCAATACAAATATACTGACACAACACATCCATTCTTTGGGGAAAACTGTGTGAGTGGATCATAGGTTTTTTGTTTTTGTTCATTCAGACGTCATGGAAAAATGCTGAATATACACTTAAATAGAGGTTTTATATTTGTTTTCGTAGTTTACCTCTTTTGGTTAAACAGTTTTGAAGACTGAAATTACAACAAGTCAAGTAAAAAGTCCAGCTTATGTCTTAAGTATTTTGGCACACAAGGATACTAGTTATTGGCCTGAACACGTAAAATCTGCAAAAATGTTGTGTGTCATCAACAACATGAGCGCAAAGTATGGCTTACTATAACATTTGTTACTCCCCACCACATGTGTGTTGAAGAAGAATTAAATACACTTAAAAATGAATCCAGATATGGCACAATATGTCACATATCTTAGTAATCTAGATGCTGCATCACCTAAAAAGTGCCAGTTTATTTCAATGAAACTTGGATTGCCATTTGACTTATTTTAACGCCGCTCAAATACAAAATTCTACAAGCTTGATACAAAACTTAAGAACGAATTCGGGAAATACATCACTAATGAAAACATTTATGTGATATACGTATCAATGCATCGTGAAGTTTATCAAATGTTGTTGTGTATGTCTAGTCGTGGGGTTGACTGCAGCTTATGATGATATGACCGTTTTTACATATTAGATTTGGTGCACATTATGAGCGTGGGAATGTGGACAGGGAATTATGACGACAAGTTGGACTGAAATATACCTAGACTAAACCAACTTTGTTTCTTTGTATAGTTACATGTATGTTACATTTTACAAATCTTGTACACCTCAAGGAGAGCTTCATTAATATAGGAATAACCCTATATATCAATTCGTCTTTTCTGTACTATTTAGAAAGTAATACATTTTAAATTAATTGTTGATAGTTAATTGTAATAATGTAGATTTGGTTTTTGTTTCAAACTCAAATGCCCTTGGCTAGCAACCACAAATGTGTTCCTGAAAATACTGCCCAAATTTAATTCTGACTTACAGAAATTAGTTTCTCTTAAAATCACTTTATCATCACCCATTATCCTCAATGCAAAATATCCAAGTGAATGGTAATGTCAATTGGGATCCATTATTTCTTAATTTGTCGGAACTATCAAAATCTAAGAACAAATATGTATTTCTATATTCATGGATGATGTAACGGTCGACAGTTTTATGCGGTAGTGACATATTTTAGCTTCTTAACGAACAGTAACATCCTTAATTCTCTACAAGAGTTCATCAACAACAGTAAAGGAGTTCCTTGATATCCTCAATTGCTAAAATTATTTTGAATTTAATCATCGTTTATTATCTTCCGCTGCAGTTAACCCAATAACTAGACATACCAAACAACACTTGATAATTTTCTAATATTTTCATCACAAATGTGTTTTCATTAGTTTTGTATTTCTCGGTTCGTTGTTATGTATTTTATCCAGCTTGTTGAATTTGTATTGGAGCGACGTTAAATAAGCCACACCGGCTTTTTCGCCAATCCAAAATTCATAGGAAATGAAAATATTTTAGGATGCGAGTATCATGTTATTGTTATTTCATCAATTGACTGCTTTAGTGATATGTTAATCTGAGAGGAGTGTATGAAAACGATGATAGGGATTACATTCACTGTTTACAAAGACACATCACACACAGCAAATAGGACACATCGTAAAGGAGCGATATTTGTCTGGAGACGTTTGCTAAATATCCTTTTTGAGTGTATTGAATAGCTAGTGAAGAGAGACTCAATGACGTTGCAAGGAGAAGAGAGGACTCTGGGAACTGAAGGCTGGTGCATCTTATCCTGTGGCGTCCTCTGTGAGACTGGAGAGTCTTTTCACTCTGTACTGGAGATGGGCGTGGAGCTGGCTTGTGGGGAACCTGTAGACAAATAAGTATTTGTTGATTAACAATTCGTAAGGATTCTATAAAGACCACTTTTTCAGTTTAATATAGACTTACAGGGTAGCTCAACAATCTATTTTTAAATATATCATATATCTGAAGGAAATGTACTGATTTGAATAATTGTATTCTGGTGCATACCGATGAAGGAAATATCCATAATGTGACTGGTATAAGCCATGGTTGTCAAAACGGATTGAGAGATAGAGATCAACGTATCTTGTCAGTGGTGAATATGAATGTATTCGCATGTGGCCTTGTCTCTGATATTTATACTTCTTCTGTCACCTCTTTGGCTTCTCTAAGTACAACAATGCTGGATGAGGACAAGATCAACTACAAGCACACTAATTTGATCTTTGGTCTCTACATCAGGTGAACACAATTCAATTTGTTGTGAACACAAATTAAGCCTTCATTATCCCTAGATCCAATCAAGTAGGAGACAGTTCAGTTGAACTTGCATAATCAAGGTATGTTGATAGAGATTAATTGGACAACAGCCAGTCAATACAAATATACTGACACAACACATCCATTCTTTGGGGAAAACTGTGTGAGTGGATCATAGGTTTTTTGTTTTTGTTCATTCAGACGTCATGGAAAAATGCTGAATATACACTTAAATAGAGGTTTTATATTTGTTTTCGTAGTTTACCTCTTTTGGTTAAACAGTTTTGAAGACTGAAATTACAACAAGTCAAGTAAAAAGTCCAGCTTATGTCTTAAGTATTTTGGCACACAAGGATACTAGTTATTGGCCTGAACACGTAAAATCTGCAAAAATGTTGTGTGTCATCAACAACATGAGCGCAAAGTATGGCTTACTATAACATTTGTTACTCCCCACCACATGTGTGTTGAAGAAGAATTAAATACACTTAAAAATGAATCCAGATATGGCACAATATGTCACATATCTTAGTAATCTAGATGCTGCATCACCTAAAAAGTGCCAGTTTATTTCAATGAAACTTGGATTGCCATTTGACTTATTTTAACGCCGCTCAAATACAAAATTCTACAAGCTTGATACAAAACTTAAGAACGAATTCGGGAAATACATCACTAATGAAAACATTTATGTGATATACGTATCAATGCATCGTGAAGTTTATCAAATGTTGTTGTGTATGTCTAGTCGTGGGGTTGACTGCAGCTTATGATGATATGACCGTTTTTACATATTAGATTTGGTGCACATTATGAGCGTGGGAATGTGGACAGGGAATTATGACGACAAGTTGGACTGAAATATACCTAGACTAAACCAACTTTGTTTCTTTGTATAGTTACATGTATGTTACATTTTACAAATCTTGTACACCTCAAGGAGAGCTTCATTAATATAGGAATAACCCTATATATCAATTCGTCTTTTCTGTACTATTTAGAAAGTAATACATTTTAAATTAATTGTTAATAGTTAATTGTAATAATGTAGATTTGGTTTTTGTTTCAAACTCAAATGCCCTTGGCTAGCAACCACAAATGTGTTCCTGAAAATACTGCCCAAATTTAATTCTGACTTACAGAAATTAGTTTCTCTTAAAATCACTTTATCATCACCCATTATCCTCAATGCAAAATATCCAAGTGAATGGTAATGTCAATTGGGATCCATTATTTCTTAATTTGTCGGAACTATCAAAATCTAAGAACAAATATGTATTTCTATATTCATCGATGATGTAACGGTCGACAGTTTTATGCGGTAGTGACATATTTTAGCTTCTTAACGAACAGTAACAGTGGCTAGCAACCACAAATGTGTTCCTGAAAATACTGCCCAAATTTAATTCTGACTTACAGAAATTAGTTTCTCTTAAAATCACTTTATCATCACCCATTATCCTCAATGCAAAATATCCAAGTGAATGGTAATGTCAATTGGGATCCATTATTTCTTAATTTGTCGGAACTATCAAAATCTAAGAACAAATATGTATTTCTATATTCATCGATGATGTAACGGTCGACAGTTTTATGCGGTAGTGACATATTTTAGCTTCTTAACGAACAGTAACATCCTTAATTCTCTACAAGAGTTCATCAACAACAGTAAAGGAGTTTCTTGATATCCTCAATTGCTAAAATTATTTTGAATTTAATCATCGTTTATTATCTTCCGCTGCAGTTAACCCAATAACTAGGCATACCAAACAACACTTGATAATTTTCTAATATTTTCATCACAAATGTGTTTTCATTAGTTTTGTATTTCTCGGTTCGTTGTTATGTATTTTATCCAGCTTGTTGAATTTGTATTGGAGCGACGTTAAATAAGCCACACCGGCTTTTTCGCCAATCCAAAATTCATAGGAAATGAAAATATTTTAGGATGCGAGTATCATGTTATTGTTATTTCATCAATTGACTGCTTTAGTGATATGTTAATCTGAGAGGAGTGTATGAACGTGTCAAATATGTAAAACCGTCATTGAGTTGTACGGGTTACAAAACACCTGATGTACATTTGGAAACATCAGTCGTCAACCTTCTCTTCAAATAACCTAAATCTAATGTGACATTTGCAGTAAAAATCTTGAGACGAAAACAGTTATATAAAACTATGTAACATCTGTACAAAAAGTAATTCCCAACGTACCAAGTTGAGATACAGGTTTATATGCGTATGGTGAAATCCTTTCATTACTAACGATATGAAGGTCAGAGACGATGTCATGTTCAGTTAATGATAAAAAACATTCCAGAAAAGGACACATTCCTCTAAATGATTGGTTAATTCAATGAAAAAATGAATTCATTATGCAAAACAGTTTTATTGATGTAACAATGCAATAACAACAAATCATAATAAAAACGATGATAGGTATTACATTCACTGTTTACAAAGACACATCACACACAGCAAATAGGACACATCGTAAAGGAGCGATATTTGTCTGGAGACGTTTGCTAAATATCCTTTTTGAGTGTATTGAATAGCTAGTGAAGAGAGAGTCAATGACGTTGCAAGGAGAAGAAAGGACTCTGGGAACTGAAAGCTGGTGCATCTTGTCCTGTGGCGTCCTCTGTGAGACTGGAGAGTCTTTGCACTCTGTACTGGAGATGGGCGTGGAGCTGGCTTGTGGGGAACCTGTAGACAAATAAGTATTTGTTGATTAACAATTCGTAAGGATTCTATAAAGACCACTTTTTCAGTTTAATATAGACTTACAGGGTAGCTCAACAATCTATTTTTAAATATATCATATATCTGAAGGAAATGTACTGATTTGAATAATTGTATTCTGGTGCATACCGATGAAGGAAATATCCATAATGTGACTGGTATAAGCCATGGTTGTCAAAACGGATTGAGAGAAAGAGATCAACGTATCTTGTCCGTGGTGAATATGAATGTATTCGCATGTGGCCTTGTCTCTGATATTTATACTTCTTCTGTCACCTCTTTGGCTTCTCTAAGTACAACAATGCTGGATGAGGACAAGATCAACTACAAGCACACTACTTTGATCTTTGGTCTCTACATCAGGTGAACACAATTCAATTTGTTGTGAACACAAATTAAGCCTTCATTATCCCTAGATCCAATCAAGTAGGAGACAGTTCAGTTGAACTTGCATAATCAAGGTATGCTGATAGAGATTAATTGGACAACAGCCAGTCAATACAATTATACTGACACAACACATCCATTCTTTGGGGAAAACTGTGTGAGTGGATCATAGCTTTTTTGTTTTTGTTCATTCAGACGTCATGGAAAAATGCTGAATATACACTTAAGTAGAGGTTTTATATTTGTTTTTGTAGTTTACCTCTTTTGGTTAAACAGTTTTGAAGACTGAAATTACAACAAGTCAAGTAAAACGTCCAGCTTATGTCTTAAGTATTTTGGCACACAAGGATACTAGATATTGGCCTGAACACGTAAAATCTGCAAAAATGTTGTGTGTCATCAACAACATGAGCGCAAAGTATGGCTTACTATAACATTTGTTACTCCCCACCACATGTGTGTTGAAGAAGAATTAAATACACTTAAAAATGAATCCAGATATGGCACAATTTGTCACATATCTTAGTAATCTAGATGCTGCATCACCTAAAAAGTGCCAGTTTATTTCAATGAAACTTGGATTGCCATTTGACTTATTTTAACGCCGCTCAAATACAAACATCTACAAGCTTGATACAAAACTTAAGAACGAATTCGGGAAATACATCACTAATGAAAACATTTATGTGATATACGTATCAATGCATCGTGAAGTTTATCAAATGTTGTTGTGTATGTCTAGTCGTGGGGTTGACTGCAGCTTATGATGATATGACCGTTTTTACATATTAGATTTGGTGCACATTATGAGCGTGGGAATGTGGACAGGGAATTATGACGACAAGTTGGACTGAAATATACTTAGACTAAACCAACTTTGTTTCTTTGTATAGTTACATGTATGTTACATTTTACAAATCTTGTACACCTCAAGGAGAGCTTCATTAATATAGGAATAACCCTATATATCAATTCGTCTTTTCTGTACTATTTAGAAAGTAATACATTTTAAATTAATTGTTAATAGTTAATTGTAATAATGTAGATTTGGTTTTTGTTTCAAACTCAAATGCCCTTGGCTAGCAACCACAAATGTGTTCCTGAAAATACTGCCCAAATTTAATTCTGACTTACAGAAATTAGTTTCTCTTAAAATCACTTTATCATCACCCATTATCCTCAATGCAAAATATCCAAGTGAATGGTAATGTCAATTGGGATCCATTATTTCTTAATTTGTCGGAACTATCAAAATCTAAGAACAAATATGTATTTCTATATTCATGGATGATGTAACGGTCGACAGTTTTATGCGGTAGTGACATATTTTAGCTTCTTAACGAACAGTAACATCCTTAATTCTCTACACGAGTTCATCAACAACAGTAAAGGAGTTCCTTGATATCCTCAATTGCTAAAATTTTTTTGAATTTAATCATCGTTTATTATCTTCCGCTGCAGTTAACCCAATAACTAGGCATACCAAACAACACTTGATAATTTTCTAATATTTTCATCACAAATGTGTTTTCATTAGTTTTGTATTTCTCGGTTCGTTGTTATGTATTTTATCCAGCTTGTTGAATTTGTATTGGAGCGACGTTAAATAAGCCACACCGGCTTTTTCGCCAATCCAAAATTCATAGGAAATGAAAATATTTTAGGATGCGAGTATCATGTTATTGTTATTTCATCAATTGACTGCTTTTGTGATATGTTAATCTGAGAGGAGTGTATGAACGTGTCAAATATGTAAAACCGTCATTGAGTTGTACGGGTTACAAAACACCTGATGTACATTTGGAAACATCAGTCGTCAACCTTCTCTTCAAATAACCTAAATCTAATGTGACATTTGCAGTAAAAATCTTGAGACGAAAACAGTTATATAAAACTATGTAACATCTGTACAAAAAGTAATTCCCAACGTACCAAGTTGAGATACAGGTTTATATGCGTATGGTGAAATCCTTTCAATACAAACGATATCAAGGTCAGAGACGATGTCATGTTCAGTTAATGATAAAAAACATTCCAGAAAAGGACACATTCCTCTAAATGATTGGTTAATTCAATGAAAAAATGAATTCATTATGCAAAACAGTTTTATTGATGTAACAATGCAATAACAACAAATCATAATAAAAACGATGATAGGTATTACATTCACTGTTTACAAAGACACATCACACACAGCAAATAGGACACATCGTAAAGGAGCGATATTTGTCTGGAGACGTTTGCTAAATATCCTTTTTGAGTGTATTGAATAGCTGGTGAAGAGAGAGTCAATGACGTTGCAAGGAGAAGAAAGGACTCTGGGAACTGAAAGCTGGTGCATCTTGTCCTGTGGCGTCCTCTGTGAGACTGGAGAGTCTTTGCACTCTGTACTGGAGATGGGCGTAGAGCTGGCTTGTGGGGAACCTGTAGACAAATAAGTATTTGTTGATTAACAATTCGTAAGGATTCTATAAAGACCACTTTTTCAGTTTAATATAGACTTACAGGGTAGGTCAACAATCTATTTTTAAATATATCATATATCTGAAGGAAATGTACTGATTTGAATAATTGTATTCTGGTGCATACCGATGAAGGAAATATCCATAATGTGACTGGTATAAGCCATGGTTGTCAAAACGGATTGAGAGATAGAGATCAACGTATCTTGTCCGTGGTGAATATGAATGTATTCGCATGTAGCCTTGTCACTGAGATTTATACTTCTTCTGTCACCTCTCTGGCTTCTCTAAGTACAACAATGCTGGATGAGGACAAGATCAACTACAAGCACACTATTTTGATCTTTGGTCTCTACATCAGGTGAACACAATTCAATTTGTTGTGAACACAAATTAAGCCTTCATTATCCCTAGATCCAATCAAGTAGGAGACAGTTCAGTTAAACTTGCATAATCAAGGTATGCTGATAGAGATTAATTGGACAACAGCCAGTCAATACAATTATACTGACACAACACATCCATTCTTTGGGGAAAACTGTGTGAGTGGATCATAGGTTTTTTGTTTTTGTTCATTCAGACGTCATGGAAAAATGCTGAATATACACTTAAATAGAGGTTTTATATTTGTTTTCGTAGTTTACCTCTTTTGGTTAAACAGTTTTGAAGACTGAAATTACAACAAGTCAAGTAAAAAGTCCAGCTTATGTCTTAAGTATTTTGGCACACAAGGATACTAGTTATTGGCCTGAACACGTAAAATCTGCAAAAATGTTGTGTGTCATCAACAACATGAGCGCAAAGTATGGCTTACTATAACATTTGTTACTCCCCACCACATGTGTGTTGAAGAAGAATTAAATACACTTAAAAATGAATCCAGATATGGCACAATATGTCACATATCTTAGTAATCTAGATGCTGCATCACCTAAAAAGTGCCAGTTTATTTCAATGAAACTTGGATTGCCATTTGACTTATTTTAACGCCGCTCAAATACAAAATTCTACAAGCTTGATACAAAACTTAAGAACGAATTCGGGAAATACATCACTAATGAAAACATTTATGTGATATACGTATCAATGCATCGTGAAGTTTATCAAATGTTGTTGTGTATGTCTAGTCGTGGGGTTGACTGCAGCTTATGATGATATGACCGTTTTTACATATTAGATTTGGTGCACATTATGAGCGTGGGAATGTGGACAGGGAATTATGACGACAAGTTGGACTGAAATATACCTAGACTAAACCAACTTTGTTTCTTTGTATAGTTACATGTATGTTACATTTTACAAATCTTGTACACCTCAAGGAGAGCTTCATTAATATAGGAATAACCCTATATATCAATTCGTCTTTTCTGTACTATTTAGAAAGTAATACATTTTAAATTAATTGTTAATAGTTAATTGTAATAATGTAGATTTGGTTTTTGTTTCAAACTCAAATGCCCTTGGCTAGCAACCACAAATGTGTTCCTGAAAATATTGCCCAAATTTAATTCTGACTTACAGAAATTAGTTTCTCTTAAAATCACTTTATCATCACCCATTATCCTCAATGCAAAATATCCAAGTGAATGGTAATGTCAATTGGGATCCATTATTTCTTAATTTGTCGGAACTATCAAAATCTAAGAACAAATATGTATTTCTATATTCATGGATGATGTAACGGTCGACAGTTTTATGCGGTAGTGACATATTTTAGCTTCTTAACGAAGAGTAACATCCTTAATTCTCTACACGAGTTCATCAACAACAGTAAAGGAGTTCCTTGATATCCTCAATTGCTAAAATTATTTTGAATTTAATCATCGTTTATTATCTTCCGCTGCAGTTAACCCAATAACTAGGCATACCAAACAACACTTGATAATTTTCTAATATTTTCATCACAAATGTGTTTTCATTAGTTTTGTATTTCTCGGTTCGTTGTTATGTATTTTATCCAGCTTGTTGAATTTGTATTGGAGCGACGTTAAATAAGCCACACCGGCTTTTTCGCCAATCCAAAATTCATAGGAAATGAAAATATTTTAGGATGCGAGTATCATGTTATTGTTATTTCATCAATTGACTGCTTTTGTGATATGTTAATCTGAGAGGAGTGTATGAACGTGTCAAATATGTAAAACCGTCATTGAGTTGTACGGGTTACAAAACACCTGATGTACATTTGGAAACATCAGTCGTCAACCTTCTCTTCAAATAACCTAAATCTAATGTGACATTTGCAGTAAAAATCTTGAGACGAAAACAGTTATATAAAACTATGTAACATCTGTACAAAAAGTAATTCCCAACGTACCAAGTTGAGATACAGGTTTATATGCGTATGGTGAAATCCTTTCAATACAAACGATATCAAGGTCAGAGACGATGTCATGTTCAGTTAATGATTAAAAACATTCCAGAAAAGGACACATTCCTCTAAATGATTGGTTAATTCAATGAAAAAATGAATTCATTATGCAAAACAGTTTTATTGATGTAACAATGCAATAACAACAAATCATAATAAAAACGATGATAGGTATTACATTCACTGTTTACAAAGACACATCACACACAGCAAATAGGACACATCGTAAAGGAGCGATATTTGTCTGGAGACGTTTGCTAAATATCCTTTTTGAGTGTATTGAATAGCTAGTGAAGAGAGAGTCAATGACGTTGCAAGGAGAAGAAAGGACTCTGGGAACTGAAGGCTGGTGCATCTTGTCCTGTGGCGTCCTCTGTGAGACTGGAGAGTCTTTGCACTCTGTACTGGAGATGGGCGTAGAGCTGGCTTGTGGGGAACCTGTAGACAAATAAGTATTTGTTGATTAACAATTCGTAAGGATTCTATAAAGACCACTTTTTCAGTTTAATATAGACTTACAGGGTAGGTCAACAATCTATTTTTAAATATATCATATATCTGAAGGAAATGTACTGATTTGAATAATTGTATTCTGGTGCATACCGATGAAGGAAATATCCATAATGTGACTGGTATAAGCCATGGTTGTCAAAACGGATTGAGAGATAGAGATCAACGTATCTTGTCCGTGGTGAATATGAATGTATTCGCATGTAGCCTTGTCACTGATATTTATACTTCTTCTGTCACCTCTCTGGCTTCTCTAAGTACAACAATGCTGGATGAGGACAAGATCAACTACAAGCACACTATTTTGATCTTTGGTCTCTACATCAGGTGAACACAATTCAATTTGTTGTGAACACAAATTAAGCCTTCATTATCCCTAGATCCAATCAAGTAGGAGACAGTTCAGTTAAACTTGCATAATCAAGGTATGTTGATAGAGATTAATTGGACAACAGCCAGTCAATACAAATATACTGACACAACACATCCATTCTTTGGGGAAAACTGTGTGAGTGGATCATAGGTTTTTTGTTTTTGTTCATTCAGACGTCATGGAAAAATGCTGAATATACACTTAAGTAGAGTTTTTATATTTGTTTTCGTAGTTTACCTAATTTAGTTAAACCGTTTTGAAAAACCGAAATTACAACAAGTCAAGTAAAAAGTCCAGCTTATATCTTAAGTATTTTGGCACACAAGGATACTAGTTATTGTCCTGAACACGTAAAATCTGCAAAAATGTTGTGTGTCATCAACAACATGAGCGCAAAGTATGGCTTACTATAACATTTGTTACTTTCCACCACATGTGTGTTGAAGAAGAATTAAATACACTTAAAATGAATCCAGATATGGCACCGTATGTCACATATCTTAGTAATCTAGATGCTGCATCTCCTAAAAAGTGCCAGTTTATTTCAATGAAACTTGGATTGCCATTTGACTTATTTTAACGCCGCTCAAATACAAAATTCTACAAGCTTGATACAAAACTTAAGAACGAATTCGGGAAATACATCACTAATGAAAACATTTATGTGATATACGTATCAATGCATCGTGAAGTTTATCAAATGTTGTTGTGTATGTCTAGTCGTGGGGTTGACTGCAGCTTATGATGATATGACCGTTTTTACATATTAGATTTGGTGCACATTATGAGCGTGGGAATGTGGACAGGGAATTATGACGACAAGTTGGACTGAAATATACCTAGACTAAACCAACTTTGTTTCTTTGTATAGTTACATGTATGTTACATTTTACAAATCTTGTACACCTCAAGGAGAGCTTCATTAATATATGAATAACCCTATATATCAATTCGTCTTTTCTGTACTATTTAGAAAGTAATACATTTTAAATTAATTGTTAATAGTTAATTGTAATAATGTAGATTTGGTTTTTGTTTCAAACTCAAATGCCCTTGGCTAGCAACCACAAATGTGTTCCTGAAAATATTGCCCAAATTTAATTCTGACTTACAGAAATTAGTTTCTCTTAAAATCACTTTATCATCACCCATTATCCTCAATGCAAAATATCCAAGTGAATGGTAATGTCAATTGGGATCCATTATTTCTTAATTTGTCGGAACTATCAAAATCTAAGAACAAATATGTATTTCTATATTCATGGATGATGTAACGGTCGACAGTTTTATGCGGTAGTGACATATTTTAGCTTCTTAACGAAGAGTAACATCCTTAATTCTCTACACGAGTTCATCAACAACAGTAAAGGAGTTCCTTGATATCCTCAATTGCTAAAATTATTTTGAATTTAATCATCGTTTATTATCTTCCGCTGCAGTTAACCCAATAACTAGGCATACCAAACAACACTTGATAATTTTCTAATATTTTCATCACAAATGTGTTTTCATTAGTTTTGTATTTCTCGGTTCGTTGTTATGTATTTTATCCAGCTTGTTGAATTTGTATTGGAGCGACGTTAAATAAGCCACACCGGCTTTTTCGCCAATCCAAAATTCATAGGAAATGAAAATATTTTAGGATGCGAGTATCATGTTATTGTTATTTCATCAATTGACTGCTTTTGTGATATGTTAATCTGAGAGGAGTGTATGAACGTGTCAAATATGTAAAACCGTCATTGAGTTGTACGGGTTACAAAACACCTGATGTACATTTGGAAACATCAGTCGTCAACCTTCTCTTCAAATAACCTAAATCTAATGTGACATTTGCAGTAAAAATCTTGAGACGAAAACAGTTATATAAAACTATGTAACATCTGTACAAAAAGTAATTCCCAACGTACCAAGTTGAGATACAGGTTTATATGCGTATGGTGAAATCCTTTCAATACAAACGATATCAAGGTCAGAGACGATGTCATGTTCAGTTAATGATAAAAAACATTCCAGAAAAGGACACATTCCTCTAAATGATTGGTTAATTCAATGAAAAAATGAATTCATTATGCAAAACAGTTTTATTGATGTAACAATGCAATAACAACAAATCATAATAAAAACGATGATAGGTATTACATTCACTGTTTACAAAGACACATCACACACAGCAAATAGGACACATCGTAAAGGAGCGATATTTGTCTGGAGACGTTTGCTAAATATCCTTTTTGAGTGTATTGAATAGCTAGTGAAGAGAGAGTCAATGACGTTGCAAGGAGAAGAAAGGACTCTGGGAACTGAAGGCTGGTGCATCTTGTCCTGTGGCGTCCTCTGTGAGACTGGAGAGTCTTTGCACTCTGTACTGGAGATGGGCGTAGAGCTGGCTTGTGGGGAACCTGTAGACAAATAAGTATTTGTTGATTAACAATTCGTAAGGATTCTATAAAGACCACTTTTTCAGTTTAATATAGACTTACAGGGTAGGTCAACAATCTATTTTTAAATATATCATATATCTGAAGGAAATGTACTGATTTGAATAATTGTATTCTGGTGCATACCGATGAAGGAAATATCCATAATGTGACTGGTATAAGCCATGGTTGTCAAAACGGATTGAGAGATAGAGATCAACGTATCTTGTCCGTGGTGAATATGAATGTATTCGCATGTAGCCTTGTCACTGAGATTTATACTTCTTCTGTCACCTCTCTGGCTTCTCTAAGTACAACAATGCTGGATGAGGACAAGATCAACTACAAGCACACTATTTTGATCTTTGGTCTCTACATCAGGTGAACACAATTCAATTTGTTGTGAACACAAATTAAGCCTTCATTATCCCTAGATCCAATCAAGTAGGAGACAGTTCAGTTAAACTTGCATAATCAAGGTATGCTGATAGAGATTAATTGGACAACAGCCAGTCAATACAAATATACTGACACAACTCATCCATTCTTTGGGGAAAACTGTGTGAGTGGATCATAGGTTTTTTGTTTTTGTTCATTCAGACGTCATGGAAAAATGCTGAATATACACTTAAGTAGAGTTTTTATATTTGTTTTCGTAGTTTACCTAATTTAGTTAAACCGTTTTGAAAAACCGAAATTACAACAAGTCAAGTAAAAAGTCCAGCTTATATCTTAAGTATTTTGGCACACAAGGATACTAGTTATTGTCCTGAACACGTAAAATCTGCAAAAATGTTGTGTGTCATCAACAACATGAGCGCAAAGTATGGCTTACTATAACATTTGTTACTTTCCACCACATGTGTGTTGAAGAAGAATTAAATACACTTAAAATGAATCCAGATATGGCACCGTATGTCACATATCTTAGTAATCTAGATGCTGCATCTCCTAAAAAGTGCCAGTTTATTTCAATGAAACTTGGATTGCCATTTGACTTATTTTAACGCCGCTCAAATACAAAATTCTACAAGCTTGATACAAAACTTAAGAACGAATTCGGGAAATACATCACTAATGAAAACATTTATGTGATATACGTATCAATGCATCGTGAAGTTTATCAAATGTTGTTGTGTATGTCTAGTCGTGGGGTTGACTGCAGCTTATGATGATATGACCGTTTTTACATATTAGATTTGGTGCACATTATGAGCGTGGGAATGTGGACAGGGAATTATGACGACAAGTTGGACTGAAATATACCTAGACTAAACCAACTTTGTTTCTTTGTATAGTTACATGTATGTTACATTTTACAAATCTTGTACACCTCAAGGAGAGCTTCATTAATATAGGAATAACCCTATATATCAATTCGTCTTTTCTGTACTATTTAGAAAGTAATACATTTTAAATTAATTGTTAATAGTTAATTGTAATAATGTAGATTTGGTTTTTGTTTCAAACTCAAATGCCCTTGGCTAGCAACCACAAATGTGTTCCTGAAAATATTGCCCAAATTTAATTCTGACTTACAGAAATTAGTTTCTCTTAAAATCACTTTATCATCACCCATTATCCTCAATGCAAAATATCCAAGTGAATGGTAATGTCAATTGGGATCCATTATTTCTTAATTTGTCGGAACTATCAAAATCTAAGAACAAATATGTATTTCTATATTCATGGATGATGTAACGGTCGACAGTTTTATGCGGTAGTGACATATTTTAGCTTCTTAACGAAGAGTAACATCCTTAATTCTCTACACGAGTTCATCAACAACAGTAAAGGAGTTCCTTGATATCCTCAATTGCTAAAATTATTTTGAATTTAATCATCGTTTATTATCTTCCGCTGCAGTTAACCCAATAACTAGGCATACCAAACAACACTTGATAATTTTCTAATATTTTCATCACAAATGTGTTTTCATTAGTTTTGTATTTCTCGGTTCGTTGTTATGTATTTTATCCAGCTTGTTGAATTTGTATTGGAGCGACGTTAAATAAGCCACACCGGCTTTTTCGCCAATCCAAAATTCATAGGAAATGAAAATATTTTAGGATGCGAGTATCATGTTATTGTTATTTCATCAATTGACTGCTTTTGTGATATGTTAATCTGAGAGGAGTGTATGAACGTGTCAAATATGTAAAACCGTCATTGAGTTGTACGGGTTACAAAACACCTGATGTACATTTGGAAACATCAGTCGTCAACCTTCTCTTCAAATAACCTAAATCTAATGTGACATTTGCAGTAAAAATCTTGAGACGAAAACAGTTATATAAAACTATGTAACATCTGTACAAAAAGTAATTCCCAACGTACCAAGTTGAGATACAGGTTTATATGCGTATGGTGAAATCCTTTCAATACAAACGATATCAAGGTCAGAGACGATGTCATGTTCAGTTAATGATAAAAAACATTCCAGAAAAGGACACATTCCTCTAAATGATTGGTTAATTCAATGAAAAAATGAATTCATTATGCAAAACAGTTTTATTGATGTAACAATGCAATAACAACAAATCATAATAAAAACGATGATAGGTATTACATTCACTGTTTACAAAGACACATCACACACAGCAAATAGGACACATCGTAAAGGAGCGATATTTGTCTGGAGACGTTTGCTAAATATCCTTTTTGAGTGTATTGAATAGCTAGTGAAGAGAGAGTCAATGACGTTGCAAGGAGAAGAAAGGACTCTGGGAACTGAAGGCTGGTGCATCTTGTCCTGTGGCGTCCTCTGTGAGACTGGAGAGTCTTTGCACTCTGTACTGGAGATGGGCGTAGAGCTGGCTTGTGGGGAACCTGTAGACAAATAAGTATTTGTTGATTAACAATTCGTAAGGATTCTATAAAGACCACTTTTTCAGTTTAATATAGACTTACAGGGTAGGTCAACAATCTATTTTTAAATATATCATATATCTGAAGGAAATGTACTGATTTGAATAATTGTATTCTGGTGCATACCGATGAAGGAAATATCCATAATGTGACTGGTATAAGCCATGGTTGTCAAAACGGATTGAGAGATAGAGATCAACGTATCTTGTCCGTGGTGAATATGAATGTATTCGCATGTAGCCTTGTCACTGAGATTTATACTTCTTCTGTCACCTCTCTGGCTTCTCTAAGTACAACAATGCTGGATGAGGACAAGATCAACTACAAGCACACTATTTTGATCTTTGGTCTCTACATCAGGTGAACACAATTCAATTTGTTGTGAACACAAATTAAGCCTTCATTATCCCTAGATCCAATCAAGTAGGAGACAGTTCAGTTAAACTTGCATAATCAAGGTATGCTGATAGAGATTAATTGGACAACAGCCAGAGACTGCAGCTTATGATGATATGACCGTTTTTACATATTAGATTTGGTGCACATTATGAGCGTGGGAATGTGGACAGGGAATTATGACGACAAGTTGGACTGAAATATACCTAGACTAAACCAACTTTGTTTCTTTGTATAGTTACATGTATGTTACATTTTACAAATCTTGTACACCTCAAGGAGAGCTTCATTAATATAGGAATAACCCTATATATCAATTCGTCTTTTCTGTACTATTTAGAAAGTAATACATTTTAAATTAATTGTTAATAGTTAATTGTAATAATGTAGATTTGGTTTTTGTTTCAAACTCAAATGCCCTTGGCTAGCAACCACAAATGTGTTCCTGAAAATATTGCCCAAATTTAATTCTGACTTACAGAAATTAGTTTCTCTTAAAATCACTTTATCATCACCCATTATCCTCAATGCAAAATATCCAAGTGAATGGTAATGTCAATTGGGATCCATTATTTCTTAATTTGTCGGAACTATCAAAATCTAAGAACAAATATGTATTTCTATATTCATGGATGATGTAACGGTCGACAGTTTTATGCGGTAGTGACATATTTTAGCTTCTTAACGAAGAGTAACATCCTTAATTCTCTACACGAGTTCATCAACAACAGTAAAGGAGTTCCTTGATATCCTCAATTGCTAAAATTATTTTGAATTTAATCATCGTTTATTATCTTCCGCTGCAGTTAACCCAATAACTAGGCATACCAAACAACACTTGATAATTTTCTAATATTTTCATCACAAATGTGTTTTCATTAGTTTTGTATTTCTCGGTTCGTTGTTATGTATTTTATCCAGCTTGTTGAATTTGTATTGGAGCGACGTTAAATAAGCCACACCGGCTTTTTCGCCAATCCAAAATTCATAGGAAATGAAAATATTTTAGGATGCGAGTATCATGTTATTGTTATTTCATCAATTGACTGCTTTTGTGATATGTTAATCTGAGAGGAGTGTATGAACGTGTCAAATATGTAAAACCGTCATTGAGTTGTACGGGTTACAAAACACCTGATGTACATTTGGAAACATCAGTCGTCAACCTTCTCTTCAAATAACCTAAATCTAATGTGACATTTGCAGTAAAAATCTTGAGACGAAAACAGTTATATAAAACTATGTAACATCTGTACAAAAAGTAATTCCCAACGTACCAAGTTGAGATACAGGTTTATATGCGTATGGTGAAATCCTTTCAATACAAACGATATCAAGGTCAGAGACGATGTCATGTTCAGTTAATGATAAAAAACATTCCAGAAAAAGACGCATTCCTCTAAATGATTGGTTAATTCAATGAAAAAATGAATTCATTATGCAAAACAGTTTTATTGATGTAACAATGCAATAACAACAAATCATAATAAAAACGATGATAGGTATTACATTCACTGTTTACAAAGACACATCACACACAGCAAATAGGACACATCGTAAAGGAGCGATATTTGTCTGGAGACGTTTGCTAAATATCCTTTTTGAGTGTATTGAATAGCTAGTGAAGAGAGAGTCAATGACGTTGCAAGGAGAAGAAAGGACTCTGGGAACTGAAGGCTGGTGCATCTTGTCCTGTGGCGTCCTCTGTGAGACTGGAGAGTCTTTGCACTCTGTACTGGAGATGGGCGTAGAGCTGGCTTGTGGGGAACCTGTAGACAAATAAGTATTTGTTGATTAACAATTCGTAAGGATTCTATAAAGACCACTTTTTCAGTTTAATATAGACTTACAGGGTAGGTCAACAATCTATTTTTAAATATATCATATATCTGAAGGAAATGTACTGATTTGAATAATTGTATTCTGGTGCATACCGATGAAGGAAATATCCATAATGTGACTGGTATAAGCCATGGTTGTCAAAACGGATTGAGAGATAGAGATCAACGTATCTTGTCCGTGGTGAATATGAATGTATTCGCATGTAGCCTTGTCACTGAGATTTATACTTCTTCTGTCACCTCTCTGGCTTCTCTAAGTACAACAATGCTGGATGAGGACAAGATCAACTACAAGCACACTATTTTGATCTTTGGTCTCTACATCAGGTGAACACAATTCAATTTGTTGTGAACACAAATTAAGCCTTCATTATCCCTAGATCCAATCAAGTAGGAGACAGTTCAGTTAAACTTGCATAATCAAGGTATGCTGATAGAGATTAATTGGACAACAGCCAGTCAATACAAATATACTGACACAACACATCCATTCTTTGGGGAAAACTGTGTGAGTGGATCATAGGTTTTTTGTTTTTGTTCATTCAGACGTCATGGAAAAATGCTGAATATACACTTAAGTAGAGTTTTTATATTTGTTTTCGTAGTTTACCTAATTTAGTTAAACCGTTTTGAAAAACCGAAATTACAACAAGTCAAGTAAAAAGTCCAGCTTATATCTTAAGTATTTTGGCACACAAGGATACTAGTTATTGTCCTGAACACGTAAAATCTGCAAAAATGTTGTGTGTCATCAACAACATGAGCGCAAAGTATGGCTTACTATAACATTTGTTACTTTCCACCACATGTGTGTTGAAGAAGAATTAAATACACTTAAAATGAATCCAGATATGGCACCGTATGTCACATATCTTAGTAATCTAGATGCTGCATCTCCTAAAAAGTGCCAGTTTATTTCAATGAAACTTGGATTGCCATTTGACTTATTTTAACGCCGCTCAAATACAAAATTCTACAAGCTTGATACAAAACTTAAGAACGAATTCGGGAAATACATCACTAATGAAAACATTTATGTGATATACGTATCAATGCATCGTGAAGTTTATCAAATGTTGTTGTGTATGTCTAGTCGTGGGGTTGACTGCAGCTTATGATGATATGACCGTTTTTACATATTAGATTTGGTGCACATTATGAGCGTGGGAATGTGGACAGGGAATTATGACGACAAGTTGGACTGAAATATACCTAGACTAAACCAACTTTGTTTCTTTGTATAGTTACATGTATGTTACATTTTACAAATCTTGTACACCTCAAGGAGAGCTTCATTAATATAGGAATAACCCTATATATCAATTCGTCTTTTCTGTACTATTTAGAAAGTAATACATTTTAAATTAATTGTTAATAGTTAATTGTAATAATGTAGATTTGGTTTTTGTTTCAAACTCAAATGCCCTTGGCTAGCAACCACAAATGTGTTCCTGAAAATATTGCCCAAATTTAATTCTGACTTACAGAAATTAGTTTCTCTTAAAATCACTTTATCATCACCCATTATCCTCAATGCAAAATATCCAAGTGAACGGTAATGTCAATTGGGATCCATTATTTCTTAATTTGTCGGAACTATCAAAATCTAAGAACAAATATGTATTTCTATATTCATGGATGATGTAACGGTCGACAGTTTTATGCGGTAGTGACATATTTTAGCTTCTTAACGAAGAGTAACATCCTTAATTCTCTACACGAGTTCATCAACAACAGTAAAGGAGTTCCTTGATATCCTCAATTGCTAAAATTATTTTGAATTTAATCATCGTTTATTATCTTCCGCTGCAGTTAACCCAATAACTAGGCATACCAAACAACACTTGATAATTTTCTAATATTTTCATCACAAATGTGTTTTCATTAGTTTTGTATTTCTCGGTTCGTTGTTATGTATTTTATCCAGCTTGTTGAATTTGTATTGGAGCGACGTTAAATAAGCCACACCGGCTTTTTCGCCAATCCAAAATTCATAGGAAATGAAAATATTTTAGGATGCGAGTATCATGTTATTGTTATTTCATCAATTGACTGCTTTTGTGATATGTTAATCTGAGAGGAGTGTATGAACGTGTCAAATATGTAAAACCGTCATTGAGTTGTACGGGTTACAAAACACCTGATGTACATTTGGAAACATCAGTCGTCAACCTTCTCTTCAAATAACCTAAATCTAATGTGACATTTGCAGTAAAAATCTTGAGACGAAAACAGTTATATAAAACTATGTAACATCTGTACAAAAAGTAATTCCCAACGTACCAAGTTGAGATACAGGTTTATATGCGTATGGTGAAATCCTTTCAATACAAACGATATCAAGGTCAGAGACGATGTCATGTTCAGTTAATGATTAAAAACATTCCAGAAAAGGACACATTCCTCTAAATGATTGGTTAATTCAATGAAAAAATGAATTCATTATGCAAAACAGTTTTATTGATGTAACAATGCAATAACAACAAATCATAATAAAAACGATGATAGGTATTACATTCACTGTTTACAAAGACACATCACACACAGCAAATAGGACACATCGTAAAGGAGCGATATTTGTCTGGAGACGTTTGCTAAATATCCTTTTTGAGTGTATTGAATAGCTAGTGAAGAGAGAGTCAATGACGTTGCAAGGAGAAGAAAGGACTCTGGGAACTGAAGGCTGGTGCATCTTGTCCTGTGGCGTCCTCTGTGAGACTGGAGAGTCTTTGCACTCTGTACTGGAGATGGGCGTAGAGCTGGCTTGTGGGGAACCTGTAGACAAATAAGTATTTGTTGATTAACAATTCGTAAGGATTCTATAAAGACCACTTTTTCAGTTTAATATAGACTTACAGGGTAGGTCAACAATCTATTTTTAAATATATCATATATCTGAAGGAAATGTACTGATTTGAATAATTGTATTCTGGTGCATACCGATGAAGGAAATATCCATAATGTGACTGGTATAAGCCATGGTTGTCAAAACGGATTGAGAGATAGAGATCAACGTATCTTGTCCGTGGTGAATATGAATGTATTCGCATGTAGCCTTGTCACTGAGATTTATACTTCTTCTGTCACCTCTCTGGCTTCTCTAAGTACAACAATGCTGGATGAGGACAAGATCAACTACAAGCACACTATTTTGATCTTTGGTCTCTACATCAGGTGAACACAATTCAATTTGTTGTGAACACAAATTAAGCCTTCATTATCCCTAGATCCAATCAAGTAGGAGACAGTTCAGTTAAACTTGCATAATCAAGGTATGCTGATAGAGATTAATTGGACAACAGCCAGTCAATACAAATATACTGACACAACACATCCATTCTTTGGGGAAAACTGTGTGAGTGGATCATAGGTTTTTTGTTTTTGTTCATTCAGACGTCATGGAAAAATGCTGAATATACACTTAAGTAGAGTTTTTATATTTGTTTTCGTAGTTTACCTAATTTAGTTAAACCGTTTTGAAAAACCGAAATTACAACAAGTCAAGTAAAAAGTCCAGCTTATATCTTAAGTATTTTGGCACACAAGGATACTAGTTATTGTCCTGAACACGTAAAATCTGCAAAAATGTTGTGTGTCATCAACAACATGAGCGCAAAGTATGGCTTACTATAACATTTGTTACTTTCCACCACATGTGTGTTGAAGAAGAATTAAATACACTTAAAATGAATCCAGATATGGCACCGTATGTCACATATCTTAGTAATCTAGATGCTGCATCTCCTAAAAAGTGCCAGTTTATTTCAATGAAACTTGGATTGCCATTTGACTTATTTTAACGCCGCTCAAATACAAAATTCTACAAGCTTGATACAAAACTTAAGAACGAATTCGGGAAATACATCACTAATGAAAACATTTATGTGATATACGTATCAATGCATCGTGAAGTTTATCAAATGTTGTTGTGTATGTCTAGTCGTGGGGTTGACTGCAGCTTATGATGATATGACCGTTTTTACATATTAGATTTGGTGCACATTATGAGCGTGGGAATGTGGACAGGGAATTATGACGACAAGTTGGACTGAAATATACCTAGACTAAACCAACTTTGTTTCTTTGTATAGTTACATGTATGTTACATTTTACAAATCTTGTACACCTCAAGGAGAGCTTCATTAATATAGGAATAACCCTATATATCAATTCGTCTTTTCTGTACTATTTAGAAAGTAATACATTTTAAATTAATTGTTAATAGTTAATTGTAATAATGTAGATTTGGTTTTTGTTTCAAACTCAAATGCCCTTGGCTAGCAACCACAAATGTGTTCCTGAAAATATTGCCCAAATTTAATTCTGACTTACAGAAATTAGTTTCTCTTAAAATCACTTTATCATCACCCATTATCCTCAATGCAAAATATCCAAGTGAATGGTAATGTCAATTGGGATCCATTATTTCTTAATTTGTCGGAACTATCAAAATCTAAGAACAAATATGTATTTCTATATTCATGGATGATGTAACGGTCGACAGTTTTATGCGGTAGTGACATATTTTAGCTTCTTAACGAAGAGTAACATCCTTAATTCTCTACACGAGTTCATCAACAACAGTAAAGGAGTTCCTTGATATCCTCAATTGCTAAAATTATTTTGAATTTAATCATCGTTTATTATCTTCCGCTGCAGTTAACCCAATAACTAGGCATACCAAACAACACTTGATAATTTTCTAATATTTTCATCACAAATGTGTTTTCATTAGTTTTGTATTTCTCGGTTCGTTGTTATGTATTTTATCCAGCTTGTTGAATTTGTATTGGAGCGACGTTAAATAAGCCACACCGGCTTTTTCGCCAATCCAAAATTCATAGGAAATGAAAATATTTTAGGATGCGAGTATCATGTTATTGTTATTTCATCAATTGACTGCTTTTGTGATATGTTAATCTGAGAGGAGTGTATGAACGTGTCAAATATGTAAAACCGTCATTGAGTTGTACGGGTTACAAAACACCTGATGTACATTTGGAAACATCAGTCATCAACCTTCTCTTCAAATAACCTAAATCTAATGTGACATTTGCAGTAAAAATCTTGAGACGAAAACAGTTATATAAAACTATGTAACATCTGTACAAAAAGTAATTCCCAACGTACCAAGTTGAGATACAGGTTTATATGCGTATGGTGAAATCCTTTCAATACAAACGATATCAAGGTCAGAGACGATGTCATGTTCAGTTAATGATAAAAAACATTCCAGAAAAGGACACATTCCTCTAAATGATTGGTTAATTCAATGAAAAAATGAATTCATTATGCAAAACAGTTTTATTGATGTAACAATGCAATAACAACAAATCATAATAAAAACGATGATAGGTATTACATTCACTGTTTACAAAGACACATCACACACAGCAAATAGGACACATCGTAAAGGAGCGATATTTGTCTGGAGACGTTTGCTAAATATCCTTTTTGAGTGTATTGAATAGCTAGTGAAGAGAGAGTCAATGACGTTGCAAGGAGAAGAAAGGACTCTGGGAACTGAAGGCTGGTGCATCTTGTCCTGTGGCGTCCTCTGTGAGACTGGAGAGTCTTTGCACTCTGTACTGGAGATGGGCGTAGAGCTGGCTTGTGGGGAACCTGTAGACAAATAAGTATTTGTTGATTAACAATTCGTAAGGATTCTATAAAGACCACTTTTTCAGTTTAATATAGACTTACAGGGTAGGTCAACAATCTATTTTTAAATATATCATATATCTGAAGGAAATGTACTGATTTGAATAATTGTATTCTGGTGCATACCGATGAAGGAAATATCCATAATGTGACTGGTATAAGCCATGGTTGTCAAAACGGATTGAGAGATAGAGATCAACGTATCTTGTCCGTGGTGAATATGAATGTATTCGCATGTAGCCTTGTCACTGAGATTTATACTTCTTCTGTCACCTCTCTGGCTTCTCTAAGTACAACAATGCTGGATGAGGACAAGATCAACTACAAGCACACTATTTTGATCTTTGGTCTCTACATCAGGTGAACACAATTCAATTTGTTGTGAACACAAATTAAGCCTTCATTATCCCTAGATCCAATCAAGTAGGAGACAGTTCAGTTAAACTTGCATAATCAAGGTATGCTGATAGAGATTAATTGGACAACAGCCAGTCAATACAAATATACTGACACAACACATCCATTCTTTGGGGAAAACTGTGTGAGTGGATCATAGGTTTTTTGTTTTTGTTCATTCAGACGTCATGGAAAAATGCTGAATATACACTTAAGTAGAGTTTTTATATTTGTTTTCGTAGTTTACCTAATTTAGTTAAACCGTTTTGAAAAACCGAAATTACAACAAGTCAAGTAAAAAGTCCAGCTTATATCTTAAGTATTTTGGCACACAAGGATACTAGTTATTGTCCTGAACACGTAAAATCTGCAAAAATGTTGTGTGTCATCAACAACATGAGCGCAAAGTATGGCTTACTATAACATTTGTTACTTTCCACCACATGTGTGTTGAAGAAGAATTAAATACACTTAAAATGAATCCAGATATGGCACCGTATGTCACATATCTTAGTAATCTAGATGCTGCATCTCCTAAAAAGTGCCAGTTTATTTCAATGAAACTTGGATTGCCATTTGACTTATTTTAACGCCGCTCAAATACAAAATTCTACAAGCTTGATACAAAACTTAAGAACGAATTCGGGAAATACATCACTAATGAAAACATTTATGTGATATACGTATCAATGCATCGTGAAGTTTATCAAATGTTGTTGTGTATGTCTAGTCGTGGGGTTGACTGCAGCTTATGATGATATGACCGTTTTTACATATTAGATTTGGTGCACATTATGAGCGTGGGAATGTGGACAGGGAATTATGACGACAAGTTGGACTGAAATATACCTAGACTAAACCAACTTTGTTTCTTTGTATAGTTACATGTATGTTACATTTTACAAATCTTGTACACCTCAAGGAGAGCTTCATTAATATAGGAATAACCCTATATATCAATTCGTCTTTTCTGTACTATTTAGAAAGTAATACATTTTAAATTAATTGTTAATAGTTAATTGTAATAATGTAGATTTGGTTTTTGTTTCAAACTCAAATGCCCTTGGCTAGCAACCACAAATGTGTTCCTGAAAATATTGCCCAAATTTAATTCTGACTTACAGAAATTAGTTTCTCTTAAAATCACTTTATCATCACCCATTATCCTCAATGCAAAATATCCAAGTGAATGGTAATGTCAATTGGGATCCATTATTTCTTAATTTGTCGGAACTATCAAAATCTAAGAACAAATATGTATTTCTATATTCATGGATGATGTAACGGTCGACAGTTTTATGCGGTAGTGACATATTTTAGCTTCTTAACGAAGAGTAACATCCTTAATTCTCTACACGAGTTCATCAACAACAGTAAAGGAGTTCCTTGATATCCTCAATTGCTAAAATTATTTTGAATTTAATCATCGTTTATTATCTTCCGCTGCAGTTAACCCAATAACTAGGCATACCAAACAACACTTGATAATTTTCTAATATTTTCATCACAAATGTGTTTTCATTAGTTTTGTATTTCTCGGTTCGTTGTTATGTATTTTATCCAGCTTGTTGAATTTGTATTGGAGCGACGTTAAATAAGCCACACCGGCTTTTTCGCCAATCCAAAATTCATAGGAAATGAAAATATTTTAGGATGCGAGTATCATGTTATTGTTATTTCATCAATTGACTGCTTTTGTGATATGTTAATCTGAGAGGAGTGTATGAACGTGTCAAATATGTAAAACCGTCATTGAGTTGTACGGGTTACAAAACACCTGATGTACATTTGGAAACATCAGTCGTCAACCTTCTCTTCAAATAACCTAAATCTAATGTGACATTTGCAGTAAAAATCTTGAGACGAAAACAGTTATATAAAACTATGTAACATCTGTACAAAAAGTAATTCCCAACGTACCAAGTTGAGATACAGGTTTATATGCGTATGGTGAAATCCTTTCAATACAAACGATATCAAGGTCAGAGACGATGTCATGTTCAGTTAATGATTAAAAACATTCCAGAAAAGGACACATTCCTCTAAATGATTGGTTAATTCAATGAAAAAATGAATTCATTATGCAAAACAGTTTTATTGATGTAACAATGCAATAACAACAAATCATAATAAAAACGATGATAGGTATTACATTCACTGTTTACAAAGACACATCACACACAGCAAATAGGACACATCGTAAAGGAGCGATATTTGTCTGGAGACGTTTGCTAAATATCCTTTTTGAGTGTATTGAATAGCTAGTGAAGAGAGAGTCAATGACGTTGCAAGGAGAAGAAAGGACTCTGGGAACTGAAGGCTGGTGCATCTTGTCCTGTGGCGTCCTCTGTGAGACTGGAGAGTCTTTGCACTCTGTACTGGAGATGGGCGTAGAGCTGGCTTGTGGGGAACCTGTAGACAAATAAGTATTTGTTGATTAACAATTCGTAAGGATTCTATAAAGACCACTTTTTCAGTTTAATATAGACTTACAGGGTAGGTCAACAATCTATTTTTAAATATATCATATATCTGAAGGAAATGTACTGATTTGAATAATTGTATTCTGGTGCATACCGATGAAGGAAATATCCATAATGTGACTGGTATAAGCCATGGTTGTCAAAACGGATTGAGAGATAGAGATCAACGTATCTTGTCCGTGGTGAATATGAATGTATTCGCATGTAGCCTTGTCACTGATATTTATACTTCTTCTGTCACCTCTCTGGCTTCTCTAAGTACAACAATGCTGGATGAGGACAAGATCAACTACAAGCACACTATTTTGATCTTTGGTCTCTACATCAGGTGAACACAATTCAATTTGTTGTGAACACAAATTAAGCCTTCATTATCCCTAGATCCAATCAAGTAGGTGACAGTTCAGTTAAACTTGCATAATCAAGGTATGCTGATAGAGATTAATTGGACAACAGCCAGTCAATACAAATATACTGACACAACACATCCATTCTTTGGGGAAAACTGTGTGAGTGGATCATAGGTTTTTTGTTTTTGTTCATTCAGACGTCATGGAAAAATGCTGAATATACACTTAAGTAGAGTTTTTATATTTGTTTTCGTAGTTTACCTAATTTAGTTAAACCGTTTTGAAAAACCGAAATTACAACAAGTCAAGTAAAAAGTCCAGCTTATATCTTAAGTATTTTGGCACACAAGGATACTAGTTATTGTCCTGAACACGTAAAATCTGCAAAAATGTTGTGTGTCATCAACAACATGAGCGCAAAGTATGGCTTACTATAACATTTGTTACTTTCCACCACATGTGTGTTGAAGAAGAATTAAATACACTTAAAATGAATCCAGATATGGCACCGTATGTCACATATCTTAGTAATCTAGATGCTGCATCACCTAAAAAGTGCCAGTTTATTTCAATGAAACTTGGATTGCCATTTGACTTATTTTAACGCCGCTCAAATACAAAATTCTACAAGCTTGATACAAAACTTAAGAACGAATTCGGGAAATACATCACTAATGAAAACATTTATGTGATATACGTATCAATGCATCGTGAAGTTTATCAAATGTTGTTGTGTATGTCTAGTCGTGGGGTTGACTGCAGCTTATGATGATATGACCGTTTTTACATATTAGATTTGGTGCACATTATGAGCGTGGGAATGTGGACAGGGAATTATGACGACAAGTTGGACTGAAATATACCTAGACTAAACCAACTTTGTTTCTTTGTATAGTTACATGTATGTTACATTTTACAAATCTTGTACACCTCAAGGAGAGCTTCATTAATATAGGAATAACCCTATATATCAATTCGTCTTTTCTGTACTATTTAGAAAGTAATACATTTTAAATTAATTGTTAATAGTTAATTGTAATAATGTAGATTTGGTTTTTGTTTCAAACTCAAATGCCCTTGGCTAGCAACCACAAATGTGTTCCTGAAAATATTGCCCAAATTTAATTCTGACTTACAGAAATTAGTTTCTCTTAAAATCACTTTATCATCACCCATTATCCTCAATGCAAAATATCCAAGTGAATGGTAATGTCAATTGGGATCCATTATTTCTTAATTTGTCGGAACTATCAAAATCTAAGAACAAATATGTATTTCTATATTCATGGATGATGTAACGGTCGACAATTTTATGCGGTAGTGACATATTTTAGCTTCTTAACGAAGAGTAACATCCTTAATTCTCTACACGAGTTCATCAACAACAGTAAAGGAGTTCCTTGATATCCTCAATTGCTAAAATTATTTTGAATTTAATCATCGTTTATTATCTTCCGCTGCAGTTAACCCAATAACTAGGCATACCAAACAACACTTGATAATTTTCTAATATTTTCATCACAAATGTGTTTTCATTAGTTTTGTATTTCTCGGTTCGTTGTTATGTATTTTATCCAGCTTGTTGAATTTGTATTGGAGCGACGTTAAATAAGCCACACCGGCTTTTTCGCCAATCCAAAATTCATAGGAAATGAAAATATTTTAGGATGCGAGTATCATGTTATTGTTATTTCATCAATTGACTGCTTTTGTGATATGTTAATCTGAGAGGAGTGTATGAACGTGTCAAATATGTAAAACCGTCATTGAGTTGTACGGGTTACAAAACACCTGATGTACATTTGGAAACATCAGTCGTCAACCTTCTCTTCAAATAACCTAAATCTAATGTGACATTTGCAGTAAAAATCTTGAGACGAAAACAGTTATATAAAACTATGTAACATCTGTACAAAAAGTAATTCCCAACGTACCAAGTTGAGATACAGGTTTATATGCGTATGGTGAAATCCTTTCAATACAAACGATATCAAGGTCAGAGACGATGTCATGTTCAGTTAATGATAAAAAACATTCCAGAAAAGGACACATTCCTCTAAATGATTGGTTAATTCAATGAAAAAATGAATTCATTATGCAAAACAGTTTTATTGATGTAACAATGCAATAACAACAAATCATAATAAAAACGATGATAGGTATTACATTCACTGTTTACAAAGACACATCACACACAGCAAATAGGACACATCGTAAAGGAGCGATATTTGTCTGGAGACGTTTGCTAAATATCCTTTTTGAGTGTATTGAATAGCTAGTGAAGAGAGAGTCAATGACGTTGCAAGGAGAAGAAAGGACTCTGGGAACTGAAGGCTGGTGCATCTTGTCCTGTGGCGTCCTCTGTGAGACTGGAGAGTCTTTTCACTCTGTACTGGAGATGGGCGTAGAGCTGGCTTGTGGGGAACCTGTAGACAAATAAGTATTTGTTGATTAACAATTCGTAAGGATTCTATAAAGACCACTTTTTCAGTTTAATATAGACTTACAGGGTAGGTCAACAATCTATTTTTAAATATATCATATATCTGAAGGAAATGTACTGATTTGAATAATTGTATTCTGGTGCATACCGATGAAGGAAATATCCATAATGTGACTGGTATAAGCCATGGTTGTCAAAACGGATTGAGAGATAGAGATCAACGTATCTTGTCCGTGGTGAATATGAATGTATTCGCATGTAGCCTTGTCACTGAGATTTATACTTCTTCTGTCACCTCTCTGGCTTCTCTAAGTACAACAATGCTGGATGAGGACAAGATCAACTACAAGCACACTATTTTGATCTTTGGTCTCTACATCAGGTGAACACAATTCAATTTGTTGTGAACACAAATTAAGCCTTCATTATCCCTAGATCCAATCAAGTAGGAGACAGTTCAGTTAAACTTGCATAATCAAGGTATGCTGATAGAGATTAATTGGACAACAGCCAGTCAATACAAATATACTGACACAACACATCCATTCTTTGGGGAAAACTGTGTGAGTGGATCATAGGTTTTTTGTTTTTGTTCATTCAGACGTCATGGAAAAATGCTGAATATACACTTAAGTAGAGTTTTTATATTTGTTTTCGTAGTTTACCTAATTTAGTTAAACCGTTTTGAAAAACCGAAATTACAACAAGTCAAGTAAAAAGTCCAGCTTATATCTTAAGTATTTTGGCACACAAGGATACTAGTTATTGTCCTGAACACGTAAAATCTGCAAAAATGTTGTGTGTCATCAACAACATGAGCGCAAAGTATGGCTTACTATAACATTTGTTACTTTCCACCACATGTGTGTTGAAGAAGAATTAAATACACTTAAAATGAATCCAGATATGGCACCGTATGTCACATATCTTAGTAATCTAGATGCTGCATCACCTAAAAAGTGCCAGTTTATTTCAATGAAACTTGGATTGCCATTTGACTTATTTTAACGCCGCTCAAATACAAAATTCTACAAGCTTGATACAAAACTTAAGAACGAATTCGGGAAATACATCACTAATGAAAACATTTATGTGATATACGTATCAATGCATCGTGAAGTTTATCAAATGTTGTTGTGTATGTCTAGTCGTGGGGTTGACTGCAGCTTATGATGATATGACCGTTTTTACATATTAGATTTGGTGCACATTATGAGCGTGGGAATGTGGACAGGGAATTATGACGACAAGTTGGACTGAAATATACCTAGACTAAACCAACTTTGTTTCTTTGTATAGTTACATGTATGTTACATTTTACAAATCTTGTACACCTCAAGGAGAGCTTCATTAATATAGGAATAACCCTATATATCAATTCGTCTTTTCTGTACTATTTAGAAAGTAATACATTTTAAATTAATTGTTAATAGTTAATTGTAATAATGTAGATTTGGTTTTTGTTTCAAACTCAAATGCCCTTGGCTAGCAACCACAAATGTGTTCCTGAAAATATTGCCCAAATTTAATTCTGACTTACAGAAATTAGTTTCTCTTAAAATCACTTTATCATCACCCATTATCCTCAATGCAAAATATCCAAGTGAATGGTAATGTCAATTGGGATCCATTATTTCTTAATTTGTCGGAACTATCAAAATCTAAGAACAAATATGTATTTCTATATTCATGGATGATGTAACGGTCGACAGTTTTATGCGGTAGTGACATATTTTAGCTTCTTAACGAAGAGTAACATCCTTAATTCTCTACACGAGTTCATCAACAACAGTAAAGGAGTTCCTTGATATCCTCAATTGCTAAAATTATTTTGAATTTAATCATCGTTTATTATCTTCCGCTGCAGTTAACCCAATAACTAGGCATACCAAACAACACTTGATAATTTTCTAATATTTTCATCACAAATGTGTTTTCATTAGTTTTGTATTTCTCGGTTCGTTGTTATGTATTTTATCCAGCTTGTTGAATTTGTATTGGAGCGACGTTAAATAAGCCACACCGGCTTTTTCGCCAATCCAAAATTCATAGGAAATGAAAATATTTTAGGATGCGAGTATCATGTTATTGTTATTTCATCAATTGACTGCTTTTGTGATATGTTAATCTGAGAGGAGTGTATGAACGTGTCAAATATGTAAAACCGTCATTGAGTTGTACGGGTTACAAAACACCTGATGTACATTTGGAAACATCAGTCGTCAACCTTCTCTTCAAATAACCTAAATCTAATGTGACATTTGCAGTAAAAATCTTGAGACGAAAACAGTTATATAAAACTATGTAACATCTGTACAAAAAGTAATTCCCAACGTACCAAGTTGAGATACAGGTTTATATGCGTATGGTGAAATCCTTTCAATACAAACGATATCAAGGTCAGAGACGATGTCATGTTCAGTTAATGATTAAAAACATTCCAGAAAAGGACACATTCCTCTAAATGATTGGTTAATTCAATGAAAAAATGAATTCATTATGCAAAACAGTTTTATTGATGTAACAATGCAATAACAACAAATCATAATAAAAACGATGATAGGTATTACATTCACTGTTTACAAAGACACATCACACACAGCAAATAGGACACATCGTAAAGGAGCGATATTTGTCTGGAGACGTTTGCTAAATATCCTTTTTGAGTGTATTGAATAGCTAGTGAAGAGAGAGTCAATGACGTTGCAAGGAGAAGAAAGGACTCTGGGAACTGAAGGCTGGTGCATCTTGTCCTGTGGCGTCCTCTGTGAGACTGGAGAGTCTTTGCACTCTGTACTGGAGATGGGCGTAGAGCTGGCTTGTGGGGAACCTGTAGACAAATAAGTATTTGTTGATTAACAATTCGTAAGGATTCTATAAAGACCACTTTTTCAGTTTAATATAGACTTACAGGGTAGGTCAACAATCTATTTTTAAATATATCATATATCTGAAGGAAATGTACTGATTTGAATAATTGTATTCTGGTGCATACCGATGAAGGAAATATCCATAATGTGACTGGTATAAGCCATGGTTGTCAAAACGGATTGAGAGATAGAGATCAACGTATCTTGTCCGTGGTGAATATGAATGTATTCGCATGTAGCCTTGTCACTGATATTTATACTTCTTCTGTCACCTCTCTGGCTTCTCTAAGTACAACAATGCTGGATGAGGACAAGATCAACTACAAGCACACTATTTTGATCTTTGGTCTCTACATCAGGTGAACACAATTCAATTTGTTGTGAACACAAATTAAGCCTTCATTATCCCTAGATCCAATCAAGTAGGAGACAGTTCAGTTAAACTTGCATAATCAAGGTATGCTGATAGAGATTAATTGGACAACAGCCAGTCAATACAAATATACTGACACAACACATCCATTCTTTGGGGAAAACTGTGTGAGTGGATCATAGGTTTTTTGTTTTTGTTCATTCAGACGTCATGGAAAAATGCTGAATATACACTTAAGTAGAGTTTTTATATTTGTTTTCGTAGTTTACCTAATTTAGTTAAACCGTTTTGAAAAACCGAAATTACAACAAGTCAAGTAAAAAGTCCAGCTTATATCTTAAGTATTTTGGCACACAAGGATACTAGTTATTGTCCTGAACACGTAAAATCTGCAAAAATGTTGTGTGTCATCAACAACATGAGCGCAAAGTATGGCTTACTATAACATTTGTTACTTTCCACCACATGTGTGTTGAAGAAGAATTAAATACACTTAAAATGAATCCAGATATGGCACCGTATGTCACATATCTTAGTAATCTAGATGCTGCATCACCTAAAAAGTGCCAGTTTATTTCAATGAAACTTGGATTGCCATTTGACTTATTTTAACGCCGCTCAAATACAAAATTCTACAAGCTTGATACAAAACTTAAGAACGAATTCGGGAAATACATCACTAATGAAAACATTTATGTGATATACGTATCAATGCATCGTGAAGTTTATCAAATGTTGTTGTGTATGTCTAGTCGTGGGGTTGACTGCAGCTTATGATGATATGACCGTTTTTACATATTAGATTTGGTGCACATTATGAGCGTGGGAATGTGGACAGGGAATTATGACGACAAGTTGGACTGAAATATACCTAGACTAAACCAACTTTGTTTCTTTGTATAGTTACATGTATGTTACATTTTACAAATCTTGTACACCTCAAGGAGAGCTTCATTAATATAGGAATAACCCTATATATCAATTCGTCTTTTCTGTACTATTTAGAAAGTAATACATTTTAAATTAATTGTTAATAGTTAATTGTAATAATGTAGATTTGGTTTTTGTTTCAAACTCAAATGCCCTTGGCTAGCAACCACAAATGTGTTCCTGAAAATATTGCCCAAATTTAATTCTGACTTACAGAAATTAGTTTCTCTTAAAATCACTTTATCATCACCCATTATCCTCAATGCAAAATATCCAAGTGAATGGTAATGTCAATTGGGATCCATTATTTCTTAATTTGTCGGAACTATCAAAATCTAAGAACAAATATGTATTTCTATATTCATGGATGATGTAACGGTCGACAGTTTTATGCGGTAGTGACATATTTTAGCTTCTTAACGAAGAGTAACATCCTTAATTCTCTACACGAGTTCATCAACAACAGTAAAGGAGTTCCTTGATATCCTCAATTGCTAAAATTATTTTGAATTTAATCATCGTTTATTATCTTCCGCTGCAGTTAACCCAATAACTAGGCATACCAAACAACACTTGATAATTTTCTAATATTTTCATCACAAATGTGTTTTCATTAGTTTTGTATTTCTCGGTTCGTTGTTATGTATTTTATCCAGCTTGTTGAATTTGTATTGGAGCGACGTTAAATAAGCCACACCGGCTTTTTCGCCAATCCAAAATTCATAGGAAATGAAAATATTTTAGGATGCGAGTATCATGTTATTGTTATTTCATCAATTGACTGCTTTTGTGATATGTTAATCTGAGAGGAGTGTATGAACGTGTCAAATATGTAAAACCGTCATTGAGTTGTACGGGTTACAAAACACCTGATGTACATTTGGAAACATCAGTCGTCAACCTTCTCTTCAAATAACCTAAATCTAATGTGACATTTGCAGTAAAAATCTTGAGACGAAAACAGTTATATAAAACTATGTAACATCTGTACAAAAAGTAATTCCCAACGTACCAAGTTGAGATACAGGTTTATATGCGTATGGTGAAATCCTTTCAATACAAACGATATCAAGGTCAGAGACGATGTCATGTTCAGTTAATGATTAAAAACATTCCAGAAAAGGACACATTCCTCTAAATGATTGGTTAATTCAATGAAAAAATGAATTCATTATGCAAAACAGTTTTATTGATGTAACAATGCAATAACAACAAATCATAATAAAAACGATGATAGGTATTACATTCACTGTTTACAAAGACACATCACACACAGCAAATAGGACACATCGTAAAGGAGCGATATTTGTCTGGAGACGTTTGCTAAATATCCTTTTTGAGTGTATTGAATAGCTAGTGAAGAGAGAGTCAATGACGTTGCAAGGAGAAGAAAGGACTCTGGGAACTGAAGGCTGGTGCATCTTGTCCTGTGGCGTCCTCTGTGAGACTGGAGAGTCTTTGCACTCTGTACTGGAGATGGGCGTAGAGCTGGCTTGTGGGGAACCTGTAGACAAATAAGTATTTGTTGATTAACAATTCGTAAGGATTCTATAAAGACCACTTTTTCAGTTTAATATAGACTTACAGGGTAGGTCAACAATCTATTTTTAAATATATCATATATCTGAAGGAAATGTACTGATTTGAATAATTGTATTCTGGTGCATACCGATGAAGGAAATATCCATAATGTGACTGGTATAAGCCATGGTTGTCAAAACGGATTGAGAGATAGAGATCAACGTATCTTGTCCGTGGTGAATATGAATGTATTCGCATGTAGCCTTGTCACTGATATTTATACTTCTTCTGTCACCTCTCTGGCTTCTCTAAGTACAACAATGCTGGATGAGGACAAGATCAACTACAAGCACACTATTTTGATCTTTGGTCTCTACATCAGGTGAACACAATTCAATTTGTTGTGAACACAAATTAAGCCTTCATTATCCCTAGATCCAATCAAGTAGGAGACAGTTCAGTTAAACTTGCATAATCAAGGTATGCTGATAGAGATTAATTGGACAACAGCCAGTCAATACAAATATACTGACACAACACATCCATTCTTTGGGGAAAACTGTGTGAGTGGATCATAGGTTTTTTGTTTTTGTTCATTCAGACGTCATGGAAAAATGCTGAATATACACTTAAGTAGAGTTTTTATATTTGTTTTCGTAGTTTACCTAATTTAGTTAAACCGTTTTGAAAAACCGAAATTACAACAAGTCAAGTAAAAAGTCCAGCTTATATCTTAAGTATTTTGGCACACAAGGATACTAGTTATTGTCCTGAACACGTAAAATCTGCAAAAATGTTGTGTGTCATCAACAACATGAGCGCAAAGTATGGCTTACTATAACATTTGTTACTTTCCACCACATGTGTGTTGAAGAAGAATTAAATACACTTAAAATGAATCCAGATATGGCACCGTATGTCACATATCTTAGTAATCTAGATGCTGCATCTCCTAAAAAGTGCCAGTTTATTTCAATGAAACTTGGATTGCCATTTGACTTATTTTAACGCCGCTCAAATACAAAATTCTACAAGCTTGATACAAAACTTAAGAACGAATTCGGGAAATACATCACTAATGAAAACATTTATGTGATATACGTATCAATGCATCGTGAAGTTTATCAAATGTTGTTGTGTATGTCTAGTCGTGGGGTTGACTGCAGCTTATGATGATATGACCGTTTTTACATATTAGATTTGGTGCACATTATGAGCGTGGGAATGTGGACAGGGAATTATGACGACAAGTTGGACTGAAATATACCTAGACTAAACCAACTTTGTTTCTTTGTATAGTTACATGTATGTTACATTTTACAAATCTTGTACACCTCAAGGAGAGCTTCATTAATATAGGAATAACCCTATATATCAATTCGTCTTTTCTGTACTATTTAGAAAGTAATACATTTTAAATTAATTGTTAATAGTTAATTGTAATAATGTAGATTTGGTTTTTGTTTCAAACTCAAATGCCCTTGGCTAGCAACCACAAATGTGTTCCTGAAAATATTGCCCAAATTTAATTCTGACTTACAGAAATTAGTTTCTCTTAAAATCACTTTATCATCACCCATTATCCTCAATGCAAAATATCCAAGTGAATGGTAATGTAAATTGGGATCCATTATTTCTTAATTTGTCGGAACTATCAAAATCTAAGAACAAATATGTATTTCTATATTCATGGATGATGTAACGGTCGACAGTTTTATGCGGTAGTGACATATTTTAGCTTCTTAACGAAGAGTAACATCCTTAATTCTCTACACGAGTTCATCAACAACAGTAAAGGAGTTCCTTGATATCCTCAATTGCTAAAATTATTTTGAATTTAATCATCGTTTATTATCTTCCGCTGCAGTTAACCCAATAACTAGGCATACCAAACAACACTTGATAATTTTCTAATATTTTCATCACAAATGTGTTTTCATTAGTTTTGTATTTCTCGGTTCGTTGTTATGTATTTTATCCAGCTTGTTGAATTTGTATTGGAGCGACGTTAAATAAGCCACACCGGCTTTTTCGCCAATCCAAAATTCATAGGAAATGAAAATATTTTAGGATGCGAGTATCATGTTATTGTTATTTCATCAATTGACTGCTTTTGTGATATGTTAATCTGAGAGGAGTGTATGAACGTGTCAAATATGTAAAACCGTCATTGAGTTGTACGGGTTACAAAACACCTGATGTACATTTGGAAACATCAGTCGTCAACCTTCTCTTCAAATAACCTAAATCTAATGTGACATTTGCAGTAAAAATCTTGAGACGAAAACAGTTATATAAAACTATGTAACATCTGTACAAAAAGTAATTCCCAACGTACCAAGTTGAGATACAGGTTTATATGCGTATGGTGAAATCCTTTCAATACAAACGATATCAAGGTCAGAGACGATGTCATGTTCAGTTAATGATAAAAAACATTCCAGAAAAGGACACATTCCTCTAAATGATTGGTTAATTCAATGAAAAAATGAATTCATTATGCAAAACAGTTTTATTGATGTAACAATGCAATAACAACAAATCATAATAAAAACGATGATAGGTATTACATTCACTGTTTACAAAGACACATCACACACAGCAAATAGGACACATCGTAAAGGAGCGATATTTGTCTGGAGACGTTTGCTAAATATCCTTTTTGAGTGTATTGAATAGCTAGTGAAGAGAGAGTCAATGACGTTGCAAGGAGAAGAAAGGACTCTGGGAACTGAAGGCTGGTGCATCTTGTCCTGTGGCGTCCTCTGTGAGACTGGAGAGTCTTTTCACTCTGTACTGGAGATGGGCGTAGAGCTGGCTTGTGGGGAACCTGTAGACAAATAAGTATTTGTTGATTAACAATTCGTAAGGATTCTATAAAGACCACTTTTTCAGTTTAATATAGACTTACAGGGTAGGTCAACAATCTATTTTTAAATATATCATATATCTGAAGGAAATGTACTGATTTGAATAATTGTATTCTGGTGCATACCGATGAAGGAAATATCCATAATGTGACTGGTATAAGCCATGGTTGTCAAAACGGATTGAGAGATAGAGATCAACGTATCTTGTCCGTGGTGAATATGAATGTATTCGCATGTAGCCTTGTCTCTGATATTTATACTTCTTCTGTCACCTCTTTGGCTTCTCTAAGTACAACAATGCTGGATGAGGACAAGATCAACTACAAGCACACTACTTTGATCGTTGGTCTCTACATCAGGTGAACACAATTCAATTTGTTGTGAACACAAATTAAGCCTTCATTATCCCTAGATCCAATCAAGTAGGAGACAGTTCAGTTAAACTTGCATAATCAAGGTATGTTGATAGAGATTAATTGGACAACAGCCAGTCAATACAAATATACTGACACAACACATCCATTCTTTGGGGAAAATTGTGTGAGTGGATCATAGGTTTTTTGTTTTTGTTCATTCAGACGTCATGGAAAAATGCTGAATATACACTTAAGTAGAGGTTTTATATTTGTTTTTGTAGTTTACCTCTTTTGGTTAAACAGTTTTGAAGACTGAAATTACAACAAGTCAAGTAAAACGTCCAGCTTATGTCTTAAGTATTTTGGCACACAAGGATACTATATGCCTGAACACGTAAAATCTGCAAAAATGTTGTGTGTCATCAACAACATGAGCGCAAAGTATGGCTTACTATAACATTTGTTACTTTCCACCACATGTGTGTTGAAGAAGAATTAAATACACTTAAAATGAATCCAGATATGGCACCGTATGTCACATATCTTAGTAATCTAGATGCTGCATCACCTAAAAAGTGCCAGTTTATTTCAATGAAACTTGGATTGCCATTTGACTTATTTTAACGCCGCTCAAATACAAAATTCTACAAGCTTGATACAAAACTTAAGAACGAATTCGGGAAATACATCACTAATGAAAACATTTATGTGATATACGTATCAATGCATCGTGAAGTTTATCAAATGTTGTTGTGTATGTCTAGTCGTGGGGTTGACTGCAGCTTATGATGATATGACCGTTTTTACATATTAGATTTGGTGCACATTATGAGCGTGGGAATGTGGACAGGGAATTATGACGACAAGTTGGACTGAAATATACCTAGACTAAACCAACTTTGTTTCTTTGTATAGTTACATGTATGTTACATTTTACAAATCTTGTACACCTCAAGGAGAGCTTCATTAATATAGGAATAACCCTATATATCAATTCGTCTTTTCTGTACTATTTAGAAAGTAATACATTTTAAATTAATTGTTAATAGTTAATTGTAATAATGTAGATTTGGTTTTTGTTTCAAACTCAAATGCCCTTGGCTAGCAACCACAAATGTGTTCCTGAAAATATTGCCCAAATTTAATTCTGACTTACAGAAATTAGTTTCTCTTAAAATCACTTTATCATCACCCATTATCCTCAATGCAAAATATCCAAGTGAATGGTAATGTCAATTGGGATCCATTATTTCTTAATTTGTCGGAACTATCAAAATCTAAGAACAAATATGTATTTCTATATTCATGGATGATGTAACGGTCGACAGTTTTATGCGGTAGTGACATATTTTAGCTTCTTAACGAAGAGTAACATCCTTAATTCTCTACACGAGTTCATCAACAACAGTAAAGGAGTTCCTTGATATCCTCAATTGCTAAAATTATTTTGAATTTAATCATCGTTTATTATCTTCCGCTGCAGTTAACCCAATAACTAGGCATACCAAACAACACTTGATAATTTTCTAATATTTTCATCACAAATGTGTTTTCATTAGTTTTGTATTTCTCGGTTCGTTGTTATGTATTTTATCCAGCTTGTTGAATTTGTATTGGAGCGACGTTAAATAAGCCACACCGGCTTTTTCGCCAATCCAAAATTCATAGGAAATGAAAATATTTTAGGATGCGAGTATCATGTTATTGTTATTTCATCAATTGACTGCTTTTGTGATATGTTAATCTGAGAGGAGTGTATGAACGTGTCAAATATGTAAAACCGTCATTGAGTTGTACGGGTTACAAAACACCTGATGTACATTTGGAAACATCAGTCGTCAACCTTCTCTTCAAATAACCTAAATCTAATGTGACATTTGAAGTAAAAATCTTGAGACGAAAACAGTTATATAAAACTATGTAACATCTGTACAAAAAGTAATTCCCAACGTACCAAGTTGAGATACAGGTTTATATGCGTATGGTGAAATCCTTTCAATACAAACGATATCAAGGTCAGAGACGATGTCATGTTCAGTTAATGATTAAAAACATTCCAGAAAAGGACACATTCCTCTAAATGATTGGTTAATTCAATGAAAAAATGAATTCATTATGCAAAACAGTTTTATTGATGTAACAATGCAATAACAACAAATCATAATAAAAACGATGATAGGTATTACATTCACTGTTTACAAAGACACATCACACACAGCAAATAGGACACATCGTAAAGGAGCGATATTTGTCTGGAGACGTTTGCTAAATATCCTTTTTGAGTGTATTGAATAGCTAGTGAAGAGAGAGTCAATGACGTTGCAAGGAGAAGAAAGGACTCTGGGAACTGAAGGCTGGTGCATCTTGTCCTGTGGCGTCCTCTGTGAGACTGGAGAGTCTTTGCACTCTGTACTGGAGATGGGCGTAGAGCTGGCTTGTGGGGAACCTGTAGACAAATAAGTATTTGTTGATTAACAATTCGTAAGGATTCTATAAAGACCACTTTTTCAGTTTAATATAGACTTACAGGGTAGGTCAACAATCTATTTTTAAATATATCATATATCTGAAGGAAATGTACTGATTTGAATAATTGTATTCTGGTGCATACCGATGAAGGAAATATCCATAATGTGACTGGTATAAGCCATGGTTGTCAAAACGGATTGAGAGATAGAGATCAACGTATCTTGTCCGTGGTGAATATGAATGTATTCGCATGTAGCCTTGTCACTGATATTTATACTTCTTCTGTCACCTCTCTGGCTTCTCTAAGTACAACAATGCTGGATGAGGACAAGATCAACTACAAGCACACTATTTTGATCTTTGGTCTCTACATCAGGTGAACACAATTCAATTTGTTGTGAACACAAATTAAGCCTTCATTATCCCTAGATCCAATCAAGTAGGAGACAGTTCAGTTAAACTTGCATAATCAAGGTATGCTGATAGAGATTAATTGGACAACAGCCAGTCAATACAAATATACTGACACAACACATCCATTCTTTGGGGAAAACTGTGTGAGTGGATCATAGGTTTTTTGTTTTTGTTCATTCAGACGTCATGGAAAAATGCTGAATATACACTTAAGTAGAGTTTTTATATTTGTTTTCGTAGTTTACCTAATTTAGTTAAACCGTTTTGAAAAACCGAAATTACAACAAGTCAAGTAAAAAGTCCAGCTTATATCTTAAGTATTTTGGCACACAAGGATACTAGTTATTGTCCTGAACACGTAAAATCTGCAAAAATGTTGTGTGTCATCAACAACATGAGCGCAAAGTATGGCTTACTATAACATTTGTTACTTTCCACCACATGTGTGTTGAAGAAGAATTAAATACACTTAAAATGAATCCAGATATGGCACCGTATGTCACATATCTTAGTAATCTAGATGCTGCATCTCCTAAAAAGTGCCAGTTTATTTCAATGAAACTTGGATTGCCATTTGACTTATTTTAACGCCGCTCAAATACAAAATTCTACAAGCTTGATACAAAACTTAAGAACGAATTCGGGAAATACATCACTAATGAAAACATTTATGTGATATACGTATCAATGCATCGTGAAGTTTATCAAATGTTGTTGTGTATGTCTAGTCGTGGGGTTGACTGCAGCTTATGATGATATGACCGTTTTTACATATTAGATTTGGTGCACATTATGAGCGTGGGAATGTGGACAGGGAATTATGACGACAAGTTGGACTGAAATATACCTAGACTAAACCAACTTTGTTTCTTTGTATAGTTACATGTATGTTACATTTTACAAATCTTGTACACCTCAAGGAGAGCTTCATTAATATAGGAATAACCCTATATATCAATTCGTCTTTTCTGTACTATTTAGAAAGTAATACATTTTAAATTAATTGTTAATAGTTAATTGTAATAATGTAGATTTGGTTTTTGTTTCAAACTCAAATGCCCTTGGCTAGCAACCACAAATGTGTTCCTGAAAATATTGCCCAAATTTAATTCTGACTTACAGAAATTAGTTTCTCTTAAAATCACTTTATCATCACCCATTATCCTCAATGCAAAATATCCAAGTGAATGGTAATGTAAATTGGGATCCATTATTTCTTAATTTGTCGGAACTATCAAAATCTAAGAACAAATATGTATTTCTATATTCATGGATGATGTAACGGTCGACAGTTTTATGCGGTAGTGACATATTTTAGCTTCTTAACGAAGAGTAACATCCTTAATTCTCTACACGAGTTCATCAACAACAGTAAAGGAGTTCCTTGATATCCTCAATTGCTAAAATTATTTTGAATTTAATCATCGTTTATTATCTTCCGCTGCAGTTAACCCAATAACTAGGCATACCAAACAACACTTGATAATTTTCTAATATTTTCATCACAAATGTGTTTTCATTAGTTTTGTATTTCTCGGTTCGTTGTTATGTATTTTATCCAGCTTGTTGAATTTGTATTGGAGCGACGTTAAATAAGCCACACCGGCTTTTTCGCCAATCCAAAATTCATAGGAAATGAAAATATTTTAGGATGCGAGTATCATGTTATTGTTATTTCATCAATTGACTGCTTTTGTGATATGTTAATCTGAGAGGAGTGTATGAACGTGTCAAATATGTAAAACCGTCATTGAGTTGTACGGGTTACAAAACACCTGATGTACATTTGGAAACATCAGTCGTCAACCTTCTCTTCAAATAACCTAAATCTAATGTGACATTTGCAGTAAAAATCTTGAGACGAAAACAGTTATATAAAACTATGTAACATCTGTACAAAAAGTAATTCCCAACGTACCAAGTTGAGATACAGGTTTATATGCGTATGGTGAAATCCTTTCAATACAAACGATATCAAGGTCAGAGACGATGTCATGTTCAGTTAATGATAAAAAACATTCCAGAAAAGGACACATTCCTCTAAATGATTGGTTAATTCAATGAAAAAATGAATTCATTATGCAAAACAGTTTTATTGATGTAACAATGCAATAACAACAAATCATAATAAAAACGATGATAGGTATTACATTCACTGTTTACAAAGACACATCACACACAGCAAATAGGACACATCGTAAAGGAGCGATATTTGTCTGGAGACGTTTGCTAAATATCCTTTTTGAGTGTATTGAATAGCTAGTGAAGAGAGAGTCAATGACGTTGCAAGGAGAAGAAAGGACTCTGGGAACTGAAGGCTGGTGCATCTTGATCTGTGGCGTCCTCTGTGAGACTGGAGAGTCTTTGCACTCTGTACTGGAGATGGGCGTAGAGCTGGCTTGTGGGGAACCTGTAGACAAATAAGTATTTGTTGATTAACAATTCGTAAGGATTCTATAAAGACCACTTTTTCAGTTTAATATAGACTTACAGGGTAGGTCAACAATCTATTTTTAAATATATCATATATCTGAAGGAAATGTACTGATTTGAATAATTGTATTCTGGTGCATACCGATGAAGGAAATATCCATAATGTCACTGGTATAAGCCATGGTTGTCAAAACGGATTGAGAGAAAGAGATCAACGTATCTTGTCCGTGGTGAATATGAATGTATTCGCATGTAGCCTTGTCTCTGATATTTATACTTCTTCTGTCACCTCTTTGGCTTCTCTAAGTACAACAATGCTGGATGAGGACAAGATCAACTACAAGCACACTACTTTGATCGTTGGTCTCTACATCAGGTGAACACAATTCAATTTGTTGTGAACACAAATTAAGCCTTCATTATCCCTAGATCCAATCAAGTAGGAGACAGTTCAGTTAAACTTGCATAATCAAGGTATGTTGATAGAGATTAATTGGACAACAGCCAGTCAATACAAATATACTGACACAACACATCCATTCTTTGGGGAAAATTGTGTGAGTGGATCATAGCTTTTTTGTTTTTGTTCATTCAGACGTCATGGAAAAATGCTGAATATACACTTAAGTAGAGGTTTTATATTTGTTTTTGTAGTTTACCTCTTTTGGTTAAACAGTTTTGAAGACTGAAATTACAACAAGTCAAGTAAAACGTCCAGCTTATGTCTTAAGTATTTTGGCACACAAGGATACTATATGCCTGAACACGTAAAATCTGCAAAAATGTTGTGTGTCATCAACAACATGAGCGCAAAGTATGGCTTACTATAACATTTGTTACTTTCCACCACATGTGTGTTGAAGAAGAATTAAATACACTTAAAATGAATCCAGATATGGCACAATATGTCACATATCTTAGTAATCTAGATGCTGCATCACCTAAAAAGTGCCAGTTTATTTCAATGAAACTTGGATTGCCATTTGACTTATTTTAACGCCGCTCAAATACAAAATTCTACAAGCTTGATACAAAACTTAAGAACGAATTCGGGAAATACATCACTAATGAAAACATTTATGTGATATACGTATCAATGCATCGTGAAGTTTATCAAATGTTGTTGTGTATGTCTAGTCGTGGGGTTGACTGCAGCTTATGATGATATGACCGTTTTTACATATTAGATTTGGTGCACATTATGAGCGTGGGAATGTGGACAGGGAATTATGACGACAAGTTGGACTGAAATATACCTAGACTAAACCAACTTTGTTTCTTTGTATAGTTACATGTATGTTACATTTTACAAATCTTGTACACCTCAAGGAGAGCTTCATTAATATAGGAATAACCCTATATATCAATTCGTCTTTTCTGTACTATTTAGAAAGTAATACATTTTAAATTAATTGTTAATAGTTAATTGTAATAATGTAGATTTGGTTTTTGTTTCAAACTCAAATGCCCTTGGCTAGCAACCACAAATGTGTTCCTGAAAATATTGCCCAAATTTAATTCTGACTTACAGAAATTAGTTTCTCTTAAAATCACTTTATCATCACCCATTATCCTCAATGCAAAATATCCAAGTGAATGGTAATGTCAATTGGGATCCATTATTTCTTAATTTGTCGGAACTATCAAAATCTAAGAACAAATATGTATTTCTATGTTCATGGATGATGTAACGGTCGACAGTTTTATGCGGTAGTGACATATTTTAGCTTCTTAACGAAGAGTAACATCCTTAATTCTCTACACGAGTTCATCAACAACAGTAAAGGAGTTCCTTGATATCCTCAATTGCTAAAATTATTTTGAATTTAATCATCGTTTATTATCTTCCGCTGCAGTTAACCCAATAACTAGGCATACCAAACAACACTTGATAATTTTCTAATATTTTCATCACAAATGTGTTTTCATTAGTTTTGTATTTCTCGGTTCGTTGTTATGTATTTTATCCAGCTTGTTGAATTTGTATTGGAGCGACGTTAAATAAGCCACACCGGCTTTTTCGCCAATCCAAAATTCATAGGAAATGAAAATATTTTAGGATGCGAGTATCATGTTATTGTTATTTCATCAATTGACTGCTTTTGTGATATGTTAATCTGAGAGGAGTGTATGAACGTGTCAAATATGTAAAACCGTCATTGAGTTGTACGGGTTACAAAACACCTGATGTACATTTGGAAACATCAGTCGTCAACCTTCTCTTCAAATAACCTAAATCTAATGTGACATTTGCAGTAAAAATCTTGAGACGAAAACAGTTATATAAAACTATGTAACATCTGTACAAAAAGTAATTCCCAACGTACCAAGTTGAGATACAGGTTTATATGCGTATGGTGAAATCCTTTCAATACAAACGATATCAAGGTCAGAGACGATGTCATGTTCAGTTAATGATTAAAAACATTCCAGAAAAGGACACATCCCTCTAAATGATTGGTTAATTCAATGAAAAAATGAATTCATTATGCAAAACAGTTTTATTGATGTAACAATGCAATAACAACAAATCATAATAAAAACGATGATAGGTATTACATTCACTGTTTACAAAGACACATCACACACAGCAAATAGGACACATCGTAAAGGAGCGATATTTGTCTGGAGACGTTTGCTAAATATCCTTTTTGAGTGTATTGAATAGCTAGTGAGGAGAGAGTCAATGACGTTGCAAGGAGAAGAAAGGACTCTGGGAACTGAAGGCTGGTGCATCTTGTCCTGTGGCGTCCTCTGTGAGACTGGAGAGTCTTTGCACTCTGTACTGGAGATGGGCGTAGAGCTGGCTTGTGGGGAACCTGTAGACAAATAAGTATTTGTTGATTAACAATTCGTAAGGATTCTATAAAGACCACTTTTTCAGTTTAATATAGACTTACAGGGTAGGTCAACAATCTATTTTTAAATATATCATATATCTGAAGGAAATGTACTGATTTGAATAATTGTATTCTGGTGCATACCGATGAAGGAAATATCCATAATGTCACTGGTATAAGCCATGGTTGTCAAAACGGATTGAGAGAAAGAGATCAACGTATCTTGTCCGTGGTGAATATGAATGTATTCGCATGTAGCCTTGTCTCTGATATTTATACTTCTTCTGTCACCTCTTTGGCTTCTCTAAGTACAACAATGCTGGATGAGGACAAGATCAACTACAAGCACACTACTTTGATCGTTGGTCTCTACATCAGGTGAACACAATTCAATTTGTTGTGAACACAAATTAAGCCTTCATTATCCCTAGATCCAATCAAGTAGGAGACAGTTCAGTTGAACTTGCATAATCAAGGTATGTTGATAGAGATTAATTGGACAACAGCCAGTCAATACAAATATACTGACACAACACATCCATTCTTTGGGGGAAATTGTGTGAGTGGATCATAGCTTTTTTGTTTTTGTTCATTCAGACGTCATGGAAAAATGCTGAATATACACTTAAGTAGAGGTTTTATATTTGTTTTTGTAGTTTACCTCTTTTGGTTAAACAGTTTTGAAGACTGAAATTACAACAAGTCAAGTAAAACGTCCAGCTTATGTCTTAAGTATTTTGGCACACAAGGATACTATATGCCTGAACACGTAAAATCTGCAAAAATGTTGTGTGTCATCAACAACATGAGCGCAAAGTATGGCTTACTATAACATTTGTTACTTTCCACCACATGTGTGTTGAAGAAGAATTAAATACACTTAAAATGAATCCAGATATGGCACAATATGTCACATATCTTAGTAATCTAGATGCTGCATCACCTAAAAAGTGCCAGTTTATTTCAATGAAACTTGGATTGCCATTTGACTTATTTTAACGCCGCTCAAATACAAAATTCTACAAGCTTGATACAAAACTTAAGAACGAATTCGGGAAATACATCACTAATGAAAACATTTATGTGATATACGTATCAATGCATCGTGAAGTTTATCAAATGTTGTTGTGTATGTCTAGTCGTGGGGTTGACTGCAGCTTATGATGATATGACCGTTTTTACATATTAGATTTGGTGCACATTATGAGCGTGGGAATGTGGACAGGGAATTATGACGACAAGTTGGACTGAAATATACCTAGACTAAACCAACTTTGTTTCTTTGTATAGTTACATGTATGTTACATTTTACAAATTTTGTACACCTCAAGGAGAGCTTCATTAATATAGGAATAACCCTATATATCAATTCGTCTTTTCTGTACTATTTAGAAAGTAATACATTTTAAATTAATTGTTAATAGTTAATTGTAATAATGTAGATTTGGTTTTTGTTTCAAACTCAAATGCCCTTGGCTAGCAACCACAAATGTGTTCCTGAAAATATTGCCCAAATTTAATTCTGACTTACAGAAATTAGTTTCTCTTAAAATCACTTTATCATCACCCATTATCCTCAATGCAAAATATCCAAGTGAATGGTAATGTCAATTGGGATCCATTATTTCTTAATTTGTCGGAACTATCAAAATCTAAGAACAAATATGTATTTCTATGTTCATGGATGATGTAACGGTCGACAGTTTTATGCGGTAGTGACATATTTTAGCTTCTTAACGAAGAGTAACATCCTTAATTCTCTACACGAGTTCATCAACAACAGTAAAGGAGTTCCTTGATATCCTCAATTGCTAAAATTATTTTGAATTTAATCATCGTTTATTATCTTCCGCTGCAGTTAACCCAATAACTAGGCATACCAAACAACACTTGATAATTTTCTAATATTTTCATCACAAATGTGTTTTCATTAGTTTTGTATTTCTCGGTTCGTTGTTATGTATTTTATCCAGCTTGTTGAATTTGTATTGGAGCGACGTTAAATAAGCCACACCGGCTTTTTCGCCAATCCAAAATTCATAGGAAATGAAAATATTTTAGGATGCGAGTATCATGTTATTGTTATTTCATCAATTGACTGCTTTTGTGATATGTTAATCTGAGAGGAGTGTATGAACGTGTCAAATATGTAAAACCGTCATTGAGTTGTACGGGTTACAAAACACCTGATGTACATTTGGAAACATCAGTCGTCAACCTTCTCTTCAAATAACCTAAATCTAATGTGACATTTGCAGTAAAAATCTTGAGACGAAAACAGTTATATAAAACTATGTAACATCTGTACAAAAAGTAATTCCCAACGTACCAAGTTGAGATACAGGTTTATATGCGTATGGTGAAATCCTTTCAATACAAACGATATCAAGGTCAGAGACGATGTCATGTTCAGTTAATGATTAAAAACATTCCAGAAAAGGACACATCCCTCTAAATGATTGGTTAATTCAATGAAAAAATGAATCCATTATGCAAAACAGTTTTATTGATGTAACAATGCAATAACAACAAATCATAATAAAAACGATGATAGGTATTACATTCACTGTTTACAAAGACACATCACACACAGCAAATAGGACACATCGTAAAGGAGCGATATTTGTCTGGAGACGTTTGCTAAATATCCTTTTTGAGTGTATTGAATAGCTAGTGAGGAGAGAGTCAATGACGTTGCAAGGAGAAGAAAGGACTCTGGGAACTGAAGGCTGGTGCATCTTGTCCTGTGGCGTCCTCTGTGAGACTGGAGAGTCTTTGCACTCTGTACTGGAGATGGGCGTAGAGCTGGCTTGTGGGGAACCTGTAGACAAATAAGTATTTGTTGATTAACAATTCGTAAGGATTCTATAAAGACCACTTTTTCAGTTTAATATAGACTTACAGGGTAGGTCAACAATCTATTTTTAAATATATCATATATCTGAAGGAAATGTACTGATTTGAATAATTGTATTCTGGTGCATACCGATGAAGGAAATATCCATAATGTCACTGGTATAAGCCATGGTTGTCAAAACGGATTGAGAGAAAGAGATCAACGTATCTTGTCCGTGGTGAATATGAATGTATTCGCATGTAGCCTTGTCTCTGATATTTATACTTCTTCTGTCACCTCTTTGGCTTCTCTAAGTACAACAATGCTGGATGAGGACAAGATCAACTACAAGCACACTACTTTGATCGTTGGTCTCTACATCAGGTGAACACAATTCAATTTGTTGTGAACACAAATTAAGCCTTCATTATCCCTAGATCCAATCAAGTAGGAGACAGTTCAGTTAAACTTGCATAATCAAGGTATGTTGATAGAGATTAATTGGACAACAGCCAGTCAATACAAATATACTGACACAACACATCCATTCTTTGGGGGAAATTGTGTGAGTGGATCATAGCTTTTTTGTTTTTGTTCATTCAGACGTCATGGAAAAATGCTGAATATACACTTAAGTAGAGGTTTTATATTTGTTTTTGTAGTTTACCTCTTTTGGTTAAACAGTTTTGAAGACTGAAATTACAACAAGTCAAGTAAAACGTCCAGCTTATGTCTTAAGTATTTTGGCACACAAGGATACTATATGCCTGAACACGTAAAATCTGCAAAAATGTTGTGTGTCATCAACAACATGAGCGCAAAGTATGGCTTACTATAACATTTGTTACTTTCCACCACATGTGTGTTGAAGAAGAATTAAATACACTTAAAATGAATCCAGATATGGCACAATATGTCACATATCTTAGTAATCTAGATGCTGCATCACCTAAAAAGTGCCAGTTTATTTCAATGAAACTTGGATTGCCATTTGACTTATTTTAACGCCGCTCAAATACAAAATTCTACAAGCTTGATACAAAACTTAAGAACGAATTCGGGAAATACATCACTAATGAAAACATTTATGTGATATACGTATCAATGCATCGTGAAGTTTATCAAATGTTGTTGTGTATGTCTAGTCGTGGGGTTGACTGCAGCTTATGATGATATGACCGTTTTTACATATTAGATTTGGTGCACATTATGAGCGTGGGAATGTGGACAGGGAATTATGACGACAAGTTGGACTGAAATATACCTAGACTAAACCAACTTTGTTTCTTTGTATAGTTACATGTATGTTACATTTTACAAATCTTGTACACCTCAAGGAGAGCTTCATTAATATAGGAATAACCCTATATATCAATTCGTCTTTTCTGTACTATTTAGAAAGTAATACATTTTAAATTAATTGTTAATAGTTAATTGTAATAATGTAGATTTGGTTTTTGTTTCAAACTCAAATGCCCTTGGCTAGCAACCACAAATGTGTTCCTGAAAATATTGCCCAAATTTAATTCTGACTTACAGAAATTAGTTTCTCTTAAAATCACTTTATCATCACCCATTATCCTCAATGCAAAATATCCAAGTGAATGGTAATGTCAATTGGGATCCATTATTTCTTAATTTGTCGGAACTATCAAAATCTAAGAACAAATATGTATTTCTATGTTCATGGATGATGTAACGGTCGACAGTTTTATGCGGTAGTGACATATTTTAGCTTCTTAACGAAGAGTAACATCCTTAATTCTCTACACGAGTTCATCAACAACAGTAAAGGAGTTCCTTGATATCCTCAATTGCTAAAATTATTTTGAATTTAATCATCGTTTATTATCTTCCGCTGCAGTTAACCCAATAACTAGGCATACCAAACAACACTTGATAATTTTCTAATATTTTCATCACAAATGTGTTTTCATTAGTTTTGTATTTCTCGGTTCGTTGTTATGTATTTTATCCGGCTTGTTGAATTTGTATTGGAGCGACGTTAAATAAGCCACACCGGCTTTTTCGCCAATCCAAAATTCATAGGAAATGAAAATATTTTAGGATGCGAGTATCATGTTATTGTTATTTCATCAATTGACTGCTTTTGTGATATGTTAATCTGAGAGGAGTGTATGAACGTGTCAAATATGTAAAACCGTCATTGAGTTGTACGGGTTACAAAACACCTGATGTACATTTGGAAACATCAGTCGTCAACCTTCTCTTCAAATAACCTAAATCTAATGTGACATTTGCAGTAAAAATCTTGAGACGAAAACAGTTATATAAAACTATGTAACATCTGTACAAAAAGTAATTCCCAACGTACCAAGTTGAGATACAGGTTTATATGCGTATGGTGAAATCCTTTCAATACAAACGATATCAAGGTCAGAGACGATGTCATGTTCAGTTAATGATTAAAAACATTCCAGAAAAGGACACATCCCTCTAAATGATTGGTTAATTCAATGAAAAAATGAATCCATTATGCAAAACAGTTTTATTGATGTAACAATGCATTAACAACAAATCATAATAAAAACGATGATAGGGATTACATTCACTGTTTACAAAGACACATCACACACAGCAAATAGGACACATCGTAAAGGAGCGATATTTGTCTGGAGACGTTTGCTAAATATCCTTTTTGAGTGTATTGAATAGCTAGTGAAGAGAGAGTCAATGACGTTGCAAGGAGAAGAGAGGACTCTGGGAACTGAAGGCTGGTGCATCTTGTCCTGTGGCGTCCTCTGTGAGACTGGAGAGTCTTTGCACTCTGTACTGGAGATGGGCGTAGAGCTGGCTTGTGGGGAACCTGTAGACAAATAAGTATTTGTTGATTAACAATTCGTAAGGATTCTATAAAGACCACTTTCTCAGCTTACAGGGTAGCTCAACAATCTATTTTTAAATATATCATATATCTGAAGGAAATGTACTGATTTGAATAATTGTATTCTGGTGCATACCGATGAAGGAAATATCCATAATGTGACTGGTATAAGCCATGGTTGTCAAAACGGATTGAGAGATAGAGATCAACGTATCTTGTCCGTGGTGAATATGAATGTATTCGCATGTAGCCTTGTCACTGAGATTTATACTTCTTCTGTCACCTCTCTGGCTTCTCTAAGTACAACAATGCTGGATGAGGACAAGATCAACTACAAGCACACTATTTTGATCTTTGGTCTCTACATCAGGTGAACACAATTCAATTTGTTGTGAACACAAATTAAGCCTTCATTATCCCTAGATCCAATCAAGTAGGAGACAGTTCAGTTAAACTTGCATAATCAAGGTATGCTGATAGAGATTAATTGGACAACAGCCAGTCAATACAAATATACTGACACAACACATCCATTCTTTGGGGAAAACTGTGTGAGTGGATCATAGGTTTTTTGTTTTTGTTCATTCAGACGTCATGGAAAAATGCTGAATATACACTTAAGTAGAGTTTTTATATTTGTTTTCGTAGTTTACCTAATTTAGTTAAACCGTTTTGAAAAACCGAAATTACAACAAGTCAAGTAAAACGTCCAGCTTATGTCTTAAGTATTTTGGCACACAAGGATACTAGTTATTGGCCTGAACACGTGAAATCTGCAAAATTGTTGTGTGTCATCGACAACATGAGCGCAAAGTATGGCTTACTATAACATTTGTTACTCCCCACCACATGTGTGTTGAAGAAGAATTAAATACACTTAAAATGAATCCAGATATGGCACAATATGTCACATATCTTGGTAATCTAGATGCTGCATCACCTAAAAAAGTGCCAGTTTATTTCAATGAAACTTGGATTGCCATTTGACTTATTTTAACGCCGCTCAAATACAAACATCTACAAGCTTGATACAAAACTTAAGAGCGAATTCGGGAAATACATCACTAATGAAAACATTTATGTGATATACGTATCAATGCATCGTGAAGTTTATCAAATGTTGTTGTGTATGTCTAGTCATAGGGTTGACTGCAGCTTATGATGATATGACCGTTTCTAGGAAAACGCTTGAAACTATGTACAAATCATTTGTGATGCCGATATTTGACTACTGCTGTCATATTTGGGATAACTGTACGAATGAACAAAATCATCTTCTTGAACGACTCCATTTAGATGGACTTCGCACTATATGCGGCGCAGTTCGCGGCACTAGTCATGAAAAATTATACCTCGAAACTAAATTTAAACCTTTAATTGAAAGAAGGCGCGATATTAAGTTGCTAAATTTTTACAAAATGTATAATAATGTCGCTCCAGGTTACTTATGCGACCTTGTTCCTAAAACTGTCTCTGAAAACAGTCAATATAACCTGAGAAATAGTTTTAAGCTCCAAACAATAAACTGTAGGACAAAACTCTATGAAAATTCATTCTTACCAAACACAATTAAAATGTGGAACTCTTTACCTGACAACCTCACTAATGCCAATTCAATAAGTGAATTTAAATCTCTTTTAACAAGATCTGAATCACTAAATAGTCATGATTTAAACTACGGTAGTAGATTTTGTCAGATTGTCCACACTCGCCTCAAGCTTGGCTGCAGTGATCTAAATGCGGATAAAGTCAAAAGATATATATCGACTAACGCTGAATGCGCATGTGGATATCATGATGAAGATATTATTCATTATCTTTTCATATGCAAACTTTATACAGATATAAGACATAAATCTTACTTTTACATAAACGGTCACAGCCTCCAAACAGTGTTATACGGATTACCATCAACTACCAGTAGTGAAAATGAAAAAATCTTGGAATCATTACACCAATATATTTGCAAGAGCAAGCGATTTGAAATGTAAAATGGATTTATTATCATAAAAAGCAACTGCAAGCGCTTTGTCACCTAATTTTGTACCCATACATATTAAGTCATGCTGAATTTTTCTTGTATTTTGTTCTATTTTATTTGTCTCGTTCTTGTGAACTTTGCTTATTACGTTTTGTACTGGTGAGGTATTCATAAAAGCAAAGACTTGCTTGTTTACCGAACCAGATTCTTATATGAATAAAAATATGTTTAAACCATATGACCGTTTTTACATATTAGATTTGGTGCACATTATAAGCGTGGGAATGTGGACAGGCAACTATAACGACAAGTTGGACTGCTATATACCTAGACTAAACCAAATTTGTTTCTTGGTATAGTTACATTTTACAAATCTTGTACACCTCAAGGAGAGCTGCCATTAATATAGGAATAACCCTATATATCAATTCGTCTTTTCTGTACTATTTAGAAAGTAATACATTTTAAATTAATTGTTAATAGTTAATTGTAATAATGTAGATTTGGTTTTTGTTTCAAACTCAAATGCCCTTGGCTAGCAACCACAAATGTGTTCCTGAAAATATTGCCCAAATTTAATTCTGACTTACAGAAATTAGTTTCTCTTAGCATCACTTTATCATCACCCATTATCCTCAATGCAAAATATCTAAGTGAATGGTAATGTCAATTTGGATTCATTTGTCGGAACTATCAAAATTTAAGAACAAATATGTATTTCTATATTCATGGATGATGTAACGGTCGACAGTTTTATGCGGTAGTGACATATTTTAGCTTCTTAACGAAGAGTAACATCCTTAATTCTCTACACGAGTTCATCAACAACAGTAAAGGAGTTCCTTGATATCCTCAATTGCTATAATTATTTTGAATTTAATCATCGTTTATTATCTTACGCTGCAGTTAACCCAATAACTAGGCATACCAAACATCACTTGATAATTTTCTAATATTTTCATCACAAATGTGTTTTCATTAGTTTTGTATTTCTCGGTTCGTTGTTATGTATTTTATCCAGCTTGTTGAATTTGTATTGGAGCGACGTTAAATAAGCCACACCGGCTTTTTCGCCAATCCAAAATACAAAAGGAAATAAAAATATGTTTAAAAAATATTTTAGGATGCGAGTATCATGTTATTGTTGTTTCATCAATTGACTGCTTTTGTGATATGTCAATCTAAGAGGAGTGTATAAACGTGTCAAATATGTAAAACCGTCATTGAGTTGTACGGGTTACAAAACACCTGATGTACATTTGGAAACATCAGTCGTCAACCTTCTCTTCAAATAACCTAAATCTAATGTGACATTTGCTGTAAAATTCTTGAGACGAAAACAGTTATATAAAACTATGTAACATCTGTACAAAAAGTAATTCCCAACGTACCAAGTTGAGATACAGGTTTATATGCGTATGGTGACATCCTTTCATTACTAACGATATTAAGGTCAGAGGCGATGTCATGTTCAGTTAATGATTAAAAACATTCCAGAAAAGAACACATCCCTCTAAATGATTGGTTAATTCAATGAAAAAATTAATTCATTATGCAAAACAGTTTCATTGATGTAACAATGCAATAACAACAAATCATAATAAAAACGATGATAGGTATTACATTCACTGTTTACAAAGACACATCACACGCAGCAAATAGGACACATCGTAAAGGAGCGATATTTGTCTGGAGACGTTTGCTAAATATCCTTTTTGAGTGTATTGAATAGCTAGTGAAGAGAGAGTCAATGACGTTGCAAGGAGAAGAGAGGACACTGGGAACTGAAGGCTGGTGCATCTTGTCCTGTGGCGTCCTCTGTGAGACTGGAGAGTCTTTGCACTCTGTACTGGAGATGGGCGTAGAGCTGGCTTGTGGGGAACCTGTAGACAAACAAGTATTTGTTGATTAACAATTCGTAAGGATTCTATAAAGACCACTTTTTCAGTTTAATATAGACTTACAGGGTAGCTTAACAATCTATTTTTAAATATATCATATATCTGAAGGAAATGTACTGACTTGAATAATTGTATTCTGGTGCATACCGATGAAGAAAATATCCATAATGTGACTGGTATAAGCCATGGTTGTCAAAACGGATTGAGAGAAAGAGATCAACGTATTTTTTCCGTGGTGAATATGAATGTAGCCTTGTCACTGAGATTTATACTTCTTCTGTCACCTCTCTGGCTTCTCTAAGTACAACAATGCTGGATGAGGACAAGATCAACTACAAGCACACTACTTTGATCTTTGGTCTCTACATCAGGTGAACACAATTCAATTTGTTGTGAACACAAATTAAGCCTTCATTATCCCTAGATCCAATCAAGTAGGAGACAGTTCAGTTGAACTTGCATAATCAAGGTATGCTGATAGAGATAAATTGGACAACAGCCAGTCAATACAAATATACTGACACAACACATCCATTCATTGGGGAAAACTGTGTGAGTGGATCATAGCTTTTTTGTTTTTGTTCATTCAGACGTCATGGAAAAATGCTGAATATACACTTAAATAGAGGTTTTATATTTGTTTTCGTAGTTTACCTAATCTAGTTAAACAGTTTTAAAAACCGAAATTACAACAAGTCAAGTAAAACGTCCAGCTTATGTCTTAAGTATTTTGGCACACAAGGATACTAGTTATTGGCCTGAACACGTGAAATCTGCAAAATTGTTGTGTGTCATCGACAACATGAGCGCAAAGTATGGCTTACTATAACATTTGTTACTCCCCACCACATGTGTGTTGAAGAAGAATTAAATACACTTAAAATGAATCCAGATATGGCACAATATGTCACATATCTTAGTAATCTAGATGCTGCATCACCTAAAAAAATGCCAGTTTATTTAAATGAAACTTGGATTGCCATTTGACTTATTTTAACGCCGCTCAAATACAAAATTCTACAAGCTTGATACAAAACTTAAGAACGAATTCGGGAAATACATCACTAATGAAAACATTTACGTGATATACGTATCAATGCATTGTGAAGTTTATCAAATGTTGTTGTGTATGTCTAGTCGTGGGGTTGACTGCAGCTTATGATGATATGACCGTTTTTACATATTAGATTTGGTGCACATTATGAGCGTGGGAATGTGGACAGGGAATTATGACGACAAGTTGGACTGAAATATACCTAGACTAAACCAAATTTGTTTCTTTGTATAGTTACATGTATGTTACATGTTACATTTTACAAATCTTGTACACCTCAAGGAGAGCTTCATTAATATAGGAATAACCCTATATATCAATTCGTCTTTTCTGTACTATTTAGAAAGTAATACATTTTAAATTAATTGTTAATAGTTAATTGTAATAATGTAGATTTGGTTTTTGTTTCAAACTCAAATGCCCTTGGTTAGCAACCACAAATGTGTTCTGAAAATATTGCCCAAATTTAATTCTGACTTACAGAAATTAGTTTCTCTTAAAATCACTTTATCATCACCCATTATCCTCAATGCAAAATATCCAAGTGAATGGTAATGTCAATTGGGATCCATTATTTCTTAATTTGTCGGAACTATCAAAATCTAAGAACAAATATGTATTTCTATATTCATGGATGATGTAACGGTCGACAGTTTTATGCGTAAACATATTTATTTCAAAAAGATGAATTGGATTGGTAAACAAGCCATAGGCTTATGTGAATACCGCTCCAAGATACAAATATGATACATGTCATGGTGATTTTACAATATACAATATACAGAAACAACAGTTCATTATAATTACAACAAACGCAATGATTGCAGAAAATTGAGTGCTAATCTGTTTTTACAAACGCCAAAAGGTCATTACCAATGCAAGTAATACAGAACATTGAAATATAATCAATCAATAAGTCATTTTGCAAATCTGCCTGTTGAATTTATAAATTCGTGCACTGATGTTAAAAGTTCCATATTTTTGGTAGCGGAACAATTTATTTTTCCGAACAAAACTGATTTTACATCAAAACCTCTATGAAAGTAAAACATGTTGTGTCTTATAGTGCTGTAAAGAGGACATATGAAGAAAAAGTGAGTCGAATCCTCATAACAATGGCCACAAGCACAGACGGGCGATTGTGATATGAATCTTTCATACTTGTGTGCATTTAAGTCGCTGCATTCAAGTCTTAGACGAGTATGTATGATTTGACAAAATCTGCTGCCATAATTTAGGTCAAAGTTACTGTATGTTTCATTATCATGGAGGAGAGCATTTTTGAAAGTCAATAAAGATAGCGAATTTCTATGTTCTATCGGTAATGAGTTCCAAAGTTTAACAGCGTCAGGAAGGAAAGATCTCGCATAGTTTACAGATTTACAATCTAAAGTCTGGAGTTTCGAATCATCACGGAGATTGTAATCAACGATATCCGATATTTTAGGAGTTACCAAGTTGCTTAGATAGCTGGGTGTATTGTGATTTACCATTTTATAGAACAACGTCATTTTATGAACGTATCGTCTATGACATAATGGTTTGCACTTTGTTTCTTTATAAATCTTATGATGGCTGGTACCCCGAACGGCACCACAGACGGTTCTAAGTGCATCAAGATTAAGTTTTTCAAGCATATCAGCTTGGTGCTTTGTACAATTATCCCATATATGACAACAGTAGTCGAATACAGGTAGAATGAACTGTTTATACATGGTTTCCAATGTTTTCCGGTTTAATCGATATTTGAGGCTTCTAAGACAATTTATCATCGGGGTTACCTTTTTAACAATGTCTTGAATTTGATTGCTCCAAGAACAATCATGTTGGAATATAAGGCCTAGGTGTTTATGGCTCTGTACTGATTCAATAACATTGTCATTCATGGTTAGATCTGGCATCTGAATTGGTTGTACTTTGCGGGTAAAACGAATCGATTCTGTCTTATTCGGATTGAATGATACTTGCCATTTTTCTGCCCATTCCGCAATTCGCTTCAAGTTGTCATTTATGTCTATGGCTGTTTCGTAGGGGTCATCAATAATCGCGTATAAAGATGTATCATCCGCAAAAAGACGTATATTACTGTTAATACCCTCAACTATATCATTTATGTATACAATAAATAGGAGTGGTCCTGAAACTGAACCCTGGGGTACACCTGCAAAGACAGTTTTTTTATCAGACTGAAATCCATTGATTACAACACATTGTTTTCTATTGTCAAGATAACTCTCAAACCATTTTAATAAGTCACCCTGTATACCATATCTTTGTAATTTATGTATAATGCCTTTATGCCAAACTTTGTCGAATGCTTTACTTACATCACAAAAAACAGCTTTGATTTCTTTTCCTTTATCTACTGCTCTAGCTATGAAATCATATAAATACGTCAGTTGATTAGCAGTAGAGTCTCCTGGGGTGAAACCAGACTGGAGATTTGAAAGTATGTCATTATCCCTGAAATAATTGAAAACATGTTTAAAAACACACTTTTCTAATACCTTTGCAAGGCAACTCGTAAGTGCAACCGGTCTGTAATTAGAGCAATCATTAACGCTACCTTTCTTATGAATAGGGACGACAGACGCTTCTTTCCAAACTTGCGGAAAAATCTTTTCTGTAAGCGATAAGTTAAAGATTTCTGAGAGGGGAGCGGCCAGTAATCTGGCATTCATTTTGAGGAACTTATTGCTTATACCGTCAGGACCAGTTGCTTTTGTCGTATCTAGTGATAAAAGAATATCCTGAACTTCAAGTGTATTGAGAATCAACTCTCTTAAAGGATTATTAATGTTAAAAATATCTTCTTCAATATCTTTATATGGATGAGAAACTTTAGTTTGATTTGTGAAATAATCATTCATCAGGTTTGCAATTTCTGTGCTATCGTCATACAGTTTGTTGTCACAGAGAATTTGTGGAAACGATCTTAATGTAGTTTTGTTTTGATTAAAACGTTTAATAAGACGCCACCATATTTTTGTGCCATGTTTTTCGTTAGTCAGTTTATCAATTTTTTCTGTATACAACTGTTTTGCCATTCGTACTGAAGCTGTGACTTTATTTCGATATAATCTGAACTTTTCCCAATCAGACGGTGAATTTCGCCGTTTTGCAATCTTATGACAACGATTACGTTTACGGATCAAACTGCGCGTTTCACTGTTCATCCAGGGTGCATCCCTTGGTCTAATGGTGACAATTTGGTTAGGTATATGTTTATCGCAAAGATTGATTAAAATATTATTCAGTTGGTCTGCTACTTGATTAACGTCTCGAGATGAAAGAATTTCATTCCAATCAAAGGAACTAATTTCGTTAGATATGGTATCGATGTCAGATAATTCATAGTCGTATATTTTTCTTTTGTACGTTACAGATTTCCTTACATTTTCTTTAAGAGTAACATAAACAGGACATTGATCACTACATATGGGGTCAAGAACACCGGAATCTTGTACGAGGGCAACATGTGAAACAAAGATAAGATCGATCAGAGTACTCGAAGTAGGTGTAATCCTAGTAGGATCAGTAATGATTTGTGACAATCCATTCAATAGCCCAAGTTGTTCAATTCTGTTTGAATTTGTGTTTAGAACATCTTCATTAAAGTCACCAGTTACAATCGTAATCAAATCAAGATCAACGGCATTAGAGATAGATTCTTCTATCAAATCCCAATAAGCATCACTTTTGTCTGCTCTGTAAAATGTTCCAATAATGTAAGAGCGTTTTTTACATCTAATTTTAACCCATAATGCTTCTAGACCATGCAGGTCTAAGTTATTCATACACTCAAAAGTCAAATAATTTTTAATATATACAACCACTCCTCCACCCCTTGCCTGTCTGTCTTTTCTAAGTGGTAAATGATAACCTGGTATTTCTATATGATTACTACTGATGCCTTTGTGTAACCATGATTCTGTAATACAAATCACATCATAGGGTTCTAGTTCAGCTTGAATTATATCCAGCTTATCTCTTAAGCTTCGTACATTTAAATGTATAATTTTAAGATCAGAGGTATGCAATGGTCCTGGATTTGGGTGAACATCACCACAGATCAATAGTAGAAAGGTGATAAACAATGATACATGGTTGTTATAAATACATAAAATTGAGAAAAGATAACACTGTTTTCTAAATTTAAAGGCAGATTTGCTATGAAGATGACAAACAAACGAACCCACCGCTTGTCTATATTGCACAACATCAACCATTGTCAAACAGAAAATAAGAGATATCAAGGCGGTAGGGTTCGTACAATGAGCTAAAATGACAAATGCAACTAATAAATGTTGTTAGTTGACACTCATGTGGCGCTTCCTCATTTTCAAAATTGCAAAATAATGAGACAAAATATACATTGCAGTCTGTGTTTTGAGAACAAAAACCATATATACACGAAAAAGTTGACTTCAGAAAGAAGTTAACATTGAAGTGATTTAGGAAAATGAAAATAAAAAGAAGTAATAGTAACAAGATGAAAAGAGACATCTTGTTATGAGTGAGACATATGGAGAAGTATATATAAAGTTGTAATAGGTGATATTTTTTATTGCGAATAGACTTATGGAATACAGCAATGATTTAACTTACTGCCTAGAAAATAAGCATGAACTCGTTAGAAATATTGTTATCTACTTGTGTTTATGTATAATTGTATCTGTTGCGGTGTTTCATAGAACTTGCTGATGACACCTCATGTTCCGTGTTTAGCAAGATGCACGTGCAAAGAGAGATATTCTGTATAGCAAGGACTTGTGTCGTGTTGGCAATGACAAGTGTAAAATGGATTGGGATTATTTTTACATTCGTAAGTACTTTAACTCTCTATATATTATATGAATAGTACATAAATTATCCTACAGTATGAGAATATAAAGTTTGTTATTTGCTGTTTGGTTAATAATGTTTAAGGATGATATCATGTATGTGATATACGTATCAATGCATTGCGAAGTTTATCAAATGTTGTTGTGTATGTCTGGTCGTAGGGTTGACTGCAGCTTATGATGATATGACCGTTTTTACATATTAGATTTGGTGCACATTATAAGCGTGGGAATGTGGACAGGCAACTATAACGACAAGTTGGACTGATATATACCTAGACTAAACCAAATTTGTTTCTTGGTATAGTTACATTTTACAAATCTTGTACACCTCAAGGAGAGCTTCATTAATATAGGAATAACCCTATATATCAATTCGTCTTTTCTGTACTATTTGGAAAGTAATACATTTTGAATTAATTGTTAATAGTTAATTGTAATAATGTAAATTTGGTTTTTGTTTCAAACTCAAATGCCCTTGGTTAGCAACCACAAATGTGTTCCTGAAAATATTGCCCAAATTTAATTCTGAATTACAGAAATTAGTTTCTCTTAAAATCACTTTATCATCACCCATTATCCTCAATGCAAAATATTTAAGTGAATGGTAATGTCAATTTGGATTCATTTGTCGGAACTATCAAAATTTAAGAACAAATATGTATTTCTATATTCATGGATGATGTAACGGTCGACAGTTTTATGTGGTGGTGGCAATTTTAGCTTCTTATAATTAACGAACAGTAACATTCTTAATTCTCTACACAAGTTCATCAACAAAAGTAAACGATTTCCTTGATATCCTCAATTGCTAAAATTATTGTGAATTTAATCATCGTTTATTATCTTACGCTGCAGTTAACCCAAAAGCTAGGCATACCAAACAACACTTGATAATTTTCTAATATTTTCATCACAAATGTGTTTTCATTAGTTTTGTATTTCTCGGTTCGTTGTTATGTATTTTATCCAGCTTGTTGAATTTGTATTAGAGCGACGTTAAATAAACCACACCAGCTTTTTCGCCAATCCAAAATTCATAGGAAATAAAAATATGTTTAAACAATATTTTAGGATGCGAGTATCATGTTATTGTTATTTCATCAATTGACTGCTTTTGTGATATGTTAATCTGAGAGGAGTGTATGAACGTGTCAAATATGTAAAACCGTCATTGAGTTGTACGGGTTGCAAAACACCTGATGTACATTTGGAAACATCAGTCGTCAACCTTCTCTTCAAATAACCTAAATCTAATGTGACATTTGCTGTAAAATTCTTGAGACGAAAACAGTTATATAAAACTATGTAACATCTGTGCAAAAACTAATTCCCAACGTACCAAGTTGAGATACAGGTTTATATGCGTATGGTGACATCCTTTCATTACTAACGATATTAAGGTCAGAGACGATGTCATGTTCAGTTAATGATTAAAAACATTCCAGAAAAGGACACATCCCTCTAAATGTTTGGTTAATTCAATGAAAAAATGAATTCATTATGCAAAACAGTTTCATTGATGTAACAATGCAATAACAACAAATCATAATAAAAACGATGATAGGTATTACATTCACTGTTTACAAAGACACATCACACGCAGCAAATAGGACACATCGTAAAGGAGCGATATTTGTCTGGAGACGTTTGCTAAATATCCTTTTTGAGTGTATTGAATAGCTAGTGAAGAGAGAGTCAATGACGTTGCAAGGAGAAGAGAGGACACTGGGAACTGAAGGCTGGTGCATCTTGTCCTGTGGCGTCCTCTGTGAGACTGGAGAGTCTTTGCACTCTGTACTGGAGATGGGCGTAGAGCTGGCTTGTGGGGAACCTGTAGACAAATAAGTATTTGTTGATTAACAATTCGTAAGAATTCTATAAAGACCACTTTTTCAGTTTAATATAGACTTACAGGGTAGCTCAACAATCTATTTTTAAATATATCATATATCTGAAGGAAATGTACTGATTTGAATAATTGTATTCTGGTGCATACCGATGAAGGAAATATCCATAATGTGACTGGTATAAGCCATGGTTGTCAAAACGGATTGAGAGAAAGAGATCAACGTATTTTGTCCGTGGTGAATATGAATGTAGCCTTGTCACTGAGATTTATACTTCTTCTGTCACCTCTCTGGCTTCTCTAAGTACAACAATGCTGGATGAGGACAAGATCAACTACAAGCACACTACTTTGATCTTTGGTCTCTACATCAGGTGAACACAATTCAATTTGTTGTGAACACAAATTAAGCCTTCATTATCCCTAGATCCAATCAAGTAGGAGACAGTTCAGTTGAACTTGCATAATCAAGGTATGCTGATAGAGATTAATTGGACAACAGACAGTCAATACAAATATACTGACACAACACATCCATTCATTGGGGAAAACTGTGTGAGTGGATCATAGCTTTTTTGTTTTTGTTCATTCAGACGTCATGGAAAAATGCTGAATATACACTTAAGTAGAGTTTATATATTTGTTTTCGTAGTTTACCTAATCTAGTTAAACAGTTTTGAAAAACCGAAATTACAACAAGTCAAGTAAAAAGTCCAGCTTATATCTTAAGTATTTTGGCACACAAGGATACTAGTTATTGGCCTGAACACGTGAAATCTGCAAAATTGTTGTGTGTCATCGACAACATGAGCGCAAAGTATGGCTTACTATAACATTTGTTACTCCCCACCACATGTGTGTTAAAGAAGAATTAAATACACTTAAAATGAATCCAGATATGGCACAATATGTCACATATCTTAGTAATCTAGATGCTGCATCACCTAAAAAAATGCCAGTTTATTTCAATGAAACTTGGATTGCCATTTGACTTATTTTAACGCCGCTCAAATACAAACATCTACAAGCTTGATACAAAACTTAAGAACGAATTCGGGAAATACATCACTAATGAAAACATTTACGTGATATACGTATCAATGCATTGTGAAGTTTATCAAATGTTGTTGTGTATGTCTAGTCGTGGGGTTGACTGCAGCTTATGATGATATGACCGTTTTTACATATTAGATTTGGTGCACATTATGAGCGTGGGAATGTGGACAGGGAATTATGACGACAAGTTGGACTGAAATATACCTAGACTAAACCAAATTTGTTTCTTTGTATAGTTACATGTATGTTACATGTTACATTTTACAAATCTTGTACACCTCAAGGAGAGCTTCATTAATATAGAAATAACCCTATATATCAATTCGTCTTTTCTGTACTATTTAGAAAGTAATAAATTTAAAATTAATTGTTAATAGTTAATTGTAATAATGTAGATTTGGTTTTTGTTTCAAACTCAAATGCCCTTGGTTAGCAACCACAAATGTGTTCCTGAAAATATTGCCCAAATTTAATTCTGACTTACAGAAAATAGTTTCTCTTAGCATCACTTTGTCGGAACTATCAAAATCTAAGAACAAATATGTATTTCTATATTCATGGATGATGTAACGGTCGACAGTTTTATGCGGTAGTGACATATTTTAGCTTCTTAACGAACAGTAACATCCTTAATTCTCTACACGAGTTCATCAACAACAGTAAAGGAGTTCCTTGATATCCTCAATTGCTAAAATTATTTTGAATTTAATCATCGTTTATCATCTTGCGCTGCAGTTAACCCAATAACTAGGCATACCAAACAACACTTGATAATTTTCTAATATTTTCATCACAAATGTCATCACAAATGTAATTTATCCAGCTTGTTGAATTTGTATTGGAGCGACGTTAAATAAGCCACACCAGCTTTTTCGCCAATCCAAAATTCATAGGAAATAAAAATATGTTTAAACAATATTTTAGGATGCGAGTATCATGTTATTGTTATTTCATCAATTGACTGCTTTTGTGATATGTTAATCTGAGAGGAGTGTATGAACGTGTCAAATATGTAAAACCGTCATTGAGTTGTACGGGTTACAAAACACCTGATGTACATTTGGAAACATCAGTCGTCAACCTTCTCTTCAAATAACCTAAATCTAATGTGACATTTGCTGTAAAATTCTTGAGACGAAAACAGTTATATAAAACTATGTAACATCTGTACAAAAAGTAATTCCCAACGTACCAAGTTGAGATACAGGTTTATATGCGTATGGTGACATCCTTTCAATACAAACGATATTAAGGTCAGAGACGATGTCATGTTCAGTTAATGATTAAAAACATTCCAGAAAAGGACACATTCCTCTAAATGATTGGTTAATTCAATGAAAAAATGAATTCATTATGCAAAACAGTTTTATTGATGTAACAATGCAATAACAACAAATCATAATAAAAACGATGATAGGTATTACATTCACTGTTTACAAAGACACATCACACACAGCAAATAGGACACATCGTAAAGGAGCGAAATTTGTCTGGAGACGTTTGCTAAATATCCTTTTTGAGTGTATTGAATAGCTAGTGAAGAGAGAGTCAATGACGCTGCAAGGAGAAGAGAGGACACTGGGAACTGAAGGCTGGTGCATCTTGTCCTGTGGCGTCCTCTGTGAGACTGGAGAGTCTTTGCACTCTGTACTGGAGATAGGCGTAGAGCTGGCTTGTGGGGAACCTGTAGACAAATAAGTATTTGTTGATTAACAATTCGTAAGGATTCTATAAAGACCACTTTTTCAGTTTAATATAGACTTACAGGGTAGCTTAACAATCTATTTTTAAATATACCACATATCTGAAGGAAATGTACTGATTTGAATAATTGTATTCTGGTGCATACCGATGAAGGAAATATCCATAATGTCACTGGTATAAGCCATGGTTGTCAAAACGGATTGAGAGAAAGAGATCAACGTATCTTGTCCGTGGTGAATATGAATGTATTCGCATGTAGCCTTGTCACTGAGATTTATACTTCTTCTGTCACCTCTCTGGCTTCTCTAAGTACAACAATGCTGGATGAGGACAAGATCAACTACAAGCACACTACTTTGATCTTTGGTCTCTACATCAGGTGAACACAATTCAATTTGTTGTGAACACAAATTAAGCCTTCATTATCCCTAGATCCAATCAAGTAGGAGACAGTTCAGTTGAACTTGCATAATCAAGGTATGCTGATAGAGATTAATTGGACAACAGCCAGTCAATACAAATATACTGACACAACACATCCATTCATTGGGGAAAACTGTGTGAGTGGATCATAGCTTTTTTGTTTTTGTTCATTCAGACGTCATGGAAAAATGCTGAATATACACTTAAATAGAGTTTTTATATTTGTTTTCGTAGTTTACCTAATCTAGTTAAACAGTTTTGAAAACCAAAATTACAACAAGTCAAGTAAAACGTCCAACTTATGTCTAAAATATTTTGGCACACAAGGATACTAGTTATTGTCCTGAACACGTGAAATCTGCAAAAATGTTGTGTGTCATCGACAACATGAGCGCAAAGTATGGCTTACTATAACATTTGTTACTCCCCACCACATGTGTGTTGAAGAAGAATTAAATACACTTAAAATGAATCCAGATATGGCACAATATGTCACATATCTTAGTAATCTAGATGCTGCATCACCTAAAAAGTGCTAGTGTATTTCAATGAAACTTGGATTGCCATTTGACTTATTTTAACGCCGCTCAAATACAAACATCTACAAGCTTGATACAAAACTTAAGAGCGAATTCGGGAAATACATCACTAATGAAAACATTTATGTGATATACGTATCAATGCATCGTGAAGTTTATCAAATGTTGTTGTGTATGTCTAGTCGTGGGGTTGACTGCAGCTTATGATGATATGACCTTTTTTACATATTAGATTTGGTGCACATTATGAGCGTGGGAATGTGGACAGGGAATTATGACGACAAGTTGGACTGAAATATACCTAGACTAAACCAACTTTGTTTCTTTGTATAGTTACATGTATGTTACATTTTACAAATCTTGTACACCTCAAGGAGAGCTGCATTAATATAGGAATAACCCTATATATCAATTCGTCTTTTCTGTACTATTTAGAAAGTAATAAATTTAAAATTAATTGTTAATAGTTAATTGTAATAATGTAGATTTGGTTTTTGTTTCAAACTCAAATGCCCTTGGCTAGCAACCACAAATGTGTTCCTGAAAATATTGCCCAAATTTAATTCTGACTTACAGAAATTAGTTTCTCTTAAAATCACTTTATCATCACCCATTATCCTCAATGCAAAATATCCAAGTGAATGGTAATGTCAATTGGGATCCATTATTTCTTAATTCGTCGGAACTATCAAAATCTAAGAACAAATATGTATTTCTATATTCATGGATGATGTAACGGTCGACAGTTTTATGCGGTGACATATTTTAGCTTCTTAACGAAGAGTAACATCCTTAATTCTCTACACGAGTTCATCAACAACAGTAAAGGAGTTCCTTGATATCCTCAATTGCTATAATTATTTTGAATGTAATCATCGTTTATTATCTTGCGCTGCAGTTAACCCAATAACTAGGCATACCAAACAACAACACTTGATAATTTTCTAATATTTTCATCACAAATGTGTTTTCATTAGTTTTGTATTTCTCGGTTCGTTGTTAATGTATTTTATCCAGCTTGTTGAATTTGTATTGGAGCGACGTTAAATAAGCCACACCAGCTTTTTCGCCAATCCAAAATTCATAGGAAATAAAAATATGTTTAAACAATATTTTAGGATGCGAGTATCATGTTATTGTTATTTCATCAATTGACTGCTTTTGTGATATGTTAATCTGAGAGGAGTGTATGAACGTGTCAAATATGTAAAACCGTCATTGAGTTGTACGGGTTACAAAACACCTGATGTACATTTGGAAACATCAGTCGTCAACCTTCTCTTCAAATAACCTAAATCTAATGTGACATTTGCTGTAAAATTCTTGAGACGAAAACAGTTATATAAAACTATGTAACATCTGTACAAAAAGTAATTCCCAACGTAACAAGTTGAGATACAGGTTTATATGCGTATGGTGACATCCTTTCATTACTAACGATATTAAGGTCAGAGACGATGTCATGTTCAGTTAATGATTAAAAACATTCCAGAAAAGGACACATTCCTCTAAATGATTGGTTAATTCAATGAAAAAATGAATTCATTATGCAAAACAGTTTCATTGATGTAACAATGCAATAACAACAAATCATAATGAAAACGTTGATAGGTATTACATTCACTGTTTACAAAGACACATCACACACAGCAAATAGGACACCTCGTAAAGAATCGATATTTGTCTGGAGACTTGCTAAATATCCTTTTTGAGTGTATTGAATAGCTAGTGAAGAGAGAGTCAATGACGTTGCAAGGAGAAGAGAGGACACTGGGAACTAAAGGCTGGTGCTTAATTGGACAACAGCCAGTACAGCCAGTACAGTTTGCTATCTTTTACCATTTCATCTCTGATGAATTCTTCTACTAACTAATTACTTTTGCCTGTTAAATTTAAACTGTGACAGCATAGGTGTGGTATTTTGTCTGTACTTCAACAAGACAGTTTCATTAAAAATTATTCGTTCTTAAGGAACTACAGATATTTCCACGATTTAAATGACTGATCAAGATAAGCTTTGGAGACATGCTTTGCTTCATCTAGACAGTTGTTTATGAGATCAGTATCTATATGTTGATTTATCATATCTAATGGGAAGCAATATTAACTTTTTTGTGGCATGATTCGTTTGTAAATTGTTGAAAACGACGACAAAGAATCGAAACGAAACAACAACCTAGTGTCAATATCATTAACTGGAACTACGTGAAAGGATGTGCGTCTTCCTAGAATTGTAATGCAAACAATCTTGTCAAAGTGTTAACGCTGTTTTCTCATTGTCATTAGGTTAAATTCAGCTAGGAACAAAGCTCCTCTGGGAGTCTTTATCCGATTCCGGAGCTAAACAATTACCTACTAAACTGGGTTATAGCTTCATAAAGCAACAGGGACGCAATTACACGTCACTGATCTGTCTGGCAAGTCATCACTCAATTTTAGCATGATTAAGAAACCTCCTTCTCGAGACAAGTGTTAGATATATGCCCTTATCTGAAGTCTGTCAATAGAGTGAGATATGTTAAAGTAGACAAGTTCTAGAACTTCCTTTATATCGTCTCTTTATTTCGAGAAAGAGATAAGCAGTAAATAATAGAATGATTCCAAAGTTAATGCTTACGATACGTACTTTTATTCCAGTCTAGTAAAGTGTTTTTTAAAACGCCTAATAAGGTTACAGTGATTCCCGTGTACAAACGAGAAAGAAATAACATGAATAAGTTGTAGTGTCTTCATGAAATGATACCTTGGCAAATGTAAATTATCTGTCTAGAGTTAATAAATTAAATTAATTCCATGCTTTCGAGAGAAGTTTGACACAATAATTCACACGGGACAGATAAACCGTAATTTCAGGAACTACAATGGTAACTTTTCTTACTCGAGATGATTTATTGCGTAAAATGTATGTGTCAATATGTGCTGCCATCGAATCACTAAATCACGCCATGTTATGTATAATAATCCTTAAAACAGGATTCTTTCTTAAGACATCTAAGCTTTAAATAGAAAAAGATACCGACTTTTGATTTGTTTGTAAACTGATGGATTACCTCCCCAACATAAGCAATGCAAAGACAATTTATTCACGTTTATATATTTTATATACTGTAAAACATATACTGTTTTTGATATTGTGTTAAAAAAACGAAACATCGCCATTAAACCTCTATAAATCTGAAAGTTACGTTCATCTGTTGCACATCCTTTTCATATTGAGAAAACGGCCACTACTTAAAAATGAAAATGAAAATGTTTAATCACCTCTTGAACTGCTATATCACTTGAATGTCAAAGTCATCATACACGTACAAAGTTGTTACTTGTCAATGGATGCACTGGAAGGCTCCTAGCATCTGATACTGTAGAACCCATGCCAGGGCTACACAAGAACACTCAACACAAAAGTTTCAAATTTGGTTATGAGGAAACTGGTGCTTTGTTAAGGACGTTATGTTTGGAATTTTGAACCAAACACATTATCTTGCTTTACGTTAAAACTGGTAACTTATTTCCCGATGACGAAAGTTTAGCAACTTACAGAGAATTTCGTTCGGTACTAAATGTTTTCACTTTGCTCACTACTGATAGTAAAAAATATAACAATATAATCTAGTCTTGATACCTGCTTCCAAAGATTTAATGTTGCACCAAGATATTGATTCATTATGGGGCCGAGCATGATATAGGGACTTGGCAATATTGCAAATTACCGCTTACTATTTTAAAACTAAAATCATGATCAATTATAAATTGCACATCTACTGAAAAACTAAATATAAATTTGTCACAACATTCTGACAAAACTAGGTTTATTATGTCTTACAGTTATGGCTTACGTTTGGATTTTAAAACAAAATCATTTTATACTATTAAACGCGATTATCATAGGAGGTAACTCTTCATTTCTTAGTTTCTGATTTTTTTATTTTCTGTTGCATTTCAATCAAACTACTTTCCTTTTTCTTCTTTTCCGACGTCTCAAACACCATAGGCCCTGGAGCGCAGATTTCCGTGGGCCATGGAGTCTGTACATTTTATGTTTATTTTGGCTACGCAATATCCAACAATTATCTTATTCTTCTCGGAACCAAGACGCTGTGGCAGCCTACATTCTGTGCTCTGACGCTGTATGGCCATTTGGGGTTAAAATATTTTGATTTGAGCAGTAACTGGCCTTTATTAAGATCAACATGGTCAAGCTCAAAAGATTGAATAGTGTTCTCCTCCATAACATATTGCTATACAACGCGTAAGTAGAGTGTTCATTTGGAAAATGTGCATATAAATCATAGCTTTGAAAAACCTCTGAAAATGTTTCTTTATTTCATCTAACGCCATATCATATAACATATAACGACCTGTTGATATAAGTAATCTCTCAATCTTTTTCAATCGTTGTAGGGTTAATGATTTAATACACCATCTAATAAGAAACAATTGTAATATTCACATATCAAGTTTTAGTTATCATGGTCGTGTAATTTATTTATTAGTTTGACGTCTACATATCCTAGAGCGTCTATTGTTTGCGAGCACGGCAACTGCGTTTGTCCAATGAACACATGAAATAGTTCGAACATGATTAGTTGTACACAATAGCTTGTTGGTAGCTTTGATATACACCGTGAAATTATGCCATTACCAAGTTCTTTTTTAAAAAGTCGCGGTGATATCTGAATTAGGTATCGTTCCGTGTAAACTTCAACGTAAAAAATACATTCTACATAACATTATTATGGACTTAGCTTTGTTCAGAAGGCAATAAGTCTATTTCAGTTTCATAGATGCCCTCTCTAACGTGGCATAAATGATAACGAACGTTGGTTACGATATGTCAAGCATACATAATATACATATATTTTTAACTTATCTCACTTGTAAGTAAGCACTATACAATTTGACGAATGCCTGCATGGCACATACACTTTTGCCATATATATGAACAAAAATGTAGGAAATACTTTATATTTACTCATTGATCCTTATGATGCAGCAAACTTTGCAGGTGTGTGGAATGATAATGCTGTGTAAATAAGTTTCTACCAAATGATAATGTGATAGAGACACTCCATGGATTGTTTGAAACAAATATGCCAAACTTTGCAAATGTTATTTTACCAGAAGTATTTCCTGTTTTAAAGCGGTTTTGTGTGGTTAGATCAAAATGTAGACTCTAATGATGAACATATTTTTCAACTTACAAGAAGACTAAAAGGTAATTATGAACAAAACTAGCTTGAAAATATATCCCTTAACCACAGGAGGTTTAAATGTACATTGACATCAGAAATTCCTCGTATCGCTTACTAAATTTGGAGGTTTTTCAATGAAATTAGAAGAATCAAATCAATACAAAACGTAAATGTAACTTGCAAACTATGTAATCTGACCAAAATAGAAGATAAATTTCATGTATTTTCAATTTGCAATGTTGATAATTCGCTGAGAAAGTTCTACAAAGAAGGATATTTACTTGTCAAACAAATCTTTTTACGTTCTATATATTGTTGAATAACACAAAATAATAGAGTGCAGCAAAATCCGGCCAAGTTTGTTTACTATGCCATCTTATTTAGATCCTTATATGAATGAATGTATAAGTCGTCAACGCAGTGTACATGTATATTATCTGCACGTGTGCATAATATCATTCGGATGTATTGTACTACAGGCCTGTGGCCTTTCAGAATCAGGAATATTTTGAATTTAAGTATTAAATCATTGCTGAAAAGCAGAATTTTAATTCTAATTTGTTCAGTAAAAGGTATAAATTCTGACCGAAAACTGGTTAATTACGCACGTCAATTAGTCAAAAGTATTTTTGAAAACTTATCTAACGGGAAGGTAACGTAGCAGACAATGAAGAGGCGGATGTTCCGTTCTCTCTTTAGTAATAAAAACAGTTTCATTTTGTATCGAGGTTAGAATAAAAATCAACTTGTTCTATTTGATGATGCCCTTAGAGAATGTATATATGAATACGATAGAAACTTAAAACTTAGGTCCACATAACAGTCTGAAGTAATTTTATGGTTAAGCCTTCTTAGCCAAGGGGTAGCAGAAATTCTTCCAAGTCGTTTATAAAAATTCAAAATAGTAGCGTGACTAATTTTCTTTTACTCTTACACGAGTATTGCTAAAAAATAACAAGATGTACCAATGTGAACACACTGCATGATACAATGATACATGTTCTGAACCACCCTGCTAAATCAGCGTATAAGAATCCGCTCTCGCTCCTTCCTTATACCCTGATCTCTTTCAAACCAAAAGGCTCGTATCGCTAGCTATCTAACCAGCCAATGAGACTACTCGCATTCAGCAACAGCGGCACAACCCGGATTGCGTAAAGCCATTGTATTTGCTGCACTAATAACAGGTGAACTAATATAAGCCACGAATACCAAGCCGATCCAGCCGGACGAGACTTTTGGCTTAAAAGAGATATGGTTGTCAAGACGGAGAGAGAGCGGATTCATAATTTTTCTTGTTAGATTGTAAAATGACTTTGGTTTTATGTGACTTTGTTATGTCTTTTAAGTGTATTTAATTTAATGTAATATAAGGTAAAGTAATGTAATGCTATGTATGTGTGTGTGTGTTAGGGGGGGGGGGGGTGCGTGCGTATGTGTGTGTGTGTGTGTGTGGATTTGTGGGTGGATGTGCAAATACATAGGTACGTATGTATGTATGTATGTATGTGTGGTGTATGTATATGTTGTGGTGGGAGTTGAGGTGTTATTGTTGGTGTGCGGGTATGGAGGTATGTAGGGAGGGTATGAATGCATTTATGTAGGTAAGTATTTATATATGTATGACATGTAGATATGTAGATATGGTATGGTGTGGTGTGGTACGGTATTTTGTGGTATATTTGAATAGTATGATACAGTATCTGTGTGGAATGGTATGGACTTGTATTGTATAAATGTATTTTAATATGTGATCATCTCATTCTAATTTGTCATATAGTGTTTGAATAAATGTTTAGTGTCTCGTAGGCCTATAGGCCGGATGTAACTTTTCATTTGATCTTAATCTGTTATCTCTTAAAATTGTAACATTTGACACTCAAAGACGATCCCTTTTTCTCTTCTTCTTTTTCAGTCATACTGCAAAGGACGATCATTGTCGACATCTACTTCTCCTCGGTTAAAACCCTTTCGACAATAAAATTAAACTGTTTTACGACGATTACCTCAACAATAGATTTATGAATTGATAACTGGGATATAAATGAAGGATCTTCATAACTTAGTAAAATCCTTTTAATTTGAATTGAAATCTTCATCATGAAATAAATTTATCATTTAATTCTTATTATGGCAGAATTGAAACATCAAGTGATGCAAATTCCAGATACATTATAAATGTGTTCCTAATTGGTGATTAGTTTCATTACGAGCATATTTCGTGCCTTGACGATTACTGCCACTAATTCTATCCACCTTTAATGCATCACATCATTTAGACTCCCTTGAGCGATGTTATGCATATGATAAAACCATGACATTATTCCCCATGTTTTCATGAATAACTTAGTGCAAATGTTGTACAAATTCCCCATAGTCGTTAGTGTCACTTCCCATAAGCCTTTTATCATATCTCCGAAATAGGGTGTAATAAGTATTCTGTCACCTTCGTGAGTATGAAGCGTACAACTGCATATCCATTCGTTCACATACCTGCGTATCCTACTGCAAATATCGTGTAGAATGTTTCCAAGGCATCGTTGAATTTTGAAAAAGAAACAGATAATGTTGAATTGCCACTGCAGAAGTGAAGATTCATTTCGACTTAACATAACCGTAATAGTTTTAGAAGGTCATTGAAGTGACCAGAGTCAGAATTTCAAAAACACTAAGTTTTATTTTTCTCTAAAAGATCTTTTAAAATGACCAACAGCTTAAAGTCAAATTTGTTATTTTGCAATAAGTTACTGTAACTTTGCTGATTGGGTCTATGAGAGTCGATATGAAATATATCAATCAAAATTTAAGGAAATCTGAAACCGATTTAATGTCTATAACAAGCCAAAATTGGAAATTTTGTAAGAGAGATTTCCTACTAGGGCAAAATTATTACTCAATCTGAAAATTAATCTTTCAAAAATGTAAATATATTGCTAAAAGCTTAGCATAAGTATAAATAGATATTTTAGGTAATGAAAATGTTTGATAAATAAGCAGTGGGTCACTAGTTATAGTCCCAAAACAAACAGATGATTTGTGACTTCACATGCAAGCATGATATGATTTTATATTACCAAGTTTTCAGTTTGCTTCCAAAAGGTTTTTTGTTACTTCACCATCCAAATACTAAAAGCTACGAATTATGTTGTCAACAATTTTCATTTCCAACAGCTATTAAGTTTTGCATCTTAAAGAATACTTCTGCAACTATTAATAATAATATGCCAGTCAAAAGCTATATCATCAAATAGATTGTCCCATTTTGTCAGACATGTGGTTTGATATTGTCTTAAAAGAGCTTACGATTATAAAGTTTAAAACCTTTACTTACAATTAGAAATCCTTTTGAAAAACTTGATATCTAGATCAATGCTATGAAAGTGTAAATGTTGTCTTATTTCATGTTTCATGTAAAAATTAAGAAATATATTCAATATCCATAAATGTACCTTTAATATCAAGCTCAAACTTCAGCTCTTCACAGGACATAAAACCAAGTTCATCAAGATCCGTAATTCCAATTTTCTATATTTAACCTAAGGAACTAATTACTTCGTTCCTATTGGTCAAATTGGTAGCACAGAGACTGGAAAGACTGACACTCACACTGCTATCTCAGTTGATATCAGAAATTGTTATAAGCAGTTCCCACCTCAGATATCTTAAAAGAATGATAACGAAACAAAAGAAATAAATTAATCATGAGCTATTCACTCCCATGATTGTTAATTATTCTTTAAAATTAAAAAATGGTGGTTATAATTTTTTTTAACCATTTCCTTCTGTAAGCGGTTTCAAGGTTACTTATCAATTGATCTTGGAAAAAATAACGAAGAGGATTAATGTGGTGTTACGTTTGTACGAAACTGTGAATAAACAGTCATGGTGCCAAAGATTTCGTATATTCAATCAGGGAATTATCATATTTCCTAGCAGGACATGTGTAAAATACTGTTCATTGATCAGCAACTGTGTACAACCAATTAAAACCACTTTAATTTGATTTTGTAATAAATTAAATGAATTTGTATCATGGGATATAGGTAATTATAATTTTATATGAAATGAAAGCCGAGGCAATTCTTTCTTTACGCTTTACAAGGCTGCCGTACGTTAGTATAAGTAAATATAAGATAAGACCTAAAACTATGCTACAGCCAGTTAAATGATCTTTCCTGAAACAAAATGAGGAATTAATTTATAGTTTTCAACTTTATATGGGGCATAATGTTCACGAGATGGTGCATGATAGTTATACAATGGTACACTTTGATTTGTAATTGTATGGCAACACATGTTTATCTATGTTGATTGCAAATGGCATATTGAAATTTTCAAATGTTGTGATTACATCTGATTTTCTTAACATTCTAAAATGTTAAGATAAGGAAAAAGATTAAATGCCCTGTGAATTTCGAGATTGATAAATAGCAAACACTCCTCAATTGATAAATTGATTATTCAACTGCTCATCGAATCAAAAATGATAATAAAAATGTTATATTTATAATAATCGCAATCAGTTCTAAAATCTTTATTAGGATATAGATATTTCATCAAAACTATAATGAAACAATTCCCTTTACAATCTTCACTTTATTGACCACAGGTTGATATGAACTCATCATGCTCTACTGCAGTCCTTGTCTCATTTTCTAACCAGACTAAAGGTTAATTATATATCCCGCGGCGTTGTCTGGTGTTACTAATGATCTCACCGCCGAGACACCCTTTCACGGGTATTCAGTTCCGGATTCATATGATTATTAACATTCAAAGTAATTCTATGACACGCTGTTAGTTCGGGTCATGTACATATACGCCAATACCTAAAACGTTTCATGTAGTTTGCAAAAGAAAAAGTGAGATTTTAGATGTAACCAAATATATAATGTAATATTTTGTTATCAATTGAAAGCAGTAGAATTTGACAATAGGGGCCAACGGAATGATTATAAAACATAACACAAAATGTTACTAATTTTAAAACGTGAAAACAGGTGATGTTTGCATCATACAGCTATTTCGTAATCGACAGTTAACAAGCATTGTTATAATATTTAGTGATTTACGTCATTAGAGGGATAACGATAAGCTTGTGTTCATTTATTTTAAGACCTCTTTAAACAATTATTATATAACATGTTTACTGTGAGTGAGTTCGATTTAGTAATACATTGCTAATTCAGGACAAAAGTGCCACCCATAAACATACCACAAAATTAAATTATGTTTTTCTTCCATTTAAGTATTGCTTCTTTAGAAATGAAGAAATAACAAGTTAATACTGAAGCCCCTGACAGCTCGAATACAACTGAGAGTCAGCTAGGATATATTTCGCGTTAAGTTGCCAGCAACGGTGACAAGAATGACAGTGTTCAGATTACATTTTCGCGTGACAATATGCTGTCGAACATCAAGGTTTCGCTTGTCCACGTAATGGAACGACACTTGCAGCGATACATCCTCACAAGTCTCATTTGATGAGTCTAAAGTTCAAATTTGAGATTATCTACGAAAATTGTCACAAAATGGAGGAACAATTGCGATTTTTCTAACTGGGTTTAGATTTTGTAAATTTTCTGTGTGTATTTAATTAGTAGTTTATTGGTACTTTTCCCTCAGATGTCATGACCAATATCGATCATTAGTAATATTTCATGATTCTAATAAGCAAGGTCATGTGATTTCGGAACTTTCTACATAATGTGTGAATATTCATTCTTAAAAGGTTCAGAATACAAAAGCTACGAGTTCGAATCTATGTAGCAACGTTATCTCCTCACGCATTGCCTGTACTTGCGTCAGCCCCAATGACTTGCTAAGATAGCCAGTGATAGAGACCAGTGCAATTTAAAGCCATGCGGGGGAAGATGATGCAACCTATTTTATATCAATCTTATTAGTTTGACCCAATGATAGTGTAAAATGTGACAATGTTCTCTTGATCTCCAGTTTTCACATTTTTCAACAGATCATGGTACATCAGCCAGAATTTTATAAACATATTTTGAACACGTGCTACAAAATTAGGATTACATCACGAATGAGCGACTTGTTACATTGAGTGTCGTTGAGAAGACGCCCAAAGGGCTTGACGTATTTGACGCATCTCTCCAAATAACACCACAAGCACATACCTATTTAAGTCTATCTAACCTATCTAAGAGGGCAAACTCTCTCGTAAATTGTTTTGTGATTGACTGATCATCACGACTACTTGTTGACGTACCTATGACTCGTTATGATATGAATGATACAGACATGGACTCAAAGTATTAAGAGACTAATGTATGAAAGCTTCATAGGTCGGTATGCCATTTGTCCATCTTTCCGATTTTTACGTTATTTCCATGCTTTCCTAATAATTTGATCTACTTTAAAACCGTAATAGAGTTAAACATGATAACTTTATCATGGCGCCTTCGTGGCTGCAGCACGGTTTAAAAATGTATAGGAATAACATGAGTCTTTGAGAGTTCACAGTTTCTACAGCACTAAGAGATCTATGTCAGTGTCATGTACAGTGTGCAAACAGGTCAGGAAGTTGTTTGGACTGTGAAAATCGATTCTCACTCTGATAATTATCAAACAGAGCATATGAATAAAATATAATCCCCTAGGAATATGATCTTTTCGATACACGTGAAAGATAAGTAATAGAGGGATACAGTCAAGCGAATTCGATATGTAGGATTCTAAATAAACATAACTTCTGTATGTGTCACTCACTGTCACCCCGTCCTTTCAATATCCAAAATGACATTTAGTTGAGTCAGATTCTTGGATTTGTAAAATGATGCATTCATCTGTAAACATGAAAGACCTTTGGCATTTTACAGCATTAATGCTGAAGAACTGTGCTAACTTAATGTGTAAAAAAGGGCTTGAACAAATTACCACATGTTTACACACACATACCTACGTACACACATACAAACCATCTTTTGCACTGAAACCTCGATTTCCATCTCACAGTATTTTTTGTAATTTGGTACAGACACATTCTTGAAAAAAACCTAATTTTTTTCTAAAGCAAACAAGAATGGAAATATGTGTAAAAGACCAATAAAAGAAATAGACATGCAAGTTTTTGCGAACGTTTGATAAATGTCTGGCTAGCATATGCAGCCAACAAGACATTTTAATACAAATTGGACATAAAATAATTAAACATAGTTTGACTTGTCCGAATTCGCAATTTAAATATCATTTGTATGAGCCATATGTTAACAGAAAAAAGTAGGAGAGTTATTATACATATATGTATGATAAGCTGAACCTATTCTTCCTGCATTTAGATACATAATTAGTCAACGTTTCTTAAAATTGAAACATATGTTTCAAAATCAGAATTTATACAAATCAGTTATCAAAGGTAGCCACATCTATACTCACAGTTTTAAGTCATCCAAAATATTTCTGTAATATGATATTTTACTTTTTCTGTGGATGAGTAAGCATATACTCCGAAACGTCGTGATCTCCCACCTGACGTAGAAGTAGGAATATACACTGGCGCGACGTAAATTTAATAAGAAAGAACTTGTTATGCTGAAAATCTTGCTTTTCTTATATTCTGTTGAGCTTTGTAAAACAAGTTTGGCTTCTAGTGTGGCTTTCTAAATCTTAAGATCATAATCTGCATAGTATTTCAAACATTTGATAAAACTGATAATTGTAACGTCGAGTGCAAAGTATAAAACGGTTGGTAAAAGCTTTGCAAATGACGTAAATACGAAATGAGAAAAACGTAAAGGATTGCCAAGATGGTAACATTTTGAACAAATGATGGATGAACCGTTAAAATCAACTCCCAAAATGACAATTTCTACACCCTATATGGGATCAACCAACGATATAGGCGATCAACCAACGATACAGAGAAATTTGCCATCGAAGAACTTTGCTCTCATTCAGATTACATAATATTTCTGAATATTTTTTAAGGAAGTATAAATCTTTACAGGACAACCATTATCTTTGTACTTGTACGTTAATACACTAATGTAATAACGTACAGAACTGTGAATGTACCGACACTCCTTCAATACTTATACATTTTTAAACCAAGCGCCAGACACGGAGGCGATATTTCCTCAAGTTAAAACGCTTCTTCACATGAAACGACTTGCGGTTAAAAACTTCAAATCGCATGAATGGGAATGCAGACTAATGGTGTAATCGTTTGGATTTTACACCTGTGGCATCGGCACCGAAACCACTGTGCATGAACGTTGTAATTTATGACAAGTAGTCAACAAAGAACATCATCATCTAGGCTTTTTCATAAATATGATCTACCTATGAAAATCAATAATTATTGAAGAAGAGAGTTTGATCCCTAAGACAAACAATTAATTAATTTCGAGATCATCAAAAGATATTTTACAATTGATTTTACATGTAAGTCAGTGTATGAACATCTGTTATGTCTCTTCCATCACATTTTAGATTGTCTCTGATTTATCATGGTCGACATAACTTGTGTACAATATCCCTCGGGCAATAAGTAACTCTTTCTTACATCAATAATCTCACATCAAAGAAAATATACTTTGATGGGAAAAGCCAAAATAACAAAGGACGTTTAAACTTCAAGAGTAGCAATGTTCACATTGGTATATGTCTGTATGTGTATTTTCGACAGAATGGACATGATAAATATATCTCATTAATATTTTGAGCTGTTCGTGGTGAATACTCCAATTTCATATTTTCAAGTGTGTCAAATGTGATTGTTTTTCAGGTAGACAACACAGACAGAGTTTTAAAACGGTCATATGAAAATTACTGTAATTGACAATTTAAGTGTGAGCTCTGTGGATTCCTCAATAGACACATGGTGATATATTGCGTTATGTCGCGTACCATTTCATGGCTAACTGACACTTAAATGCATATGGTCACGCGAAACTTTTATCACAATAGGCCTACTGTCAACTTTGTCTAACAAAGGGAAATCAGACTAGAGAAACAAAGCTCAGACAATGAAATATATATTGTGTTTTCTTTTGCAATTCATTACTCTCTCTCTCGCTATCTCTTTTTCTCTTTCTCGCTCTCTCTGTCTTTAAGAACTTAAAGGATGCATGATGAAGGTAATGCTATGGATATACAGCTTCGTTTGTCTTGAATAAAGACGTTGTATATCCATACCATCGCCTTCACTATCCTTCCAATACTTGTGAACGGGTGTTCCAGCTGTTTATGTGAAGTCAAGATCAAGAACACCAGTCATGGCCTCAAGACATATAATCAAAATCAAGTCTGGTCAGAAAATGAAACGGTCTGTAATAATACATCGAAGGTTTAATTATCCTTTTATCCACAAGGCAATAACGACTAACTGAAGTTGGTGAAATGTTTTTGTCTAAAACATACATGTATGAAGATTGTCACAAGATTATCATTATTATTCATTCAAAATCACAATGATTTCAAAGAGCATCATTTTAGAAAACTGTTAGATTAGATGTATATCAAAGTCAAGTATCTTTTTTCTTTCATCATATTTCTAAAATTTCACAATATGAAATTACCGTTTCGGTTAGTTTAATTGGAGAAACGAGCGGGGTTCAATAAGTTTTGCAAGCTGAGCATTTATGTTTATACAAACAGTGTAAGCTTATAGAAGGCGTAACTTACTGACCAAGTTACTAACAAATGTGTATTGTGATGGGTAAGGATGCTCTTAACTATTCAACTGTCTCGTTTGATGACAGATGACGAAACCTGGGTCAGCCATTGGGACCCTGAAACTAAACTGGAATCCAAGAAGTGAAAGCACCCAAGTTGTCCTCCTCCACTGAAGTTTTGCCCTCAACCACCAGCTTGCAAGGTAATGGCCACTATCGTTTGGGATTCATAGGGCATATTATGAGATCATTACATGTCATCCAAAACAACAATGAATTGTCAATATTATGCCACCCCAATGCAAGAATTGTATAAACAATTCAACAGAAACACCGGAATGCTGTCACTTGGTGTTCTGCTTTTGCATGACAATGCTCCAGTTCACAAGTCTAGAGGTGCACAGGCCACTATACGTGAATGTTTATTAGAACAGCTGAATCACCTACCCTAAGACCCGGAGCTAACCCCCAGCGACTACATCCTGTTCAGAAACTTGAAATCCGACGTTTTGACATAATTCTGTTTTATTTACATTAAAAAAGTTCATTACATTGAAACAATCTCAAGAAAATTTAAACCCTTAAAAACGCCTCTTTCTCTTGGTGAAACTATTACCATATTCCAAGTGGAATTGTCGACATCAAGATAGAAAGGCAATTGATAAATAGGAACAAATACATTAATGAACTCTTACATGGCGACGTTTTACAGCTACATATCTAAAGTTTGTGACTATTTTTCGTGTCTTTGTCTTAATAACATGTATTTTATGTGTGTTTTCGTTTCGGCTGAAATTATTTACTTTGGTTTATCATAGTCTTAGCTCATACCTTACATTTAAGCCTAAAAGTATAGGGAGATTATTTAAAGGAGTCAGGATTAAAATATTTAACTTCCGTGGTTTCGTTTCAATTCTAAATGAGACGACAAAGTATTTATGGTCTACCAATTCTCTTCATGACAACATAATAAAAGGAAACTGAAATTTAGAATTGATATATCTATATACCATCATGCCAAAGTTTGCTAAACATTCTAATTTAAGAAAGTATTTGTCAACACATGGACTTAGAATGTTCTCGACGTTATAAATCTCTATGGGATAGCTGTACTCTCCTGGTCATATTATCTAAGAATTGAATGTCAGTTTGTGTGTTTGCAATGGAAAATGAACGATGTCAAACCTACATTCAAATTCTTGTGAACCAAGGGAGCTTGCGAGCAAACACACAAACTGACATTCATTTCTTAAAATTTCGCACCATATTAGGAATTTAACAGCGGAGTAATACAAATGCTGTCTTAGCTTCTCAACGAGTAATGTTGTGCAACGAGAAAAAATCCTATGCAAAATTTTACTGCACGTTTATTTTGTGAAAATCTTGAAATTGAGGACTTGCAGCGCTAAATCATTATAAATAAAGCGTAAACAGAAATAAAATCCACGCAGGAACACGAGATCAGAATTATCTGTCTTACAAATATCAGTCATGTGGCCGCCACGAGCTGCCATTTGTTCGTGTCTTTTCGCCAAAATATGTAAAAGACAGTTGTTTAAGTGAGGTTGTGATAATAATGACTGTATATTCGCCCCCTCTTATCAAGTATGGATACATCGTGAGTGTTAAGTCCGGTTCGGTACGTTATGGTTCCCTAAATTGATCGTTATGTGCAGTTTATTTTGCGACTGTCTCGATAAATCTTTCCTGTTTTGTTCTCTTCAGTTAAAAAACCCCTAAAAATTTGAAAGTCGCCATTTTCTAACTTACAGGTCACGTGATTGGACGATGTCACATGACGTTCAAAAATAGGGGAGGCTCCCACTTACCCAGCCGTTTTGTTTAGGGTAATTGAACCAGTCAAGCGGTATAATCCCTTAAAACAACAGGTGCTTGGTCAAATTTGCTACCCATGAAATAAAGGGAAAAAGTATTTCTTTATAGATATTTTACTTCATACAAGCATATCGATCGATTTAAAAAAGGCATCGATTTTAAAAAGGCGTTTGACTCCATAAATAGAGATTTGCTGTGGTTTAAACTCTTGGACTATGGCATATCAGGCAATATCCTTCAAGCTATCAGATCACTGTACGACAATGTCTTATGTTCTGTACAAGTAAACAACTACGAAACTGATATATCCCTGTAGAATCTGGTGTGAAGCCAGGATGTGTGTTATCCCCTACACTGTTCGCCATTTATATCAATGACCTTGCTATGGAATTGAAAGAAAGCAATTGTGGAATAGATATTGACAATTTTAATGTTTCTGTTCTATAGTATGCAGACGATATAGTTTTACTTAGCCCTGACCCAGAAAGCCTTCAAGTTTTATTGAACATACTCTATCTATGGACAAGGAAGTGTCGAGTCAGCATAAACGCAAGCAAGACGAACGTTGTACATTTCAGATCGAAAAGCGTGCTTCAGTATAACGGGACTTTCCATTGCAGACGTGTGACAATCGATTTTGCAGACAGCTACCGCTACCTTGGGTTGTGGCTACACGTGCATTGAGACTTACGCTACGCTGTTAAAGAACTGGTTAAATCTGCTTCACGTGCTTTAGGATATCTCTGCCACAAATATTACACTTGCTGAGATATGCATTATGATGTTTTTACCAAACTGTACGAAAGTATTGTTCAACCTGTTTTAGCTTATTGTTCTGGCCTGTGGGGAGTTAACAAGTACAAGGAAGTCTACACTATACAGAACAGAGCATGCCGTATCTTCCTTGGAGTTTCTAGAAACACTTGAACACTGCTGTACGAGGAGATATGGGATGGCTCGACTGTCAGTTTAAACTTTATCTGGAAGCTGCAAGACTCTGGTGTAGACTACAGCGAATGCCCCCGACCAGTTGACCTACAGAATTCATCAGTGGTCACTTACAAGAGGAAAGTCTTGGGAAAAGAAGATACAACGCATCTACAGTGATCTTGAACTTAAAGAAATACTTTTAACTACTGACAAATCGTCCAAGTGGGTTTTAAACAATATTTTAACAAAACTGGGTTTTATTGACAAACCGCGATGGAAAGACAGCGTTCAGTCCACGGCAAAGCTGAGAACTTTTAAACTTTTTAAAACAGAATTTCACACTGAAGGTTATACCCGACTTCCAAGATACCAGCGAGCAATCTTGGCTTCACTATGATGTGGCTCCCTTAAACTCGAAGTTGAAACGGGCCGATATCGCTCTCCTCCAATACCTGCTACAGAAAGATTTTGTAAATATTGTACAGATCGAGTTGAAGACGAGACCCACTTTCTTTTATACTGCCCCCTTTATGACGATATCCGCACTTCTTATTTCCACAATTTTTTTTACCACACTCCTGTTGATTTAACAATTTTAAACAATCCTAATAATCTGCCACTTTTGGGAAGCATGTGTTTTAAAATGTTTATGCGAAGGAAGTTGTTTTATGCATAATATACTTTTACAATTTACATTCTAATTATATACTATGTCTCTTACAATCTGTATTACTTATACTTACCTTTTTAGACTATACCTATGTTTACAGTTTGTGTAACCCTTAGTGCATCTTGCACTACCTTTTTAAATTAATTTTACATGTTTTTACCTAGAGCTCTTAACAATGTTATGTAGTCTCTCGTAACCCGTTTTGGGTGGCATTTGTACTTTTATCTCAGTTGTATATTTAAAACAAACATTATAATGCATGTTGTACAAATGGTGAGACTTTAATAAACTATATTGTATTGTATTGTATTGTAGTATATACATCACATACATATACAGCCATACAGTTAATCTTTTTTCAATTTATTGATATCAATAACCTTTCAAATGACCAACACGCTCAAGGTACTTTTTGCAAGACACTTGGCCGTTCGAATATCTTCTTTTGAATGTGTGAAGTGACGATGACATATTTCGACAATATATTAATACTGATTTTTTATGATATGGGTTCACTCAGTTCAATCATATTTATGAAAGATTTTCTATATGTGTTCATTAAGTTAGATAAATACGATAATTTTATGTGAACTCACCCTCAAGCACTCACACGACTGAGAGCAATCGTACCAAGATGATTAACAGTTCTTATGTCAAAACAAATTGCCATCAATACCAAATTAACCGCTTTAAACAAATAATGAAAATGATGATTGTTTTTTACACCTAACAATTCAAACTGAATAGTTTTGTTAAATAAGTTTGTTTTATGCAACAATACAATAAAAGCAACAAATAAAAAATTCTAAGTATTCATATTCGTATGATAAATGGCATTGAAGTAAATACCATTCCATAACTGGTTGAGTTTAATTCATGATCTATGCTAGATGCCAGACAAGTCACCAAACTTTCTTTTTGATGTAATATTACATGGACCATTTCGTAGGTAACTTTTTCCCCTTTCACCTAGACTGGCCAGCCTAATCCTAATCCCTAATTAGATAGGATTAATTAACCTAAGGGCTGGGCAGGAGGGAATAACCCGAAAATAGTTCCGTTTGTTCGCACGAGACGGTATCACACATAACAGATAACATTTCAGACAGACAGACAGATATTTTATTCAAGCCTCACCTCGATACATATATACAGTGAAATATTTACATCGTGAAGAAAATAACAATAAAATATATCGAGCCACCCTCCATGGGATTATGAGAGACTATGATATACAAGTATATAACATATAAAACACATCGGCAAACAATTAAAACATTTATAATGACTTATAAAAGCAATGGAATATAAAAGATAAAATCATAAAAGTAATTTTATAACATATAAAAGTAAATCAAGAGTATTAGGTATTAGAACGCTTGGATAAAATAAAATTGCAGGTTTTTCAGTATCACAGAGGTTTGTTAAATCTTCAATCTTGTTTTGGCATATAATTAAAAGTTCAGTTCTCTCTTCTTGATATTGAGGGCAAGTAAGTAGAGCATGGGTTTCATCTTCTATTAGGTCGACGCAGAAAGGGCAAGTTCTCTCGTCCAAAGGTGTGTTCGTATATCGACCTGTCTCCACTCTGAAAGGGGCCACTCCACTCCGAAACTGTGCACAATAATTTATTTCTGTCTCACTTGTGTACACGTTACAATTCATAAAATATATACAAAGAAACACATAAACACCACCAATCGCACAGCGATTTACGAGCGACATCTTTTAAAAGAACATGAGTATTATTGCAGTATATAGTATATGAAGTATGTAAATTTGCATCCGCTAAAATGATATTCAACACAGCTAAAAAGTATACAAATATTGATATAAAGATAAGAAAAGTACGATAAAACTTCACTTATATAAAAAATTTCTTCTTTTAAAAAGTATATTATAGCAGGTTCTGGCGGTGTGAAAGACTAGATCTGGGTTTCCTAAAACATTGATAAAAGTCTGGGGAGATGACATATCAGGCCATTTTAGAGTACATATATTGATGAGATCCTTCCTTTCTTCAGTATAGAGTGGGCAGGTTAAAAGCACATGGATCTCGTCCTCTATACAGTCTTTACAGTGGAAACAAAGCCTCTCACTCTCATTCATTATTATCTAATGAGTGATCTCACCACGGTTGAGTAATAAGTATAGTTCTAGAACATGATTTAACGTTGTTGAACGAACCACGTTTTTTTAATATACTAGTTTAAATGATCTGGATTTCCTTTATTCATTAGATTATACAAAAGGCACCTTGAAAAATGCTGACTGTAAAATTAAAAAAAATTGCGGTCTATTCGTTACATAACTCCTGCATTCGAAATGTATATTTGATTTTACTAACCTTTGGGCATTGGAGGTATCTTCACGTTATGTGCTGCTTATAATGTTGAAATTTGAATGAAGTAAGTATGACTATTATTCAAAAGTAATTTATAAGTAAGCTGTGCACCGTCTCACAGAGAGTTTATTGTTTCTGTAATGGGAAACTGTCTGACCATAAGCATAAACCTCTTTTTCAACATATATCTAGAACCTAAGATGTCCAAGAGTCATGTTTTAGACAATTACTGCAAAATTTCTTGATAAACTGATTGCAGGTTGTTTTTATGCCTTTTTAGTTAAAAAATGGATATGGTATAGTTTAGGTTGAACTGTTTCCTTGCGGTGAATGATCGCATATAATATTATTTCCTGATACAAGACCTTTACCAACTTGAACTACAAACCTAACTCCTGTCAAAGCATTTAGGTTTTTTTTTCCAGCTGAGTAAGGAGGTATAAATCCAACGGATACAGGTTTAATGCATCATTATTTCAAGCATAAAGAATATCGGGACACAAAAATCAAGAAAAATAATTGATGAAATTAACATTAATTATTTAATAATTCGTTTGATCTAAACGTATATGTGTGTTACCTTTGACTTTCATTCAGTATCATAAATGTTGACAGTTCTCTAAAGTTTCAATTTAAACGACATCGTAACAAACGCACGTGAAACAACCAGAAGATCTTGCTAAAACTTTGAATGTTTTGAAAGTCCCAATTATGCTTACTAATATTTCTAAACCACAAACCAAGAAATGTTGGAAAATCAATAATCGAGACATTGAACTTACACAAATTATTGTTAGTTCTAATCAAAAAGGAGTTGAAGTGAGGTGAGGTGAGGTGATAAGGGGTTTAACGCAGCTTTCAAGAAAATTTCACCTATATCATGGCTGCTTGTATTATTGCGGGGAGAAAGCCCGTAACAACATTGTCATTAAGTATTGCGGTGATACCTGCGAGCATCGGTTGGAACTGGCAAACTATGGGTGGTACTGCGCTGAAAATCATTGTAGCAAACTTTACTGCGTGTAGAACACTTCTCTTCTGCAGACAAAGTTGTATAAAAAAGGAATTGTTCTTTAAAAAAACCCCAAAACAATACACACTTAATGTATGCATTGGTGCATCACTTACGTCCTGGACAAAGAATCGGAAAGTTAATCTAAAATTGTTTCAGTTGATCGAGTAAAGATCACAATTCATCGAGATCATTGTCATATCAACAGGAGTCCATTAAGTACAGTCTGGGTCCTGTCACGTACATTAACTCATATTGCTTGAGGTAATCCTTTAGATATAGTTATTGCACTTACACTACACATAGTTTTGGTACATTTGGCATATTGATAATTGATAGCAGGTGTAACATCCACTGTGTCTTATCATGTGTCAACGATTTCAGTGCAAAGCATTGTTTGCTTTTACTTACCGTTCTTCAAATAACACAAGCGTGATCGAAATGATCTTTTACAATTCTTTTCTCTCATCTCTTGCAAGATGGAACACTTGTCAACACATAGTAATATGATTTTGTTGCATATCTAAGTGTGCCTTTGTGTCATCCTAATTTTTCTGATCTTGGAAAAGTAATTTCAAAGTTTTTGCTGTTCTTATCTTTATTGGTTGCCTAATCCATGACTAAACTATTATTCTACATTCGGAAAGGTTAAAATAGTTAGATACAGTGGGGGTTGCTTTTGTAGTAATTATTTGACTACTTCAATTCCTTCGACGCTTCTAGAAAAAACAGATTCCATGACATCAGATTTCTAATTACGCAATTGATCACTTGTGATGATGATGATTACAATATGATAATTCATGTGGCGCTTTGCTCAGTTTCTATTCAGCCATTGGGTCACCCAAGGTTCCTAAACTTCACTGACTTCAATGATAGCAGTCAAACTGAGCTTCACAAATGGTAAGTGGTCGAATTTAGGATACACAATTTCTTGTTATAATTGAAGTACAAAAAATATCTTGTTTTTATTTTTGTCATTGGGTTACTTTCATGGTCGTCAGGTTTGATGGAGTTAAGGTGTTCCATTCCTTCTTCTACCTCGTCTCGTAGAAGAAATGCCAGGCCGTCAAGCATTCCGCAGAAGAGTCTAAACTCATCACTGTCCTTGTAGAATGGCACTAGTTCAAGGTTCTGAACACGTCCCCAAGTTGACTGTGTTAGGTGATAGAAGCAGCCTCTTATAGTTGGTTATATCGCAGGACGTCGACACATGGAAGGGTGTAACAACAAACAAGCAAAATCCAAGTCGACTTCGTGCTTCATATTAGCAATTAGCGAGTACAATGGCCCGCGTGTGTTGTCTTAGACATTGCCATCGATTAAAAATTGAAATTGGTAAAATAACGAATGATGGATTTCCATATGTATGTTTATTTCATGTGACACTTATATCACAATCATACAAAATATTTTTTCTCATTTATATCACATACATATCAACATATTTTCACATTTATATCACATTAATATCAAAATATTTTCAAATTTATATCACACTCATATCAGAATACATTCATATTTATATCACACTCATACCAGAATAAATTCACATTCATATCACATTTTTTACATACCATTTACATGTTATGACAGTTTCAATAAAACTGATATGTCATCCGTGTATGACCATTGAACTGATCTAGTCTCTTGCAAGGCTTTCCTTCAGAATTGAGACACGTCTGTCCATATTGGTGTATCGCTTATTTCTGGATGTCCAGCTTCAATTTGCACCAACGTGATTTCATTTTGACCTAACTGTGCATTTGCCATGGCGTATGTCTCATAATGTCTTTTCCAACATCTGTCAAACTGTCAAGTATTCTATACAAATTCATCCTGAATTAACAAAATTCCATTTTTACCGCAAAATTCCCGCTGATAACAGAAATTGAATCTATTCTAGAGTGTGCAGGTTATAGTACATTTGGCAAAAGCAAGAATTTTTAAGTACAAATTGGCTTGTTAATAGTGTTAAAACTGTACTTCTTGATCAATTTATGCAAATTTGGAGAAAAAAAAATCCCAATCAGATAGGTTATTATTATAATAAGTTTAAGGATAATTTATGTATTGAAAACTTCATTTTGATTTACGTATATATATCACAAAACTTGGAACTTAAAACCACTGACTCCCAATTGAAACTGGTAGATGGTATAAGAGAATGATAGAGAACATAGATCATGTCCGTCATGTAAGCATAAGAAAGGATGAATTTGCATTGACTTGTGTCACTTTTATTGTAACACTTATATATTTTCACTATTGTCTAAATTGGTGAGTACATCCCCGATTATGATTAAACATTATTCATATTTTCTCTTCATGGCAGTCTGTTTCGCATTTTTTCCCCGTTAGAGTAGAGTGAATCCGAGTTTTTAGTTAACCGTGAAATTAATCCTGTGTTGAAAAAAACAAGAAACATCAAAGACTGCCGCCTGTCGACTTTATGCTATTTTTGATTTTCTAAGTGTCGACTTCCAGCTACTCCCCCTTATAGTTATATCTCTGGTTTAATACCTCGAAGTAGACATTTGTGATGTTTATAACAACAAATAAGGGCGGCAGGTGGGGATTTTCTAGTCGACTGCACTTTGGGAACAATGGGCTTAATCTGTGATTATAAGCATGCTGGTAACACCAAATTCGCAAGTGGAGCACCAACTTCGCAAGTGGAAATAAAACGAAATTGTAACACAAGACTATACAGAATATTATTGTATTTATTTATGACACAACAAAATAACAACACGACATAACAACATGTAATAACACGTCAACAAATATTGTTATCAATTTACCAATTAATAACTTAAACCCATTTTAATAAATTAATAAGACAATTTTGTAGGATGGACATAACTAAAGGTTTACAGCCTTTCCATTCGGAGGTGGGGAAGACGGTGATGGCAGCATACTGTGTTAAATACATTCTCTCTCACTATATATACTTACAGCATTAAATAATGATGCTTCATGAAGTTTAAGGAATTAATTTTATTTGTATAGTATTATTATTAAACAACCATACTATATATTTACCTGTATGCCATTGTAGATTCGTTCGTGGTTATGTACTCCAGGTAGTTTCGTGACTAAATCAATAAAACTGTTTTTCAAGTCGAGATGTTGCTGTAGGAGATCATTTGATTGATATCAATAGAGTCTACAAATCCTGTACACGTAAACGAACACAAATTCATTACAGGAAGGAAGTCGAATTTAGCGTTTGAAAGACTGAAAAAGACACGTGCTATCATATTCTGTAGTTTCACACAAACCCACAAGTCAGCAAAGTGTTCAAATTGTTATGAAATGTTATATTAATGGCGAGTTTGACATCTAAGGAATTGTGACGAATTGACAACGGTGATATGTAATGATTATTATAGCGCACTTTATCTAGTTGGTAGTCGTCAGATATCTCGATGAAGAGGGCACAATCTTCTATAGGAAACATGTCTTCCGGACATGTCAGCCACGCCAAAATAACGATACGTCAGCAATTAACCTCTTTCTATCTTCTAAATGAGGAAAGAAATGGTCTTTACTTGTGTAACACGTCTCAATATGGTTCAATACTTCATTTTTATTGTTTAGAATTTATATACTCTTTATTGGTGTATACTTTCTTTTGAGTATTAAGTTTTCAGTATTAAGAGCCTTTTTAATGTTACGAAGATTTTTCTATCAAACCTGGCACAAGGTGTTTCAATAATAGAACATAATAGAAGTAAATAAAGAAGTTGTTACAAAAACATGTTTAATTGGATTTTGGTTGTTGGTACGACAATACCATGTGCCTTCAGTTTCTTCAGAGGCATATTTCCACTTATTTTCCCAAACATGAGACATTTCTTATAACATGAAAATCTTATATAATCCACAATAACTCAATACTAACTGACATACCATATACTACCGTAACAGTTACTGCTTTGATGCCAGTGTACTGGCGGTGATCCTTCTGGCGAGGCAACTGTTCCGCTAGCGTTCCTATCCATATCATACAACAGGCATATCTAGTACGATAGACACGTCATATTTGACCCCTTGTGACGTAAAACAGTTTATCTATGATTTATTCAAGACATGTGTTATAGGGAATTTAAGAAACTTAATTTCATTTCATGAAACAATTCATCTTATTGAAACGATTCTGTCTACCACCTGATCGCTTGAATATGATTCCAATATAGTTTTTCAGTCGACAGTATTCGGTACATAAACTTGAGAAGCAATGCTACAATCGTTTGATTTCTATAAATAAGTTCTGTAGACAAAAAGATGGAGATTCCAGATGATGTTCACGGTGGAACTGGTCTGCATCCAGACAAATCTTCTGTATGTGGTGTTTGGTCCTGATGAAAGTCACTCGCGGTCTGAGTTATAATTATCATCAGACGAGCTAGACAGGGACAACTAATACACAGAGGACCATTTGGGAACTTATAGTAATTAGTATGTCTGGACAGGCCAAATAGAAACGCAAAGACGATTTGTCAACTGTTTTAGAGCCACTTTGACAGCATAGAACAATGTACAAATTTATGGCACTGATGACTTCACAAGTGGCACACATTTTTAACCAGGTTGATAATTTGATATAACACTCTTCGTCGTCAAGAAAATATATTATTCATATTCTCCGTTTGAAATTATAAACATGTTGAAATAGGACAAATTCATACTAATATTTCAATGATTTGTACAGAAATTATTAATAAATGGATACATTCTGGATCTATCAATGAAAACAATCTCATTGATCAGTCGTTGATAATATTTGAACGTCTTCTCCACAGATTGGGAAGGTTACCGCTTCTACTTGTTATTCTATTCTTAAAATAAACATGAAAAGAATTAAAACATCATTTCTGATACTTCATTACATTAATCAAATATGGGCAACGGAACAGAGAAAAAAATACAAGAAATGTAAGAACACTTTCTTGAGTGAAATTAATGTTTGAGTTTAAATACAAATGACATGTGTCAGTTTGTAAAACAACTTCAAAGACAACAGTTGCGTCCTTTTTAAGGCGCAGCCTTTTGAGTGTGTATGTACCACAGTGAATCAAAGAAGATTAAAAGGATTCACGAAAAAGTTCTGGCCTTTACAACTGCATGTAGTAATAATATAAAAACACAATACATTGTTCTCTCTTCATTGCTCAATCCTTTGGAGTACTCTGTAACATATGATTTCACTAATTGTAATATCCAAGCTCAAGGTATGTATTTTCAGAACCAAGAAAGCCTGTGGATATGTGTTTCCTTCTTTTGGTTTTCAACTAACATATCAAACTGAAAGAAACCCCGAAAGAAAAATATAATATATCGGAAGTGTTTGAATATCCATGCAGTAAAGCCAAACAAAGAATATCAAGTAGCTACTTAGAGCTCGGCGCAACCGTATAGGTCCGTACATCGATCCCTATATTCAGGTACACAGTTTAACATTTGGGTGCAGTGTGGATGAAGAGCCTTGCCCACGGACAGAACACAGCTCTGGACCCAGGTAAAAAAATTTTGTTGTCTCCATCGAGATTCGAACCTGAGTAGTCGGCGTGAGAGGCCAGGACGCTAACCACTACACCACTGTTGGAATTTTCAACAGAGTAGAAAACAAAACACTTTAAATGTTTATGATAGGCACATGTTTTCTCGAGATGTACACAAAATTTCATACTGGTAGTCTTTCTATCTAATATCTGTTCAAACACATTTTGACGGCTTTAGATGGCTTGTGAAGGCGTGTCGTAACTCTGTTTCAGCCACATCTATTACTCGTGGATTGTATTAACTCGTATTTTGCATGGTGACCTTTCTATTGTTACTCACTTTAATAAGAAAGAGGATTACTAGTTTGAATGAGAATAATTTTGGCATAAATACCCCATCTTCATTTCAATTTACTAAACTAATTACCTCCCTGAACGCTTATTAGCATTCTCAGAAATTATTTAGTAATTTTCCAAAATATATTTTTAAAAAATAATTTGTGACTCAATTCCAATTGGAAATAAAAACATAAAGACCACCCCAATATTTGATATTTCGTAAAAACATGATACGAACGTTAGCATATCTTGTATTTACAAAGTCGTACATTTTACGGCTGTATGCTACACTGAGGAAAACGTTTTAACTGTTGATAAATGAATGAATTTAAATCTTAAGTCGCTAAATTAAGACGACTCAGCAAACCTAATGATATTTGTTCCATTCTTAAAGGTTATATTGAGTTTAAACGAATTTCGTGTAAAAGATCATTTTGAAATGCTCTTGTTATTTTGACATCAACTGTTATGTTTTTCATGTTAGTGACTGATGCTATAATAAATATGCATTGAGGTACTGTTTGGAGAAGAAAGGAACATCAGTCACCTGAATCTACATGTTTAACTTATCATTCTTCTTGAGCAATAAACCATGTTCCTCGTTTCCATTCTTTGATCCCAATTCATGATAGTATAAAGGAAGATTCGATCGAGGAATATTATGGTTGTCATCAGTGAATGTGAGATAGTTCGATTAAATGGTCTGGCAGCATCAAGTGACAAGCACGAAGCAATGTCTCCTAGGTTTCAATGAATGTTAAGAAGAACAACAAGACTACTGTCTACAACTAACTGATAACCTCCTAAATGTAAGGCAAATTCATTGTCTATATGTCTCACTTGTGGTATAATGAAGCGTTATATTTGTGTCCACAAAGAAAAGCCCCCTTTTTATCATCATTCGCAAATCATCATTCTTTCCAAACAGAAGTAGCTTCGTCATAAATTCCTATACAACCTCTGTCTTAATTCGAAGGTGCAATCAAAGTTACTTGTGCAATCAGCGACGCCGTTTCAAAAGTTATCATTCAAATTGCCTAAGTTATTTCCGTATTCTTTCCAAAACTAAACTTTATTCGAATATGCACCTTGCACTTTGAGTCGTCTTTAGAGAAAACAAACGCCCAATTTTACGACTGTATCATTGTTCAGGCCTGTGTGACAACAAATATGTTATTCATGCATTAGTTATTTTCATTGGCTGAAATATAGCCAAGTAGTTTAAATTGCAATATTGACCCTCTAGGGGGAAACTATTATTAAGACAGAGGTTACATAGGAATTTATGACGGAGATACCTCTGTCGGGAGAGAATGGCATATCATTTGCGTGTTTAATTAAACCAGGTTAGTATTTTTGTCACTTTCATGACCCCTGAAACAATGAAGACGAATCGTACTGTGTTCAAACGACAGTGAGTAATTCAAGGTACTTTTCGAAATATTTGAATATCAGTAATTTATAAGTTCTTGTTGAAAACAGTCAATAACTTGATTTCCCCCCCACTGATGTTCACTTATCTTTTAGTCCCATACATATACTGTAGTTGATTCTTTGATCGATTCTTCGAACAAGATCGATCAATATCCTTCACATCAGTTTTACAAAGTTATGCAATTTAATACAATTTGTCGCTGTTATGCTTTGATAGAGGCACAAAGAATGTAAAACAATCCTTAAATTTATCTGTAAACAATGAACCAATCTTCGAGTGGTGAAAATTAAGACCACTAACGGTTATATTTATGTTGCATGTTTTCATCTGTTTACATTTTATTCTGTTTCTCACGACTGTGACAAAATACTTTTAGAGATATGGGAAGGCTGCCATTGTTGTTTTTATTTTGTATCTTCTATGTATCTAAAACAAACCGATATTTATGAAATCCATTAAGATAATGCAATCTATTATCATATGATAAAACAAAGATCGAATGTTACCTGCTATGAATAATAAATTAACAGAAATAATAAATTTACTGTCTTGATGTTTGTATTGAATTTACTCTTTAAACTGGGTTCAACAACTCCGTGTATGTCTGTAAACAATGAACCAATCTTCGAATCAAATCAAATGCCACATGTTAAAATTGTTAAATGAATGATGAATATCCTTTCGATTTAAAGTGTTCAAGCATACACTCAGGTTTGCCACGGTAATTCGGTGTTTTTCGTTTTTACTATGTAATTGGTGTCATTTCAATCCAATGACACACATCAAATCCCTTTCGTATTTATCAAATACGAATGTTTATATACGGTAACATATCATAGCAGAACACACCGGCAATGATCACTTTACCAGATTCACTATAACTGGTTGAAGGCTGTAACAAAACTAATTCACAATCTTCATCTATTTTATTCATTGGTTTAAGTCTCCTTACAAGTGACACTAATGTATCTATTTGGATGATTTTGTTTGGTAAATCATATGACAGACTTCTTAAGGCTCAAAATTACACACAAGAGACATATTGAATGAGCAAATGGTAATTTATTACGTTAGTGTGACATACTTAGTGAATATGATCAAAGTTACTTATCAGGACATTATTTTAATAGATATTTCAAAATAAATATTTTCATTTATGTAAAACAAAAAGATATTACGTTTCATTTTTTTTCATCCTTTAGGGTGGTTTATTATAGTCAATATCGCAACCATTGGTACACTTCTCCAAAACGTGTTCAGCTAATCTCTGAACATCTCACATATGCTCCAACTACAAAATAATAATGATGTTCTATTCAGAACATTAACTTTCGGTCTTAACATTTTAGGTAAGAGTAAATGTCCCGTAAATTTGTTTTCGATATATGATTGGAAAGCTTTTCTTTATATAGTACTACAATAGAATGGTTTCATGTACTGTTTACTACAGGCTTGTGGCCTTCCATCATGCAAATGAATAATAATCTTTTATTTGCTGATGACACATCTCTTTATATTATTATTGAATATCCTAATGATACTACTATCTAACTTAGTGCCGACTTAGAAAAAAATGGTCAGTTGTACAAAAGATGGAATGTAATTTTTTAATGTCAGCAAAACGGAATTGTTTAAATTTAACGTAAAGAATCATCCAACAAACTTCCCGATCTTCACAATATTAATGTCACGAATTCATAATAAGTACTACAGATCGACACTGTATGCTATACAAAGAGAAAAAAAGTAATGCAACACTTTTTCAATGACTGGCTTGACAAAGATTTGATATTCAAGTTTTCAGGTTATAACTCATATTATCGTGTTTCTTTCAGGTTGAACCATTTGTGAAGACTTAAAGGCTTACAAACTCTTCAGTAATTACTGAATTAAATAAATGAGCCTACCTTGACGGATACCTGAAGACACAAAAAGAAACAAGAAAGAAAGTCAGTAAATGGTGTTATTCATATGAGGACTGTTGGTTTCTCCTTTGATGAACAAGGCCTACAAAATTTTCAGTAATTACATAGTTTTTCATCTAAAAAACCTTACCTTTACAGATACCTGAAGACACACAAACAAGAAGGAAATTCTATAGCCGTGTTACCCATATGAGCACTGGTGATTCCTCTTTCAATGAACTAGATCATGGGCTGTCAGTGAGGCAATTGCTTTCAATGTTGCAATACTTTCTTCAAGGTAAACAGATCGTTTATACCTGATGCAATCAGAGGATAAACGATTTGGCACAACAAATAACCTCTGTGACTAATCACAATGTCTTTAAACGCATAAGCGCATCATTTTCTTTTGACATAAAATTTGGTAATTGACAATATTGAATAGTACACCACCCTGACTTGGGTAAAGCGAATTACATTCCTATAAGTTCTATAGACATATATCATCAAGCAGAGCCTTGCGATCATGATAGGAGAAAATGTTCATTTAATCCTTCGCGTGTTCACTGTATTTTAAATTGCGTTCATCACTGTTCTTAAATCAACATGGATTGGACTTACATAAAAGAACTATACATTATTATTATTATTATTATAAGAGTAAGGTAACCTTAGTACAATGTTAAAGAATGGGAGTTAAGGTTGACCTTACTAAAGGTTGCTTTGTTAAAAGAAGCCTAGGTGTTAGTAATCACTCGACCACACATTTCATCAACCAGGTTTTCTACAATTAACTTCGCGATCGTTCTGCTGCGCCATTCTTCTATACTTCTGGAAACTGTTCATATCTGGAATCATCAGGGAATTACATTTCAAGGACAAGACTCAACCGATCACTGCTATTTCAAGGACTTGGTGAATATCACTTTTTGACTCATTTGAAAATACATAACTCTTTTTTTATTTAATAAGTTAACCAAATAAGTTTTCATTATTAATATATCAATTGTTTGTCAGATTCTTATATGGGCCCCGGGCACTCTAAGGCTTAAACCATCCATTAACAAAAGTAAACCTAATGCTGCATGTTCACAAACTGGTTTTGTCATCGTACGTAGTGCACATGTAAATATAGAATCGTTTAATTGTTTTCTTGTGTTGATAGCAAACAAGGACCGCAACATCCGTATGAAGCAAATAGATGCCTCTTATAGTAAACCACTATGAAGTCAGAAGCGCTACCGAAATAACGTCATTGTTTTGTTGCCGTATTCGATGGAATGCTGTTGCATGCCAAGTAGCGGAAAGCTTAGTTTACGCTGATTGGTCACTCAAGCTTCTTATTTTATTTACAAAATAGGACATTTAATCAAAACTATCATCTTTCTCCGTGTAAGCACACGAAAACAATCCCACTTAAAAGCAGAGTACCGACTCAGAAGTAAGCAGATAGTCAGAAGTCAATGTATGCATTTATACATAATCGTGAATTGATACTCTATGAATTGGACAAAACAACCAATCAGAATCAAGTATCAAGAGCTTTCATGGTAGAATCACATGCGATTGCTACTGGTGGGCTGCAATATTTTCATATTTTGTTGATATATTTGATATAAGAGCTGTATACCATTTGAATATCAGAAATAAGGTAATCAAATTATTCATGTTTATGAAAGTATTCAACATATCACACTATGAAACTCATGAATTGAGATTTTTAATGGCCATATCAATTTATGTGTGTATTATTAGTTATTATGAAATAAAATCTCTTTGAATCTATTCCATATTAAACAAAATAAAAAGGAGTTGGTGCTTTTGACTAAGTGATTTGATCCAAAGGATCAATGTTTTATTTTACTGACTCATAATACATGCTTCTTTTCACAGGTTTTGTTTCCGAGGAGGGCAAGGGTTTGATAGAAATTATCCTGATTTGTTTAAACTTTGCCTTTGGAAGATGCCCCTCCCCCGGCCCCTCTTTTCAAGAAAACGCTTCCACAACATGGCGTCCGGCTCTTCACCGCACCTCACACTCACGTTGTCCTTCTCTGCATTATTCTCACCAATTACCGACAAGAAATTCTTTTTTATTGTTTCCGTTGCAGGACAACAATTTCCGACAAAATAGAAGTAACCATTCATTCGAACCTTTTCACCAGGTTCGCTCCCTGAAATTTGAAAAAACAAGAGATTTATACACACAATTGCTACCAATTAAGAAATATCTTTAACATAAGGCATACATGCAAAAATAAGGAGGTATGCTTTGCATAATATCTTGAGTACACACATTGATGGAGGTATGTCACAGAAAATGTAGCATGTTGCATTTGATCTGATAGGCCTCTTTAAGACATATACTTGGGAACATTAATATAGGTTCAAAAGAAGCTTGCAACACACTGCTCTATCCTTCATAGAAAGACCCCTTTGCTCCATAAACTCAACTCTCCTTTCTTTCTTGTCTTTTCCATTCCATTTCAACTCATCAATACCGATTACATAACATTCAGTTTGCATAATGCTTACAGAAACCAGATGATAAAGATGTTTTATCAGTTATGATGAGTTGGTGCTACGTATGATAAAGGTGTTTGGACTATGAGGCTGATTTATTCCTGAGCACACCTGATTTAGCATACAAAGTTGTGCAATGGCCAGTGTATAAAATATTTCATGATGATAAACATGTTAACAAATATAACAATGTTTTTTTAGCACTATTTGGTCACAACAAAATCTGCAAACTTCAGTCATAATGTGACAAAGACAATATTATCAAATTCTAAGCTTCATGTGACCGGTGGTTTTAGAAAAAAAGTCATCAAAAATATTAATAGTTAATCTTTGCAACACCCATTTAGGTGGCAGAAGGGATCATTCCTATTATTACAAATTGTTTCCCCCCAGGTGTAACGTACCGTCAAACGAAATTCATGTTTTAGGGAGCAATGTTATTCGAGGGAAAGTCGAAATGTGATAATGTAAAATGTTACTATTCGTTTGAATACTCACATTCACAGTTCGGTACGTGGTCATTGTTCCATTTGCCTGTGCTAGTCTCGCATACATATAGGTTGAGTACCGACTCCGGAAAATCGTATCCTTCACTGCAGGAAATCGCGCATCTTGTCCCCATTTCCGATTTAGCGCAAGATATTGCGCCGTGTTTAGGAGCTCTCAGCTCGGGACAACTGTCGACTGAAACAAACAGCAGGAACAATGCAGGCTTTTTGTTTCCTTTTTGTGCACGTTGACAGTGAAATGTACTGAATAACAAGAATATTAACAAAGAAAAACATACAGTCCATTATTGTAGAGTCAATTAAATGAAATCAACGAAAATTATGAGGGGCCCTTGCATTTAAAAAGGGTTTACATTGGTTTATAAAGCAAGTCATATTTGCCATATTTGAGGTAGATAGATGTATGTATCTTAAAAGGTTTACAGAGATAGAGCAAGACATTCAGCTGATAGCTGGAGGTAGATAGAACACGTGCATATGTACACATATAGTTCATTGAGCAGGACATTCAGCCAACATTGTGAGGTGGATAGAACACGTACATATGTACACAGAGAGTTCATTGAGCAGGACATTCAGCCAACATTGTGAGGTGGATATAACACGTGCATATGTACACAGAGAGTTCATTGAGCAGGACATTCAGCCAACATTGTGAGGCGGATAGAACACTTGCATATCTACACAGAGGGTTCATTGAGCAGGACATTCAGCCAACATTGTGAGGTGGATATAACACTTGCATATCTACACAAAGGGTTCATTGAGCAGGACATTCAGCCAACATTGTGAGGTGGATAGAACACTTGCATATCTACACAGAGGGTTCATTGAGCAGGACATTCAGCCAACATTGTGAGTTGGAAAGAACACTTGCATATGTACACAGAGCGTTCGTAGAGCAAACCATTCAACTGACAGATGGAGGTAATTAGACAGAACACGTGTATTATGAACAGAGGATCTTTAAAGCAAGACATTCAATGCATGCATGTTGAAGGAGACATTCAGATCACTTCTGGAGGATGAATAGATAGGTTTTTAGATCTAGATAGTCTTATTACAGCTTTAAAGCTTATCAAATAAGAAATATCAGAAGTAAATTTCGATTTAACTTATTTTGATTTAACTGCAACAATGTGTTACAAATGTCGACTCAAAACATCACTTCCTCTCTAGATCTGCTAAATATGATGCGAAATTTTAAGAGCTGGTTATAAGAGAAAAAATTTAGTAAGTAATAAGGAATTTCCTGATTTTTTCAAAGTCAATGTTCAATTTGTACAGACACCCCTTTCCTGTCATCAACAGAACATTGAAAGGGTTATCTAAAAATATAAGTTGAATAAATTTTCCAATTATCGAATAATACTCATAATCCCTTGGGATATTAAAATGAGAACGACGAGAAATTTAGATGCGAGCAGATTCTTGACTTGACACTAATGTGTTAAATTTTTAAATAAGAAGGTGGATTATTAACTAGATAATTTTGAGATTTGCACGGCATGCTTGATGCACCTGTTAATGTTGCGTTAGGACTAAACTTGATAATTCATACTGCAAATATAATGGGAGAAACAAAAATTGGAAATGCATGATGGTGAAGAAATGTGGGAATGAATGCGTTACAATGATGACGTTTATACCAACAATCATTTGAAACCCATAAAGGAACTTACGTTTGGTACTCAAACTTCCATGACTCGAACCAAAAACTGAAAAAGACGTTGAAAAATCTTATTTTGAAATCAACGGATGTAAATATTTAGGCATTGCTCTCCTTCAGTAAGTGTTCAATTTTATCTGCCATTCCATCGTTATTCATCTTCATTAAAGACTAAAATCTATATATATATTATGCAGAACCAATGGTAACTGAGCAAGCAAACCGAACTTGAACTGACAAAAAAAATTGATCTTTGTTAGAAATATGCACCGTCTCTCAAATGAAGAACGTGAACGTGCTATGACGAGGCTCTATGCTGGTCAGTCTGTGGTCACTGTTGCAACAGTCTTAAATTTTTCAAGACAAACAATTGTTAATGTTAGAATGAGAGTGCATCAAACTGGAACTGTTGACGACCGCCCGAATAAGAGACAAGAGGAAAACATTTTGAAATACTCACGAGAGGCGAGGAGAGTAAGACCGAGCAGGCACATAGCTTCCCTCTGTTCTGTATACACTGGTGGAAGGGACGGGTACTGAAACATCACAAACCAGACCTTTATTCGTCTTATAAATTAAAACATGAAAGATCTTGGATAAATTTGTTCTATAACTTGCTCTTTGTATACTTAAAGATTTCCAAATGGCAAGTGGAAATTTCACGTAACCTTAGAATAAGTTTCAAGGAAAATATGGTACTAACCTAAATGACAGCAGAGGGCAACAGTCTTGGAGCCTTTCAGTGGAGATTTTTTAGAGTTTCCAGCAGAGTTGATTTCGCACCTTTGAGACCCTTGCCATCTACACATACATATATACACGGTTTCAGTCACGTGGTCTTAGGTGGAAAAATAGGTTGCAGCAGTCAGCAGTTATGTAATAGATGACGTGAATCCGCTTCCTTGACACACAGACACATAAATCAATTGCACGTTGGAAACACATGTTATTTGTGCATACAAGCAATATCAAAATATTATTTTTATTCTGGAATTCACATTAAACATTGCAAAATTTATATGTATATTGTTTATCAGGGCGGTATGCTTTAATGAGGATTTTTCTTAACGAAGAATTAACTCTTGAGCTGAGCAAGCTGGTTTGTTGGGGAAAACGAAATGAAACATTTTACATTCTTAGAGGGAAAAGATGATGATTAGTATGGCAAGTTGCGTATGCGTTATATTTGTAATTAAAGCTTTGTGTCGGTCCTATAGTTTTGTAGGAATAAGGTGTATTTTTCGTTTCTGATTCAGTACACTTTTCTGAATTCAGGATATCAAAGACAAATGTTATTTTTTAAAGGTTTATGTTGGCTTTTTACGTGTCACAATCCAATCCTTAACTTTGTTCCATGGCTATATTTGTACAATGAAGGTAAACAAAGATGACTTTGGTCTATGATAAAATTATGATGATATTTTCTTTAGTCTTGACAACGAGCAAACACGCTTGTGTTGGCAAAACGACTTCGAAGTTGGCATTGGTGAGTCTTGCCACAGGTTTTGCATCTTCAGGACGGAGTTTGTGAACGTATGGCTCCAAAATGGGTCCATTCAGAAGCCTTTTTTAAAAGTCAACAGTGACGCCGGGACATAGTATTTGGTAATTGGAGGAAATCTGAATGTCAATACAACCAATTGTAGAGCAATTCATCAGATAACATCATCGTGGAATCATTTTCCAGCATGACGATGTTAGGCAATGTATTGGTCGAAAAAACTCCTAACATTTAAGTTTTATACCATGGCATACGAGCCTGGTATGATTTCCATCGAACACTTTTGAGATCATCTCAATCCTCAGTGCTAAATAATTTGATTATACGAAAGTTTGTAATCTCTCCGTAGTTGGGATAGTTGTAATTGAGATTTCGTTTCAACCGTCAGATTCCTATTTGTGTAATTTTAAAAGCATAACGTTTAAAGAATATTTACCATGTGTTTTTCCTTATCATTAATATATTCGGCGAGCATAATACATATACCTTTAGTCTTGATATATGACATCATTAGCACAGAAACACATAAGGTTCACAATATCTTTATCATATAAAGTCATTTCGATCAAAATCATATTTTATTCCCCCTTAACATAGATTTTGGAAGCAATTAAATTTTTATATATGAAGGTAAAGGTAACATTGTTAGCGATATATGGTCGACGACACTGTCTGGAAATATTCCTTCATGAAATAGATTTTTGAAATTGATATACGTCTTTGCTGAACATTTGTAGACATTTTATTACAGATTTCCAGTTGATACGCTAATAGTTTAGTTGACTTATGGTTCTCTAGTAATTACAAATGTTCATGAATCACTAACATTCGTTTATGCATATGGTGCAGAAACTCCGAAAGTCCAATTATTGGTATCATAAGAATAATGGGGGTTACTTGTGAACGAGCTAAAAAATTAGTTAAACAGATCAGCTGGTCAGTCTGTCAAAACTATATACCAAGAACAAAGTTAAGCACCCCTGATATTTTTATGATATCTTCTTGAAATGGTTAAACAAATCACGACCATGGGTAGAGTAATCTTTTGCGATACGTTTCAACCAGTGACGTGTGACAGTCGTGTCTTCACATTTGCGGCATGCATGTGCAACATGGTACGGTCGATGATCACATGCTACGTTCGATGACCAGCTACGATATCTATGCCGAAAATCCTTCTTGACAGATCCTCAGCTTAAAAGACTGTGGTAACCAAATCGACACATCTGCACCAGAACAGTCAGAAATTACTTACTTCAAAGCGGCAGGACTGAAAGCAAGAAGAATAATTAAACGTCCCTTGACGAGAAAACAGTATTAATGCTCAAGTTTGGCATGGTGCACTACAGAAATGACCGGATCATTGAAACCATCATGAAACAACATGGAAACCAGTTTGGAAACCACTTGGTATTCAGACAGGTTTCTATAGTTTCATGTTGGTTTCCATGAAAACTGAAACCTACTTTTGCCCAAGATCCGGATGGTATCTATCACTGTTCTTTACACACTCCACAAAGTAGGATCCACTCGGTTTCCGTGATTATATTTCCTTGTGGTTTCCATGAAAACTGAAACCTACTTTTGCCCAAGATCCGGATGGTATCATACACTGTTCTTTACACACTCCTCCAAATAGGATCCACTTGGTTTCCATGATTTTATTTTATTGTAGGTTTCAACCTAGTTACCATATTCAGGTGTAATGTAGTTTTCTACTTGATTTCCTTGTTAAGTTAGTTTATTGTATGTTTCAACCTGGTTTCAATTTTCAGGTTTATTGTAGGTTTCAAATTGGTTTCCGTGTTTTGCTAGTTTAACATAGGTTTCAAACTGGTTTCCATGTCCTAATTTATTTTAGATTTCAACTTGGTTTCCGTGTTTTGTTAGTTTATCTTAGGTTTCAAACTGGTTTACATATCTTTATATATTGTTGGTTTCTAATCCAAGGTCCTTAGATAAACATAGGTTTCAACGTTGTTTTCATGTGGTATATATAGTGTGTTATTTATGTCGTAGTATGTTTTTGGAATATGTATATATTTAAAAATATTTTTTCATAACCCTGATGAGAACAGGATTTAGCATAACAAGAGGCTTTGAATTTACCATGCAAAATTAGTGAACATCTCTGGTGCCTTGTGCCGGTGCCGCTTGCTTTGCAAATCAATAAAAAATGAACAAACACAATGAACAAACACGTCATAAATTCTTATACAACCTCTGTCTTAATTGGATGCAATCAAAGTTAGTTGTGCAATCAGCGACGCCGTTTCAATAGTTATCATTCAAATCGCCTTCCTTACTTCCGGAAGCTTTACAAAAGCTAAACTTTATTTGAATTTGCACCTTGAACTTTGAGTCGTCTTTACAAAACACATACACCTCATTTTGCATCATTGCACATGCCTATATGACAACAAACATGTTATTCATGCATTCCGCAGCATTCGGTGTTTTCATTGGCTGAAATATTGCCAGGTAGTTTAAGTTGCAATATATCGCCGGTGGGATGACTGCCTGATGCCCAAGAAACCTTCGAATTAAGACAGAGGTTATATAGGAATTTATGACGGAGCTACCTCTGTTGGGAGAGAATGGGTGGTTCACAGTGCAAGCATACATTAAGCCCCGCCCCCTAACGACCGCCCCTAGCAACCGCAAACCTCGGACAAACATGCTAAAGTGTCCGACACATGTGTTGTCGAGTATTTTGCCGACGACTACAGCTAATTAGTGTTTTGTTATGTCTCAGAAATGGTTGAAATATTAAAAATACAGTCTATTGATTATATAAATGCAGACATTTTTAACAAAATAACTGTTTAAAGATATTTGATCACATGAAAACAGGTATTGTCGCGTCAGTGGGCCTGAATATCCTGAAACCAAGCAACAATAAATTTGCCGGTGATAGTTTCATGTGTTTTCATTTCTAAGAACTGCAGGTTAGTGACTGAGATGTTGGAATATTTACTGAATGGATATGACCCTGAAAAATAATCTTTAAAAGCTGTGTTCATTATTATGTGTGCGTGCACTGTCCATTTATAGCAACACGGACTGGATCATCACATAATTGTCATCTCGCAGACTGATCTCTTCTAAAATTTGATTAGCCTACAACACAGTCGTTTTTTTCTGAATTAAATCAAGCATAACTGAAAAAAACAATCTTCATTTATGAATCTGTGAAATGAATCCCCCGGAAAGTGGTGGACACAGATTAACATGTCTGTATTTAGAATATATATAATTGCTTTTACTCATGAAACCTGTGATAACTATCACTAGTTAACCATATCTAGCTTCTCAGTTCATAGGGAGAATGTGATATGTGCTTTTTTATATCATTTGATAAAGAACAAAAAAGATTTATTCAATTCAGTAAACATTTATGCAAAAAGAAAATATTAGAACTAATTCACATTCAATAGGTGAATCATGCCTAAAAACAAGAAGTCTCATAAGTACCTTAATATAATTATTAGAATAGAGATTGTCATATGCATCATATACGTATATATATAGGACTGTATTATACTGCTCAGATACAGTCAGATTAACTTCTACACTATTTTGCTGAAGTATTAAAAGATTTCATCTTATATGTGAAAAAACAATGATTTTGCTTGCATCATTATCTAATTTAAAAAAGGGCTGTTTTCCATACTATTCCTTTGTCTGAAAAAGGAATACAAGCTGTTATTTTGAGTTTATTTTATTCATCCATCAAATGACTTTACATATTTTCTTTCCCTCTAAAATTTGATAAGAGTGTAAACCTCCAAATATTTTAATAGATGGTATGCAAAATCAGGCAAATAATGAGTGTATGGTTTGATGATAATGATAACAGCCTGTCAAGAATAATTAAAAACTGGCAATGGTAATTTTGCAAGTTCACTTGAGAAGAAATTGATAAAACTTATTAAGTAGACATTTTGACAAAGTCAGTGTTATCAAATCAGATAAAATAACTAGTCTGACCAAATTATCATTATTATAGATCCAGCAATACAAACTGGAATAATTTGTTAGAATGGTCCACTTGCTGATTATGTTTTATATAATAATAATAATAATAATAATAATAATAATAATAATAATAATAATAACTAGGATTGCCCAGGCAATACTGACGGTCTTCAGACGCGCACGTTGTCGTAAGATGCTGTTTGTCGTAAGATGCTGTTTGCCTTGAACTCTGCTCTCTCTGAATCAATTGTCAAGTCTGTAGGTGCATTTTGAGTAGCGTTTTGAATGTCAGAAGTGCAAAGTCACAATAAAAAAGGAAAATGGCGGCTAAAGCACGTGACCTACGAAGTCGTCATGATTGACTTTTTTTGGCTTTGTGTAAATGCGCATCTTTTGAATCTATTTGGAAGTCTCTAGATTAATTTTGAAAAATGACCCCATGTTAAATTGTTGAAAATTGAAAATTTGCATTTTTGGACCTTTATAAAAACCGGAAATGACTGTTCGCGATCGATTTTTTTATTGATTCTTGTAGATGTCAATGAGGTCTTGCTGTCCTGTAAAAATCATGCAATTCCTGACCTAGGTTTTAGAGTTATCTGCCCTTGAAGTTGGCGATTTTGCAGTTTTTGACATTTTCGAATGGTCACTGTACATAAAGAATTAGGGCTACGCAGTTCTAATGAGTATCCTGAATAAGACAATGTTTCAGCTGTTTTATGTGCAAGTTTCAGCTCTATCGTGCAAGTATCTTCAGAGGAGAAGATTTTCAAAGGTGGGTGGGGTCGAAAATGCTGAAAAATGCAGTAAAAGCAAAATGGCGTCTAAAGCACGTGACCTACAACTTTGTCATGATTTACTTTTTTGTTGTAAATGCAAATGCGCATCTTTTGACGCAAGTTGCAAGTCTCTAAGTGCATTTTGAAAATTTTTCCAATGTTAATTTGCGAAATTTCAAGGGGCTGTAACTCTGCAATGGAGACCGGAAGTGCAAATCGGATTTCAATTGTATCAATTTCAGCCCAGAGGCTATCACGCCTGACAGTTTGGTTGAATTTGCATCAGTAGTTTTCGAGCAATTTGAGGCACAAAATCGTGGAAAATAATAAGAAAAAATATAGTCGCAAGCGACGACAAAAGGATTCAGCGCATAAAAAGCACATTCAGTACAAATATAGTAATGTTAGCTAGCTTTACTGAAAATTTCATGAAGATTGGTGCATGCATTAAGCTTCAGTGACGTGTTTTATCTGAAAATTGCGATTATTGCAAAGAAGTTGATAATGTGCAAAAAGTATGCTAATTTGGAATTCGCCGTGATTTGCTTTTTTGCTCGTGATGTAATTGCCTATCGTTTAAAACAGGTTTCAGGTCTGTAAGTGCATTTTGAAAAAACTTCCCATGTTAATTTTTCAAAATTTCGATCCTACTGTGCCTTTAACGCTTATGCCGATTAAGCCCAAAAGCTTATTGTTGCATCGTCACATGAAGCTCTATCAGGCTGGCAAGTTTGGCTGTAATAGCTTTAGCGGTTTGGGCTGAATCGTGTCCACAAGAATCGTCGAATCATGACAAGCAATTTCTGGAACAAATAAGTTGATAATGTGCAAAAACTATAATAGTTAGGAAATCGTCATGATTTACTTTTTTGTTTAAATTGATATTACGCTTCATTCAAAACAAGTTTCAAGTCTCTAAGTGCATTTTGAAAAATTACCCCATGTTAATTTTGAAAAAGGTCATTTTTCCCGATTTTGATCGATTATTGTGAACGAAAATGAGTGTTCGCGACCAATGTTTTTATTGATTTGTAAAGTGCCCATAGTAATTTCACATTCCTGTGAAAATGATGCAATTGTGAGTCTAACTTTTTGAGTTATCGCCCCTTGAACATGCTCACATGTGCTAAGTCGCCCGACTTCGAAGGGTTGCTGAGTAAAAAGTATTAAAGTTTGAGGAACAATTTAGAGTATCCTTTTCTCCTCAGTACTTCAGCTACAACATATGTAACTTTCAGCTCTGAGATGCTAGTATCTTCGGAGGAGAAGATTCTCAAAGGTGCGTGGGGTCCGAAAATTTCAAAAAGTCAAAAAAAGTAATATGGCGGCGTAAGTATGCATGCTACGAAGTCGCCATGATTTACTTTTTTGCTCCAAATGTATTTGCCTATCATTTGAAAAAAGTTTCAGGCCTCTAAGTACATTTTGAAAAAAAATCCCATGTTAATTTTTGAAAATTTGATTGGTACTGTGCCTTTAACGCTTAATCCGATTAAGCCCAAAAGCTTATTAGAACCCCTTCTCATGAAGTTCTACCAGACTGCGAAGTTTGGCTGTTGTAGCTTTAGCGGTTTGGGCTAAATCGGGTCCACAAAATCGGTGGAAAAAAAAAAAATAAAAAATATAGTCGCAAGCGACGACAAAAGGATTCAGCGCATAAAAAGCACATTCAGTACAAAGATAGTAATGTTAGCTAGCTTCACTGAAAATTTCATGAAGATTGGTGCATGCATTAAGCTTCAGCGGCATGTTTTATCTGGAAATTGCGATTATTGCAAAGAAGTTGATAATGTGCAAAAAGTATGCTACTTAGGAATTCGCCGTGATTTGCTTTTTTGCACGTGATGTAATTGCCTATAGTTTAAATCAAATTACAAGTCTCTAAGTTCATTTTGAAAAAAATTCCCATGTTAATTTTTCGAACTTTGGATCGTACTGTGCCTTTAACACTTAAGCCAATTAAGCCCAAAAGCTTATTGTGGCTTCGTCTCATGCAGTTCTATCAGACTGGTAAGTTTGGCTGTAATAGCTTGAGCGGTTTTGGCTAAATCGTGTTCACAAGAATTGTGGAATAATGAAAACCTATTTCTGGAACAAATAAGTTGATAATGCCAAAAAACTATAATAGTTATGAAATCGTCATGATTGACTTTTTTGTTGATACTGTTAGTACGCTTCATTCAAAACAAGTTTCAGGTCTCTAAGTGCATTTTGAAAAATTAGCCCATGTTAATTTTGAAAAAGGTACTTTTTACCAATTTTGATCGATTATTGTGAACGAAAATGACTGTTCGCGACCAATGTTTTTATTGATTTGTAAAGTGCCCATAGTGGTTTCACATTCCTGTGAAAATGATGCAATTGTGAGTCTAACTTTTTGAGTTATCGCCCCTTGAACATGCTCACATGTGCTAAGTCGCCCGAATTCGAAGGGTTGCTGAGTAAAAAGTATTAAAGTTTGAGGAACAATTTAGAGTATCCTTTTCTCCTCAGTACTTCAACTACAACATATGTAACTTTCAGCTCTGAGATGCCAGTATCTTCGGAGGAGAAGATTCTCAAAGGTGCGTGGGGTCCGAAAATTTCAAAAAGTCAAAAAAAGTAATATGGCGGCGTAAGTATGCATGCTACGAAGTCGCCATGATTTACTTTTTTGCTCCAAATGTAATTGCCTATCATTTGAAAAAAGTTTCAGGCCTCTAAGTGCATTTTGAAAAAAAATCCCATGTTAATTTTTGAAAATTTGAGTGGTACTGTGCCTTTAACGCTTAATCCGATTAAGCCCAAAAGCTTATTAGAACCCCTTCTCATGAAGTTCTACCAGACTGCGAAGTTTGGCTGTTGTAGCTTTAGCGGTTTGGGCTAAATCGGGTCCACAAAATCGGTGCAAAAAAAAAAAAAAAAAAAAAAAAAAAAAAAATAAAACACGCCAATAACAATAAGGATTCAGCAAAATTGCTGAATCCTTAAAAATATAGTCGCAAGCGACGACAAAAGGATTCAGCGCATAAAAAGCACATTCAGTACAAAGATAGTAATGTTAGCTAGCTTCACTGAAAATTTCATGAAGATTGGTGCATGCATTAAGCTTCAGCGGCATGTTTTATCTGGAAATTGCGATTATTGCAAAGAAGTTGATAATGTGCAAAAAGTATGCTACTTAGGAATTCGCCGTGATTTGCTTTTTTCCTCGTGATGTAATTGCCTATAGTTTAAATCAAGTAACAGGTCTGTAAGTGCATTTTTAAAAAAATTCCCATGTTAATTTTTCGAACTTTGGATCGTACTGTGCCTTTAAAACTTAAGTCGATTAAGCCCAAAAGCTTATTGTGGCATCGTCTCATGCAATTTTATCAGACTGGTAAGTTTGGCTGTAACAGCTTGAGCGGTTTTGGCTGAATCGTGTTAACAAGAATTGTGGAATAATGAAAACCTATTTCTGGAACAAATAAGTTGATAATGCCAAAAAACTATAATACTTATGAAATCGTCATGATTGACTTTTTTGTTTGTACTGTTATTACGCTTCATTCAAAACAAGTTTCAAGTCTCTAAGTGCATTTTACAACATTAGCCCATGTTAATTTTTAAAAAGGTACTTTTTACCAATGTTGATCGAGTATTGTGAACGGAAATGACTGTTCGCGACCAATGTTTTTATTGCTTTGTAAAGTGCCCATAGTGGTTTCACATTCCTGTGAAAATGATGCAATTGTGAGTCTAACTTTTTGAGTTATCGCCCCTTGAACATGCTCACATGTGCTAAGTCGCCCGACTTCGAAGGGTTGCTGAGTAAAAAGTATTAAAGTTTGAGGAACAATTTAGAGTATCCTTTTCTCCTCAGTACTTCAGCTACAACATATGTAACTTTCAGCTCTGAGATGCTAGTATCTTCGGAGGAGAAGATTCTCAAAGGTGCGTGGGGTCCGAAAATTTCAAAAAAGTCAAAAAAAGTAATATGGCGGCGTAAGTATGCATGCTACGAAGTCGCCATGATTTACTTTTTTGCTCCAAATGTAATTGCCTATCATTTGAAAAAAGTTTCAGGCCTCTAAGTACATTTTGAAAAAAAATCCCATGTTAATTTTTGAAAATTTGATTGGTACTGTGCCTTTAACGCTTAATCCGATTAAGCCCAAAAGCTTATTAGAACCCCTTCTCATGAAGTTCTACCAGACTGCGAAGTTTGGCTGTTGTAGCTTTAGCGGTTTGGGCTAAATCGGGTCCACAAAATCGGTGGAAAAAAAAAAAAAAAAAAAAAAAAAAAAAAATATAGTCGCAAGCGACGACAAAAGGATTCAGCGCATAAAAAGCACATTCAGTACAATGATAGTAATGTTAGCTAGCTTCACTGAAAATTTCATGAAGATTGGTGCATGCATTAAGCTTCAGTGACGTGTTTTATCTGAAAATTGCGATTATTGCAAAGAAGTTGATAATGTGCAAAAAGTATGCTACTTAGGAATTAGTGCAGTTGTGAGTCTAACTTTTTGAGTTATCGCCCCTTGAACATGCTCACATGTGCTAAGTCGCCCGACTTCGAAGGGTTGCTGAGTAAAAAGTATTAAAGTTTGAGCAAAAGTTTAGAGTATCCTTTTCTCCTCAGTACTTCAGCTACAACATATGTAACTTTCAGCTCTGAGATGCTAGTATCTTCGGAGGAGAAGATTCTCAAAGGTGCGTGGGGTCCGAAAATTTCAAAAAGTCAACAAAATTAATATGGCGGCGTAAGTATGCATGCTACGAAGTCGCCATGATTTACTTTTTTCCTCCAAATGTAATTGCCTATCATTTAAAAAAAGTTTCAAGTCTCTAAGTGCATTTTGAAAAACAATCCCATGTTAATTTTTGAAAATTTGAGTGGTACTGTGCCTTTAACGCTTAATCCGATTAAGCCCAAAAGCTTATTAGAACCCCTTCTCATGAAGTTCTACCAGACTGCAAAGTTTGGCTGTTGTAGCTTTAGCGGTTTGGGCTAAATCGGGTCCACAAAATCGGTGGAAAAAAAAAAAAAATAAAACACGCCAATAACAATAAGGATTCAGCAAAATTGCTGAATCCTTAAATATAGTCGCAAGCGACGACAAAAGGATTCAGCGCATAAAAAGCACATTCAGTACAAAGATAGTTATGTTAGCTACCTGCCCTGAAAATTTCATGAAGATTGGTACATGCATTAAGCTTCAGCGGCATGTTTTATCTGAAAATTGCGATTATTGGAAAGAAGTTGATAATGTGCAAAAAGTATGCTAATTTGGAATTCGCCGTGATTTGCTTTTTTGCTCGTGATGTAATTGCCTATCGTTTAAAACAGGTTTCAGGTCTGTAAGTGCATTTTGAAAAAACTTCCCATGTTAATTTTTCAAAATTTCGATCCTACTGTGCCTTTAACGCTTATGCCGATTAAGCCCAAAAGCTTATTGTTGCATCGTCACATGAAACTCTATCAGGCTGGCAAGTTTGGCTGTAATAGCTTTAGCGGTTTGGGCTGAATCCTGTCCACAAGAATCGTCGAATCATGACAAGCAATTTCTGGAACAAATAAGTTGATAATGTGCAAAAACTATAATAGTTAGGAAATCGTCATGATTTACTTTTTTGTTTGAATTGATATTACGCTTCTTTCAAAACAAGTTTCAAGTCTCTAAGTGCATTTTGAAAAATTACCCCATGTTAATTTTGAAAAAGGTATTTTTCCCGATTTTGATCGATTATTGTGAACGAAAATGACTGTTCGCGACCAATGTTTTTATTGATTTGTAAAGTGCCCATAGTGGTTTCACATTCCTGTGAAAATGATGCAATTGTGAGTCTAACTTTTTGAGTTATCGCCCCTTGAACATGCTCACATGTGCTAAGTCGCCCGACTTCGAAGGGTTGCGTAGTAAAAAGTATTAAAGTTTGAGCAACAGTTTAGAGTATCCTTTTCTCCTCAGTACTTCAGCTACAACATATGTAACTTTCAGCTCTGAGATGCTAGTATCTTCGGAGGAGAAGATTCTCAAAGGTGCGTGGGGTCCGAAAATTTCAAAAAGTCAAAAAAAGTAATATGGCGGCGTAAGTATGTATGCTACGAAGTCGCCATGATTTACTTTTTTGCTCCAAATGTAATTGCCTATCGTTTAAAAAAAGTCTCAGGTCTCTAAGTGCATTTTGAAAAAAAATCCTATGTTAATTTTTGAAAATTTGAGTGGTACTGTGCCTTTAACGCTGAATCCGATTAAGCCCAAAAGCTTATTAGAACCCCTTCTCATGAATTTCTACCGGACTGCCAAGTTTGGCTGTTGTAGCTTTAGCGGTTTGGGCTAAATCGGGTCCACAAAATCGGTGGAAAAAAAAAAAAAAAAAAAAAAAATAAAAAAATAAAACACGCCAATAACAATAAGGATTCAGCAAAATTGCTGAATCCTTAATAATAATAATCAGGATAATAACAATAGGTCTTCTGACTTTCGTCTGAAGACCTAATAATAATAATAATAATAATAATAATAATAATGAACCTAATATAGCGCCTTATTTCCAGCAAGAGCTGCTTAACGGTGCTGGAGCGGGAAAGAAAAGGATAATATACTTTGTACAAAAGTCGTGTATATGTAGGAGTTCAGCAGATAGAGAACAGGTATGTCTTTAAGTCTTTCCTGAAACAGTCTAGATATTCACAGTTTTAAGGTTATATGGGAGGGAGTTTCAAACGGGGGGGGGGGGGGACCCACTTTTTTTCGAAATGTTTTTTTTTTCAAAATGACCAATTTCCCCTTTTTACTACATATTTCCCAATAACTGGTCTAGTATTGTTACAAAACAGTTACTATGCACTACTTTGAGGGTAGATCTAAAACTACTCTGAGGGTAGAACTAAAACATCCAATCAAACAAGGAATTAAACTGACTTCAGTATTATGTCCTAATTGATGATAAGATGGGATAAGCAGCCAGCAAGTTTCCTTTCAATTCAAACCCCCCCCCCCCCCCCCCCCCCCCCCCGATTGGTCGAAAACCTGAAAGGGCGGGGCTTAATAGATAGGTATTTTAGGGGTTCATTACCGCGAAGGCAACATTTGTGATGTTTAAACAAACAGACCAGGGGATTAAGCAGGGATGTTCAAGCCGACTGCCTTCAGAGAACAATGGAGCTAAAGTGTGATTTAAGCACATGGTTGATACTATACTAAATTGTGAAGTGGTAAAAAACCGAATTTCCCACATTACGTGGAATAGACATCCCTTCCACAGTGTTGTCGGGAAGTTGCTGTGAACAGGATCTTGTTATCTTCTCCGTCATTGATGATAACAAAAGGTTCTCCGGCGTCGGTTGTCTTGAAATCATCTGGAATGATGATTCCACGGCGTGATGTAGGTAGTGCAGGGAATTTTGATCGACGGGCTTGGTAAAGTCTGTTCTTCACGGTATCAAAGGTTGGCATAGAACCCAGGAGTGATATGCTTTCTGGTGTCCAAGCACCATCTCTCATTGAACACACTTGCTCATCGTACAAAGATGGCAGTGGTTTCACCGATGATCTTACTAAGGTCTTTATCTTCGCCAGTGATTCCCGAACCTGTAAAAGAAACATAGTAATGTATAATATGTAATAATAATAAAAAATATTATATATATATAGAAATCCATGATTATCATAATATAATAATATTCACATTTATAGCTTTTTTCAGTTATAATATAGTAAAATATAGTATTACTAAGAATTAGTATAACTAAGTTTTCGTTAAGATGTAGATTATTTAAAATTTCTTTCAAATTACCTTAATGTCATCATGAACAGGACCGTGGTTGTGTGCGGTGGGGAGTTTCGAAAGAATGTCGTCAACAGTAGAAATACTGGAACTACAATTCTTATCAATACACTTCCAAGACATCCACGATGCAGCATCACGCTTACAACGCACTCTGAACATGTAGCCATCTACACAGAGATATCTTCCTCCACGTGAAGTTGGAATGAATTTATACTCTAACTGCTGGTTTGCCATTTTCAAAGTGATGTATTTGAGATAAAACAAGGGTAATATACAGCTGCAATAATTAGTGAGTTAAAACTCAACTCATAATTAACCAAATTAATTGAAGGACTAATTGATGAGTTCAAATCAACTGCTTATTGATTAGTTATCGGTGAGTAAAAATCAACTAATGATTCGTGAGTTCAAATTCAGTATTTTTTCACTGATTGGTAAGTAAAAATCAACTAATAATTTTCAGATTCCGTGTTGCAGTTCGTATTTTCGTATCACCCACCACCTTAATCCCTTAAACAAACAAAAGTACACTTCGGTGAAACTTCAAACAGGTTTTCCTGTGATAACAGATGTTGCCTTCCCGGTAAGCCACCATTTTAGGGAAAGTAGTTAACAACGCAACTGCTATATGGATTAACTGTTAAGTGGTCGGATGTCACCAATCAATCTGTATGCTTATTTAACAATTTGATTTACTTACTGTGATGATGTGGCCTCTCCCTTGAAACCCTAGGCCTCCTTGTTGCGTCAGTGAACACCTTAGAAAATAAATTAAACACAAATTCTTTCTTTTCAATTGAATATGAAATTTAAAAATATCACTTATTTAGAATTTCTATAAAAATCAGTTATTTCATTTTCTAGTTATACTAAAATGTGTTTGATTTATCACCACAAGAACAAAAACCCTTAAGACATATAAAATGATTAAAATGTAGTTAGAATCTATTACAAAGACATCATAACATAATAAATTGTAGATGACAAAATATTTGATGACATTTGAATCAGTATATAGGTTTAACAGTCATTGCAGGTTCATTCATTATTCATTGTTCATTGTTTGGAGAGTTGGAAAGAAGGACCAAATATGGTATTTTATCAATTAAGGAACTTACTGTATGTTTAATTGAATAGACTATGTTTAAACCACAACAATCATTTCAATTGCCCGACTTGCAGACCGGTACTTAAAGTAATGTCAGTTAAACTTTCAATAGTATTACTGATTGGTAAATAAAGAGCAATTCACTTTGAATAAGCATTACTGTGAGGCCCTTGAGGTTTCCATGTGCATATGTTGATGGTTCACAATAAAATTAACATCAGCTGCAATATTAATCTTCTAGATGTTGACATAAGTCAAGCAGATTAAGAAACATCAATTGTTTCAAAATAATATATTTTCCCGTACGTTATAATTCAAAATACCTCATTTTACTATATTCTTATAAGTTGAGTAAAGGAAAACCATTAAGTTTGAGTCTTGCACATTAGAATAGTATTAAAAACCCACAAGCATTTAGTTGAAATCGAAATTATTGTTAAAGTCAATAGCAATTGATGTCAAGTAATAATAATTATAATAATGTATTTGTTAAGCGCCTAATATGCACCTCAAAATGCTCAGTGGCGCTAATACAGTGATAACTGGAAATATATATATTGGTATCTACACGAACACAGATAAAAATAGGTGGGTCTTAAGCTGTGATTTAAATATGTCTTTAGTGATTTATTTCTGAGGTTTTGAGGAAGTGAATTCCATAGTTGTGGGCTGAGAAACGAGAAGGCACGTTCGAAAGTCGGTTAAGTGATTTGGGTTGAGTCAAGAGAGAGAGTCACTTGAGGATCTGAGGAAGATGAGTAGTGGAAGATGAGTTCTTTGAGATACGATGGGAAGTCATCATTATGGAGACAGTCATCAGTTAGAACGAGGAGTTTGAGAGTAATTCTTGCAGATATTGGAAGCCAGCAGTGGAGTGATTGAAGCACAGTGGAGATGTGATCATAGTTGGAAGAACCAGAGACACATCGGGCAGCAGAGTTCTGAATTCTTTGCAGTTTCTGGATTGATTCTGATATCTAATATCTGTTCAAACACATTTTGACGGCTTTAAATGGCTTGTGAAGACGTGCCGTAACTCTGTTTCAGCCACATCTATTACTCATGGATTGTTTTATCTCGTATTTTGCATGGTGATCTTTCTTTTGTTACTAACTTTAATAAGAAAGAGGATTACTAGTTTGAATGAGTATAATTTTTCCATAACTATAAAGTGTTTACATCCGGAATCATCGAGGAATTACCATCAAGGGCAAGACTCAACTCATCAATTCTATTTGATCAAGGACTAGGTGAATATCACTTTTTGACTCATTTGATAATATATAATTCTTTTCTTTAATAATTTTGTTAATCAAATGAGTTGTTTTTATTAATATATCAATTGTTTGTCATATTTTGTTGGTTTGACTGAGAACAATTTCATATCACAAATTCAAACGTTTTACATTTAGGAGATAAACCTAGTGTGTTTGACATGTTATACTGGCAGTGAGTAAATTCTAAATTGAAACCGTTTGCCCAACTTCAATCCTTAATTGATAACCTGTGAATCGGACAAAACAACCAATCAGAATCGAGTATCCAGCACTTCCATTGTAGAATATTTTATAAACTTTTCAAAACAATTTGATAATGCTTGAGAAATGATTCCTAAAGTTTTACACGTGTACCTTATAATATTCAATTATTATATTTGTATTTATCTTTTGAAATTGACCTGTTGTAAATCATTTTTGTAATTGTGTTTAAGCCAGGGAGAGGCATTGGTAGCTGCTGGTTGTGCTTGTTTGCCTTTTCATTTCAATATGTTTAAATTATTTAACCTAGTGTGTTTGAAAACCAGAGACGTCTCATACTGGATTGATAGCGGGTAAATTTATAATGGAAACCAAACGTGCGGCGCTATTCAACCGTTTACAAAGTTAAACCTAATGCTGCATGTTCACAAATTGGTTTTATCATTGTACGCAGTGCGAATGAAAATATAGAATTGTTTAAAAAGTCTGTCTTCTTGTGTTGATAGCAATCAAAGACCTATGAAGCAATTAGATGATTCTAACATTAAATAACTATGATGTCGTAAAAAGGATTATGACATCATAAGCGCTCGCGAAATGACGTCATTGTTTTGTTGCCGTCTTTGAAGGAATGCTGCTGCATGCCCAGTTGTGGAAAGCTTCGTTTACGCTGACTGATTACTGAAACTTCTTTTTTTTAAACAGCAAACAACCGAGTATCGAGCACTTTCATAGTAGAATCACATGTGTTTGCTACTGGTTTGCTGCATTATTTTTATCCTATTTATTTAAAAATTAGCAGGCCACGGGTATTTCTGACTTGAATCAGCTCTTGTTGATATGTTTTATATAAGAAGAAACAATGATGAGATTATCTGTATATTGTTTGAATATCACATAGAAATATGGTAATCAAATTATTCATGTTTATCAAAGTGTTCAACATATCAGATTATGAAACCCATGTATTGACATTTTTAATGAACACATCACTCTTTGTGTTCAATTATTGGTAATTATTAAAAAAATCGCTTTGAATCTATTCCACGATAAACAAAAAAAAAGAAGTTGTTGCTAACTGAGTTAATTGATTGAAAGAATCAATGTTTTATTTTACTGACTCATAATACATGCTTCTTTTCACAGGTTTTTATTATCCTGATCAGTTTTTACTTTGCCTTTGGAAGTTGGCCCTTCCTATTCTCCTGTTTTTAAGAGAACGTTTCCACCACCAGGCATCCGGCTCTTCACCGCACTTCACACTCACGTTCCCCATTGTACAATCCTTTTCTGATGAGCACACATTATACTCATCAATTACAGACAAGAAATTCCTTTTTATTGTTTCTGTTGCAGAACAACAATGGCCGGTAAAATAGTAGTAACCTCTCATTCGAATCCTTTCACCAGGTTCGTGCCCTGAAATTTTAGAAAACAAGAGAATTATACACACAATAGATACAAATGAAAAGCTATTTTTACATAAGACATACATGCTTTGCATAACATCTTGATGATCACTATATATTTTATCTACGGTTAAAAACAAAAATGTTAAATATTAAGCCCATATGGCCTCTGTTATTGTGTATACAGGCACGACATTTACTACTTTCAATACACATTGATGGATGTATGTCACAGAAAATGTAGCATGTTGCATTTGATCTGATAGGCCTCTATAACAGACATATACTTGGGAATAGTGAAGTAGCATCAATTAATAGAAGCTTGCAATACACGGCTCTATCCTTCATAGAAAGACCCCTCTGCTCCCTTCACTCAACTCTCCTTCCTTTCTTGACTTTTCCATTCCATTTCAACTCATCAATACCGATTACATAACATTAATTTCTGCATAATGCTTACAGAAACCAGATGATAAAGATGTTTTATCAGTCATGGTGGGTTGATGCTACGTATGATAAAGATGTTTGGACTTTGAGGCTGAATTATTCCTGTTATCATCTGAGTTTAGCATACAAAGTTGCCCACCACTTTTTTTAACAATAGTTACATCCCTGTCACGCCCACATTTCTCAGAGTGTGACAATGGAATTTCGGAATCCTAGTCTCCATCATACAAACGTGATATTCTAAAAGCTTCCTAACACTATTTGTTTCTGTAGAAGAATCGTTGGTTGGTTTGGAAAGTGAACCCTGTAACGCCCTTATTTGAAGAGAGGTCACAACAAAATCTGCAAACTTCAGTCGTAATGTGACAAAGACAATATTATCAAATTTTAAGTTTCATGTGACCTGTGGTTTTAGAAAAAAAGTCATCCAAAATATTAATAATTAATCTTTGCAACACCCATTTAGGTGGCAGGAGGGATCATTCCTAAAGTTACAAACTTGTATCCCCCTAGGTGCAACGTACTGTCAAACAAAATTCATGTTTTAGGGAGCAATGGTATTCGAGGAATAGTCGAACTGTGATAATGTAAAATGTTACTATTCGTTTGAATACTCACATTCACAGTCCGGTACCTGGTCATTGTTCCATCTGCCTGTGCTAGTCTCGCATACATATACCTTGGTTACAATGTGTACCGACTGCGGAATATCGTATCCTTGACGGCAGGAAATCGTACATTTTGTTCCCGTTTCCCATTTATAGCAAGCTATTGCCCCGTAATTAGGAGCTCTCAGCTCAGGACAACTGTCAACTGAAACATACAGCAGGCTTTTTGTGTCCTGTCGAATCATACAGCAAGTCGACACTGAAATGTACTGAATTGAACAAGAATATTAATAAAGAACATCATACAGTCCAATACTGTAGACTCAATTAAATGAAATCAACGATTATTATGAGGGACCCTTGCGTTTAAAAAGGGTTAGCACATATATGCATAGGGTTTCAATTTTTTAATAAAATTTTGTGTGAATAATCTCTATGGGACATAATGGAAGGAATGAAGTCAATTTTTTATCATAAATAATTTTTCCATACTTTTGAAGCCTCTCAAAAAGCGTCCCATTTGTGGGACGGTATGCACGAAAGGGTAGGTTTTTTTTAATGGGTAGCAACATTGATTTGATAGTATCATCTTCCTCCGGCTTATATTGAGATCCCCAAGAGATACATCGGTGATGGAGGGCAGTTAGGTGAGTATATATGCTCTCAATATATCTTTTTTGTGTCAAAAAACACTCACTTACATTACTTTAAAAGCTACTTTTCATGTTTTCTATCATTATAGAATAACATTATGCTCTGTTGATTGTTTAATAGTCAAGAATCTCTGTCGCTTGTAATTAAATATGAAATATGATCTTTTTATATCAAATTTGTGTTTCCACTCTATTATTTAACTGTTGCACAAATGGTGATTCTCTCACATCCTATGGGAAGCAGTATACGATAGGAGGGTTATAAAAGGCAGAATTTTATAATGAAATTGATTACAAACACTTGATCAAACTATGCAAAAAAGGATTTGACTTAACACGTTTCAAGGTGATCACATCGGCCTAGAGGCCATGACAAGACATCGCTGAGTCTGACCAAGCTGAGTCTATTAAACAGATTCTCCTACTACTTATGATTTGGAAAAAAGAAAGCAGACAGAGTATTGGCCATACTAATCTGTAATACAAGTTTGTAGCTACGTTGATTACAATCAAACTTAATGCAACAAGTCACAAGTGTGTTGATGACTTTGTTGTTATCTTGGCACAGTTTTCAATTGAACACTATTATGTTCTTCTTCTAGGGGTCCCAGCAATGTTTTGGTCCAACTTGTCCTTACCACCCGTGTTCTTGTTCACTTGTTCAATACATAGGACATTCCTAGGGGGACATCCTGTTTCATGGATTAGGACCGCCTGCCAGCTGGTTGTGACTTTTACATTTCTTTAGAACTTATGAGAGGACACTTTTAGTTCCATATGGTCTGACTGTGGCTTTGCAATGGACTCCTCTCTCAGTAAAAGTATCAATTAGAGACAAGGAAGGGATCAAATCAAATAGAATCAAATCTAATAGATCCTGGAGGTTGTGAATTATTCTGATGACGTTGAAAATTAGGGAGTCTGTGTCATTGATGTTTCTAACGTCCATTCTCTATTCACTGAACAGACATTGGACATCCAGAGTTTCTCAATCTGCACCTACTTCATCATCATTATCGCCGTACATGTCCTCAGTTACCTCATTGGGTTCCATGAAAATGTTAATATTATCTACCTGAGCTTATTCATCAAATAAAGTATATTGGATTTGGTTTTCTACCGTTAAGTCTCAAAGAAATATAGCATCATATATGTATCTTTGGCATATGGTAAAATTGTTAAGGGTAATTGTAATAAAAGTTTTAAATGTAACCCAATTTTGTCAAAAGCTGAACGTAACTAATTCAAGCTGCTTAAAATAATATTTACATGAATTTATGATCACAATTACAACAAATAGGAATGAAAATTTGTATCCAAAACCACCCACCATCACAACAATCATTTGGAAACCAGAAAAGGAACTTACGTTTGGTTCTCAAACTTCCATATGACGAAACAAAAACTGAAAAAGACGTTGAAAAATCTTATTTTGAAATCAAGGGATGTAATAATCTATTATTTAGTGATCAATTGGATCTGCAATTTCATCGTTGGAACCGCAAAAGTTTTACAGTTTACAGGGTAAAGAAGCTTGGTGACTTGACCTTTGGAATTTATAGTAGATGTGCATTCATATATTCATGTGCATTAAAGGCTAAAAACTGTATATCCGTTATTCAGAACTAATGGTAACTGAGCAATTTGCTTGAACTGGACAAGCAAACTGAATTGAACTGAAAAAAAAAATATTATGATCTTTGTTAGATATATGCACCGTCTCTCAAATGAAGAACGTGAACGTGCTATGACGAGGCACTGTGGTCACTGTTGCAACAGTCTTAAATTTTTCACGACAAACAATTGTTAATGTTAAAATGAGAGTGCATCAAACTGGAACTGTTGTCGACACCCTGATTAAGACACAAGAGGAAAACATTTTGAAATACTCACGAGAGGCCAGGAGTGTGACACCGAGCAGGCACATAGCTTCCCTCTGTTCTGTCTACACTGGTGTAAGGAATGGTCCCTAAGACATCACAAACCAGACCTGTATTCGTCTTATAGATTAAAACATGAAATGTCTTTAGTGATTCGATAACTTGCTGTTTGCATACTTATAAATTTTCAAATGCAAAGTGGAAATTTCAAGTAACCTGAGAATAAGTTTCGAGGTAAAATAGGTACTCACCTAAATGACAGCAGAGGGCGAAAATCTTGGAGCTTTTCGGTGGAGATTTTCCAAGCGTTTCCAGCAGAGCTGATTTCGCACCTTTGAGACCCCTGCCATCTACACATATATATACACGGTTTCAGTCACGTGATCTTAGGTGGAAAAATAGGTTGCAGCAATCAGCATTTTCCGGTTTCATGAGACACAGACACATAAATCAAGATGTCACGTTGCAGACACATGTTATTTGTGGACGGATTGTCAGTATCTTTTATATACAGTAAAGAGTTGGTGAACGTATGGCTCCCAATTGGGTCCATTCACAGGCGTTTTTTTGTTTAAGTCAACGGTGACTTGGTAATTCGAGGAAATCTGAATGCGCTGTAGTACATATATGGTTACGAAGTCAATACAACTAGTTGTAGAGCAATTCTCCAGATAACATGATCGTGGAATCATTTTCGAGCATGACGATGTTAGGCAATCTAGTTAAAACTAGATGTAATGTTTACGTCCCCTAAGTCCTACAGTAATAACGGACTTAGGGGACGGAAAAATTACATCTACACTGCAAAAATGGTGTTTGGATATTAAACACAAACCCAAACACATATCTTGTCCTGTTTTTTAAACACATGGATTTTCAAAACGTGTTTAAATCCAAAACACATTCCGTAAAGTGTTTAATATCAAAACACGTTTTGGGTTAGAACTTGTTGTAGAAAGTGTTTTGATTTTAAACATGTTTTGTAAGTGTTTTGATTTTAAACATTTTGTGAAAAGTGTTTTGATTTTAAACATGTTGTGAAAAAGTGTTTTGGTATTAAACATATTGTAAAAAGTGTTCTGGTATTAAACATGTTTTAGAAAGTGTTTTGAATTTAAACATGTTGTGATAAGTGTTTTGGTATTAACCGTGTTGTAAACTATTAAACTAAATATTTTCGAAGATATTTAAGACTTGAAACAAAAAAGAAATGTAACTTTAGGAAACAGACAACAATCACAAACGGCAATGAATTGAATATCAGTTTTGTAAGTTTTTCTTTAGTTCATAAACAACCTTCTAGCACCTCATCGTATGTTAGAAAGAATATTAATACATTTTGATGAAATAACTTCTTTTATCACCTTAAATACTTGAAGTCAGTTACTGATAACCGATAATTTTCTGATTAATATAAAATGTGATTTTGTATCAAAAGGATTCTAAAGTTAGTTTAAAAAATTATGCAATATAATAAGAAGTAACTTGTGAAAATATGCTAAAAAATCAAAGGATAAATGAAAAGATAAGACATTGATAGGTTGACAATATTTATTTGTTTACGGCCAAATTTGACCTGACCAAGACTTCTCAAAATTAAACAAATTACAGATGGGAAGCGTCAGCAACAAACTTAAGAGCTAGTGGCACTGTGGCTCTTTAAGTTGTGCATGATTACATGATGGTCAAAATAGGTGAGGGACTTGCTGGTGATAATCAGTAGTCGGGGTGCTTCCTTGCGGCAGCTGGTCAGGTCATCAGTCTTCAACTAAAAAGAAAAGTGAGAAATGCTAAACTACTGGTCTAATGAATTTAAAGTTTGGAAGTTTAAATATAAGTCCAAAGCTGCATATAAAGTTGTTGCCAATGCTTTGGTTATGACCCCATAAAAATGCAATCAGCAAACGCAACCTTATAAAAAATATTCTTTTAGGTATAACATCAAGCGATAACTTACATAAACTTTTGAGATCGTGTTTGGTAAGGCCGTTTTGCTGTTTCTTGGGACATGGGTCATGTCAATTTTTTCCTCAGTCAGCATGGTCATTTCTAAATCAGCCTCGGTGGTGTCGCATGGTTCATCAAGATCTTCATCCTAAAACTACAAAGTTAATAAAATTTCATTCATTTCAAATTCATTTCACACAAATGGCCGCAACTGATTATTTCATGATACTTGAATATTTTTCTAGGACTAGGCCAAAATATGTTCGGGTTGTGTAATGAGAAGTTTTGACCGTCCGGAGACAATACATAGGGCATAGACTTAAATTATGTTTCCTTGGAAAAAATGTAGGAAAAATTCTTTCAAAAAACGTGCTGCTATCCCTTTAGCGTAGCATAAATAATTTTCATGAAATAAGTTATTGATGGATCAGCGTAAAACATTTATAACATTTAATTGAAATCCTCATGGCTTAAAGAACACAACTTATAATTAATCATTTGATCAAGTGACGATGTAAAAATGTTTACAAGATTTATCTAATCCATACAACAATTATCAATATAAATATTTTTGAAAGAGAAGCCTGTAATATTCGAATGGTAGTTTTGAACAAGTTTTGTTACATGTATTTTCTTTATGGTATGTCAGGTCGAAAAACACTATTATTTAAGTTCGTTGTAGCATCATAAGTTTGTGACGTCGTGGGTATTGAACCAAATCTTACCTTGCAAAATGTTGATTCCTTGGTCTGATTAGTTCATTTGTCGAAGGAATTCAAGCACATCTCTGACCGTTGAATCTTCATTAAAACTTTGAACACTCATGTTTGGTGGTATTGTCCGTTTTCAGTGTATATAACAAAAACGTATCGAACAAAGGAACAACTTCGCGCAAAAATCACATAATCAATGGGCAACTCTTCTTGAACGCTGAATTCCTTTGTTCTGAAACCACGTGCTTTAGGAGAATAGGTTCGAAACAAAGAGAAGCTGAAACTTTACTTTTGTTTCATTTCATACACACAAGCTTTTTCTTGTTGTACATGCTTATTCAAAATCAATTTTGGTTGGAAATTTTAAAACAATTTTGGTTGGAAATTTTAAAACAATTTTGGTAAAATTTCAATGACTAGTAGTAAACTTTTATATTTTAAAAGAACACTCGAGTAACCTGTTTTCATGAGTCACCTGTTTTCGTGGTATTTACAATGATGTCTGTTGTCTCTAACCCCTTAATTACCGCTCCCAGTCGGTTAACGCTTATTATATTGACAAGTTGTTCTGAAAATCATTGAGATTTCATACTTGTTTGGTTAGCATTTATTGTTAATCTAAACATATATATACATATTTTGGTTAGCATTTATTGTTAATCTAAACATATATATACATATTTTTGCGAAAACGTTTTCCAGTTAACCACTGTTATTCTTATCCTGAATCACCTGACTTTTGAGTATAATACCTGTTCAATTGATAAATATATGAATATATAGAATGATTAAGTCTTATTCATTTTTGCTATTTTGCAAGGAAAATAAGTTATTTGAACAGTTTGCTTTGCTTGTTCATGTTAAATCTTAAAGTACATGAAATTCAAAGTATTTGGTGACAAAAAGCTCTTCTGATACTATAAATAAACTCTAAGCAGCCTAATGATTTCTTTACTTTACCAGAAATAAATTAAGATATACTTTACAAAATACTTTTGAAAATGAAATAATTCAATGTCCATGTAAATATTTTAAACACATATCAACATCAATTTAATTTCTTATGTACACTATCGATCTGTGTTTTTAAAAAAAAACCAAAAACAATTTGAAGTTGTGGCATGTGTTGTATTGTCATAAATTAACTTTAGAAATACCATGAAAACGGGTGACATCAAATATAATAGTAAAATTGCCATCTGTTTTTGAAATGTCAGGAAGATCTAACGAAAGAATAAAACAACTGTTTATTTATCACGAAATAGTGAAAAGATATTTACTTTATCACTTTATATTGTTCAGAATGTATGTGATAATCGGCAATAACACTAGTAGTTCTTTATACCCTTAACAGGTAACACGAGGGGAATTTAATTTGTTGATTCTTCGGGGGGTGATAATAATGATAAAATTAATAATGATAATAACAATAATGATAATTTAAAAAATGATAATAATAAAATCATCATCGTCAACTTTAGTATAAATGTAACTCCTACTGATATATTCACATTGTGTTTTTGTGACATTCAGAAAAAGGATATACGATATATCAAAGCGCACATTATAGCAACATGTATACGCATTCAACATGTTATCACGACTACATGCTTTCTTATATTTAACTAATATGAGAATAATTTGTGCGTAGTACAACGTGTTTATATTTGAAAAATGTTTTGATGTGTTTAGCATTTAAACACATTTCGCAACATGTTATGTGTGGAACATGTACGCAACATGTTTAAACTCACAACGCCATTTTTGAAGTAAAGTGCAATGTGTTTATATTTATTATTACAACACATGATAATTTATGTGTTTAGCATTTAAACACATTTCGCAACATGTTTTGAGTAAAACACGTACGCAACCTGTTTAAAATCAAAACGCCATTTTTGCAGTGTAATTTTAACTAGATTGGATGTTAGGCAATGTATTACTCGAAAACAATCCTAACGTTCCAGTTTTATACCATGGCATACGAGCCTGGTATGATTTCCATCGAACACTTTTTGATCATCTCCATCATCAGTGCTGAATAATTTAATTGTACGAAAGTTTGTAATCTCTCCGTAGTTGGGATAGTTGTAATTGAGACTTCGTTTCAACCGTCAAATTACTATTTGTGTAATTGTAAAAGCATAACGTTTAAAAAATATTTACCATGTGTTTTTCCTTATCATTAATATATTCGGCGAGCATAAAACATATACCTTTATTCTTGATATATGACATGATTGGCTCAGAAACACATAAGGTTCACAATATCTTTATCATATAAAGCCATGTCGATCAAAGTCATAATTCAATTCCCGTTAACTTGAATTTGGAAGCAATCTAATTTTTTTACATCAAGGTAAAGGTAAACATTGTTGGCGATATATGGTTGACGACACTGACTGGAAATATTCCTTAATGAAATAGATTTTCAAATTAATATACGTCTCTGCTGAACATCTGTGGACATTTTATTACAGATTTCCAGTTAATACGCTAATAGTTTAGTTGACTTATGGTTCTCTAGTAATTACAAATGTTCATGAATCACTAAAAAACGTTTCTGCATATGGTGCAGAAACTCCGAAATTCCGATGATTGGTATCCTTAGACTAAGGGAGATTATTTGTGAAGGTGGGGTTGTTTCGTTTATTCTTGCCATACTTGATAACATATGAAATCACTCGATCGAGCTGAAACATTAGTTTAACTGATCAGCTGGTCATAGTCTGTCAAAACTGTAGACTAAGAACAAAATTAAGCACACCCTGATATCTATGATATCCTCTTGGATATATTTGAAATGATTAAACAAAGTACAATATTGGGAAGAGTAATGTTTTTGCGATACGTTTCAACCAGTGATGTGTGACAGTCGTGTCTGCACATTTGTCGCGGGCATGCACGTGCAACATGCTACGCTCGATGATCACAGAAAGCAGTATGGCCCAACTGTATTTGTGGGTATTTTACGTTGCTTTAAACGGTCATTCAAGCATATTTATTCAACCATCACGGGCAACGTAACTGAAGCTGATTACATTCGTCGAGTCCTACAGTAGTCCTGCAGTTATTATTAACATAGATTCAATGATTCGTGTGTAATGTTTTGTAATTAATCATGATAACATTTGTAATCTGGCGAAAAACTGCACATTACGGCTGCTTATCTGAACACGAAGGTTACATCATCTTACATGTAGAATACATGTATGCAAAGGCTCTATCGATCAGTCCTGTTAATATGGATACTTTGTTTTAAAATCGATATAGCGTTCGTTTAGTTAACATCGTGATTAAAACTTTGAATAACTCGTGTTGTGTATTACTGTAAAAAGATAATTTTACTCGCGATCGAATTTTACCAATATAAGATTATCATACAGACAGATAGATCCTTTATTAAAGTCTCACCTCAAACATAGAATAATTACATATATACAAAACAATAAAAGTTGAGGAGAGAGACTAAACACATAACGATGTAGAAAAAGAGATACAAGATTGTATGATTAAGAATATATAATAATAATAATAATAATAATAATAATAATAATAATAATAATAATAATAATAAATAGTTCTTGTATAGCGCAAAATTCTCCATAATTGGACTCAGTGCGCTTTGAGCTCTGATTGACTAGGTGGTAATCAGTCAGTATATGCTTGGCTGAAAAGATATGTCTTTAGGCTAGTTTTAAAGTTTTCAAGGGTTGGTGCATCTCGCAGGGTTGCTGGAAGGGAGTTCCAGACATAGGGTGCAGGGTACATGAAGGAGCGTTCTCCTGCTGATTTCAAATTGCACTTGGGGGTCTTTAGCAGCTTCTCTTGTGAGGAACGAAGAGTACGCTGAGGTTGATATGTGGTGAGAGTATTTGACAGGTACACCGGAAGTGTCTGATGGAAGTGATGGTAGGCAAGAGTTGCCACTTTGTACTGGGATCTGAATTTGATAGGCAGCCAGTGGAGGTGCTTCAGCAATGGTGTTGCATGGGCGAACTTTCGCTTTCTTAGAATAAGTCGTACAGCATTGTTCTGGACTCTCTGGAGCCGTGCGATCTGCTCAGCTGGTAGACCAAGGAGCAGGGAATTACAATAGTCCAGACGTGATAATACGGCTGATGAGACAAGCTTGACCATTGCATCCTCCGTCAGATATTGACTTATGGATGCCAGTCTCCTCAGTTCCAGAAAGCATGCTCTACACATGCTGCTGACCTCCTCTTGAAGGTTGAGGGATTTGTCGATTACAACACCCAGGTATTTCACGCTGTCCTTGAACAATATTTCTGTGCCTTCAATGTTGGCTGATGTGTCATGGATTTGTCTGAGGCGGCAGGGGGCACCAGTAAGCATCAGCTCTGTCTTGTCAGAGTTTAATTTTAGCTTGTTGCTTGTCATCCAGTTAGATACATCATTGATGCAAGTCAAGACACAGCCTTTCGTAGATGGAAAATTTGATGGCAGGGAGCTTTTAGAGAGTTCAGTGTCATCAGCGTACTTCTCGAAATCGCATTGATGTGATGAAATAACTTCAGAGAGTGGTTGGGAGTACATAGTGAAAAGTACAGGCCCTAACACAGATCCTTGTGGCACGCCATAGCATAGGGAGTTAGGTGTTGATTGCTGGTTTCCTATGATGACAGCTTGGAATCGTCCTCTTAGATAGGAGCTGAACCAGCAAAGTGCTGTACCTTGGATGCCATAGGTTTCCTCTAATCTTGTTAAAAGAATAGCATGATCCAACGTGTCAAACGCGGCGCTTAGATCCAACAGTGCCATCTGCCTTCGTCAGAAGGTTGTTCATGACACTGAGTACAGCCGTTTCGGTGCTGTGTCCCTTGCGATAGGCAGACTGATGAATTTCGAGGAGTCCTCCGGTAGACAGATGTTTCAGCAGCTGGTTCAACACAACTCGTTCAAGAAGTTTAGAAAGGAAAGGGAGATTGGAAACCGGTCTAAAATGTTTCATATTGTTGGGGTCAAGATTTGACTTTTTGAGGCGGGGTATCACCACAGCTTCCTTGAACTGAGCAGGGACAGTTCCTGTTGAAAGTGAAGTATTTATGATGGCTGTTATTAGAGGTACCAGGTCTGCAATACATTGCTTGACTAGAGTTGTAGGAATTGGATCCAGTGGGCAAGTTTTGTTGGCAGATTTCCAAACAAGTTCAAGTATTTCTTTCTGAGAAACTGGTTCAAATGATGAAAGAGGTGGACCATTGTACTTGTCGAAAGAAGGTGACTCGGTTGGATATGCATCAAGTTCATGCCGTATCTTGTTTATCTTGTCTGAGAAGTAGTCGCAGAACTGTTGGGGTAGATCAGAACTTTTAGCAGGATTAGGTAAAGCAGTAGAGTTCTTTTTGCCCATCAGTCCATTTGTGACATTGAAAAGCTGCTTGGATGAGTTGCTAACCTTGATTTCATTACAGAAATACTGTTTCCTGGCTAATTGTACTGCTGCTTTAACTGCTGATCTTTCGTGGGTGAAGATCTGCTTGTGCACAGTGAGCTTAGACTTCCTCCAATGATGTTCTGCTCTTCTTCTTTGACGTCGGGCTTGACGCAGAGAGTAAGAGAGCCAAGGGGCAGATAGTCGATCCCTGACAAGTCTGGACCTCTCGTGGCCATGTAAAGGCTTCTCATTAATCTTCCACCTCATTTTCACAGAATAAAAATCTCTTTATTTTAAATTCTGCCATCACATTGTTCAATCTCAACTCCAATCGGGGCAACAACGTATTTATGACATTTTTAAAAAAGGCGTTCAAGTAGCCCGGTGAAATCCAATGAATCATGACTTGGTCTGCGACTACATGTACATATACACATGTACCGTGTAACGTACAATGTAATATACATAGTTGTCTTTATACCAAGGTAATTTGGGGTTTACTGCCTAAATAGCATAGCAATTCACTTTTGAAATGTAGCAAAATTAAAATTTCAAACGTGGAAAGAATGCACTAACGAAAAAAGCCCATAACACTGAGACATTTATTGGAGGGAAGATCTTCAACAAAATCACTAATTTTTTGTGTGATTTTACTGTTTATAGCTTAACCACACATTTTGCAGTTAGCGGCAGGATGTCGGGGCATTGATGTCTAACAAATTGATGCCACGACCTTCAGTTCTCTAATATCTTGATCACTGTTATTTATGAAAATGTGTTATGTAAAAGTTAACATCAGTCCAAATCTTATAATTTTAAAAGCAATTACCTTATCAATTGTACCAGAGTGTAAATACATTGATCTTACTAAATAGATCTACAGAAATTGTTTTGGCACTGAATTGATCAGGGAAAAAGACAAGCTTTTATTCAACAACGTTTGTCTGGCGGGTGAATCTTAATAAAACAAATATAAATCGATATTTCGTGTTGATTTTTCTTTACTGAGAAATAAACGCTGCGTGGTATGTATTGTATACCACTATAATATTACTATTTGACTATTTGAATTATCAGTACAAATACAGGAAAAGAGGACTTCCCTATCCGTAAGAAAATGGTTATATCCTTTATGATTTTCACAAGTTAATTTTCAGTGGTTTAACCAATGAATGAAAGATTCAGTGAATATTGACAGTGGGTAAACATCGTGTCAGACAACGGTGAATGTCAGCTTATTTCTTTTTTTATTTAAACAAGTGATCTTTCTCTCATTATCAAAGGTACGCCCATACTTACATAACCCTGGTAATGATATGCCAAAGCCGTTTCATGACTACCCGCCTACTAACCTATCTCGCGTCAATCTGTTGCTAATTGAAGTATGTATTTAAAAACTTTTGTGGCGCTCATTGTTTATTGAGGATCTAAGTGAGGACAGAAAAATTCTGAGATCCGAGTACTCTCATGCGCTATCCTTACGGACAGATAGATAACTGTTCGTAAACTTTCCTCTTCTGTACAACACGATATCAAATCGTTAAGATATAAAGCAAGGTTAAAAAAGCACAGAATCACAGATACATTTAAATTGTGACATTACCAGCATCGGTGACCTGAATTGCACACTCTGAACATCTAACTTTGTTAATATAGTGAATTATACGTTCGTTTGGGTAATTATCTTATCTTTGTTGTAATAAATTTGAATGACGATATGACAAAATGATGGTTAATTGCGCTAAGTCTTAGGTTATGCATTCTAGAGGAGTTTTGGTTGTTAAAACTAATATGTCATTTTTCTGAGGTGGTATGAAATTAGAAGTTGTTGACAGTTATGTTTATTTAGGACTTCTTTTGCCGGAACATTTAGATTTTAGTCAAATGGCTAAAGCATCTGCAATGTCGGCAAGCAGGGTCTTGGGTTTCCTTATCACTAAGTAAAAACTTTTGGGTGGTATGCAGTACCAGACTTACTATAAGTTATATCATTCAATGGTATGATCCACTATAGAATATGGTTGCACAATATGGGATACTTTTACTTACTTATAATTTTACATGCATAAATGCTGTTAATGACAATAAAGCAGTCATCGGAGATATAGGATGGTCTCCTACAGTTGTTAACCAATGGAGGAGTGTGACGAAGTTTTTCAGATATCTTTGTCATTTAGATTTTGATAGAGTAACCAGTAAAATTGTTAGGTGGAGTCATGCTTAAGCAGTACGGTGCAAACGAATTTTTTAAAATGAGTATGTCATAAGGTTGAAACGTGAAACCAAATACATGCAAACAATTATTGGAGTTGTTTTCAAAATATGACATATACGAGACATTTTGAAAGGTCAAGTTTACCAAATCGCCTATCGCCTTGTTTATCAACTTCTCTATATGTTATGGAGATAAGTAAAATATGCAACATATAATTGGTTCATTCCTTTTGATCATATGATCTGGCATGAACATGAAGAAATACATATATTTTATTTTACATACATTGACATATAGTGCGAATTGAGACATTAATATTCAACTGTACACCTGTCATTTTCATTAATGAAAGTGTGTAGATCAGGATATAGAGAGTTAAAATGTTGCAACATGAGTCTGAAGTGGTAATCATTTTACAATATATGTGCATGTTAGTACTGTGTCTCTATGAAATATCAGAGGTATCGCATCATTCTTAGGCCACTGGGTATGTTAGCTTTGCTAATGCAACATTTGTTTAAAAAAACGCCTAAAATATATCAATTGGTAAATAATTGTTTCAGCTACAACATGATATGTGAGAATAATATATATACCACGACAAGTCGGTGTAATTGTATTTCACCCGTACAAGTAGCGCGCTACTGAATTATGATGTCACTACGCGGATGTTCCTTTCCTGTGTATTACGTGGGCGCACTACGTTTGCGCGTTTTTTGATTGGTCACTGTGTTTCATTTGCGCGGGACATTGAACTGTCGTTAGCGCGGATGCATTCACGCGTTGTTGATGATTATATAAGCTAATTAGTCAAGCCTCGGAAGATAGGCCTACTACACAGTATCAGTAGCTTCGTGTCAGAGTTACTGGGTGGTCAGATTTTATCCTTTTTTGACAAATTTATGTTTGTGTTAAAAGTTACATATAAATATGGATTTTAGACTTTCTGAAATATTGGTGACCTTGGGTTTCAGTGATAACAAATAAACAAACACAATTTCTTTTCTTAAAATATTATAAACACTTGAAATTCGTGACAAGAAAAATAACATAATTCTTTCACACAAAAAGGTGATTAAAAACTTGCAAAAAAAAAAAGATGTTGTTGTTAATTTGATATAAAACATATTCACAGTACATATGCAAATTAAAAAATTGAATTCCGTCGAAGACTGAGAAATTATAATAAATTCAGTTGTCACAAGACGGGTTTATGCTAATTATCTCGCCTTGCTCTATGGAAAACAAAACGTTTATAAGAGTAAGTTCGACATCATCTTGATCATGATGTTTTTCATTTAAAACAATATACAATGGGCGCGCTCAATATGAATTGTCAAGTAACCTGCCCATGTTAAAACGAATCAAACTCAAAGTAAAGCGAGTTTGACTTTCATATAAATCATATATATGTGTTTCGCCGTTTTGACTTTCCTTTTGTCGACCAACTTGTCTCCCTTCTGGTCTATCGTCGTTTAAACTGTATCCTGCTTCTCTTTTCCGTCTTTCCGGTTATGTTTGTTTACAATGGATGGGAGCCAACTACGACAACAATGCTTTGCGCAAAAAAATAATAAAGTCGATATATTTATAGACACCGAAAACACCATTAATAATTGGTTCTAGGCTTATTTGGGGTCGAAACAATTGGCGAAAATCATTTAAAGATCTTTCAACGAGATGGATTTTTGGCATTGTTTTCTAATTTGTATCAAAATACTTTGGCCCTTTAAGGCTTTCTAACCTAACTTTTACGTATGGATTCCCAAGCTCTTTTACAACCATAATAGGCTACTATAAATATATGACCATTTACACATGAACTGTAAGTTTGTGACATAGTTTCTTTGCAAGATATTCGGCATCTATTTGGCAAATTACAGTCTTGTTCTATGTCATTAGAGAGTCTCGTGTACGTCAACGATATGCATCTCACACTACAATGAACATTACATAACTAAGTTATTAAAGAGCCACTCCGTGAGTTGATGGAGTCACATATTCCAAACTTAATCAATGGTGTCATTTGATCGCGAAGTATCAACTGTTACCAAAAAGAAAACTTTTAAAGCTAATTGGTTTTGTACAGTGACAATACGAAGGTAGAAAGTTGAAATTTTGATCGAAAACCGAACAGTGGCGCGCGTCAAACAGGCAAACGTAATTTTGCAGACTTATCTAAAGCCGCCAGGAGGTCAGTTTTGAGTTGATAGTGTTTGTCATGTTATATAACTAGTATCCATGTAAATTGAACGTGTGACCTCCGCCTCTGTGTATTTATAAGGCTGTTTTTAGATTTTCATGGAAAAACAGTATTAGTCATATATTTGTCTTTTGAAGATGAAAAGTTCAGATGTTTTGAATTTATATCATAACATATGACATTTAGGTTCTTATCAAAGCCAAATAATATGTTATGAAAATCACGGACTGGCTCTTTAATCCAATCACCTACTCCCGCTGCCTCAGTAGTGATAGCCGCTCCCCCGCCTCTCCTTAGAACATACCATATCCGCTCAGTTCTTGCTCTCGTAATTCCTGAATTCACTTGTTAATTTGTTTCAAAGTTCATAGGCTATCAAGGGATATCAATTAGATGAGTGTTAATTTGTGTTAGAAGAGGCACAGTGTAATATGTGTGTGGAGATTGACTGTTTTTAGTGTAGACCTTTTGCGTAAAAAGAACAACGTATGAGCGTTATGATAAACATGACGTTTGTTTAAGTACTGTTTGATATTAATATATTTTAGCGAAACTGATGTTTTAAGTTGCCCTTTAGGGTAGCCAATCCAAAAAGAGATATATTTCATATATTCAATGATATATTGTATTGTATGTAGTAAGACTAAAATAAATATTGTAATTGGTGACATTATAACAAATCTCTCTCTAAAACATATGTCCTTGTTTCGTTTTCTTCTTATTCATTTACCAACATTTCTACCATTTCTACCAATCAAAACACTGGAACACGACTTGCGAAACATAACAAATTTTATCCTTGAAGACCACAATATTTAATTGATAACAATTTCTTTATTGTGAGTTTTTATCTAGAAAATATTGCCGTCCTTATGGATATTATATTACTTCTAAATGCCCTTCAAACTTTTGTATCAATGTTTGTTCATTTTTATGTGTACATGGTACACGTGTCCATTTAAAAGCCCGTTGTTATGTATCTCGGTAAAAAAAAAAGAGAAATAAAATGAAGATGTGGATCAAGAAAACTAAACGGTGAATATTTAAAAGTTAGAGGGAATAAAAAAGTAAAATAGAATACAAAATTTTAATGGAAAGGGACTTACATTAAATTTAAGTTATAAATACATTTAATGATACATAATTAAACTTGGAAAGAATAAGTAAACTAAATTAAGTAGATACATAACAAATCAACAGAGCCGGGTTGGCAGATGTCAAAGACAAATGGTGGGATGGGACATGTCAGTCACCAAACAGAGTTCACGGGGTGAGGGGAGAGGGAGGATGATACAATAACCCGCGAAAGCTCTTCTTTCATTTACATTTACAAGAAAATCTTCATGAAATTGCCTCGTCGGGGCTAATTAATCACGTGACTTTAGCTCTGCCTACTCGATAAATGCACTGAACCGTGCACGTGGCTGTTTGTCATAGGCTCGCAAAATCCCCGCAACCGACACGCGATATTGGCGTGACTTAGGCGGGACACGACCGCATTTCGTTTGCGAGAATTTTGCGATAATCCTACAGCCAGACTGCAAGACAAGGGAAGTGATTCATGACCGCCACTGTATATATATAGCTATATCTCGGATCACCACTCCTTTCTTTTAAACTATGACTCAAAATAATTATAAAATAATAAATAATTATAAATATATATATTAGATAGAAATAAATTAATTACACTGTTCATGCATATCAAGTATTCCACATATCACATTATGAAACTTGTGTATTGTTTGTTTTTAATGAACATATCAATACATTTTCTTCATGTGATCATTAATTGATCATTATAGAATAAAATCCCTTTGAATCAATCCCCATGAAACAATATAAAAAACAGTGGGGAGTTTTGACTGAGTGATTTGATGTTTATTTTACTCAATCATTTTACTCAATACATGCATCTTTTCACAGGTTTTTTTTATCGATGAGGGCAAAGTTTGGATTATCCTGATTTGTTTTTATTTAGCCTTTGGAAGATGCCCGGTCAAAGAAAACGCTTCCACATCCCCTCATCATACGACTCCTCACCGCACTTCACACTCACGTTCTCCATTGTGCAATCCTTTTCTGATGGACACGCTTTATTCTCATCAATTACCGACAAAAATTGGCTTTTTATTATTTCCCTTGAAGCCAGACAACTGCTGGGAAAATAGAAGTGACTTTTCATTCGAATCCTATTGCCAAACTTGCGCCCTGAAATTTGATAGAACATGAAAATTATACACACAATAAATACCGATTATGAGCTGTCCTTTACATACGATACACATGGAAAACGCCTGTTCTCTGCAGCTCATTTTGAATAACATTCTTTTGTTTTATCTAAGGTTGATGACAAACATCGAATATTAAGCCATTGTGGGCTCTGTTATTGACAAACACTCCATCCTCCTTCCTCAATTCACTATTATCATTCAGTTTCAACTCACTAATACCGTTCTAAATGATTCTTAGAAAGGCAAGTGTAGAACATGTTTCATGATGATAAAGATGTTTTAGAAGTCATGATGAGTTGGTGCTACATGTGATAAAGATGTCTGGACTCTGAGGCAGAATTATGAATCAGAGTCTATCAAAACCTACAAGTGGTGCACCACTTTGGTTTTATAACAATGGTCACACCCCTGCCACGCCCGTATTTCTAAGAGTCTGACAATGGAATATGGGGAATTCTAGTCTACATCGTACAAATATGATATTCTCATCTTCGTAGCACTATTTGTTTCTGTAGAAGAATCGTTCGAAGGTTTGAAAGTTGGACACCCTGTAACGCCCTTACTTGAAGAGAGGTCACAAAAAAATCGGCAAACTTCAGTTATATTATGACAAGAAATATTTTACTATTTGTTTGGATACTCACATTCACAGTCCGGTACGTGGTCATTGTTCCATCTGCCTGTGCTAGTCTGGCATTCATAGAGGGTTGGTACAAAGCATACCGAATGTGGAATATCGTATTCTTGTCGACAGGAAATCGTACATTTTGTCCCCACTTCCCATTTATCGCAAGATATTGCGCCGTAATTAGGAGCTCTCAGCTCGGGACAACTGTGAACTGAAACATACAGCAGGAACAATGCAGGCGGTTTGAAGGATAGAAGGATACATTCCGAGCACAGCTGGAGGAAAATAGATGGACCACACGTGCACATGTATAATGGGGACTTATGGATCAAGATAGTCAGCTCACATCTTTAAAACGTAATAACCAAAGGTATCAAATGTAAAATTTGCTTTTCTATACTTCTAAAAGTACCGTCGGAAATGCTAGGAAAAAACATTCAGGGGGTCAAACTATTTGTTAAAATACCATCACTTCCTTTATAGAATCTGCTAAGCATGATTGTGAGATCTTTCTTAAGAGGGTGTTACTAGAGCAAATTAAACTTTTTGTTATATGGACGAACTTGATTGTTTCAAAGTTAAACAAAAGAAATCTTATCATATAGCTGGTACATTACATGCCTTTTGTGTCCTTTCGACTCATATATCACGTGGACAACATAAAAATGTACTAAATAACAAGAACATCAACAAAAACATTAAACAGTTCAATGAGGTATAGTCAGGTAAATCAGTTAGAATTAAGAGGGCTTAGAGATCAAGATCGCAATCTCACAGCTTTAAAACGTTATCAACAAAATGGAACATATGTAAAATTTTCCATTTCTATACTTTTAAAAGTACTGTACTAAAAGTAATGCTAAAAATGCCATTGGGCGTATTTTGATTTAACTGCAGCTATTGCTTACAAATGTCTGCTCAAAACATCACTTTCTATCTAGAATCTGATAAGTAAATATTTCTTAAGAGGGGTTTACAAGAGAAACAAATTTATGATAAGGACAAATAGAAGTAAGACACCTAAATTAAGATTTTTAAAAGTACATCGAGAAAGTATGCAGAACCAATGGTAACTGAGCAAACTTGACAACTTGCAATTGACATTGATGCCATTGAACATTTATCTTTCTATGGTAAATCAAAAAAGTGTTTCTATCAATAGCAAACAGTGCGAATCCTTTAATTTCATGAAATTGTAAAATCACGTGTAACACATAAGATGAAAACATTAAATGCATATGCAAAGACAAACTTAACAAGGTCATTCGGTGCTTATTGCTTGAACTGAACACAAAAAAACAAAACAATTTAGAATTTTGCTAGAAATATGCCGCGTCCTTAAATGAAGAACGTGAACGTGCTATGACGAGGCTCCATGCTGGTCAGTCTGTGGTCACTGTTCAAAGTGCCTTTAATTTTTTACGACAAACAATTGTTAATGTTAGAATGAGAGTCCATGAAACTGGAACTGTTGACGACCGCCCGAGACCGGGAGAATCACGAATGAAGGCAGTATCAAGGATTACGTTTACATCATTCTAACAACCGTTTTTCTTTACAGATTCCACAAGCAGATAGATGTTTGGTGGAGGGCAATTGCACAGCCTGTCAGAAATCACTTGCAGGCTGCTGTACTTCGCGCCCGGAGGTCCTAAAATGGACCAATGTTGACGCCGTAATCAACCTCTGTGGACCAAAAGATACATAAGATTTACTTGAAGACAGTGGAATTATATTGTCGTCAGTGACGAATTTTCGATTTACCGACGGCTCACATTTTCCCCCATTTAAGTTGAACTATTTAGTGGCGGGCAATTTGGGGTTTCATTGCGCACATGGACGTTCTGTCTATCCAGTTGACCCTGCATTCTAATTCCACAACCCAAAAAAGGTCATGGAAGTTCCATTTGCTGTAAAGGCGATGGCCTAGGGTTTTTGGGATAGCGAGGATGATATATTACTTAGAGAAGGGTCTAGAGAAAATCTATCAACGGGGCATGTTAAGTTAAGGTGTGCTGCTACTTCCGGAAAATGCTCCCGTTTTCAAAGCACATGTTGCTGTCACTGCCGCGATCGAATGTGCCTTTGAAATTGTTCCACATCCACCCTACTCCCTAGATTTGGCACCATCGGATTTTATCCTCTTCCACAATCTCAAGAACCATTTACGTTGAGGTATTTTTGCCGATAAAACAGACTGATTGCTGCCGTGGGGAGATTTCTTGACACCCAGGATGCTTAGGTCTACAAGAATGACATAATGAAGCTTGAACATCATTGGTCCAAATGTATTGATGTCAGTGGAGACTATGTTAAAAAATAAGATGCAAAAACTTATACTTTGATCTTGTTTTCTATTTCATTCTACAAAAGATCAGAACCCGTGGCTTTATTTGACTTAATGAATGACATGGCTTTACAATCGTTCTCATTAAAACAGATATACTCGCTTTAAGTATCCTGTTTAGTTCTGGTTGAAAGAATTCTCATTTAGGCTAGTACCAAAATTCAGTGTAGCCTTGCAACCCTTTAAGTATGTAGAACAGTCCTCTACTACATATATAGTTGCTGAGTTCCTGGTGGCACTATCTCGTATGCAAGACATTTTGAAAATTGGGGAAATACTAAGGCAAGAGAGACGAATACATATCATATATATATGTGTATATTATAAATATGACAGGTGGTAAATGATTTAAAAATAAATTTAGAAGACACAAGAGGAAAACATTTTGAAATACTCACGAGGATAGTAAGACCGAGCAGACACATATCTTCCCTTTGTTCTGTCTACACTGGTGGAAGGGATGGGCACTGAAACATCACAAACCAGACCTTTATTCGTCTTATAGATTAAAACAGGAAATGTTTTGGGTGATTTTGTTCTTTGACTTGCTGTTTGTATACCTTTAGATTTCCAAATGCCAAGTGGAAATTTCAAACCTTAGCATAAGTTTCGAGGAAAATAAGATACTCACCTAAATGACAGTCTTGGAGCCTTTCTGTGGAGATTTTTCAAGCCTTTCCTGCAGAGCTGATTTCGAACCTTTGAGATCCCTGCCATCTACATATACTTATATACACGGTTTCAGTCACGTGGTTAAGGTGGAAAAATAGGTTGCAGCAGTTAGCAGTAATGTAATAGATGACGTGAATCCGGTTACACAGACACATAAATCAAGATGTCACGTTGGAAATACATTTAATTTGTGCATAGAAACATTATTAAAAAAAACTATTTTCAATCTGGACTTTACATGACGCTTCGCACATGTTCAATGTATATTGTTTATCAAGGCGGTATGCTTTAATGTGGGTATTTTCTTAACAAACAATTAACTCTGGAGCTGAGCAAGCAAGTTTGTTAGGCGAAACGAAATGAAACATTCTGCAGTGTTGAAAAAAATATGATATTATAACATTTTACATGATGATGATTACTATTACAAGTTGCGTATGCGTTATATTTTTTACTATTGAATATATTCTTTCTCTCAATCTTAATGTAGTTAAAGTTTTGTGTCGGTCCGTATAGTTTTGTATGAATGTGGTGTATTTTACGTTTTTGATTCACTACACCTTTTTGCATTCAGGATATCCAAGACAAATGTTATTTTTTGAAAGGTTTATGTTGGCTTTTTTAGGTGTCACTATCCATTCCTTAACTTTCTTCCTTCGCTAAGTTTGTAAAATGCCATTAAACGAAGATGACGTTTGGTCTTAATGAAATTATTATTATTATTAGTTTGGTCTTGACAACGAGCCAACACGCTTGTGTGAGAAGACGACTTCGAAGATGGCATTGATGAGTCTTGCCACAGGAAATATATTCCAACGAGAGCAGGTTTTCCACCTTCAGGAAGGAATGGTAGCAGCTTGTTTACTCTGCGAATAGTTGGTGAACCTATGGCTCCGAAATGGATCCATCAACATTGGTCATTCAGAAGCGATGGTTCATCGTTTTTTGCCGAAACACAGTATTTCTGAATGCGCAGTAGTACATGTATGGAGACGAGGTCAATACAACCAGTTGTAATAGGATCGTCGAATCATTTCCATGTAGGACGATGTTAGGCCACATATTGCTCGGACACAATCCTAAGATTCAAGTTTTATCATGACTTACGAGCCTGGTATGATTTCCATCGAACACTTATGGGATCATCTCAATCGTCAACCCTAAATATATAACCCTGAATGTTTGAAATCTATCCTCAGTTGGGATAGCTGCAATTGAGAATTCTTTTATTTCAACCTTCTGACCACTATTTGTGTAATCTAATAGGATAATGTATAAAGAATATTTACCATGTGTGTTTCCTTATCATTTATATACGTGGAATAAAATTTGTATTATGCGAGCCTTTGATATACGTTACTGCTGAACATCTGTGGACATTTTATGACAGATTTCTAATTAATACTATATATATAGTTTAATTAATATTAATATAGTTTAGTTAAGTTATGGTCCTTAATTAATTCCAAATGTTCATGAATCACTTGCAAGTCCGATTATCGGTATACTTAGACTAAATGGCGACTATATGTGAAAAATGTGTTTTTTCGGTTATTGTTACTATCCTTGATAACATATGTAACACTCGAACGAGCTCAAATATTAGTTTAACAGATCAGTTGGTCATGTGGAATGTGTATTGTAATGAATTATTTATAATATTCTTATAGATGTTTGAAAAACAAAATTTCGGGTACCGACAATGCCTGCGTCCAGATTGCTGAAAAAATGTTACGAGATGATGGGTTACCATAGGATAGCAATTGTAAATCTATGATTGGCTGAAATTACGAATGCGCGACATTTGATTGACAGACTGGATCGCTGAACAGTTGATATCATCTTTTGGCTTTGGCACGCTTCCTGCAATAGTCTGCAGACCTTGGGTAATTCTGACTTTTATCAGCTCGTGTTGACATATATTTCATATAAGAATAAAAAAGGGTGATATTCTCTACATATTGTTTGAATATCAGATAGAAATAAGGTACTCACATTGTTAATGCATATGAAAGTATTCAACATATCACATTATGAAACTCATGTATTGCTTGCTTTTAATGAACATTTAAATTATTCATGATCATTCATCATATGTTCATTTATTGATCATTATAAGATAAATTCCCTTTGAATCTATTTCATATGAAACAAAATAACAGTAGGAACTTTTGACTGAGTGATATGATCCAAAGGATCGATGTTTTATTTTACTTAACAACAATACATGCTTTTTTTCACAGGTTTTGTTACCGAGGAGGGCAAGGTATAAATTTGACATTATCCTGATTTGTTTTTACTTTGCCTTTGGAAGATGCCCCTGCCCCTCCCCCTGTATCCAAGAGAACGCTTCAAAAACCACTCATCATGCGGCTCCTCACCGCACTTCACACTCACGTTCTCCATTGTACAATCCTTTTCTGATGGGCATGCTTTATTTTCATGGATTACAGCCAAGAAGTTGCTTTTTATTACTTCCCTTGAAGTCAAACATCTGCCAGGAAAATAGTAGTAACTTTCCATTCGATTTTTTTCTCTATACTCGCGCCCTGAAATTTGATAAAACAAGAACATTATGCACACTATAGATAACGATTAAGAGCTATATATACAGTTCCATCATTCACAGCAGAGCCCTTCTGCTCCCTTCCCTCGACTCTTCTTCCTCACTTGTCTTTTTCCATTCAATTTCAACTCATCAATACAGATTACATAACATTAAAAGTAAAACATTGAGTTCTTAATATTTTTTTACAAAGGCCAGTGTATAAAATATTTCATGATGACAAACTAGACCAAAATTTAGTCTATGAAAAATTTTAATAATTGAATGTTCCATTCCAATTTTTTTGTCAATCTAGACTTGCTGTATGAGGAACTAGACTGTATCAAAGGCTCCTTTATATACACAGTCATGAAGCAGGACTAGATGACAAACATGTGTCAAGTCATGATGAGTTGGTGCTACGTATGATAAAGATGTCTGAACTATGAGGCTGAATTATTCCTGTATGAATTTATGAGTTTATCAGACCCTACAAGTGGTACACCACTTTTGTTTTATATAACAATGGTTACATCCCTGATACGCCCATATTTCGAAAAGTGTGGCAATGGAATTAGGGGAATCCTAGTCTACATCATACAAACATGATATTCTCAAAGTTTCAGCTTCGTAGAACTAATTGTTTCTGTAGAGGAATCGTCGGAAGGTTTGAAAGGTGAACACCCTGTAACGCCCTTATCTAAACAGAGGTTACACAAAATCTGCAAACTTTAGTCATAATGTGATAAAGACAATATTTTACAAATTGTTTGGAAACTCACATTCACAGTCTGGTACGTGGTCATTGCTCCATCTGCCTGTGCTACTCTGGCATTCATATAGGGTGGGTACAAAGCGGACCGACTGTGGAATGTCGTATCCTCGACGACAGGAAATCACACATCTTGTCCCCATTTCCCATTTATTGCAGGATATTGCGCCGAAATTAGGAGCTCTCAGCTCAGGACACCTGTCAACTGAAATATACAGCAAGCACAATGCAGGCTTTTTGTGTCCTTTCGACTCCTATACCACGTCGACAACATTGAAATGTACTGAATAACAAGAATATTAACAAAGAACATCAAACAGTTCGATATTGTAGAGTGAGGTGAATGAAATCAACGAAAATCATGAGGGGCCCTTGCGTTTAAAAAAAGGTGAACATTGGTTTATAAAGCAAGTCATTATGGCCACATTGGAGGTAGATAGACAGATCACGTGCATATGTACACAGAGGGTTCATTGAGCAGGACATTCAGCCAACATTGTGACGTGGAGAGAACACTTGCACATGTACACAGAGAGTTCATACAGCAAGCCATACAGCTGACAGATGGGGGTAATTAGACAGAACACGTGTATCATGAACACAGGATCTATAGAGCAAGACATCCAATCGTGCATAAAGAGATTCTTATCAGAGCTGGCGGAAAATAGATAGAACACACGTGCATATGTATAGTCAGAGGTCTTACAGATGAAGATAGTCATCTCACATCTTTAAAACGTAGTCACCAAAAGTTTCATATGTAAAATTAGCTTTTCTATACTTTAAAAAGTACTGTCGGAAATGTTTGAAAATGCATTTAGAGGTTAAAACTATTTGTTAGAAATACGTGCTCAAAACAAAACTTTCTTTTTAGAATCTGCTAAGTATGATTGCGAGATCTTTCTAAAGAGGGGGTTACAAGAATAAACTTTTTGTAATAAGAGCTAACCAAAGTTTTTTCAAAGTCAAAGAAAAGAAAACTAAACCGGTCTTTAAGAATATGCAAATAAGGTCCTAGAATGTTTAAACAAAAGGAACCCCAAATAATTGCAAGACACCTAAAATAAGTCTTTTAGTTTATTTTTCATGAGATACAGAATTGTAAATTATAAGGTTTATCAATGACACTATCAAAAGTGGAAAAGCACTCGCTACTATTAGGTTATTAGGTTAACAATGCAATGATTATATATAGTGAACACCAAATGAAACGCTAAGTCTTCAACTTAGTTCAATTGTAATGGATTTCATCTTTTCAAAATGATCCTACACAGATTTAAGGGCAACGAACTGTTGATATAGCATAATACATCATGTCTCCTAAACCTTCTTGATTCGCGTTTCTTTTGGTGTTCAGTATATTACAAAATTCTTGATAATTATACACAAAATGAAGAATAGTTACACTTTAGGTAATTTGAAATGCATAATGGCAAAGAAATGTGAAAATATATACGTTACAATGATGAGGTTTATTAACTATAAGTCACAACATTCAAATGAAATCGGTGAAAATAACTTACGTATGGTACTCAAACTTCCATATGTCGAACCCAAAACTGAAAAAGACGTTGATAAATCTTATTTTAAAATCAGCGAATGTAAATATCCATGCACTGCTGCGGTGATCGACTGGTTTATTTTTAAAACTGCAACTCTATAACCGGCTACATACACTTTGGAATCAATAGTAAATGTGCATCTATATATTCATATGCGTTAAAACTCGAATCTGTAAGCTAAAATCCGTATATCCTTTATGGAAACCAATAGTAACTGAGCAAAAATGACAACGTAACATTGATGACATTTAGAAAATGGTTATGTTACCTTTGGAACATATAAAGGTGAAAAACATGAAATGCACTTGCACAGACAAACTCATGTGGTGATTCGGTGCGTGTTTGCTTAAATTGAACACGCCAACAGAACTTGAACTGAATAAAACAAATAAGAATTTAAATTTGATTTTTGTTAGAAAATGCAGGGTCTCTCAAATGAACAACGCGAGAGTGCTATGAGGAGGCTCCAGTCTGGTCAGCCTGTGGTCACTTGCAAGAACTTTTATTTGTTCACGACAAGCAATTGTTAATTTTAGAATGAGATTGCATCAAACTGGAACTGGCGACCGCCCGAGGCCGAGAGCGTCACATTTGATTACTCCGGGAAGATCAAGCAATACGTTTACATCATTCTAGAAACCAGCCTTCACAAGAAGATAGATTTATTGTGAAGGGTAACTGCATCAACTGTCAGAAATCGCTTGCAGGCCGCTGGATTTCGCACCCGGAGACAATGTTGACACCTTTTCACCACCGTAACCGACTTGTCTGGACCACAAGACAAATACGGTTTATTTGAAGACAGTGGAATTCTGTTGTCGTCAGTGACAATTTTTCATTTCACCTTGAGATTTGCCGACGGCTCAATTTTTTGTCCGATTTGACCGATTTGATGGCGGCAACGTTAAGATTTGGGGTTTGTTTTTCGCACAGGGACGTTATCCCCTTGCAATTGTAAAAGGAAACTTAAACGCAAACAAGCACGGGGTCATACTTTGCAACCTGCGCTTTTTCCGTTTATGAAGAGCCATGGTACTCGACTAACGTTCAAGCACGTCAATTCTCGATCCCATACGGCAGTTCTTAGCGCGTAGCCCCGACCTCAAGATTATCGAGCACATCAGGGACGAACTGGATCGACATCTTCGTCAAAAAGGCAATTCACCAGAGCCGTTGCAAGATCACTAAGCAAAGTGAGACTAATACATATATGTGTTATCATATGCAGGACAGGAGGTAAGATTGGGGAAGATTGTACAGATTTAAAAAGAATTTAGAAAAGACGAGAGGAAAACATTTTGAAATACTTACGAGAGGCGAGGAGAGTAAGACCGAGCAGGCACATAGCTTCCCTCTGTTCTGTCTACACTGGTGGAAGGGACGGTCACTGAAACATCACGTCTTTCACGATTCATCTTATAAATTAAATCATGCTTTAAAAGTTGCTCTTTGCATACTTTAAGATTTCCAAAGAGGAACTTTTAAGTAACCTCAGAATAGGTTTCTAGGAAAACATAATGCTCACCTAAATAACAGCGAAGGGGATCGGTCTTGGAGCCTTTCTGTGGAGATTTTTCAAGCGTTTCCAGCGGAGCTGATTTCGCACCTTGGAGACCCCTGCTATCTATATAAACATATATACACGGATACAGTCACGTGGTCAAAGGGGAAACGAGGCTGTACCAGTCAGCAGTAATATAACTGCTGACTAGTATTCGGTTCCGAACACACAGGCATTACATAAACCAGGCTATCATGTTGGCAGCATATGGTACTTAACATGACAATTAGCAAATGTTTTGATGTATTTTGTCGAAAGGCGGTATGCTCCAATGTTGGTGTTTTCTTAACAAAGAATTAACTCTGTAACCGTGAACGCAATTTTGCTGGGCGAAACGAAATTAAATATTCTGAAGTATTAAAAAAATGTGATCTCAAAACGTTTGAGATTTTCAGGGGAAATGAGGGTGATTAGTATGGCAAATGGAATATGCGTTAAATTTGTCAATATTGGCAAGAATAATACATATATCTTTATTTTTTATATATGACACTGATACAGATACACAAAAGGTGAATAATATCTTTATCAAATAAAGTCATTTTGAAAAAAAATGGATTTGAAAAGCATAAGCCATTCCTGCTTATCAAGAGCAGTGACTTAGATTTGGGGAGCAATTTAATTAACATTACATCAAGGTGAAGGTAACAATGTTTGCGATAGATTGTATCGACACTGCCCTGGAATATTCCTTCATAAAATACATTTTCAAAATGAACTACGTGTCTGTTGAAGATCTGTCCACATTTTATGACAGATTTACAATTAATACTTTAATAGTTTTTGTTAAGTTATGGTTCTCAATTAATTCGAAATGTTCATTCATCACTTGCAAACGTTTCTACAGAAACTCCTCAAGTCCTGAGTATCCTTTGACTAAATGGCGATTAGTTTATGAAGGTGGGGTTGTTTCGTTTATTGTCTCTATACTTGATAACATATGTAACCGCTCAAACGAGCTCAAATATTAGTTTAACAGATCAGTTGGTCACAGGTCTGTCAAAGCTTTTTTATGCACGGAATTGGAATCCCACAGTATGTTATAGGTGATTTCAGATTATCAGCTTCATGATGTTGGATCTTTAAGGAAATACATGTTGGATTTTAAATCTTTTTACAAAGCTTCAAAAACCAAGATGGGTTTTTTTACAGAATGTTTGGGATTTAAGTTGAAAAGTGATAGATTGTGAATATTCAGTAAATAGACGTTGTAAACCTTGATTTATGAAGCATCATAGACGTAATGCGTCCCAAAGTGCATCATCACACTGATATCCCTGCTTGTTAAAGAGATTCTATATCTAAAGGTTTTTTTTAAAACTAGTTATTTTTAGATAATATTAACGATTATCATGGATTAAACTATCATGCATTACACGATGTTTCTGTTGACGTTAAGTATAGTCGTGTTCTTAATCAAAGGTAAAACAAAGGGGTTTTTTTCATTTGAATTAACTTTGATTCTTAGAGTCTATTTTCAATTTTCATTGTTATTCAATCAAAGGTATATATCATCACAAACAATAGTTCATCAAACGTTTTTATTCATCCCTGTCAGTAACGTATCATCCGGTTTTTTCCTATTTTAATCCAATTTTTATCCATTTAATCGATAAATGTATTCTAGTTTTAACTTGGCTGATGTTAAAATTATGTTACAGTTGTCATATCTGAAAAAGATCTTTGTCCCCTAGATTGTCTAAATGTCTAAAGAGACTAATGAGACATAACAGTTTCATCATACTATTTCTTATCATTCATATTAAGGGTATAGTCTACCCAGAAACAAATGTTTCAAGAATTTTATCATTTTTGGTACATAAGTACTTTATAATGTGCTGAATTCAAAAATGAAATACAATTTAGAGGTCGCCGAACGATTTAAAGAGTTATGTGCCATTGAAAAATTTACCCCAATGGAAAAACCTGAAAAATGTATACATCATTTGTCTAGGTAATAAATTAATAATCTATTATTGTTTTTCAATTATTTTGGGTATTTTTATAACCAACTGATGATGAACTTGATTAGAATTCATACAAGTATGAAAAAATACCATATTGATGACTTTTAGGAGGATTTAAATTTCAATATTATGATTTTTTATATATAATTTTTTCGTATAAAGCTGAATTAAACTTATTTATGGGTTCAACGATTTTATGAACATTTCGGAAATGAAGATTTGGAATATGTCATTCTTACTTATTCCAAAATATATAGGGGTCACCGAATTATTTTTTTCGCTATGACGTTTTGAAAATTGATATCGGAGTCATTATTGACCCGATTGTAGCCTTGCGCTAGACTGAATGAGTGACAGTTCGGGAAAAACGAACGGTGTGTATCTGCAAAATGATGTGATCTAGTTATTTATACTACACTCATGAAATACTTTATAATTATGGGTAAAATACATTTAAAGGATATTCTGGAAACACAAGTTCAAAAGGTTTGTTTATCATTACTGCCGATCATCATGCAGCCTAGTTTGTCTACCACTAGGGTCCGGTTAGAAATTTCATCATTATTCAGATTTCGGGCCACGGCCCGTAATTACGATTTAAAGCAAGCCTGATGGAGGTTAGGGAGAATCATTACAAACCCCATTTATTTGAATGAAATGTTTCCATAGTTTTATGAAGATGGATCACAAATTTAATTTTGGATATGGCCGGTATCGAGCTACGAACGTCACTGTCTGCGCTCACTTCAGGGTACAGTAAAGTTGCTTCGCTGGCGAAAATCACAAATAAACCTTTAAAATAAGTCTGTAAATAACAGTTATTGTCGACCTTATTTTATTGAAAACCATCCAGAAAAATCCTAAGTGAAACGTGTGTTCGTAACAGAATATTTGCAATAAAAACAGACGTCTATGTTGTGTCATTTGTAAAAAAAAGTGAAAAGGCTATGAACAATTTGTGAATTATAAACTAGATTGTTTTTTATTTGCTGAATTCAAAAGATATAAAATAGTAGTAAAATATAATTTTCGGTAATTTCTCAAATATCTCCCAAAGATAAAAGAATTTTTAGAGTAATTAAACCAAATTTATCATAACTTTGTTACAAAATTGTGTAAACAAACTACCTCAATGCTGAAAGGAAATGCTTTGGTTTGTGATCATGTTTATTACCAAGAATGACACACAGCAAAATTCATATTAAGTTTTCGTGAGTTTTTCATGGACAATAAATCAACTGATATCAAACTGTATCTTTGGCTATTTAGGTGGTTTTAATATTGAGGAAAATATTAATTGCAGCTTTTCACCTGTTTTCAGCATCACCCTGCCATGAGTGATACCAATATTGATATTCAGGTATTGGCATATTGACAAAAATAAAAATGGAAATGTCTAAATATTGATAGACAAATTATGAAAGCAATTTATTACTTCATCTGAAACATTACAAAAAAAAGAACATGATAATCATTTGTCAGTGAAAAAAGATTAATAAATATTACCAAAGATAATTGTTCAAGTTATCATGAAAAACATGTCCATATATTCAGTGCTCCTTATCATCTTATGTATGAAATTTGGAATTCAAGTATCTTTTTAGCACCAAATGTAAGTCAAAAACAAAAATTGTAGGAAAAGAAATTTATATCTGCTTCCTTTTTGTAATCAGCTGATCTCCTGAAAATTTATTTATTTGTGGTGACTTTAACAGCAGGTGTGGAGATTTAACCGACTTTGTAGAAGGTATAGACACCACCATACCTAACCGGAATGTGATTGATAATGTCATTAACTCATATGGTAATAGCTTCATCGATTTCCTCATCAGTGCCCAGTATTGTATGTTAAACGGGAGGAACGCGAGTGCTAATGACTACACTATGTATCTACAAGGGGACTATCGGTGGTGGACTATTGTGTATGCTCGTATGAGCATTTAAATAGTTTTTATGATTTCAGTGTGGTAAGACCAAACGTGTTTGTTGATAAAAGTGCCTGTGTCGGTATAACAAGTGCTAGCTCCATCCTGAAGCTTGACCACTCCATACCTACATGGAGAGTGCATTTATCGGCCATCTCCCCTTCTACCCATGTAACCGAGACCTGTGAGACAACAACCTAGTGACTTTCTATCATCAGAAGCTTGTATAAACGCGTTGAATAGTGCTATCTTTAACCTATCTAACTCTGTCAAGCAACAAGGAGATATTGACAAAGCTTTTGGTGTTTTTAAAGATACTCTTAGGTCGGAAATGAGGAACAAACTTCCAAAAAAGACTTTTACTAAAACGTCGACAGTCAGAGTAGCTGGTAAGAGACATAGGCAGAAGAAAGAATGGTGGACTGAGTATTTATCTAAACTCTGGGACGACATGTGCGACGCCAAGCAACAGTTGTGTAAGTGTTATGGACCCCGTAAACGTTTCCTTAAACATGTGTATGTGACTAAACGTAAACTGTTCGATAAACATGCTAAGCGAGCAAAGCGAGACAATACTGAACGTACACTCCAGGAGCTGGAAGATATATGTGACGCTAATGATAATGACTTTTGGAGAAAGATTGGACGAGTTGGGGTCGGTTGTGAGAGGCAAAAGAACATCCCTATGAAAGTGAAACGCAATGACGGAACCATCACGAATGACGTCACTGAGGTACTTGACAAATGGCGGTCTTCATATTGTGACCTTCTCAACTGTCCCTCTACGATTTCTACCGAATCTGAGCCGCATCTTTCCCAGGGCGAGGATAGTGTATTCGACAATCCTATTACGTTAGAGGAAGTAAGACTTGCAGTAAGTCAAGCTAAGAGAGGAAAAGCCCCGGGTAACGACGATATCCCAGCTGACGTTTTAAAGAATGATGCTTGTATATCCTATCTCAACAAACTCTTTTCTATATGTTATGAGAGTGGATGCGTGCCATCTAGCTGGGGCCAGGGGATCATTACGCCTATTCCAAAGTCCGGAGGAGACGACCCCAGAGACCCGCTGTCCTACCGTGGGATCACACTCGCTAGTGCAGCATATAAACTCTACTGTGCAATCCTCAATAATAGACTGTATACCTTCTCAGAAGATAATGGTCATATTCACGATTTTCAAAACGGATTTAGAAAGCGCCGTTCAACTACGGAACACATTTCAAGCCTTACATCAATAATTGAATCCAGTTTGAAGTTTGAACGAAAATCTACGTTGGTTTGGTGCCAATCTGCCTACATCCCAATGTGCCTACATCCCAATATGCCTACAAAAAAATGTGTAGTCACTTTTGGAACTGAGAAAGTACCCCCTTCTCAGAAAATGGGTATGACCCGTAAGTCAACAGTTGTTACCTTTCAAAGCAATTTTAAGTTGATTTAAGTGGTTAACACACTGATTAGCTGTGAAATAAATTCTGCTCCTCATATAATGAGTAGAGAGCTTTTGCTTTCAAAGTAAAGCATCACAGTAAATGTAAAAGGAGAATTGTTCTGATAAGTAACAATATTGTAATAACTGAAAACTTGAACAGTGGGGCTCAGATAAATAGTCATACACTGAAACAACTTCTCAGATTTGTTATTGTCACTGTAGAAGGTATATAAGGTTCAGAATATTAGACATTTTCATAGTAGAATGGCAAACGTCATCAGAGCAGAGTTCAAGGAGGACAACGTTCTAAACAATGGATTTAGGTACCGCCTGAACGTCAGAAGACAAGTTGCTACACACTGGAAGTGCGTCGTCAGAGGATGCAAGGAACGCTGTTGTACCATTGGTGACCACAAATCCACGCTGCTATAAGACCTTCCATCAACCCTGTTCAACCCATCGCAAGATATATGAACTGATCAGAGAACTGAAGAACATGGAGAGAGAAGAACGTGTCTTCAGGAGGCAATTGGAGCACGGTGGTACCAGACGTTAGACTAAAATTTAGTCTATGAAAAATTTACATACCAAGTGTGTATTGTTTGTACGTCTGGCGTAAATCACACTCTCACACACACATTGTCACATCGATTTCACCTCAAACATCTGTGACTGGAAGTTGAAACTGCAAGTAGACTATGCTAAAATGAGTTGAGAGAAGGGACTTTATCACTGTATGTCATCATATCCATGTGTTAAGAAAATTCCAGTTCTTTTCAAACAACATCGCACTTGGTTATTGGACTTGAGATCTGAGAAACTTAGCTTAAAAAAACTTTGCTTTGCTTCAATAATAACTTGAAGATCAGTTATCCACTAGAAAACATTTATGTATCATTTTTATTGCAGTTCGCAACATGCTCCTTGTTTCCATTAAAGAACTTATAAACTTATCAATACACATTCACTCAAAATCCAGATCCGCTTATTTCACCGTATGCGAAAAGTGCATTTTTCCTCTTCATCCGTATATTGAAAAACCATATGAAGACTCAAACTATTTATGTTTTCAACTGTTATGGAAGGTCATCACGTCATGATATCTTCTAACGCGAACGACCCTCACCATAAATGTCAATGTGATTGCTACCGTCCCAGTCACAATGAAAGAATACAGTTATCGGGTATTACTTTCCTGTATTATTGTCCTGTAACATTTGCAAACAGAACCCAATATTAGTTAGAAATTATACTACAAAGGACGATTTCAATATCACTAATTTCATTGAAAATAGTCTAATTTAATTATCAAGTATTGATCAGAACAAGATCGAATGTCATGGGGGAAACAAATTGTTAAAATTTTCCTTGAAGTTTCGCCGCATTTTCTTATCTTAAACCTCGTTAACTCGATGTTCCTTGCGTTTTTAGAAATGTAATTGGTGTTGGTTTCAAGTTAATGAACCATCGAATGCTGTTTGACTTAACAATCGGTTCATGTTTCACACAAGGCAATGTATCACTTGGACATTTCCTTGAACTCAAAAGGACCAATGGTTGCCCTTTTTGCCTATTTTGTCTTTGCTACATCGTTTTTGAATCTTAAATCTTAACCGTAAATTATGTCGTTGTAGATATATGAGACTGGTAACATGATAGCAATGTAAACAAAGGTTCACTAAAATTTCATTCTATAAAAGTCGTAATGTTCATTATTTCAGAAAAGCACTGAAAAAACAGAAGCCACAAAAGATAAAAAAAATAGATAAAAATAAATACGACTTAACCATTATTCTAAATTCCTAAATGATTCTATCAATTGCAGGTTATTATTGGAGAGAGTGACATCTCTAATACAACGAGCAGTGTGCCGGGATATCGCTAGTGCTCAGATGCCAGCACCAGTGATAGGAATGACAGCATAAGATTAACTTCTCGCGTGACAATATCGTGAGGCTAAATTCATCGATGAAGTGAGAAGATGCAGCTCCGATCTATCATACTACCCTGCAAGAACATGGGTCTTGGGGAAATGTCTTAAAGAAACGTAAATAAAGTAAAGAGCCGTTACTTCGTTAACAGAATATCACAATCCAGTGCAAGTATAGAAGGTCTGTAAAATTGCTGGGCTCGGGAATTACTATTATAAAATAAAATGGTCTGCCGATCTATGATATCGCGTCATTGTAAAGAAATTGTTTTCATTGGTATACATTTCATTAACTACAATGTATTTATGGATTTAAGCAAAGTTCAGGCAATCAAACAAATACTTCTATGTGTTTGTAACGAAGACATAACGAAGAAATGTTGGATATAAGGGATAATGTCATGTTTTTTCTTATTCACATCTTCAAACTCTCATTTAATTAGAAATAACGGTTTTTATATCAGTATCATACTGCAGCATAGTAAGCTTCACAGGCTTCTAAATTAACTAATCAAGGGGACATCCATAGTTTAAACCTGTGATAAAAATGCAATCATTCTTTTTTAAAATGAAAAAGGTAAAGATTTTGTGGCACAAGAACTGTATTAAAACTGGTTGACAAACATCGTTTATTATAAGGAACACTTCGAGTATGTTTCCATTTCTATCGTGCCTGGCAGGCATCAGGAGTGATGTACTAATTTAGTTTCCTTATTTGATATCCACATAAAACCGTTAATCTGGTGGTGCATTTTATGTCATTTGATCTTGACTAGCCATAGCTTAATAATCCATCTAAAAACAGCAACTGATAGGTGTCATGTGTCAAATCTTAAATAGTCAATATACCGTCACATAATAAATCTTTGAAGTCTGTATAATTTGATTTCATATGAATTCTGAATAAGATTTAATTAACAGTAGTATCGATTTAAAAAGTTTGCTTACCGCGAAGAGTTCACAGAACTGACCCCAAGACCATAACACCGAATGTCAACTTCGTTGTTACCATGCTTTACATAATCTGTTTGATACAAAAGCATATTCCTAAATATCATAGATCTAAGCGTCTTTAAACTAGTTTTCGATGTTGCCCTTTTCCTGAGGTTTTGTCCATTATATTGTCCACTTATACGTAACGATCATCTTCGACACCTTCGAGTGTTAGCTGCCACACGTTTACTACGTGGTCTCAAACATGTACTGATACTAGTAAACATTGAAATATAACTGAAAACACGTCTTAGTAGGTCATTTCCGGCTTGTGAATTCATGCTGTTTATTAAGTCAAGTTATAAAGATATATATACACACACACTATCACTATCGAGAAGGTTTGACGCATACGCTAATTAAAGTCATTGGATTCGTTGATAAGAAGCCGTACCATAAAGAAAACAATCGTCGGTATGAGAGGTTCATCATCGCATACAAATGCACTTGTAGAATTTGGAATCTAAATGTGGGATTTTAATCATGCAGGAACCTCTATGATGATAAGCAACGCATTTACCGCTTAAGTTATCGAAGATCCATTTCACGTATATTTTGTTGTGTCGTGGGTGTATTGTCTTTTTCCCTGTACATAGATGTTTGGAGGTACAAGTTTATGTCAATTTTTTCAGTACAAAATCAAGTATTCAGTTATAAATTCTCAAGCAGGCGGGTACTGTAAATGTCCTATTGGAATCGTTCGACCAGGACACAAAAGGTCGCAAATCGTAACAATAAAAACGTTTTTAAATTAACTGTATATGAAATATTTAGTTTGAAAACTTAAAGGAATGGTGTCCGGCAGTGCAAGCCAAACAATGACCCGATTTCCTCGCGTCTACTCCCTTGCTAGTATACTTGCTCTAACCGCTCGGCAAAGGACTATTATTTACTACATAAAATAGACCCTGGTGACGGTAGGGTTGAAGGGAATAGTAGAAAGCTTTCATTGTAAAGCAATGTTCTTTGAGTGACAACAACGTGCACTATTCTCGTGGTATTAAGGGAAAGGAAGGAAGGAAGTTATGTTTTCTGGGGTTCATTTAAATGTTACGTGTGTTGTCTATGGGTCTGACGTAGATAACACTCTCATAAACATCTTTTTCACCTTTTTGCATTTATGACTCGAAATAGAAAGAGCGAAATATGTCATTGTAAACAGAAAAAGTAGAGGAAGAAAATCAGTTTGTCTTAATCTTCAGTTTAATCCATGTTTCCATTTCACGTTGTATCCATTAAATAAATAGCTAAGAATCAGCATACTCCATATATGAATTGTTCAGATGTAAAATGTCAGTTCTACAAGTGTTACATGTCAACTTATACATCATAGGTGTAGAGTGAACTTATTCCAGTTCGAAAATGCTTCACTTAACTAAGATACTGACTGTTGAAAAACGAGGGAAGATTAAGCAGCATTTCTCATGCATGATCACAGACTAACAAATCTGTTTCCCAGACTGTCTACTGGTAAGACGGGATACTAATCTGACAGTAAACCTGACAGACTAGGCGGCATACGGCTCAGTCACCAGAGTAGCATAAACAATGACACTAACGTTGCTTTCTGGCAGTATACTTATTTCCAAGCATAGCGTTACACGTAATGTTTTATGAGAAGTGTACAACATGCTTAATATTGTTCAACACTTATAAATTAAAGTACTGTGTAGTGTTAATACAATCTTACTTACAAAACTCAATTCTTCATAATAGACAGACAGACAGATAGATAGATAGATAGATAGATAGATAGATAGATAGATAGATAGATAGAAGTTTATTCAGTATAAAGGCCATAGGCCCATGTACAAAATTTACAAGACAAATTTTATCAACGTACAGGTTTGGTGCTAACAAATGAAACATAACATATTTACAGGCTTTAGAAATATATGCATGGAATTAAAGTAGAGAACGTAACATAAAAGCTTCTCTGACATACTTTGCACACAAATATATGCGATTATCATTTCCAGTTTGCAAAAGAGCAGTTAGAGTTGCATTATTTTTACATTCAAATTTGATCATATATTTTATTCTTAATTCATTATATAATGGACATATAAACATAAAATGTGATTCATCTTCTAAAACATTTTTGCAAAAAGGGCACAATCTTAATTCTCTGGGGATATCATTTCTTCTCCCGGTATTTTTCATTATTTTCAATTCACCTATTCGTAAAAGTGTTAGAGATCTTCTTATATCTTTATTATCGAATGCATCCTCTCCCATGTGGTAAATAATTTAGATTAGGGAACATCTGAAAACTCTAATGGGAAAGCCTCAGTATTAGCACTAACAGATCATTTTGTGTGTTTAACAAATGTAAAATATGGATACTATTCAAATGACTAAAACAAACCTCAATTTATCAATTGGCGTAACTTATTTTGTGTGAAATCTAAGTAACTCAGCTCTGCATGGATAATAACTTCGAGATCTACCCACCCCAAGCCATTTTCTCCCAACAGAGGTAGCTCCGTCATAAATTCCTATACAAACTCTGTCTCAAGACAAAGGTTTCTTGATCTAGAAATGTAGAAAGCTGATTGCATGCAATCAAAGTTAGTTGTGCAATCAGTGACGCCGTTTAAAACGTTATTTCCGGAAACTCTTAACTTTATTCGAATATGCACCTTGCAAACACAAACGCCTCATTTTGCGACTACATCATTGCATAGGCCTGGTTGACAACAAATATGTTATTCATGCATTCGGTGTTTTCATTGGCTGAAATATTGCCAGGTATAGTTTAAGTAGCAATATTGCGCCGGTAGGGGAAACTCCCTGAAGCTCGAGAAACCTTCGTATTAAGATATAGGTTGTATAGGAATTTATGACGGAGCTACCCCTGTGGGGAGTGAATGATCCCAATCATGTGTTTAATGAATCATTTTCCAAATGCAGTCAGTTACTCATTTCTTGTCTCGATAAAACATCGCTGTGGCTCACATGGTCCTAGACAGATCGATGGGTAGAGAACAGACCAAATTCGTTCTTAATCTGATGTTTTTCCCTCACCGTCTTTTTTATCCATTCGATCGGTTATCTCCCTGATCTATCCACTCTTTTGGATGGTTTTAACCCATCCAAGATTGTTCATGTGTTGAAATAAAGTTAAATTCAAACTAACTCACTCAATCACTCATAGATAACACTAATACTTCATTTTTTTAACTAAATATTGCTGACAGTTATCATCTAGCTGTGCCCTGTTATACATGTATTAGTAACAAATCAAACATAAGTTGATATTCTAACATGTATTTGTCCAATAGGACATCCCTCAAATCATCAATTTCACCGAAATTTAAATGATTATTTATCAACTTTCGACAGACACAAGATTGAATGACACAGGTAATCCATGCATTTAAATGATAAAACTTCTGCACGCTTAAGGTTTCACAGCACCTTCTTATTTCAAACCTCGTTAACTCAAGCTTTTTTTTATTGTATTACGATAATTGGTGTCGGCAACCTGGTGTCAGTTGCAATTTAATGACGCTTCAAACCTTTTATTTTATTTATCGAGCTGTTTATGTTTTGCACAAGGCAGAATTTTGAAATGGATCACTTTGACATTAGGGATTCACAATGACCTTCAAACGTTCGTTTTTAACCTTGATTTATAGTACCTGTGCTTCATCTATTGATGGAAAGGAAATTGTAAAACAGTAAATTTATATCACATGCGTTACAGCTTATAAGTAGTCTGTACTGTTTTATGATTGTGACGTGTCACTATTGAGCCTATTAAATACACCTATATTCAATCGCTGACAAATGATTCTCGAAAGGATTTTTTTATTGCCTCCACATCTTAACCGGCTTTGCAAGAGATTATGTTGAGGTCAAAATACTATTACTTACAGTCTGAACGTTAGACTACCTGTTGAATGAAAATGATATATCGCAGTTGTAAATTGTCAAGGAAATAAGGATAAATATATGAAAATGAAATACACTTAAGGTAAGGAAAGAACTATATGTTAAGAAAAATGTAAGCATGTGTTGAAGGAAGTCACTGATCAATAGACGCGGGATAATATATAATGATGATCAGGAAGATGATGATATATCAGCTTAAAATCCAGGATTGCTCTATCACTTGCAGGTTATTACTGGAGAGAGTGACATCTAATACAGCAAGGAGTGTGCGGGGATATCGCCAGTGCTCAGATGCCAGCACCGTGATAGGAATGACAGCAGTAAGATTAACTTCTCGCGTGACAATATCGTGAGACTTAATTCAACAAAATAATTGAAAGATGCAGCTCCATATTTCATGCTCTCCTCCATACAAATGTTCTTGGTGCAAATGTCTTAAAGAAACAACTCTACCATTCAGACGATTATTAATTAACGTTCAATTGTATAACATTTATACAATATTTGCGGCTTAGACCGTATGGTTTGGCAAATGAGCCAGTACGTGAAAAACTTTGGTCAATAAAGCAAACATATTGCCATTATGAAACAAACAAGGTCAACACGATTCTGAGCATGCACAGACACACGAATGGAGAAAGAGCCAAGCTATACCTCTTCAAAACGTTCATCAGATATTTGGATGAAAATGAACTCTCTACGATGATACAAGTGAGATAAAATACTGTTGGTAAACGAAATTGCCAATCATTAGTTTTTTCCGCATGGACCGAGTTACAGGTCCTCGGTCTGTTGTATATTGGCACTCGACTTCGGCCCGTGCCAATTTTTACGTTTTGTTAAAGTTTTCAAAGTCTTTTCAGTAAAGACGATCAGAAAATTTATCCTTTAGGTCCTTTACTTTCTATGAATGACACAAATTATATTCTAACTTTAAAAACCTTAATCTACAAAAAGAGTAGTGTCGAAAAAATCTTAAGTTGTCTGACCGCGTAGAGTAACCCTGCAAGTTTGTCCATAATAGTGCAGGTGTGAATGTAGATTCAAAATTTTATCAACCATGGACAGTACGTAGAATCAATATGAGCTCACATCATTAATCTATTATGATACAAGCTCTGACGATGTTCAATAGTATAGCAACTTGTATCAAATTTATTTTACTCATTCCTATGGTGTAGTTCAAGATGTAATTCAACGTGCTAAGTTACTTCGACCAGACTCTTTGCCGTCCTACTGTCTACTATGCGGTCTGAAATATGTATAAGTATCGATAAGGATCGATCACTTCACAGCTATACGTGGCCTCGGCAGTCCCTGGATACGTTATATAGATATATACATATAAACTGTAAATCTAAATATACGATATATATACGATGAATTCATTTCGACCAGTGTATCGGTCTTTTCAAGTCTATGAGTTATAAGTTATACTTGAAAAGACCGATAGACTGGTCGAAATGAAATCATCGTATTGTATAAAAGAAGATTGATCCAGTCCGAACCATTCGATGTTTACTTTTTCTTATATATAACTTGCCTTCACGTGAAAAATCAATTCTCTTGTTTTATATATATATATATATATATATATATATATATATATATATATATATATATATATATATATATATTAAAAATAACATACTTCACAAAGTCGTTTGAAGAATCATTTTAATCCGATACTAGTATTTCGTCAATAGTATTGACTCATCAGGGATGAAACGATATGATCGTTAACATCGCATTACAAGCGTTTTTATAACAAAATATACGTACAATGTACAAGGATATACTAGTATTGTAAATGTATATATAGGTAAAAAGGTGAAAGGTTGCACGTGAAGTAAATGTGTATTTGAAAAAATGAAATACTTCAGACGACACTTGCTGTAGATATCATTTTAATGATGACTGGATGCGTTGCATTTCGACTTCTTTCGACAGTGACTGTTGAAAAAACTTGTAATATATATATTTCAAAGGGAAGGTGATTTAAGGATGTCCGTTCCTTAAATTTAAAGTATTAAACTTTTTTTCTAACTTGTTTTTTCAAAAGTTTAGTGTATTTACTTGAAATATCAACCCAAAAAAATGGGGTTAGTGTGGGTTTTTTCGAGATATTTTAAGACAAAGATCCCTATGTCAGTCAGAGAATTAACATGGGAGTCAATGGGGAAATGATGACCTTTCTTGAGAAATCTTAAATTTAAATTAGTTCCTGTATCAAACTTTTTTTAATATGAAAACATGTTTGAGTTAACATAATTTTCTTCCAGAAAAAAGTATAAAATATATATGGTAGTGTGGAGTTTTAGCCGCTACGGCACAACATGTATTCAAACATTTCAATTAAATTATCAACATTCAAGCTATTATTTTTACTAAAACATGCTTTCTCCCACTGATTATCTAAAAATATAGCTGAACGCATACATACAAATCATATTCATTCAACAACATCTACTTTCTGAGAAAAACAGATTATAGAACTTGCTCAAATGATAGTTATAATTAAAATTGCTGAGTCAGCTAAATTGTGAATTATTTCAAAAAGAAAAATACTAGGTTTCTTAATTTTTATGAATATTTAATCAGAAATCATCAAAATTGAGAAATTGCCGGATCATTTTGGTTTATAATATAAGAATATTATGATTTAAGGTTATTTGAGTTTTGTCACTGTGACTGAGGAGCGAACATCCTTAAGTAGCAATATTCTCCACTAAAACAACGGTTGAACTACCACCAGATAAAGAGAATATTTGATTATAAGGTAACGATAACCGTATCATGTATCAAACAACATTTTCACTAATACCAAATGACAATAATCTCATTGCACATTAACACATATATTTGCTTTTTTAACACAATAATCTTTAAGTGATGATAAGAAAACATTAATCTATATTTCCACAGGTTTGTTAATACACACGATGAATGTAGATTCACACTTACCTGTTATCTTTTCCTGTAAAGACGAGTCAATGATGCAATCAATCATGATAAACCACACTGATAAGAGTGTTTGCCGTCTTTCTGTCTGCGACTTTGCTTTAAAAATGTATATGTATCGTGTAAGTTTTGGGATTTCACAGCTCCGAGTAGTCTCCTAGGGGTCTATATATGGACCGGTAAGCTCCACACCTTTCTAGCGAAAAACAGTGATTATTTCAAACGTGAAATAATAGCACCTTTTAGGTCACAAAAAGATTGTATTATTTCCCTCGACAAAAGACAACTTGGTATTCCTAACCTGTTTATTTGTATCCTTACATTATACACGTACAAATAAGATTTCAAGTAAGAAAATTATTGAACGAGGTATATATTTGATCCGGTTTTATATATACTGTATTAGCAGTACCTTCCTCATCTTCGATTTATATGAATTTCCCCCTAAACAAACACACAATGAAATTTTCTGCAGAATACCTTACTTATTTTCTACACAAAAACAATGAAGGTGAGCATGACTCACTTATAGCCCCGACCGTTTATCCCTGAGGAACTTTAATACTTTATACTTCCAATAACTTGGACATCCCTTAACTAAGACTACTAGCAGATGTCTGTATTTTGTTAGGAAAATCTTTTCAGATGCATCAGTTTAATTGTTCATTGAAGAACAAAGTCGAAAACAAATAAATTGTCCCAAAATAAGAAAGAAATCGCACAATTACACGTTACATAGCACTTCACTAATCCTAACAGGTAAGACATGTGCAAGTTGGAGAAAATCAGATGAATAGTTTCTTATGTGATCGGTCAGACAACTTGTGACATCAGAAAATTACTGATTACAAAATTAGAATTTTTTTTAGAAATTCACGAACTTGCTTTGAATTTGTCACTGTACCTTCCTAAAGGATAGAATGCGTGTGCAAAGTTATCAAAGAATCGGATGATTAGTTTTTAAGATATTAACAAATGATTTAATGAAAAACTTATTTTTTTACATATCAAAACGTTCACGTTATCTTTTAAACGTTAGCACTCGGATAATTCAGTGAATAGTTTTTTTCTGAAATCGAACGGACAAAAATGTCCTCGGACGGACGGGAGGTCGTGCGGGTGGAACCGTCTGTGTCACTTCCCTTTTTATTCGGTTCATTTCAAATATTGATAAAATAATTAAGCTAATTTTCTGCTATTCGAAAAATGGTTGAAGTTTCACCAACAACCCAACAGCGAACAGTTTTACCTTTGAATCGTGACGAATCTGATCAGACATAGATTTGATACTTCAAGTTTGAACGGACACAGGATGCCCGCCATGGATGCTTAGGCTATACGAAGAAAATTGAATGACTTTTTCAATTAGCAACATGGAGTGGTTTCATTACAAATAAACATAGCTTTTATATATTGATAATGAAAGACAATCGATTTGAATCAGTAAAAATAATAATAATTCAATAATCGATAGTTATTCACGAAACTATGTCTTCATGCTTGTATGCATCAGAGGCAATGTTGATTTATTTCTGGATTTCAGAGAATATGTGCAACTGACATTTGCAAGGTAATCACGACAATCAAATATCCAAATTGTCCAAACGAAAAATACGGAAATAAGTCTTCTAACGGATCGTTGTATTGAAAAACTAAGTTGAATGTAAAGGTCAAATGCGTCATTATTAATTATCATATTTGTTTCCAATAAACTAATTTTAGAACTTTCATTGATAATAAGTACATGAGTTTGTACGTAAATAATTTTGATTCATGTTAAGGTAAGCTAGCTAACCGTATAATTTGCTTTGTGATACATGTTTGTCAATACAATACCTCGAACTTTGACCCGCTTATATTCAGAAGGGGTATTCGTAGGGTTTATCTTATTCAAAAATTACATAAGGAATAATGAAGTTTAGTTATTTTACATATACTGCTACACTCAAGCAAAAAGAAGAAACGTAAACAATATAATTGAAAGATAAAGTCGATGATGACGACTAAACCATTGTAAAATCTTATCTCCAGAAGTCGACTAAGTAATTTTTTAATTTTTTAAAGATATTCTTTTTATGTTTCTTGAACAGCATGCATGTGCTTTGGTATCTTCTTATTATCAATGAGAGGGGACTGAAATACCGCTTTTCATCAACAAATTTGAAGACATATTATAAATGATCAATCTTTCATCAGTTTTTACTTAAACAAAAGCCCATTTGAGAAAAATGGATTTCAGATTTAAATTGAAAGTAACCTACCCTGATGAGTGACATTTTGTGTATATATCATAACCAAAATGAATCTTAATAGACACATTCAAATTGAACTGGACATGGCAGCGGTATGTCAATTCTGACTCTGTTGAAAATATATTTACGTTTCTTTTGCACGTTTGTATATATTAAATATATACAACTGTTAGAAATAATATTCCAGGTACAAGCAGATCGTATTTTAGTGTCCTTTAAATGGAGTTCTTCACTTAAAACTCAAATGCTTTATGCATTCATTCAATACAGTACATAGATTGCCCATACAACAAGCACAAGAACACATAACTGAAACCAAGATATACCTATTCATACCTGGCATAAGGCGTCAATTCGTTACATCAGATTTGACGTTTCAGCTAGCAATAAACATAAATAGTAATGGAGTTGAGTATCCGTTATGGCGCTTAATCAAAAGAGATAAATTATGAATTCCCATCGGGCATTAAGAATTCCATATGCAATAAAATCGCACAATTACCTTTAATATTATGAGTATATTATTTTATCGATCTAGGGTCACTTTCGGTAAAGACAAAACGGAGACATCTAACTGAATGGAAATAAACAAAACCGCATGCTGAAAGAGACTGTGTTCGATCATTACTAGTCAGACAATTTTACAATTCATACAAGCGAGAAACCGAAAGTAGGAAGCTAGAATAATACCAATCTCCTATTTGTAGCTAGTAGGACATTAACCTTTTCTAATAGTTCCATTACGAGTTTGAATCCCGTGTTTATTAACTCCTCCGTACATCAAAGCATGGTGACCTTTAGTAATAATAAGCAAAGGTCACCGACAAGCCCAACCTTTTCTGGTAAGGTCAACGAAATTGACAAAAGAGGAAAAGTTGGCACCAGTTATATATTGAAAACATTGATTATCAGTGGTGACTGTGTGGTATTCCAACACTCTAAGAATATTGTGTTGCCAATATAAAACTTCAATTTTTCGACAGGAATCTACGTCAGAAACAAAGGTCTCGCTGTCTACACGGTCGAGGTTAAACCATTATTCTTTATGTGATTTAAGTTATGGTATTTTGCATTAAAAATTTTCATATTATCCACAAGAATAACAATAACTATAACTAATACAAGGGATACTAGACAATAACATCTGACACCGAACTCGAGGAATCAATCGTTATTCCATTTAACTGTATCTTTCAATGTCACTTGAAAATAAAATGAAAACCTGAAAATGAGTTTATACATATTCTTGAAGGCACATGTTTTTCTATGTTTTGTTTTTCTAAGTAAGAATTATGCTGTATATAGAATAACGACGTACCTTCTGCAGAAGATACTATCGGTATTCTCTTTAAAGGATCGTAATGTTCACAAAACTCAGTATTTTGAATGGATCTGCAGTGTTCTTAACTAACTATAGTTACTGAATTATTTCATCAAAAAGATGTTACACATTGAACGAGCTGTAGCTAGTAGATAAGCCTTATCGATAAACATGGCTCCTATCTGACGGTAACATTGGAAGGGGCAGAAACGATGAATCATTTTAAGGCGCTTCTTTGTATCATATAAAGAAGGTTGAAAATATCATATTTTTTACGCATATACATCAAATGTACATATCAATCGTCTTTATTGTGCTATTTTTTTGAATACCTATTAAAAAACCAGAGATTAAACCTAACGTTACCTATAGTACGTGTCTGTACGTGAGCACTTATTTCCGTTAACTTTTGTTGAAAAGCAGTTGAAACGTTTCACCCTATCCAAATACAAATGTATAATTCACATTAACACAAAGTATGTTTTATATTTGTTCTGTTGCCTAAATAACAGCCACGATACTATTTGTCCTGCATAATGTTACAAACCATGTCGTGAAACTTGCAATTTAATCAACAAAATGCCAAAATTATTACATTTATCTGTTTTCAATAAAAATCTAAAAAATGGCCATATAACTGAGGTCTTAACTCTACTTCTCATTTGCTTATATGCACTACCATGTTATGTATGTCTTTCAAAAATTACGCTCGGCTTATGCCCGGTTTTCGATCACAAATCACGACTTTAAGCTGTTAATTTTAAGATATACTATCAATCCTCGATATAACAAAACCATTTTTAAAGATTGACATATTCACTCCAACAATATACTCTGAACCCCTTTAAATTATCAATAAAACATTCAATTTTAAACAGTTTTAGCTCTTCTCTCCTCTTACACTGATTTCCTGCCAATCATAATATGTCATCCATGTTTGTAGAAATGTATATAAACTCTTCACATTACAATAGGAAGAAATTTTGAATTAAGGCATATTCCCAACTTTTCTTAGTGAATATCGTATATTTAGACCACTCTGTATCTTTTTCAGTCTGAATAACAACATCGAGATTCAGAGACATCTGATAGTAATAATGAAAGCATCAATATGCGAGTATTATGAACTAACTGATTATAAAGATGTCCATAGCTAGAATCCAAGGCCTAGATTTTCGAAGCTCTCTTTGTGATAAGATAGTTGTAGGCTAATATTCATTGATGGTACTTATGACTTTCTTAGTGCTAAGAAAGCTTCGAAAATCTAGGCCCAGGCCGGTTAATTTGATTTGCTATGTCAGCATTACGTGTAACAATTCTTTGACGGAGTCGGCAATGTTGTTTCCTGTAGATGTCGGATGAACATTTTACAGGTGCTTCAGTTAATTCAAGTCAAAGGCGTTCGTTGTACGTTGACTGTCAGGTCGTGCGATCATTTATCAAATTATTCATAGTGTTTAACCAGTTTATTATTAAGGGGACATTAAAGATTGTAGAGAAAGTTTTAAAGCTAAAAGAGTGGCGGGAACTACTACAATGTTGCATGCAATTCGCATTATCTTCTATATCGATATACGATATACGAATACACAATTCTGCATATTCGAGTTTCCGAAAAGTGTTGTTATCTCCCCTTAAAATACAACCAAGAGTTATCTTTCCTGATGACTGATCTCTTCCGGTCAGTACTGATCAACATGGCTGACGTTGAAAGCGATAGAAGTACAACGGATTTTGACAATATGTCAACCAAAACTCTTCGGAATTTCTTAAGGGAACGCAATCAAAAGGTTACTGGTGTAAAGAGTGAACTTATTGCAAGAGCAAAAGGAGCTTATAAACTGAAGTTGGAAAAGGTAACGCGTTCTAACATCGGCCCATGTGAACATATTGAGAGGTTGCGTACTCCGAGTGGAATACAGTTGCCCAATCCGAGTGATTTGCATACTGGATGGACTTGCGACTTGTGTGTTTATGTATCTGCAATCATTCCTGAATTATTTACCAGACGTGTACTCCGTGGACTCCAATTGTTTAAACATTGACATTTCTGTGAAGTCTACATTCAACATAAATCTAAAACTGATTGTGAAAAGTAAATAATTCAAAAGATAGATGTTCATTCCCTCTTTAAAAACTTGTGGTGACCTCTATAAGACCTATTCTAAAGTTTCCTTATGAAAAATGAAGAACAAAAACACAAAGAAGGAATAATATTTTATTATTGTTGCCGGTATATTATATAAATCCTTTTCAATTTTGTAAAAATTGAATATTATAAAAGAACATTTCTATGTGCATGTTATGAATGATGATTGAAAACTGATGACTTCAAAAGGATTATCAAAATTAATAATTAATTTACAGAAGTATTATACCTCAAATCAATGTAATTCATCTCTATCAATTTGTAAATTATTGATGACCAAATGAATTGTTGATTTCAAATCAGTTCTCAAAATGATATTGTAAAATGAAATGGAATTTTAGTATGAATATATTTATAATTCATTTATCACCTGAAATAATGTGGTCATTTTGAAAATATATTCTGTTATTTTAATGTGTATTCATAACTATCCAATAACCCTACAAAATTAAGTCATCCGATTCTTGATCATGGGGATACAAAGGAGGCAGTAATGTAGTAAGGCAGTTGCAAATTTTCCAAATTTTGTTAACAAAGTTGGATATGGTAATTGGTATAACACCTTGTAAAATTCTGAAATTCTTTACTCTCTCCATATGCCTTTCTACATGTATCCTTAAATTTGCTATTCTTCTAGTCTTTTGTATCTCTTCTAAACATAACTGCTTTCTTTTTCTCTTCAATGGAGGAATTATGAGATGGAAACCTTTAGGTGTCGTTAAATCGGATATCAAAAAACCTTTGTCTGCCATTATGCCACCACCGAATTCACATAGATTTAATAAACCAGATTTAAAAACTATTTGTCTGTCACTTATTGTCCCAGACCACAAGTCAGAAACAAAACTGACGACTCCATTAGGTGTTACTCCTATTAATCCCTTGTATGTTATGTGACTCTTGTAATGACTGTACATTTGAGATTGTCCACTCAAAGAATATGGCTTTTCAGTAAATAATTCAGTACAATCAATCACTACCCGTGTTTGTGGATACTGATCTCGGAATCCTTTTGGCATTTTGGCATCTATCACATTTCTCTCCATTCTCTCCCAACAGAGGTAGCTCCGTCATAAATTCCTATACTACCTCTGTCCTAATACGAAGGTTTCTTGTGCTTTAGGCATATGCCCCTACCGGCGCGATATTGCAACTTAAACTACCTGGCAATATTTCAACCAATGAAAACACCGAATGCATGAATAACATATTTGTTGACACATAGACCTATGTAATGATGCAGTTGCAAAAATGAGGCGTTTTTGTTCTATAAAGAAGACTCAAAGTGCCATCTGCATATTCGGAAAAAAATTTGCTTTTGGAAAGCTTACGGAAATAATTTAGACGATTTAAATGATACATTTTGAAACGGCGTCGCTGATTGCACAACTAACTTTGATTGCATCCAATCAGATTTCTACATTTCGTGCACAAGAAACCTTCGAAATGGGACAGAGGTAGTATAGGAATTTATGACGGAGCTACCTCTGTTGGGAGAGAATGATTTCTCTCGGGCCAAGAAATTAAAAATGACAAATTATTATACATAAGATCAATCCATCTGTTGATAATATCTGCACATGTTGACCTTGAAACATTGAACCTGTCAGCCAAATCTACAATTAGTAGACCTAATCTAAGTCTCATGAGTACCATCAGAAACTGGTCAATTAATGACAGTGATTTTGGCCTGCCAAACTTAGATGAAGGATAGTCTCTATCATATGCTTCAGAAAGTTCATCGAACAAACACTGAAATGTTTTGTCATCTCCAACACCTGTAAAAATTTTTACTAATTCTGGGTCTTTTTTTATGTCATGATATGTCATTGATGACAGCATTACTTGAGTACTTTGGTCCAATGTTTGCACGTTGCTGGTTTGTACGCAAACGCTGTTCTGACTGGCTGTCCGTCTTTCCTGTGGGAATAAAGCCAGGAGAAAACTTTCATCTGTCTGGGTAGAGGTTGTACTGTGCTGACATCCACTGTTTGGCATAATGTGTTTCTGTGGGTGGCTATGCAGGTTTCCTCAATAGGTCCACAGTAATCATGGAACAGCACTGACATCGCATCAAAGGACCTGTGAATATATAAACAAACAATGAATATACATGTGTTTATATAACAATTTATGACTCATGAACTCAATAATAGAGTAACAAAGAAATAATGTTTTTAGAAATACAAGAGTAAATAAACATAACCACCAAGTCTCAACTAACAAGTTTGGCAATGGTTCAAGATCATCAGTTATTATATAATGGCCTTGCTGTTATCATTTGAATGTTATTTATTTCTGACCTCATGTAAGACAAAATTATTCAAATACTTGATTTTCGTGATACACTAAGATTTCTTCACCTTGTAAGACAACTTATTTGTAAAGTTCACGTTAGGTACAGTACCTGTTGTTTTGTTTAATGGGGAGGCCGTCAGTTTCATCCATTCTGTCCTCAATCTCCAAATCATCTTGATTATCCGTTACAATGTTTCCAGTAAGGTTAATCTGTAAATTATGAATTGAAATACCGTAATTACTAATATATTTTAATGGAAATCACCAAACATTAGATACAGACACTGACACAGACACAGTAATACTATAAAAGTAAACTACAAAACAAAATATTTCCACAAGTTATATGAATTTACAGAGAATTTACTTTATGGACAAAATGAGACACAAATACAAACTATATTCATGGGAAAAGTAATTTCCACCGGTAATTTAAAAGATCATTGCATGAACGGAAATAAAAACTTCTGCTTAATTTATCGTTAACATAGGAATCTTAGGGAAATATATCTCGCCGAGTGAAAAAATCAACGAAATGGCGAATTTAAATGGCGACAGTTCTCCTTGTGCGCCACTTCATGTTAGGAATTTATTCACCTTCGAATTTGTGTGAATAATGTCAGAAAACCTACCTCAGAAGTGGTGAAAGTCTTGTTTGGAAACAGCGACGGTACGTTGACCTCTGACGTCGGCCCTGCCAGTCCAACAAAGTGATCGAAACACAGCCGTGTTTGATTTGTTAACGTAAAATCTTTTCTGATCAAATTCAATCTTCGGATCCAAGCTCTTCTGATTGAAATACGACTTGGTAATCGATGGAGAGATATCGTTCTTGGTCCAATTTGCTTTCCTCTATGATTAGAGCAAACACAACAGTAGTGTTTTCCCATTTTAACGTTTGCCTGCGTGACGTCGCTATGAACAGTACTGACCGGAAGCGGTATCTCCGCGATTGAAGAAGGAAATCCAAGAAGGATAACTCTGATTTACTAGACTTTTCGGACACTCGAATAGCCTGGAGACCAAAAACGGGAGCCGCTACCGTATGAGTGCTTGTCCCAGGTGACGTTCCAGATATAGCTTATACTCATTCATAGTTTAACCCTACACCTTCTGCATTTTCCATTTTTGTACAAATGACTCTTTCGATCTTTACTATTCCTTGTGCATATGTGCATGTTACATAAAATGCACCACATTCCCAGAAAGAACAAAAATGTTGCCATACTGCCTTTAACCAATGTGCTGTCGATATTTCCCTATGACAATACAAACAGATGCAGTTCTGTTGCTTAATGCATGTTTATAGACGATACTATCAATGGAATTAACCATATAATATTAAATATGTATGTATTCAGCAGCATTGTTGTATGATGCTTGCAATTATGCATTTCCTATCTCTGTTAACTGACCTTAGCTAAATGTGATTTATATAATTATATCGAGTGCTTTTCGTTTATTAGAATTATTAACACTTAAGTGGGTTATCATTGTTGCAAACATGTACTCTTCCTTGGCGTTCGGAAAACGGAAACTTTTTAACTTGAAAACAGGTAAAAGCATAGGTTAACTTTGCCTATTTTTAAGAGTTATTTATAAAATCATCTTCCAACTTATAACTTTGTTCAAAGGTTACCTTATATACGAGTTTGTTAATAGATATCACCAAGATTAATGTCATTTGCAGAGATATCATGACATTTGTTGAGTTTGTAGGTTTAGAAGTCCTCATACATATTTTTGTAATCTCTCTAATGGTATGTCAGATGTTGTTTTAATTTTTATTAACCATGGTATCACTAATGCCTATGAGAAAGACATAAGTTGGCTTGAAAATAGATTGAAACAAGTGCGTGTTCAATTGAAACGTTTTAAAAACTTGTGAACATCACACAAACAAATGTTTTACCGGAAAATCTTGTACTCCAGGAAACAAATTGACGGGAACAGAAGCAAGCTGAGACCCTTACCATAGGCCAATCTGCTGTTAGTACTTGAAACGTAAATAATACGTAATTAACTTTATCTAATTACCTGCCATCATTATCAACTTCATTATGGTTTAGTGTATACCAGTAACGAGATTAATTAAATGAAGAACATAAGGCTGGTACTAGCATGTCAGTGACAGGGACAAATTATTCAATCTATTTTAAGATTGATACCTGCCATTCTACAAATTCAACAGATTTTAACGTCAAGCACATGGATTCTACCATACAGGAGCCATGATTTGTTGGGTTAACAATTTCACCAGTGTAGTTATGCCGACTTTCTATTTCCAATCTCGTCTACATATCATAACTCCGACAATGCTTATTGTTACACAGCTATGGTAACCTTATTGCAACTCTGAAACTGTAAGACGTGTGAATTGTTAATTAATCTGGTTCTGAATGAGCGGTAATTGCACCTGGCTACCATAGAAACAGTGATGCACAACAACGCGCACCTTGTGTAACATCATACGGTCAGTTAACGCTTGACCCTTGGACACACCTTGTACAGGTAGCAGCGGAAACAACACTGGCAGTATCACAGGTATGCTATTAAATCCATAGTTTTATTTCTTACTTCATATGAAAAAGTCCATAAATTTCACGTTGTCAATTTTAGATTTTGTTTTTTTTCTAAACGAGCTAAAATTCCGGAAAATTAACATATGCATTCATTATCAAGTCTTTGAAAAAAAACTGATTAAAGCTGAATTTAAAGCAATGTCAATCAATCGGCTTCTTTTGTTCCATTTATTACTTTGGATGCCATATACCTATATGATTAAAATATATCGTTATGATTTTATAATGTAAAACAAGCTACAATTATATAATAAATGTCAAACATGATAGTTTCATACCTAAATCTCTCGATAAGAAAACGAATTTTACTAGTTAGATTATTTTATATATCAGTGCGACGTTAGATCAAATATAGAGAACAATCTTGTTAGTCTTTTAAACAGTATAACACCACAATTTCACATTAAAAAATTCATGACAAGACCCTCTATCAAATGAATATAGCTGCAATTGAAAATAGGTTTCGTTCAACTACATGACCCTTTATCCGTTCCCGTTCTTTATGTACCAACTTAAATCGATAAACCAATAATAGTATTGTATGACATAACTGGCTTTATGGAGACATTTCTGTCGTGTTGAGACCTGTGGATCACAAACAGTGCCTCGTTTAATAGCAGACTGTGATGGGTTGATATGTTCATAGCTGAAAACGGTTTTACACGCGTGTGCTTATCATTAGTATTGCCTAAGTACATATGCAAGCTCATATCAATATAGAGAGAATCAAATTCTAGCTTATTTCGTGACAGCGTTTTGCATCTGTAAATCTGGCTCTATATATATATATATATATATATATATATATATATATATACCATTAGCAACACATTGTATAAGTTACCCTGATGATCACTTTGTTGTGAAACCGGATGGTAATGAACTCATATGAAGACCAATCTTCAGTTTGTTATTTTTAAAGAACTTACATATAATATGTAGCATCTGTATATTTACCTTGTTTGAAAATCTCCACATTGTTGACAAAGCTTGAGATACGACGAAAATTATATATATATATATCATCTGAAGTATTTATTCACATACATATATCATATGGACCTACCATGTATGAGTATTGTAATGCATAAGCGCATTACGAAAGACGTGATGGATTATTATTTGAGTAATTTAATACCTATGATGACTGAAATATAATCCCTCATCAGTAGTGCATTGTGCGTTAGTCAACTAGCCCGGTCATTGTCACTGCAAATCAATCAATGCCCTTTGTACATTGTTACAGCGTTAAGCAAACCACCTACAGGTATATGTCTGCCATGTTCTAAAATCTCTACACTGTTGAAAATACTTGATAACTTGTCTAAATGCGACGCTTGCAGTCATGCAGAAAAAGGGTGATGACTGGGTGCGTCTCATTCACCAGGTTAACAAGTCGAGGTAAGTTATTTTGTGAAAATCGATACACGCAAATACATGATTTAGCCACCCCTTTGTCCCTCAGGCATCTAGTTATAATCCTGCTATTGTTACTCAATACGTGACGTTAACAATATTGGCAGTTGAAGTATAACGGATTTAGCTGACGAAAAGATCAGAGGGATTTAATAAGTATGATTAATGATATCGATTCTGATGTGTAATCTGTCAGTGCATTTACAAACTTATAGTATATAAAGATGTCATTTCCATCCTTGCATGAAACACATTACTTCTGGACACATGGCGATTATTACACAGTTTAACATTTGTTTTCAGTATTTGCACATGATCACAATTAATATAACATCATGACATCATAAGAGTACGATTACAAAATATTAGCTTTTGACGTCAAGATTAAGCATTATGAAGTCCTACCTTGCGTTCCCCACTGACGCTAGAATTATTGCAAAGGTTATTGAGTTAGTTACGACATTATCACGTGCTACTGTCAGTTGTGTTAAACTCACATATGTTAACTCCACAAGTTAAACGATTCTAAGCTGCTTATTGAACACGTTTGATAACATGGTATCATTCTAACTTAATCTGTTCTTATCAATACTTCGCGCTCATATAAACATTCCTTAAGTCGCACATTGTAATATACATATGCATAGATTGTCATGTTAGAATGTACATATATACATTGTAGTTGAACAATTATTTATAACATTTACATGTGCTGATTATAGCCAGATATTATCATTAACAGGTTGAAAATGTTTTACATGATCTTCTTTCACATTTCCTTCAACAGTGCAACTATTAGCTTAGTTAGCTTATTAGCTTAATTGAAGCAAAAGGAGAATAATGGACAGTCATAATAGAAATAAATTTTTTTTAAATTTAAAAAAAACCCAAAAAAACAACAAAACTATTAGCTTAGTTGGAGTTGCGATTTTAAAACATTTTCATTGGAGTAATTTTGATTCCCAAATTCGCTGAAAACCTATTGGTCTTCATTACCGTATAGTAACAACACAAATATTTAAGATATTTTTAACCATTGATATGCTTTCATTCATAATTTGAAGTTCTTGTTGTGTTATTTATTAATGTTTAAATTCTTATTAATGTAATATAACTATGTTGTATCTTGTCCATGTTTATGTGTATTGTTCATTGTTCTGTTACAAGTAAAACAAAGTCCATCACGGATTTTTGTTGTTGTTATCATCATCATCATGATTATTATAATTAATATTATTATTTCATCATCACCATCATCATCATCATCATTATTAATATTATTATTATTATTAAAATTATTATCAAAGACACTATAGCACGCTTTTACAATTTTCAAATGGGCTATTTAATGGCATATTACGATATAGGCAGTCATTAAACTTTCCATAAGCTTAGAGATATGTTAAATTTGTGGTCAGCAATGCACAAAATGGAACATGGATGAAAGAAATATAAATATTATTAACGTTATTGGATTAACGGTATCGTAGTTCACGCAATTAATACTTCCGGTCATTTAGGTGTATAAATATTGGTGTGCACCAGTGCCTTTAAGGTGTGATGTTGTTATTACTTTTACAATGGACAGCGGCTGACGTGCACTAGAATGTCAAATTTCATTTCGAAAAATTATCTACTGCAATCATTGAGGCAAATACTTGTCGACTATGTATTTTAAGAAAATTAGTAATTATCTAAATTATGCATATGATTTAGGCTTATGCTTTTATATAGGACCGACAAACAGGTAAATCATGTGACGTTCCTATCGCTTCCATGTTACAGATATCTGATGTTCCCACGACACCTTCGACGATGGTCTTTAATCATGGCCTTAATAAGCGTGGTGTGTCTCATCACAATGTTTCACATCTCTTACGACGACTACTACGGAGACAGACGACTCATTCTATACGAGGGTTACTTCATTCCGTCTAAAACTCCACAAACTTTCTTAGGATACGAATTCCTCCTCGAGTCTGATGTCTGTGGTGAAGCAGGCGGACCCTTTCTTCTCGTCATGGTGATGTCAATGGTTCATATGACGTCACAGAGGGAAGCTATCAGAGCCACGTGGGGAAGTATCGCGAGAACCGGACAATGGCCGGGAGAAGATGATCGATTTGACGTGAAGCTTGTGTTTTTGTTCGGAAAGGAGGATGACGAGTCCGCAAACCGGAAGTTGAAAGATGAGGCTGAGAAAGAAGGGGACATTGTGCAGGCCAGCTTCCGGGAATCCTACGATAACCTGACATTGAAAGTTCTGATGGGATTCAAATGGGTGGAACAAAACTGTACCGAAACCGTGTTCGTAATGAAAGCCGATGAAGATGTATTTGTGAACATTCCATATTTTATGTCAAAGCTTAAAACACTCGACTGGTCAAATCATATACTAGGGCCCTTTTCTTATGGCGAGTTCGTCATACGAGATGGCAAGTATAGATCGGAGAAAAGCGCCTACAGTCCCTCAATGTACCCGCCCCATGTGAAAGGTAACATGTATGTGATGAAAAAGCTCTTGGCAGTGCGCTTTTTGCACACGGCGCCATTTATGCCTTATGTGCGAATTGAGGACGCATACATAACGGGAGTTCTTGCGAAGATTCACGGTGTGCATCATGTGGATATACCGGAAGTGATATATGACCGTTGGGCACCAGCACACTTTTGTGATGTCGTTAGAAAAGCAAAAGTCATGTCGCAAAAATATACAGCGGAAATGTTTCGAACAGTTTGGAATATGACCAAAAACATGAACGAATGCTCAACTCTGAAAGAAATGAAAGAGCAAAAGTGAATATATTAGTATGTGACTGGAGTGACTGAAAACATGTTATATTTATACGTTTTATATTTAATATTGTCCTGTACACTGAGTAAACATAACTGTCATTGGAATCGTACTGCTCATTTCTACATATATTCCTTAGTAGAAGATTGATACAACGCATATCACAACTTTTGTAATGGTTTTACACCATTTGCAATACTCAAAATAAAAAAAACCCGATTGTTTTTACATGGAACATACAACAGTACAAATTTTGTCGTTTTGCTTTTGACGTTGCTTTAAGGCTACACCTTGAGAATCGAAGTTGTGCAGGTATCCATCTAATCATACTAATCTAATAAAATACCAGATCTTCTTGTGTAAAAACCTTCGGCCATGATGAGAGATGGACAATGGTTACTTTTATAGTCAATGAAACCTTCTGCAAGTGTATTTCCGTATCCAAATTACCATTCCGGATTAATACCGCGTTAGGTACTAGTGCATACGATCTGCATATTAAAACGGTGTTATGCATAAACCAAAACCAATAATGCTGCGAATGAAATGAACGCAACTCCAAGACGGGTTTGACGTCTGCTTGTGATAAAAAGATGGCTAATGATTCGCGTCTTCCGATCGACCAGGCCCAACATATTACATTTTCGCCGTTTTTCTAATTCATATCATATCACACTAAATGCCCACCAGATTGTTTCGCGTGGTACTTTTTACTTTACTTTCTACGACTGCGGACAATAGGGTTGAGTTATGAAACGTTTGACTCTCTGAAGATAACGCATCTGCCATACACATATATTAATTGGAGAAATTTGAAGAAGGCCATCCTAGAGACCCCCGAAGAAAAGCGATTTCTCGCCAAAGCTTACGGGAACATATGCTCACTTATCAAGGGGAGACCACTGATTATACCTTGATAGTAAATACAAACATTCAATTAAAGAACAAAATTTGGGACACAATATGCTTTTCTTGACAAAGATTCTTTATTGATGGCCATAAAGCACACAATTTATCCTTATCATACAGAAAACAATCCACGTGAAACTTTGCCATAGATATTTCATTTGAATAATGTTCTAGATGAAGGTGGATTACAAATAAAAACTGTGTGAAGAACATTTACTTACAAATTACCCCTTTCTGATAGTTTACAAGATAGAGCTCTTGTTGAAATACAGGAGCGACTGTTAAGCTCATCAGAACTTGACGAACACGGCGAATACGTGTGCCTTCCCGTACACTGAAACATTAAATGAAAGAATAATAGATTATATAGTCTTCGATCGATTGTTAAACAGTGGTACCGTTACTAAATTCTTATTGAAGCAACAAAATCTTCTCTATGACTCTTTCTTATTTGTCTATGGTTTGTATTTCACTTTGTATTTTTTAGCAAAGATATTCATTTAGTCATTATGTTTATTAGTTCCATTAGGATAGATCGTTCCATTCGATATCAAATCTATTTCATTGCGCGACGGTTCCGTCTCGACATGGCCACTTGGACCCGGAACAGCAATGGTGCTTGAAATAATTTTCTTTCCATGTCCAGATTTTTTACCATTAGATTCCTTTTTATTCTTTGTTTTTGATTTGCTGTGTTGGTTTGAGTGGTCACTGGGCCTGTCTGGTGACGGACTTGTCAGACAAGCTTCCGCCATTATCGTTCACTTTTACCCATGTGGTTGTGATATTTTAAAACTAACATAGTTTTAGGGATAAATATCGTGGCAAGTGTTCATACACTAATTATAGTGATAAGTAACAGCCAATGTACTCGGAGGGAAAACTTATTTTCCAGCGCCGAAAACATACGTCCGATCTGTACGAGAGCACAGATTTCCACTGATTCGAACATGCGCAGTAGCAATCTCATGGAAGCCTGACTGTCACGTGATTAGCTGATAGAACCTTAAATATTCCAATTCTAGTCGAAACGTAGTCATAGTGTAATGAAAAACATGTGCAATAGACCAGTCTTAGCAAAAATGCTGCTTGCTTCATTTTCCGTTTATAAAAGTGTTTATTTCCTACTAAAAGCTTTACCCTGGTAGTGTAGGTATGTCCCACCGCCTTCCTGTGAGTAGATGAACTGGGGTCGGGGACTCTCCTTGTCCCACGCGCATATGTTCCCAGGCATGTTGACTACCAGCATCCACCCGATATTGTCGCACTTGGTGTAGTCGTTACTCACAGCCACGTAGAACTTCCGATTTGCGACTCTGAAAATTTATATGATTAAATTTTTTTTTCAAAGAATATAATTCTTTGAAAAATGTAATAGAAGTGCTTCCCATGGGTTAGGAAGAACCTCGTTAACCTAGCGTCAAAGTAATTTGGGCCGTGTTCTGCATACGTTTTACAAACATTTATACATAAATTACAATCATTTTTTAAGTCCGATCCGGCCATAACTCTATTGGTCGATTCTCGATCAATGCCGACACCATAGATTCCCTAAAAGTCGAACCTACGGAGGATTTTGATACAATGAAGTACAGACCAGATTGATAAAGGTATCCTACCCGGGAGCAGAGAACATGGCCGGGTTGGCCGCGTCAAAGTCATTCCAAGTCGCATTCGTAACGCGGGTCTTGGAGAACCAGTCTTTGTTGTTACTTCCGGTTCCGTCGAATTCCAGGAAGGCGTCTTCTTTTCCGTTTGTGTAGAGACCAACCTTGACCTGTCGATAATGATGCAGTACATCAAATGACAGTTTTTGTTCATACTTTCGAAAAGGAAAGTACATATACAGCTGCACGAGGGAGGGGTTTCTACTTTCGATGTTTCCTAACGCAAATAACTTGAAATTTAGATTTTGTAAGGACCATCTTTTCATTACTTTGTAGCAATGGAATTCTGGAATGATATTTAATCTTGACTTGTTGAATAATTATTTCAATATATCAATAAATTAACAATACATAGAAAGACATAAAGAAAATACTCATATATCCTTAAAGCCGTTGCAGATACAGATACTGTATAGAGATAAGTAGAGTTACGTTATGTTAAGATGATACAAGAAATAAGTTCATCAGACATTGAATTGTCACGTCAAGTACAACCACTGCTACAATAAAAGGCACCAACTATGATGCACTCGAACTAACTTATGCCTTGAAGTATCGATTATTTCGCATCATTGACACGTGTTTCTAATATAAGATGTAAAGATTGTTTTGTGCGGTCAAATTGATGACTGTGGCAAAAGAAATTACATCGCCACGTCATCACCTGAGATTGATGATTCTAAAACTCAAGATGCATTCAGAAAACGTCAACATCCCACAAAGCAAAATTTGAATACCTTTATCTATTTTGAGCTACCTTTAGCAAATATTCCCCATGTGTCTCTTAGTTCTTATTTTCTAAGTTATACCTAAGATAAACCTGATGATAAGAAAGTGATATATCTTCCGTACATGTAATGCTAATAAAGCCTCAAATATATGAATTTTAATAAACTCATAATTACTATGCAATTCCCAGGCTATCATGAGGTTACAACGAGCATAAATGCATTCATTGACGCCGCTTTAACCAAACTCTTTCTAATCCTACACTTCCTGTAAACCGATCTATCGTTTGCTGATCATATGAAAGAAGCAATTTCAAAACTTCTAAAACGACGTTAGGTTGGGTTACATTATATAAACTTAAGGATCGTTGTAAGAATTTCCCTTGTGTGTTTCATCTAATAACTTAGCAAACGGTTTCACTCAATAAAGCTTACGAATATTGAATTCCATCCTATTTTGGCGTGAGTTAATCCCTTTATTACAACAGAGCATTACCGTGTATACATGTTTACCCTTTGAAGAAATTGATCCGAATTTAATGTATTGTGACAAGAGTGTCTAACTGAAAAATCAAATTATTCTGATGATAAAGGTATTGATGAAAGCTTTTCATAACCGAAGGTAAAGAGAAGTGAACAGCAAAGCCTTTGGATACACTACCGTGTCCATGACAATTCACCATTTATAAGGCAAGGCCTCGGTAATTTCCCATAATGTAACGAGCATAAATAACATTACAATTTTAAACAGTTTTTTCAAAATGTTAACTACCGTTGTTTCAAACTTATCCTATCCATTAGCTAAATTAAAGAGTTGTTGTACAAAAAAGGATACGGCTAATTTCGAAATACTCAGTTTATTCAGTTCTCTGTACATTTTATAATCATTAACACAAAGAATGAAATATGTCTCTACAAGGATGGTTAAAATCATTACAGCGTATCACAACTAAACGTGTATTCTACAATCAACTGAAGTCAGATACATGTTTTAAGACTATTAATTAAAAGTCAACGTGAGATTTTCCCTTTATCGATTTGATTGTTATTCCCATGAACTATTCATCGAAACAAGCGGATATTTCAAAGACAAAAAGGTAAATTATGTAGCAGAAATACAACAGTGAAAGAATTACATTTTCATCGTACCTGACCCATCTATACGAAAGAAGTATCTTTAAAGTGTTTATATAAATCGCCCAGTGAAAGAAATATAAAAGCATTGTAAACAGAACTTAACTAGCACATGTGTAATGTAAATATATTTTGCTATGACTTTACGAGTACAGAAAAGAACTTTAAATGCATTATAAGCATGTGGTACCGATTCAATAGTGATTGGTTGATTGATCAATCGCTAGTCTGATTTTAGTTAAGATACGAATAAAAAAATCACTAAAAGAAAGTTTTACTTCTCGACCCCTTATCTAAAAACTTCATGTCACTCAACAAACCCATTTAACACTATTACCAAGGTTGCTTACCTTATTTACGCCGCCAGTAGGCCAGTTATCCAGCCAATGAGATCGGTAGAAAGGGTGTTCGATTGACGTAAAATCCACAGAGAAGTGTGCCGGATGCACATTGGTCAGATCCAGGTCATGTGACAAACTTGGCCCTAAATAAGTATTCCACAAGCTTTGGCCACTTCCGCTTACCGCCTTAAAGATCAGTGTCCAATCGTCCGAGGTCACTGTGTAAAGTAATGAAAAACTCACTCTTAAATTGGTGTAGAATAATTAATTGCTTGAAATAAAATAAACTGTTTACCACATCCATGTACTAAATCAAGTCCTTGAATGAACTAAATAGTGCTTGAATGAACAAAATCGTCTAGGTACATCTTTGTCATATATTTATATATTCTTAACAGAGACATTTTGATAAATGTTTCCTTGCATAAGTATAATTTAGATTTAGAGATGACAATATACATAATGTGAAAAGCTAAAGCAATTTTCGATTGAAATTATAAGATTAAACCTTTAAGGTCGGAGACGAGTGATTCAAGCTTTACATGCTTTGGTACAGCAACATCTAAGGTTTATGTGTTCAAACAATAAGAAAGTCTAATTTATTTTACATTCAACCAAAGTTACGTAATTATTAGGATAGTTATGTTATCGTTTCTTGGTGGTATGTGTCTCAAATAGTGGACTAATTTACAAAGAGTCTCTAATATTTTAGAAACCATGATCAGCCGCTTCATTGTCTCGCAGCTGGTAGTCGAAAATTGGCCGATTGAACCATTTAGTAAATACATTGCAGCAAAAAGGAATATGAAGCTGGAGAGAACATACCCCAAAACAAAACCTTAAATAATCTTAGCGTTTCATCATTGATGTAAGTTTGTTGCTCCGTTTTACGAATGTTTATTAAGTGTATATTTGGTTTCTAAATTAGCTTTAACATACTATTTCTAACAGGTATATCAACCACAAGGTATGGGAAACTTTCTCATAGTTAGATGTAATATAATGTATCATTTGGATATGGGTTTTGTCCCCTGAGGATTTAATGATCTATTTTAATCAATATAATGCTCTGTTAAGAAATACTGATCAGCCTTAACCTAAAATTATGAGATCCTAGTTAGTTAAATTTAATAGTAACCTAAGGTTTCAAAGCGTCCGAATCACGGCAACGAATTTAAGAATGTGAGTTTTTCCCCATATGAATGAATGAATATATACCTAGTGTATACCTTGATAAAATAACATACTTTCGACAAGGTACCATAATCTAATTATTATCAAATGAAAGATTTTGGAGAGGTAATTCACAAAGTCATGATTATCCATTATTTCACCAATTAATTACGAATAAACATGTCAAAGGTTTTCTCCCCTTTAAATAAATATAATATTTACTTACCTTGAATCGAAAACTTGACAATGTGATAATTACATATCTTTACTTGGGAAGGGGTGAATAAAAAAAACTTTGTTTTAGGAAGGAGAATGTCGTCAAACAAGCCATTAGTTTTAACGTGGAGTATTTTTTAGGCTGTTGGGCTCCAAAAACTGTCCATTGATTTTGCACGTGGGACATGTTGGAGGCCGTTAGGCCACACATATGCCCACGTACAAAACTAATGGTCAGTAAACAAAATAAATCAAAAACCCAAAAACATTAATGGTCAGTTTTCGGACATTCTAAGGGCGATTGGGCTGATAATGTTTCGATATGAAAATGCGAGGTAATCGTCAAAGTTCTGTAAATCGAAAGCCTGGAAACTTTAATTTGTTTACGTTCGTAGATCACATTTATTATCAATATGCCAACCGGTTTTGACCCCAACTAACTCCTTTAACGCTTTGGAGAGTAACACTTATAGATTTAATGCTGAATAAAACTGCAGCCATCTATTATACATGGAAAGTTTTAACTTGACCATGTCAACTCGTTGTTAATAGTGTAAGCAGATAGTGAGCAACAGCAGCTGATATATGAGAAGACATTACCTGAGTTTCTACTGGGCTAACGTGTAAGAAGTAAAGATCAAAACTCACAATGACGACGGAAGATTTTAATTCCAAAACAAAGTGTAGCAGATTCCAGAAATTTCTTATATGTATTTTGTGATGTCTTTAAAACGTCGTAAATATGATGAAAGGAAACCATTTAATTTTTACTTAGATGTGACGATAGAATGTTCTGCAACCTCATATGGTACTAGTTTTTGCAGCTCTTTTAATTGCCAAAATGTCACGTTTTTCTTTTCATTCATTTTTGTTTAGACTATCATCAATTGCATGAATTAGCTATGTACTAATTAAACTAAGTTGATGATTACATTTTTCTTATATGATTGATTTTTAGCAACTTATTTCGAAATTAAATTTTTTAGAATCTGTTGCTTAAGTTCGAAAACTTAAACCACTGACCGGACGAGTGAGTTGAAATACATTTTTTCCCCACGAGCCTTTGAATGTAATAATCATTTCATTTAAGAGTTCTTTTAGTATTGGGAGGTCCTTAAATACAATTGCTGATAAACTTAATCTTTAATATATCTAAACGATGGACACTTAAGACATAAAAGCATTAAACACAAATACAAAGTCTTAGCCACTTCTCGCAAAAATAGTTTTGCTCTTGCATTTACATAATTAATGCTGTCGACCAAGGGTCAGTTTTATACATGTTAGTCGTAAATTGTATATAATGGTATGACCTTGTTTTGGTAGTCATACATAATATTATATACGGACAAATTCGGAACACGATGTGAAGAGAATGATGCTCAACAGGGACGACAGTTAAAGTCTTAGTCTCATTTTTGCATGGTAAATAGTAATGCTTGCCGGACAAATAGTTCATCACTCAAAGAAATCTTTCCCCTGACGTTTACAACAATTTTTCATCGGTCTGAAACGGCATATGCCAATAAGCAGCGTCATCCTAAACTTTAAAACGGGCATAAAAATGAAAATCTTTGCAGACACAACAGGAAATATTGGTGTAAATGATCAGATTTTTTCTCGTGAAGAATAATTAGCCCAGTTTAGTTGCCTTACAAAATTGATTCTATGACTTTAATAGGGAGTGAACTGTATTCGTTTCCGGACAAGATAATATAGTTATGTCATTTGATAATGATTTAAAAGTTTTAAGGTGCAATACCGCAACACTGATCAAGCAAATTACAATAATGCGTACATAGTTCTTCCAAGACCTGTCAACAGGGAAATTAATGAAAAGCTCACCCGCGGACTTTGAAGGTCCATAATATGCCCATGCTGGATCCTCTAGAAATTGAACCTTAAAGTTATACAAGTCTCCCTCGTTGAGCACACAACAGTTTGCTTCTTCTTTGTAACTGAAACTTAGACACGAGGGCTCATTCAGACACGCCAAGGCACAGCCCATAGGGTTGGGTGTCATATCGATCTGAGAGCAGTCCGGGTTCGAACCGTCTGGTTTCAGAAGTTTTATTCCATCCCGCTTGTAGTAGTAATTGTCCACGAATGTAGCAAACGTTTGAGTCATAGCCATACATATGAAAATGATCAGCATTGTTGGCGAAATAATAAACGTAATATATATCAATCAAAAAGAAATCACTCTGAAACTTTTAAAATAGTGATGCTTCAGTCATTATATGAAGAATTATTAAAGGGAGAAAGTTTATCAAATCTTTTCATCAATCACATGATTCGCAGTACCATGGCAACATATGACGTCTTCCGGTTTAGAAGCTGCAAGGCTAAGAAAAACAAAAATTCTTGTTCCTGGCCGTCAAGCTAATATGCACTTAAACCATCTCGACATCAAGCGATTCTCTTCACACGCTACATATCAGAAAGTCACTGCAGTGGCAACGCTCCCATAGAACAACACGAACGTTTCTATGTAGTTTTCTTGTTTAGCTTTTCTGCTTTTGTCTCAATTGTTCCACTTACGTTTCCAGAAAAATGACCGATTTATCTTTCTACATAACCATTTCTTCAAATTGGCGGATACACATTGTTCCACCTGCAATCTGTAACCGCACTCCTTGTGTCGCTTGAAATTATCGGAAAACTTTCAATCGCGAAAGTCAATGGAAATAGGCTTATTTTGTGTAGATAATTGCCACTTGTCATCTACGGTTGTTGAACAGAGGGGTTCACTGACAAGTGCCAGCTCACATAGCAGAAAGCATGGATAAATCATGCTATTGGATATTGATTTCTTATGATGTACATGACTTCGTTATTGTTTTCGTCAACAGATAAAACGCTACCCTGCAAATCGGCTGCAAATTAAATTTCCAAATGCATGACTGCGGCGCTGCAAATGGGTTGTAAATGAAATCTTTTAAGGCGTGGCTGAAGCAGCAACAATTCTTTACCGAGTTATTGTGTCTTGATTCCGGAATACGCGACAGTTTGATTGTATAAGAGGGTAACGGGTATTTTAAATATTTAAAAAAAGATACACTTGTAGCAATTCGTTAAGAATAAGAAAAAATACAGGGTGTCTCTTAGTGCTATTTAGTGAAGTTGAAAGTATGACACATTTCTACTGAAGGGAATTCTTTATTTTGTTCAGAGTGAGAGCTGGGTCTGGGAGGCTTCTGGAAGTTGGTCTTGAAGTATTGGACAGCATATTTATCTCTTTTTCTATGTACAAAGTTTTGTATACAACATTGTATTAGTTGAGATCACATTAAATACAATACTTCAAATACTCAAAAGCGACTATTCATTCTTGGGATTCGAAACCAACATCTTTTTTAATCAGTCACAAATCACCATCGACGTCTTTCCAATTAACGTTTTCACTTGACCACCGATAGTTCATGGAATCTTTATTCTACATCCTGCTAAATCAGCGTATATGGCCTTCCTAATACACTGATCTTTTTAGGGCTAAATCCCTCGTATGGTTGGCGGCATGATATTCGTGGCTAAGCTCACCTGTTATTTTTTTCAGCCAATGAAATGTCGTTAAATAAGGAGCTTAAATCTACTATCTTGAACATCCGGGTTGTGCCGCTGTTGCTGAATGCGAGCCGTCTCATTGGCTGGTTAGATAGCTAGCGATACAAGGCTTTTCGCTTGAAAGAGATCAGGGAAATAGGAAGACGCTAGAGCGGATTCATATACGCTGATTTAGCAGGATCTGTTATTCTAAAGATAAATATTACTGAAAACTAAATAAATAATGATTAAGACTCACCTTACCATTGTATAAACAATAAACAGAAGTTAATGAAATGAAAGAAAAGAACGTGATTGATACAAAATGTTGACAAAGAAGGAAGTTTAAAACTCTCGAGTTTACCTTCGGCAAAAACCGGCTACTTATACTACATTTTACTTACACTTCACACATGAAGCCCGCCAATCTGATTGATATCAGGCAAAACCCATCAGTCCCGCCTCGTTGTGTATCAGATCTGAGTACTGCCTCCACGGGTCGTATAAGGTGACCTTGTCTTTGACCTTGACCTTCAACAAAGTCAAGTATTCAGTAGCCCGCTGAATATTTTACCGCACTGATGGCTTTCTAGTCTTGACGGTGATTGGCTGGGGTGCAAGGTTCACCTGATAAAACTCCAGAAGCAGAAGTTTTCGAGTGATTATATTTAATATGATTTCAATGAGATTAGAAGCTAATAACTATGAGGTAATCATTTTGAAGATCCAAACGTTTCATGAAGAAAAATCAGTTCCCGGTTTCATATAAAGCTAGTGTCTTAACTTAAATTTCTCTCATAGCAATTAGGGTATTACTTAGATTGGCGAGGCTCAATTCCTATGCTGTCATTCATTATTGACGATGCTTCAAGCCAATGCCAACGAGGCCTGTCAAATAACGATAATTATGGAACCGGATCATACAGATACATTATGTAAGACGAGCTCGGCACGCCATAATTATATAATAGAATTAATAAAAGACCAACGTCCGCGTTCGGATAACATTCACTTTTCTATTGAATGTTATTGATTTGAGCTAGAGTATACAGTAGCATTATAATGTTGCTTGATTATATCTCGGGTTACGAGGAACGGTTCCAGGAACACCCGGAGCATGCTGTGAGCCGCCAGTGTTACTTGATTGATGATTTCCGAAATCTTCAATGAAGAGTTTATTGATAGCTTTCACTTTCGCTGTGCTTAACATATTCAGGCATACACATATTAATTATCAGATATAAATACTTGTTTATTTAAACACTCTTAGAATTGTTTGGATATGCAATGCTATTCATTTTGAAAAATTCTTTTATTCGATTATATCTTTTCACTAACATAGTGTTGCGATATACTGCTTTAAACGGCATAGTGTAAGATATCTTATTCTTACAATATTTTCTGACAGAATTGTCGATAAAGTATTAAAATACGCTTTCTAATGTTATTAACATAGTCAATTAATTTTTTTATCTAAAGTTGATGTCTTTTGATTCGATTTATTCAGCCTTTTTTTCAAGAGATTCTCCAAAGTGTCTAAATTAAAACAATTATCAGGACTTTTTGGACAACAAAATTTCTGTCATCGATAATGAACGGTCTGTGAATCTTTGCCACAGACAAGAACATCATAGTGATATCTGAAATATACAGGCCAATCGATTTCAACACCATATATACCATTTGATTGATAAATTGGACAACGTTTTTCATTATAAATTACATTTATGTATTTTTTCGCTTCCTGCTATCAACTCCGAAATCTGCATTGTGACGTCTTAGAGTTGAGGATTATAGATATCCATTAGTAGCTTCTATAGTTGATGAGAATAAAGTTGGTATAGTAGAAACATTCATGATTGTTATCCAAAAATTATTGCCAGGATTGAAATAGGTTATCATGTAATCTCTGAAATTTGTTATCATAATTTTCTTGGGTTATCAAAAAACAGAATTATGTTTTAGTCTTAGTTGCCAATGAATTCATACCATTACATTGGCTAGTGAAAATATTGGTTAGCGTGTAAAGATGTCTTCACAAGTATTTGCAACATAATTCAGAGAGAATATTTACCTTTTATCTTGAGAAACAAGTCTAATTCAGGATTAAGCTTAATTCAAAGTGTCTCACAGAACATTTCTGTAAGGTAGTCTAATTTATATGAAAAAGGTATGCAACAATCCTCAAGTATTAAGAAAATAAAAACGTTTTTATCAATAAAAAGACTACGGCTGCGTTTCGAAGACAAAGCATAAACCTCTCAACAAGACTGACAATAATTAACTACTCAACCTAAGAAGATATACCAATCAATCAGCAAATCTTTGAGATGGTCCCTCAATAAATAGGTCAACAGATAACGTGACCATGCCTCTGTGACCTGCTTAAGTCGCGTAAGTAAGTACGACTTTTCCAGTTAGATTACTTGTTTGTTTTATCTTTTTATTATACGTGGATCCGATTTGTCCCAAATGATAGTCATGCTACGGAAATATGTACTCATGAGAATACCACAATCGATGTCACCGTCACTCAGCAAGGATGTAGTTTTAACTCTTCGTAATATCTGACGAAATGGTACAGTAAATATGGTTGTACTTTGAGTTGGGTTGAGGGACAGAGGTGGCTCGCATGGTGATAATAAATCTATTGGAGAGCGTTTTAATCAATAATCATAATCAGATAACTATAGACGAACTTTATACACGTAAATACATATAAATGCACTGTATGGACGTGAATGAAAGAAAATTAATAATTTGAGTAGTTATTATTTTCCTTAATTTTATGCACTACATCCTTTTGGACATTAAATTACTTTAAACATATAACACTCGAACACAATACGAAGGTAAATAAAAAAAAGTTCATAGAATAAGCATTTCACTACTTCCAAATTATCTACAAACCTTGAAAACAAACTTTTCTGAAGCTTACAAATTATTGCAACCATCCATAGAGTAGTTTTCTAGATGTCCCATCCCAAAGTGCATAGGGGTGAAGAAACTTGTAAATTTTTTAAAAGCGTGTAGCACTCAAGTATTTGTACAAGAAAGCGATGTCTGCACGGGAAATCAATGAAGACATGGTCGATACAATGGGTGATGACTCCCTTGAATCCTCTACAACTGCCAAGTGGGTTGATGGATTAAAACGTGGCCGGCAGGCTGCTGAAGATTATGCTAGGTCTGGTCGGCCAAGAACCTCCACCAGTGTTGTTAAAGTTTATATCATTCACGACATGGTGCTTTCAGACGGACGTGTTACCATTCAACACATAGCTGAGACACTGGGCATTAGTTTTCGGTTGGTATACACAGTACTGACAGATGTTCTTCACGTAGGCAAGCTCTCTGCAAGATGGGTGCCAGGATTGTTAACTTGTGACTACAAACAGGAACGCCTGATCATTTTAAAGGAAATCTGGGCTCTAATCGGGGGGAACAGAAATAATTCCCTCAAACAATTAGTGACCCAGGATGAAACTTAGTAACATCACTTTGAACTTGAAATAAAAAACCAAGCAAAAAAGCTGAAGCATGTCAATTCAACATCCCCAAAAATGTTCAAGCAAGTTCCATCTGCTGGAAATGTGATGGCCTCGGTTTTTGGGATAGCCAGGGTATCATCATTATGGATTACTTAGAGAAAACTATCTAACTATCAACGGGGCATGTTACGCTAATGGATTGAGGCAATCAGTGGCAGACATCGTGGCCAAGCGGCGAAGGTAGCACAGTGCAGGAGTGATGCTTCATCAGGACAATGCTCCCGTCCACACAGTACATGTTGCTGTCACTGACGAACGTGGCTTTGAAACTCTTCCACGTCCACCCTACTGATTTGGCACCATTGGACTTCTTCCTCTTCCCCAATGTGAAGAACCATTCACGTGGAAATGTCTTTGCTGATAACAACAGCTTGGTTCGTGCCGTGGAGAGACTTGTTGAGACCCAGTATGCGGAGATCTACAAAAATGGCACACTGAAGATGGAACATCGTTGTTCCAAATGTATTAATGTCATTGGAGACTATGTTGAAAAATGAAATGCAAAAAGTGATACTTTTAGCTTGTTGTCTATGATACTCTGCGAACTTTTTTATTTACCTACCTATGATAGCATATGATCATCCGTATGAAATGATTTAGAACTATATCATTTTACAAACGATGGCACTTAGTTTCATTCAAGCAATAGTTACCGGAAAATATATTCATTAGTATAGTTAGTTCATTTATTACAGGCATCGTATTCTATTGTGTTTCATTTGTACAAATTTTAAAAAATGTATATAGTTTATGCAAAATATTATTTTTCGGAGATTAAGTTTAAGGTATCACGTCTAAAGCGAATACTTCAAGCGGCCCTTTTACTGTGGAAACCTTCAAATCATTCGAATTCAGGGCTTGATCGAACCACAGGAAATCAATAGTTAAAAATGTGTTAAGTTTGGATAAATATATCCCCTCCCCTCTCTCAAATGTCTATAGGACTGACAGACATATGGTCAAAATTGACAAACTATCACGCTCTGTTCCTGGCTCAAATCTGAAATCCTTCACAATGTTACCTATCTTTTATATTAGCTGTAGCTCATTTAGTGCTTGAAGGAAATAGAGACCTTTTTCCCCTATTTTTCCTAGCGGAAATAAATCCCGAAGCGATCAGTAGAAACAATTCACAGTTCGACATGCCGGAAGTGGAGATAAAAGATGGCGGAGAATCTTCTATGGTCTTGTGCGACATTGATGGACAATTGTATCCCAACTTCTCAGAGGAAATAATGCGTGACGTTCCTTCTTTCCAACTTAGACCAGATGACGTTATATTGAGTGCATATCCAAAATCAGGTAACTGTTTCAATAAAATTTCTTATAAAACAATTACATATGTGGAAAAGGTTCTGTATCCGCGAAATGTAAAGTAGATGTTTAATACCACCAACTGGTTGCACATCGTCATTGTCAATGTTGTTTCTACTACTACTTCTACTACAACTACCACTACTACTACTACTTCTGTTGATAATGCTACTACTACTACTATTTCCATTACTGCTGCTGTTGCTGATTATATAAAACAATTGTTGAAAACAAATTCTTACAATGAAAAAACATTTGTTGAAGTTTCTTACATAGAGAATACATTTTTTAAAGAAAATCCTTACATGGACAAAACATTTGTTATAAATAATCCTCTCGTATCAAGGTACACACTGGGTGTGGGAGATTCTGCGGTTCTTGCAGGCGGGTAGGACGGACCTGGAGGTCGTAGAGAAATCTTCCGGTTTCATGGAACTTCTTCCTCAGGACCACTTCGAGAAACTTCCGTCCCCCAGGACTCTGAACACGCATGTCTGGTACAGGAATCTCCCTTTAAAGGATATGAAATGCAAGGTGGTGATGCTGATCCGGAACCCTAAGGACGTGGCTGTCTCTCACTATAACCATGTCATCAATATAAAGGAGTTGTACAAGTACAGTGGAACGTGGGATAACTTTTTGCAGCTCTTCTTAGAAGGAAAGGGTTGGTATATTCTTATCTTAAATATTTCTGATAATATCGTATAAGTTTACGGTTAATACCGATTTTTAACTTTTTGAACACTAAGGTATGCCTAGATACTTCTGATATTTGACATCGGCGTGTATAGGTTATCAATTTCCGTGATGGTTATATCAAATATTGCCAACGAAGGCTTTAGTCACAACAGGGCTTAAGACTATCCTTTTTGCCTAAGCAATGCGAATATTTCCTATAACAGAAACGTCAGATATCTTATCAAAATGTTACGACGATTATTGAAAGGATGGACTGAATAATAACTTAATGATGTGTTTACATTTTTATTTGCTCTTTAAACTGGGAAGAATAAAATGACTCCATTAAGTTATTGCCCAGTTTTTTATAACACGCTAGGTTTCTTTTACCAAAATATCAGGGGTTTTAAAAATCCTAATTAACGTCTCTTTCTAACAGCACAATGATTGTTAACACCACGTGCGTCAGCATATTGTTGATAAGCGAGCTAGTACCGTTGATAAAAGCTAAACTAAAGGATATAGATACATATTGAAAAATCTTTTTTCCTCACTTCTCTCCAGTTGAGTACGGGTCCTGGTTCGACTACACACTTCACTGGGAGGAAGTCCTCAAGTCGTACCCGGGAGATATGGCTCTCACGGTCATGTACGAGGATCTCATACGGGTAGAGCACCTCTTTTAGCTACCATAACTGACAATACCATTAAAATAAGATAATTTTATTGACATAACCTACTAGATATATCTTTTAGGATATGAGTCATTCAGATTGTTGCTGGTGTACCTGTAAAGAGACATCCTTGATGTTATATTCGATTATCGGGGATAAAATCTTTCCTTATTTCTAGGATTCTCTGACAAATTTACAATCTACGTCGTCGGTGAATCCAGGGTTTTATGTTTTGATTTTCGGAAACGTATAATCTACAGAGATATGTTTGTATGAAAGGATTAAAACTATTTCCCTTTACTAACGAAATAAAGGTTGTCAATAGTATATCAGAGTTCTACTCTCCGTTCTTTTTTAAATTTCAGGACCCGATAAAAGAAATAAGACGAATGGCAAAGTTCCTGGGAAAGGAGTATTCTGAAGAGTTCCTGAAACAGGTTCGAGATAAGTGTACCCTCGACCACATGCGGAAACAGAAAGGGAACGAATTACTCGGGTCCGATGGGAAGCCGGTCTTCTACAGGAAAGGTAATCGTATTGACAATACATGTACACGGATTATGAGATTTATTACCAAAATTGTGACACGTTAACATGTTAAATATTTTATATGCAAATGCACATATCACCTTGCCTTACAACATTATCCATATTTTTAAGCGAGTTGACGTAAAATATTAAGTATTAAACAATAAGATGTGGTCTATGAAGAATTCGCTCTCGGTCGGATGAAAAACAAAAATTCATGAGAAATGTTCTTGGGAACTTACCTCAATGTATGTCCATATCGAGCTAAATAATACAATTCTTATTATTATGCTTATGCGTCAAAAAATCCAAAGAAGATGATTCTCCGAGTTAACCCGATGTCATATGATCTTTTCTGAATTTTTTAATCTAAAAACTTGCTAAAAGTTTAGACCAATACTCATCCATTACAATAATTGTTTTAATAGAATTGTAGATATATCCATATCAACATTGTTCTTTTTCTTTCATGATGACTATTGAGATGCATTTTTTGTTATAACAGCAACGACGCTTGGTAATTTATCCTTGTTGCAATACATATATTTTTTAGATATACATTTTGTATTTCATTTTGAACATCTTAATTTGTCATTCTTGTGTTCATGTCTCTGTAAACACATGTGCCTAGACCGACAGCACTGTCGCTTAGATATATAATTCGGCCTGAATTCTTTCTTTAAAATGGCATCTAAACACACTTGGTATTTAAAGTTGATATACCCACAAACAAGAATATCAATAATTATCCAAATATTCAACGACATTTGAAAGTTATTAACTGTATCCATCTTTCATGAAGATTTAACGTCATGAAAATTCAAACAAGCTAAAGTTTCTATCGTTGACATGCCAAGCTTGTTTGAAAAGTATATTTAGGATTTGGTGACCAATTTTACTCTGAAATCATCACAAAGTTGTAATCGTCAATATAGCCTTTACGTTTCAATAATTTCACAATATTTGTTTCTACTTTACTTTTCAAAACGATTAAGAGAACACGCCTTTTATGAATGCAAGTCAATTATACAACAAATGTTCATTGAACCGTTTTCTCGAAAAATATCCCAAAAAACTGTCCCAACACTACGCAATCACGGACAGCACTTTTCTTTCTGCAGGCGGCACGGGAGGCTGGAAGGACTGGTTCACTGTAGCACAGAGCGAACAACTGGACACCTTGTACAGGGAAAAGATGAAAAACTCGGAATTGCGCTTCACATTTACATAGAACCTGTTTCAAGAACAGAGGTTCAAGAGAGAGGGGTAGCATAACGCCAAATTTATTCTAGAGAGAAAAACGTCATTTAATCAGACTGATTACTATTGTAAACTAAAAATTAAACGAGCTGAACACGCAACGACTTAATTTCCAAAGCAAGGTAGAGCTCGCGCAAGTCCCCACTACTTGACAATTTAAGTCTTGCTTCTTAGCGTCTTAATTCGTGGTTTGAGTATTCGGAAATTACTTGCAACTTTTATTACATTTATGTTTTGACTTTTAGTTTAACTCAGCTGCAGGCTAAAGCGTTTGCATAGAAAAGTGAGTGAAAAGTAAACTTAATGAATTCTTTATATACCTTTTATTTATATTTTAATTACATTGCATTAAACGGAGAAGCTATAATTTATTTTTCTCATTAACGTTTGCTCTACTTAGGATTCATAAAAATTATAATGGATTTTTATGCAGAATGGAAACCGGTTAATCTGTTTAATCCTTCATTCGTTCTACACTCACGCTGCTTGGTACATATTTCTGTAATATTACCCATATGGGCGAGGAGACACAGGTGGATATTTTTTTGATATTCGCACATGTGCACTTAAGTGATTCTCGACGTTGATTGGTCGGTTACCCTGAGAATGAAATACGATTGGTTGACGGGACTATTTTCACGTTTCATTGATAAATAGAACGTGCCGAACACATGCATCGCCTTTCAAAGAAAAGCGTAGATAGATGAACATTCTTATACATTTATTACAAGTTAAAATTCTAACCCATAATTTGACACTTCATCAAAGTGTTTCGCTATGACTGTAATTTACAAGAATGATAATTTTCCCAAGCAAAATACTTGAAAATAGGCATCGTGTTTGTAAACAAACATGGCTGCCATAAAAATATTCATGAAAACATCAAAATATAGTCTTAGGATTAACGATACGTTAATGCTAACTTAGAATTAATCATCATCATTTCACAACAAAAAAAATCACATGAAGCCAACGATTGTTCAAACCATTCACTATTGTCGGTGCAAAAAAGTGCAGGTCTGACAGACTCGATCCAGTTCGAACACGCTCGCACCAAACAAACCTTTGCACAATATATATGGCGTCCTCTCCCACGCAGTATGCAGCTGTATAAAGTACTCATACAGATCGAGAAACGCTCGATCCATACACATTTTTGGGCAAACCTTTCGTTTTTGTAATTGTGTATTTAATTAGTTTAACAAAGGTTCATCGACTACACGATAAGTAATCCGATAAGAGTTATCGTTCTTGATACTGGCAACAAGACGTGATTGAAAGCAACATCCAAGAGAAGAAATGTTGTTCAAACTTCAGATAAGTTGACAATATAAAATTTTACATACATATTATATACATATATACATTATATATTTCTCTTCAAGATATTGCAACTTTTATCTGTTGAAATGTTAAAAAATTGACAGGTTTTTCGAATTTTCGTTTCAACACTGTGCGTTCAGCCACTCGCCCGTTAGTAAGTAGGTAGGGACGACGGCACACATGATTCACATAAGCATATTCATATTCTTCTAAGAGTATTTTTGTTATGATCTTAATCTGTCTCAAATTTGAAAATCATGTTATGTAATATTTGGAGACCGAACTGTCGTCAGTTTCATGGCCTTTTTAAACAGAAGTACATTGCGTAGCGCTGTTGACTAATTTACTTCCTGAGATGTTTGGTTTTTACACGCGTATGAATACGGATCAGCTGATCAATGTCACTACCGTAGTATTGCCGTCTTTAATGACAAGGATTTTCAGTCGTAATTGGTTATTTTAATTGCAAATGGGTAATATATAGAATAACCAACTCGGTACGAGTGATTACGTGAAATATCCACTCGTAGAAATAATGTTCAGTCGCTCGCCAAGGCTCGCGACTGTGAACATTATTTCAACTCGTGGATATTTCCCGTAATCACTCGTACCTCGTTGGTTATTCTCTAAATAAGCAAATGAATGTTAAGCATGACTCTTGTTAGGACACTATAAAAATTCCTATGACATAATTCCAATAAATATTAATGCAAACATTCAAATTCATTTATCGATTTATTTGAAAATAAGTTTTGTTTAAACCATGCAAAGGTTTGGAAAATTTGCCTCATTAAATTAGTAATTTATTAATCATCTTACAATGCCAGCACCTCCGAATTCCATACGTTATCAATCAAAAAGCTATCAGATCTCTTATCTACTCAGTACGAAAGCCCACTCCTTCCATCCCTTTCGTCCAAGCCGCTATCAGATCTCCTTTCTTCTCGGTACGCAAGTCCACTCCTTCCATCCCTTTCATCCAAGCCGCTATCAGATCCCATTTTTTCTCGGTACGCAAGTCCACTCCTTCCACCCTTTTCGTCAAAGCCGCTATCAGATCTCTCATCTACTCGATACGCACGTCCACTCCTTCCACCCCTTTCTTCAAAGCCGCCATCAGATCTCTTTTCTACTCGATACGCACGTCCCCTCTTTCCACCCCTTTTGTTCAGGCCGCCATCAGATCTCTTATCTACTCGATACGCAACTCGACTCCTTCCACCCTTTTGGTCAAAGCCGCTATCAGAACTCTCATCTACTCGATACGCAAGTCCACTCCTTCCACCCCTTTCGCCCAATCCGCTTTTAGATCTCTCATATACTCGAGACGCAAATCCACTTTTTCCACCCCTTTTGTCCAAGCCGCCATCAGATCTCTCATCTACTCGATACACAAGTCCACTCTTTCCACCCCTTTCGTCCAAGTCGCCATCAGATCTCTCATCTACTCGATATGCACATCTACTCTATCCACCCCTTTCGTTCAATGCGCTTTTAGATCTCTCATCTACTCGATACGCAAGTCCACTCTTTCTACCCCTTTCTTCAAAGCTGCCGACAATGGTATCACTTTGTTCCGGGCTTCTATAATCTTCTCTCGACTCGTCACTTTTCGAGCTGGTACCAAGGCATTTCCTGATGCCGTCTTTACTCTTCTGTGTATTAGGCCACTTCTTTCTTCCTTATCCTTGTCGGATGAAAACTTGTCTACCCGGTCGTCGACACTTGTAAGATAGCTCTAGACGTCCAAACAGAAAGAACACTTTAGGTTCAGAATTTCATTTATATCAAAGGATATACGTAAGCAGATGCTTAATAACAGGCTTTCAGAAGAACGGGTGTCCCTACGCAGGAAGCACCTTGGTTCTGTACCGCAATTCAAATAATTTTTGGGACGTACTTATTTATTAATCGAGATTGCATAAGAAGAGGAAAATAATAAACAATTTAGTCGACACAATCGACACAGTCGACAATTTTTCTCAAATAGAAAATCAAACTGACTTAATTGAGGGAAAAAAGTACTCTGCCAATGGTCGCAAAAGTAAACACTCAGTAGACATTACCTCTTGAACGTGAAGCTATCAGTCATGGAGATTTGTTTTCTTTTTTTTTAATCAAAGGATATTGTTTAAGGTTGTTATTTCAACGATTAATATCCATGGTTTGTTTATGCGACAGTTTTCATGACAATCCCTTTTAAAATGGTGCTTAGACTTGTGTTTGTGAAACTAAAAATTGTCATTTTCGCGCCATTGTGATAGGTCAATACATGAAAAATACTTGAGCTAACCTCTGTTCTAATATGAGCTCTTTTCGGGCCTCCGGTTGATTCCCTTAGCTGAAAAGTATGCAACACAACGTATACGCTATATTTCAGAAAATGCATTTCATACAAGGAAAGCTAGTTTTCCCAAGGCCTACGGAAATGGCTGAAGATAACTTTAGAAACGGCGTCGCTGATTAAACAACTTAATTTGATTGCATTCAATCAAACTTCTCCATATCTTGCCCGAAAAGTGCTCGTGTAAGAAAAGAGCTAAGCGTAGGTTTTAAGACTTGAACTGTCTATCTGTGGAATGGGAGGAAGAGGAACTAAACTTAGCAATATCGATCTTATCATGAATATTATGTCTATGCATACCATATATTGCATTGAAGAAGTGTATAAATTGGTACTTACAGCTTGTATAAGTCTCTCACATTCTGCCGACCATATTACACTTGCTGAAAAGTTGGGGGGATTTGAAAAAAATATAAAAATTGATTTCACATGCATTTGAGTAAGACAACCGAATAATTGTAAATGGTATTTTCTTGTTAAGGATAGATTGTACATCAAACCTGAAATTCCAGTTTGTTACCAGAACAGAATAGAATTTTTATTTCTCATAATTCACAACAGTGACATAGAGAACAGTTGAATATATTATAATATTATATACATATATATATATATACATATATATATTTACAAATTGAAGTAATAGTGTGCCGTATACATAGGCATGTGTTGTGCATGGATTAAAACTTACACATACCTTCTTTAACGAATTTTGCCAAGTTTAGTAAAAGTGGTTTATAAGTAGTTTGCATGAGGGCTATATACTTTTCAATTGAAGGGTACCTACAGTAATACGATGGGAGGTATTTACATCTTAATTCTGATAGAAAGGGGCAGGCCAAAAGGAAATGAAATTCATCACCGGTGGAGATATTACAGAGTTTACAAATTCTTTGGTCCTTAACAATTTTACTCCACCGACCAGTTTCAATAGGTAATCTATGGTTTGAAGTTTTGAAGCGGGTAAGCCAAATTCTTAGATTGCTAGGGAGTTCTAAAATATATGATCGATATGAGGTTTAATTTTTTAAATTTTGTAGTATTTAGCTTTTGATGAATCAATTTGAGAAGCAGTCCACATTTGGAAAAAATGATCAATAAGGAATCGTTTAATAGATGATTTTAAAATGAGTGAACTGTTAAAATTTTGATTTATCCATACAAAAATCCCGATAACATCCCGCAATATTCCTTCAATTGAATTAATTGAATTGAAATTAAATTTAGGATTGCCATTTTGTAAAGTATACATAAGAAGGTACATTTTATATGATAATTTGTTAGTGTTTTGCAACATTTTACACCAGAAAAAAATAGTTCTACTTTTGATACATATACTCAGTGGATAACGGCTATAGACCATATAATCTGGCGTAGATATTTTTACTTTAATAATATATTTACAAAATTTAAGATGAAGCCGTTCAATCCCCACACTTCAGATGAATATAAAAGTATTGGTTGTACAAGTTGATCAAATAGTTTTAACTGACAATCAAGGGGGATATCTAAAATATTAACTTTACGCAATAATGCGAACATTTATCTTGAGGCTTGCCCATACAGGCGTTTAATAGATTTACAGAAACGACCATTGTTACTAAATAAAATAACAAGATAAACATATTCTTTAACAACATCAATATCATCACAATGAAAGGAAAATGTCGGGTGTTTTCTACACGTGCCTTTAGAGAATGTTATGATATAATACAATATAAGACGTAGTGCCCTTAACTAGAACTACTAGTGATACCCTAAACCAACCTATGGGCCAGGAGGTACTGTGCAAAACTCCACTAGAAACAATGTTGACGAGATCGTCAAATTCTAAAGTGGTCAAAGTGACCTTGAACATGAGATCAAAATGTAAACCTGACGTCTTCGAAAACCTTCATACGTTCTCTTCTCTTACATTGAACTCCTCCACGTCTTTGCTTTCCCATCTAACGGACCAAACGGGCTAGATCTTCTATCTTCTATATGTTCGGGATGTGAACATACCAATCAAATCGTTTCAAAATCATTTTCTACTCAGCGCGTAAATTACTCAAACGCAAGTTTGAAAATTACCTAATGCAAACCCCACGATAGATATGGAGTTGATATTTTTTCATAGGTTACAGTACTCGTACTCGTGTGAATTGGGCGTATGATTTCGACCAATCCATACTTACAGCTGTTTTTCGATGTCATTTATTTGTCGTTTAAAGATAACTTTGTGAGATATTTTCGAACGATATCAAGAAATCCCGTTACAGCCTGTATGGTCAAATAAAATTTCATAGGTTATAAAAAAAAGAAACGCCTAAGTGATTTTGAGAATTTTGAGCGCACATAAAAGCGGTTAAAACGATACAATCATTAAATATCCTTTTCATTTGAACAATATGGATTAGAAGTTTAGGTTCAGAAGCGAAAATAGAAGCTCACTGTACATCGGTGTATTTGGCTGACGATTGAACGTTCATTAGAGCACTTGTCTTTGTCTATGAAATTGAAACCTGAGAAAACCCAAAAAACTGACATATTGCCATCTCAGACCGTTCTACGTTTCGCTAAAGTTGTTGCCTAAACAGAGTGGGCGGAATTTTGCCAAAGACACTTCATCGACTAATTCAAACCTTCAAGTCAAAATTGCAACAAATGGTAGCAATTCTCAATTCTATATTAACACCACCTTGTATACTAATGAAAACAAAATCAAAACAAAAGAGTTTTAATCGCGTTAACTAAGGAAAGGCATGAAAATCGTCACTTCTTACTACTTGAAATTACATGAAATATTTGCTCTTAACATAAAGGAATAAATTCTTAAATAAAGGAACACAGAGTATGTTATTGGAGTCAAATATGTTAAACTTTACTAATGATGTTTATTAATCGACAAGTAGTGGTTGTTTCTGAAAATCCCCATCTTAGAGCTTATCAGTTCTGTTAAAAACAATAAACAGGAATAAGTTGCAATTTGTGATCGAAAACCGGACAGTAGCGGGCGCCAAAGTCTCTAACGTAATTTTCGAAACTTATCTACAGCAGGCATAGCGACAAATATTGGTTTGTAGTGTTCCGTAGGTCATTTATGTAATATCCATGTGAACTGGGCGCAGAATGTTGACTAATTAACATCTTTAAGGCTGTTTTGGGCAATTTAGAGATAAGGATGAAAGTATTTGGAGGATATTCGAACTTAATTCAGGACAGATAGTATTTGAAAATGAAAAATTATAAAACATACTCTGTGTCACTTTAAATGACTTGTGCGTTTCTTATACAATGTACAAATGCGTCAAACTGAATTCCTTGATAACCTTTTCTAAATGAACTTGGTACATATAAGCTGTAATTAGCTTTTAGCCTCGTTAATACTTGAATTTAATCTCACCTGCAGTGCAAATAATCATCAATAAGTTCATAACTGAGCGAGTCCTGCTGTCTTGACGTATTTGGCTAGCTCAGTAGCAACTGGATATACAAATTAAATAACTTGGAATGATTTATTCCAGAACATTGTTATTTACAAATTCACGTATGTGTAAACTCAATATTTTTCAAGTTTATATTGTGTGACTCAACTTCTGCTTACCGAACTCAATTTCCCTATATTTAAAGTTATATATCGGAAAATGAATAAGTTAGTATCGTAGTAAAGTGAACAAAATGAACTGTTAATGGAAAATCTTGAGGCATACCAAACACATGTACACAAGCAACATATGTCATCCTAAAATTATTTTTAAAATCTTTACTAATAATAATAGTTTCCTATTATACTTAATAATAATGGTACAAATATCATTGCCCGCTTCATTGTATTTGCAAAAACTGAAGATTGTTGTAATTTGGAATTTTGTAAAAATATTCAGTTGTTCATTACTATTAGATTTATCTAGATTTTCTTTTAAACTAAAATATGGTATGAAGTCTGATGTTGATATTGATTTGTAATGAACAACATCATTAGTTTTGCCATCCTTCAGAATGATAGTAGACAGAACTTTGGTTTTGCTGATTTGATATTCATGTATTCAGTTTAGGTCAACATTAAACTAATGATATATAGACCCACACTCTGGACAATTAGAACGTTCATTTTCTATCTTATTTTGTTTAGGTCACTATGCGAATGGGTTCTTAAATTTTATGATTATATTCTAATAATTCGGAATGAAATATAATTGTTACCTTGGGTTCCTTGTAGCAATGGTTGGATACAATGATGCTAATCGGCATGTTGAGAACAAAAGGGTATTTGATGGTGAGCTTTTGGATGCAACTGAGAAGTCAGTAATAGTTTTCGGTGGGCTTATAGGTGGTGGAAATGGAAGCAAACATGGATACGATGGCATTGACAAGAAAAGCAATATTCCAAAAGCTGGTGATAATCTTGGATTTCGATTTGTTCAAAGGAGCTGGGGTCTTGACAAGGCCGATGATATCCAGAAAACAGATGACATCGTGAGGAGAGGAACAGCCCAAGGTGGTTATGGAGGAGGGGGTCTTGACCTGATAAACATCATTATCATACCCAGGCCCGTAGCTAACTAATTTGAAGGAAAAAAAAAACTTTTTGTGCTTATTTCAATGTTTGTATGAAAAAATAGAATATTATATGTTTCATGAGGCATCTGACCCTTTTCTGCAGATTGAGAAAGTGACGTGAACATTAAATGCCGACGTTGTAAGCGGGTATATAAACGTTAACCCCCCCCCCCCCCCTCCACTGAGCTAGCAAATCCCTAATTTCGCCACCCCCCCCCCCCCCCCCCCCCCCCCCCCCCCCCCACTGAGCTAGCAAATCCCTAACCCCCCCCCCCCCCCCCTGAGCTTGCAAATCTCTAATTTCGGCCCCCTCACTCTCGAAATTGGTGCTACGGGCCTGCTACCTGCTGTGACAGTTGTGACAAGAGGTACCCAACCTCGGAGAGTTGTGAAGAGAGATGGCAAACCAGTTGTGAAGAGAGGTCACGCACCTGTCTAAGAGAGGCGACGAGAGATACCGCACCCGCTGCTGATAAATAAATTCATATTTTGTTGTAATGACTAAGTTGTCCAGAAGCTAAAATCAATAAATGTGATTATGTCAAAATGTTTTATGGGTGTTTGTTGAAAATTGAGAAATTGATTTATATCGTCAAACATCAACAACTGTTCCTTCATGGACTGTAATTGTCACCGTTTAAAACAGAACTTATGAAATATAAATAATCCTTGGTTTTAGCCTTTTGATGCTTTTCAATGTTTAAGAGAGGTTCTTCTATTGTTATGGAAAAGAAACAAACATCGTTATTTAGAAAAGTGCTATATCACTCAAATGTTTTATAAATAAAGATATAAGAAATTAAGTGGAGCTAATGAAACGAACTTAACAATAGCCCTTATCCGTGCCAAAATCTCCCAGTAAATAAAAATTCAGATCTCTTTTATTTGAAAAGGTGACACCTTAGACACTTATTGGGTTATTTAGAATGCAACTTTATTAAATTTGTAAATATATTCTGATAGTTTAAGCTCAACAGCTATTTTACTTCCGTGTCACCTGCCTTTGCACTAGTAGCAAGGCCATGTGATTTTCGCATGTTTTGTAAATACAGTTTTAATAAGAAAATACAAAGCTAATAGGTTCGGCTCTTTTTATTCGGCCTCTGAGACGTCCTCACAATGGACTTTACGGAGGATATTCGGCAATTTGTGGGGTTATTAATGGATTAAGAAGGAGAATGCATAAGAAGGGGGGGGGGGGGGGGGAATTCGTGAAAACAAATCTCCCTTTTGGTTCTTGTTGATTATTTTTCACGATTCCACTCTTCCTCATGAATTCTCCATTGAATAATATCATGCCTTGAAAAGAAACCTTGCGGCTGTTATTCTAGCCATGGATATTTTCACATCCTCTAAAGGTATACTCCAATGCTTAATAAAATTATAATGATATTCACAAATATATGTGCCAAAATGTTCCCATTTAAGCATTTTTGAACTTTTCATTCTCCTAAAAGATAACCTAAATTCGTCCAAAAAACGACTACTTACGAGGTGTCCCAAATATTTCCGGCCTGACAATCAAAATCAAAGAAACATTCAAATTTGTATGACTTATTTTTCGACATAATCACCCTTGACATCAATGCATTTGCTCCAGCGTTTTTGTAACATCTGCAACCCATCTGAAAACCAGTTCTTATCACGAGACCCCAAAAACTCCTCTACTGCAGCAATGACGTCATCGTCAGTCTCAAACTTTTGGCCACGGAGCCCTGTTTTCAGTCGAGGGAAGAGGAAGATGTGAGGGTACCCTTGAATGGCTATTATATGCAATTGAAGAGTATGCATCTCGTGATTTTCATGCCATTTACACGTCAATGAAGGTTCTTCATGGACGCAGAGTATGGTTGCGTTTCTGGGATGTTTTCATATTCAGGCCGGAAACTTTTGGGAAAATCCTCGTAAATACTCAAAAGGTTATTGTGTTTAGTCTACTCGTTTTGTTTGTATTTTGAATCATTTCAGTACTGTTGAAATCATTAAAGGATTGGTTAAAAGTTAACAGTGTATTACTTAGTTCAGCTTCTGTGGTGAAGGTCCAAGGCTAAGACAAAACAAAACAAAGGAGAGCTTGATCGTATGCAAATAAGACTTCCTTGTTTGGCTGCTGTGAGAAGCTGTAGCAAGGGAGTTAATTTTTCCATGGATCAACCCAATACTTTTTAAAATGCATTCATAACACTTGAGTTACTGGATTTACATATGCCTAACGTTATCGATGATGTCCTTTTATCGAGAAGTACTAACTGATGGCGAAAAGTAAAACAAAGTAAAAATAATGAAGTCAGCGCCCATCGCTCTAATGCAATTTTAGAAATTGCTTCAAATCAGACCCGCCGGACTGATTGTAGTTGGTAGTGTTTGATAGGTTAAAGAATATGTACTCTTATGAATGGGGCGTATGAAATCTGCTGTTTCACACACACCGCTGTTGTTCTATTTTCATGGACATTTAATGCAATTTATTTGTCTTTTATAGATTAATATCGGAGATATGTTCAATTCATATCGAGAACAATGTATGTTTGCATTATCAAAGTGAGATAAAGGTTCATTACATCACGGGTGGTTTCTTTGAGCTAAAGAGCCATTAATGTTTCTGAGGGTAATATGAATTTATAAATGTTTTTGACAATTTCACAAACTGAATTCTTTCATCTGCAAAAATTAACTTTTCTAAATAAACATGGTACAAAGAAGCTGTAACCAGCTTTGAACTTCAGTAGCAGTTGGATAGAATCTCACCGTCAGGGGAAACAATCATCACTAAGTTGATTATTTTTCAACTAAGGGAGTCCTTCAGTCTTGTGGTATTCAGCTAATGGTATAGCAGCTGGATATAAACATCTAATAACTTTGAATGATTAATCCCGCCAGGGCCTAGATTTTCAAAGCTCTCTTTGTTCGATGATATTAGTCAGCCAATGTTATTGTATGGTACTTAGGACTATCTTAGTGCTCAGAGAGCTTCGAAAATCTAGGCCTAGGTTCATCTACAAATCAGTACTGTATTAACAAAGGAATGTTTCAATAATTTTTATGTTTACATCAAGTAAATTAACAGTACTGATCACGGAAATAGATATTCCAATTTTTGTTAAAAATATATATCTGAAATTGAATAAGTTAATATTGCACTATAGTGAATAAAAATAACTATTAATTCAATCCCTTGAAGCATTTCGAACATTCACGTTTAAAAAACCATTATTATTTTTTTAAAGTCATTATATGATAGTTATTTACTTAAATTCTTTTATTCATTAGAAATTGCAAAAACGATAATAACGAAACTGAATATCATTAAAAAATCTTTTATGAGAATGCTAAGGCTATCTAAATTGAACCTTAAAGAATTCAGAACACAATCAAATTTAAATCATTTTGGAAAAGTATTAAGATTGTTTGCTTCATTTAACTTGCAGGGACCGTTGACTGTTGGACCTCTGGCATTTTGTAATAATGGTCATGGTTGCATCAAAATTTTAAAGGTTCCTATTCTATAGGAAGAGAATTCAAACATGGAATTCATTTTATACATTTTCCATTTAGCACTAATATTTCTAAATATGTGTTTTCTATAGAACATAATTGGGTTAATATAGGCACGTTTGCCTCTCACGTCAAAAGTTGGAATCCATTAGAGACAAGAAAACAACGTAAACTTGGTATAAAGTCTGGGTATCAGTGATCTAGTGGATGAGCTGTTTGTACAGTCAGCATGGTCGGTCAATGCTTGACCTTTCTTCACAATTTCAATAATTGTTGATAGAGTAGATTATTTGTACATTGATAACAATGTTACATTTTATGGAATTTTATGAAATTTCAATATATCTTTGATACTTCAGAATTTTTTGCAATCTGAATCATAATGACGTGTTATTAAAAATATTTTTAAAAACATACATTAGCAGTAAACTCATCAAATACTATTAAGAACGGTTTCAGCTGAGGGAATATTCATGACGAATACATTCGGTTCAATTGTTCATCATTTAAAGCGTTTCCTATTTTTTCTTTTGCACTACAATATGGTATAAAGTCATGACGATTGATATGTCACAACCTACAAGATTCCTTGATGCACACTTTCAGAACGATGGTGGCCAGGACATTGATTATCCTCTGCTTAACAGGTAAACGTCTTTGTCTGCCGTAATATCAATGTACAATGTATCATATGTTTTGAACAAAAAGTTTAGTTAAGATCAACCTGAAACGTCCTAGAGGCCAAATTATAGAAAGTTCATTTACTAACTCATTTTAATTGAAATATCATTTTAACTGAGGTTTTATGATAACATTTTATTAAATCGTTAATCAACTATAATTAGTACTTTTGGTTCCTTGTAGCTATGGTTGGATATAATGATGCGAATCCACATGTGGAGAACCGAAAGGATGATAAGAGTTCGAAAGCAACTAAAAAGAAAGAACAAGTTTCCAGTTCGTTTTTTGGCCGTCGACTTGAAAAGAGGAGTGGCAGTTTTGAGAGACAATACCCTTTTCAAATCGGCGGTCTTGATCATTATTTCAATCGTGGTCTTGACAAACGGTGTGGAGGCGGTGGCGGAATTGAGACGAGAGAAACAGTTAATTCTTGTTGTTTTGGACAAGGATACGATGATCTGGACAAGAGAGGCAATTTTAAAAAAGGTTCGGGAAGGGGGGAGAAAGCGTTAGTTTCTAGGGGTACACGTGAATTTCAATATGACCAACAGCGCTGGGGTCTTGACAAGGGAGATGGTATTGAGAAAGATAGGGGTTTAGTAACTAGAGGAAGGGGCGGGGGTTTGGACAAGTGGCGCATGATTAGCCCACCTCGAGCTCCTGGGAGAGTTGTGAAGAGAGGATACCCACGCCCTGGTAGAGTTGAGGAGAAAGGTTCCCCACATCCTGGTAAAGCGATGTATCTCACTTCCTAGCATTGATGAGAAGATACCTTACGTACCTTTTTAAGGATATATATAATAGAAGTAACGCGTCCAAGTAACTCGAAGGTTGTGAAGAGAGATAACGTACCCTCTAATGATACATAAGATCATTTGTAATGAATTTGCTGCCTATGAGCAGAACCAATAAAATGTGAGTAATGAGAATATCGCCTGTTCGTTGTAAATTGAACACAGATCTCTTTTCTTGACTGACCTCATAATTTTCAAATACAAAAAAAATACCAATAATCTTTAATTTTAACCTTGTGATGGTTTTTAGTGTTTCAGATAGGTATCTCTATGTAATGAAAAGGAAATATTGTTATTTAGAAAATGCATCATTACTCCAATACTTTATAAATTAACATTTAAAATTAATTCAATCCAAATCATTTCAAATGAAATTAAATTTTTCTTTGTTTGAAAGGGTACCACTGTAAATGCTTATCATTAAATATTCTGATGAGTAAAAGAATGTCCAAAGCCGTGTGCTGCAAGGTTCGCGTCCTTAATTTCAATTGTGGGGTTGGAAAAAAGGTCTTGATAATAAAAAATAACTTAATAAAATTTGGAGGCTACTTAGTAAGCATTTACAGAATTTGTCTTCTTACAAACATTCAATATTATATTGCTAACTATGGTAAATTGAACTTTTGATCTTAAATTTCAAACTGACGATTGTTTCAAACATTACACATACAAAAGTTCGCTTTGATATTAAATTTCTGCGGAAATTGTATGATGTCTTTAAAACAAGCCTTTTTTACCAAGAAAATAAGTGTCATAGTTTGATTTCCAGACAGTATAAAAGGGTAAAAGATGCCTTTTGTACTGCTCATATCGTTATATTAATGCCAGATCTTTTGGTTGAGAAGTCGATATCTTGTAGTGGTGAGATTTTGTTTACAAATCTGAACAGGGTAGCATTTATACGTCTAAAAAACAGTATATTATTCAATAGAGTAGTCAACAGCTTGTAGATCTCATTTAAGATAAGATTGTCCTATGTTTTAGATTTTAGGGCGTATTAGTCACTAACAACGATATTGAAAAAAGTCTCCAATTCTGTCATTGTGGTTGGCAGAACATATTTTATGATAGTGTCCGATGATTTAAATAATAACGATTCCCTCAATGATCCGGCTGATACGGCATGAAAATTTATTATAAGGCATCACAATAAAGTGGGTACATCAGCTAGAGTTCTGTTATTTTCTATATGCAGTTCATAAAACGAAAAATGCTATCACTTGTAGCTTTAACAAAGGCGTTGTAGCTTTAACAATGAATACATGAATGTTAGTGCAACCCAAATCAACTGATATTTGCGTAGTCTCTGTATGATTGCGATGGAACATTTCAAAATTTCATTAGTTACGGGGAATATCACCTAGGTTTCTTTTGTTACCAACGAGGCTTGCAGAAAATAGCCTTACTTTTATCAACAAATGTTTATATTTTTAAAGGTGAGGTCTTGAAATATAATGTCAGTAATTGGTAAATAAATAATTCAATGCAGAAACATATACAGACCGTTACCTGTTTATCCAATTTCTAATCGACATTTCGTCATGCAAAAGAAACCTTAATTCTATTTTCGTTCCCGATTAATTCTCCAGCACTAGCTACTTATATTGTCAAAAGCGATAGCCTTGAGTCGAATGGAATATCAAGCATTCTTTCACTAATAATGACTGCGCGAATGTAGTCTTAAAGAGCCACTCCGTGAGTTGTTGGAGTCATATATGCCAAACTTAATCAATGGTGTCATTTGATAGCGAAGTATTGACTGTTACCAAAAAGAAACATTTAAAAGCTAATTTGTTTTGTAAAGTGACAACATGAAGGAAGAACGTCGCAATTATGATCGAAAAGCGGATAGTGGCGCGCGTCAAATAAATATCTAAAACAGCCAGGAGGGCAGTTAGGAGTTGATAGTGTTTTTTAGGTTTTATAACTAGTATCCATGTTTAATGGACGTGATATCTACACCTCTGTGCATTTATAAGGCTGTTTTCCTGGAAAACCAGTATTTGTCATATATATATGTCTTTTGGACAGAAAAAGTTTTGATTTTATATCACCACATATGGCATTTAGGTTCTTATCAAAGGTAAATAACATGTTATGAAAATCACGGAGTGGCTCTTTAAGATGTTATGTTGTTCTCCAACATTAATGTCCCTGTGGTCTCAAAGGATTATCATCGATCAAACATTTGAATATCAACAGTAATTTTCATATTGTTTAAAATCTTGTCATACACCCAGGGCTGGTTGCGATGCTCTTCACTATATCACTCCTGGGATATTTTCTACTGAAATTCCAGCCTCAAAAAGATGTGTTATAACACACTTTAGTATTACGGTTGGAAAATTGACTTGCTATTGCAGCCCATGGCTCACACTTTCGTGTTCGCAGCCAAAAGGGAGGGAATTTTTCCTTTAATTTATTTGATTTCTGAGCATGTATTGAAAGGGCTCTCATAAACTGCGCATTACCAAATAAATTTTTCTCGTTTCAAGTCGTTTTATTGAATTATTGTTTCATAATAAGACTCAAGGGATGATAATATGTTCCGAATACTGTAGTTTTTGTAGGGTTTTTTCATTTCATAGTAAATGTGAGCCTACAGCAAAAGGTGCAACGTTTCAATAAAGAATTGAAACGCCATGAAGAAAATTGTGATAACAAGAAGGCAACCAGAAATACAAAGTTTTACCAGCAGTTTTATTACTTGAAACTTTTGACAAAGGTCTTCTTTGTTATGTATTTTCAACAAATATTTGTCACTTTCAAAATTGCTATGTCATTTCGACTTTAATTTCTTCAAATTTTGAAAGCTTCCAATATATGTAAAATCAAGCAAGTTCTGTTTTACCACAAAACGCCACCTTTTCCAAAACTGATTGAAGGTAATACTTTATACCTTCCGTTTTCATGAATTCTTCTTTCGTTCATGCTTTTTGTAGAGAATCTCATATCTAGAAGTCTAGAATCTTCTAGACTTCTAATTTCTCCCAAACTAATTGAAGATGCTCCGTCATCAAGACTTCTGCTTCCTTCCAAACTCATTGAAGATGGTCTAATATCTACTCCGTCATCAAAACTTCTGCGTCCTTCCAAGCTCATTGAAGATGGTCTAATATCTACTCCGTCATCGATACTTCTGCTTCCTTTCAAGCTCATTGAAGATGGTCTAATATCTACTCCGTCATCGAGACCTCTGCTTCCTTCCAAGCTCATTGAAGATGGTCTAATATCTACTCCGTCATCGAGACTTCTGCTTCCTTCCAAGCTCATTGAAGATGGTCTAATATCTACTCCGTCATCAAGACTTCTGCTTCCTTCCAAGCTCATTGAAGATGGTCTAATATCTACTCCGTCATCAAGACTTCTGCTTCCTTCCAAGCTCATTGAAGATGGTCTAATATCTACTCCGTCATCGAGACTTCTGCTTCCTTCCAAGCTCATTGAAGATGGTCTAATATCTACTCCGAGACTTCTGCTTCCTTCCAAGCTCATTGAAGATGGTCTAATATCTACTCCGTCATCAAAACTTCTGCTTCCTTCCAAGCTCATTGAAGATGGTCTTATATCTACTCCGTCATTAAGACTTCTGCTTCCTTCCAAGCTCATTGAAGATGGTCTAATATCTACTCCGTCAACAAGACTTCTGCTTCCTTCCAAGCTCATTGAAGATGGTCTTATATCTACTCCGTCATCAAGACTTCTGCTTCCTTCCAAGCTCATTGAAGATGGTCTAATATCTACTCCGTCAACAAGACTTCTGCTTCCTTCCAAGCTCATTGAAGATGGTCTAACATCTACTCCGTCAACAAGACTTCTGCTTCCTTCCAAGCTCATTGAATATGGTCTTACATCTACTCCACTACTGAGACTTCTGCTTCCTTCCAAGCTCATTGACGATGGTCTAATATCTACTCCATTATCAAGACTTCTGCTTCCTTCCAAGCTCATTGAAGATGGTCTTATATCTACTCCGTCATCAAGACTTCTGCTTCCTTCCAAGCTCATTGAAGATGGTCTAATATCTACTCCGTCACCAAGACTTCTGCTTCCTTCCAAGCTCATTGAAGATGGTCTAATATCTACTCCGTCAACAAGACTTCTGCTTCCTTCCAAGCTCATTGAAGATGGTCTAATATCTACTCCGTCATCAAGACTTCTGCTTCCTTCCAAGCTCATTGAAGATGGTCTAATATCTACTCCGTCATCAAGACTTCTGCTTCCTTCCAAGCTCATTGAAGATGGTCTAATATCTACTCCGTCATCAAGACTTCTGCTTCCTTCCAAGCTCATTGAAGATGGTCTAATATCTACTCCATTATCAAGACTTCTGCTTCCTTCCAAGCTCATTGAAGATGGTCTTATATCTACTCCGTCATCAAGACTTCTGCTTCCTTCCAAGCTCATTGAAGATGGTCTAATATCTACTCCGTCAACAAGACTTCTGCTTCCTTCCAAGCTCATTGAAGATGGTCTAATATCTACTCCGTCATCAAGACTTCTGCTTCCTTCCAAGCTCATTGAAGATGGTCTTATATCTACTCCGTCATCAAGACTTCTGCTTCCTTCCAAGCTCATTGAAGATGGTCTAACATCTACTCCGTCATCAAGACTTCTGCTTCCTTCCAAGCTCATTGAAGATGGTCTTATATCTACTCCGTCATCAAGACTTCTGCTTCCTTCCAAGCTCATTGAAGATGGTCTTATATCTACTCCGTCATCAAGACTTCTGCTTCCTTCCAAGCTCATTGAAGATGGTCTTATATCTACTCCGTCATCAAGACTTCTGCTTCCTTCCAAGCTCATTGAAGATGGTCTAATATCTACTCCGTCAACAAGACTTCTGCTTCCTTCCAAGCTCATTGAAGATGGTCTAATATCTACTCCGTCATCAAGACTTCTGCTTCCTTCCAAGCTCATTGAAGATGGTCTTATATCTACTCCGTCATCAAGACTTCTGCTTCCTTCCAAGCTCATTGAAGATGGTCTAACATCTACTCCGTCATCAAGACTTCTGCTTCCTTCCAAGCTCATTGAAGATGGTCTTATATCTACTCCGTCATCAAGACTTCTGCTTCCTTCCAAGCTCATTGAAGATGGTCTTATATCTACTCCGTCATCAAGACTTCTGCTTCCTTCCAAGCACATTGAAGATGGTCTAATATCTACTCCGTCATCAAGACTTCTGCTTCCTTCCAAGCTCATTGAAGATGGTCTAATATCTACTCCGTCACCAAGACTTCTGCTTCCTTCCAAGCTCATTGAAGATGGTCTTATATCTACTCCGTCATCGAGACTTCTGCTTCCTTCCAAGCTCATTGAAGATGGTCTTATATCTACTCCGTCATCGAGACTTCTGCTTCCTTCCAAGCTCATTGAAGATGGTCTAACATCTACTCCGTCATCAAGACTTCTGTTTCCTTCCAAGCTCATTGAAGATGGTCTAATATCTACTCCGTCATCGAGACTTCTGCTTCCTTCCAAGCTCATTGAAGATGGTCTAATATCTACTCCGTCATCAAGACTTCTGCTTCCTTCCAAGCTCATTGAAGATGGTCTAATATCTACTCCGTCAACAAGACTTCTGCTTCCTTCCAAGCTCATTGAAGATGGTCTTATATCTACTCCGTCATCAAGACTTCTGCTTCCTTCCAAGCTCATTGAAGATGGTCTAATATCTACTCCGTCATCAAGACTTCTGTTTCCTTCCAAGCTCATTGAAGATGGTCTAATATCTACTCCGTCATCAAGACTTCTGCTTCCTTCCAAGCTCATTGAAGATGGTCTAATATCTACTCCGTCAACAAGACTTCTGCTTCCTTCCAAGCTCATTGAAGATGGTCTTATATCTACTCCGTCATCAAGACTTCTGCTTCCTTCCAAGCTCATTGAAGATGGTCTTATATCTACTCCGTCATCAAGACTTCTGCTTCCTTCCAAGCTCATTGAAGATGGTCTAATATCTACTCCGTCATCAAGACTTCTGCTTCCTTCCAAGCTCATTGAAGATGGTCTAATATCTACTCCGTCATCAAGACTTCTGCTTCCTTCCAAGCTCATTGAAGATGGTCTAATATCTACTCCATCATCAAGACTTCTGCTTCCTTCCAAGCTCATTGAAGATGGTCTTATATCTACTCCGTCATCAAGACTTCTGCTTCCTTCCAAGCTCATTGAAGATGGTCTAATATCTACTCCGTCAACAAGACTTCTGCTTCCTTCCAAGCTCATTGAAGATGGTCTAATATCTACTCCGTCATCAAGACTTCTGCTTCCTTCCAAGCTCATTGAAGATGGTCTTATATCTACTCCGTCATCAAGACTTCTGCTTCCTTCCAAGCTCATTGAAGATGGTCTTATATCTACTCCGTCATCAAGACTTCTGCTTCCTTCCAAGCTCATTGAAGATGGTCTAATATCTACTCCATTATCAAGACTTCTGCTTCCTTCCAAGCTCATTGAAGATGGTCTTATATCTACTCCGTCATCAAGACTTCTGCTTCCTTCCAAGCTCATTGAAGATGGTCTAATATCTACTCCGTCACCAAGACTTCTGCTTCCTTCCAAGCTCATTGAAGATGGTCTAATATCTACTCCGTCATCAAGACTTCTGCTTCCTTCCAAGCTCATTGAAGATGGTCTAATATCTACTCCGTCATCAAGACTTCTGCTTCCTTCCAAGCTCATTGAAGATGGTCTAATATCTACTCCGTCATCAAGACTTCTGCTTCCTTCCAAGCTCATTGAAGATGGTCTAATATCTACTCCGTCATCAAGACTTCTGCTTCCTTCCAAGCTCATTGAAGATGGTCTAATATCTACTCCGTCAACAAGACTTCTGCTTCCTTCCAAGCTCATTGAAGATGGTCTAATATCTACTCCGTCATCAAGACTTCTGCTTCCTTCCAAGCTCATTGAAGATGGTCTAATATCTACTCCGTCATCAAGACTTCTGCTTCCTTCCAAGCTCATTGAAGATGGTCTAATATCTACTCCGTCATCAAGACTTCTGCTTCCTTCCAAGCTCATTGAAGATGGTCTAATATCTACTCCGTCAACAAGACTTCTGCTTCCTTCCAAGCTCATTGAAGATGGTCTAATATCTACTCCGTCATCAAGACTTCTGCTTCCTTCCAAGCTCATTGAAGATGGTCTAATATCTACTCCGTCATCAAGACTTCTGCTTCCTTCCAAGCTCATTGAAGATGGTCTAATATCTACTCCGTCATCAAGACTTCTGCTTCCTTCCAAGCTCATTGAAGATGGTCTAATATCTACTCCGTCATCAAGACTTCTGCTTCCTTCCAAGCTCATTGAAGATGGTCTAATATCTACTCCATTATCAAGACTTCTGCTTCCTTCCAAGCTCATTGAAGATGGTCTTATATCTACTCCGTCATCAAGACTTCTGCTTCCTTCCAAGCTCATTGAAGATGGTCTAATATCTACTCCGTCAACAAGACTTCTGCTTCCTTCCAAGCTCATTGAAGATGGTCTAATATCTACTCCGTCATCAAGACTTCTGCTTCCTTCCAAGCTCATTGAAGATGGTCTTATATCTACTCCGTCATCAAGACTTCTGCTTCCTTCCAAGCTCATTGAAGATGGTCTAACATCTACTCCGTCATCAAGACTTCTGCTTCCTTCCAAGCTCATTGAAGATGGTCTTATATCTACTCCGTCATCAAGACTTCTGCTTCCTTCCAAGCTCATTGAAGATGGTCTTATATCTACTCCGTCATCAAGACTTCTGCTTCCTTCCAAGCTCATTGAAGATGGTCTTATATCTACTCCGTCATCAAGACTTCTGCTTCCTTCCAAGCTCATTGAAGATGGTCTAATATCTACTCCGTCAACAAGACTTCTGCTTCCTTCCAAGCTCATTGAAGATGGTCTAATATCTACTCCGTCATCAAGACTTCTGCTTCCTTCCAAGCTCATTGAAGATGGTCTTATATCTACTCCGTCATCAAGACTTCTGCTTCCTTCCAAGCTCATTGAAGATGGTCTAACATCTACTCCGTCATCAAGACTTCTGCTTCCTTCCAAGCTCATTGAAGATGGTCTTATATCTACTCCGTCATCAAGACTTCTGCTTCCTTCCAAGCTCATTGAAGATGGTCTTATATCTACTCCGTCATCAAGACTTCTGCTTCCTTCCAAGCACATTGAAGATGGTCTAATATCTACTCCGTCATCAAGACTTCTGCTTCCTTCCAAGCTCATTGAAGATGGTCTAATATCTACTCCGTCACCAAGACTTCTGCTTCCTTCCAAGCTCATTGAAGATGGTCTTATATCTACTCCGTCATCGAGACTTCTGCTTCCTTCCAAGCTCATTGAAGATGGTCTTATATCTACTCCGTCATCGAGACTTCTGCTTCCTTCCAAGCTCATTGAAGATGGTCTAACATCTACTCCGTCATCAAGACTTCTGTTTCCTTCCAAGCTCATTGAAGATGGTCTAATATCTACTCCGTCATCGAGACTTCTGCTTCCTTCCAAGCTCATTGAAGATGGTCTAATATCTACTCCGTCATCAAGACTTCTGCTTCCTTCCAAGCTCATTGAAGATGGTCTAATATCTACTCCGTCATCAAGACTTCTGCTTCCTTCCAAGCTCATTGAAGATGGTCTAATATCTACTCCGTCACCAAGACTTCTGCTTCCTTCCAAGCTCATTGAAGATGGTCTTATATCTACTCCGTCATCGAGACTTCTGCTTCCTTCCAAGCTCATTGAAGATGGTCTTATATCTACTCCGTCATCGAGACTTCTGCTTCCTTCCAAGCTCATTGAAGATGGTCTAACATCTACTCCGTCATCAAGACTTCTGTTTCCTTCCAAGCTCATTGAAGATGGTCTAATATCTACTCCGTCATCGAGACTTCTGCTTCCTTCCAAGCTCATTGAAGATGGTCTAATATCTACTCCGTCATCGAGACTTCTGCTTCCTTCCAAGCTCATTGAAGATGGTCTAATATCTACTCCGTCATCAAGACTTCTGCTTCCTTCCAAGCTCATTGAAGATGGTCTTATATCTACTCCGTCACCAAGACTTCTGCTTCCTTCCAAGCTCATTGAAGATGGTCTAATATCTACTCCGTCAACAAGACTTCTGCTTCCTTCCAAGCTCATTGAAGATGGTCTTATATCTACTCCGTCATCAAGACTTCTGCTTCCTTCCAAGCTCATTGAAGATGGTCTTATATCTACTCCGTCATCGAGACTTCTGCTTCCTTCCAAGCTCATTGAAGATGGTCTTATATCTACTCCGTCATCCAGACTTCTGCTTCCTTCCAAGCTCATTGAAGATGGTCTTATATCTACTCCGTCATCAAGACTTCTGCTTCCTTCCAAGCTCATTGAAGATGGTCTTATATCTACTCCGTCATCGAGACTTCTGCTTCCTTCCAAGCTCATTGAAGATGGTCTTATATCTACTCCGTCATCAAGACTTCTGCTTCCTTCCAAGCTCATTGAAGATGGTCTTATATCTACTCCGTCATCAAGACTTCTGCTTCCTTCCAAGCTCATTGAAGATGGTCTAATATCTACTCCGTCATCGAGACTTCTGCTTCCTTCCAAGCTAATTGAAGATGGTCTAATATCTACTCCGTCATCAAGACTTCTGCTTCCTTCCAAGCTCATTGAAGATGGTCTTATATCAACTCCGTCATCGAGACTTCTGCTTCCTTCCAAGCTCATTGAAGATGGTCTAATATCTACTCCGTCATCAAGACTTCTGCTTCCTTCCAAGCTCATTGAAGATGGTCTAATATCTACTCCGTCATCAAGACTTCTGCTTCCTTCCAAGCTCATTGAAGATGGTCTTATATCTACTCCGTCATCGAGACTTCTGCTTCCTTCCAAGCTCATTGAAGATGGTCTAATATCTACTCCGTCATCGAGACTTCTGCTTCCTTCCAAGCTCATTGAAGATGGTCTTATATCTACTCCGTCATCGAGACTTCTGCTTCCTTCCAAGCTCATTGAAGATGGTCTAATATCTACTCCGCTACTGAGACTTTTGCTTCCTTCCAAGTTCATTGAAGATGGTTTAATATCCACTCCGTCATCGAGACTTCTGCTTCCTTCCAAGCTCATTGAAGATGGTCTAATATCTACTCCGTCATCGAGACTTCTGCTTCCTTCCAAGCTCATTGAAGATGGTCTAATATCTACTCCGTCATCGAGACTTCTGCTTCCTTCCAAGCTCATTGAAGATGGTCTAATATCTACTCCGTCATCAAGACTTCTGCTTCCTTCCAAACTCATTAAAGATGGTCTAATATCTGCTCTGTCACCCAAGACGATTGTATATGATGTCATATCCACTAGTGATTTCAGACTTCTTCTTTCTTCCAGACTGCAGTCCCATTCTCTGCAATCTAACTCGTCTTCGAGAGAGTTATTTCCACTGAAGATATATTCCTAGACGTTGAAAGAAAAAGTATCAGTTTTGACAATGCTTTGAATGCCATACTTGATATCAAAACTGTTTGAATATATAATATGGGAAGGAGGGACTAAAAGAAATTAAGTTGTCAAAATTATTTTGAAAACAAATCCGCAATTGTATCCAAACTGTAAAGAACTAAAGATACAACATCTCAAACTTAAGTTATATATTCATATGAGTTATATATAAACTATACTTACAATGTGTACTCTTCTGTCGTATTCAGTTGACCAGGAGCCAATTACTGAAAGGTAAGAAAGACTTAACGTTCGCTTCGTGGTTTTTGAATTTACAAAACATTTCAGATAACAAAAATAAAGATAAATTTGCTATATGCATTTGCCAAATCTTAGTCAAAACGACATTTCTATATATCCTAGAGATATGTAAAATGTAAAAAAAATGCATTAATAGTTTAAAGGAAGTAATTTGTTTATCCCCCAATGAAGATTTGTACAAAATAACTAAGAAACAAGCTTAAAAAACGTTTCTATAATGCATTAAGCCATATTCAAAAGTGCTATGAATTAAAGGCCTGTTGCCTATGCAAACTAGTTTTTGATGAGACGGTTTTAACGATATAAGGGCAATATTTGAGGAGGACTCAAAGCAAAATCTACAACTTCGATAACGAAGATCAAAGGTACTTTCTTGCAGTTGAAATGTGAAAAGTTTCCAGACGATGGACGCCTTACCGCCAATGAGCTAATCACTGGCCTTATTAGCATGATAAACTGATAGATTAGGGAATAAATGCATATAGATAACATCATATTTCCGTATGCACATTTCTTGACATACCTCTGTATCGTTGAAGATCATAAGACAATATGATAATGAAAATATTCCTAGTAATTAACAGATAATACAATCTGCTATGAAAGAACTGAATCATACCTATGCCGAAACTAAGCACCAAAAGCCTCATAGTCTTCAACTGAGCAAATCTGTCTGTCTTCAGTTGTGTAAATCGCTGAATGTCAACTACCGGTCTTCAGTTGTGTGGGTAACTAAATAGCTAATGTATCGGTCTTCTATTAGATAGATACTGATTTTCAAAAATCTCATTAATCTGAAAGATTAATCAATCAACTCTTAACATCGAAAATCATAACCGTGGCAAGGCAATATTGTATAAATTTGTATGGTGTGTGACTTTAACACTGTAAAAGGTCATTTGTATTTTAAATCAATTTGATTTGTGTGGTTGTCGTCATAGTCCAGTAAATGTCGATTATTAATTAAAGCATTTGAAGCATGTCAACATTATAAACATTAATTATAGAGTGTCAGTTGTAGGATAATTATTATTTGTGTTCATGTATTCACTGAAATTTACAAAAGAGTCAAGGAAAAAATCCAACATTGATAAAAAAAAATTTAAAGGTTTCTGTGAGAATTTTTAAAAGCCTATCCGAATGAAATGAAAATTAGAACTCATTATACGATTGAAGTTACATTTGAGTGGTTTTTTACATGCGGATTGTGTTGTTCTTTTGATTGAGTAATATTTTGATTTATCAAAATCAGATGGCTGATAAAATTTATCTAAAAGTTATAAGCTGGACAGGACCTATCAACAGTGTTTGTTAATATTAATCGGTCGCGCTAATCGGTCAAACATAATTATCGAAACTTTTCTAAATCGTCTAGATGATAAAATTTAGTTGATAAGGTTTGAAAGGTTCCATTAACAGTAATCATGTAGAAATTGTAGATGCTGTAAATGCTGATAAATTTAACAAACATATACTTGACAAAGCAGATTGTCCTTGTGGCCATGCCAATGAGGACGCACTTCATTACTTTTTCGTCTGTTCAAAATTCGATTCAGTTAGATCGAACAAATTCCATTATACAAATGGCTTTTCATTAGAAACAATCTTATATGGCCACCCATCTTTGGACACTGTTACCCGATCTAAATTCTTAAATCAATTTGTAATTGAAACTAAACGTTTTGACTAAGAAAATATGATACTGACTGCAAATATCAAAAATGTATTTAGCCATCATCTCCAATGAATTTGTTTCAAGTATACTACCTGTATTATCATCCTTTGACATGTTCACTATATGTTGTTCTTGTCATGATCATGTTCATATTTTTATGTTGCTGGAGCGGTCATCATATAAGCTCACACGAACTTGCTGACCAATCCATTTCATGTATCTTTTCATGAAATAAATACGTTTAATCCAAATTGTAGGTGTGACGTAGACTTAGCTACACACATAAGGGGGTTAACTGATTTCCATTGAAAACTAATGATTGTGATGAATTTGGCATTTTAAAAGATACTAAGTTGATACGAGTGAATATCGTCAAAATTTTTGTTTTGACACGCAATAATTCAAATAGGATATAATGCGGATGGCTTCTTTAAACGCCAAAATGCATTGGTATTTTCAAAAATATGAAAGAAAGGATGGAGTTGTGAAATAAAATCTGTTTAGCACGAAACAATTTTTTATAAAATCTTCTGTGAATGAGTGTGGAAAATATGCTCCGTTTCCGTTAGTTTCGATGATAATTAAACCTTTAAAAAATGCCTACCAAAGATTCTTAATGACATCTTACTTTGATTGAGTTTTCAATGCAAGCATCACAGTCTATATAAAGTCTCGTATCTTTATAGGAAATGAAGCATCGTAAAATCACTGACACTGCATATATATGCTGCTACTTGGAGGGGTGTAGGAGGCCTACCTTTCTGAAAGGCGCGTAAAAACCTTGATGGATATTTTTAATTCTTGTAACAGAAGGTTTTACTACGACTGGAGGTTTTACCAACCGTTGAAATGAAAATTGTACCAGGTCAAATATCGACCTTTGATAGGATCAAACTTACTTTCAGTACATAATTTCTATGCCATATATAAAGTATAATTTCCAATTCGCAAAATTTTAAAGGTTAAGATTTTGTATTCAACGAGAGCTTGAATCAAGCCCATCTAGCCATCGCACAGTAGCCGGAGACTCTTGCCATCAAACCACACAGGGCTGCTCTTCAGGAAACGATTGACTTGTATTTTGTTTTAAAAACGTTTTTCTGGATCAGGGCTATATTTTACTGTAGAACACTGAACGACGTGTACTCCCAACAATTTATAATTGCATTCACGTTTGTTTCAAAATGCGTGACGTTATGTAATTCGAGAACAGCCTCGAATGAGGAATGACCCCCAACAAGTTTTTTCTATGACCTACATACCCTCAGGCAATCCAATAATGTGAATGAGAATTTTTTATTGAATGCATGTTGTTCATTTGTAAAGCGCACATAAAATATATCTTGCTCCAAGGAAAGTTAGATTAAAATTCAATCATTTTTTAAAGCAGCACTCTTCGACTACAGTGCAAAGTATAGTTAGTTCCTTTGTATTCAGATTTCATGTTAAACTTATTCAAATTTACAACAGTCCAATGTCAATGGCTTACCAAAGTCGGTAAGTAAAAAAACAATTATTCAAAGACTTATTCAAAGAAATTTAAAAAATATTGTCTTGATTTTTACCAAAAGTTTTCTGAGTAAATGCCAGAAGACAATGACTTAATAGTAAAAAAAAAATTAACCCCTACATATATCTCAATAAAATCGGTTTGAATCTAACACTTGTTCCCAGCTGCAATCTGTTCAAAGTAAATTTAATCAGAGGTAATATATCATTGCCTTTCCTGTGATCTTTAACATTCTACGAATTTAAGTAATCACAAGCTACATTGAAAGGATATCTAATCTTGTTGATTCCCATCACCTTTTGGCTGGGGCAAAAAGTCACAACACAGTAATTCTGAGGGTAATGCGAGTAAAACTAAGAGAGGTATAAATTATGTTGAACAAATACTTAGTCTGCATAGAAGAAATTAAAAGTTTCTCGGGCACATTTTTAAAAGAAATAAGGGCGGTAGGAGTTTATGTTTACTTATAATTGGAACAAATATCGATCCAGGGTGAAAATAGTTTGGCATTATTGACAGCATACACATTGGAATAATGTTTTTTATTTTAAATGTGTAGCTTTGGTTAACAAATGGAGTATTTGGTTGAACAGGAGTGACACTGATAATTCCAAAACTAATTACTAAATGACAATAAAAGGATGTTATATGCACATGTAAAAGTGATGCATGGATGCCAAAGAAACACTTAATTTTTTTCAGGTATCAGATGGCACTTGACTACCTATTTAAAACGAGGCTGGGTAAAGCAGCATGTGGATCCAATTAAGGATACACAGATGGATTCCAAACCAAAGTTTAGGTAGAAATAAAGAGATAAAACCGCCATCAATGCATGGAGTTCTCTGCACAAAGACCAAATTAATCAGTTACATGTTTCGGATGTCTAAGCCTTCTTTGGACATCAAACACATGAAGAAGGCTCAGGCCTTTGATACATGTAACTAATCATTTTGGTCTTTCTGCAGAAAATTCTGCTTTACCAGCCCTTTTATCTCTGTATTTCCTTTTTTTTTTAAAACCTTACAAGATACGATCGATCTGATTCTTACGAGACCAAATTTGTGTTAACATAATCACCCAAAGAATCACAAAATTAAAGATTTTTTCTTTTATTTCTTTATTTGTACAGTTTACTCGTCCTCCTGCGACCTCAGTCTGGCATTTGGATTGGTCACTTTAATAGCTAACTGCTGGGCACGCTCAACGATTTCTTTCCTCTTGCGGGACGAAACGTTGTGTGCAATTTCAGCAGAGAAGGTTCTGTTTTGCATCAACAGCACTTCTAATTCCTGCAAAAAGAAGAAATATCTTCCATGAGAAAGCTAGTTACACCTAATTTCTTTCTTTGATCAGGGCAAGAGTTATCTCCCATTTCTGCATTTTCAAAGAAAAGCTTTTCGCTGTATTTTGCATAAAGAAACAAATGCACGTCACAATTTTTCTTATTAATCAATTCAAACAACTTTGAAAACAAATGCTTATAAAGACTAATTATATCATATCGGGGTATTAAAATATTTTGCTTTTTTGTTAATGGAGTTTTTATTTCAATAAAATAATTACTGGTAAAGGTAATAAATTGTCATCAAATTTAGACATCAAAGTTTAAACTACCATATACAGTTCAGTTTTGATGATAAAACACATGCAGCCACATGCGTGCAAAACACGCATTTACAATATATTTGCGTGTTTATATGATTTTTATGAGTTAACATGAACACTGATTAAAATAGCAAAACATTTTTGGGATAGTATGAAATAAAGTATGCTGAAAATTACTTTATTTGCCATTATGGTAATCCATTGTATTGCAGTATTAAAAATGGGGTCAATTCTTAAATATTCAAATCCAAAGATGTTATTACTGGTCATAAACAAAGACAGTTTATGAAAGAGAGGTAAGAAAATCAACTTGCCCTTGTATTGTGGACGAGAAACTTCTTGAATCCATCTGGGCAAACGTGCTTGACTTTCTTGGATGTTCCGTAACCAATGTTGGGCATCAAATACTGGCCCTTAAAGCGCCTTCTCACTCGGTTGTCGATACCCTTTGGTTTACGCCAGTTTTGCTGATGAAGCAATAATAAATTTAATGATAAAGAGTAATGTGATAGAGGTTGGAGAAAATGATTTTGAAATACATTCAATACAATGTATTACAAAAGTCAGTAACTTTATTTCTACTTCAAAATAAGAAAGGGTTGTGAAATATTACTACAATCCAGCGGAACAGATTGTGCACTATAATTACTGCAACATTATTTTTCATAACTCAGATTTCGGACTAGCTCGCTTCAAGTCAAATTTATTCAGAAAGCTTGTTTCAATTTGCTTACCATGAAAGAAAAATTCTTTGCTGTGCAAGACAAAGTGTTTGGCAGTATTAAAATGAGTTTTTAAATATATCTGCCTTCCAAATTTACTTACAAACTTAACCTTTCTTTAGAAATGGTCTATTTTTCAGAAGATATGAAGGCATTTTATCAAATTTGAATATCTAGCCTGCATAAAGAAGTATATAAAATTGAATGTAGAGTTCATTCAATGCACTGCAATATTGGCAATTCAATTGGCTGTACATTGCAATGAGAAATTTGGTGCAATACTCAACTATTGCATATTGAAAGATTTTAACAAATCATGCATGGGGGACAGGCAAACTATCAGCCTCAAAATTCGACTTAAAGCAGAATATGCTAAAAATATTAATTCTGGACGACTTGAATGTACTTGTTGGCTTTGAGAATCAAAGGTCATTTAGGGGGTTATTATTTAGCACCTCTTGTGAAATATTCAGCCACTAGCGGCGGAAACAAAAGTTTGTTACAAAACCTTAAAAGCTACAAATGTTTTCCTCAAAAATCAGTATATTGATTACTCAAGTCATAGGAAAATAATTATCATTCAATTTATTACCCAATGACATTTAGGGTAATAAATACAACTTAAATTGCCAGCAGACTCACCTTAACCCGAAGGTATCGCTCAGACTGATGTCTGATAAATTTCTTGTTCCTCTTACGAGGGATATTGTACTTGACAAGAGGTCGGACTGCCATCTTGCTTTCTTAGCTGCAAACCAAAAACATTACATTACTTTGGTGGAGAATTGCTGAATAGATCAAGTTGTTAAATAGGACTTGGAAAGTTTCCTCTGGGGAATGGTCAACTATTAAATACTCTTATCAAAAGATAGCAGATTGAATACAGTACATTTGATCAGCGTCATTACTTAATTTTGACAGTAAACTAGGGTCGTAAATAGGTTTGTTCCATAATCCCAAAATGAATTTCAAGTTATTATTTTTCATACCACCACATTTTCAAAATCTTGGAATCCATTTAAAATAAATTCAAAATTTGAGAAAATACGAATCCATCATTCAGCAAAGACAAAAGTGCTGTCATTTGTCAAGAGTTGTTTTTCATGGTTATATAATCAAACAAATACTTCAAGTTTATAAACTCTAAGTTCAGAAAAGCACTGAATCTTATTTAGTCACTATATCATATAGAACTTACAAATGATTGCATATATCTTATAGGTGCAGCCATAATACAATATACAAATTTGAAGGTCGTAAATTGTGATGCATAAACTCGTTACTGTATCAAATAAATTTTAGTTGCTCAAAACTGTTACATACATTTAAAAAATATTTCACGAAAGAAACAAGAAATTCAACAAAAATCTAAGATGTTTTGATTTTTCCCAAACTTAGCACATACACCAATGTATGAAATGAAAGAAACAGGTCTAAACAATTTGTGCAAAGATCATTTGTGTAAGTAATTGGAGTGTATATGGATGCATATTGTATTACCATCCCCAATATTGGGATACAAATCGCAAAGTCACACTTCCATATATCGTTACACCCCTACTATTTTACTTGCATAGACTAGATACATTTCACAAATATCACGCAACAGGATAGCTTTATACTGTAATTGCAATCTGATAAAGTTCTGTGTTAAAGAGCCAGTCTGTGATTTTCATAATATATTATTTACCTTTTATACAAACCTAAATGTCATATGAGATGATATAAAATCAAAACATCTTAACTTTTCATGTTCAAAGACATACATATATGACAAATATTGGTTTTCCATGAAAATCTAAAAACAGTCTTATAAATGCACAGAGGTGTAGATATCACGTTCAATATACATGGATGCTAGTTATACAGTGTTATAGTTATTCCAGGAATGGAAAACAAGGGGGATTAGTCGCCCCCTGGTGAAAAAAAGAGGGGGGATTTTCAAAAAGTAGGGGGGAGGGGGTAATTAATTAGTTGCTTTTGAAAACTGGAAATATTCAGTATCTGTAACTTCATCAGATTGTATGTACGAGTTTTACACGGTATCGTTTTGTAACAAGTGAATAAACGTAATTCGATTCATGTCAGCGCTTCACCTACACAAATAATTACATGTTTGCGAGGCTGAAAACAGTACATTCATGCAAACATTTATCGGAAATCACAGAAAATATTTTGTTAAAAAAAGATATCACTCTTCTGAGTCTGAATATGAATTCTTCAATAATCAATTCGGTCCCGTAAATATGATCAACAAAATAAGAACCAAATCAAAATATCACTGACGATAGCATTGATGAGAACAGTATTGATAGAACCAATTATTATAACATATTTTCAAATGAAACCTACAGTCCTACCTTCATTTGTTAAGAATTAAACTTTGAAAGCTAGAAGATCAAAACACGAGAAATAAAAAGTACAGCGATTTGGTAGATGTTTGTATCAAGCATTATGATAGGCTTAGATTACGTGATCTCCACAGGAGGGCCAATCACAGATGGTGTTTCATTCTGATGCTATTTTCAGACATGAAATGCATCGGTAACTACTCGCCACGAGATATGATTTTACGATTGTTTACAAGTTAATTATAGGCCGTAAAAACGTTTTTAACATCACAACATTACTCTTGGAAAAATAAAGCTTCTTTGCAGGGATTATATCTCTATTTATAAAATACAAGTCAAAATAACTGTGCGCGACAGATAGCGCACTGACTTTTTTATGAGGGACGATTTGATTTTTTTTAGCGTGAATCGCGCGTCCTAGTTTGGACACTGGTTATAAAAACTTAAACACTATCAACTCCTAACTGCCCTCTGTTTTAGATAAGATTAAAAAATTACGTTTGACAATTTGACGCGCGCCACTGTCCAGTTTTCGATCATAATTGTGACGTCTTCATATCGTCAATGTAAAAAACCAACAAGCTTTAAAATGTTACTTTTTGGTAACAGTCAACACTTTGCGATCAAATGACACCATTGATTAAGTTTGGCATATATGACTCCAACAACTCACAGAGTGGCTCTTTAATGAATTTTTAAAATTGATCATTGCACGAGTTATTTCTTTCATCAAAATCTTACATCTAACATTGAAATACAGCACTAGTCAGCACTAGTACAGTCCTGTAGCCCATGGCTTGTGAAAACGAAGTTGGGCAAGTAAAGCGAAAATACTGGAAATACAAAGGACTTCTAGATGTTAGATGAAATTTTAGATGAAATCATGAGATGCTTTTGGCTAGCTTAGATTTGCTTCAATTGCTTGATCTAGCATGTTCAGAAATGCACTCGTCTGAATGGTTCGTGCATCGATATGGTTAATTTTAAGGGCGACTATTGAGCTAATTTAACTATTGCGATAAATATTGCAACCTACTAATGTAAAAGCAGTAGACTGTTGAGACCCAAAATTACAATTGCTACATGCATATATATATATGTAGTTGTACAATTGACCATTCACCTACATTTTTAAATACATTAACATGTCTAATGACAGGAGAAAATTATTACAGACAGTCAGACACATCAAAACGTCCCCTTGAGTATACATCGCGTGTTACTGTCTTAGAGATACACTGAGTCAACCACGAACGTTATGTTGATTCGAATGTTGTGAGAATGAGGCATGAACTAATGGGGTGGTTGAACTCATAATCTTGTCCTTTCATCATAAATTGAATGAAACAAAATAAACAGTGATTAAATATTTTAAAAAAGATTGTTTTAATATATGATCAATCAAAAATAGATAGATGTGCTTTATTTACAGCGATACTAGGCGGATAAAGTCAGACATACATGTAAACAACCCTCAGAGATGGCGAGGATTGCCGGAAAAGGAAGTTAAGATCCTAGCTCCCCCTATTAGTGGCACTTTTCGAAAAGGGGCATAACTCGGTATCAATCGTTAACTATGTATTTGACAACGTGCAAAACTTCTGAATTATGTGAATATTGCTTTCTACTATGTTCTGTCATACTATTATAAAAAAAAAAGAGATTTCAACGATTTATTTTAAAACTTTTAATGATGTTATGTAATGCAAGAAAGGTAATTCAAGGTTTCTTTTCCTATTTAGGCATTATTTGTTGCAATCAACACATATGAAACCATCAACCACGAAACCATTTTCTTCAACTTGAAACTATCCAACTTATCACTAATAAAAAATTGATACAGGAAATATTTTATAAACTAAGCTCAACACTATCCGGAAAGCTTGCATAGCGTTGCATGGAGCTTGGATCAGGGAGGTCTCGTTGTTGTCAAACACCGATCATCTTCGGAAATCATCGGCAGTCTTCGTTAAACTTCCAAATATGGTCAATGCGAAATCGTGTACAGATGTATTTCGGAACATTGCAATCATAACCATGCAACTCATGTAAAACTCCAGATGCAAAAGTCTGTTTCCAAAGGCTGATTTTACAACTCTTCATTTTTCATTTACCAATTGTAAAACGTAATTTGTAGCATTGCTAAATGTGTATATCCCTCGTATTTGAAATACAAAAATGAGTTTCGACTTTAACATTTCTAGAATTACATTTGAACTTTGTAAAGTTGAGAACAGAAAGTTGAGTTTTACAGGATTGAAATGTTAGGTTTGCATACTTGGACTTGTCTTTTCGAGAATTGCATGGCTGAGAACAACATGTTACAACTTGCGAAGTACGAGTTTACATGATTTCATTTTTGGCACACATCCCCTTCCATAGTTGGAGTCATATATGTCATTTGATCGCGAAGTATCGACTGTTACCAAAAAGACACATTTTAAAACTTATTGTTTTGTTTACAGTGACAATATGAAGGTGGAACGTCGCAATTATGATCGAAAACCGGACAGTGGCGCGCGTCAAAAAATCAAACGTAATTTTGGAGACTTATCTAAAACAGCCAGGAGGGCAGTTAGGAGTTGATAGTGTTTATTAGGTTATATAACTAGTATCCACGTATAATGGACGTGATATCTACACCTCTGTGCATTCATAAGGCTGTTTTTAGATTTTAATGGAAAACTAGTATTTGTCATATAAATGTCTTTTGGACATGAAAAGTTAAGATGTTTTGATTTTATATCACCACATATGACATTTAGGTTCGTATCAAAGGTAAATGATATGTTATGATATATGTGGCTCTTTAACGTGACTTTTACTTTCATATCTAACAGTTAGTATTATTAGCAGGTGCCCGTCGCTTTTATACCCAGGCTGGGTTCAATCTTCACCCTGTTCTTGTTATAAGCGCAACGTTTTAAAGTGTAGAGACCAGTTGATATAAATAAATGACGTAATTATATTGTGACGTCATAGAGCAATTGAAGTCATATCAAAAGAAGAAGCAAATTATTCAATTTTTCGGGAAACTGTTTGTTTATCATTACTAAAAAATACTTCCATTTATCATTCTTCAATCTCAAGGACGAAACAGAAACATATTGCCAGCCGGATAGATGGCGGCTGCTCGAAATCAATAATTTATATTTTGATTGTGAAGAGGAAACTGATAAGGAAGATTCTCGACCATATTTCGCCAAAGTTTTCGTTTCAACCCCACATAATGTCATTACAATTAGTAAAATACAGGCGTGTCTGATGAAATCACTTGTTTATTCTAGAAAGGCTGAGTAATAATCGAGATAATAAGGGTTTAAATCTTCCCTGGCCCTGAATCATTGACGTAACTTCCGCTCTAGCATTACTGCTGCGCAATAATGTGCGCATCGTTCCGAAGGTACCGTGAATGCTCGCAATATTTTGCTTTTTAAGATACGATTTGAGGCAATAATTTGCGTAAGTGCAGTGCATTTTCCAGAAATGAGGTATGAACTTTGTTTCTTCGAGGCCTTATCTGTGGTTTGATAAGCTTACCGAATTCATACTGTAGTGCATGCGGTCACTGATCTAATTTCTTTCTACCTAGGTGTTTGCCGCGAGCTGAAATGGTGGCCGATTGAAAGAGGCCTCTCATCGCTAAACACATAGTATTGTAAACAACACGATATGGGAACAAATCGGAAGTCGTAAAATTATTTCCTGGTGTACAGTAGGCCAATAAATCACGACATTCAGACCGATACTCACGTTTTGAACGAGCAAATGGTTGGAGTTACGTTGAAATATGTGACGAAGAAAAACAGTTTTAACTGAATCATTATGACAAAAGAGAGATGACATTTGTATCAGTTCAAGGCAAATGTTTCTTGTCACAATAACTGATTAGAGAAACTGATCACTATGTAAATGTTTAAAGAGACTTAAACTAGAACCAAAGAAATCATAGATAAATTGTAGCTAACATAGCTAACCAAAACAACACCAGACAGATTCAATTACTGTGCATCAGTCCCAATATTTCACTCACATATGAGGTACACAAACAGTTTTAAATCTGTATAAGCTGCTGAAACCATCAAGATGTCTAGAAAAACCAATAAGGGACAGGACAATTCGGCTGCCGCTGAAAGACTGGCAGATTACAAGGGAGAGAGTGTGATCCCGATTGGAAGCCATGGACCTGGTTCAGACTCCCCAGATCTTGAAAGTCTCAGACAAGCCCAGTTTACACCAGAAGGCTGCGAAGATGTTGTGGCATCAATGGATAATGTTTCTATCAGCAACATCCCGGTCCCAAAGGTAATAAAACACCTTTAAAAACAGGGTACTTATATTTTCAGGGCTCCCAATTTCAGCTTGATTCAATCATTGAAATCTCTCGCATGAGATTAAGTCGCTCAAAAAAAATTAAATGTTGACTGTTAAGACTTGTTGACACTTAAGACACTTGTATAATAATTGAGTTTAACAAAGATTATCACCCCCAGAAATATTGCTGCATCAACACGTCATGTAAATAGGAAAATTTTATGGGTCTTTACTACTAACTAACCAAATGCAAGATTTACGAGTGACCAATGTAAAAGAATGATATTGAGATGTCTAGGTTATTCTACTTATCTTTTGACTAGACCTATACCCAGACAATGTACCCCGATTCCAGTTTTATAAGGCGAGACGATTTATTATGGAAATATTGCAAAGATACCTGTGAGACGATAATCACAATACCACGATACAATATGTATCCCGATGCACTACAAGTTTAGAATACAGAATAATTATCACATAAAAAATTATTTAATTTCTTAGATACCAACCTGTCATGAAACATTACATTAATGAAAGTCATGACATGATGTGAAATTGAGGATAAAGTCTTAGAAATGTTATTTATTTTCTGTTTGTCTAATTACTATTAATTTTTCTAAAAAGAATAAAAACCTAACTTTGTCAGCGATGTATTATGGACCCTCACGATATAAGTATCCTGATGTATTGATGCAAGACTATACTATCGATTAAGCGTTACATCAGTGGTTTGGACACATATGGACACATGATGATTTAATGCATCACATGCGGGAGGCTTATTCCTACTTACTGCATCAGGAGGCAGTTGAGGTTTTTTTAATATTCACAAATTCTTTAAAAATATTTTATTATTTTGAATATGAGATTTTTTTGTTGAATCTCTTTTTGTATATATATCTTTTAGGCTAATGGAATATTTGTGAAACAGATTTTGCCAGGGAGATCCTTGTTAATTTTGTTTGGGAACCAAATGTTCTAACCTGAATCTTACATTATTTAAAAACCAGTCAAATTAAAAGATATAACCAATTATTGCTACTTTCAAATAATCCTAAAAGTGCCTCATTAGTTTAAAAGATTTCTCAACAATGACGTCCCAAATAAAAACTTTGGAATGTTTTATTTGGCTTGCATGCCCCTAATCTTAATGGAGTTTAGATCATCCTTGCCTTAAAGGCTTGCCCTGTTTTCAGTTTTTCCGTAAATTTTTCAACTACTCTCCCGAAAACCTCTTTTATTAAACCACATGTCCAGTTGCTAGTAAAGACCTAAAATTGTTTAGTATGCAGCTAGCAATCCTTTAGCAGAACTCCAGATAAGATTTTTCATAAGTGTGTATGATACCAACTTTTTTGACATATAGTGGTTCCTCTAGAATATAATTTGTATTCATATTTTCAATACCCACCATATTTTACAGGAGTGTGTGTCAAATTTGAAACATTGAAACTTTCTGCAGTGAGAGAATTTAATTGATTTACCGTAAATTGACTTAAATACTGTACGTAAACACTTTAAATGTAAGCATATTTATAATGTTATCTTGCGTAATTGATATGCTTCAATTTCAGGGAGATTGTTTTCCCCCCAATTTTATATCAGCATATAATATGCAGATACAAAGCTCTGCTTTAGAAATGACCAATTCAGCATCTTAAGTGTTAACTGAGTATATCCTGTAGCAGGAAAAGAAAGGGAGCCAGGGGTCGATAGCGGTGGAACCGGCCGTGATCAAGGATCGGAGACAGGTCACGGTGCAGACTGGATCAAACAAGGCCAAACCATGTGTTCCTACACGACCATCTATCAAGGCAGATCTTGTAAGTTAATTTTTTGTGTTGAAGCAATGTTTTGTACACTGCATCTCTCAAAATTATCCTCACCTGTTTGTAAGAAATCTGTTCCCTTTTGGTCACCATTTTCTCCAATGAAATAGTTGTTTGCCAGTAGAAGTGTAATGATATCAGTAGGGCAAACTGACCGAAGTTCGGACAGTGTATCGATTCAAATATTTATTAAAGACTATGTATTTATAACTTTCTGAAGAAAACAATTATTTTCAAACAAAAGTATAGAAAATTTAATATTTTATTTTGTTTCATTCTCAGTGTCAATAATTATTTCAGCATTAGTCGAAAATAACGGTTTTAAATGCAAATATCAATTTGACACTTCTGCCCTAACTTCGGACAGTTTCACCTAATCTTCTCGAATGCATCCCTGGCTTTAAATATTCACCAAAATGATTTTCAGACATCCCAAATCACGCATTGAATAGGCTATGTACAATAATATTATAGTTTTGGGGAAGGATAAAAGAATTTGTCACTGCTACTGAGGGCATGTTTTCCGATGTAATATTCTTGAAAACTGCCACATGCGCCATTACAGCATATAGTGACGTGACAATCCCATTTGTAGGTATTCGACACTAATAACGCCGTAGCGCTAAACAGTATGTTTTCAAAATTGATTAGTTTGTTTTACGTGTTAGTCGTATGTGTATTCGTGTTTCCCGAACCTTTTTCTGTTAAATTTAAACATTACGAGTCCTTAAATAAATAGAAAACTTAAGAAGTGTCCGAACCATGGTCAAAACTGTCAAAAAAGGTCATTTGACTTTTTTCATTTTCACTTTATATGTACCGATGTTAGGAAAAATTGGACTATTCGGTTATTTTTCTTTGTTTATGAATACAGTTTAAGATATTTTGCCGCTCCCTACATCTCCTGACCGAAGAGTCAACATTTACATTGAAACAAATATTTCGCCATTTTCTTTCTTGAATCCGTTAATTGTACCTCCAGGCAAAACTTCGATTAAAAATATTGCCGGAAATTTAATGTTTATCAAAGTAAAGAAATAAAATAACACACTGAGAAGAAACATTTTACAATAAACAGATCGCAATAGTGGCACGTATTATTGCGTCAGCTCCAAGTAAAAAGTGTCCGAAGAAGTTAGGGCGACCTCGGATGGTGTCCGAACCTTGGTCAGTTTGCCCTAACCACCCAATGCCTTTTAATGCCTTAGAAAGGCTTTCACACAAATAGCACTGCTGAATGGCTTCACTTCTCATTGATGTATTATTTTATTTTGTCCTTATTTGTCCAGTTGTCAAATCTAAATCAATCATATTGTTACCCTCAATAACATGTTCAGCTGTGCTTTGTTATGATCACTTACTGATAACATGTATGAACTGGAATGTCCTATTTCATTACGTTTCCACAAAAAATACCCCTATATTGCTGACTTATTAATAAATTCATCAAAGCAATTGCAATATGAATGACAGGAATAACTTGTCTGATAGTTTCCCTAGAACATGAGGCCCAAAAACTATTTAATGTCTTAGACTGCTTACCTTTTATAGAGATTTGTAGTTAGTAATCAGGGATTGGGAATGGCAGGGGCCATGGGCCATTTTGCACATTGGATGAAAAAATGGCACATTAAAATCAGAAATTTTACCATTGCTACTATGGGGAATGGCCCATTCAAAATTCTGGAAATGACTAAAAGCCCTAAAAATGGCCCATTGTCCAGGGTGTCTTTCCCAATCCCTGCAGTAATGGTCTTTTATATATATACCTTCAGTTGTGATCAATCTACTGATAACTATGACCGGTGATAGAAATGCAAATTTTCCCCTGTGTGCCTCAGGGCACCAAACAAGTATTTTAAGTGTACCTTTCAGATATCAAGTGTGCCCACAATTTTTACCCATATACAGTTACCAATCTATGACGCTTGAACGCGCGATTCATGCTAAAAAATCAAATCACCCCTCAGAAAAAAAACACTGCACGATCTGTCATGGTCACTTATTCTTTGTATGATTTAAAAAATGTTGCTACGGCCCATAATGATTAATGTATAAACATTCGCAAATAATTAATGTATAAACACGTGTCTGTGATTGGCCCTCATGTTAAGATCATACATTAAATGTGATGAGGTTACATTTTTCAATTTGCAAGTAACACATTTTCTCTCAGATGGCTTGAAAAAAGCTAATAATTGTGTTTTTCTTTAAAATCGTCTGCTTTTTTCGTCTGCTATCAAAGCATTTGAGAACCTCGTGATCTCAACAGGATTTCCTGTCACTGACAAGGTTTCCTGACATGTGCAGTGACAGGCAAAATGGCCGCACCAATGGTAAACCGAAAGCTCATTAAAACAGGAATGAGATTGTCTTTTGGAGACTTCATTTGTGTAATTTTTCAATTAAAATAAAGGTCATTTTTTAGATTAAATTACTTAGGTTTGTCATGTTACTCAAGATATTGGTGAATTTTTGTCAACCGTGCCATTTCAATATTTACCGTGCCGTTGCACGCAATTATATGGGGTATTTCAAACCCTGATGACAATCTTCTATTCAAGTTATTATCTTGTATGTCTTCAGGACGTCTCGAAGGAGTTCAAGAAGTGTAAGGAGGAAGGAGCCAAAAGACTTGACCTAAGTAAATCCCAGGTTAGTATCATTTATTTGTTTCATAATAGAGAATATTTATCTAATTTGGGAATTTAATTTTTGGAGTTTAACTTTGTGTTGGAAACTATTGCATTGCCTGGCATTGTAATCAATCTCCATCATGTTTGTCTTGGTAATCATGTAACTGTGTTCATGTAGTCATTAAATGCTTTGATTTAAAGGGGGGCGGGATAGCGCAGTGGTTAGCATGTTTGGCTTCGGATAAAGGGGTCAGGGGTTCGAATCCCACCAGGAGCTTGGCAACTGTGTCTGCAGTAGAAAACTTTTCTACCTGTAGTAAGGTTTGGGTGCAATGCTGCACTGAAATTCAGCGCAGTACCACCAATTGTTTGCTGGTTACATCCGATGCTCACAGGTTTCAATGCAATGCATAGCCACAATAGTGTTGCAGGCTTTCTTTCTGCAATAATAACAGCAACCTTGATATAAGTGAAATACTCGTGAAAGCGGTGTTAAACCCTTTATCACCCACCTTAAGGTTAAAAAAGGGTTCTATCTTTATGGTTGCATGGCTTAGATCATTAGATTGGTTTTAATGTGAACCCTGTTTATTAGTTGTATACTCATGTTGAACCCTGTAATTTATATACAACTAACTGTAAAGTAATCATAAATTTATATGGGACAGGGAAATTTCTAGAGGATTGTTCCCGGTTCATTTTATGTTGGTAATTTCTTTGTGAGAAATTGAAGGCACCAATAGTGAAAAGAGACAATCATTTGCAATCTTGTCATGTGTAACATCAAGGCTTACTTAAATTGATTGCTCTCTCCATTGCATATCTCAAAGAAAATTATTCATTACTATTTATTGACACACTGATAAAATATCAATCATAAAAATTGTTTTTTCCTGTAAACATCTTTTATTGCTCCAGGCATATCTAGACTTTATTCAGAACTTGTTTTCTATTTTTAGGTTTCCTCTCTGCCAAGCTCTGTTAAGGATGTAAGTATCTTTTAATTTCTATCTTGTCTGAAGTTAGAAATTTCTTGTGTCTCTATATGTTGCACACGTTAGGAAATAAACCCTACATGAATGATTTCAGTATATGACGGTCCACAGATTCATGAAGTATAAAGCTATTTCCATCAATGAAATATTGTATCATTACCAGGTCTTAACTTTCATTTTGTAGTTGACCCAGCTTGTGGAGGTGTATCTCTATGGTAACCGACTGACGGTGTTGCCCCCGGAGATTGGTCATCTGACGAACCTACAGACTCTAGCGCTGAGTGAGAACGCCATCACCAGTCTCCCGGACTCCCTCAACTGTCTGCATGACCTCAGAGTCCTTGACCTCAGACATAATAAACTCCACGAGGTAAGCCTTTAATACTTTTACCTCATAAGGCCTGTAAAATGTGTGATAATCTATAAATAACAGTGTAAATGTTATCATTATGTTGCGTACAGAAGTAACACAAAATTTATATCGCTCGCTGGTAAGATTTATTGTAACAACTGTGCCACCAAAATAGATTTCCTTTTAAGACCCCATGCCACAAACAGAAATGTCCACGTTCTAAGAAAAAAAAATCAATCAACACAAGTCATGCAGTAAGCTGCCGGGAACAAGAGGAGCAGACTTCTCAGACATATTTCAGCGGTTTCAAGTTCTAGTTATGCCCATTCGAAAGATTGATTCATTATAATGTCAGTAATTTTGAAAATGTCTTCAATTTGTTAAATTATTGTTTTAACAGATTCCGAAAGTGGTGTACAAGCTGCACTCACTGACAACTCTGTTTCTCCGCTTCAACAAGATCAAGCATGTAGACGAGGATATCAGCCAGCTTACAGTGAGTCACATACCCATTGACTAATTTCATGACATAATGTATATGTTCATTATTTTTCTGATCCAATTGCTAGTATGAGAATGATTTAATAGAATCAAGCCTTGTATTTAGTTAACCAGTTGCCATCATGAATTCCTTCATCATTAAATGTTATCCTCTACTGAAATCAGATATTCTACTGAATACATTCTAAATAAACTAAGTTTCTCAAAGTGATATTTGCTCAAACATCAACGTAATCTGTCAAGTGCCAACTGTGAGATCAAAAAAGCTTTTTTTAGCTTTTCGCAAGGTCAACAAATTGAGCTGTAAACAATCCCAAACAATGGAATATAATTATATTTGAAAACTGTAATTATGCAGGTTTATTATCTTTTATTATGTCATATGTTAAAAAATACTTAAACTATTATTGAGGCAATTATCAGTTGTCAAAATTTAAAACGGGAAATCCATCTTTCAGTCTTCTCCTACTGCTTGGGTCAGTCAATTTCAATACGGGGGAGAGTGTGTAAAGTAGTAAAATTTAATATTGTATGTCCTAGTATTCAATTCAAGAAAAAGGCTAAACTCCATGTTTGGATGTTCAGTGTAAAAACCTCATCTTTTATTTCCTCTCAACAAAAACAATATTTCCCTTAGGCCATCCCTTCTCAAAGTAATGGGACCAGTCCAAGCAATACAATCATAGAATTAGGTCAACAGAATGACTGACAGTTATCAACTGTTGCATGGTAACATAGGCCTGCACATGTTTTTTGTGTTCGTCAGTCACATTTTATTCCTGATTAGTTACATTTCTACAAATGTCAAGTAACAATTAAATCTTTTAACACATTTGCTATCAAAAGTCATGTGGATAGAGTCTGACCGAATGAATGGCTAGTCATTCTTCAAATCTGTTATTGATGTCTGACGTTATTTGATGTCATATTAGCTATTTTGTTTTCTTGAAATATGGGATTTGATGTCACTATCCAAAGTTGGCTTAAACACAATTCATTCTTACCCAGTAATATTTTATCACACCCTTTTATAGCTAACACCTTTCAAATACATACAAATATAGGTTTTAATCTTAAAAAACACGCTAAACTTCTCTTTTATTATTTGAATATTTACTATGAGAATTTATATGTTGAAAAAAGGAACACATTGAAAAAGTCATTTTAGGTTTTTTAAATGAGTCATAATTTGGCCACAAAAATTTTATTTTGGCCAGTAGATTTTTTTTCTTACTGGCCAATGGGACAAGTAATTAAAAAATTATTTGTCAAGCCCTGGATGTTATATGTGCAGCTAGTCTTTGCAGAAGCTTCTGTACAGCTAATTTGCTAGTTGGTTCAAAGCTGCCTGGCTGCAGTGCAAAAATAGGTTGTAAGCCTTACTGGTCTGTGGAATTTTCAATTCATTAATTATGTCCCCCTCAAAGCTTTGGTTCAGTAATTCCCTTAATCTGTAATTCTGTAATTCCACAATTCCATAATTCCGAAATGCTTTTGTTTCAGGACCATATCTCAAAAACCATTCAATATTTTTTTTACGAAACTTAGTATGTGGTTAGGTCTAGTGTTGGCGTGGTGCCTTTTGCTTCTCTGGTTTCCATGGAAACAATTTGAACTTTGTGCATTAGGGGGTAGGGTAATTTTCCAACCTATATATCTAAAAATCTAATGAGAATTATTTTACTTAACCTGGTATGTGGTTAGATCTAGTGCTTGGGTGGGGTGGTGCCATTTTTCTACTTTGGTTACTCTTAATTTTTCATTTTACTTGGTTTCCATGGAAACAATTTGAACTTAGTGCATATTGGGGGCTGAAGATGCTAATTATGATATTTGTTGACTGTGTGTAATATATTAACCTTTTTATTATATGTTTGGTATGGATTGTTTCTGGTATAAGTGTCAATAAGATGATTTGGTTGGATTAAAAGTTTGGAAGGGGGACATCACTGTGCATCACATGCACAATTTTGTAGTTGCCAGTAAATTAAACACCCATGTATGTTGTCTTCTTTCAGAAACTAACCAAGTTTAGTTTGCGTGAAAACAAGATTAAAGAGCTGCCATCAGGGATTGGACAGCTTGAGAATCTGGTGACCTTTGACATCTCCCACAATCACTTGGAGCACCTGCCAGAAGGTGAACCTCGTAGACTTTTAGAAGTTTTTATCTTGTATAACTTGTCTTGTGCTGTCTCTGAAGTAGCAGAGTGATGCCGACAGAGATGATCTTGTCATACTGCCTCCTGCATGAAAAGCTTTTTAAAATGTTACAGAGGAACTATCCAAGACTTTGTGGACACCAATCTTTTGTCAGGCTGCAGTTTGACCAGCAGTAAATACTTTGTTGTTTTGAGACTATGCTTCAGACTAAAACATTTTGTATTTTTCATCCACCTTATACAATTTTATCTGCAATGCCTTATGAGCTAGAGAACCAATGATTTCTTTTCCAGAAATCTGCTACTGCACAAACCTGAACTCGCTGGATCTGCAGCACAATGAGCTGCTGGATATCCCGGAGAAAATCGGCAACCTGCGTCTCCTCACTAGGCTCGGTCTAAGGTAGGTTTTCTTTAATTCTTTTCAGGTCTCACTAGAGTACAATGACATTGGCATTACTTCAAGCAAGATTTTGTTTTCCCAACCTTCTATTGTTCATGCTTTCATAAATGCATTACTCTTTGCTTTCGGATCAAGAGGTCAGTGGTTCGAATCCCGCCAGGCAACTTTGTATTAGAGAACTGTTCTACATGCAGTAAGGTTTTGGTGCACTGCTACACTTTATGCCCATGGTTCGCTAGTTCCAGCCAATGCTTGCAGGTTTCACCGCAATGCATAGCCACAATAGTGTTGCGGGCTTTCATCCTGCAATAATATTGGCAGCAGCTGTATAAGTGAAATACTCTTGAAAGCGGCGTTAAACATGTAACACCTCAGCTCACTACTCTTTGCCTCCTGGCAACTTTTCTGGCTCACATTTTACTTTAACGTACATGATGCCATGAAGAAAACCCCCTCTATTACATATTTAGTCAAAGATGATACTCTTGTTATGATAATTATTCATAAGCATGTTGCTAGTGCCTGAAGTGCTGCCCAAGCAGGGCTAAACGATAACTCACTCACTATCATAATGGTTAAAAAATACATTGATATGTTGGGTTTGTTTTAGGTATAACCGACTGTCGAGTATACCTCGATCTCTGGCGTCATGTGTGCATATGGATGAGTTCAACATAGAAGGAAACAACATATCAACTTTACCTGTAAGTGTGCACCATGTGGATTTAATTTACTTCTATATTGTCTTTATTGTGAAATCTGTCTTTTAGATTATACATAGAATAGAAGTTGAGTGGGGGTATTAGTATAGACGCTGTGCGTTACACATTGTGTCCAGCTCATCATTTTTTTATGGAAATTCAAAAATATGTATTGATGTGTCATAATTAACTGTTGTGAAAATATTTTTTTTCTAAATTTGCATTTTGTGGGAAAATAAACGAATTTGTAACAAAACTGTTAGCAAGTCCTGTCTGGCTCATAACTTTTAAACTGATCATTTAATTTTCATAAAATATTTTATGAACATGCATTATGACATGAAGGTGTGTCAATATTAACAATTTTGAAAATATTTTTGTATATGCATAATAACATGATGCTTTTAATGATTAACAACTTTGAATTTCTTTGGGTAAAATTTTGCTTTATTGGGCAAAAAAGGTTGATGTTAGAAAACGTGTCATATCCGATTTGCTCGTTACTTGTAAACAAAGCTTCTGATTTTTATCAATTGTGATATGGAATTACAAAAATACATGAAAGTGTGTTGTAGTCAATTATTTTGAAAATAGTCGTGTACAGTTTTGACTTTTAGGGAAAAAAGTAGTGATTCTGTTAGAAAACTATTTCACGTCCTGTCCGGCTTATAACTTCTGAAATAATTATCTAATTTTTTATCAAATTTGGTAGTGAGATACATAATTACACAAAGATGTGTTTATTTGGGATAAAATTGTAGCAAGTCATGTTTGGGTCATAAGTTGTTCTCTTGTTCGACTCCTCAAAGTTCGAATTCTTCGCAGAGATTGAGAATTATACATGAAGATTGATTTTGAAAAAAGAAAGCATTAAAGATATTAATTTTTGGGGCCTAAAATAGTGACATCATAAAAAGATGAATGTGATCTTTTCTGTCTTCACTCTTTGCCTATTGGGATTTGAATTTGTATTATGACCACAAAAATTTTGTGTGAGTTTGTCAAAAATATGTTGATTTCATTTTGTTATTGATTGAACAGTTTCCTTCTTCATTATTTACAACATTTTAATACAGTCATAGAAAAATCTTAAATTGATAAAGTATTTAACACCTAAAAACATTCTGCCAGTTGTAGGGGATATAGCTTGACCATGTCAGCTGCTTGTTTGTTATTTTTATTTATAATCAAGTTCTTAAGTTACTCAGTTTGATTATAGCCTGATTCATTGGCAAATTATAGTTCAGAATAGTCTTTAATACAACAAAGAAAGTCAAAGTCATACTCTGTTGCAGATGTCATGACTATTGGGTTCTCAGATTTTGCCTGTGCCTATTCTTTTAGCAAACAAACTTTAAGAGTGATAATTGAAAAGTGTGACTATACGGTCTATTCTTTCTTCTAATATGTTCCTTTTCCCCAAACAGGAGGGTCTGTTATCAAGTTTGACGAACCTGACCAGTATCACATTGTCTCGGAACGCTTTTGAGTCTTTCCCATCTGGTGGTCCTTCCCAGTTTTGTTCTGTTTATGTGAGTACCTATTGCTCTTGACACCTACTATTGAACCTCTTTGATAGGCATTCTAAAAGTTGATAAAGAAAATTGTTATGGCTTCCACAGAATAAAGAAGTTGTTTATCCATAACTTCCACAGAATAAGGAAGTTGTTTATCCATAACTTCCACAGAATAAGGAAGTTGTTTATCCATAACTTCCACAGAATAAAGAAGTTGTTTATCCATAAAAATTGTCTTTAACCTTATATTGAAGTAAATCTAAAATCCCTTATTTCAGTACTTTTACAGCTTTTGTTTCTGTAAGTGAAAAATGTTTAGTTGAATACTGAATTATGAAAATAGTAAGTTGACCTGCAAGAAGTAGGTTCCAAAGTGGAGACACTCATCATCATCAGATTGTAGGAAAACTTGCTACAGCATTACAAGGCATAATTGATTATTTCAAATATTTACATTTGTTAATTTTCAGACATTATATGGCTGAGTGGCACTAAAAAATAGGTCAAATAACAACCTGTGAAATCATTAAAAATACAGATTTTACATTAACAATGTTTGAAATAAAGCCTGTCCACAAACCTGTAACCTAGTTACTGTTGAGTCAGACTGGTAACGTTTGGAGGTTTTTCAAAAAGTTATATTTTTGGAATGGTAATTTTTCATAAACAGTAAATAAGTAATGTGAAAAACCCTTGTGAAGGGTTGAGTAATGTCAGTAAAACTCTTGGTTGGTGTTTGCAGGCAATCAACATGGAGCACAACCAGATCAACAAGATCCAGTTTGGAATCTTCTCCCGCGCCGTGTCTCTCACCAAGCTCAACATGAAGGACAATCAGCTCACCTCTCTTCCTCTAGGTCAGTTCTCATAAAGACACATAGTGTGTTGGTGCTGTTTGATACCGTATTCGACGTGATAAGCGCCCGGGGCGCTTAAAAAATTGGTAAAAGGGGGCGCTAATTAAAACGATAAAAATTGTCCTCAAGTTTAGTCTTGAAAGTGTTTTCTTACGATACACATGTCTTTGAAATATGGTTTTATAAGTTTTATCATTTTGGTGGTGGCTGGGGGTCGTGAAATACCCTGTATTCTTCACTTTAGTGGAAGTAAAAGATTTATTGCAAGACTGAAAAACCTTCCTCAATGAATCAGCATGCAAGGTAAGCAATGTTGATAGGTGGGCGCTAAATCAGGACGCATATTGTTCACTCAAAAACGTGGTGGGTGGGCGCTTATAGGGGAGTGGGCGGTTATTAAGTCGAATACGGTATTTGAAATGTTCACAACGAGGTTATTTCATCAAGAATACTCCTTGTTGCTGATAGTCATATTTTTGATGTTCAGTAGTGAAGTAGAAGAACAATATGAAGGCATAGAAAAAAGTTAAATATAAAGTATCATGAATTTCATCAAAATCTGTACAACATCCAACATGATTTTGAAAACTTGTGTTAAGCACTCAGAAAGAAATTTTATTTATTTATTTACTTTTTTTTTAATTTTCTAAAACTCCATACAAAAAAGCACATATTAGAATAACAGTTCCCAACATAAACAAATTTTACACAAGTGACTCAGAAAGAAATATTGGGGTTGTATATTGACACCAGATAGAAACTTGACACTGACTTTCAAAGTTCAATATAAAGACCACAGATGCAAGTTAAACATTGAAATGAAAACTAAAATGCTGTTTGAAGATCTCTGTTCAGTAAATTTTATTCAGAATAAGCATGATCTTGAAATGCACAGGTGCACAAGTGTTTCAACATCACAGGGGTGCACAAATGTCAGTATCGGGTATGGCCACCATTGGCATTGATTATTGCTTGGCACCGACGACCCATGGATGCAATCAAGTTGTCAATCACAGCCTGTGGAATGTTCTGCCATTCGTGCTGAAGTGCTGCAAGAAGTCCTGGAAGTGTTTAGGGTGGTGGATTCCTACTGCACACGCGTCGATCCAGTTCATCCCAGAGATGTTCAATTGGTGACAAATCTGGTGACCTGGCTAGCCATGGCAATGTCTGGACATTGTTACGCTGTAAAAAGTCTTGACAAACATGTGCAACATGTGGTTGAGCATTGTCCTGCTGAAAGAGACCACCATGGACGTTGACGTGAGGAATAATTGTAAGGCTGTAGGATCAAGTCCCTATACCGTACTCCTGTAAGGTTACCCAAAACATGCACAAGGGTTGTCCTAACACCGTGACGAATCCCGGCCCACACCATGACACTCCCACCTCCAAATGGGACAACCTCCTGAACACAGTTGGCAGCATAACGTTCTCCATGACGTCGGTATACACGTGCTCGTCCATCACTTCGTCGAAGCAGAAAACGGGACTCATCAGTGAAGAGAACGGTTCTCCACCTTGCACGTGCCCATCTCATCCTCTGTTGACACCACTGGAGATGTTCCGCCAGATGACATTGCGTTAAAACGGGACGTCGAACCGGTCGTCGTGGAAAAAGTCTAGCCTCTCTCAGCCTGTTGCGTACCGTTTGGTCGGAAATTCGACGCAGACCCGGTATCTGCGTTGTTGTTGACGTTGCTGTCCTGGTGCATTCCTGAAGGTGGAGCAGTCGGATCTACCGATTTTTGGCCCGAGTAGTCACCCTTGGTCTGCTTGACCTTGGCCTATCATCAACGTTGTTTCGGGTGTTGAAACGGGACCACAATGAAGAGATGGTCTGTCTGGACAAGCCAAAGTGTGTTGCAACATCTCGCTGCGTCGCTCCTGCTTGCAGTCTGCCAATAGCGTTGTTGCGTTGCGCTCTGTTCAGTCTTGGCATTCTTCAGGTCGCTGTACCGATGTTGGGTAGTCTGAATGAACAGCGGCTGATATGGCTTTTTATACCCCTAAAGCAGACGTGTCTGCATGTAAACCTTCATGATCCCATGCTGCACGTGCTTTGGCAGAAAATGCATTTGGACGAATCGCTCGTTTTCATCCGTGAACACAACGTAAACTTTTTGGGCCATTGTTTTTGGTAAATTTACACTTTTGAGCAAGCCTTTCTTTAAATTACAGGTATGTATCATGAAAAAAATTGACCCCTTTTCGAAAAAATCAATTTCGCATGAATGTCAAGTTTCTTTTTTTTAAGAGTTTATATAGAATCTCACCAAAGTGTCTTCTGATATCAAATATATCGACACGAGTTGATGAAAGGCTTGCCGAGGATATTTTTAATTTTATCAACGAGTTTTGATATATTTGATATCAGAAGACACGCGGGTGAGATTCTATTTATCATCCAAATCATTTTTCATTACATTCAAATGACAAATGAACATTACTGAACACCGTGCTGCCCTAAGACTCCAGGTGGGGTGATGTCATAGCATTGTGACATCGTAGTGTTTATGACGTCATAGCATTGTGATGTCATTACTTGGTGATGTAAAACAAGTGTGATGTCATATACTTGACGTCAGAGGGGCATTGTTCAAAAATATATCTCCTAGGAGATATCACTTGATCTTCCACAAGCAATATCTCCTGTGAAGCAGAGTTTTGGATGATAAATTACATTTGTGTTGTCTTCATTGTATGTTGGCCATCTCTATGAACTTTGAACTATGGTCATGCTCTTGTGCAATAACTTCAATTCTGTAGGCGTTTGAAATAATCTTCAAAGGCAGTTTTGTAGTTTTATTCAAGTTCTGTGCTTTAGAGTATTCAATAATTTTGCATTTATGATAAAAGTGCATGAACATACTCTGAAAAGTTAGAATTATGCATTGTAGCAATAGTAAAAAGTCTAATTTCAGTGGGCCATTTTTTCAACCAATGTGCAAAATGCCCATGACCCCTACCTTTCCCAATTAATGTCATTTCAGTCTGAACAGTCTGTTTCAATCTGTTGCTAAAAATATTGAGAAAAGATCAATGTTTATCTCCAGATATGGGCACGTGGACAAACATGGTGGAGCTGAACCTGGGCACGAACCAGCTGTCCAAGATTCCTGATGATATCCAGAACCTGCAGAAGCTGGAGGTCCTCATCCTCAGCAACAACTGTCTAAGGGTAGGTATCTTCCATACATGTGTGTGTATCTAATTCTAACCAAGAACAATTGCCTCGTCAGTTTTGATATCTATTCCAAGCTCTTCAAAACATTGCTCTACCTGGCTACCTGATGGCCTCATGGCATGGTGCCTTGTGTTTGAAATCTTTTGTACAGATTTCTTGACGAATAAGATTTTTATTTTTTAGATTTTGTGACCCCTATTAAGGGCCACAGGGGCCATACCTTAAAAACCTATTTTCCTCTTCCTCACCATAAGAAAATTGTCTAGAAAGCTGAATCTGATGTGTTACATAGCCAATGGCTCTATTTTTTCAGTTTTTTTTAAACAACTTATCAAGTTAAAATGTCTTGTTTATTTCAACAGAGGACAGTACTAACTATTTCTCAGATACATGCTCAACTAAATAAGTTATGGACCACCCAAACATTCAATATTAAAGTATCGTATGGATCATTTTATCACAGTATTGAAAATCAGGGTGTTTCCCAACTTATTTTGTTCAGTATAAAGAATCAAAGGAGGAAATACTGTTTACATTAGTTGCTGTTTTATTTTGCAGAGGTTAACTTCAGCTATTGGGAACCTTCAGAAACTGCGAGTGCTAGATTTAGAAGAGAATCGTCTTGAGCAGTTACCTTCAGAAATAGGTAAGAAGCAGATTAGTAATGTCTTGTGACTTTTGCTTGAAGCCCAAGATACCCTGACAAAACTCAGTAATCCTCATAGCAACTATAAATTGTTTATAAGTGGTTCTTTTCTATGCCCTTGTGATTAATCTGTATTTAATCTTTCACAATTTTTTTATCTGCTCAAACATGTATTAACTGCATTTGTTTTTTATTGGCACTGTATAAGACCAATTGTGAAACCATATGGTCTAGGCTTTCAAGTTAAGGGTTACAGTTGTTAAATGCTATGATTTGTTGTATAATTAAGCTCTTGTGCTGCTTGATCTTTCATGATTTCAAGAACAATCAGGCATGATAGCGCAGTGGTTCTGATCAAGAGGTCAGTGGTTTTGAATCCTGCCAGGGGCTTGGCAACTTTGTCTGCAGTGGAGATCTGTTCTACACGCAGTCAGGTTTGGGTGCAATGCTACACTGAATTTCAGTGCAGTGCCATCTGTGGTTCGCTAGTTCCAGCCGATGCTCGCAGGTTTCACCACAATGCATAGCCACAATGGTGTTGCCGGCTCTGCCTGCAATAATACTAGCAGCTACGATAAATAAGTGAAATACTCTTGAAAGTGGCGTTAAACCCCATATCACCTCACCTAAACGTCAAATACAACAGTACAAGAGTAATTTTCCTAGAAGCTCGAACATCAACTTTTATTTTCTACAGGTAGCCTACGGGACCTCCAGAGACTAATTGTGCAATCCAATCAACTGACCAACCTCCCACGATCAATTGGGTGAGTGTACCTTAAACAAACTTATCTTTGAGTATAACTTGTGATATGTGGTAGTGCTCCACAAATCATTTCCTGAACAAGCTGTATTTCTGATGAATATTGATGGTGATTTCCAATTCATTATTTAAGTCATGAACTTTAATAATGATAATTTATCGCATTTATCACCTAGAGGTTTTCAACCCCAAAAGCAAGTACAGTTGAGGTTTATCTTTTATGTTTCAATTCAACTTCACTTTTACACAATTACATGTCTTTCTCTTGCAGTTTACTTTTTGAACCTTGCACATGTGTTCAAATATCTTTAGTTACTTGTCTATAGCAAGAAAGTGAAAGTCAAGATATGATTTGTTTGATTTCAGGTATCTTAAGAACCTGCAGTATCTTGGTGCAGGGGAAAACAACTTAATATCCCTACCCACTGAAATAGGTAGGAAATACTGGATTATGGCTATGAGATGCACTTTAAAAGTAATAAAATGTGGTACAATTTAAAATTTTAAAGAATGCAGTCCTTAGGTCATAGCAAATCTTTGTTGTAAGCTACGCAGATGAATTAGCTACACAGATGAATTATCTGCGAAGTATTTTTCAGCACTGTAACAAAACATGCATATTAACTTTTTTCAATTGTTACAAATTAACTGTAGATTTTTAATGAATATGAAGAAATATTTTTTCAAAATATGGTTTAATTAGAATCAATTTTTTCATATTGAATACAATATTATCAAATTAACTTTATGAGCAAAATTCATATATATTGGCAAGCAGATAATCACCACTTTTTAAAGGACGGTGTTGAACATATATGAAGACTGAAAAGTATTTACATTCATGGGAAACTCAAAACTGAAAGGTGTGATTTCACAGGAGAATTAAGGAGCGAATTTTCAATTGCAGGTTCATTAGAGAGTTTAGAATCTTTGTACATAAACGACAACCCGGAACTGCATAGTCTGCCGTATGACCTGGCGTTCTGTGGGAACCTGCAGATAATGAGCATTGAGAACTGTCCCCTCAGTCAAATCCCTGCGGAGATAGTGGCACGTGGCCCCTCTCTTGTAATACAGGTGAGAGTAATGGTGCAAACTTTTCTAAATCCTTCTTGATGTATTGAGCTTGAATTCATGTTGATCACAATCTTTAAACTTGGGTGTAATAAGCCCCAAACCCCTTTTAAAATAACCTTGATCTTGACTTTTTGGTAGGAAAGGTTTTAACAAAGCCAGACACTTTGGTATGCCTTGCTCATGGATCTTGTTTAGCTCATTTGGCATTGAATTAATAAGAAATATTAAAAGTATTGTCTCATAATGATAATAAGTGGTTTGCTTTGAAATGCCAAGAGCATTTGTATAGCTCTTTTTCACAAGAGAATTATTAGCAGCCCTGACTATGCTTTTGCGCTGTCCGGCAAACACTTAACTAGTTTCTACTTGCAATTTTGCTGCAGTGATCTGAAATCATATGGGTGTTACAAATGAGTAAACAATAAATTGTTATATACTTTTATTACTCTCTACCTGTGACATTAAAAAATAGCAACATTTGATGAATTGAGTGCCAGCCTGGGTCACAGAACATTATTATATTGGGAATAACACTATCTGAATGGCATGTATTTCTCATACATTGCCAAGATTTTTTATACTGTTGTATTACGAGTTATCAATATGATGAATCGTTACGCTGTAGAGCAGCAGCAGATTGTCTCTATAGAATCACAACATTGATTCAGTTTTTATTGAACACTCAGTGTCACTTTAATTCACAAAGAAATTATTTATATTTATTTCAGTATCTTAAGCTTCAAGGGCCCTACTGCTCCTAACTGATGGGAGACATACATGCAAATGTACACTGTGTAACAAGTCTACTGCAAGAAATACAAGCTCGAGCGATACGCCACATACTCGACTGTTCCAGGGGCATTCATTATTGACTGCAGACCGCACGGTCAACTATACCCAAAGCTTATGTTCATGTTATCAGTGCTCTCCAAGACACGTGAAGAATCTGTGATTATCTCCCCTTGGAAGAAGCAGATTATCTCCCTTTGACCAGTGAAACATTTTCTATGGCTGTGTTGAGTAAGTCACTGGTCTGGGGGATAGTTGGGGGGGGGAGGAAGGGAGGGGGAGGGGGATTGTAACCGACCCACTGACAGGGTGTGAAGTCTTTGCTTGGCATCAGAGTTGCGGCTTTGCTGTATGTGAGAGTTGCTTGTCTGGACTCGCCACCGAGCTCCGTCTTCCTTGCAGCTCTTGGTGGAATGTCACTGTGTTGAGGATTTTCACTGTATTGATGATCCATTGTAAAGTCAAATGTGATGTAATGTTTAAGAATGCTGACGTGATATTGCTGCCTATCATTATAGATCATAAACAAATATATAAATATTTTTTTCAAAAAAAATTGAACAGGTATCAAGTTAAATATTTGTTGTGTATTGTTTAGTTTTAATTATGAAAATGTGTATTGCAACATACATTGAAATGAATACTTATTGTGAAACAATGAGTGTTTTTTCCTGGTTATGTTTGATATCATGATGGAATGCCAAAAAAGGAAGATCAAGTTAAACTTAGTTTCAGGAATTTGACAAAAATTGTAGAAGAACTTCTTAACCACAATGACAGACCAAGCCCAAGAAATCAGGAAAATACCTGTACATCGTAAGTAAGAGACTAAGCTTTTATAAAGATACAGATATGTCATAAGCTGCAAACTACAAAGAAAATATTTTTAAGTGGATGTTAAATGTCAGCTGTTATGCCAAAATATATATATAAATATGATTAATCTGGAGCATGAAGAAGAATATCCAATGATAAATAGATACGAGACATTTTAGCTCATTGTGCATGTAAAGCCAGATTGGCTTATGGCCTTGGCTGTTGTTGCGTTGTCGGTCGTCAGTCTGTAGAGTTTTCACACTTTATACTTGTCCTCCATTGGCAATAGTGCATTGAGGATGTGGTAGGCATTGTTCCTTAAACCTTCATCCAAAACCGGTTGGCATAGGAAGCTCAAATATTGCGGTGGCAGGGTGTCAAACATCAAAGTTCCTTCAATTGCTCTCAAAGAACAAGCAGCGCTAAAATTTTCAAATAGGAGACTTCTGTTGGCATATGTTATTGTGCTTCTTGCATGTGGTTGGTAGCATGTTTAATATACTCATATTACTATTAGGAGCTTCAGTGCTTGAGTGAGAGTATTTTCTTGAGTTAAATTGTGCAAGTTTGCAAAAGAGGTCACATCTTTAAAACCTAATTTTTCCTTCTTATAATATATGAAATACCTGATGAGCAACAGAGCCAGTGGCTTAAATTTTAATTGGAATTGGATGTAACGAAAACTTTTGGAATGAATAGAAACTGATAAGTTTACATCAAGCTTGGTTTTTTTGTTCACACGATTACAAAATTCAAAAACAATTTCTAGATTCCAAAGATCAAATTCATCCAGCAAATTCTAGTAGTTTGTCCATTTCTCCCAGAAGCATGTTGATGACGCCAATTGTGTCAATCAGATGGGCGGGATAGCGCAGTGGTTAGCGAGTTCGGCTTAGGATCAAGAGGTCCATGGTTCGAATCCCGCCAGGGTCTCGGCAACTTTGTCTGCAGTAGAAAACTGTTCTACCCGCAGTCAGGTTTACGTGCAATCACAGTACCACCTGTTGTTCGCTAGTTCCAGCCGATGCTCGCAGGTTTCACCGCAATGCATAACCACAGTGGTGTTGCGGTCTTTCTCCCTGCAATAATACTAGTAGCTACGATAAAAGTGAAATAATCTTGAAAGTGGCGTTAAACACTAACTCAATTCTGTCAATCAGCTATCACATCCCATTGGCTGTCTCGTTGCCATTGGCTGGTTACTGGAGTAGTGAAATTCTGAGGCAAAACTTATTCATAACTCTTTGTCTTTCCTCCTAAATGATCCCCTTACTTGAGTAAGATGAGCCTTAGTGGTCAAAGAACATCTACTGGTAGATCTTTTATCTTATGAATTAATCTGGTTATGTGATAAAAACAATAATTCATGATTCTTATGAAAGACCTTCGGATTTACAAGTGGAGGTTATGCATTAAGTAGTAGAGCTGCATATTCAAATATTGTTACATTTTGAAGAGCGTTACTCAACGAAAATTTTGAATTTCAAAGAATAAACCAATGTGTTCGTGAGAATCTGGGGGAACAATAATTAATTTGCTGGTTAAGTGAGTAATTCAGTAATCGAAAATTGAAATTTTCACACCAAGTTTACTTTCTATGGCAAAAAGTTACTTCTTCTTAGTGCCAATGTTTTGATTTTGATAAATAAGATATTTACATTGATTTTTGAATTTAGCTCTATTGGTTTTCTGAAGGTGAATAATTTTTTCGCAGTATTCAACTTCGATGTACACTTATTTACTACTATTTATGTAAGATATCTTTTGTAATTTAATTAATTTGATTCTTTTATCTGTGCTGTGTACATTTATGCAAAAATCTTTAAGTATATTAAGATATGCTATTAGAGTGCAATTGTTTACCACTAAATTATATCAGCTGTTAAACTAAATGGTTATATTCGGTATTTTCACCCCTGCTTTCCCTGTCCGATACTTCTTTACTTAAACTATAAGGAAAGGGTATTAACGTGCAGGTTTATTGTTTAGATTGGCTATCATTCTCTAAAGTGATTCGATGTATTATTTTAAATATTTGAATGATAATCCAAATTACTTTAAAATGAATTGCTCTAATTTTTGGCATTTTTTTCCCTTTTCAGAGATGTCTTCTTTTTTTAAAAATGAATTTTTTTATTTTTATGAAACTCTTCCTTAAAGAGGTGATGACATTCATGTTTCAATGGTTATAAAATCATACATTGTGAAGTTACGATTACAGCTTGTGATTTACCTAGTTTTTTGATGACCTTGTGAGATTGATGGTCCAATAGCTTTGTGTTTTATTTCATGTGTGCTCTCCTCGTTTCGTTGTTTCGTATTCTGTCTCTTGCTTTGTGTACATCTTACTCTTGAGAAGAGCTCCAAACAAACAGAGTTGGCTCCCTTGGACTGAATACCTGCATGCCAGATATGTTTTTGATCGTAAGTGAATTACACTACATTAGCTAGTCCATCCACCATCATCATCAAATGTTGAGCTACTCAATATTTTAAAACTGGTACCTCTATATCAGAATATCTCTTGTTTACCTTTGACCAGCTGATATTTTATTGATAGTTTCTGCCTTATTTAGCATAATCCTTGAGCACCGGCATGTTTCACCAGATATTAAGTCTACCTTGTCGCAGGTGAAACATTTTTATTCGGTGATTGTCACAGTGTACCTAAAGCTGACTCATAGAAGCTGAATTATACTATCAATTTTATCTTTAATAAATGATTCAGAGTTTTCAAAGTAACCAGCCCTGAATTTTATTTTCTCGATTTATTTAAAAATGTATGGAAACAGTAAAATACAACTTCTTAGAGCAAAAGCTGCAAACTTAATGACAGTCTTTTTAGACTTGATTCATACACTTATTAATTTAAAAATTAATAACCAAGACTAGTTAAGGCATAATAGATAAATACAGTGAAGGACATATTTTGTATGTTATTCTATTAATATATGGTAAATCAACTGAACGCAATATTAAGTAGGTTGTAAATATCTGTCGAACATAAGAGGCATGTTTACACTTCAAATCACAGTTGCACAACAGATACATTATAAATGTCCTTGTTAGAGGAATCTGTTAAATGTTTGTTTCATGTGAGGTGCCAAATGACATTTATGCTTGAAACAAGATTAATTAATTAATGCATTTATAAATTTACTGTTTGTTAGTCATTTAATGAAATTTATGATCATTTTTTCAGGTATTTTTTCATCTCCTTGAAAGGTGTGCTTTATTTAAGGAAATAAGGGACAATAGACGTAAAGCAATTTCAATCATAACATGATATCATTACTAAAAATAACATTTACATTTATGTAAGGAATTGAGTTTTAACATTGCACCAATATTATCTTCCCCCGCATGCCCCAGTCTCTATCACTGGCTAATTTAAACCTTGCTGCCAACCAATCAAACTTCATGTTGTGAGAGCGGCACCATTTTGTAGAAAAATGGCAATCCTCAAATGATTTCTCATTTGATTATTGAGATTCGTTGCAGCAGCCTGGACGACAAGCTCTGAAAGGTTGGGAAAATGAAGCAAGGCCTATCTTACTATTATCTATCTAACAGTTACAGAGCCTGCGCAAATATTTGTCCATTCGTAGGAAGATGCACCAATATGTGTGAATATCATTTGTTGGCATTCCCCATCATAGTTGTAAGGTTTCAATAGGCATCACAAACATTTTGAGTAGGCATCATAAGATAAGTTTTCTTAAGGCTGCATAAAACCAAATTTATTTGTTGGCATCGAAAATGAAGTAAGTTATAGGTATGTATCACTGAAATATCTCCTCTAGGTGACTTCAAGATAATTATTTAGTAGGCATCATCCATTGGTGTTGTCCTTGCTTATTTGTGTACCTGTTGTGTGTGGCCAGACAAGAGAAACAAGTTCCCAGTGAAAACTAAACCAAAACATGTGAGTCATCTACTTAGAAGTCCGTTCTGTCTGTCTGTCTGTCTGGCTGTCTGTCTGTACCGTGGAAGAGAGAGCTGATCAGAGTCCATTTCTCAGCCCCATGAATATTATGTTCCATTGTGGTGAACTTTATTATCTATGTTCCATTTATCAGTTGTTTCTAGATGAACAGCTGAAGAGGCCAAATTTTCTATATTTTGGACCACATGGTAGGGTTCAGGAGTGATAAGAAATGAACTCTTACGCAAAGCAAACGAAAATGTCAGATTAATTGAAGTATTTATTTAAATCTCAGTCAAGTGAAGGGTTGATACAGCACAATCTCAAGTTACAAGAAAAACGATGAGGGGTAATTACAACTTAATTAAAAGAATTGTTGCATTTACTATATATTGATTAGTATAAGTCTTTCTAACAGTATTTCATTATTTCAGTTTGTTGTAATCATTTTGAATACAAGAGACATTACCATAAAAATTGTCATAATCAGATTATTTAACTATTGGCATTTTGTTTGAAAAAAAAAACAGACCAAAAAAATCCCAATGAAGTGCATCATTTTGATGAGCTACTGCATGTTGTCTGTTAGTAATAGATTTCATTGTTGAACAATGTGACCCGCAGTGCTTATATACTTATGTTAAGACATTGTCCTTGTTAAATCTATGACACAAAACACAGTTGGTTTTAGTTGTCTTGTGTTACTGGTTTCATGATAGGTGTTAGTGCAGTCTGATGCCAACAGACCTGGCTTATCTGTTTCTTGATGAAGAATATCACTGTTATTGATAAGCAGGGAACATACATGTCTGTTGTGTTCTCTTCTAAGGGGATGAACTATTCTGTGAATGGTGTCCTATATATGTCTATGGATAACTTACCAATTGAGATCATCACCTTTAACAACTGGACCCAGAACTAAACCAAAATAATTGGTCGTGATCTCAACCAATCAAAAGAGTGCTAACATGTTACGTTGTCGGCTATTGGCTCTTGAATTGTGTGATAGAGACCTTGAGCCAATCAGCTAGCAAATTGGACTAGCTGCCTGTCATGTGATGTTTGATTTTGAGTGAGGTGTGTGGAGATGTATATATACAATAACATGAATAAACTTATGCTATGTAAAAATAATCATTGGTTTTTGTTGTCTTGTTAGAGATTTCTAACACTCCAAGTCAAATCCATTCTCTACCAACAGAGGTAGCTCTGTCTGTATGTTGTATAGGAATTTATGACGGAGCTCCATCTAAACATTGTATAGAAATTTATGACGGAGCTACCTGTGTTGGGAGAGACCGAGTCAAATCAATAATGTTGCAGGCTGCCCATGTTGGTGATTCTCTCCCCAAAGAGACCTAATCTATTTAAAACCAGCTGTAATATGAGGTCTGTTATTACATCTAGAGAATTACGCAGGTGCAAACATAAGCCAATCGAAAGGGAGCTGGCCCAGCACTTCGAATTACGAGTCAATACAATTGTTTCACCATTCTTCAGCACCTTGATTACAAAATCCTAATGTTATCTATGTATCGTAGTGAATTGTTTTGAAAAATATGATGACAGCATCACTTCTGTGCAGATATTGTTGACGGAATATTTGTGTGTTGTATATTTGTGCGTAAGTTAATCAACAAACAACATTAAACAATCACAAAATGAATTTTAAGGTTAATATTGACAAACATTGGGTAAAGGTCAACATGTGACATTAACCAAAACGCAAAAGAAACTCGTCTTCGATTGGTTGAAAGGTTACTTCCTGCTTTTATTTTATTCGTCGGTTAAAAGACTCATAAAAGATCAGTTGAACATGACCCAAATCAGTAATCTCTAGATGTATTTACGGATCATGACATCTAGTTTTAACTAGATTGAAAGAGACCATACAAAAGGTGTTATTTCTCGTCAACCCAGTCACAAGTGAGCAATATTTGTTGATCATCATTCTCTCGTCAACATTCTTTATCCAATCAAATATCAGGTGCCTTCTCAAATAACTTCTGTCTTGTAAGAAATATTGCACAGGGGAAAGGTATTTCTAGTCACGTACGCCTTGTATAACTGGTTACTAGGGAAGAAATGAGGATTAAAACTTTCTACTGTTCCACGTTTGAAAGCATGATATATAGTGTCCTATTTTCTCAAAACTTCAAATGAGTGTCATTGAAATGTGGCTTGAAGTTAAAGCAAATAATGCAAACAAAGACAAAGTTTGAGGCTGTGCGCTTAGAAATACTTTGGCATTACTTCAGTTTTTAATGTCCAAAAAACAATATCAAGTTTTCTTACCCAAGCATGGAAATATGTTGGGTATCAAAAGTGTTAACTGGAATTAGTTTTTCTAAAGATTACTCAAGATCTGATTGGCTGCCAGAACTATTTTTATTTATTGATTTATTGAGTCTATCATTCACGTATCAACAAACACTTTTTAAAAAATTTGTAACACTTGAAATTAAAAGCATTTCTTTTTGGTTTGTTTTTCTATTTTTAAAAATTTAAGATTGTTTTCCTAATAAATGACCCATAAACATGTTAATAGTCGCCAGGACTAAATTTGGCTGCAAGAATGAATATCATGACAATTGTTGATCGAAGTGCATGAATACAATGAACTTGCAGTTGATCTGTCTCTTGTTAAAGCTCAATTTATCACAACAATCCACTAGGGACAGATAAACCATGATTCCTTGCATATTGTTGATTATTGTTAAATTACATTTTGCTGATAGTCGAATCTAAAAGATGTTTGTTAGAAAAAGCTTCAAGAAACTTGCTGGTATCTTGGAAGGAATTACTATTGGCAACCTGCTTTATTCAGTTGTATTAAGACTGATTGTTGACCTTCTCTCCAGTACATGAAAGACAATGATAATTTGCATTAAAAACATTAAGGCAGATATATAATTCTTTAATCCAATAACAGACTGATAATAAAGTGTAGATACAGTTGAACAGTGAAATCAACAAGCAGCTGTGATATATGTATATAAAAGTGAAACAAAGTAACAGGTAGATGAGGTAATACTAATTGCGTGTAGACAACATCGTCACATTTATCTTTTAAAAACTTTTCTAGTTTACTCTTAAAAAGCAGATCCTCAAAACAACAATATGTTTTCACCGATTCAAGAATTTCTACATCTTTAGTATTTTGTAATGGCTCAGTTAAATGTCTTTGTTCTAGGATGATAGAATTTGAAAATCAAAACCTTAAAAAAACTGCTAAGAAATTCAATTCAACCAGTACAGCAATCAATAGTTCAGTTTATCAAAATAACAAACAGTTATGTGTTGAGTTTATCTAATCACATATTCAGGAGACTATAAGGATACATGTATGAGATATATGGAAGACTGTTTAGTCCACTCTTACAGCTACATGAAAGATGCAGTTCTGATAAAAAGCTACTCTACTAGATTTGTCACAACTGCCAATCTAAAACTAATTTGCATATTGATATGAATTTGTATCATGTTATTTCTTCTGTGAAAATAAAACAACTAAATCCATATATAAATCATACAAATCATTAATGTTGTCAACACAAAGAGTGCAGTAGTTCAAAATTCAATCCAGATATTAGATCACTCAATAGCCTTTTAGATGGTCTTCTTGATGACAGTGATTGGACAAAAGAAATCTTGTTTGAAAAAGAATCCACAATAAATTTACATTAATTAAATGTGGGTACAAAGGCTGATAATCGGTAGCTGTTGGTTCAGGGGGGGATGGTGTTGTTGCCTTTATGAGGGTGTGAGTTAAAAATTCTACATGGTTGTGAATGTGGTTACACACTTAGATTGGTCACATCCAGTTATTACTAACACATCTCTTAAAGGGGCAGTAGCAATTTCTTTGGATAAATGAAGTGATCTCAAGAAAATGAATATATACATTTCCAATTTTTTTAATCAAAGAAGCAGTTTAAAAACAAACTAAAATGATCGGTAAAGCTATACAAATACATTTCTCTACCTTAAGTGATTAAAATGTGTTTACACTGAAATGGCCGCTAGGTGTGTTCGGTTGATACTTGACTCTTCTTCAACTACAAATCATCGTGTTAAGTAATAAGATGTTTTAACCCTCATTGTTTGGCATAAACTAAAGTTAATTGAGGAAAATTTGAAGAAATAAATCTTCAACAAAACATGCCACTGCCCCTTGAAGAACTCTGAATTGCTGTTACTAAGTTCATTCACATGTCACTATAACATTTTTAACATCTTTTTTATATTACACATATTTAGTAATGTACAACAATTTTGTTTATCAAAACGAAAATGAATCAATAATAAATGCTATACAACTAAATGCATCAATCCTTTCATTATCAATATTTACTTATAATGATGAAATTGCAAAAAACTTATCACAATCAACTCCTCAATAGCTGCTTCAGATATTCATTTACTTCTTCAATATTCCTCAGTAAAATATAACAACTACCTCATCATTTAAGAATACTACAATATATTGCCGGGCATAGTAATTAAACTACTTAAAACATACATGAATCAGTTGATCAAACATTTGGAACTAATTGCAATAAACTGTCAAGTGCAAGAAATGTCATTCTTGAAATGTTTTTTATCAATCAATATAGGAAAATACACCTTTACAATATCTTCATATCTGTGCATTAAATTTATGATATGCATTTTCAATTTTTGTATGCAACATAGTTCTACATATACCTTATATTGCAACAATATTTCTCTTACCAATCATCAATAAAAGTATGAAATATTAGAAAATCAACATGAAGAGAGTATCACAGATAAAAGATTCCATACAATAATAAATGAGCAAAGTTAACCCTTGTCATCTTAGTCTTCCAATATCAGCTAACCAGCGCAGAAAGAATATATATACTTTTTAACTCTTCTTCTCGGTGAAAATAGGTATTCCAGTTAACCTGCTTATAAACATCTAGAAAAAGTCCTGTGAAGCCATGGACAAATGTGAAGCTCACAGAAGCATCCTGACACCCAGATAATTGTATATTTGTGTCACTATTTAAGCCCTTCATATTGCTCTCACAGATCATTAGTTGGAGTAGAGGGTTTAGACTTGGTTTGAGGAATAGCCCTTAAGAGTCACATCTTTAAAATTACCATTACTTCTGAAAAAGATTTCAAATCACAGAAAACGAATTATTCTAATTTGAGACAATCAGAGCATTACTGCATTCATTACATTACATTACATTCCAAAATGATTATGTCTGTATACTGTTTTCAGCATTCGCTCAAACCGTCTCCAGTTTATCATATGAATATTAAGCTATGACAGTTATTAAAAAGTCTGTAAAGATAACAGACAAAACATAAAAAGTTATTTATCCAAATGATTATTAGTTGTCGGACACTGTTATAACATCCTAAAGGAACATAAACTCCTGAGTAAATACTAGTCGGACAAACAGACTGCACTTAGCAGGTCATACATCTTCCAATATTTGGTTAACTAAAGAACTGTTTCAGTCAACTATCAAGATTGAGAAAAATCTGAATAGACACAAAGAAGCACCAGAGAACAAGCACATGACATTGTGCATAATTAACCAAAACCCTGGTCCAGAAGTTTCATATGACTTCAGGTAAAATTCAGGTAAATAGAATATCAAGGCATGAAAAGGCATATAAACACACTTTTGCGTGCAAAATATAGTACATACTTCTAAATCAATACAATAATATAATGATAATGATCATAACATACATATATAAGTTCCCTTGTTTAAGAAAGATTCAATACAATGTTAACCTGGTTTTTTTGCCAACTTAGACCATATATTTTTAATACAAATTTCATTGAATGAATGTTTCTAATGTAAAAATAAAGCAAACATAAAATATTATAAAAAAGTTTGATACAAAATAAATTGAAGTAGGAAATGCTCATCAAATTAGTGAAAATGATACTTGTAAATTGTACAAGGTTGATAATGCCACTCTTGATTCATGTATGTATTATTTATAAGTTACAGACTGATAATGGCTCTACAATTGAATACCATGGAGAGTATGAATATCCTGGGATAAAATATTTAACTTTCATTCCATACATAACACTGAATAGGAGAGAGATTGTCCGTTTTCAGCAGCCATACCATGGCAAGCAAAACAACTTTTTAAAATGCGATGTAAAACAAAAACAAGATTTCTCTTTAACCCTATTATTTTTGTCATAACCAAGAATTTCAGATTAATTCAAATAAATGTTTTAACCCCTTCCCTTTCAAAACTTAATGTTAGCAAAAACAGTAACATATTTCTTGTTGAATATAGACTTTAGGGCCAGAGTAAAGAAACTAAACTTCACATGTATATATATTTCCAGTTTGAGCAATCCAAGGCAGACAACTCTGTAAAGCACAAATAGTTTGGAATGTTCAGGGTCAAGTTCATCTGCTAACAACCATAAACCATCTTAACCAAAGGGACAGCTGAACAACTTCAGCTTGACTCTAATATGACTTTAGTCCAGTCTTTGACAGAGGAGTATCTAAATATAAAATAGTAGACTGCATCTGATCTGATAAAGGCATCATTCACTTCAGTCTAAATCACTGGCTAATTCAAGTGAATTTCAAAAACTTTCCTGTGCCAGCTTCTTAGCCAACTGCACTTGAACTTGATAGTACTTGATAGCATCTATTGTTATCAAAGTCCCAGTGATCAAGGTAAATGGGAGTTACTTGCCCCTAGCTACTGATACCGAATGCTTTTGCCGCCCGCATTGTGATTGGTTAGCTGAGTTTATGTAAGAACATGCGCTACAGTAGGCTGCGGTCAGACCGTTGTGGAGAGGATAGCCTAGACATATAGAGTTTGAATCTTGGTAGAGTCAATATTTTGAAACTCGGAACACGGTCAATTTTAATCAGACTGTCCCAGTGATTAGCATATAATATTGACAGCTAAAGAGTTTGGCTGAGTGACAAGAAATGCACCAGTGAGAGACGGACCTAGCGGGAGCTATCCGAGTATCAGGAGCTGTTGAGAGACCAGTTGTATTCGTTATACTTGATAGCTACGGTGCCCTGGGTCTCCAGTTTCAACAGCAAGATGGAGGCACGGTCTTTGATGGAGGGCGCCAGATAGTTGCTGATCCATCTGCACACAGACAAGCATATGTAACGGACAAGATTTTAAATGTCAACATTGATTCTTATCTTAGACATATCTGCGAACATGGCAATGGTTATTATTTGACTGAATTATCAAATCTCAAGTCATTACTTGCCTTGAGATAGTGTCCTCATATCTAAAACAATATTAAAACAATCCTAAATACATTGCATTGAAGTAAAAACATCTTGCTCCATCAGCGTAAATCAACCTGCAAGACTCCTGCCATTCCGGGATTGGCTGATATTATGGGTGATAGCCTAAACAATCAATATACTCTGAGGTACCAGGAGAAAGTAATCAGGATCCACCATTATGAACAATATAAACAATACTCACTTCAAATTACATTTATGAGCAGCAGGATTTTCTTGGTAACAACTTCTTTTTTGTGACAATAATTACGTTAGAAGTCAGTCTTCATCAGGTAGGATAAACCTTGGTGATGAAGGAGTAAGCATCACAGGCCAGGCGCCAGACTCTGAATATATAATATAATGTAAGTATATACTTGTAGCTATATAACATAAACAAGGTGTGACACAGTCCTGTCTGCAAGGGGACCGGAAATGGGAACTGGGATCTGTCTACGAAGTTTACACAGGGTAATCGAGCCAGGAAACCAGTACAATCATTTCCGCTCCCCTTGCAGACACGACTGTCACACCTTGTTTATGTTATATTTAGCTACATGTATATATACTTACATGATATTGTACATTCAGAGTTTGGCGCCTTCGGTAAGCATATACTCGGAACATCAAGATCTCCACAATAAAAAAGTTGATATACAGAAAACTTTGGCTTTCTTTTTACAAATACCAAATAAACTTACTTAATGACAAGCGTATCAGTCTCTCCGAAGTCCTCGCGGTACCACTGGAAGATAGGGGAGAGCCAAATCTCATCAACCTCTGTGAACATGGACACTTCCTGCTTACAGAAACTCTCGGTTGCAAGCTTGAGAGCATTCTCCACATTTTCTTCTGTATACACCTGGATGGCTGGGCAAGACTGGAGGCAGATGGGCAATACTTTAGTTGATAAAATGTTTTGTAAATGATGATGCAGTGTTGTTAATGTTATGTTTTGGACTGGTTGTCAGTAAATGTAGACTTGCTAACACAACTTCATTTTTCACACTCAGTTATTGGGTACCTTGGGGTAGACATTTATAACAGTATAACATTGACATTTTCCTAACTCACATTTTTATTTTTCCTTACAATGGTGAGAGTAAAAAATTTCTTTCCTATCAAATGTTGCGTGAAAATGCATTTTTTAAAAGGGAAGCTTTGATTTTGTTACCAATATTTTATTCAATTATTCAATAATTTTGATTACAGTAAGATAGGGTCAATATTATGAACATAAAGACATGTAAGACTCTGTAAATCAAAAGAACTTAATAAACACTCAAGATCTTGCAATATCTGCACTTTTCTCTAATTCAATGATTATCTAACCCATTAGTATTTACTTAAAGTGACCAACCTTGGCTCCACACACTAAGGCGAAGTGTATCCGTGGATCCGGATTGGTCAGAGTAAACTTGAGACGAGGATCATTGGCTTTCAGCTGGGGCTGCACTGACATTGGGTGAGCCTTGTTACCTGGCAACAGTAACATTGTAGCAGATAAACTGAGCAAAGTCATCATATGACTGATTGATAATTTATTTGAGACAAATTTTACCACTTACCACTGGTATAGTTGCACTCTATGTACTTTTACTAGCTTTTAGTTATAATGCTTCAAATGAACTTTCTAAAGTTATTTTGATGCAAATCAATAATTCTTTTGCTTATGTTGCAACTCAGTGAACGATTATAATGTCATGTGAATTTATTTGTTGAATTTTAATAATTCACATTGTAGAAACTTGACTGTTTTCAAGTAAGAATGTATCAATTTGTCTGTTTGTTCATATATCAGAAGTTTCAATGTATCATATTGACCAGTTTGATTAAAATCAACTGTGGTCAGAGGAATTAAATTTTTTCAACATTGCCTCTATGGAAACGATGTGGGAATTCGTTGAACAGTCTGAGCTGTCTGAGAACAACCCCAACAGTCACATGTTCTGATGAAGTGCATTAAACAAGGCCTACAACTAAGGCAATGGGAATTCCCTTGAACCATTCTTTCTGTATGATCATCACTATCTTTCTTTAAAAGCAATGATGTGATAGGACAGCTTCTGATTAGGTACTATCTCTACAAAAGTGTAACTGAACATGTGTCTACACGGGCTGTTGTCAGACCCTTTTGAGAGGATCCCAAGAGGAGTCTGCATCCTGGTGAAAAGTTGATTTTAATTATTTCAAAAGCCTTTAAGACTGAAGTCATTGTTGACCGCAGTCTCTTGCATCTTGCTAAGATTGCTGATTCATATGAGAAATATGGAACCAAGCAAATATTCCATTCATTTGTGGTACTCTGTTGTACTTTTTCAATGTTATAACTGAAGTTGCTTGCATAATCAGCAAAGGTAAGATTATTATTGATTGAATAGCAGAATGTATAAAGATCTCTCACCTCTCAGAATGCCATGTTCGATGTCATCAAGAGAGAAAACATATCCACCAATGTTGTATCCCGTTGTTTTCCAGAAATCATTGACTTTCAAGACAGAGTCTGGAAGCTCGCTCTGTTCCGTCAAGCCGTGGATAGTCAAAGCATTGTAGATATCTTGCAGTAGGTTAAGGAAAGAACAACTACTCAACACGGGGAGGCTTCGACTTGATTAAGGATATTAGATAGCCTATCATGCTACCATATTTTGGATGACCTATTTCAATAATACATTCTCTTCCCTAATAACCTCTGTTGCAAGTTGGCTATGTTTCTCTGGATTTTTTCAAAATCTCCTTTAATTGCAATAAATGTACCATCCGTACCATATTTCAAATATATTTCATACATTTCTGACTGATTTCTATCCTTTAAGAAATAAGAATCTGATGGAACCTATCTTTTCAACCATTAAGAAAACAGATCTAATACTAAGTTTAAAACAGCCGTACTAATTGTACAATTAAATTAGATTGCAACTAATCAGACTTCAGTAATTATTGCCTAGAAAATGCTCTCGATGTATCTAATGTAACATGTGAAGATAAGGGTTAGGTCCTGTCAGAAGAGAATAAATGTAATTGGGGTTTTAATTACCTCTGCTTTCATCAGATCAAGATACTTGAATATGTTACTGATACAAAAATTATCAGGCCTCCAGAAGATTTCTGATTGGACTACAAGTTCAGTTGAGGTAGGCTGAAGAGTTCAACAGAAATAAAAGGTCAAACCAGCTGCAGCTGGCACTGGAAGCAAAATTAATAAGACCATTAGTTGGCTTTACTGAATTTCAGTAAACCAAAAAAAACCTTCACTATTGTTCCCTACTGAATATAGATTTGTTGAGGGTGAACATACTTCAAGATGAACATACTTCAATTGGCAGTACTCCGCTGCATGCTGAATTGCATCTCGCACAACCCTTTCCACATCTCGTGTCAATTTTGACCTTTTGTGAGCGACTAATTGTCCTGTATTGTCTATTTACAAAACTTGTGAGTAAACATGAAAGAAGAAATCAATGAGAATTGCAAGTAATTGGATGCTTGCTTCACACTGCATCAAATAAACCCGCAGAATGTCACTTTATTTTGCCAATTTTCCAATACAAAATATGAGGACTAATTGAACTGTAGAATGCAGACATAAGATGGTTTTGGTTTTGATGCCAACATGCAATTATGTTGAACACATTTTCTTCCTATTATGAATACACACATATGATAATTATTCTTTTCTGAACAAGAGATACGTGTATAAATGTTGTTCTTAACAATACAAACCTCAAGACACCTGGGCCAATACAACTATTACTATCACTTCCGGTGAATGAATTTGTGCTAAATTTTTTTTATAAATGGCTCTTTTTACCTCAGTTCAATATCTAAGGAATATTCAAGGACTTCCAAGAGAAGGATGAATGGCATTCTCTGATCTCATTACATGAGCAAAGAATGGGTTAATGAGCAAATGTATTCTAATTACATTTGGTATAATGGAAACAATAAAATATAAACTATTTGCTTTTATTCCATTAGAAACTGTCACAGAATCAGTGAATATTCTGTAGAAATAAGTTCTAGCAAGAGTGTAGTGCATGATATTATGTTATGTTGTGATGTATACAATAATGATAGTTATCGCTACTCATTTCTGTATCACATTATTTTGCAATACAGAGAGGTGTATTGCAATACATAGTGCAATATAGTAGTACTTTTCATATCTTAATTTGTCCATGCTCTCCTGACTAAATACCAGCAATAAGAACAGTGATCAATGCTCAACTGTCCCATTGTTTTGTAAAGAGAGATAATTCAGTGACTGGTTTCGGACTTTAAACAAGTCTGTGCTATTTTCACTTTGCCAGTGCACACTTTGTCTAAAACTTTCAGAAAAATCACGTCTTGTGGTTATAGTTTTCTGCAATTTTACACGGATATTGTTAATTTTATATCATGAGATATATTGTATATTTTTAGAAGAGTGTACCGGTACATATCAATTTGTTTCTGTATAGCAATATACCATTAATACCGCACACCCTTAGTATACAATGCATACAATTAGATATACAAATGTCATGTACTGTGTCTTAGTTTTGACGGACATCATATTCAAAATATCAATTTCAAAATAAGATAATTTGTCATCAATTTACATTGCATACGATAGGAGACAGAAACAGAAGAAGTTAAATGATTTTAATATCTATTATCTTATCTACTTTGAACTTACAAAATGAGTGTTGCATTGGTATACCATCTCGTATCCTTGATTGGTTTACTGGGGACTGTTTACGGTTCCGAATGGGACAAATGACATACATTATCCTGAATTAGCCTGTCATGGCTCAAAAGATATTTATGCTCAGGTGTTGTGAATGAATATCAACCTTTTCATTTCTTTCTCATAAAATTTCTCGACTTATTCTTCTTGTCCCTCGTCAGATGACTAATGAATTATAGAGAAGGAAAATTTAGAGTTTATAAACCAGAAAACTAGTTTTTATTACATGAACAAATATATCTTAACGTCTTTTAGTCATTTCCACAAATGTAAAACAAAACGCTACTTCCAACACAATCATTTTGATGATGTATTTAAAAACAACTGTACATTCTGCGGAGATGTTAGAAATAAACTGTGGTACAACACTTGCATTGCCCAATTCAATGAATCACAGGTAATTGCTTCCACAGCATGACAGAGTAGATCTGCATTCTAAACAAAGAAACACAGAAAATATATCAGTTGTCAGGGAAATACTTTCCAACAATGCATATGACTTTATTACTAGCTACCAGCTTAAAAAATACTAACCAGAAAAGTCTGACTCACAGGTTTAGATTGTTTGAGCAGTGTTGTGTAATTCAAACAGATGCAACCCTTATATTTTAAATCATTTTTGTTATGTAAGTTGTCATTACACTTACATAAAATTGTCAAATTTCATTTTACAGGTAATTTCAGAGTAATTTTCATCCTAATTGTTCATAGCCGTGTTAAAATTATGTTTGAAAACTTTGATAGATTAACTTCTGACATTTGTGATGGAAAAATTGATCAAAAACTTTAAAAACTTGGTGGAATAAGAAAGTTACATGGTCAAGGCTGCCAGAGAGTTGAGTACTTCAAACCCTGATAAAAGCCAGTGGTAACATGTAATATGGCAAGCATTAACATGCTGTTGTCATGCTGTTCAGAAAAATACAAACATCAAACACAATCTGTTTTCAGGTGAAAGATTTATAGATTCATATTGACTCAAACTTGAGTGGGATTGTGTGTTTTGCATCAATAAATAATGTCATGCAATAGACCATCAGACAAACACGTTGATAACGCTGTAGTGTGTTGAGAATGTTATGAGAGGGAGAAAACATCAGTGGGGCTTTCATGGGTCCAAAAAATTCGGGCCATGGTCACACTCACCATGGACAGAAGTACCCAAATTTCCTATTTTCACACAGGAGCTGTCCCAGGTAGCAATTCAGCATCGGGCCGGTTGTGGCCCAGTGCTGTGTAAAATACTGGCCCATTGCCGTGTGCCATCATCGGGAGGGTACCGTTTATCAACGCTGGTGCGGCACTGGGCAATTACTGGCATACTGTATCAAAACTATATTGAAAATATCAGCAGTTTGGCTCGTTATGTCAACTTCGGACTAGAAATTGTTTAACATCTTAAGAATTCCAGATAGTTATCAATATTGAATGTTACATATTAAATTGTTTGAATTCTTTAAGTCCGAACTTTTGTCTATATGGCAATGTTTGTATTGTTATATACACTATTATTTCAATATGACAAAATGTAAAAAGATAAAACATTACAAAACTAACAGGAGAAGGGGACAAAGTAAAATTGTTATCGATCAAGAACTTTGAATATTCAAAACTAAATCTACACTGTTGCTAACATAGGAGAGGTAATCGAAATATTAATAACATTCAGATAACTTGGTACGTTGAGATTCAACATTATAACATTCTATTTCATAAACAATTTTCCACTATACATCAAAACTGTGTCTGTCATCCACAAGCTACCAATTTCAGATTGTGATATCGCTTCAATCGTACATTCTATGGAGGAGGATATATTCTATGGATGAACAACTTCCTTATTGCAATGAACTTCTCCTCCTTCACCACATCAGCTTCTAGAATGCCTATTAAAGAAACTATACAGTCCATGCAATCATTTTCAGACCAGCCATGTAGTAGTAATGATGCACTATAACTGTCCTGACCCTTGTAGATAGAGACGGACACACTCAACCATGAGCAGCTTGTTACACATTGTTCCACACCTCTATTGTCTCTGCTTCACCAAGCTCTGTTATATATTTATACCTACAGCTGTCTTGATCCATAGCACACTGAATGAGATACGCGTCAATGGAGTATCCGAAGGCCATTGTTCTGCTGCTAGTCTAACTACGTGGATGGATATGCTTCATTGATAACCATATTGTTCTCTTTACATCATAGAGGGATGGTTGATTCCATTCATCTTCTAATACCATTTACACAAATATTTAATAAGAACGCTTTTGATCTGAGTATTAATTATTTGAGATGAATAAAATTAGCTAATAAAACTCCTTAACTTAACTTCCTCTCACTGATCAGACTAAGCCAGCAAGGACACAACAAACTACCAGTCAGTCACAAACATTACATTAAGGGAAATCACGGAATCCCAGAGAAATATAAATTTCATCTAACCACTGTGATCACTAAATAGAATAAAATCTTTAAAAGCTTAATATAGTTATTTGTTTGAAATATTATGAGAATAGTATCAGGACATAGTGTTTCTTGTGGCGCTACATCGATGTATCCTGATATATTTTCTAAATGTGTTTTGTATCGATGCACGTCTACTTGCGTAGTAGACGATGCAAAGATCAATACTATTGACAAATCGTTGCACAACTATCTAAGAGTATACACAGCAAAGTTACATAATTACTTAACCAAATGTTCAAATTATGCAAAAACCATTCTGTTTTGCCTGATTAGAGTTATGGATTGGAAACGTTTATGAGTTTCAAAGTGCCAATCTTGACACAACGATATCAATATACCGATCAAGGAAGACAACCAAAGGAAAGATATTGGATCGTTTGGAACAGGCCTGTATCTGCTTGCAAAAAGCACTTGGGTGACCTCGATTCACTAACTTAGCCTTAGTGTTATGTTAGTAGAAGTATCACAAGTTTTTTCTTAAAAACTTACATTTGTTTCTGAATATACCATATACAAACATACTGCCACATAGTGTATGCTTATCAACAAATGTTTTTTATTTTAGCAGGTCATATGCAGAAACGTACTTGAGCGACATTGTATTTTTTATCATTGGACAAGGAAATTTTTAATATTTAAGAAAGGCTTTCAAGAATATAGCATTTATTTCACAGTGGATAAACTGACTGTTACTTACAGCCATTGGATGCAAACAAATTTTGCCTTAATATTCATAAATTGTTATTCATTACAGAATTCAAATGGCCTGTGACCCAAAAGCTTTAACTAGTCCCTCATGTCTACAATGAATTTCGGATCATGAATTACATTTCTTATTTATGTTAAACAGAAATGAATCATTCAAGCATTTAAAGAACACTGCTGATTGGTGACAGGACATAACACAAATACATATACATATGCATATATATACATGCATATAATAAATCAATCATTCAACGCAGTAATGACCAAGCTAATCACTCCCTGTGAGACAAGCATGAAACTGGAATCTCCTGGGAAGGGCCATTTAGAGATGCTCTTCACTCTCATTACAGACCCATTAGCACAAGAAGGGTTTAAACAGAATGAAATGGGGATGATATTAACCCTAAACCTTCTGCAGATTAGACACAGCATTATCATACAATGGTGAATAACTTGATAAGCATACTGATAAAAGTAAAATACCTTTATAATTACATAACTTCTTTACATACTTCATAAAGACAGGCCAAAATCAAAATTCATGTTTGCTTCAACTTACCTTGATGCATATTTAATAAGAAAAATTTATGGTTTATCAAGTTTTTAACTTAAAGTTACACTTATGTTTTAAAGGGAACCCTTAGCATTAAAGGTGCTTTGTGGAATTAGGGCCTTTGCTTGCTGAGGAATCAATACAAGGTAATCAATTTGCTGAATAATTTAATTCTTATACAACAATGGTTAAAGAGCTCACATGAATAACGATTCCTGGTATCAAGCTCCTATGAAATACAGTTACAACTTTTCAGTTAAATAAAATACCTGACTAAGTTGCAAATTTACACTCCTATCATTATCTAAGTAATAGCATTGATGTTGTGTAGTAAAATGTTGGTTTTAAAATGAATTTGTCATGGGGTACTATGGAAGTTTACTTAACCAATCAGGACAGTAGTCTGCCCGAAGTATTTTAACAGGTAAAGGGTTAACTAACAAGAGAGTTGACTTAGGTTTTTCAATTATCAGAGGCCTCACTGCAGTCTCATAAGTCTGTCTCACACGTTAATTCTACAATATTTAAATCTCCCTAAGTCAAATTACATTTTTCCAATAAGAAGTCTACATCTTAACTACCTCAAAACCAAAGACCTGAAAGGCATGTTTAAAGCTTGACCAAAAATATTTCCAATCCTCTTGTACTCGTTTTGAATATTCAATGACTACTAATTTAACTTATGAAGAAAGTATTAACCTTGTAAGTGTTTTGTAGACAAAGTGTCAATATACATTGTTATGAGAAGTCTCCGAGGAGTGAAAAGTACATATGATTTAGAAGTCGATTTCTTTTTAATTACCTTCATTAATTATATCATTAAAGCCATAAATCAACATTCATTATTTTTAATGGCAAGTTGATCATGAATAATTTAGATTCAAGCCAATGAATTGATGAGATCTTGTATGCACATACAACAGCATGAGATACACCATCTTATCAAGTATTTACATCTGATTACTACTTGCAAATGAAAACAAGAGTAAGGTTTCACTAATAGCAGAATTCATAGGATAATGATCGTCATGGACTAGAGTATGTACAAGCATATTAACAACCACAGTGTGTAGATGACTGGGTTCTAATTGAGAGAGGTATCCTTGTAGTATTAATACAATCATAGAACAAACAGAGAACAGTGGAAAACATTTGTCAACTGTGGGTCCCATTATAACGCTAGGCCAGAGATGATATGTATCATATAAGGTAATTATGAATAATACCCACATAACCAAGTGCAAATATGCACTGAATTTAAACACAATGTGTTTTGCTCTACTTCCCATTATCAGGGTCGTTACTAATTCATACCACACTGACAGAAATACTAACTCCCTGGCCACTGATAATTTATCTTATACCTTTTAAATATATCAATTCACAAACAATTTGTCAACAACGTTCTGATATCACAACACCCCCACAGTGAACTCTTTTGATTCACAAGGGATGCAACCTGAATGCATTACTTACGCCTTAAGTTTGGAAAAGATATATGTTTACGAAATATCTTAAATGTCAGCCGAGTCTGTGCTGATATAAAGTAGATACAGCTATCTAAGGCTATGAGAGCTTTTTGGGAAAAAAGTTTAAGGTAATTATTTTATGAACGTAAACGTCTGGGTCATCTTTTATTCAAACAAATAAAACAATCAGGAAAGCATCTCAACACAGTGGATTGCACTGCAACAATTGATCTGGAAGCCTTGCAAGACTATATATGATAAATAAAAAAGAGTACTTATATGGCTCGTAAACTGATCCAAATGTTACATGCTGGTACAAAAGCCGTCTCATATAGTGACTCATACGTTCTGTAGAATCATTATTTTGTACTCTAATTAACAATAATTATCTTGTTATGAACGTCTCAACATTTTATAACAGTTACACATTACCCACTGAACTTTCAAAGTGAAGTGAAACGCCCCAATTGAAAATGTATTTCATCATTTCCATTCTGATTTATAATAATGAGCCAATCACACCCGATGTAGAGGATTTAGAAGAAAGCAGGCCTCGCTCTAGAGCCACTGGCACACTTCATTTCTGTTTCGCAATAATAAGTCAGATATGGGACATATTGTGTTGGAATATCTAAATAACTTGCGGTAACAGATGAAAAATGTTTTTCCCCACAGTTAATAGCAGATGATTAATTATAAAGTCAGAATAAATTAAGGATTATTAAATGTAAGTTATACTGTTTAACAGCTATTTAGGCAAGAGAATAGCCCTCCTGACACGTCAGTTTGTACATTATTTTCTTTTAATTCATTATTTTCTATCGATCATAGAAAAGATTTGACACTGTCGCCAAGGTAGATTTATCTGCTGTTACACAAAAATGAAAAAGTTTTTGATCTGTTTTCAGGCATACAAAAATGATGCCAATACAAGATTTGTTTCAACTCGGTGAAGCATTTATGAAACATGTTTGAGCTCAATAGGCTGTTCCCATTGTGATCAAGTTTCTTTTTTAATGACTGTGCGCTTTTTTGTCAAATTTTCTAATCTAAATCTTGTAAAATATAATTATTGGTGAGTTGTTTCAAAAGTTTGGGAAATGACCATGTATCCATAACAGGTATGCAAAAAAACCAAAAACATTAACATCATTATTTAAAAAAAGACAAAAACAGCACAGCTAAAATAACCCAACTTGAAGCCTGTCAATAGTACTAGCCTTTGCAGCCAAGATTATTAATGAAGTTATCATAGGTGATTTTCCTAAACAAGCCTTCCATTTAACCATTGCTGGACTACCAAGAAGCTTAGATTCCTGCATCCCATAGTAAGAGAGTTGCAAGTCAGCATAAAGCTGATAAAGATGGGCTAGTCACCTAGATCTACATAATGCTGTTCTCATATCATGGTAGCTAACCTGACAGTTTACATCTCCAGGCTCTTGATTAATGTGGTCCGAGCTGCATAAACTAGAAATACTTGATTGTTATGCTTACATTCAAGGGTCCATCAGGTTTTTAATCTGGCAGATTTATCACAGTTAGAGTGTCATAAGCACACAAGAAATGTCACAAATCTCTTTGTTATCGACCATGTTTCCTATTAAATTGATACTATGTAAGATGTTTGCAGGGATTGATTCAGAACTTATAATGTCAATAAAGAATTTTTTTTAATTCAGCGACCCCAACAAATTGATATAGCATTCTGAAAGAGATTTTAACATCGGTCAAATAATTCCTTCAGTATTAATAGTACTTAATTTTTTTACAATTAGGTGTATTAAAAGAATCAACTGTTTAATACATTAACCTTTTATAGATCTGACAAATAATTCAAATTTTGAAAATGCAAACAAAATCATTCTCCATAAAATGATGCCTTATTAGTGATGAAATAGGACCAAAAAAAACGTATCATTCTTCAGATCAGGGCAATTTACATAATCAAGATTGTCTAATAATATTCAGGCAAACTTCCATAACAATGGGCAAAATATCTTTCCCCACAACAACCTTTTTACAAACTTTGTGAAAGGTTGGTCATGCTTCAATGCATGCTTTTAAAATAGGCCATGACATTATCTTAGTTCAGCTGCTTTAACCCTAACGTTAACCCTATACAGTAGAAACTAAGAGGGCTTTGATGAGCAACAGGGTTAATAAATCTTTTAGTGTCAATAAGTCAATGACTTACAAATTTTAGTAACTCACTGAAATTTTGGGAAGCAATTTTTCTGACATTTCAGTTACTTGGTGGGTTTGTCAAGGTAGAGTGCATTAGTGAACTTGGAAGTACCTGTGATTCTGTACAGATTCAAGACAAAAAGGGGTTGATAGGGTCATGTAAGTTATATATAAGATATAAACAGGTAAATGGGACACAGAATTTCGACTTCTTAACATTTGAATACTCATTTTTCAATTATCATTATATATCGTAATTTTGAGTTTAGAGTTAAAAATGGAACTTTAGAAAGGCGATCTGAACCTACCTCAGGATGAAATAGTATTTTGACTCTATTCATGCCACATACAAAAATTACGAAACATACTCTGTGCCACTTTAAGGTACTCTTGAAAGTCTTTGATGAGAGTCAAACGGAAGAGACAAGAAGGATACTGATGAAGAAGACCTTGAGCTGGCCCTGTGTGAGTCCTTCAAGTTTGACGTTGTGCAGCTGGGTGGCCTCCTGCTTGTACTCCTCGAACAACTTGCTCTTCATCAGGGCCTTGTAGTTCACTCCCTTGCCGTCTTCTGTCATGAACTCACCTTTCAGTCTGAAATATGGGTGCATTACTTTGTTACTTTTACATGTGTTTTGTTAGGTGTTTTATGTCCTGTCTAAAAAATAGCAGCATGCGGATCCACGCAGATGACGCTACAAAGAGTTGGTAGTAACAAGCAAAACTGTGCATAGCTTGTTTATCCTTGTCTATTATTTGACCGACATCCCCTAACCTTAATGACTTAAAGATGTAGTCAATCATTTCGATGAGTGAGGATCACATTCAAATGAAGAAGGTGATGTTACCTGTTTGGACTGTTACTGGTAAACACATGAAATTTGTGGTTAATAAGTAGTAAACATAATGATCTTGAAGCAAAATAAAGTTGGAAAATTAGGCTGCATTCTTGAGTTGTAACACCCAAGCGTCAAAATGACCAACAGTGTCAGAAAAGATATAATAACGAATCTCATGAGTCAAAGAGTTTGTACACAAGAATAACTTTATCAGGCTTATGCATCTGGAAAACACAGTGGAAATTTGGCTTAGGGTGTTGCCATGTGCCCCTTGTTAGGAGTTAAAGGGGCCCAAAAGCATTGCATTTATAGTAATATAATCCCCATCAGCTAAGGAATCTGTTCACAAAGTTCTGCTTTTTATTCCTTTCCCTTCAGAGAAAGAGGACAAAACATGGGTTTTAGAGCTATACAATCCTTATTACGTGTAACAGGATCATCAAATATACAAGTTTGAATCCCCATCGCCTAAGGATTCTCTAATCAATATTTATGTGGCCTTTATTTCTGGCAAATGAATCACCAAATATACAATTTTGAATCCAAATTGCCTTATGAATCAATATTCACCTTTCAGTCTTTTAACATTAAGAATAGTATAGTTGTTTATTTGCATGGAGTATGTAGGCCATAGGCCCATGATACAAATAAATATAATACATGTGTTACAGAAAATAAGTTCTTAATTGCATTGCTCTAACAATGAAAGTGGCTAACTGCTTAATTGTATATGGGTTGCATGAAGACAGTAAAGCATAAAACTTGTGTTTGCTTGGAAATTGCCAATATCTTTAAGGAATTAATTCATTCCTTAAATTATCATAGTAAGTGCATATCAAAATAAAGTGAAATTCATCTTCTATATAATTACATTTACATACATTACATGTTCTTTCATTCCTAGGTTCCTTATTATGTCTACCAGTTTCAATTCTTAGACGACTAGAGCAACATCGTAAGCGAGCTAGTGCATATCTAAATTTGTCACATGTTAAAAGGGTAATATATAGTTCTGTTGAAAAGTTATCTTTATACATACAATATAAATAAGCCTTAGGACTATCCTGTACAGCAGAATGCCATTCTTGTTCATAACATGCTTTTAATCTATTGAAAAATTCATGAACAAACATTGATATACTATTAATACACTGATGTTCACAAACATAACCGAAACCACTATAATATAAATTATCTCTTACATTAGAGGCCCAATTTACTTTACCATTATTAAGAGCTTCCAAATGCATATTGTAACATTTTTTAACATATCTGTAATTAGGCATAGCTAAGATTTTACACCAATATGAAATCACTCGTTTATTTGCAAAAATATACATAGGGTAGCGACCACATTCACCTCTAACAATATGGTTAGACGTTGAAGACTTAACACCAAGGAACCGTTTACAAGCTTGCATATGTATGACTTCTATTTCCGAACAGATGTCTTTATTCAATCCCCAAATTTCCGATCCATACAACAATAAAGGAGTTACTTGACAATCAAATATTTTAAAGAAAGGCTTAAACGAGAGAGGCCTTAATTTATGTAAAGAGGCAAAAATACCATTTAAAACTACCATTTAATGTTTTAAATGGTATATTCACCTTTCTAGGCCTTTTCCATCTTGAGAATGAAATGAAAATACTTTTTTAGGGCTGATAAAGAGCCAATGAGTAACCAAATCTATAATATAACTAGATAAGTGTTTGTGGGACACAGCAGGAGAGAAGCCCTGAAACATAGGGTTCCTTTGTTCCGCCTTCTTCACAGTCACAATGAAATGGGCATTTTTTTCTAAATATACCACAAAGACAATTGAGTATGAAGTCAAGAAATTGCACTTACAACTAGTAATATTTGGATGTCATGACTTTGTTGAGGTGATTTCACACAATTTTTATTTTTTATTTTAATGATTTCAGAACTTATTGCTTTGAACCTGGACCTTCACTGTGCAGATGTCAGAAGATTTCCAACTTAATGATTAATCTATGATCCCAATAACCTGATCCTGAATTCAAAATTTGACTTAGCCTTTATTGTGACCTTGACCAATGACATTCAAGATCACACAATCTATGCTCACTTCCATTGAGTAATAAGATTATGTAATGATTCAAAGCGTTAATAGTTAAATAAAGCATTTTCACAAAACCATTCTTATGTCATGATCTTTTTGTGACCTTGACCAGATTGTAGCGAAAAACTTTTCAAATATTAGTACTTCACTATAAATGATATACCGTATTCGACGTGATAAGCGCCCAGGGCGCTTAAAAAATTGGTAAAAGGGGGCGCTTAATAAAACGATAAAAATTGTCCTTAAGTTTAGTCTTCAAAGTGTTTTCTTACGATATATATGTCTTTGAAATATGGTTTTGTAACTTTTATCATTTTGATGGTGGCTGGGGGTCTTGAAATACTCTGTATTCTTCACTTTAGTGGAAGTAAAAGACTTATTGAAAGACTGAAAAAACCTTCTTCAATGAATCAGCATGCAAGGTTAGCAATGTTGAGAGGTGGGCGCTAAATCAGAACGCATATTGTTCAGTCAAAAACGTGGTGGGTGGGCGCTTATAGGGGAGTGGGCGGTTATTAAGTCGAATACGGTAAACCAAATAAAGGCCTCATGGCACCAAAACATACCATTCATATAGTTCTATTTGCTCTGATTCAGGAAGTATTTTAACAACAGGGCTGGCTTTATATGATATGCCAATGAATTCATTCCCTTTGCATATATTTTCCGTATGAATTTTATTGTTCTAAAAGAAGGGGAGTAGTGCATTCTTTCACCGCTAGTGATGATCAACTGCAACACGTTATGAACTTCAACCCTGGACAAACTAACCCTGAAAGATCATAATAGGTCAAAGGGTTAAATAAGATGGCCTACAAATATTTTAGAGCCAAAGAAGACATTTCAAGGGGAATCAACGGGCTAAAAGATATTATAAATGACTTTGTTCAGATAATCTTAACTTCGGTTCATGTGCGATCACTGCGCACCCGAACTTTAGAGTCCGAAGCCTATTTTATCTGTAGGAGCTTCCCGACGATTTTGGTCGGGAAGGGTTTTGCGTTATAAGACAATAAAAACAAAACATCTAACTTTAATCGACACATGGATTGAAAGATAAACCCTTTGACTTAAATATCCAACCATTTTTTCATCGAAGAAAATTTTCTTTTTTATTTAGTGGCAACGAATGCATCGGTACCCCCTATCCAAAATGGCGTCCGTCAATGTCGTCAAACACAAGGGGGTTAACAGTGAATTCAGTGTTGCTGAATAAAAAAGAAAATTTTCTAAGATGTGACAGCAGTTGGATATAATAGTCAAAGGGTTAATCTTTCCATCCGTGTGTAGATTGGAGTTAGATGTTTCGTTTTTACTGACGTGGACTTAAAAATGTCTTCCCAATCAAATTCGTCGGGAAGTTGCTACAGATAAAATAGGCTTTGGATCCTAGATGTCGACAAAGGAAGACTGGACTATGCAGTGCGGTGAAACCTGCGAGCATCGGCGGCAACTATAGCTAATCATGATGGGTGGTACTGCACTGAAATTCAGTGTAGCAGTGCACCCAAACCTGAATGTGCGTAGAACAGTTCTCTACTGCAGACAAAGTTGCTGAGCCCCAGCGGGAGTCAAACCACGCCCCCGAGCATGATATTGATAGATATATATACCCTGTAAAATGCTCTCTTGCCTTACCAGGATTTTGAAAGCTTGTTACTGGACCAATATTGAATACATCAAAGACAATGATATTCATGATTATGAATTATTACAAATTACAAATTTCAAATGCTTCTTTTCTTGAATTATCAAAATATTGTTCCAATCAATTTAATATGGAGTTTTCAAAGGGAAACAAGAGAAAAAATAAGAAAATGAAAAGGCTGATAGTGTACCTAACACATACATTATAGTAAAATGTTCACATGTTTAACATTTCTATATATCTTTTTCAAAACGAAGTCGCATTTACAGATTTCATCACTGGGTTTGAACCGCATAAGACAGCAGTGGTGGCAATGTGTTTGTTTACATTTCAAAGTCACTAGCGTAAAATGTACCCAATATCAAGCATAATAATTTAACAGAATTTACAGAAATACAACATCGTTACCTTAGCATTGTCTTCTGTAACTTTTTGGAGAGCTCCGTGGCAGTAAGTTTTGTGCTGGACGGGGGTTTTGCCCCATTCAGGCACCTCACTTCCACAACGTCGGCCATGTTTATAGCTTTTTACAGCGACGCCAAGTGGTGAAGTGAGTCGGAGCTTGTTGACAAGCGAAAGGCTGCGAAAGCGTATTGAAGCGTTCGTATAATATTCTATTTCCCAAAGGATTTGTTCATCAAAGCAAACATCTCCGGTCACCTATTTTATTTCTCTTACATCATTAAAGCTTTCACATGGATAAATCACCCGACTTTACTTATGTTTAGAGTAATATACAAATATATATACAATGTTGTATAAGTCACTGCGCTACATCAAGGACTTTTACAGGCGTACCGTTCTGATGTGGGTTTTTTTTCAAGATCCTATTTTCAAGCTTCAATTTTTCTGAAGAATTACAATTACAGTAGACAAGACGTTCAAATCCGTAGGTTGTAACCTAAGTATATATATGTGCATTTTTTTTGTAAATCCAAATCGTAAAGAAAAATCGTGGTCACCATTTTTGCCAACAAAACTGCTTTTATGAAATTAATGAATAATTTTAAGAAAACAGTGTTTAATACTTCTCGATCACAGCTGCAGATCTAGAACAATAATGTGAAATCTTAATATCATGTAAATTTACCCTATCCAATACCCTAATCCCCCACTCCCTTCATATATACCCACATGGAAAAATAGTAATATACAAAAGACCAGTCTCGTGTTATATATATATACTCATCAAATTATTCACCAAAAAACCTAAATATTATATATACAATCTTAAGTCTTTGGTAATTAATATTGAACATATTGACCATGAACTATTATTCAAAATAATCAGATTTACTTAAGTAAGACATAAAATAAGTTTTGGTCAATTTTGTTGATGCGTTATTCCATCCTCCAATTTTTATTGTCCGAATAGTTTTATTTCCATACTGAGAGGCCACAGGCCTGTAGTATATAGTACATATACATTTACATGTAGTAACACATTCTTTCTAAACATAAACGCTTTGTGTATATAAATGGAAAAATTTTCTAAATGAAATTTACTTTGGTTATTCATATGAGATATAAACTTATTAATATTAGGGTGCTTATAAAAATATTCGTTATTATGTAATATATATTTGCACACATCATATTCCGTTTCCACTTACTTCATGTTTTTGTAAAACCCGGGCACCTGCTTACTTCCGGTCATCTGTCAAGCAGTTAGAAATCACTGAATACTTCGCAATGTTTTCTCGATTTAATGAGTTTGTGAAAGTGACATCGTGAAAAATGGCTGAAGAACGGAACTTCAGATCCCACTACTATGACAAATGTGGGTTTCGAGTCGTTGAAGAAAAGAAATCCATAGAAATTCTTCTCAAAGAGCAACCGATGGATGTGGAAAAACTAGGACAGTTTTGTTTGAGATTTCCAATGCCTACACAGTACAGACACTATGTGTGGAAAGTACTGCTTGGTAATTCTAATTATTTATTTTTAAATTATTCAATAACAATCCCTAGCTTGAGTTACATAAGGATCAACTTGGAGAAATGGTTATGGTCCAGTGGTTGAATTAAATTAGTATATGTGAAATGCATCATATATATATATCGCCTAAAATAGACCCACATATTAAATTGTCTTTCCTCACAGAAAAAAATAATTTTAAAAATTTTGAATTTTGTGATTGGCTTGATAAATTGATTATAATTTAGAAAATACAACACAATCAAAACTATGGATAGTTTATCTGAACTTGCACCTATTGAAGTACTATTTCAATTGCAATTTATTTACACCATTCTTTTCTGAAATGAATAGATTAAAAAAAGATTGAGAATTGAAAGTGAACAAAATTTTATGTGACAGTGAATGTTGAAGTATGAAATTCTATGAAAACATTGTGAAATTTGCAGGAATTTTACCAGCACAACAGTCTTCCCATACATTTGTGAACAAGCAGCATCAAATCATGTACACTGACGGAATCAGAGGTCTGTCTGTCCTGAGACGAATCAACGATGACACGCCAACAGAGGAAGTGCTGGTGAAACTACATCTTCTTGAGGAAGGAAATTTGCCTTTTGAGGAGAAGAATTTGGTAACAATTCATTGGATCATTCATTCATTCAGTTTAGTTAGGGATTTAGATTTACATTAGAAGAGAACCCTTTAGTTAATACATGTTTGGTCCAGAACTAAATAATTTAACTAATGAATGAAATACATATGAAAAGTTTGTATAAATGTCAAAAAAGGATATGATAAAATGACATAAAAGCGATATATTAGAATTGACTTTATACACCCTTTATGCATTTTCGATGCAATGATCACCTCACCAGAAACAGATTACCAATTTGTGCAAATCTAGTTATGAATAGTTTTACCCCTACCGTTAATTTCTCTTTAAAACTCTTTCTCTCAATGTCTTGCTTAGCAATGATGAACGATGCTACAGAAAAGAAAGTAATTAGTCATTAAAATCTCTGTCTTCTAGAATACAAGATGTAATTTCCTCCTTTGTCACTTGCTTAATGTTTTCTCCAGACAATGATTGTGAATCATTTCCTATATTCAAATGTGTTTGTTTTATCATCCTGTCAGTTGACAGATCCTGAGATCCAAGCCTTTGTTGCCATGGCTCGTGCAGTCTGTAGTATCATTTATGTGGATGTCGATCGCTACTGGATTGTGTCTAGATTCCACAAACACTTTGAGAAGTTTACTGAACAGCTGAATGTCATGGTAGGTTATTTAATTTTCCAAAATTATTTTACTTTGTTTTTCAACATAGGCAAGGATTCTGTGTGCACAACTTATAGCCCGAAACAGCTAAACTTTTTAACTCATCCAACTTGTTTGGCTTAAATATAGCGTCTGTTTGTCCGTTAGTTAACTTTCCACACTTGTGACTTCTACTCAAGATCCAGTGGCCCCAGAAAACTTAATTCTTGTGATGAGATACCTAGCCAATGGGGATTATAAATTGTAGGTTTTGTGACTCTGTGGCCCCTATGGTGGGCCTTCGGGCCTTAACCTTATAACTATTTCAATTTATCCAGAACACAAAGCCGTAGAAGGCTGAAGTCTTGTGTACGTTTGCTACTGGAGAGATTATAAATTGTAGGTTTGGTGACTCTGCAGCCCCTAATGAGGGCATGGCATGAGCATGTCTCAAACATCTATTTTTGCGTTTTACTCTGAAAGAAAAGGACCTAGAAGGCTTAAATCATATGTACAGATTTCTTACTTATGGAGGTTACTTAATTTCTGTCTTCTTTTCTAGAAGCAGAAGACCTTGAAAGAAAATTTTTTGTCTATAGACTCCTTGATTAATAGGGATAGTGATATATAGATTTTTTGACCTTGTGACCCAACATATGGTGACTCTGTGACCCCTTATGATGTACAATATATATGAAGCCTGATGAGCTACAGAGCCAATGAGCCATGTATAGAGGCTTGGAGATTTAGATATTGAATTGTAGCTTTTGTGAGCCCTGAGAAGAACTACTAAAAAGTCCTAATAGTTATTAATATTTTATGCTAACTCCTTTGCCAATATCGAGAAGAATTTTCTCTGGACTTTAGTAGATTTCATTTTAGTTTTTTTTAAAAAGCTATAGATTATAATAGTGTTTGTTCAACTTGTTGTAGTATGAGAAAACTCTTGTCATTCTGAAGAAGGAAGATGTGGACCTACGACTGCTGCATCACCTCCAGGAGAATAACGTCATGAGTTCTCTCCCCTTGATTGACTGGTTCCGGTGCTGCTTTGCAGGTGTTTTACCTGACACTTCATTTGAGAGGTATCCTTGCCGTATCCTTTTCATTGCGTTTATTAGACACTGGTCATTGACCTTGTTAAGTGCAATCAGAGGAAAGGATATTGCTGAATTCATTCTAAAAAAGGTGTAGTTAATAATATATTGATGGTTAACAGAAACATGAACAAAACAGAACTGTATTAATTATAAGTAAAGTGAATTTAAGACGCTGCACAAACTGTTGATGGTATCAAATAGTTTATTTTAGGGTCATTTTTGAACTTGGAATGATGATAATGACTAAGAATATATAGGTAAAAGCTTCTTTATTCACTCTATGTGACGTTTAGAGAGGTGCTTTTCTTGAGAATAACACAAGAAGCTGTTTCGAAATGTTGCAGCCAATGAATAAAAAAGTTGTTATCCAATGTGGCATCCACAGATGCTCTGCTTGAGATTAAGACAAGGGGCTGTGTTGAAATGTCGCATTCAATGAATGAACAAGTTGTTATCCATGTATTCCTCATCTTTATCAAACATATTAGGATTAGATGAACTGAAAGAGAATGAATGCCAACCTGGAGAGTCACAGCTTCCCCCTGGCATGGGAGCAATGCTTTAATCAGCATCAATGAAGCTATCTCCAAGAGATTTCTGATAAAACCATATTGTTCAGTTGCAGATTGCAAAAACAATGGCACAGAAAAGTTGAGAAAATGCAGCAATGCATCATTAGATTATTGTTTGAAACGGATGCTAGTTATGCTTTGCCACGGAAGTGGAGCGAGTCACTGCAAGTGCTGATTATCTGCCCTTTCTTACAGAGTGTGGGACAAAGTGATTGGAGGGTCGTGTTCTATCCTGGTGTTTGTAGCTGTGGCCATCTTCCTCACCTTCAGACGGCCGCTACTCAGCATGGAGACCACTGAAGATATGCTCGCCTATCTCAAGAAGGTATATCTATCAACATTTAAATCTGAAACATTTCAGTTTTATTTAGGATCGTACAGGTTTTTCATATTGTGTGCTACAGTGAAGGATTTATTTACCAAATTCAGGCTAACTCCTTCTTTAAAGCAGTGTGGCACGTTTTCTTAAAAGTAATATAGGAATCTCACAGAAAGAAAACAAATATTACTGATTGCAAAACCAATTTTTATAATTAATAGAAATAGTTCTTACACGAAGGTAGGGGTGGGCGATATAACCGGTATACCGGTATATTGCGATTCAAACTACTCAATATATCGTATCGCGGTACAGCGTCCAATAATCGGTACAGGCGATACGTTCGGCAATTTCCGTGAGCATTTTCGGTAACTTCCGTAACATAATAAAATATATTGAAACGTTTTGAATTTCCTTGTTATTATTTTATATTAATCGTTTTTAGAATGTTTACTAGTCATATAACGAAGATATAAATCTTTTTGATTGATTTTTAAACAATATTAAGAAAAAAATGAAGTCTCGTTGACAGTCGTTGTCCCGTAAACAATCCAAAATGGCGGCTGAAAGAGCACACGCTACTTTCACGAAAATAACAACCAGTAAGGCAAAATCAGCCATTTAGAAAAATTTCACCTTGAAAAGGCTGGGAAATGGGAAATAGTTAGCAATATGGTATTTTTTAATCGATGTGACGCAGAACTTAAATATTCAGGAGGGACAACAAACTTTGCGACCGACATGCGACAACACCGACTTTCATATTTGTAAACGAGTATTTGACTATTTGTTAATATTTTAAATTGACAAATTCTTGCCATTTGGACCTCAATCGATTTAAATTTAAATGTGTTTGCTGCCATCCTTTTAAGTTTTAATGATACTCTGAGACTGAGTAATTTATATGAAACAACTTGAATGTTGCTCAAAGGCAAGAGGTCCTTAGCCTTTACTCTATAGGTTAACAAAGTGGATATCTACCATGAGAGTTTGAGATATACCTTAGTCCTATTAGTGCTATTACCTACTTTTGAAACAATTATAAGCTGAGATTTGGAAAACAATAAAAACTTTGACACAAATGTAACATATCTGTTGTTTTTTGGTTTGTTAAATATTTTTCATTTAGGCCTAAATCCGTGCCATGAATATGGTAACAGAATAACTATTGATTGATTCTGGTGACCATTTGTAATTTTTGGTAGTAATTAACAGTCCCAAAACCCAATTGCACTTTTGGCAATATGTATCACAATACGGCATCAAATATCGCAATATATCGCAATACGTTTTTTCTGGCAATACCCAACCCTACACGAAGGTACCAATTTTGGTTAAGGTACATGAATCCATTTCTCTACCTCAAATAATAAAGGTGCCTTCTGTGACTACAGATAATAGGGTTGAATTAATACATCTGTTATCTCCTGTCCTGTTAATGCTACGGAAACTTGCTACAGTGCCTTAAAATTCTATTCCATATGAATATTTGTAAAGTATGATTGAGTCCTGACAGAGGGGTTACAATAATGTTTATCTTGGGAAAGACCTATTTTAATACTAAAAAAAGGCAGAAACTTGGATGTAGGGAAGAAAATTTCAGAAATATGAATATATAGTATAACATAAAGGGATCATAAATACAGTTGAAAGTTGTATGTATTATTTTCCTTGAATTGTTTATAATCTCAGTACAACTTCTTAAAAACAATAACTTTTTTTCAGATTCCTGAAGACTGCGGGGATAAGCTTGTGATAGACGCAATAGACATGTGGCAGAAATATGGCTGCCATCTTGTCCAGGCAAAGTCAGAGTCGCCCATCCTTGACAAGATATCATCTTGATCATTGATAAAAAAAACTCTTTTTACTGAAAAAAACTTTTAATGCTAAATGAAAAAAATCACTCAATGAAATGATAATAGGAAAAAGATTATCATGAATAGCACAATGAAACAAACATCGTTTGCAAATGTGCCTTTTGATTCATACATTACCAACGACTTGAAAAGCTTAATTTATAGAAAATCAACAAAGGATAGTTATTAAAGAATGAACAAAGAATACAGCCTCGTAATCATTGTTCAATATATTCTATACTTTGAAATATATTTGTTAGGTGAATTGAATATATTGTGGAGCTTGACAATGTGTTATCTTGATGGATCTTTCTGTAAAACACATCTTGATTCTTGATTATTTACAACTCAATAAGCAATAATCTTAACTGATAAAAGTTTGATTCGAATAAGTGGACCTTATTATATGGAAGGCATTTTACCATTTGTTTGTGAAATGACTTCAGTTTCCAAGAATGCCAATATCTTTCAGTATTTTAGTAGTTATTGTTTTGACGATTTATGAGAAGTGTTTTATTGCTGTATGATTTGTGTAGTTTGACAACACAGTCATTGTCTCTACAGCTAGAGTGTGTGATGTAATGTATGCTTTAGTCAGTTTTAAAACTTCAAAATCCTTGTCATCTTAAGGGTAAAAGTGCTTTTACTGTATTTAAGTTGACAGGAAGTCCTTTGCGAAAGACAGTATGATATTTAATGCATGTTTTTGAACATTTGTATTTGCTTTATGTGTAAAATATGCAGTGTTCCATCTGGGCTTTGCTATTGAAGGATTTCCTCCTGGTGACATAATTATGCAGCATAAAATGAAAATCAATTCTATATCCACATAAGCCATTTAGTAAGTAAATTTATCACCAATGATGCCAATCATATCAGGGTTCATATCTTTCATGCGATGCCCTATGGCAAAATATCACTTTTCATTGGAAACAACAATGCTTTGATGTTACAGTCCCATTATGACAGTATTCCAAATGTGATGACGGCAGGTAAAGTTATGCTTGGAGGTCGATTACGATTATTTTCTTTTATTTTTCAACTTCGGTAATAAACAGAATATCAAATTCAAACCCATGACTAAATATGTTCACAACACTCAAGACTAAAAACCAGAATATGAATCGCTCTCGCTCGAGAAATAGTAATATTAAGGCACTCACTCGTAAATATGACATTTCATGGTCACTCTTATAATATCCTGTATATCTATCACACTGCTTTCTGTTAGTTCCCCCCTCCTTTCTTAAACCCCATTTCCTGAATGCAAACTGATTGGTTGATTGGAGATGCAAATGAAAATATTTATATCATATAGATGAAAGGTAATTTGAAACTAGTCTGAGGTATGATGATTGCTTCCTGTGTGTACACCAACATTCTTCATTCAACTTGAGCCTGTTACTGATGCATTACGCCGTTTCCATGTCCTGAGTATAGGCTGCTTAAACAAATCAAGCATAGCCATAGAAACCAAAAAGATTTATCTCAATTTATCAATGTACTTTGTCACTTTTGAATGTTTCATGTGTGAAATCATCCTGCTGTATCAGCGTATATATGTATCTGCAGAACTCCTACAAACCTCTAATGTCCATCAGGCCAAATGGCTTGTTTTGCTCTTTAAGCAGCCAATGAATAGGCTCACAGCCAGAGATATCTCACTACCTGAGACTGGATCCTTGAGTTTGAGCTATTTGCTTCAGTCCTTAACAACATTTCATTTGCTGAAAACAAAATGACATGTGAAACATAGCCGTGATCAGCGACCCTTCAACAATGGGAGACATTTTCCCATTCCAGTTAATAAGGTATTATAGTAGCTTTGCTGATTCAAAAACCCTGATGTAGCAAGATGGTGTGAAATCTAATTTTTGCATGTGCAATACTTGTATTAAATACTTTTGTTGCTATTGTTCAGCTTATACCTACATAATATACATATATAAGTTTTTTTTATTCTTTAAATTGCTTCACCCCAATTGCCCAAAACCAATGACTTTTGGTGCCTGAAATGTGGCTTCTCATAATGCATTTGTTCCACTAAATGTAGATAAAGTGATTTATTACTCTACCGTTGAAGATACCGCCGTTTAATAAATCTACAAAGTTATTACACATTGTGTAATAACATCGCGTGTCAATTGATGTCACATGACGTCACAATCGTCAAGCATGACGTCACAATGTGAGCGGCGCAGCGACATTAGCTATCCCGGCGATTTTCATGATTTTTCTTTGCTATAATTCAGCGAGTAATAAATAAGATACTAAACTCAGTCCCGTATAATTACATTTTTATGAAACTCGTGAATGGTATCGGTATCTAACTAGCTTTCGCTCGTTAAATACCAAACCACACACTCGTTTCATAAATATGTTATTAAACGGGACATCGTTTAGTATTCTCTATATGACCATGGGTTGGAACAAGTGCTACAGGGGTTTTAATGCTATTGCTCAATGCAGATTGAAAGAGCGAAAATGTTCATTTTATTTATTGATTAAAAAGTAGACTTTCCTTTAATCAGAATTTTTCTTGTAAAAATTAATGTATCAATCAAAGCCACCCTAATCAGAACAAATCTATGCTCCGCAATGATCTGCAAGTATGCACATAATATAAGAATGCCAAAGATAAATCAAACTATTCTTTTCAATGAGTGACTCAGCAGGGACTTCTTCACAGGTAGATAACTTCTCTGTATTCTGACACTATGGAAGCTTTTAGAACCAGTTCAAATCTTTTCAGAAATGGATAATTACAAGAAAATTAAAAGGTTTGAATTTCACTCAAACTTTTCAAGGAAATTGGGATGAGGAAACTTTGTCTCAAGGGAAAATCATGTAGAGAAACAACCAATAGGATTGTGTCTGAAGTGTAATCTGTTTGATTGAATGATTCTAATGTTTCCTTCGATCTTGCATTGAGTGTAGTGAACATTTGAACTAGATTTTGATTTAATGAAAGAGGTCCTTAAAACATTGTCCATGTTTCTTGTGAATTTTATGTTTGTTCCTGAGATGTTGTTTATGTTGACATGTATATTGTACCATTTATTGATCTGTTATTGTTTTGCTGAAACCAAAACTGGTGCTTATGAAGTATTGCAGCATTTATTCTTATGTATCTCTTGTCATGTTGTTGAAGTGAATAAACTATGTGCTTTGAGTAATTTGGGTTTTGTTTATCATACATTGAGAGGACATAGCAGTGAATTGAATTCTCCTCCATTATCAGTCTAGGCTTAGGGTTTTCTTAAATAAACCTTTTGAATTGAAACAATAACTCTTTTGGCTACTTTCAAGCTTGTTTCATGGAATGGATACTGCACTTTGGCTAATGCTCTTATCAAATGAGTCAGAGTTTTAAGAAATTGTACCAACAATTACTATCTCAGTCAAGCAGGTTTTGCTGCAGTCCATTACCACAATTTTGTTGCTGCCTTTCCTACTGTTGGTTCTTCTAAAAGTGAGGTCATTGATTATTGTAAAAGTGAGGTCATTGATTATTGTGAAAGTGAAGTTATTGATATCATTTGGCATATATACTCAACAGCTCACGGAGTGTCTCTTTAATTCTTAAACACACAAGTTGGCTTAATATTTAGAAACACTTAAAAATGCCACAAAAACCTTTAGAAGATATGCCTATGTCATATGGTCGTTTGCTATATTTATTAACACTTGAGAGGCGAAATTCTCCAGTAAAGCAAGGACGTGTCTTCACTAAGTAAAGTGGGCCCATTGTCAGAGATGTTAGCTCATTAGGCTAATCTATTCATGAAAGAGTTTTGACTAACATAACCAATAGTTCTGTATTTCTAAAAAAAGAGGGCAATTTCATGATAATTCCATCCATATAAATTAGATATTAAGTGATAGATCGGCATTGAAATAACGTCATATTTCATGTGATCATAATTCATGTGAACGTCATGTGCTTTGGGCGTGTCAGCTTTTTGTGTCCTAGGTTTAACACTACTGTGAATCAGGAAAATGAGGCAGCTAGGGCTATTTCAATGTGAAATAGATAGTTATCTGGCAGCAAACATGACACAAACTGCAGGCGCACTTCACCCAACATAGGGTAATAGACAAATCACATGTTTACATGTATCTCTCATTAGCCACGGCTATATGTAGTAGGCTTCCCAGCTACTCCCTGTGCCTCGTCAAGATTTATTTCTTTCAGAGCTTAAGATGTCATAACACCAGGTTGTGGAAGTCAAGGTGAACATTCATAACATCCTCGAGATTACCTATCCATTCAAAAGAGTACATTGAGATCCCTGTGACTTCGGATGACTCTTTCTGATAGTATATATGTGAAAGAGATTATTTTTCTAAAAGAAAACTTAACATTGATGCATTTCCTTACAATGTAATATCCTGGCAAGAACAATGACAAGAACACATATGAATTCATACGCGTATGAGTTTACGTTAAGGATAACATACAAGTAACCTACATTCGTGAAAAAGAATGTACGAGCCGCGAAGCGGCGAGGACATTGTTTTCACGAATGTACGGTTACGAGTATGTTATCTGACTTAAAATACAGCCTAGTTTAAAGTGTTTTTTGTATGACCTGCTTTGGTTTATGATAATAACATTCGTATTTCATTGCATAATTATAACACAAAAAACGTTTTTCAATAAAACAAAATCCTTTAACAAAATTTGAGATGGTCCCAACTGGTTCATCGGTCATTCTTAATGCAGGTGCAACGTAACCATCTTGCCGGTACATTCTTAATGCACATGCAACGTTACCATTTCGCCAGTACATTCTTAATGCACGTGCAATGTAACCATCTAGCTAGTACATTCTTAATGCACGTGCAACGTTACCAGCTTAATTCACGTGCATGACGTTTGAAACCGCAATCAGCTAGGGATTTGGTATAAAAGGAAGGTGGTCTTAATTCAACTTAGACATTATGTATGGCAATTTTGTTGTTGAGTGGGAAGACATGGCCGAGTATCCACACTTCGAAGACATTTCTTCAGAGGATGATGTTGTGTTATCAAATAATGAAACCAGTTCCTTTCCGGGGACCATCTCAAAATTATTATTGCTCAATTGTCCACATAGAAGCAGTAGATTCTTGTAGGATAATGTATGATTGAAACAATACAATGACGTCACTGCTGTATTTTAAATACGTATATTCACTCCGTGAACTATCTGTGAACGCAAATAATGGTCTGTTATTATGGTTTGAAATGTAGACACAGTAAAGTAATGCTAACTCATATTCACTGGAAAACAGATAGGTAACGTAAACACAAAGTCATGTACATGTGTGCAAATCTGACTGAACTATCAATAATTTTGAGTTTGATAATATGACGAAGGTTGACTGATGTCCTCCCATATTGATATACAGATCGTTGTATCAACCATGTAAAAACGATGGTTACAGACATACCAATATCATGCAGTTGGTTTAGGAAAATGGATATCTATTGTATTAATTTATATTTCCTGAGTTCGCATAAAAAGACATTTTATAACCATACATTAAATTGCTTAACTGAATTTGAACGACCAGCGTCAAACAAATACCATGTTGCAAAGGAAATGATAAGGTATACGCATGAAAACGTTAACATGAGTAAAACGTTAATAATATGCAGGGTAAATTTTTAAACGGCCTTTTAAGTAGACAAAGCTAATCTGCTTTAAAGATGACGTATACTATTACCTACATTTTATTATGGAATCATATAAAGAATTCATGGATATGTAATATCAATTAAGACTCTTCAATTGACATTTCATGTTTCGATAAGGTGAAATAATGGGCAGTAATGAATCTAGGAACTATGAAACAGACTACGCCACTGGGCGGACTAGAAGTAGCCAGATGGCCCTGTCACTAAGTATAACCCCAGAGCTGTGTTGAGAGTAATAAGTGGAGACGTAACATGCTGTTTGTGTGACACAATCCCTGTACCACTCTCCTAACTAACTCAGCACTTCCTCTCCCTAATTGCAGCTGATAGCTTTCTGAGAGTTCGTTGGACTCATCTCGTTTGTTTTTGCTATTAAAGGGGCAGTGGCACGTTTTTTTGAAAAATGTTGTTCCCCCAATTTTCACCAATGAACATTAGTTTATGCCAAATGTATTATCTTCCGAGGGTCAAGCATTTCAGTACTCACCCCGATCATCCGTAGTCGTAGAATAAATTATCAAGTTTCAGGCTAAAACCAATGGCGACAGTTTTTGTGTGAACACCTTTCAGTCATTTGTCTAAGGGGAATGTATTCTCAGAGCATAACGTAACATGATACTGCTTCATTGATAAAAAAAATCATTCTTTTGCAATTGATAACAATTATTTTTATTTTCGTGAGATCACTTTATTAACCTGCAAAAAAACGGGTTACTTCCCCTTTTATGATTCACAACTAGGAAAAACCTGAATTACCGGGTATATCATGCCTATTGATTATAGAACTTCCTTTAATGAAATATGTGTTTAGTTAAGTTTTCTGTACAATTGTCAATGCCTTTCTGATCATGAACTAGAACAATGATTCAACGACTAAGTTATAGGTATTAAAATGATACAGAAAACATTCAAGTCAAGTTCCCACATCCCACATCGATAATAGGATGTGTTTATGGTTGATATGAAAGTAAACTTAATTTTAAGTATTAAAAAAAAGGAAAAACGTAGTGAGATCATATTTCTTAGGTACAAAGGCGCGGGGGGTCAGTTATAAGCCATCATCTCATCAGTCACCGGTTAAGTCACTGACAGTGATATAAAATAGCCATGGCAAATTAAACACTTCCAACACGAAATGTTACACGATCCATCAACTTTAATTTCAATCAATAATTTCATTTGTACGGACAAAATATTTTCTCACTATATAATACATGTTGTTCAATAATTCAGCTTATAGAGTATATCACATCAAACGAAAAATGCAGTCAAAGTGATAATATTGAAATCAAAACTTAGCAGTTCTTGTAAGGAATCTTCTAAGTTAATTTTTTAGCCACAATAAAATATGTGCACAGAGAGTTTTTTTCAAGTTGAACTAAAACACAGCCGAAAATAAACATCGATACACTTTATAAGCTGAATTATTGAACCACAACAAATGTGTAAAGTCAATCAAAACGAAGGTATTACACAACTCTACTCAAATTACAACCAATAACTACAGAAGCATGTCTAATGGAATCACCAAGGATCCCCCTGGACGGACGGACGGACCCCTGGTGGGCGGCACGTGCTGATGGAGCAGTATCATATAACTATGGGTAGATACATTTACTTCATCATAAGTATAAATACTAGCATCGACTCTCTCAAATCATTACCTCCTGTCATCCTGCCCTCCACAGTTGTTCATCTTGTCGTATTCTTGAACTGAAAAATGGTATGTTCTTTCCTTTAAGAACTCTTTATATTAATGTCAATTTTCAGAATGTTTATTTAGACAGTTAACATCTGCAAAGTATACGCATTAAGTAAGCTTTATGTTAATCTCTCTCACACCGAAACTGTTTATTCATTGCGAAAGAAAAGTTGACTATTGCCCGTTGTTCGTTTAAAGAAATTCCCCTTTTTATAGCGGGTAAATATGTTTGACGTCATGTTTAATTCTTTTACATTTTCACTAAAGTAATGCTGCACTTTTTCAGGCCCCAACAAAGCTGAGCAAGGACGAGATCGAAGAGGTCAAGGAGGTGTTCGACCTTTTCGACTTCTGGGATGGCCGTGACGGTGCTGTGGACGCTGCCAAGACCGGCGACATGCTCTACAGTCTGGGTTTGAACCCGACCATGACCACCGTCATGAAGAACGGAGGAGTGGAGAAGTTCGGAGAGAAGAACTACAAACTGGAAGAGTTCCTGCCCATCTACGAGACTGTCCGCGAGATCAAGGACACCGGAACCTACGCCGACTTCATGGAAGCCTTCAAGACATTCGACAGGGAGGGTCAGGGATTCATCTCCTCGGCTGAACTCAGACACGTGCTCACATCTCTGGGCGACAGACTGACGGACGCCCAGATGGACGACATTATCAAGTGCACCGACTTGAGAGAGGATCTGGAAGGCAACGTCAAATACGAAGACTTCATCTCCAAGGTCATGGCCGGACCATACCCAGACAAATAGATTCTCGTGATGACTGAATTCTCTTTTCAAGCTCTTGGCATTGTTTCTGTAACATTTGATAATTATTTATTATGATAACACAAGTGAACCCTGACAACAATTTTCTGCGAAATAAAAAGATATCGTTTCAACATTTACAATCACTTGTTATATTTCGACAAACTCTATGGATATCAATCTACAGTGAATAAAAATGATTAAAGATCTTCATTCTATCGACCATGACCCTAACACACGCATAGAGAACGCGTAATCATATACAAACAAGAGAAGACAAGTATGATTTAACGAATTTAAGTCTGTTGAAAGGTTGATAATTGATCTCTCAGTTGCTTCTCAACGATACAATAAAGACACTAACTAGCCATGACGTGTTCTGCTTCGAAAATGGTTTACTAAGGCGTATTATCAACGGTGTAAAGAACTAACGGCGAGGTAAGCCATGCTTATTCTTTAAATGAACACCTGGTGGCTTTAATGACATTTACAAGTTCATATGAGTGTCTTAGAAGTCAAATGGCATAGTTTTTATAATGTAATGTTCATTATGTAAAGTCAGTGAAATACTTTGGTGTATCTGTAAAATAATAAATGGTCTAACAAGCTACAATGACGATCTTGTATTTTCACAGTGACCAGAGATGATAAAATATGTCATTGGTTCGTTGCCGGAACTACTTTCTACCAACTGATGAACTAATGATTAATTTGCTTTACTTTGAATTTTTTTTTACAATAAATAATTAAAAGAATTGTATCATAAATATAATACTTGATGATGTTTTTCAAATGCCCGGTTTATTTATATGAACCATACCCATGTCACTCCATGAAATAAACCCGGTATTCGACAAACATCATTCAGTATCCTCTAATATAGGCAGCATCATAAACGGAAAATTACAAAAACATAACGTAAACATAACCGTGACCGTTTCTGTCTACAAGCGCCTGTAACAATTTATAGGTAAAAGATACCATATATATATATATGGTATAAGATATATGGTATCTTTTACCTATAACTTGTTACAGGCACTTGTGTCCTCTACCTATCTCTATGAGACATTCTCCACAATGTAATGAGCGTAAAACTACTCTACATTTGCTTGCAATAGTGAGGTCACAAACAATTGTTTTATAACGTGACGAAATACGGAGACTACCCTCGAGGCTCTGGTTGCTGTAAAAACGCGATTATTAGACGTGCACGCACGAAATTATGACAGCACTAAATATATTTAGCAAAATTGAAAATGATATTTTTTACCATTTAGAAATTGTTTACAAAACGAATTCAAATATCTTCTCACACAGACAGAAGTTTCATCCACATAAAAAGAATTACGGTTTTCTTTGATTTGCCAGTCATCAGTTAGTCCTATCCTCTTCTTTACGTCAACTGGCGACGCGTAATGTCGTGATGCACCTTGGGCCAACTCAAATCGTCTCCTGGTACATCGGAGTGAGTAAATGCATACGAAGGGAAACCCTAAGTCGGTCCTTTCTTTATCAAAAAATTAAATTAATGAAGACCCTTTAACTTTTTCAACATTTCAGACAGCCCGAGCTATGGTAACGTTTGATACGGATTTCGTAATTTTTCTCATATAATGTCTGTTAACTTGATTACTCTCGTGTCGGGCCTGGCTATTTTTCGGGAATAGCTTGGTTTACCAAAATTCTTACATTTGATGATTAACATTTACCGAATCAGCCACATCTCTTCAAAAATAAAAAAAAATAAATTATTATTGGAAACGCAATCTAATTAAACAAATAGACTAACACTGTTAAAAGAAGTTCCTCGTACGTTGAAATAGTTAAAAAAAGAATTGTCCGCTGTAGAGAACTGTTATGATTACTATAGGGTGTTGTTAAAAGTAATAGCAACGTTTCGCTTTAACCAGCCCCAGAACACAACACAACAATTGGAATAACGATAGCACTAATGATATCAGCGACAACAATCGTAGAAGCGGTGTTAGCCCCGCGCCATCGCATTTTTGTATATCTGTAACATTACCATTCCCTGCCTCCACAAGGGACGTTCCTCTAACGATCTAAAGTGTACGAGATATGCGGAGAATCTTGCTGTTAGACACCTACTGATGGCGTCCACGTAACTGGGTCCAGGTAAATCTGACATCAAACACCTGCCAACACACCTGAACTCTCCTGATCTACCTGTCCCGTCACTAGGTCACGTGACATCCGCATCAAAGTGGACAGCGAAATCAGGAACTGTATCAGTCACGACTGTCCTTTTTTTTTCTTTTGAGATTGAAATAGTTTCAGATATTTATAACTCTCATTACCGAGACACGAAATAAAAGTAGATATTTTGGTCAACTCAATTAATGGCACAACACCTGTCTTTTGATGTTTTTAATGATTTTGAGAAGTAGTATGATACAGAAAGCTTTGCTGTGTTATGCAGAGGTAACAAATAAATTTTTATTGTACAGACACAAGCTTAATGTTATGAAATGATAAAGTTTGACCTCATATGACATACGACTCCGATTGCATTTCAAAGATTGTCCTGATTACGGCGTACCAACTACTAGAGTCCTACTTCCTTCACTGGTATAAGGAATGGATTACGCAATCATGTTTAATTTTAATTCATTTATGTATAAATACACTTTTTGTAACATGTTATATGTTTGTATCTTTCAGCTATTTTAGAACACACAAACTGAAAACCGCTCACGCATTCGTGAATTAGTAATGGTATCCTGTCATAAGAAAGTTGATTAAATATTACTTAAACTTAACATTTAGTTGGTTTTGCAAGGGCAGCTATCTTTCGTGGTTTGGAATGACAGACTGCTTCCATCACCAGTGTTTGATTAACAGATTTTATGCATTTGTCACTTGTACTCCCTCCTAAGAATGGTAGGATTGGCTCATCATTTGATATATGTTGATGAATTTCTTCATTGTTTAAGATTACTATGGCGATGTTTTCTTCAGCCTATAAGTGGTGGCCTTGATTAATGGTCGTTCAAACACCCAAAAATGATAACCATATACATTGTGACTATCCGATTTGCATCCACATGAAGTAAAGAAAACAAGAAAAAAGACCTTAATATTTCAAGGAAATGATGCTGAAAACTGTAGATGAATAGAACACACTACTGTTAAGTTAACAACATTCTAGTTAAACTAATAATCAAAATATAGGTTAATTTACTGGCCAGTAAACATAAACTTTCAAAAATGAAAAATTTTCCGAAAACCTTCCTTTGCATAATTTATTTCTGTTTATGACTCAAGCATGACAAATGTATAAAACTGTTGATTTTGAGATGAATTAAAAAGAACCTTGAATTTGAACCGAAAGGTATTTCTTATCGATTAATCAATCAACCTTTATCCTTGAAGCCATGGAACATGTATATGCAAATCCATAACCATAATCCTCTAGGCTTTCGGTAAGTACTTTTAAGCCAAATCCATCAAGACTGTAAACTGTTACAGCAAAGGATAGACTGTATGCGAAGGAAAATCATGGATAACTCGAAATTCGATTGAGGAACTCACAATCCTTTTTCAAACGATTTGATATTTTTCACGGATACAATTTTGAACATTGATTGAAAATACATCAAATTATTCTAACATCTTCTGGAAAAATCAAAGTATTTCATGGATGTATTTGAATTGTGAAGCTGTCCTGTTATATTATGAACATTTACAGTTTGTCTACATTCTGTTCTATAAATTATACTCAATACATTTACATGGATACCAGGATGAACTGAAATGTGAAAATAACTCATTACAAAAATGGATTAACTTGAAAGTGGTGTTATTCATTTCTTGGTTATACTTTTCATAACAGTGTGAAATGGTCAACACGTACGGGAGAAGATAACCTTACAGAACGCCATATACATTGGGTACAACGCTTACTTTATCAATTCTAAGGTGACAGGCTTTATCAAAACAGGGAAAACGTCAATTGCTAAGCACATCGGCCTTGAGGTTAAAGAAATCTTCTGAAGTACCTTTGAAAAACGTGAATGACCTGAGGTATTAAATCTGATATTCTCATGTTTTTTAATATCAAACGATAAACTAAAGACTTAAAACTGTCTCATGCCATTCCGATCTTAGGCACTATATATTAAACAATGAACCAAAATGCACACTACAAAATAAAATAGTGAAAGAGATGTTATCAGAGCGTCAAATTTCAAAACTTCGAAATAGCCCTAGTTTTGTCAATATAATTAAAATATTAATTTTCATTAAAGCCTCTTATATTTTCATTTATGTATACGGTCAAAACAATTTAATGAAATAGGGAGTTTTATGATTGATATTTTATCAGTTGTGCTAATACGTAACATAGATATTTCAATGAGTTTGACATTGATTAGTAACTAAACTTTTGATAAGAATAATTCAAAGGATTATTTTTCATTAAGTTCATATTCATTCATATACCTTACCTTTCCTTTAGGTTTGTCTACAATATTTGACCCCGCGAATTGAGAGAATATACAAGCATATGTTAGGTAACACCTAGCGGATGCAGATGATGACCTTCATTAATTGTATATGCAACATGACAGTTGGAGCATCGGCCATCTATCACAGGTAGACGTGTACATTACACCCATTGTTACACCTGGACACGGCAATTAAGGGTTCAGGTGAGGTACAGGTGAGACAGACATCATCTCTGTCCATTCTAAGGTGAAAGGTGTTTCTGGAACAAGCTTAAGGTGATTGTTTTCGATACAGATACCGTCAAGTCGGACAAATTTTCCAACTTGGATTCACACTGGGGTGAGTGATTTTTTGTTTTATATGTTTTCAACAAAATTTTAACATGGCCAGCTACCTTATGATTTGAATAATGATTTTAAATTTTTTTCATTAATCTAATAAATTAATTTAGCATTTTAATGTAATGAAATGATGGCAGAGTAAAGCTAAACAGGTACTCCTATCATTTTGAATAATGATTTGTATTACGTATTCAAATTGTGATATTCCAGGTTTTTATTAATATTTGACATTCATCTCTCATACAATTATATTTTTTGCTACAATTCACAAACAAGGGTACATTGTATACAGACATGCATACATTAATGTTTTGTTAATGTTTCTAGAGGTCCTAATGAAATAGGTATGCAAAAGTCTCTCAAATAATGAGGCGACTACAAGAAGATATGACTGTTGTCAAGTATTAACGTTTACTGTTGGCACTGCATGCATATATAGAAGGGAGCCAGAACGGAATTGTTTATTGGACAATCCGTTAAAGAAAGATTAATAGAGAACAATACAAAAAGTTTATGAAATAGCGATTATGGGTTCAAGTCTTATGTTTTATGTTTTATAAACCATGCTATGACCAAAGGTTTTTTCTTCATCCATGTTACGTATATTCTATTAGATAAAATCACACATCTCAACATCTCCAAAAGCGTAAATAACCTTTTGCTTATGTTTCGTCTTTAATTATCCTTGTGTTTGTATGCATACTCAGTTAGTGAATATAAATGTAGATGTTATTACATGATAAAGAGCCACTCCGTTAGTTGTTGGAGTCATATATGCCAAACTTAATCAGTGGTGTCATTTGATCACAAAGTATCGACTGTTACCAAGAAAGCACATTCTAAAGCTTATTGATTTTTTTACAATGACAACATGAAGGTAGAACGTCGCATTTATGATCGAAAACCGGACAGTGGCGCGCGTCAAATAGTCAAACGAATAATTGGAGACTTATCTAAAACAGCCAGAAGTTGACAGTGTTTGTTCGGTTATATAACTAGTATCCATGTATATTGGACGTGATATCTACACCTCTGTGCATTTATAAGGTTGTTTTTAGATTTCATGGAAATCCAGTATTTGTCATATATATGTTAAGATATTTTGATTTTATTTCACCACATATGACATTTAGGTTCGTAGCAAAGGTACATAATATGTTATGAAAATCACGGAGTAGCTCTTTAACATAATGTAAAGATAGTACACAAGAAGCATGAAAGGAATGGCTCATGCCTTCAGGATAACTTACTATGTTCCCTTGTATTGTATACCTGTTCTGAAGAGTCTCTCAAAGGGACAAGTTTGCTGTTGAAAGGCTCTGAGAATAAGTTAAGATACATTACATTATGATGTGCTATGTGCCTAATGATTTCATACGGGAATACGAGGGAACGTCGGTTATTAAAGGCCCTGTAGGAAGTGCTCTGTACAAGCAACTCGATTTTTTTTTCTGATAGTCTAGACGATGTCTAAGTATATATATATATATATATATGCCTGATATATCATTGTGACAAGAACAAAATTGTATCCTTCTAGGGTTTCAAATATGATTTATGAATTCTGTAAATTGTAGATTTTAAGATGCAAGTTGGACAACTTCGACATATCTGTGTATGTGATGGTCACATGATCGATAATGAAATCGAAAAAATCTACACCGAAACGTCGGACTCTTGCAATAAAGAAGTCGTAAATCCATAGGACGTATTTCTCATCGTCTTACAGACTTCTGTTTGCCTCTTAAGGAATTCATAAAGCATTTGAGGTTTACTATATACTTAAAACATAGCGTTTAATTAATTTGCTGTCTTATTTTATTATCTGTAAAGACAAATAAGTAAGAGGTATATCTTATATCATCATATAAAGGCTCCAGTTTGTTATACTAAATCAATGAAGCAGGTTTCGGAAACAGATGCAAACTATATTTCCGACTCAAACACCATTTACAGCGTAGGCCAGCTATTGGTTAAACCTTAGAGGGGCAGTAATACGCTTTTTTGAAAGATTTACGTCTTCAAATTTTCCCAATAAACATTAGTTTATGCCAAATGTATTAGCTTCAGAGGGTAAACATTTTACTCAAACCGATCATCCGTAGTCTTAGAGGAGATAAAAGAGTATCAAGCAAAACCTCTAGCGGCCATTTTAGTGTGAACACATTCTTCATCATTTAAGGTGGGGAAATGGATTGACGTAGCTTAACCGATCATGATACGTTCATTTTAAAACTGCCCTTTTGTATTGTTTTGCAGTTGGAACATTTATTAACGTGTTCATGAGATCGTTTTATTTATCGATAAATGTGCTACTATCCCTTCAATGATATAATGATACAATGACTTAACATTTATTTAGAGTATACAGCTTATTCAAGCATAAAAGAGACAGAGGCAGTGGCATATATATATATATATATACATTATTCAACTTACAAAGAAATTTTCGTTGCGAAATTTTTTTATATGAAAACAGGTTTCCAATATTTAAATGGTCAAGGCCCAATAACTTCAAACGACCGTTTAGCGAAAGCATCATGTTCAGAAAAAATGTGTGTGCTCCAAGCAGTAAGAAACGACATATCTAGAAATGTTAACAAACAAAATGTTATCTAATAAATGTTTAGTGAGACAAGGTGTATGTAAAAAACCTTCATCAAACCATTGATATTCATTTTAACGACCATCTTGCAATTATGAACAATTTCATTCAAACCAAACCAACCGGGAAGTGGACCATGACAACCGTAAGTCGTATTACAAAATCGTTATGATTGCGGAAAAGCATCCTAACCAATCCCAAGACCAAAACAGGTTAACATGATCTTTCTCCTTTTGAACCCTTGCGTTACACGTTTTGCTCGAGTGTACACGATGTCTCGGTCTCCAGAAGGCGTTGTTGCACTGTTGTTATGGCATGACCGGTAGCGGCCCAGCTCTGAACCCAGTAAGTTGTCTCAACCCTCGTCTAGTGACGTCCAGAACATGTTTGTAGTTGACCGTCATTCGAATTCAAGGAAAAGACGGAGAAGAACACCTTACGTTAATACAATACCAACAACAGAAAATAGGTCCAATGAAGTTGTGTGAATATCTGTTGTTACCTACCGATGGTAATCAACTGGGAAGACACAAAGTAAACACATGCTGTTACTTGTAAAACGAATAATTATTCTGAATATATCGTTTGGTGGCTAGAAGCCCTAACAACTTATTCAATTCAATCAAATGTAGTCACCTGTCAGATATTCTCCTGGAAGGGACAGATGTACACCCTATGCATGTACCACGTTGCACAAGCAAATGAACCATTCTTCCAAATATGCGTCTGAGGAACAATGCGTCCCATGCGTACAATGACTTATAGTTACTATTTAAAATCTTTGATTTTTTAATTCATTTTGTAATTATAGAAATACATATAAGCCAACATATTTATTTTATTCAGATGTAACCTAATACATTAAACGAAATGATAGTTATAATTCGAATCTTTTTCAATGCCGACTGTTGAATGTTGTCTAGTAACCTTTTGCTTGAAATTCATGTTGAGATCAAACAGAATTTCATTTGGTTAAGCAGATAATACGTTTATACATTTAACGAAACGCAAATGAAAACTGGTTTTCGTATCTCTCTGCATTTACTATAAATCACTGAACCATAGCGCAATCTTCCTTTTCCATCACAAAATACAACGTGCATTATGTAATGGCGTTCTCCGTAAAGGGGTTCTTTTCATCCAACCGTAAGAGAGAAGGATCACAATTTAAACATTTTACTGAATGATTAACTGGCAGGTCTTAGCCCCCCATACCTCCCAAAGAAATCAACCTTTTACATCATTTTATCTTCAATCAAATAATTATCCCAATGTTAAAGTAATATATGTTATAGCTTTTCATTAAGATAATCGTTCTCGACTTCAAAACATTTTGATTGGTAGTAACATTTTACACTACATGACAGGAAGAATAACCGTACAAAGTCTGAGTGAATTCTACATGCAAACGTCACGAATACCATAATTTGAAAAAAATCATCAAGCTTTAAATTATGGTAACTGAAAGTATATGCATATGATATATTTTGTAGATCGGGAATAACAGCCAATAAGAACTCGTAATACTGGTCCTGAGCAGCACGCGCTGTGACGTGTAGGTCACGTGACTTCAAATAGACAAGTGCTATAACTTATTGTGTATATAAAGTAGATACAGAAGAGAGGAATAGTCCTCCACAGAAACCCGTGAATATATAAGACTGTTAAGGTAAGGAGAAATTTCTATTTTGAATTAGTAATATCGCATTAAGCATTTTAAGAATAATTCAATCTAGTTTCTCAAAATGAAATTATCATGTTCTGTCAGTATGAAATTTACCCATACATATCTATGCATAAAAGATTTAAGCGTTATCACGTCATGTTATTTTTTAAACGAGTTAACAAATGAAAAACGATTTTTTTTAAAAACTGCAAGTATGAAATCTAGTTCTTATGAGCTTACATGTGGTTTTCTCCTGCTTCGTTCCTTTTTTGTTCAATTATGAATTCATTCGCTCCCTTTTTCCTATCACTAAAATGAGGAGCGCTAAATTTGCTTGATAACTTAATCTCTTTAATTTTGATATATGTAAGTTTGTATTCAGTGATATTTCTCCTTCTCAAGATTTTGACGCAGCTAGGAACATTTATGAAAGATTGCGGTTACATTAACACACCTGTTTCATCCTCTTACAAACCTGAACCGATTTTACTTGATGAATATATGCAGTTCGTCATTCATTTCAGATCGGTTGAAATTCATTTCTTTTATGTTGTGTCTTCAGAGATATCGGTGACTTTCTTATTCACTACTTTGTTAAATTTTATTCAGATCAAGTATGGAACGAGTGCTAATTTTCGCAGTGATAATCCTTGCCATCATCAACCACGTAATTGCCGACGACGATGACGTTTCGATGACGTGGCCACTCTGGGGACAAGGTAATGAGTGATCAATCAATTATGGAAATGATAGTAATCAATTAAATTAAATCAGCACCAAGTGTCTTTACTTCTTTAACATCGATCTTCATTCATATAATATTACACCACTGATAACAAATCACCACGTGCTTCACATTAATGCTTTTTTACTGTGTATTAAATAGGAGCCTTTAAAACTGTCTTACTCATTCAGCAAGTCTTGATTGGACTGCATACACATTGAAATGAAGAGCCTGAAGAAATGAATACAAGTAACAGTAAATTATCAAATGTAATTTTGTTCAACTTGTTTCATTGTACATTAAATTTTAGGAAGACACCTGCAAGCATTTTAATTCACTATGTTTTACACAATCTCTCCTCCTGTATCGTACTAACATTGATAAGTGACAGGTACCTAATTTTTTAAGGCATTTCTAACACATCTTGAATTTTAACGACTTTGACACATGTAGGCGTGTCAGTAGTTATGACTTTAAGAAACCATGTTACAACTTTTGTGTCAAATTGACATGACAGGACGAGACGTATGAGGCTTTCCTTATCTGTAGAAAGCTGCGCGAAACAAAAAGTGGTGTTTTAAAAAAAATGAATTATACATTCTAAAAGCTGCGTCAGAATGTGTATACAATCTTAGTTATGTAATGCGTAATTTTTTTCATACTTGTCTCTGATAACTTGTCTAATGGTTATAGAATGATGAAAGTGTTGGAAACAAAAAATCTTTTAAGCCTACAATTTGAATAACTCTGGCTGAAATGTTTACTAATATAAACATTTTCTGGCTTGACCTTAACATTTACCGTTTCATAAAATCGCGTTTTTTGTTAATCTCTTTACTCAGAAATGAAATTTAAAACTTCAACTTAATATGAACGTACAAAGTGCATTATTGGATAACAGACATACATATATACACTTTTAGTTTGTTTCTGTACAGTTATTCACGTTGTTTATTAACATTGGAACTTCTGCCGTCGACTTAATTATCATTATGATATCTTAAGGTTAGCAATCACTAGATTACATATTAAAAAAACACTGTACGAAATTTAAATACTATGGTTCGAAACGTTCCACGATGTTATCGAGATTATTGAAGATTCCTTTGATTCTTATAAAGTGGACTTAAAGCATATTGTTCAGCTCACACAGTTGAAGTATACTGGATAATTGTACAAACCCTCATTCGATATCTTTCATATGTATTATTATATGAATAGGTAAATGTAGCGATTTTAACAGTGTGGTGTATAGATATGTATCATTGGGATACACGCTAATCATAAGGATCGTTGAAATATATAAATTCAGGTTAAAACATTCTGTTTTGATACATCCATTTTAAATATTTCAATATTTTCATTAATTTCAAATTTTTATATTAACATAATTATGTCCAATACACAAAACTTTATACCCTCCATCAGGAATTCCTTTCGGTCCAATGTTAGATAAAGTGAATTCCGTTTCATAGAATGATACCATATTCATAGTTAATAGTAAATAAAACATTATTTTCAAATGACAAAGAAAGTTTGACATTGAGGTAAAATGTTGAATCTAATTACTTTCTAATAATCCGCTTTGATGAACTAGACGCAATGTAATCCCTATATCCGAAACACGTTGGTCCGGTGAGGTCAACAAGGTCCGAATATCGCTGACCACAGGTCAAGATCCATGTAGCAATATAACGGAAGAAGAATTTGACCATTTACTGAGGAGAGAATTATAGCCCTGTCCACATCAGACAAGTGGACATAGGTCTATAGTGAACACGGAGATTAATGAAGCGCGAGGAACAAGTTTCTGTAATAAGACTAAGCCCCCCACAAATCATCTTTAACGTTTGAGTACTTTAATCTAGCCAAAATGGCTCCCTTGATGAAGGCAGTACGTCAAAATTGTATCCCCATCCTTCAGCGTATTAGTGCCATTTTGTTAGATATTGTTACCTTGTCAGAAAAGATTGGAAACAATTTCATCATGATAAATTTAAATCACCCTCCTTCGTTGTGATGGTGTCAGTATATTTGGTCTCGTCACATGGTCATATGATATTCAAATTTTTCAAATCTCGTTTTCATTTGACTTATGTATTAGAAACATTTCGGATTGAGTATAATCAATGGCATCACTTTGTAACATTTTTATCAGAATGGTTCAATGTTTCTGTTTATAAAAAGAAATGTATCTTATTATTCGTTATTGTAATTAATTAAAAGCTGCTAAGTTGTTAAATTTGATGTAAAAATGAAATATTTCACCTTGTGTTTGTAAAGTATTTTTTGTATTATAACGAACATGATACAATTTCATTAGGTTACTGGTATCATTGATTGAATGGAATACTTGAAGATGAAAAACTCACACAATTTCCCATATTAGAACTAGAAATAGCTAGACATCTATCTTCACAAATGTTATGAAAGCTAACCTTGCTCAGACCAAGAATTGGCAGAAAACTATCAAACTTCTGTAAAATTAAAGTATTTTCTTCTTTAAAAATAATATCTATAACCTTAAGATACGTCTTTATTTTTCATCAATCATATCACATCGTAATACGTCGTATTTGTGAACAAAAAAGTTTGATACTTTATGTACCTCTGACGCTATTGTTTCAAGCCTGAGGAAATTATTTCATAATCTGATGATTCCAAATGCTTGCAGGAGGAGACAGTGGGGAGACATCGTACCCGTACTTCAATACGGGTCAGGGTGGAGGCGGGTGGGCGGGTGCCTACCAGGGATACTACGACTACCCATCGTACTCAAATCCCTACTACCCGAGTCCCATGTACTGGTCGAGTGACTACCACTACCCGAAAAACTCCTACCCAGCATACCACAAATACCCAACTTCTGATGACAGCGGAAGTAAAGAGTATGGAGTAAATTACCCAGATCATCCCGGCTATGATTCCGGAGAATCAAGTGAAGAGACATTCCCAGGTACGTTATAACTTTTACGTTCCTTTTTATGCTTAAGATGTCACATTTTAAGAGTTGACAGTATTCTTTTTATGTATTAGAATAAAACATTTCTTGATTAGCTGTCAAAGATAACAATATTGTCAAGGTAAATCGATTGTTAAGTTTTTATAAATAATTTGGTTGTCACGTATTCTCATGGATATTTAGTCTTGATATAAAAAAGAGTCTTGAGATAAAAATAACATATTCATATTCAGCAATTTGACAAAAAACTAAATTTGACCTGTATCATTCATTGTATTTACAAGTGAGGTTATATCTCATGTGCACAAAATGAAAAGCGTAACAAAATAGAAACGTAAAAAATTATTTTCTGGTCCAAAGAAAAATGGTAGCATATCGAGTTCGTCTTGCAATTCAAACATTACGTAGGTTTCAACATCAAGCTGGTCAATTAGGTATGCAAAGAAATCATTTCGTTGTATTTATTACCACATGTACGTGTACAAACTAAATGGCTCCAATCAGTATACATTTTGATTCTTAATAGATGCAGCGATAGAAATAGAGATTGTTTACATTGATAGTGGTATCTATTGGTTTCCAAAAGATCTTAACAATAAAGGTATAACATGGTGACGAGAGAACAGCAGGTGGATACCTAATTTGACGTCTACCATAAACGAAACTGAGTAAAAATGGAATCGGTTTATCAGTGGTTGGATATCCAGCTTCTTAATTTGTTTGTTGAATATGAAAGTTTGAAGTGTATGAGGTTAGCAATTGTCACGCGGTTCGAGCGTGCGACCTTTTTTCTGCCTCTCCCCTAATGTACTTTCATAAAATATCACCAATTATTGTATATATCGAAAGTACATATCATGTACTTTACATTCATGTATCTATTTTTATCATTCATATCTTTATTCGCCGACTGTGGCTATTTTTATATGTTCAAATGTCATTTTCATACTCCATTTATCAACCTTTTTACATGTAGCATTAATATGCCAATGCTCATGTTACATATATTTATATCTACTTGTAGAGGAGTTTGCGCCCTTTACAATAAGCCATTGTAGGGCTCCATAACTCTAATATTTATGGAGCTAAGGATAATTTAGTTTCGCAAAGAAACACAGCTTAGCGATATCCTTAAGATAAGCTACCATCTTCTTTGGAGCAAGGCCTAGTCTTCTCCGACGTCCGAACGGAGCCAATAAATAGCGGGCTAAGCTCTGGTACCAGTAGTCTTGACTTGATCCTTGCGGGGAGAGGTCACGGGTGGACCTGGGACGTTGGAAGTAAATTGGTGAGGTTGATATTCCTTTATTTTTCTCTGTACCTTTCTGGAGTATGTGATCACTTCCTTTAAGAACTTACCGTGTTAACCTTACCTTCCCTCCCATTATTTTATAAGTTCTACTATACCTAAACTAGTGTTCTTATTCATTTACTCACTCAAGTAGTGATTAGGGATCATCTAAAGTACTGTGTGCTTGTTGTTTATTCATCCCTATTTTTAGTCCACCCGTGTCCCGACACCACCCTTGTATATTCGCCAAGTGTTGATTTGTCTTAGTGATGCTATCTCGTTAAGACGGCCATTAGCTTATCTTGTTGTTACAACGTCTGGGGGTATGCTAGAGTGATTCCCTACAGTTTGTCTATTTGTTTATTCATGGGTTGTTGACTTCCTTAATTAGTTGTTAACTCCTGTTGAGTGGATTACGGGTAGCTTGTTGCTGTACCCGGTTATCGTCTTGTTTAGACTGCAAATAAATCACTTGACTCACTGATTTGCTTCTCTCTAGTATTTATTGGCTTGATTATTTTCTTTTCTTATCTTTCTGTCGGATAAACGTGTCTCGTCTGAGTTTAGATATCGTTACACCGTGACACAATATTAGTTGATATGATATGAATAATTGAGATGATCATAGTGTACTTGTGTTGATCCAACAGTACATTTGATAGGGATGAAAGTGATATTAATGTGAAAATAAGTGTATTATTAACAGCAGATTTCCATTGGTTTGGACGTAGACTGAAGCAAAGTGACTTTGTTCGTACACAAAATAAAACTAATTGATTACGACTTCTTTATTTAAACAACGTTTCTTGGCTACCTCTTCCAGAAGGTTTGAATTCTGAAGGGGCTAGAAGTAGCACAAACACGTCGTCAATAAGGAAAAAGCTATGTTTCCCGACGTTTTCCGATGCTTGTTAGAACACTTGTACTCGCTTCCTTTCCGGTTAAACATATACACAAACCTTTAACAATTAAAAAACACGGATTATAAATAGCCTTACTTATTCTTTTATCAAATTATTCGCTACAAGAAATATTTTAAAATAGACGTGGTGTGACCTAGCATGTTTCACGTTCAACCTATGTTTCATGTTTGATTTTTTTGGGGTGATTTCTAATAGAACAGTGATCTTTACTGTCAAATAATTCCATTAGGACCATAATTTGGCGATTTCACAACAATTCAGAGTTATAAATCCTGTCAAATAATTCTTTCGCATTCGTAGTGTTGGTCCAGTGTGGACCATTTTGTGTTGACTTCACAATAGAGAAAATCTTTTTTTTTTCAATTTTGTCTGTCGCATCCGTAGCGTTGGTCCTATGTGGACTACATTTATCGACTTCAAAATAAAAAAAGTGGTGATTATGTTCAAAATGATCTGTCCCACTTGTAGTGTTGGTCCTGTATGGACTATTTTTTGCTGACTTCACATAAAAACTTACGATTACTGTCAGTGAAGATTATGTGTCTTTATCTGAAATGAACGCATAATTATTCACCTTCACCAGTGACGTTTTGCTATTTCGGAGAGCCATATTGATGTAGGGAAACCCTTCGTAAAACAAAACACAGTTTTTAACACTTCTCGCGATAAAAACTGTGTTTTGTTAACAAATCATTCTCATACAAGTTTTAGATTAATTTCAGTGAAGTTCGTTTCTGCAAAATGGATCTTTTTCTTTCAAAATCTCCGAGTCTAAATAAATGTCCATTACATTGCATCACTTCGAAAGCATCCTTTGCGTCACGAATTCCCGCCGCAGTTTCCAAGGTTGTTGAAACGACGTGTCAATCTCGTTTATTTACTTCTGAAGAAGATTTGGGTAACTGGCAGTGACACATGTACTAGATTAGCTCCACTTCAGAGAAAACCTCACCGTATGATGTACAGCCCCTGAGCATGTCGTGATCATACGTCACGTGACCACTTCTATAAATAGATCTTCCCTAGCCTGAGTGGCTACTCTTCAAAACTTTATGCAAAGGACAAGAGAAAATATATAAATAGTAGTTTACTCAGATGTTGACGTTGCATTTTGAATTTGAATGATAAAGGAATAGCTGTGTTTAGACTTTCAATACAACTCAGTGTCAGATGAGAAAATTACATAAACCCATTTGGATTTGTATACGTATATGTAAAGGAAATTTATTTCTTCCCTGGTTCGTTTTAATAATGGTTAAAATAGAACCATTGTTATGAATCATATCTGTATTTCATTGATGAACTTTCCAAAATTCTTAGCAATGCGTTTAGACTTTAATTCAGTAAGATTAATTATTGCTCAGGATGTGATTAATTCCATATATACTGGATGAAACTATTTAGGGATTTATGGATTTTAGAATTTGATATTTTTTTTCTTATCCTATATTTGAAATATGAATAATGAGGGGAAAAAAATAATTTCCCTATCTTATTTTGTCGGGTATGCTTCAAAACAACACAACCCATAATCCTCAAAAAGATAGAGATAAAATTAGATTGAAACACCCTTTGTATTTTAAATTTACCTTTCTAGCGTCCCCTTTTCCTTTATCTTAGTAATTCAATTACCAACTTAACAGTTAACCATTTAACCAACAATACTTCTTTCAGAAATATACGTATTTAATACAAAATACTGTAGAGAACCGTCAGAAAGTATTCAAGTTAATTTGACGTAACGCAAACGACTCGAAGACACATCAACAATACATTAATTTATGTTGTAGATCAGCACAAACAATAAGACCAAATCCTTATCACCTAACGTGAAAGCATGACGAATCACCACAAGTATACTGCGATAATTGGTGACCCTAGCAAGGCCGCTGTCGTATTAGCCTGTCAGGTACCTATCATATTGATGTATCGCTACAAAATATCAATGTAGTTATCAAGTGAGATGATCCCTGTCCAGCGTTAACGTTAATATGAAAATAAAAATCATTTGGTTATTTCATCTTTTATCTAATAATAGATATATGAATATATGAACATATATAAAGGGGATATTAAACGACCTTCCATTTGATACTATTTTTATTAAACGAGTTAATGATTAAGTATAAAACGATCGAAAATGAGGTTGATACCAAATCATTAACGATTTTAATTAAAAAAAAGTATACAATTAAAGTAAGTTTAGTATGCTCTTTATTACTTGACCCCAGTAATCAAGCATGATTGCTGAAAGTGTAATGAACGAAACGTTTTCGCGACTTTGCCGCCATTGTGACGACGGTGCAAACATTGTGACGTCATACGTGCAGTGGTATTACACTAGTTTATTTTCGCTGTATAATATTACACTGCAGTATCTTACACGGGCGAGTGATAAATGTCGATATTTCCTTACATTGAAAACTACAAAGTATTCATCGGTCATTTATTCATTTATCTAATCGGTCGCTTATTGACAAATTCCTCATTAATAAAAATCATGTTTCTTTGTACATTTTTGCAATATCAAACGCGAGGGCGTTTTATTATTTTGCTTCTCTCCTGATATGCTAAACATATTATAGCACAGATGTTTTCATTGACTTGTGAGATTATTTATTATCATGGTATTTTTCATATCTATTTTATTTTCGATATCGGAAATGTTCAAATCCAAGAACAACATCGTGAGGTGTACATTCTATGGTTATACACATCCTCATTAAACACCATTTTGTTATTTCGATTAAGCAGTCAAATGAAATAGAAAGATAAACATGTCTTGAATTTTATGAATACATTTCAATATAACGTTTTATCTGTTATATATAATCAATACTGGAAGCAGATCAAAGGATCAGGATGACATTGCACATACAATGTATATGACATTGGTTTTCTTTGACCATCAGCGTAATATCAGAATTTGTAATTCAACAGTGAATGGTGGTTGGGGTGGCTGGCACCAAATGGCGTCCATGTGTTCCATGCCTTGTGGCGGAGGGTCAAAGGTCATCACGCGCACAAGAACGTGCAATAACCCCGTCCCCTTACATGGTGGACTTGATTGTCCGGGAGAGGCTAAAGTTGTGGTCAGTGTTCCCTGTAACGCTCAAAGATGTCCAGGTGAGTTGGCGAATGAATATGATACATGCTGAATTATATCTTATATATTTGTAGAACTCTTTCCATAGCAATATTATCATGTAAAGCATGCTTAAATACAAACATGGATATGTGTTCGTTGGTTTCAGCAAGAGCATACTTATATATACTCGATCAAATGAGGCACCACTTCTTTGTTTTTTGACACACACCAGAAGATTAGTATACGTTTTTATGAAATCTGTAACGATACTGTATCTACCCATGCTCCTTCCTTCTTTAGTGAATGGCGGATGGAGCCAATGGATCGTCAGTGTTGGACACTGCACGGCTGTCTGTGGGGGCGGCACCCAGATAGTTAGTAGAACACGAACCTGCACAAACCCAGCACCTGCTTATAACGGACTACCGTGCGCTGGGGACTCCATATCTAAAAGCACTCTGACGTGTAACACACAACAATGCCCAGGTACATCGTGTCAATATAACGGATACATTGTCCTAAAGTTTAAATTAAAAAAAAAATCTTTGTTTCAACACGTAGAATGGTTTCGTTTCTCAAGTGAAAAAAAACGCCTATGTATTTCATATTGTTTTTCATATCCTAAGTTGTCTCTATTTGCAACTAATTTGTAGTTGTTCAAATCTTGCTTTATTCTCTCCTTTGTATATGCTCAACTATATCTATACATATATACTATAAATAACTATATCATAATATACTATATATAACTATACCACATTATATTCAGTAAAATCTTGTGATTGCATTTATTCCCTTCTCTTTCTCTAATCGGATCAGAAATTGATGGAACCATTGACTGATAATTGTGATGATTTAGCTATTGTTGTAAACATACTTCAGTTCATGGAGGATGGACAGACTGGATAGAAACATGCGGTGATTGTTCTGTTACGTGTGGAGGAGGATCTCAACTAGTTACTAAAACAAGAACCTGCACAAACCCAGCACCTGCGTTTAAAGGTCGCCAGTGTTTCGGAGACGCAACGACAAGCTACACCCAAAAATGCAATATGCAAAAATGTCCAGGTAAATAAGAAGTAGCAACACGTTAACAAAACATAAGCAGTTATGTGTCTGAGCTTCAATTATATGAATATACCTGAACATGCTTGAGCTCTAATGTATTTAACCATTTTAGTCGATGGTGGTTGGAGTTCATGGTCTGATGAGATTGGCAAATGTTCTGCTTCTTGCGGTGGAGGATCTCAGCTTGTCACTAGAAAACGAACCTGCACAAACCCAGCACCTGCTGATAACGGTCAATTTTGTTTCGGAGAAGCAACGACAAGCTACACACAAAATTGCAACATGCAAAAATGTCCAGGTAAATATAAATAAGCTGCACACCTGAGAACATCTAGTACTAACATGATGAATTATCATCAGAGGAATATTGGCTGACCGTGCTTGAGCTGACATTTATTACATTTTTAGTGAACGGCGGATGGAGTTCATGGTCTGATGAGATCGGCAAATGTTCTGCTTCTTGTGGCAGAGGATCGCAGCTTGTCACCAGAACAAGAACCTGTACAAATCCAGCACCTGCTTATAACGGACAGTACTGTTCTGGGGATGCCAAGGCAAGCTATACAAAGGCATGCAATGCTCATAAATGCCCAGGTACTACGATTATTATAAATTGCATTAAGACATTAATCAGATATCAGGATATAATTCGCTCAAGGGATCCATCTTTCATATTGACGAATATAAGAGCGATCAGATATTTTATGTTATTGAAGTGAATTATCATTCTATGTTTGCGTAAGATAGATCTAGCCAATCTGAATGATAACAAAATCTGCTTTATCTTTATTTGACCTGAATATAGAAAGTATTTCATGTGGCCTGTATGAATCATGTTCAACATTTGGCAGTACACGGAGGTTGGAGCAGATGGGTTATAACCGTAGCTCAGTGCTCTTCTACATGCGGTGGAGGATCTCAGCTTGTGACCAAAAAGCGAACCTGTACCAACCCAGCACCTGCTAATAACGGAAAGAAATGCATTGGCAATGATATTGAAACCTACACACAGCTTTGCAACATGGACGCATGCACAGGCAAGTCATGTAACAGAAAGGTTCAGCGCAGCATCGAGACTTATTTTCATATTAAGTCAATTTATGAAGATCGTTCTGAGGCTTCATCGTGTTTGTTAATTTGAAGAGTAAAGATTCCACGGAATGACTAGCTTTCTTAAAAATTATTTGTCAGGTTTCTGATACTTTCCAACTATTGGTTGTTTAGCTGAAGGGGCGTGGTCCGCCTGGAGCGAGGTGATTGGCATTTGCTCGGTATCGTGTGGGGGCGGAGTCCAAACCGTGACGAGGCAGAGACAGTTCTGTGTCAGCCAATCCGATTCAAGAGAAGAAAAGTGTCACAAAATTGATGAGACGTCTCTCACGCGTGTGTGTTCCACTCAGCAATGTCCAGGTAGATGCAACGTTATGCACGTTTTGAGGTTCTCTTACTAACTAACTAATTAACTTACTTAATACTTTATTATACTTTGTCTTTTCCCCTGTTGTTTTTATTTCACACGTCAATATCACCAAAGTTTTCTGAAACAAACATGACCTACTACACATGTCTAACACGGTTTGTTTACCTTTGTGTTTTGCAAAAGTGTTGATCTTGGTCTGTATACTATTGATGAGTAAAGTTTCATGTTGCTCTACTCATGTGCAGCCCAAACAATGTCCAAATATTTCAACGTATCATTACCATCTTTTTCATCAATACAAACTATCAGCGTGTTGTTTTGCTAGACGCTGTTGGCTTTCTTTTTCCTGTTTGCCTTTAACTCCAACAAGCTCCGAAAGTTTCAACTTTTCATCGCCATGTTTCATCTTCTTCATCGATGCACTCAGATAGCGTGTTGCCATGCCAGAAAAGTCGAAGCTATGCTTTGTAAGTTTTCGCTTATCATCGCAAATTTACAATGTCACCGTCCATTGAAACTTCCAGCATGTTTCTTTCCTAGGAGGCAATCTAAGCTACGGAAACAGGCAATTGATATCACCTGGACATATCTGTTACATCACATCGTCTCACACGAGTTTACTGCTTGAAGTCTGTGAATAATGCTCTAACATCTATTCAATGTATTCAAACTTAATAGGCATCGGACACTGGTTGAATCTACCTTTGAAAGATTAATACTATATGATGTAATATTAAGATAGTAATGTTTCATATCTTATTAATTTTTCATTCAAGAATGATATATTCATGCATGATATTTACTAATCTAGTTAAATCTTTGGTAGTTCAAAATATAAATCCTGCTTTTATTTCCTATGATTTGTTAGCACTGCTTCATTATTTTTCAATGAACGAAGGGCGGAGATCTTGGTCCGACAGTGACAGTCAGTGTTCTACTAAATGAGGTTGAGGATCTCCTTTTGTTACCTTTACATGAACCTGCGCAAACAAAACGCCCAAACGACAATTTTGTGTTGGACCCGATAAGAGAACACAAAAAGACATTTGTAAAATCAGTAAAGACATTGTAGAGACATTGGAAGTTGCTAGCTTAGAATTTCTCTGCACATTTCACAACTTCATCATTATCAAATTATCAATTTCATCTCTTGTTTATCAATCGTTTTCCGTCTCTTTGCAACACTTGCATTTTTTCTACGCTTTTGTTCATTTTTGTCAAACAGTCGACGGAGGATGGAGTTCTTGGTCTGACAGGAACACTCAGTGTTCTGTGACATGCGGTGGAGGATCTCAAATTGTCACTAGAACACGAAGCTGCACTAACCCAGCACCTGTCTATAATGGACAGTCCTGTCTTGGACAAAACACGACAGTAACGTCACAAGCTTGTAATACAATCAATTGTCCAGGTATATCAAAGTTCATTTGAAGAACCTTTCATAGCAATCTACCGCTGCGCATGCATCTACCTTGATATACGTATATATATTTTCTTTTTGCATTTTGGCTGTCCGTATTTTTAAGATATGTTTTCGTTTTGACCTACTTGAGGATACTAAAAGTTGTAATTTTTCTTATCATTTTGATACATTTTTAAATAATACGTCATGAAAGCATTTATATTGATTAAGACTTTTTATCTTCCTTATTGTTTTGATTTGCTTTACATGAATATGTTATTATTTCGCTTTTGTGTCTTTGAACTATGTCTGTGTTGTATATTTGTTCATCAGTTGACGGTGAATGGAGTTCTTGGTCTGACAGTTACAGTCGATGTTCTGTTAGTTGTGGTGGAGGAGCTCAGCTAGTCACTAGAACTAGAACCTGCACAAACCCAGCACCTGCTTATAACGGACAGTATTGTGCTGGAATTAATAAGACAACAAACACACAAGCTTGTAATACAATCATATGCCCAGGTAGTTACAATGCACTAACTTTTGATATTTTGAAACTATTCCGATACATGCCCTTACAACTATCTTAAAACACAAAATCATATGGTTTTGAGGCCAAGTTTGTATTTGTATTGCTACCAGTAAAATGTCTTAGCTCATTATTTGTTTGACAGCATTTGTTGATTTCCGTTTTGCTTTGCACTGCCTTGCTATATCTGTTCATCAGTTGACGGTGGTTGGAGTTCTTGGTCTGACAGTTACAGTCAGTGTTCTGTTACTTGCGGTGGAGGATCTCAGCTTGTCACAAGAACACGAACCTGCACAAACCCAACACCTGCTTATAACGGAGTATATTGTGTCGGACGAAATGAGACAACAATTACACAAACTTGTAATACAAAACTATGCCCAGGTAGTTGCAATGCATGAACATTTAATTATTAAAACTGTTCGAAAAAGATTCACCACAACTATATAAAAGCATAACATTATATCGTTTTGTTCACACTTTGTCTTAATGCTACACGGCTTCCAGTTGAACTACACAACTCATAATATTTCTGCTACTAACAATATTTATAGATTTTCAAAATTATTATTTGCACGAATTTGCTATATTTGTTTATCAAGTCGACGGTGGTTGGAGTTCATGGTCTGACAGTTACAGTCAATGTTCTTCTTCTTGTGGTGGAGGATATAAGATTGTGACTCGAACACGAACCTGCACAAACCCAGCACCTGCATATCACGGAGTATACTGTGCTGGGGACAATAAGACAACAAACACAGAAGTCTGCAATATTAAAAAATGCCCAGGTAGAAAATTTAAAAGCTTCGAATTTATTTTCACATTTATTCATCCACTGGAAAACATCATCATTATGAATATTTTTGATTATATATTATTTCATCTGACTTTTATCAAAGTGTTTTCCATACAAGAAAACATTCATTATAGTTCACCCAGCTTTTGCTTTCCTGTATTAATGTTGCTTTTGCTCTGCTTGCACTACCTTGCTTTATCTTTTGATCAGTCGACGGAGGGTGGAGTACTTGGTCTGACAGTTACAGTCAATGTTCTGTTACTTGCGGTGGAGGGTCTCAGGTTGTCACTAGAACCCGAACCTGTACAAACCCAGAACCTGCTTATAACGGACTATATTGTGCTGGACAAAATAAGACTACAAAGACAGACAAATGCAATTCCAGAAAATGCCTAGGTAGAGATATTGCCAATTGCTACGTTGGAATTATCTAACATTTATTTACACATTGAGAAAACATCATCATTTATAACATATTTGTTTCATCTATCTTTTATCATAGTTTTTTCTTCAAAAGAAAATTGTTTATCAGAGTTCACCAACCTTTTGCTTTCCTATTTAAATGTTTCTTGCTTTTTGTCTGCTTTCCATTGCTTTGCTTTCACGTTCATCAGTTGACGGCGGTTGGAGTTCTTGGTCCGACAGTTACAGTCAATGTTCTGTTAGATGCGGTGGAGGGTTTAAGCTTGTCACCAGAACAAGAACCTGTACAAACCCGGCACCTGCTTATAAAGGACAGAAATGTGCTGGCAGCAACGTGACAGTTTACAAACAAGCATGCAATACCAAAAAATGTCCAGGTACAATGTTATATAGATTGAATTTTATAACATTACATTTGTTGTGTTACAAACATAGGCAAACCAAGATTGGAAATTATGTTAAGAATAAGAAACATTAACTTTTATTATGTAGCTAGAATTACTTGTCTTGTTTTCAATTTCCACTACAGATAAAATGTTGAACATACATGCATGTATGTGAAAAAGCTGATTTCTCGTTTGTCTATTAATCTTACATCATCCTCCTTTTCATCGCTCTTTTACACGTTTATCTATCATATTAAATGATACAGTAACAAAGGACCAAAAGATAAAGTATTTTGTCAAGTTATGCAATGTGAATTATTTAAAAAACATGACTCATAAACAGCAGCCAATTTTCACTCTACTCATTTATACATATAAATATATCTAGCTACGAGGTGGTATCAATAATTTCTAATGATCACCGAGACTTCATTAAAGTAAAGACCTTATTATGCTATCATATCCGAATGACTCTCTGCATAGTCAGCATCACGTCATCCCGTTACTAGGCCATGTCAATGTCTCCTAATCTTACAAAGACTGTCTAAATAGAAATTCCACGATTTCATAAAACCCAGATATTCGTCGTCAAAAGGCGTCCGCGAAGTTGCTTCATCACTTCTTGTAACAGAAGTATTCACTTAATGCGACATCAAGTGACTAACCTGAATGCAATATGATTTCACAGCATCTTGTCTCCTTGACAGCTTCTTGACAGGTGATGGCTTGTGCATTTTAAGCTATCTGATTTACTTCTATCATTATCATACAGCGGCGTTACTATATGATAACATCTCGTCACTTGCCCAGAAGCCTGCAGCTGGTTGAAAGATCTGACTATCGCAGTGAGAAAGAAATCACGGAAGTAAAGAAAAAAATTCAAAAACCCCAAGACGTCATGACCTTCTCTTGAATTTTGCATCTTGGTCCTATTCAGAGACGGTGCTGTGGCACAATTTCACCCTTTCCTTATATTCTTTGTCTCAGATCATTCATATGGACCACACCTTCGTCGATAGTTACAAGACATGTGAAGAAATTCCTCTTATTCGACTGTTGTAATGAGATGCCCCTCAAAGTCTGTCTCTAACGAGGAGTGTGGAACTGAGGAACACAGCGTGCTGACTAGTGACGGACACGTGTAGTTGATTTTGAATTATGTGCCATGCACTTCCATAATTCAAATAGATCTGAAGCTTAATCATCAGCTATGGCAATCTTCCTGAACCACTGCTTGGACTTTCTGCACAGAGTTCATCTCATCTACACATCATGAGCGTCCACTTCAATACTGAGCTGAGGGAAATGTGACCTGTTTAGTCGTTTTCTATCTAACAAACAGTGTCATCACCATGTATATATTTGATCTCATCTCAAATTAATTGAGCAGTGCATTTCTGAAAGAACTGGATTTCACTACGCCATGCATCCTTCTCCATACAGTTATGTAGCTAAATAGACAGTTCATGATCAATTTGCAAGATAGAACTGTAACTGTCAAAAGTGTAACTTCCCATGAGATCTCGTTGATAATTAGAACTTATTGGTAACAGCTCCTAAGTGTTCGGTACGACTTCATCCATTTTAATTATCATGTATTTTGGAAAGTGAGATGTTTCAGGTACTATAACTTCTGATAAAAGAAATCATTTGTTTTCTGCTTTCTCATTGAGGTCATTGTCACTTTACTATGTAGTCGATGGAAGATGGAGTTCTTGGTCTGACACTTACAGTCAATGTTCTGCTTCTTGTGGTGGAGGATCTCAGACTATCACCAAAACACGCACCTGCACAAACCCAGCACCAGCTTATAACGGACAATATTGTGTTGGAGAAAGTATAACAACCATCAAACAAGCTTGTAATACTTATAAATGCCCAGGTATATAAAATTTCAATAGTTAAATAGTTAAAATCACTTCTTGGTTTTTATATCATGCATGCCTTTCCTTGAAACAGAGTAGCGTCACATTTAAGTTTACTAAATGGAAATACATGTATAATAGCTTTTTATCACATTTTCTTATTTCTGACTTAGCCCTTGTGTCATTGCAACATTTTGTGTATATTTTTGCAAATCAGTTGACGGTGGTTGGAGTTCTTGGTCTGACAGTTACAGTCAATGTTCCCTTACTTGCGGTGGTGGATCTCAGCTTGTCACTAGAACACGAACCTGCACAAACCCAGCACCTGCTTATAATGGACACAACTGTGCTGGAGAAGATAAGACACTTCTTTCACAAGCTTGTAGTACAAACAATTGCCCAGGTATATAAAACTCACATGCAAATTAATCATATATCATTATCAAATGCATGCATGGAGCCTAAAAGTATTAGAGGTGATATCAGTTTACCAAGAGTTGATAAATGGAGAGCATTTGTCTATTCAAAATTAATATTGATGACAATCCCCGAAATTTCACTGCATTATCTAAGAAAGCTACCATCAACCTTTGAATAGTGTTAACATTTCTTCTAATTTGGCTTTGCTTTTCAATCATAGTTATACTTTTCTGTTCTTTTATTTTGCTTTTTTGCTCTGCACAAATTCCGTTTCTATATGTTTGCAAGTCGATGGAAGTTGGAGTTCTTGGTCCGACACGTACAGTCGATGTTCTGTTAGTTGCGGTGGAGGATCTCTGCTTGTCACTAGAACTAGAACCTGCACAAACCCAACACCTGCTTATAATGGACACACTTGTGCTGGAGGAAATAATACAATACTCACACAAGATTGTAATACAAACAAATGCCCAGGTATATGCCATTCACATGTAAAATATTTCACTTCAGTCTTATTTGTGCATGCATGTTACTGAAATACTCTTAAATGTCTTTTGTTTGAGGTCAATTTACCTTTCATCCATTGATATATTATGTTTGAATTTGACTACTTATTTATCTTTAATTCATGATGTATTTTGCTTACATTAATCAAGAGTGAATTTTCTTAAGTTGTCATAATTATGTTGTCATAATTCCCTATCATGTCATTTTGTGTTGTTTTTCAATACTATTTTCTTATATCTTTCTAAGTTTTTGTGTCTCTGCAACATTTTTGTATATTATTTGTTCATCAGTTGACGGTGGTTGGAGTTCTTGGTCTGACAGTTATAGTCAGTGTTCTGTTACTTGCGGTGGAGGATCTCAGCTTATCACTAGAACACGAACCTGCACAAACCCAACACCTGCTTATAATGGACTATATTGTGTTGGACAAAATAATACAATACTCCCGCAAGATTGTAATACAAACAAATGCCCAGGTATATGACATTTACATGCAAAATATTTGACTTCATTCTTATTTGTGTAAGCCTGTAACTTAAAATACTCATAAAATTATTTATACTCTTAAATTTCTCTTATTTTCTTGGTTCAGGTGAATTTACCTTCTATCCATTGATATATGTGGATTTTGACTACTTATTTTCTTGAATTCGCCTTATCTTTTGAATTAATAACTCAAGAGTCCATTTTTATAAGCTGCATTATAGTTTTTATCGCATCATTTTTGTTGCTTTTTATCACTATTTTATTATATCTGTCTTAGCCATTGTGTATTTGCAACATTTTTGTATATTATTTGTTCATCAGTTGACGGTGGATGGAGTTCTTGGTCTGACAGTTACAGTCAGTGTTCTGTTAGTTGCGGTGGAGGATCTCAGCTTGTCACTAGAACACGAACCTGTAAAAACCCAGCACCTGCCTATAATGGACTATATTGTGTTGGAGAAAATAATACAATACTCACACAAGATTGTAATGCAAACAAATGCCCAGGTATATTACATTCACGTGCACAATATTTCACGTCATTCTTATTTGTGCATGCCTCTAACGTAAAATACTCATAAAATTATTTTTGTTTGAAGGTCAATTTACATTCCATCCATTGATATATGTTGAATTTGACTACTTACTTATCTTGAATTCGTGTTGTCTTTTGAATGCATAACTCAAGAGTCCATTTTCATAAGCTGCATAATTTTTACCTATCATATCATTTTTTTTATCGTATCATTTTCGTTCCTTTTTATCACGATTTTCTTATATATGTCTTAGCCACTGTGTCTTTGCAACATTTTTGTATATTATTTGTTTATCAGTTGACGGTGGTTGGAGTTCTTGGTCTGACAGTTACAGTCAGTGTTCTGTTAGTTGTGGTGGAGGATCTCAGCTTGTCACTATGAAACGAACCTGTACAAACCCAGCACCTGCTTATAATGGACACACTTGTGCTGGAGAGAAAGAAACAACAAACACACAAGCTTGTAATACAAATAGCTGCCCAGGTATTGAAACAGCAATCGCAGTATTGTCGATATACGTTAACTTTACCCAACAGACCGTTTAAAGTACTTTAATTTGCGCAGTTTGTCATTATTTACTCAATGACTCATTGGTTTTGCTTTATTTGCTAGTTATGGTACTGGTGTTTTTCAAATCTGTTTAGTACTGCTTGCTTTATTTGTTCACAAGTTGACGGTGGTTGGAGTTCTTGGTCTGTCAGTTATAGTCAATGTTCTGTTACTTGCGGTGGAGGATCTCAGCTTATCATAAGAACGCGGACTTGCACAAACCCAGCACCTGCTTACAACGGACATCACTGTGTTGGAAAAGATCAGAAAACAAACACACAAGCTTGTAATACAAATGACTGCCCAGGTAAAGATATCATGCTTACAGTACATGGAGAGTATCTTTTGTCCCACACTATGACAATAATTCAGTACACCTTTTGATTTGTATCCTCAACTTAAAGAGCCTATTGGCATCGGATCAGCCATCTTGTTTTGAAAGACAAAAACGGCGCTGTTCTCTTACTAATTTTACAACATTAAAAAAGTAAACTATATTTATGGGTGGAATATGCACACATTTACAAATGATTTTGATAAGGTTAATTAACAATGCCTTCTAATGCCGTAAAGATGCTTTTCACATTCGTAGCAGCGATAAATAGCCTGTGCTTGCATATACCTATTTACCAAATCTAAGGAAACAAAATGTTACAGCCAGTAACGTATTTCAAATGGTTAATGTTATAATCTTGTGCTAATAACATACGTGTTTAAACTGGAACGTCCTCTTGGATTTCATTTCCACAAAAATATTCCGATAGGACTGTCCTTCTAACATTGTTGATAAAAGTTCATTGTTCGCCTTATTCATGTATGAAATGTATCAAACTTATTCTGAATTACACTATAACAGATTTAATTATCAATAGCAACACTTTCATGATAGAACTACAAATAAAATGTAATGGTTTAAATCAATGATGAAATATCATTTATGATTTTGTTATATTTTTATGACGCTTCCCTTGGCTTTGGTTTCATCACCATTTTGCTTTTCTGAAAATATATTTGCTATTTTTTATATTCACTATTTCCTATTTCATTCACTGAGCAGTCGATGGTGGTTGGAGTTCTTGGTCTGACAGTTACAGTCAATGTTCTGCTTCTTGTGGTGGAGGATCTCAGCTTGTCACTAAAACACGAACCTGCACAAACCCAGCACCTGCTCATGACGGAATGTACTGTATTGGATTCAATAACACAACCAACACCCAAACATGCAACACACACAGCTGTCCCGGTAAACCAAATCACTTGAACTTGACACTTGTGTTTGTCATGCTATCCTGCCAATGCAAACAAACTTTTGTTATGACTATATTTATGCATTCTTACGATATCTTCATTTCAAATTGTAACATGACTTCGTTGTATCCTCGATTCTGATTGGTCGATTCGAAAAATTACTCTATGTTGAATGACAATGAATACCCGCAATTTAGCATAGGCGAATCACCGCGAATTGATACAACATCTTCACTAGTGCCGGCCCGACTCAAGTTTTAATTTTCCAGTTTCTTCGAAAATTCGTGCCGTACTCCGATTTGACAGTTGTCTTTGTCCTTTACGATATCTTCATTTCAAAATGTATTTTCTATCTTTTAGGGAAACATACAGCATTTAGTTCATTGTACTTAGCAAACTCTGATACTATTTGAATAATATGAAAAAGGTTTTACAATTCATATGTGTACATAGTGTTTTGATTTGAAGAATAGAGGGTATTGCCTATTCCATGGTTTTACGATTTTAAAAATGAACATCCTTCCCAAAAAAGCAAACTAGACTTAATTCTAGCCCCAAATCTGTAAAACATTACAAAGAGGAAATCATTTTATGCTAAAAAAATTAACTTATAAATAAAAGTATTTCATTGTTGGGTTGAAAATGATGACAATTGAAATTAATTTTTATTCTTTGCAATAAAATGATGAAAATATTTCGCTTTTTATTAAATTGATTGAATGGATGAGCAACGCTCGACTTTACAGGGGCATCGTTATCCATTATCGTTATTTCCGTCCTAACGTGAGGCTTTACTGTTCAAGTGAACGGAGGATGGAGTGCGTGGATGGAAACTACAAGCCAGTGTTCTGCTTCCTGCAATGGGGGATCTCAGACTGTCACCAAAACACGCACCTGCACAAACCCAGCACCTGCTTATAACGGCGAGGATTGTATTGGCGACTCTCGGACTTCCTACACCAAGCTGTGTAATATACAACACTGTTCAGGTTGGTCCATCATTCTGCTTAAATGTAATTGCTGAAATGCATCTTTTAATATTAACAATATTGCGATTATAAACTGAATAGGAAAATCAAATTTCTTATGCGGTTTGATCTTGCTATCAACATTTGAATCATGTTGACGTTAAAACAAGCTTCTTTTCATTCCTGAAGTTGACGGAGGCTGGACGCAGTGGTCCATCAGTACCGGAAGTTGTTCAGCTTCCTGTGGAGGCGGAAGTCGAACTGTCACTAAAACACGAACATGCACAAATCCTGCACCAGCACACGGGGGAAGACAGTGTAGAGGAGACACAACACAGACTTACATGGAGCCTTGCAACAATCAGGCCTGCCCTGGTCAGTATCATCTTGGTATCAGTTGGTACACTGCCACTACTGAATAATGTCTTATCCCATCATTTGGTAATTTTTCTAACCTTACTGAGAATGTTATTTCGTTGTGTAAATTAATCCTTTCTAAGTTCCCCCCTTCTGGAAAATCGTCTTTGTCGTGCAGATTGTCACAATGCGTACGATGACATCTATCTGATTTTGGACTTTCATTGAACTGTCAATAAGTCATATCTTGTAACAAACTAGGTCTAAAAAAGGATAGCCACGGACAACGAATCTCATTAAAACTAATGTACTTCTGATTGACATTGACAATGTTCTATTGCAGAAACAACCACAAAGAGGGATCTTGGTAAGTTGTTTCTGTACAATTAAATCTCATTTAAATCAGCTGGAGCCAATAATTCGTACAATTTCGTGCCAGGAGGCCTTATTAGAAACCTTAGATCCAACCACTTAGAAGCCGGCCATTTCACAAAAAAATCTTAGGTTTTTTATATCTGATTTATACTAAGTTGTTAAATTGGTAAAACAGCAGTTTTTAAAATAATTTAACAAAACGAGAAAACTGAACCCCAAGTAAGCCGATAAAACCTTCAATTCGACACTGTTCAAGGACTCTGCAAAGACTGTAAGATTGTGAACGGTATTGGATACAACCCGCACCCCTCAGACTGCAGCAAGTACATCCAATGCAACCCCATCCAGTATGGAGACTTTGACATGCACGTGAAGGACTGCCCTCACGGACTTTACTGGGACCAGGACAAACTCACGTGCAACTATCCTGACCAGGTCAAGTGTCCATATGGTCAGTGGGATTTAGATATAATCGTAATAACATAATCTGATGGTTTCACAAACTCTATTCAAAACACCATGTTGTAGGCACGTATCACCCCGATTCCGAAGAGTGGCAATTAGTGTCCATAAAATAGGGAAGTCAATCTTTATCGTGCCCAAGACACAACATGTACATGGTATCCCAACCCAGAAACTTTGTCTGTCGTGTCTCATAAGTATTCATGTTTTGTGACGTTAAATATTGAGCCCTGGATATCGCTTAGTTCGATATCAAGCTGGCGGTGCTGTAAAGTTAGACTACCACAGTTTCCTCCTCCTCATCCTAAGAACGCTGTATTCCAGGAATTGTTAGATATATGTGACCACAATTGCTATACCCATAAACCTTTCGTACCCATAAGTTAGAATAAAAATATAGTTTCTGTTTAATGTATAAATCTTTCTTCTAGAACGCTGCAAGACTCCCTCCACCAGTAGCTACCCAAGCTCAACCAGCTGTCGCGCCTACTGGAAATGCGAGGGGGGCGTTTCTAGAGGGAAGTGTTGTCCACAGGGCCACGCCTACTCCATTGCTGGATACTGCGTTCGAAGCGACACCTGTCTGGACAAATGTGAAGGGGACGCAGAAGGTAGTGCTGCACCTTATTTTGTCAATCACCTTAAGCGCATTAAAATATTGATACAAGCTTGTTCATAAATGAATCTAAGTTCAAAATGTGCGAAGAAATTTATGCAAAATGTTACAAGTAAATAATGTTTCAGTCAGACATAGTCAATTCATAAACTTTGCAGACTGACAATTTCTAAGATTAAAATAACCATCTGGTTCCTTACATTTATATGTAAAACAGAGGCTAAAAGTGTAACTTTTTATTAACCATCGTACCAGACGTGTGTGACAAGAGAGAGCTGAAAGGAGACAAAACCAAGTTCCAACAGTACATTCCGGGAAGTGGCTGGTTAACACTTCACTGCGCACCCGGGACAAGCTACAACGTCACTTCCTGTTCATGCTCGGTCAATGGCGGAGTCATACCTATCCCAAGTGGTATTTGGTTACAATGTTTATATATTACAATTTTAAATCCACTTTTAAGTTAAGTTAAGTTAAACTGTTCAAACATTGTCCAAATATTAACATAACGTCATATTATACTTCTACACAATCGATTGTGAAAATTGTACTATATAGATCCATATACACATAAAATATGTGTTAACAGGTTGCAAAGCGGAAGTATATATGTCATTCAGTGACATCATCGCTGATGAATCCGGAAGTGGTGTCTATATCCAGAACGATGGCGTCAAAATAGAAAATGGCGTTGCCTACTTTGACGGAAAGAGCGGTCTGCGCATACCCCGCTTCTCTAACGTGGCTCTCGGCAGCACCGTCTACATCAAACTGAGATACAAAGGGGAGGGAACTGCCACAAGGAAACAGGCTCTAATCACAAACGGGGACTGCGGCAAGGAGAGTTCTATCTCCATTGCCAGGAGTCCCGCCTCTACTTACTTCGCTGTTATGTCTCAGTCCAACCAGAAGGCCGCTGTCTCTGTCCCGAGCTCGGTTCGTTGTGATTCATTTGTGAATAATTCGATTTTGATGTCTGACGACTTCATTTTTTGTTTACTAATTTATTTTGCTCTATTAAGATAATTAAGAACAACTAATGAACCTGGACACTTCAGAGTTTCATGCTATTCGAACCATCACTTACCATGATCGGTAAAGCTAAGCGAATCCCTTTATCTTCCTCAAACGATTTAAGGTGTTCACACAAAAATGGCCATCAATGGTTTTTGCTTGGTACTTGATTATTTCCTATACGACTACAGATGATCCTCTGAAGATAATAATTTCGACAGAAACTAATGTTTATCGGGAAAATTTTTGAAGAAATAAATCTTTCAAAAACGTGCTAATTCACTTTAAAAACAAACTTTAAAAACTGACCCATGTAATTTTTTGTCTTTCAAATTTTTCTGTGAAGTTTTGCCATGGAAGTAAGTTCTCACACACACACTTCACAACACGTCAAATTGATTAAATGACTGATTAATTACAATTATCGCTAAAACTAAATGGAGTTAAATGTTAGCTATGTTAGGCTCAGGTACATATATCGAACCCGTGAATATGTCATAGCTTCTTTCTTATTTAATTGCCTCGTCTGTTTTCAGTCATGGTAATAAAACATGAAATTAAATATCAAAACATTTCTTTCCCTTATAGCCAAATGACTGGAATGATGTGACATTCAAACTTGACCAAGGAATCCTGTCAGGAAAGGTCGGCACTAGCGTCCAACAGGCAGCTTTCAAAGGTACCTTCATTCGTCATTCCCAATGCATAGATTGTCATATCTATTCCAAATGTAACAATCTTATACGATGGTAAATAAAGGAGAGGCAACCTAAACTTCCGAAAGTGCTTATCTGCATTATTGTTTGTAGGTAATAAGTAATAAGGTCATAAATCATACCTTGTTTCCATTTCATCATTAAAGTTCCTAATATGAAAATGTTGAAACATCCATTTGTAAAAACTATAATTTTTTGCATTTTGGACATGTGTGCCTGGCATTTCTAATTCATTTTATAGATGAAAGTTTTCATGAAATTTTGTTCACTTTCAACAGGTCAGATAAAGCGCGGTAACTGCGCCCTTCAGATAGGACGTGGTACAGACTTCGCCAATTTCCATGGATACATTGACAACGTAAGTTCATTTGACAATAATTTCCCTTTTAGAATAATTACTGTGATATTCAGACAAGAAGGAATATTCCTAAATGTTTCGAAAAATTTGAAAGTCTTTAAAAAACAAACGACTTTATCATATCAGTTGATAAGTGAAATTAAAATGTTATTGGGCTACGAAACGAATAGGAAGTGAATAGGACATTTCATTGGATACTCATGTAGTTTGCGCCTTGAGTAGAGATTGTTAAATAATAAGTGTATCATTACTAGACTACGCATCGTGATTGCCAGGCAACATGTCATGGAGAAGAGTTCCCAAAAAAATTCTTTATGTTTACAAAAACAACTGATGTTCATGTTTAAATCGTTATCTTAAAGTTATCGGAAGTGAAAATATGAAGAAAATCTCATTAAAAGATAATGCGAGGGTTCCAGAAATGACAAAATATTGCTCTTGAACGTTTCGACACTTAGACAGTTTATCTCGAAAGTTTATTCAGCTATGTTCAAATAAGATGATATTTGTGAAGACTTTAGACATGAAGCATGGCAAAAACAAAACGATCATGGTGGAACAATGTACCGTATTTCATACCTAAAACCTACCTGTATAACTTTACCAGCAGAAAGAAGGAGTCCAAATTTCGAAAGATCCAATTCTTTTTCTTTGTTATTCTCTTATAACAAATCAAGGGGGCAAGCTTTATTATATTAATGTTTCATTGAATGTTTAGTTTCACATATCTGACTTCTTCTGTCTATATTATCTTAAAGAGCCACTCCGCGAGTTGTTGGAGTCATATATGCCAAACTTAATCAATAGTGTCATTTAATCGCGAAGTATCGACTGTTACCAAAAAGACACATTTTAAAGCTTGTTGGGTTTTTACAGTGACAATATGAAGGTAGAACGTCGCAATTATGATCGAAAACCGGACAGTAGCGCGCGTCAAATCGTCAAACGTAATTTTAGAGACTTATCTAAAATAGCCAGGGGGGCAGTTAGGAGTAGATGTTTTAGTAGTGTTTGTTAGGTTATATAACTAGTATCCATGTATTTTGGACGTGATATCTACACCTCTGTGCATGTATGGGGCTTTTCATGGAAAACCAGTATTTTTCATTTATATGTCTTTTGCACATGAAATGTTAGGATGTTTTGATTTTATATCATCACATATGACATTAAGGTTCGTATCAAAGGTAAATAATATGTTATGAAAATTACGGAGTGGCTCTTTAACAGTTTAAAACTTTCGACAATGACCTGAGGAGCCCTAGGTGATTTTAAGAATTAATGTTTTACACATTGACAAGGACTGACCCTTTGTCAGTGAATTCGAAGCATTGAGTTTGACGCATTCCAACTACATGGTAATTGCAGTAAGATACCTAAGTAGATGAACAAACTTGCAGCTGTAATTCATTATAAAGCATATTTTCACCCTGAATAAATCATTATGGTTATGTCTCTTGTTTCAGATGACGATATACCTTTGCAAACCAACAAATAACTGAAGTTGCTGTCACAAAAAAACAACATTTGTCTGAATTCCAGTAGTTAGTCTGTCTGTCATCGTGTGTGTTCGTTCTTTCGTTTCCAGATCTAGTAACTATTTCTGTCTCTTATTTATGTCACGTATTTTTGTTAATTTATTGTCTAAGTGGTTAATAGACTAATTTTCATTTCATTTTCAACATTTGTGATTGACCTGCAAGACACCAGTGTTTCGTTGATTATCTTCATTTCTTGTATTTTCCCCTTTGGTAAAGCCACGATTATCGTGAGTGAAATCTTATCTTACCTTCAGCAAAAAGTAGGTATCTGTGAATATTTTAATCATAATGACAGGAATGTTGGCCACTTCTTCAGTCAATACATATCGGGCTGCAGATGCACCTTGATGCGTTATAATAAGCTTTGAAGTTATTATTATTATTTTCCTAATATTAAAAGAACAGTTGCGATAACCATGAACAGGGTTCACTTATATAGTTTAGCTAACTTTTAAGATAAGGAAATAGATGATGATCTCATTATCATCTCAAGAGAAATTTAAAGTGCTTTACTCTTCTTAAATGGAAAAACATTTCAGACATAACGGAATAAAATAACTAGAACATATGTGTTCACCTAATTTATTGAAATAAAATTGTGAACTTTGAATATTTACGAGTAATAATATCCACTAAAGGTTATCGAACCGTGTTTATTTTTTGCAATTTTAAAACATAAGGTGGTTAATGAATTTGTTTTGTCAACGGTATTTGTACTTGTGTCATACATATTGAGATGTCTATGTCAAGAGCGGGATCCTGCGTCGCCGATTTGAGTGCTGTCGAAACGAAAATAAAGCATCTGTTTTCTGTTTTCTAGTTGCCTTTATTTTCCCTCAACATATTTTGCTTGCATATATAATATTCTACTCCTAGAGGAAATGCATAGATATATGTTATGCTGACATGTAACTGATATGTTTTACATATTGATTATTATGATACCAGAATCGTAGTCAAGGGTCTTTAATATACTCATTTTTAGTTTGATTTATCGCACTTGAAATATACGATCTTAACGTAATGTTACAAATGAAGATCATACATGATATAAAAGCAGTGTGATATTGCCTCATCGCAACTAATCAGGTGCATTGCTCTCTGAAGAATGGCATTCAGGCATGGGTAAAAGTAAACTTGATTACGCGTTTTATTACCTACGATGGCAAATATATCGGGGAAAATATTTTTCATACGCGGGGAACATATTACTTTTTGTTCATTGTGACGTCACGTCATGAACAATGCTTTGACATCACAGTTCGCCTATGACGTTGCGTTCCAAAAGGTTTACAGCCTATGCTTGGAGGTCGATATTTAAAGTCGCCATCTTCACAATAAAAGACCACCTACTCAATGTATTAACAATAACACAAAACGTCCCCTTGTTAAATAAATAGAGGATATCATTTTTCATTGTATAAGTGGTGTTTTGTTATGAAGATGGTGACTATAAGAATCATCAACAGGTGGCGAAGAATGAACGTCCGTCTGTTGATTGTTGTGATAAATTCCGAGCCTTAGCCATATTCATTCACGAGTGACGGATAAACCGTTATTTCTAACTTTGAGTTGGTTATTGTGTTTAAACCGTGTTATATTCAAGGATATTAACGGTACTTTTGGAAAATGATTTCGTATACGTGAGAAGCAAGTAAACTCGGACATCGTATTCATGCGCGCCTAACAACGATTATGCCATGGTCTTCATTCGCCCAGTTAAATATAACACAGTCATATATTACATGAACAATCTTATTTAGTAAAACATGTTATTCCATACGTAATTAAAAACAATGTTTGTTTTAAAGTCTCTTTGACACGTGTATACTTCTCTCTCTGAACTAATGAATAATAAGAAGTTCTGGCAGCCAAAAAGATCTCGAGTTATTTTTAGAAAGACTGTAATTGCTATGATCATTATGAAAACTTTAATGCCCAGCATATTTGTGCCTGTTTGGGTAGGAAAGGAAGTTATCCATAAGGCTCTCGGGACGAATCCTAACCTTTTAAATATACAACGTTAGAGAAAATATTTGTCAAGAGCTTGCTACTAATTTCTCTGTCAACAAGAATTCCAAAATTAGAATACAAGGTGGAACGAATATAAATCTTTTCTGACCTTGAAATGTTTTTGCTTTTATTTAGTTCAACATGACATGGGACAACTTTTACATGACATCACATGACATATAATGAGTATTACGCGGTGTACCTGCCATCCTAAGCAATGCCAAGAAATATTTATTGGAGCTGCTTGGGGTGACTCTTTGAAATATGCAAGATTATTTATAACTTTTCGAAGCAAACCATTTTGTCTAAAATAATCTAGTACCGGTAAATCAAAACAAAACTTAGGATAATTTTTTCTATGAATTAAAACTTTGAAGGTCTCAATGAAAAGTTTTCACCACAGCTGCCTTTATATAAAGGAAAAAATGTGACAAGTTTTACCATGACCATTAGAGATGTCAGACATCACACCAATTCATCTCAGTATTTTTAAGGAGCAGTAACACGTTATATGATAGATTTATTCCATTAATCAAGCCGAACATTCGTAGTCGTAGATGGAATAATCAAGTATCTAGCAAAACCTAATGGCGACCATGTTTGTGTGAACACATTTTAATCATTTGAGGCAGGGAAATCGATTCGCTTCGATTAACAAAACATGGTACGTTTGTTTATGAAAATGCTTCTTTTCATTAATAGCAAATGTCTTGCGATAGGAAACATTTATTTTTGTGTCAAACTGCCCCTATTATCTTAGAGCAGAGGCCAAATGTTAGTGGGCTGATGTTTGTAAGGGAGCAAGTAGGGCCCGTATACGTCAAAACAAAGGATCTAGATATTTCTCAATTACTTTTCTCATCAGGGATCATCTTTAGAGAATAAAATAAAACTGGAAATGACTGAAAACGACCTTTAAGCAAACATTGGGTGTGGCACTGTATGGCCGCAGATTATCATTCGCCTTAGGACAAATCAAAAACGATTTCAAACTATTCAAAGCGATTCATTCTCACAAATCGTAAACAAAACGCTTTAGTTGTTAAAAGAACTCGAAAATTGTATTACCTTTCCAAACATCAGTGGATTATCATCCTTCAAAAATGTAAAAAGTCATCACCGAATATAATCAAATTGACACTAGATTTAAACAATTTATAAGCAGTGGGAGTCGTTAACAGCAGGTTATGGCTCGCCTTATTGCTGCATTAGACAGTAGACTGTATTCAATAAAGCGATTTCAAATGATTTCAATGAGATATATTTTTCAAATCTGAAACAAACCGCTTTAAAGATCCACTCCGTGAGTTGTTGGAGTCATATATGCGAAACTTAATCAATGGTGTCATTTGATCGCGAAGTATCGACTGTTACCAAAAAGACACGTTTTAAAGCTTATTGTTTGTTTAGAGTGACAATATGAAAGTAGAACGTCGCAATTATGATCGAAAACCGGACCGAGGTGCGCGTCAAATATTTAAACGTAATTTTGGAAACTTATCTAAAACAGCCAGAGGGCAGTTAGGAGTTCATTATGTTTGTTAGGTAATAGGACTAGTATCCATGTATGTTGGACGTGATATCTACACCTCTTTGCATTTATAAGGCAGTTTTTAGATTTTCATGGAAAACCAGTATTTGTCATAGATATGTCTTTTGGACATGAAAACTTAAGATGTTTTGATTTTATATCACAACATATGACATTGAGGTTCGTATCAAAGGTAAATAATATGAAGAAGAAGAAAAGAAGAAAAATATTTTATTAATGTGTCACCACATGTACAGTACAAACATGACAATGTTGTTCATATATTAAGAAGTACACGAGCCGGCCACTGAAGGCCTATGAGACACATAGAATCAATAAAATACATAATGAATTAATGAAGCATAACAATAAAAGATTAAAAAGTAACAATTTTTGTTTTTTTTTAGAGATAAATCCTAGTTTATGCTAATGTATGCTGAGGGATTTGCGCCGCTTAAACATTTGCAGGAGTAATACGGCTGATTATTTAGATTTATTGCTTGACATAATAAGATTGAATTGGTCTACAATTGATAAATGTGGGAAAGAGGGATAGATGCTTTCAAAATCATTTATAAAATCATACCTAAGGTCAGAATAAGTTTCACAAGACAGTGAAAAGTGTACCTCATCCTCTACTTGCTCATTATGGCAAATTTTACATTTTCTGTCAATTAATGGCGTTACGGGGCGTGAAAATCTACCAAGTTCTATTTCTAATGGCAGCGTTCCACAACGCAGTTTACAAATAATACTTCTTTCAGAACGATCCAGGTTACAGGTGACATAATTTTCTGCGTGCAACACATTCTTAAAACGACGGTAGGTCCGCAATTTATTACCATTGATCAAACCTTTATCATTTCATAATTCAGCATGCCAACTGTCATTGTCTAAGAGTAACAACCACTGTTTTGCAACCTCAAAGTTCACATTTGAGACATTTAAAATATCTACAAGTGGTAAATTCCAATTTGAAATCAAATTGAAAACACGATTATACCAGGAAGTTCTAAAATTGCGTGACCATGCATTAATGATTGATACAATGTTACACTGCGACGTTTGTATACGACGCCAGAATCTTAGTATTTCGATATTCTGTTTTGTCAGACAAGATGCCCATCCCATTTCACCACGGACTGCTAGATTTGGGGTTTTACTACCAACACCCTGCATGCACGGTTCTGTACATTATTAATACATCTAAATTGCTTAGTTTCCCAAATGGCTGAGCCATATGATAGGATTGGTTGGACGAGATTTTCATATAATTTGTTAAAAACACTGTAAGGCAGACCGCCACTAGCCCTAAACTTACAAATAACAACTCCTAAGGCACGACTTGCCGATTTTGCCAACTCTTTAGCGGTATAATTTAGGTCAAGAAATTCATGAAACCAGAGTCCAAGGTATTTGTAAGCATTACTGTAATTAATTTCATCATCACATATAGTAAAGACAAAATGAGATCTTGGTTTAGACGAAATTCGGAAGTGAACAATTTTGGTTTTCTTAACATTAATTTGAAGATGCCATCTTAAACACCACTCACCTACACAATCTAACATTCGTTGTAAGCTTTGTTCATCTGGAGCAATGAGAGCGATGTCATCGGCATATAGAAGCATGCTCAGCATGTGATGATCAATTTGGATTCCACAATTTAGAGCATTGATTTCATCAACAAGGTCGTTAATTTAGACGGCAAATAGGGAAGGAGATAGCACGCATCCCTGACGGACACCAGACGAAACTTTAAATAAGTCTGTATAATAGTCATTCATTCTCACCGATCGAGGACTGAGTATTCAGATACATGGATTGAATTGCACCAAGGAATTTTCCTGTAATACCCAGGCGTTTAAGTTTAAACCACAGGCAATTTCTATTAACTCTGTCGAAGGCTTTCATGATATTTATAAAACAGACAAATGTCGACTGTCTAGAGGCTTTTCTATTACTGATAACTGAAAACAAAGAATAAAGATGTTCCTGTGTACCTCGTTTAGAACGAAAACCGTTTTGCTCATCTTCAAGTACATTATTGCTTTCTAACCAGATGTTAAGCCTACTATTTAGAACATCAGAGTATATTTTACATGGTATAGGGAGGAGTGATATACCTCTATAGCCTAAAGGATCACGGGGATATGTTATGAAAATCACGGAGTTGCTCTTTAACAATTGGCTTTGGTTGCACTGTTAAAGGGCCACAGAGTATGTTATAACAGTCAGATATGTCAAACTTCACAAATGGTGTTATTTCATCGAGAAGTAGTTGTTGTTTCAGACAATTGGAAGCCTAAGGCTTATCAGTTCAGTATATCGTCAATAAACATGTTAAACCGAAAACCGAAAGAAAAACATTGGTTGATAGGGTTAAGTAGGTCATTTAACTAATAAACACGATAATTGGATATTTTTCTTGAAATTGTCCCCAATAACTTTTAGTTAATGCCATTTGTTAATCGAGTCGAACATCCGTTGTCGTAGAGGCAATTAGCAAGTATTAAGCAGAAATCAGTAGCGGCCATTTCTTAGAACACCTTTTCATCTTTGAGGTAGGGAAACTGATTCGTCTAATTTAACAAAACTTGGTATGTTCGTTTTAAAACTGCTTCTTTTCATTAACAAAATGCTTCTTTTCGTTAATGGAAATTGTCTTGCAGAGGAAACAATTATTTTCTTTTGCGTGAGATCATTTTTATCAATCCAAAACACCGTGCGACTGCCCCTCTAATCCTCAAGCATAGCGGTTCCTACATGTTGTTTAGTGGATGACCATAAGGCAGGTAGGAGGGCCGATATGGGTAAAAAATGGATTTCGACAATTTTCAGGCAAAGAGTGGGAGTCTTTCACAGTAGATTGTCGTTCGCCTTAAGACTGAATCAGCACCTAAGCTTCATTAACAAAAGCGATTCATAAAGAAAGAAAATAAAAGCGATTTATTCGACAAAGATCTGAAACAAAACGCTGAAACATTGGATCCGGTTGTGTTGATGTAACACATGAAGTGTTGGAAGTGATATGCTATAGATAGTGGAGAGAGACAGAGAGTGGAGAGAAACAGGTATGGTGATATACTATATTGTAGTCCATTTTGTAATGGTTTTTATTTCTGATCTTTTTATTCATTTCAATTTGGCGGGTGTACATCTGATGGCATACAAAAACACATCACATCAAACACTAGTTCGGAAAAAGATGAAGCATTCATTAAATATCAATAAAGATAACTATTGTAAAACATCATTCAAAGAGGAGACGTATGGCATACTTTTGATTATTACAAATTATTATCTGTTTTCGTATCACTTATATGAATCAATAGAGCCAAACAATGAGAAAATATACGTTTTTATTTGACTACTAGGAGATCTTTTATACCCCTTATTTTGATAACCGCCAAATGAGACTTGCGCAAGCTTCGACAAAATCATCGAAGGATGACTCTAAGCCACGCCCATTGTGTGACGTGCTAGTAATCAGCTGAAAGTCCAGCTCTTTGATTTTTCTCTGTAAGCTAATTCAACAGCCATGTAAAGGCACTAGCATGACCGAAGCAATTCTTTAATACGATATATTACTGCTTCATGATATCCACTTTCCTTCTCAGTCGTCAAATCCACTTTGATTGGACTGTGACAATCCCTGTGCGCACTTTTCTCGAGTGGGTTTATATAAAAAAGTTTAGATCTTGGGCGGTGACATATCCATCACTATGGGATAACACGTATTGTTGTATTATGTATTTATCGATATGAGATTTTAAATTGTCTCGAAAAAAAAGAAAGATTTTTTAATGATCGGGAGACAATGTAATATATGTTTACTGTAGTGGCATTCGTATCATATTGAATTTTTCGGCTCAAAATTAAAAAGACAAAGTCAGTAGTAGATCTTATAATTGTTTTATTACGTCGTTGACATCAAATTCAATCACAAGTATTTGGTCGCCTACACAATATTTTACAATAACTTTTACAAAGGTAAAAAGGTACAAAAACTATGCAGCTACAGTAAATAATGTTAACTTCATTCGTTTAAAATAGTTACTGAGTTTGTATCAATTTGGTTGTTCTCAAATCACAGAAAACATTAAACAATCCACATACGGAGATTACATCTAACTGATAACTGCAAAAGCAGATATATCAAAATCTTGTTAAAAATATTGGATATAAAAAACGGAACGAATTAATGAAATATATGATAATCAATTCGCGGTCATACCGCGAAAATCACTGTCCTTTACACAAACATCAGTTCACAACGAGTAAAACGTAAACATACTAGCACTTACACAATACATTAGTGTGAATACACTTAGATGTTAGCACAGTATTGAAGACGGGTGTTACTAAACAAAGCTTGGATTGAAGAGGTCTACTGATGATGGAAATCAGGTGTGTTGTTGCTTGTCAATTTAGTAGGTGGGTTTGCACAGGTAGACTGTCAACTGTAATTGAAAAAAATAATCAATTTAACGTCTATTGACGACGTAAATTCAGTAACATAATCGGAATTAGCAAACATAATTATTTTCTTCTCTATGAAGAAAAATAAATCGGTCAGAAAATGTCCCTAATCGAAGTGCACAAGAACACATTCTATGATACATTTCTTTTAAGTGAGTCTTACTTAGTGAAAGGGGAAACTCTTCATATTTCTCTGTAGAGTAACCTTTTTTAGATCGACAACAATAGAAAATGTTACAGTTAGTTAACATAGAACCCACTGTAACAAATTCAATTTTAAATTACACTGTCCATGACTAACTGTATATAATCAAACAATTCTTTCACTTTTATTTGAGAACTCCATGTCAAATAATGATACTTCCACCAGAAGATGATATTTCCAAGATATTTCAGTAAATTACTTACACTGTCCAGGTAGCCCCTGTAGTTGGAAAAGTCTGTTCCGCGGCCGATTTGCAGGGCGCACTGACTTCTTTTGATGTCACCTTGAAGATTGAGAATTTTCTTTTATTCTCTCATACTTTTAATCGTGAATAACCAATGGAGAAACATAGATATTGCTTTACAAGAAGCGTGTCTAGGACATGCGGAATGATCGCATGGTCACTTTTAGAGTGTTATGATTTTATTCTATTTCATTCATTTATTAAAGACACTGTATCCAACTTTACGGCCTTCTTCAGTTAATCATTGTTAACGAGTTTATACCCGTCGGATATCGTAAAACAATGATATTGTTTGTGAGTTACCAATGTGCACATATGGAAATATGACACTGTTGAAGTTCATATTATGGGAAATAAATAATTAATAATACAGCAAGAAAATGACGACTAACTTACAGGTAGAAGAATACTTACCAGTGAAAGCCTCGTGTTCAAATGAAGCGCCGACCTTGCCACTGAAGATTCCCTCATCAAGCTTGAAAAGTACATCGTTCCAACCACTCGGCTGTTGAAATAAACCATTGAATAAGGTTGTGAAACAATGATTTAGAGATATATTTCGCTACTTGAGCAAAAGGTTAGTTCTAAAATCAGACAGTTGTTTTTCTTATTTGTACTGCGGGGCCATCTTGTGGTTATGATGTTCTAACTCTTTGACTTTGACTGAAATAGTCTGCCAAACATTTTTTTATGCAAGAAAGTTCTTAACGATGAATATCATAACGTTAACGATTTGAAATCAGGATGGATGTATCTCATAGAAAACATGTTATAAACTTCAGTTTTAACAAACAAATAGGACACTTTTGAAAAACACAAAAACAGAATAGCAACTTTTATGGGAATGGCGCTGGAAAACGGATTCGCTAAAATACCCTTAACATCATAACCGGAAAAACCCACAAAAAGGGAAAATTAAAAAATATTCACATACCGAGCTTGGGACAGAGAAAGCGGACTGGCTTGTCTGGGACATGGCAGCGAAATAGGTTGAGGCATGACTCCTGGCGATGGAGATAGAACTCTCCTTGCCGCAGTCCCCGTTAGTGACGAGAGCCTGTTTCCTGGTGGCAGTTCCCTCCCCTTTGTATCTCAGTTTGATGTAGACGGTGCTGCCGAGAGCCACGTTAGAGAAGCGTGGTATGCGCAGACCGCTCTTTCCGTCGAAGTAGGCCACGCCATTTTGCACCTTGACACCCTCGTTCTGTACATAATTACCACTTCCAGATTCGTCGAAAACTCCATTAGTGAATGGCAGATAAATTTCAGCTTTACATTCTGAAACGAAAAGAGCCATTATTCCACTTTTCGTGGATATAATCAAGTGTTCTGATATAAATCATAAGTGAGTGAGTGAGTTGTTGTTAAAATCCGCTTGGGCAATATTACAGCCATTAGCGGCGTTATAGATCATAAGAAACCGGAGATGTTATGTTAGTACCGACTGAGTATTGAGCAATCGTTACCGGCAACTGGAAAGACTCCTCCCACGATTGAGCATAGGCAGGAAGTGACGTTGTAGCTAGTTCCGGGTGCGCAAGGCTGAGAAACCCAACCGAAGCCGAGAACGTACTGCTCGAACTTGGAGCTATCGCCCGAAACCTCTCTCTTGTCGCAGATATCTATAAGAACTTTACAATTGAAAGGTTTAATCAAATATCTGTGTTTTGGTATTTTAGCGATATTGTTTGCAATTCTCAGACAGATTTTGTTATATATATTTTTTAAACAATGCAAATTAGTCATGTCATATCTTTCAAAATTATTCTTTACAAGGGACCCAAAGTTTACTAATATCTTCGTCAGCTGATTAGTGAAGTTACAAATTTGAATATTTTAGGAATTCTCAGAGAGATTATTTTGTATATTTTCCGTCAAACAATTGAAATTAGGCATGTCATATCGTTCAAAATTATTCTTTGAAAGGGACTCAAAATTGACTATAACTTCTTTGTCAATTGACTTGTTAAGTTACAAATGTTAAATTCTTAACAACAAATGTCATTGGTGTCTAAGGTATTCGATCTACATATTGATATATCTTTAGTTCTTTAAACCTTTCTTGTCTACCTGCATAACGTGGTGCAAGAGTTACCTACCTCGACTCTCATCTCCCTGGCAATCATCCTTGCAGGTGTCGCTACGGACGCAGTATCCCGCAAAGGAGTAGGCGTGTCCCTTATGACAACACATGCCTTTTGACACGCCCCCTTCGCACTTCCAGTAGGCGCGACAGCTGGTTGAGCTGGGATAGGTGCTGATGGCGGGGGTCTGACATCGTTCTGGGGGCAGGGAAAACGAGGCTATAGTAGGTGAAATATATTTAGCATCAGACAGCGAATACTTTTTGTAACATGAAGTAAGAACTTCGAAGCGAAGAGCTCTTTAGTTTTAGAACAAAATAAGCTTACCTTTGTCGCATTTGACCTGGTCAGGATAGTTGCACGTGAGTTTATCCTGGTCCCAGTGGAGTCCGTGAGGACAGTCCTGCACGTGTACCTCGATTTGTCCGTGCTCCAAGAAGTTGCACTGGATGAACTTGCCACATTGGGAGGGGTGGGGGTTGTAACCGATGCCGTTCACAATTTTACAGTCATGGCACAGATCTGTTTCTATTTAAGAAGACCGGTTTTAAGTAATGAAATATTTAGGGTTAGGGTTATATATTCAAAGAAGGAAACGATACTTGTTGCATTGACATAAATTATCATATTCTTACCAGGGCATGTGTCGGTGTTGCAGTCTTCGGTAATCACCTTTTTAGCCTCGCCTTCGCATTGTTTACCGCCATATTGAGGGGTAGGAGCTGTGCACGTGCGCCTCTTGATGACGGTGCGACTTCCGCCTCTGCATGAAGCAGAACATTGACCGATCTCATAGGACCACGTAGTCCAACCTCCATCAACTGAAAAAAATCATAGAAGTTCTTATTATTGTAACCCAATTTGGCCAAGCTAATATTGAGAATGGTTCATAGATTGTAATAAATAGCGTTGTGTTTATGATGTATGCTTTTATTGTTTTGTTAAATAACTTCTCTATAAAGGTGATTCGATTAGTTGGTTTTATTCTGCCCTCTATAAAAGTCTTCAATGTGTATAGAATGCGGACGATAAATCAAGGACTTCTTTTTTTAGTTGACACACTTAACATAACAAGTTATCGTGGATTAAAAAATCCCAAGTCCGGTTTTGTTCAGGGAAGTTTAATAGTTATGTAAAGTAGATACACCTGTTACTGTAGCCTGATTAACAGGATGTGATAATCTAAATTTTTAAAATTTCTATACATTGCCAGACACTCATCAGAGACAGTGATGTGTAAAGGCGCACAGAGCATGCTGTTGGAGTCAAATATGTCAAACTTCATGAATATTTTATTATATCGAGAAGAGTTGGTTTGTTCTACAAAAATAAATATTTAAGTGCATAAACGTCGAGTATAGTGACTATAAACAGGTTAAAGCCGTGATTCGTGATCGAAAACCGGACAATGACTCAAACGTAGTTTTGGAAACTGATTTACAGAAGGCACAAAGACAAATATTGATTGGTAGTGTTTAGTAGGTCATTTAAGTAATATATATGTAAATTGCAAGCAGAATTTCGACTTCCTGACATTTATATGGCCGTTTTTCATAAATCTTTGAAAACAAGATAATATCATAGCAATAAATATGCAACTTTAGAGAGGCGATTTGAACTTAACTTAGCACTTATAGAATTTTTGGATCTAATTCCAGCCACAGAAAAAATAATTAAACATAAAAACTCAATGTCACTTTAAAGCATGTCATTCATCGTGTCGTTTAGACAGTCAATTACTTGAAACTCATTTCGTGCAAAGTTATAACAGAAATACAAATTATTATCGCATTATTGTATTTTCATGGTACCTATATAATCCTCAATAATTTTTCTGCAACGACCGATGAATATGTCAATTTGAATATTCTGAATAATATTAATGCATTTAGTCACAATTATGCTTTTGAATAAAACACTTTAACCATAAGTTACTGAAAACGCACAATAAACCTAAAATTCTTGTAAAGTCGTAGTGAGTATTAAACTGTGATTAATTAATAAGAATAATCAAATTTTCAATTTTCAAATAGAAAAGTTACCGAGAATATTTTGAAAATAAAACACTTACTTGGACAAACTCGTCTAACCAGCTGATTGGCTAGGTCATCGAGCTCCAGAAACTGACCAATGTTCAATACCTGATCATCGGACGATGCAATAGCCTTGAGTTCAGCCTCGTCCGTCTTGAATCCCACACCTACAGAATACATGATGATCCCCATCATCTTGGACAAAGCAGCCTGTTGAACAGTCGCCGAGAAGTTCTTCGAAATTCCGTCGGTTATCACGATCCCAACTTTGGGAACGCCCTGGCGGCCATATTGTCCCATCATGGAATTCATGGCGGAGATACCTTCAGCGGTCTCGGTACCGTCTCTTGGTTGCTTGAGGAGGTTGATGCGGTACTTGAGTTCCTCCTCGTTACCGCTGAGGTTGATGACGTTAGTGACGTGTGAGCTGTAGAGGACGACGCCGAAATGTTGGTCATCCTCATCGATGTTCATCTTATCCACGAAAGAGATGAGTGCTTGCTTCAGGGAATAGAACCCATCACTGTCGATACTGTCTGATCCGTCCACAACAGCGACGACGTCCAGAAGTTCCTGGCAGTCTGAGACAGACAATAAGCACTGTTATTAATATAGTTAACATAAATTTATAATATAAACATTGACAGTTTGCATAATCTTTCGAATGAACAGTCAATGGAACAAAGGTCAATATTAGTTATATACATTTAAGGTGCTGTTAGTAAATTTGAAAAGTTTAGCTATCAAGGTGAATTTCTGAAATGTGTCATTACTTATGTAGGCAATAACTAACAAGGGGCGGGGAATTTCCCGATTTTATATTTCGTAATTCTCAATTCTTGGCGAGAGCATTACACAATTAATATAAAGAGGGAAATTTAATCTGTAATTTCCCGTTACGAGTTGGTTATTGTTTATATTTCATATGTTATATCATTAATAAAAGATAAAAAATCAATTGTTATAGAAATAAACGTTTCTCCATAATAGAATTAGGTTGGCGAATCTCCAAATTCACACGCGTGTGCTGTGGCTTTACTAGACACTTACCCACGCACGGCTTTATTGTCATTTGTGAACTAGTTTCAAAATAAAAGCTAAATTTAGTTGTTGTTGAAGGTTCATTCCTTCTTTTTATAACCGCCATTCAAAATTGAAAATCGATTTGAAGAGGACAGCGACGCCCTACAGTAATACTACAAGACGACTAAAACTAAAATGCTAGTGATGAAACTGATGTATTGTATTGAAGGCTTTCTGGTAAAAAATTTCTAGAAATCATTCCTTCTGTTACAGAATACTCCGACCAAACGGCGTCAAGGCGTATCTTGCAATACCAGCCAAAGAGACCTTCAGCCTATATTCACTTATTTATGACATACTGTGAATTGTATGTAATGCAAATTGTGAAACATTATTCGAATGTCATGTTTTGTAGCTCAAAATTGTCCCTCAAGTTTTTCCTTATTGTAAACATTGAATGTACATACGTTATTTTGATCTTTAAGGAAGTTTCTTTGACATTAGCGACTGACATGGTTTCCCCCCCCCGTACATTTGAATAAGGAAAATGTTGAAAATGATATATCATTAAGTAGTAATGCAAATTATTGTTATCTTGATTACCAAATTTCATTTCATCGTCGTTTATGGATAAAGGAGAGTATGTCATAAATTCTTTGTCGGAAGAGTTCGGTTGAGTTCTAAGAATCTGTTAAATTGACTAACTGATTAAGTTCACAAACATCAATTAACACCAGCATCTGGACGGTTTTCCTATTGTTTTCTTCGTTGAAAAAGTAAGGCAAAAGTGTTTGTTATTATCAAATATCGTGATCGAATTACAATAGCATATACAGTCTATCATGTGTAGTTTTTAAAAAAAATCTATTCATTTAGTTAAATACGGTTAAATTTCATTGTTTGTGTGTTTTGGAGGTAGTATTATATAATGATAATATTATCAAATATATATTCTTTGCATATAAAGTTTTCAATTGTAAGAACTTTGCTAATACGGCGAGTATTTGAAACCATATTTACTCAGAGAATTTACGAATTTGAGCTATGAAAACTCATATACCAATTAACTTAATGATACGATCATCAGTAAACCCATGATAGTTTTAATGTGTGGATATGTCCTAACCAACCTGTGTAGCTTGTTCCAGACCACTTCGTGTCGTCATCATCAGCTTTTATCTGCCCAACACTGATCAGCGCCAAGACTCCTAGAAAAAGTGCTCCCTTCATTTTGTCTGAAGATTATCTGAAATAGGTTTGTGAAAATACACGGTAAAACTGTTGTACTTATTATTCTATAGAAAATAATGTAATAGAATAAAAGTTTGAAAAATGTTTTAAATGACAGCGTAAACTTTGTGTTTTTATCATAGCAAATTAGTTTTGTGGGATATGTACATTTAGTTGAAGACTGTTAAGGTATAGAATAAATATATATGTCTGCAACGCGCCACCGTCACGAGTTTATAAAATTAACGCAGGGAAAATATATACAAATGATTTATTTACACTTTAGATTTTGTTTCATCTTAGTAGAAATGGTAAAAGGGTTTACGTTGATGTTTCATTTAACAATCTACAAAAAGTAAAATTCTAATTATCATTACATTTTCTTCCTCTAATTCAAACACATACGTACCTTATGATATTATTCTTGTTTTTTCTTACGAGCAGTTACGAGTTAAGTTCAGTTGTTGGTTTGCTCCATACTTTTCTCCTCCTACTTTTATATACAACCAAGACAGGCGGGAACGCGAGGTCACGTGACTTATGGCGTCATAGGAGAGTGAAGAGGAGGCGACAGACGTGATTCCATTGGTTGTCACTCTCACCCCTAAAGCAAACAACCAACCATTTATCAGTGTTTTGTTACATTATTCTAATAAGCAACTATATCTATTATATTCGGTTTTTGTGTCATATTTTCACATTTTCAATATGCCCGAAACCTCACCTTTTTGTGTGCGGTGTGCTTTCTATTACGAATGCTTGAGAAATATCTTGTGGATTTCTTGTAATACCTGTCATTACAATATCAGATTATACCAATGCATAAAGACATAAAATTTTCATTTATAATTTTGTTTCAAAACTGTAGAACCTCAGGTGGATAGTATAAAATTTATCTAACGTCTTACCACGTGCTTCACATACTGACTTAGAATTTCATTGCTTGATCAACATAATAAGTTATTTTTGTATTTTATGTGATATGTCCAATTGGCAAGGAAATGTATATTCAAAGTATTCACTAAAATAATTGAAATATTTGAAATGCAAATTAGAAAAATTTCAAAGTGCGTTAGTTTTCAATGAAACTTCGATTTATTTAATTTATTCAGGGTTAGTGTATGGATTTATTATTAACCTACAATTTGGGAATACAGTAGCTTCAATTAAAATTTAAAAAGAGCTATTTATTGATGTTATAAAAAGCAGGTAACTTGTCAATTTAATTACTAACAATTTTGGAATACACTAGTTTCAATTCTATTTATTGATGTTATAATACGCAAGCCAATTGTCACTGGAGCAAATAGTTTTGAAAAACCTTGCACCATAGAGATGTTTTCACAGTAAAATGGCAATACATACTAAGATATGGTGGATTCGGGGCTCATTTCATTAAAATAACAACACGCAAAGCTAAATAAAAATCGCTTCGTTATATTCTACCTTTTGAGAAAAAAAGGTTACAAAATCATCTATTTATTCCTGTGAATATTTCATTTTGCAAATTACTTCGGCAATCGAGTATTCCATTTTCAAGGAACGTCATATTTTATACGTTTGGTTGTGATATGTTGATCAACAGCTATGTGAACCTTCCCGTCACGATAAACAACTGTTTTAGTGAAATGGGTAGCCACAATTTAGAAATAAATCAACCTTAAGATTCATGAACGTTATGCATGTCAACTATTAATAGGTGGTTGTTGCAAAATGTAGACCATTTCGAAACACTTAAAGCCTGTATTTTTTTAACAAGATAAATGAAATCTGCGATCCAGGATTAAGGAAATTGTATGAAATTGAAATATGAGGGGGCTTTAAATTACAGTAGTCACGCATTTATGATTATTCAAGATTGACACTGAGATTACGTAGTTGTATAGAACATTAATTTTGTTGGGTTGTTTAAGTTAAAGCCACTGGTGCATGAAGATGTTTTGATAAGACTGTAGGCATTCCTCCATGTAGGCATTAGTGAACGCCACCTTGATTTTAACTTTTGACAAGATGAAATTAACAACTGAATTTCCTCTTTGGGATAGTTACCATGTTAGCTAATTTTGGTGACATTCACAGCAACAGTGTGAAGAAAGGGGTCATAGATGCAAACGAATATGGTATTGTATGCAAGGTACTTGTATGGTCTAATAAGTAAATTCTTTTAACATGTTCAAGGGTTAATCATTGTAGATATATTTGTGTATATTGCCATGCTTTTTTTTATTGATGGAGTCAAACTATTATTTATCTTTAGTTCAAGAGTTTTGGATTTGCGGCCAGTTAAGCCCCTCATTGTTAAGAATGTGATGGTTTTATTAGGTTTACTCATAAATAATTCTTTAATCTTGAACGTTAAATTTTTTAAAAGCATTTTTAAACAATGGGTGTTAACAGATCACCCCTGTGTTATATGAACAGATTTATGTAATATCAAATTTCATATCATAGGCCATACCCTATCATATCCCGGTGTCAGGGGTTTTCGACGATGTAAGACAAAAACGTTTTCTTTTAATAATATCACGAAACGTACTATTTTACTAACCGTGGATGACAGAGGACATATTTATATCTTCCAAAACCAATTATGAGGCATGTCCATAAAAAACAACTTTTACAATATCGCTTAGGCGATTCTATTGCCGATCTCTACATCCGGGGATTTTGTATGGGTTTTCGACGGTGGTGTTTGGAGTGCGTAATAACTAATATGGAATGCCGCACATCTTTAAAACTTATTGCTTACAACAGTTAGCGATATCTGCGTCACGTAGGTATAATTCTAAGTATAAAGGATGATTATAAGTTACACTGCAATGTATTCCAGCACTGAGTAATGAGTAATGTTTGTTAAAGAGCCACTCCGTGAGTTGTTGGAGTCATATATGCCAATCTTAATCAATTGTGTCATTTGATCGCGAAGTATCGACTGTTACCAAAGAGAAACATTTTAAAGCTAATTGTTTTTTACAGTGACAATGTGAAGGTATCACCTCGCAATTATGATCGAAAACCGTACAGTGGCGCGCGTCAAATAGTCAAACGTAAGTTTGGAGACTTATCTAAAACAGCCAGAAGGGCAGTTAGGAGTTGATAGCGTTTGTTGGGTTATATAACTAGTATCCATGTATATTGGACGTGATATCTACACCTCTGTGAATTTATAAGGCTGGTTTAAGATTTTCATGGAAAACCAGTATTTGTCATATATATGTCTTTTGAACATGAAAAGTTAAGATGTTTTGATTTTATATCATCACGTATGACCTATAGGTTCGTATCAAAGGTAAATAAAATGTTATTAAAATCACGGAGTGGCTCTTTAACATCACGATCTATCTATAACTTCTTGTCTCTGTTCCTGGAATGAAACATACCGTTCGGTTTTCTAGGAACCATTTGAATGTTGAAATGGAACCTCAAATCATAGATAATATCTGAAGAATAAGATCAATTACAATTTATTTGAATTGATTGCTTTTCTATTCATAAGTATTCTTCTTATGAATTGTCCTTTTTGATGACGCCAAATTACTCTGCAGTTGTGACGTCACTATGTAAAAATTTAGCTATCACTCTAGTACAGGTCAGGATGACATCTTAGCTTCAATAAATTACGTGAAATTACACTTCATGTAGATAAATAGAGACGATAAAGAACTTGATACAAATCTTCCTTCTACACTACTATTTTTGTTACTATTAATATCGTATGACACTCCCTTTTACTCTTTTTAAAATTAAAACCATTAACTCACCTAACAAAACTTATGACAGTGAAGGTCGTTAAGTTCTTCTATAAAACCATAAGCTTCTTTAAACTTCGGCCTCTGTGCTATTTTCTTAATGGAAATTCTGGAAAAAATAAATGACTTTCAAGGTAACATACCTTACAAAACAAACACGACCAATGACATGCCTTGAAAGAAAATATACAAACAGCAGCTCATTAATTGTGAACTATATATAACGAAAGTATAATATACCATAAGGGGTATGAATCATCCTCCAACATGAAACCTAACCAAGGAGAAGACGTCACGAATCCAACATCGCTCCAATATATAGAATCAGACATATGGCATGATAGCGAAGTTAAAAGCAGATACATTTTGAGGATTTGCATTGGCGCTTATACCCATTGGGGCTGAAATATAACATGTCAATTTAAACGTCCAAGATTTTTATAATGATGACGAACCGTGGGAGCCTTACAATCAGTGAAATAATGCAGCCTTGTACGTTGACATTGAAACAACCACTTTGTTATTGTGTCTTTCTCTATTTTTCGTTTTCGTAATATGAGAAAAAAATATGATATTGAGTCATTTCAATATATCTAGCGGCTCAGTTATCACTGTAAATATATTTCATTGTAGAAGAACTTTTTGATTAGAGAAACACTGCATTTGCAAAAAAAGGACATGACGTGTTTCCAATAAGGAATTAAAAGACTGGACCAACCCAGGACCGCCCATAGGAAAACACAAAATCCAGATCTCTCATCTCCAACAGTGGGCGAGCATAGTATATATATTTTTATATTTCCATTAATATGTTTATGCTTCATAAACAACATGTTGTCAGGAGATCCGGCATTTCGAGAAGAGTGATCGCATGTCGCTTAATAATAACGTGATACTTTTGTTTGGAATTGATAACTGGAGGGGCTTTTAGGTCATTTATCACATGTAAAACATTATTATTATGTATATCATATCCGATTTTCTCATTGGTTTTATTTTCAAACTGATAATATCTCATCATTTGAGTTATTACTGTTAAGTTGAGGACACTATTCAAAGCAGATGTCAGAAGGGGGCAACTGTGGGTGGCGGTATTTAAACTGCTTTCAAAATGATTACGACCACATGTACTTGCTCGGTACTCACCATCAATTTCACTAAGACAGGATCCGTTGTCACCCATTTTTAAAATCTCTTTAAATAAATTCTTTTTATTGTACAAAGCAGTGTATAACAGTTTGGTATTGCTAATACTTATTACTTTAAAGAACCTTCTATGTCTACATAATTCTCAATCTTGATATTAATATATACACATGGTAAAAATGGTTGACACCCCCTAATGATAAGAGAGAAATCTAGCATAGATAACACAATATGTTATTTCATTCAATTTTATTGTCATATGTGTTAGCACTGAATATCTCTTGTTGAATGGTGTACATGCACCCTTACTGTCTCAACATAAACACCAACAAGTGAACCAAATATATAAATATAGAAAAAAACCGCAGTGTTTGTATGATTACGTTTGAGAGACTCATCAAGGCACTTGAAAGTCAGGCATACTGAACAGTTATCAAAACGATAGCCTGAATATCAATGAACGTTAAATGAGATTCAAGAACGAGTGGCTCCACCTCGAGCCTCCACAAGGGCGGCAACTCAATATGCTTGTTGACATTTGCTCGAGTCACAGCATTCCAAATTTGAACCAAATGGTGGCTCAAAAAATGAAGTGTCTGTGGTGGAGGATCCACTTTTCGTAATAACTGGTCCAATCTGTCCCACATATGCTCTATCGGGTTCATATCAGGACTTTTAGCAGGCTAGGGTAACCGATCAACACCTTGTTGCAACTAGAAATTGTTGATTGCTGCTGCTCGATGAGGGCGAGCGTTGTCGTCCTGTAGCAGAAAGTTGTTGACATACACCTGACGAGCATGGGGAAGTAATGTTTGTTCCAGTACCTGGCAGTATGTCACTTGGTTGACGTTTCTTTCCAGCAGATCAGTTTTTCCTTTGAAATGAATAACACCCCAAACAAGCACTGATCCACCTCCGCCGGCAACAACACAATTATTCCTGAACCTTTCTCCCCTAACCTCCGTACTCTCACTCGACCATCAACTCGATGAAGCAAGAACCTCGATTCATCTTTTAACACAACATGAATCCAATGTTGCAACCTTACGTTGCGGTGACGTACAGCCCAGTCACGTCGCAAGCGCTTATGGTCCTGGGTTAACTTAGGTCGACGAAGGGGTCTTCTTGCCTTGTACCCTCGTTGTAGCAACCTCTTATTTACCGTTTCCCGAGAAACACGAACATTCGTCATATGACACCACCTATCACAAAGAGTTCTTGCTAACAAACGTCGAACGGACGTGATTCCACAGCTATCGGTCTTGTCGGGCGTCGGTTCTCCGTGGACGTCCTGAACTCTTCTGAGGTACCACGTTTCGGTTGGTTTTGTGTAGTTTCTTTATTCGCTGTACAGTATTCTTACTGACATGAAGTTGTCGAACAATTTCGCCGTTTGTAGAGCCCGCCTGAACCCTTCCCACAATTTGATTTCGGATATTAAGTGGTGTTGGTATTGGCATTGTTATAAAGAACAAATGTTCTTATCTGCACCCTTGTTTACAATGAAACATTTCATCTAAAGCCGTTTTCCTACTAGGCCCTATGTATACAAAAACGTTCTCACGAACAATTCATGTACTTTCATTTGCGCTTAACACATGCATTGCATGCTTTTTCCAATTTATATGCTGTGTTCGAATAGTTTTGACTGGACAAGTCATGTCAACTTAACGTATCCAATTTAGATTTTCTCCTCAAATTAAGTTTTTTCCAAAGGGGGTGTCAACCATTTTTACCATGAGTTTAGATTTATTTACATGTCAAAATATCTCGTTTTAAATTATGCAAAACTAGTATTTTAATTTTTCGCGTTCACTTAACGTTTCTAAAAATGTATTTTACCGTGCGTACACATCTAACGCCAAGAGCAGGTTAATAGACGACATAAACTCTTGTTGAAACATATTTATCCTAGTCAACTATTGCCTCTTTCCAATAAAAAGGATTAATGAACAAACCTTAGATAACTTTTTAAAACAATTTTTTCGGATAAGTATAAGCTGTAGACTAGTTGCTACCATTAATCCTGAGTGAAACCAAATTACACAGTGAATTCGAATATAAACAATATGAAGACCTTATTAACAAAGAAAGAATATTTTCAGTTGAATTGATATGATGACATATAATATGATACTCCCTAAAAGATCATTTGAGCTCTGCCTAAATATCACAAGTTGTCGGTCCCTCATACCCAATCTATCTAACACTGTAGGCTAAAATTTCATGTATGTAATATTTTTAAAGCGATAATGGAGCCCCATTTTAAACATATAAAACTAGACTTACTAAATGAAGACCCACGCTGTAATGTAGCCTCCAATATTCTACGGTCTACTACAGGACTACCAGCACTTCTCGCTCTTCTACAGTCTGTCATCCAGACACAAGGGCAAAACATTACAGGAGCCGTCTTAAATCTAGAAATGTTGGCAAGTGTATAGCTAGTTGCCTCAATCTGAAATGTAATTAAGTATTGTGCGCGATATCATTTCATAACAAATATCAACAATTAATTAAAAGTCACAATTATTTGAAAGGACCCAACTTTAATGTAGCCCCTCTAGAGCAATAGTCAGTAATGGGACCGAGTAAAATTCCATTTTTTGTCAGTTTATATGAATAGAGAAAATTGGAATGAAACTCTATTAGTAGTAGAACAGTAGTTAGAAGTTATGATAAAAATTCGAAACTGTGAAACAAAAGCGAAAACACAATAGTTCAGTTAAATAGTCAAACACTCCAGTTTTACCACAGATCGAGTCTGTCGAAAGCTAGAGATTGTCTGCTATCAGCACCGGCAGTCAAACCCTCATACTGTTGCCCACAAACTTATCCTCTTGAAAAGCAAGTCTAGATTTAAGATGCACACCAGTCTTGAGGTTGGCTCCTAAATAAAGATTGAATCTAAAGTTCAATTTCTGATTAAGTCGATTGATACCAAAATTTCATATGTCGAAAAGTGCTCTTTTTGATATGTATAGACAAAACCAGGCCAAATAAGTTTGGCCAAGGTCATATATAGGTCTTTGGTTCGCTTTGCCTTAAACAATTTTGCTTCTGAAATCCTCAGAGACAATGAAAAGAAGAAAACTATTCCGATTCATGATCCTCGAGAATTTTTTCTTACATATGAGGGATAGCCATTTATTTAATAAACATTAATCTTCAGTCTTCAGGAGTCTTCAGATAATATCTCGTTAAACGACCCAATATAGGTCACGATATAGAGATTCTTTCATTGAAAAGACCTTAATTGCTGTGATAAAGGCATTACAACATAATTAGTAAACTCAAACCAGTCAATGAGGCTAGGGTGAGAGATGCTATCTGTTTGGTCCCCGGTTGGGGAGGGTCAGTATCTGATATGACGGGCAATACATTTCGGTGTCTCTCATAGCGTTTATCTAACGACTCTTAGTAGTCATGATGTTCTTACTGAAGGATGGTGACCCAATGCAGATAATATAATTCTCTAGAAATCCAATTCCTCCGAGGTACCTTCTGTATATTTAATTTATTAATCATTGTACCTGGACTCTGATGTCTGCAAAAACTACAGGCCAGTCTCTAATCTGCCATTTATTTCAAAAGTCCTGGAGAGATTTGTTGCAGTCAGACTCACTGAGCATGTCATGAGAAGCAAGTACTTAGAGGTTTTGCAGTCGATGTACAGAAACAGCACTTGTACGTGTACATAACGATATCCTGCAATCAGATGGTGCAGCTATCCTTGTACTACTCCACCTCTCGGCAGCATTCTTTACTTTCTTAAGTTGAGAGTTTAACGAGCCACGATCAGGCCAAACTTATGAACACTCTGTAGCTTAGATTTGGCATAAAAAAACCCGGCGCCCTTGATTGGCTTTCATCCTACCTCTCTGGAAGGTTCCTATCAGTGAAAGTAGGCAAAGTTGCTGTAAAATATGGTGTACCAAGGTTCAATGTTAGGACTAATTCATTTTACAATGTATACATAACCTCTTTGGAATAGCCTTCCAAAGGAGATATGATCGATCTCAGAATTGACTACATTTCAGTAAAAGTTGAAGACCCAACTTTTAACGGAATTATATTCTTAGCTATTCCCAGTTTTGTGCAGACTCCAAAACGCGCTTCTGAGCAATAACTATGCTCGATACTAGCGCTATAAAAATACCTACTTATCATTATTATTGTAGGATTTTTTTCGATTTTAGTCGTACAATACTTTATAATGTTTTTTAATTTCCTCATTTCTTTTTTTCTTATTATTTTCGCTCCCTTGTGCTGGTACCTGCATGTTAAACATAACCCTGACTTTATACCTGACCAATTTCAGTAAACATCAAGGCTGCTATTACTAATAATCATTAACATCAAATAAGAGGCTTTACATGCGAAAGCCACGTTTATAAGAACTATTTCACTTTTCAAGCCAATTCAAAAGACTAATCTTACAGTCATACCGATGTCATATAAAAAGCATATATAAAACTTCGAAATAATATGTTAATAGACCTCCTAGAAATCAAAGATGTTTAACACGATCAAATTGGTTATTTATCTTAAAAATAAATGTTAAAGATTTAATGTCAGAAGATTGAGATGATGTCAAGAGATTTTAGATTTTGGAGATACTACATGATAACCAGAATGTCAGTTATTAATTTCATAGATCTACAATAGAGATGTATTTTCTTACACAAATTGAATGCAAAAACGTTATTGAATACCCGTTGAACCGAACCATTGATTAAATTTTACGTAAATCAACCGGTAAAATTTTAACAAATCTCGATGTCATAACACTCCAGATGTAGTAGCTTGCGATCTCGTGTCGCGATAGCAAATGTTTCTTTCAATAAACTTTATTTTTTGCAGTCAAAATCCAGGTATTTTTAATCTGTATCCTTTAAATATCTTGTTGTCAATAACAATTCAGAAAAAATAAAAAGATTATAATATCAAGCTATATTTTATTACTTGTTCACTGTTTTGAAGTCTTCATTGTTATTTTCATTTAAAAATATTACTGTATGTGCCTTAAATGAAAAATTATCCTCTCGTCTCCGCATGTCATGTCAAAAGCACTCATTCCTATAATTTTTCCATTTCATGTATATATAAAAATAAAAAAATTTTACACTTTAAAATTCTAATCTTCAGAAATTTGATTTTTCAAAAGCAAAAATGGTATTTTATGAAATTCTTCAATAAAAACCAAGTTTGAAAAATTTATGCACCAATAACTGAACATGTATAGTATTTGACACTTTTAAAGTTACAAAAAAACTTCGAGTATGGAATAATCGGCGTTTTGCTATTGAATTCTAAAGCGAGTGATATCCAAGTTGTGATCAACAACAAATTTCCTGGAAGAACGCTGAATATTTTTCACAATGCCTCGACAAAATCAGATCACAGGCTACGACATCATCAAGTATTTGATTCAAAAGTTATGACGTTTACACCTAATGACATCAAGAGGATATTTATTACCCATATGGTTATTCATAAGTGGTGACATATTTTCAATATGAGCACATATGCACATATAATTTTACCGTATTTCGTCGTCTGTGACGTCATTAAACCATTGTTCGTGACGTCACCGTAAAGGAACGTCGCAAGGGAAGGAGGCTGTTTTCTATAGATATATTTCCATGCGTTTGGAAATAGAAGAGAATCAGTAATAAAGGAATTATCATCCTCGGAAGTGTGCCATATAACGTTTACGAGAGGACAGCCCCTGATAGAGTAGGCTCGAATTCCATTCGAGTCAATATTTAAGAACTTTTATTCCTCGGAACACGCTTGATTTTAATCAGACTGGTTGGCAGCTAGTAATGGTGAGTGAATGTTTAGTGATTAGCATATTCTGACCATCTACATCAACCACCATATAAGGAGTTCCTTAAAAATGCAACTTTAACAGGAGTCCATTTATGTTGAATTGGGAAAAAAAATTGAAATTGCATAATCTTACATTCATAGCAATAAAAGAAGGTAAAGGTGTGTATCAATACTACAATCTAATAATGAATTATATATAACATACTCCAGCTGTGAATGTGCATTGACAATCCTACAAGGAAGCAAGACCCTCGTCTCCGCACGTCAAGTCAAGGCACTCATCTCCATCAATCTACCATTTGTCACCCACGTATGTCGTATATATTTTGTTTCATAACACGTTAAATTTAATCTTTACAAATTTTATGTTTCAATAAGAAAGAAGATAATTTATAAATTCTTAAATAAAAATACAATTTTTGAAAAAATGATGTACGAATAACTTGTATGGTGTATTTGATACTCATTAAAGTTAAACAGTAAGACCTCGAGGATATGCTGGTGCATTCGAAAGCAAGTGATATCCAAGTTTTGATCAACAAATGTCCTGGAAGAATGCCAAATATTTTCCTAGATTGCCTAGACAAAATTAGAAGATCACAAGTCTACGACATCATCAACTATTTAATTCAAAACGTGACATCATAAGGTTTTTTTATTACCAATATGCTTATTCATAAGCGGTGACATATTTTCAATATGAGCACATGTGCACATATCATTTTTGCCTAACAAAGATTGTCTTTGCGCGAGTTACGTATTTTGTCGTCTGTGGCGTCATAAAACCATTGTCAGTTACGTCACCGAGCGGTCGGTCACTGAAGGAGGCCGTTTTCTGAATATTTCCATGCTTCCTCGGAAGTGTGTCATATGACGTTTACGAAACTTTTGCGAATTTGTGTTTAACCCTCGCTCTCGTTTCGTTGAAGTCATATGATACACTTCCAAGGATAATAATTTCTTCAGTAATAATCTCTACATAATGACATTTAAGTGGAGGAGTCTAAACGTTATGATTCATTGCACGTATTATCCTTGACTAGATATTTGATACACACCAAGTCGTTTATATAGTATATATCGTTGAAATGTAAACTATAATTTAATCATTCTTCTTACAGCCCTTTATTGACAAGTGATTACCATCTGAAACGTTTTTGGAAGAAAAATACATAATCATTTAAGAATTACACACCAGCTTTATCTAACTCTAGAAGAAACGTAACTTCCCCAATACATAAAAATGATAAAAAAAACGCTTTATGCTTGATAATGTTATATCTTCATATTCAGAGAATATATGTTTTTAAATTTTTTTTATAAATATACAAGTAAAGAATCTTAAGGCTGGTCGACAAAGCCTCTTAGTTCCTGAGCAAGGATTTCCACATTTGAAGCGCCAGTAAATCTTCGTTTCTACATGCTTTTCTCTATCAAGTTGATCATCTAAACCAAACAAGAAAACTACTTCAGTCATGATTTAATCAGCGATGGGTCACAATCATGCATTAATTACATACACTTATAGAGGAATTGAGATGAATTTCGTTTCAAGAATAAAAAATCCCAGGACAGAGGACTAATATGATCCTTGTAATATTGTAGGGCACTACAAGCTTGCAGTGTATGAGTATACTTCTAAAGTTAAATTTCATGCAAATATGATATCCAAAGTGTATTTACTACCACATTTTATTCTTTCAAAATTGTCATAAATCACGTTGAAGCACTTAATTACAAGAATTGATATTTTTATTAGATTAGATATTAGTATTAAAGAAATTAATACTGTTGGAATGAAATTGGTACCTGACATAAATGAATACCCAAAATAAACACTATTCCAGATAGTATAATGGACTATATATTCTGTTGAACAGTCTTTCAGAATGTGATATAAACGTCAACGTATAAATGACAAGAATTTAAGCCAAAGCATTTGTTTTGAAAATTTTAACATAAGATTTTGAATGTGAACAAATATATCAAATATGAAACAATTTCAGGCTGTCAGCCTCTGTTAGATTGAGGGTTTCTGATCTAAAGAGTTTGTTAATCCTTTTCATATATTGGTTGTATTAAAATCTTGATCTAATGGAATCTAAAAAACAGCAAACAGTTCTAAACTTGTTGAGACCCAAGCTGGAAACTGTTGATGAACTTAACGGCATCTCTATGGCCGATCTCCCTGCAACGGCCGCGACTGCATTGCTGACATTTGCCTTCTGTGTGTCGAATGATTGCTTGAATATTTACAACTGTTTGGTTGTACAATGTACAGTGTGAACTCAGCGACGTATATATATATATAGGAAAGTCTTGATAAGAGGTAAATATACATACAGATCATATACTTGTTGTTTTTGTTTAAATCATAGGTTCATTCAAAGTTAACCTTAGTAAATATCTCATAACACAATTTTAAGTTTCTTTTCATAATATAATTTTAAATTTCTTTTCATAATACAATGTTTAGTCAATGTCCTTCACAAATTCTGTGGCTTGTTTCAGTCCTTGTCCCGAGCATATCTCTGATAGAACCTGGAGCCTGCCATCTTCTCCTCATACACACTGTAGTAGTCCTCCAGCATCTCCTCTGTGAAGTAGTTCCTCCAGTCTCCAACTTGGCCTTATCACAGAGAATCATTAAAACACCCATCAGGTGGAGGTCGGTTTGGAGTTACATTAGATTATATAGTTACAAAAACAACTTTACGCCTTAAAGACTAAGTTGTACATCAAATCTTACGTCCCCAGCTTGGGCTGATTGTCAAGATAACTATATAAGATAATATATATATGATACATGTTAACGCTGTAAAGTGTAAGATTCTTTCTAGTTGCTTACTGATGAAATACTTTGAATAAAAAGTTTACCTTTTCTGTAGAGGAAATTTTCACCATCCATTTTGAAAGCAAAACTTTCTTTATCGACCTTCATTTTAGAAAATTTGCATTTCTTTGCAATCGCCATCCAAAGCCACTCATCTCTCTTCAGTCCTAGAAAATCGGAGAGTTTTTCAAGGGACGCCAGTGGATCCTGAAATATTCAGAATCTCAAGATTATATTCTACCACGGAGTGATAAAACTGATGATATTTTATATTGATAGATTTAACCAAGTGATAACATAGCTTAAATATATTCATATAGAATAGACCGCTTATACTGCGTTTACATACATACTGTTTAAAAAAACAAACATATAATTGAATTTAAGAATTTTGAACTCATATAAAAAGTGACAAAAAAAATGTTTCATTGTTTTATGACTGTTGACAGCGTAAGTCCAAAATCAGTGTATATTTTGACTTTTTAGTTTGTCTGAAATGCATTTGGAAAACAAAACACGTGAAAGTTAAGTCAATCTGATTAAAATCGACCTTGTTCAAAGGAATAAACGTTTTTAAGCAAGGAGGGTGCTTTCAGACCGCTGTGGAGAAGACAGCCCCTGATAGAGAATGACGAAAATTTGACTCGACTTTGAGGGTATTTTTTGCAAAACAGACTTCATCGATCTGAACCTTCTCAGAAAGCAAACATTGTTCCAAATGGTAGCCAAAGTTCAATAAATAATATATAATAAATGATTTTTAAACTTAAAGGAAATGATAATTTTAAATTAAACACTACAATTTAACACTAACCTTAATTGTGTCTTCATAAATTTGAAAATGCACCGGATGTTCCGGGTGGTCCTGAAGAAACTTCTCCATGTCTCGAAGATGATCAAAATATCCGTTGATGTCAACTGTCAAAAAGATCAGTCACTCTATTCGCCCTAAACAGTGGTAAGCCAAAGCTAAAAACACATCGTTATCGTAATTGGAGCTTTGGTGATTATGAATTTGGCCGAAAACTTGCCTCAGATCTTGAATGGAGTAAAACGGACCAGGGGCGACCATTGCATTGAAGAAAGTCGATTATTATTAACTTTATCTATTCATGTAATTCAAGTAGAAAAATCATTTTAACGTTATAGAACATATTCCATTATAGAAAGTACATGTTATCATTTAAGGCTGGCTATTGAGGAGTGCTAACTTGAATGTTCAGATAGTGTGACAGTGATGTCTATGGTAGTACTAGAATATATCCAAAATGGGCTTATTTCACAAAGAAATCTTTGCCGAGGTAAACCAGTGTAGGATTCTTTAACATTACACTCAGGTTACGATAAAGACAATCATACCTGTGGTGTGTTAAAAGAGACTAGCAATCGTCCAGTTACCTTTCCCATTTAAAAAGAGATGGAGGAAATCCCCAAATGATCCCCTGTATGTTCCATAGGGCCAAGGTATCCCGTAATACACGTGGTACAGTGAAACAACCACATCCTTTGGATCCCGCAAAGTGTATACCATCTTGACCTTCTTGCTGGTGAGATCTTCAGGACCATCCGAGAGTCTGGCGTGAGTGTTGATGATGCGAGGCGAGGCTAGTTTCTCAAAGTCCTCAGGAGAAACTAGTTCAATATGATCTTTGAAACGTGCAATCGTCTCAGCAGAACCAATCAGCAGCATGCTCATCATTTCAAACGTCCAATGAGTTCCTTATGAACACAACTTATCATATTTTAGAAATGCTAAATTCATTTTCATTGAAAGCATTTCAATCGTGGATAGTCGAAGCAGTTTGCCTTATGTACCCCATGACTGATGGCATATTTTGTACCCCAGTTACAGTAACAGCTCCTCGTCGTGAAGAGGTTTAGCAAAGCGTTACAAGATGATGCACATAGAGTTTACATTTGTTCCATCAGTTTCCAAAATTGTAATAAAAGTCTTACCTCTTAAGCATATTCTGCTTGAATTGACACGTATTAATATTAGTCTGATTTGAAATATACAGAAAAATGCTATTGTAATGAGAAAAAACTTTTGAAAATGTCATGTGAAAATAATCTGTTTCACTTGATTGTTTTGATTCCCAAAATAAGACAAAAGGTAGCATGATCATAGACGTACCACTCCTTGGATATCCAGGAAAGTATACATCATCTTTTCTCAATGGAAAATGTTTGAGCTTGCTGAGATAGCATCCTTTATTCAGAGTATTGTAGAGAACCCCTCCACAAAGGAGATATTGCAGAGAGTTGCCGCTCCTGTCAGTGATTGTCTCAAGGGATTCACTCGAGAGGGAGATCTCAAATGGTTTACCAGCAATCTGCAACACATGAAAGCATTATGGAACTTTTTAACAATGCAATAGAAAATAATCTGACCCTACCATTTTCAACGTTGCTCGACGAAAGAGAAATGACAAAACGTATCTGTTTGGTACCATTCTTTTGATATAGCTATCGGTAGTTTTTATCCCAATGGTTAAAATTGGACAATTAGCTGACATGAAGTTAAATTTATCTTACAAGATGTAAAAGGTAATATTTGCGATATTGCGTGGGGTCATACTTTGACATTTATGCAAATTACAGGCTTTCCGGAGTTTGCAGTAAAGTAAAGTCCATGGTATTAGTCTTGTTAATAACCTTCACAGCAAAGGCTTTTTATTCTATCTTATCGGTAAAATTTATAAATTTTACATTCAGTAGGGGAAAAAGCTATTTGCTTCGATAAATTATACACAACAACTGCCTCTATTACATTGTGGTAGTGTTCATTGAAAACAAATCTATGAAAGATTCCGATTCTGTTGTATTAATTGCCGCACTTTACCTGCCAAGTTACCAAGCTGGTGTTTATAGGTGATAGTCGTTATCATCGAAGTGTCAAATAAATGTAGCGAGGTCATTTCATAATTGCACCGTTTCGTAGAGTTGAATAGACTTTCATGGAAACCAAATCAAACATCTGATGACATCCTTATGTGACCCTAACAGAATGTAAGATTGAAAGATAGCTTGATTAAAGTTTCTCTTGGCCGGACGGATCGCGGTCTCATTTTTCCTACGGTTGATTTGGGAGTATTACACCTCACGGGACAAGTGTAAGCCTCTAACATTTCACACTGATGATACCACTGGCACATACTGTTTTCGCATTTAATTTTTTTAGATTAAAGCTCATTTATATACCATAGCTTGCATCAGAAACTTACCATTTGAAGGTAAAAAATGACTCGAAATTAATCGCTGCAAACCTTTTTCTTTTGTGAGTTTTGAATTACCTTACATATCAAAAGTGACGAAAACGATTATGAATTGATAGCATTTACTCTTCAATTGTATTCTAGAATAAACGAAGTTCGCGAAACACCTTTTTTATGTTTTATTTCTTTAACTTAGTCATAAACACTTGGGGATAACTAATTATGCAGCTTTTGTGGAGAGAGAATGGACAGGTGGATATTGGTTAACCAATAAAACAAATTATGTGCTGTCGAGGAACAAAAGAAACTCACCTCAATTCTTCCTTCTCCTTTGTCTGCCATTCCGTTGTTCTGTATGAAACTAGCGCGTCCTAAATAAGTTGAAGTCCAAGATTGAAGAACACACGGTGAATACAACCGGTGATGGGATGAATTGGATCTATCTTATTAACTCAGCAAATAAGTTAATGATTGGTGTGCATGTGCATACTCACAAGTCTTCAATATGTGTCCACAAAAATGATCAGACAATTCGTCGTGAAGACAAGCTGAAGTTTAGCCAGTCAATAGCTAGTGACATACGATACGAACTACTGTCGCCTCTCCGATAATAAAAACCATCGTTTCTATTCGTAGTATTTCTACGTAAAACAATTCATTTTATTGTTATCATTATACTCAAGATCAACCATTCCAAGGTCACTATCACGTAGCTTACACTACAGGGTAAAACAAGTCCAACGTTTCCTTGACCCACTTCTTCTTCTATTGAGTAATGACCTAATGCGCGTACAGAGCTGATAATAGTGGCCGTTATCGTCAATGAACCGGTATAGGTCACAGCGTCAGGGACTTTGTCAAAACCTACAAAGGCGATAATATATTCTCCCTTTATATTCGCGATTGAAATATAGACTCACTTATTTGTGTTATTTATCTTACATCACCCTAAAGGAGCCCCGGTTAACAATAATAATTAGTTGTTATTTGAATACTTCCATTTCTATTGTCGGGGCTATAGGAGAGTCAACCATGAATGTGATCTCATGATATGTCACTGAAACGAATTCTAACTGTTCGAGACGGACGCTTTCCTTAACCATGGCTGACAATACAGAAACTAAAGGCAGGTGCCGAGTGCATGCTGGTGGAAGGCGACGTATATTTCTATGTCATCACATGAATAATAAGAAAATGCAATCTCAAGAAAATTGATATTTCTCTAAACGAATGCATCTCGTATTAGTAAAGTCTTGTAATGTTACCCAGTTTAAGCATGTTTGGGAAATTCTTCTAAAACCGTGCGAGAATGACTCAAGGCGTGTCAGGAACCAAGAATACTTCCATGAGACTTGCGAAGTTCCAAGTGAAGTTGACACGATTTGTGTATTCCTCTTGGAATACTAAAAAGTATTTGATTTACTTGCTTTCATTAACAGACAGGCAGGCAGACAGAACAGTTTATTTCTCAGCCATCAAATGGTGGTATATGAGAATATTAATAAATCAATAAAATCATACATCTACGTGGTCAGTGACTGGACATTGTCATTGATTATTACTTAAATTTAAACAATGAAATAAGAAACGACTTCAAGGTTTTTAATTGCTCAGTATGTTAAGTATACAAAATTCCTTACTAAAACATGCTTATGTAGATCACAAATTTGTGACAATACCCAAATGCTTAAAAAAAAAAAAGTCTTGATTTTCATTGAAATTGTATTAAGTTATGACAGGTGACAACCTTTGGAAGACGGAGGTGACATATCAAAAATAGTGAACATTCCCTTGATCTTAGTCTCATTGAGAAACAGTTACAATTTTAAAATTGTAATCTACTAGATCACCATGAAAGACAAAACACTTTTCATTGCAATTACACAAATGAAATTTTAGCATTGTTAGCATTGTTTCAAACACACGAAGTTAAGATTGGTGAATTATAACTTTCCACTGTAAAGAAAATACATTTCAAACATGTAACATAGAAAACTGTCACAGACAGAGGACGACATGGTTATGGTTTGCTCAAGTTTGAAGGCATCCGCTACATGCCCATATTCAAACTCAGCTATGTCGCAGCAATCAAGAACTTTAAATTCAGAGAGGATGACGTATACTTCCTAGGCTACCCACGCTCTGCTGGTAAAATTTTACGTGTTGATCTGACGCTGAGACAAGAACATCTCAGAAATAATGTACAATAAAAGGACGTAATGTTTAAGCCTTCTTTGGCCTACCCATTATTACATGACATAGCATCGGTTACAACGCAATCGTTTTGCATTTTCACCTCCTGACTAGAATTATCATCTGTAGAAAGAGTAATTGCCTGTATGATTGCGTTCAATGGGGATTATCTTTAAAGGAAGCCCGGCGATGGAAGCAATTAAAAAGAAATTAATATGTACTGTGCATGTAATTCAGTGCCTATATATGGTTCAATTTGGTACTCAGAAGCCAAATAGCAAATACAGAAATTTACGTCGAATCAATAGAAATATTTTCAATCGACAGGCACTCACTGGAAATTCGAGATGATGAGCATGCTGCTGAACGAGAAGGCCGAGACAATAAAACGATTCAAGGAGCACCTGAAACTCACAGCAGCCGAGGGGTTCGACAAGCTTCCGTCTCCTAGAATCAGCAACACGCATGTGCATCTCTCTAACGGGCCTACTGAGATCGCCGAGAAGAAGGTGAAGGTCGTGTACACGCTGAGGGACTCCAAGGATCTTTCGGAGACTTCTTGCAACTTCATTGGGATGGAACAGGTACAGTTTTCCGTCAACTAATTAGTACGTACTGAAAGTACCTAAAATACCCGTATTTTATTCACGTTACATTGTTTGTTTATCTATAGGAAATTTAGAAAATAAACTTCCATTTCAAAATTGCTTTAGTGATTGAAATTACATTATCCAATCATGGAATTACTAAATATCTTAAATCATAATTGTTTATATTATGCATCACGCATATAAAACTATAAAATGAACAACTTATGTTTACAATTTTACCCTTTGAGCGTTTGTGTTTTAGTATGATAGTCTCTCATCACCATAAATGGAAGACTAGGGAGGTACTTTAATTGAACTGTGTGTGTACGACATGAGATCTGAATAGATTGTGTGTCTCTCTGTCTCTCTGTCAGACTTCACCACTTCACCACTCGTCAGTTAAATACAAAGCTGATGTCATTCGTCAGCTTACGAAGCAAACACACAAACGATGTTTTGACAAGCGTTCAAAAGATTCTTCGTCAATGTTCAGAACACATATGAAATATCTAAATGCTACACCAAAACCGATATGTCAGATCTGGACTGGTGACAATATGAAAGTAACACATTCAATATATAATGACTAAGTGCCCCCGAAGTTTAAATAGGCTACTGAGGTTGTAATTCATCGTTGTTTTACAACCCTACGCTGCAGTGATAATGAAGTATGGAGACATATGAAAATATCTACATATATCAGTAAAGGAATCCATGAAAACACCACCTTATGTCATACATGTTGAAAAGTCCATGTTGAGAACGGGATCCTGGGTCGCCGAATTGAGTGCTGTCAAAACGAAAATAAAGCATTTGTTTTCTGTTTTCTTGTTGCCTCAACAGAGTCTGCAAAATATTCTCTTTTTAGAGGGTAGATATACGTAAATGTTTTGCCGACAAGTAATTATCAAGTTAAACATATCGTCGAACACAGATTGGTTATTGTGTTACCTGGATCATAGTCAAGGGTCTTTAATTTACCCAGTTCCTAGTGTGATGTATAGCACCATTTACACCATTAACAATGACATATTACAGTTGAGAATCATCAACAAACATAGGCAGTGTGACAGTGTCTACTCAATATCAATTAAGTTCATTACTCTCTGAAGAATGACTCTCAGACAAAGGAGAAATTTGATAAAGCGTCATAATTGAATAAGGGCACGGATTGTGCTGATGTGGATTGTATAGATGGGAGGTTATTGTGTGGATGGTGACAATGAAGTTTTTTTTAGGATTTAGGGACGAATTCTAACGTTTCAAATAACTTGAAGAACTTGAATAAGAATTTGAAAAACTTGAATTAGAACTTGAAGCGAATATCAGAGAGTCGACAGGTATTCTCAAAATACAGGACAGGAACAGAAAAAATAATGTTCTGACCTTGAAATGTTTTTGCTTTTGTTTAATTCCACATGACATGAAAAAACTTTTACATTACACCACATGACATATAATGAGTATTACGCGGTGTACCTGCCATCCTCAGCCATGTCAAGAAATATTATTGGAGCTGCTAAGGATGATGGTTTGAAATATACAAACTCATTTCTAAATTTTCGAAGCACTCCTTTTTGCCTAAAATATCTTAATAATAGTTGATAAACAAACAAAACTTAAGATCTATTTTGTATGAATTCAAACTTAGAACGTCACAATAAAAGTTTTCTCTACATTGTCTTTAAATAAAGGAAAAATCTGGACAAGTTTTACCATCACCATAAGAGACGTCACGAATGATACCGATTCATATCAGTATTTTAAAGGAGCAGTAGCTCATTACTGGATATATTGATTTCTTTAAAGTATTCCTAATGAATTTAGTTAATACCATTTGTATTATCTTCAGTGGGTCAGAGGATCTCATCAATCAAAGCGAACAATTGTTGTCGTAAAGGAAATAATCAAGTATAAAGCAAAAACTAATAACGACCATTTTTGTGTGAACACATTTTAATCATTTGAAGTAGGGAAATCGCTTACATTAACAAAACATGGTACGCTCGTTTTAAAACTGCTTCTGTTCATTAATAAAAATTGTATTGGAAAAGAAAACAATTATTTTTGTGTCAAACTGCCACTCTAATCTTTAAAAGCAGAGCGGTCCCTTCAAGTTTGTAGGTTGGTAGGTTGAAGTCTGTAAAGGAGCTAGGAGGCAGATATAGGCCAAACAAAGGATCTCGACTTCTCTCAATTACTTCTCTCAACAACAGAGGATCATCATCAGCGAATAAAATCAAGTTGGAAGTGTTTAAAAACGGGTGTAAAGCAAACAGTGGGTGTGGCACTCTATGACAGCAGATTGTTGTTCGCCTTAGGAGAAAACAAAAAACGATTTCAAACTAGTAAAAAGCGATTTATTTAACAAATCTGAAACAAAACGCTTACACAGTTGGCTTTAGTTGTAAAACAAAGGATCTCGACAATTCTTGTATTACCTTTCCCAACGTCAGTGGATCGTTATCGCTCAAGAAGAATGTAAAGTCATCACTAAAAAAAATCAAATTGATGCTTAATGGAGACTACTTGTAAGCAAACAGTTGGAGACTTTAACAGTAGAATGTCATTCCCCTTATGACTGAATCAGACACTTGATTCACAAAAGCGGTTTCAAACGATTTAAATGAGATTTATTTTTCAATCTGAAACAAAAACGCTTTACCAATTGGCTTTAGTTGCACTGTTAATGTGACTGTTACAAATAAAGAATTTAAAGAGGCATGTTTCAAACGCATAGAAACATAGAGATTATTACCTAAGGAAGTGTGTCATATAACTTTAACGAAACGAGTGTGGATTTTAGTATTATCCTAGCGAGAGCACAAATTCGCACGAGATTCGTAAAAGTCAATGACACACTTCCGAGTGTAATAATTTCTTTACTACCGAGTCTATTCACAGATGACGAAATACGGTGACACAATCATTGCTAAGCAAAGTGATTTGTGCACATGTGCTCATTTCGAAAATATGTCACCACTCATGATTAACCATATGGGTAATAAAGAACTATTTGATACAGTGTAGTCCATTTAATAACGTTACTGAAGGAAGTTATATAGTCTTGGTAAATGGAACACTCGAGTTGGGCTTTGATTAAAAATCAAGAGGGTGAACTTTAAATTGTAAAACATGTTAACTTGGTGTTATTTAGTCGGAAATACTTAATGTTGAATGTTAAAATTGGTGCTAATCGGTTCAGTGTAGTGCAATATAATATAAAGTAGCAAGAGTGAAGTGCATGGTGTCTTGTAAAAAGTATTTATGTTTATCGGGCATGTCTCAAGAATGAAGTTGATAGTGTTATATTAATAGTATTCACGTTTATGTGACATGTGTATTTGCTTCGACGGTTTCATTGCTAAATATCAATTGTTTTAACATCGGAATTAATGGTGAAATATGTGAAATGAATTTGTAGTGTGTAGCCAGATCATATGAATGACATTAAAGACACAAAGCAGTTTGTGTCCGTGTCTAAGTCAATTGCATTGTTAATAACGAATCATTCCTTGCCTTTGCTTTAATTTCCATCTGTTGATGTCATTTCTATTTGCTCAAAATTAAAAAGACAAATACAGTAGTAGATCTTAAAATTGTTTTAATACGACGATGACATCACATCCAATCACAAGTATTAAGTCGCCTTCACAATATTTTACAATGACTTTTACAGAGGTAAAAAGGTACAAAAACTATGGAGCTACAGTAAATCATAATAACATCATTCGTATAAAAAATAGTTACTGATTTTGTATCAATTTGACAGTTCTCTATCACAGAAAACTTTAAATAACGATTGTACACGAGCACTCTTTACAAGCATATCCACACACAGAGATTACATCTAACATATAACTGCAAAAGCAGATATTTCTAAATCGTGTTCAAAATATTGGATATCATAAACGAAACGAAATAACGAAATTAATGATAACTATTTCGCGGTCATACCGCGACGATCACTTTCTTTTAGACAAACATCAATTCACAACGAGTAAAATGTAAACATACTTGCACTTACACAATATAAATTAATATAAATACACTAGGATGTTAGAGACAGTATTTGAAACGGGTGTTACTAAACAAAGCTTGGATTGAAGAGGTCTACTGATGATGGAATTCAGGTGTGTTGTTGCTTGTCAATTTAGTAGGTGGGTTTGCACAGGTAGACTGTCAACTGTAATTGAAACAATGGAATAAATTTCACGCCTATTGAAAATATAAATTAAGTATACAATCAGAAATAGCAAATAATATTATTTTCTTCTCCATGAAGAAAAATAAATCGGAAAATGCCTCTAATCGAAATGCACAAGAATTCATTCTATGATACATTTCTTTTTAGTGAGTCTTACTTAATGAAAGGGGAAACTCAACCATATATCTCTGTAGAGTTAACTCTTTGCAGATGGACAACCACAGATCATGGTACAGTTAAATGATCCTCAAATTACAATTTTTTAAAAGAAACTCGATTGCAAATTACACTGTTCATGACTAACTGTATATAGAAAAACAGTTCTCTTACTTTTAATAATGAACTACATGTCAAATTTAGATACTTCCACCTGAAGATGATACTTCCGAGAATATTTCAGTAAATTACTTACACTGTCCAGGTAGCCCCTGTAGTTGGAGAAGTCTGTTCCACGGCCGATCTGCAGGGCGCACTGACTTCTTTTGATGTCACCTAGAGGATGGAGACAGTTTTGTTTCATTCTCTAATATTTCTAATCACGAATTACCATAGAGATACATAGGCATTGCTTCTACGGAATGGTCGCCTAGTCAACATTAGAGTGTTATGATATTAAACTATTTTATTCATTTAAGTTTGGAAGAAAAGACAATGTTTACAATTTTGCGGCCTTCTCCAGTTTATTTTTGTCAACGAGTTTATACAAATGATTGCAGCAGATATTGCAATACAATAATATTGTTTTGTGAGTTACCTATCTGCACATATGAAAATATGACACTGTTTAAGTTTTTCTTATGGGATATAAATGATATACAATACAGAAAGAAAGTTTCAACTAACTTACAGATAGCATAATACTTACCCTTGAAAGCCTCCTGCTCAAAAGAAGCGCCGACCTTGCCACTAAAGATTTCATCGTCAAGCTTGAAAAGGACATCGTTCCAACCACTCGGCTGTTAAAATAAACCATAAAAGTAAGGTTGTGAAAAAATGAATCATAATGTTTCGTTACTTCATCACAAGGTTAGTTTTAAAACCAATGAGTTGTTTTTCTTATTTGTACTGCGGGGCCCACTTATACTCACTGGCTATATGATGATCTTTACTCTTTGACTTTGACTAATAATTGTCTTTGTCAAACCTTTTTTTTGCAAGTTAGTTCTTAACAATAACTATTATAAGGTTAAATATTTAAAATCAGAATGGAGATATCTCATGCCTACACAAACATCAGTTCATGCAACCAAAAGGAAACTTAAGAGAAAAAGGAATCAGAATAGCAACTTTCATATGAATGACAAGAAAAAGCTGAAAACGTATTCACTAGTAAACAAACATCACATATTTAAAAAGCATTCACACACCGAGCTTGGGACAGAGACAGCGGCCTTCTGGTTGGACTGAGACATAACAGCGAAGTAGGTTGAGACAGGACTTCTGGCGATGGAGATAGAACTCTCCTTGCCGCAGTCCCCGTTAGTGACAAGAGCCTGTTTCCTGGTGGCAGTTCCCTCCCCTTTGTATCTCAGTTTGATGTAGACGGTGCTGCCGAGAGCCACGTTAGAGAAGCGGGGTATGCGCAGACCGCTCTTTCCGTCGAAGTAGGCCACGCCATTTTGAACTTTGACACCCTCGTTCTGGACATAATTACCACTTCCGGATTCGTCGAAAACTCCAGCAGTAAATGGCAGATAAATTTCAGCTTTACATTCTGAAACGAAATGAGCCATCATTTCACTGTTCGTAGTTACAATAAAGTGTTCTAATTTAGATCATGAAAAACCGGATAGGTGTTATGTTAGAACCGACTGAGTATCGAACAATCATTGCTTACCGCCAACTGAAATGGCTCCTCCCTCGATTGAGCATATGCAGGAAGTGACGTTGTAGCTAGTTCCGGGTGCGCAAGATTGAGAAACCCAACCGTAGCCAAGAACGTACTGTTCGAACTTGGAGCTATCGCCCGAAACCTCTCTCTTGTCGCAGATATCTATAAGAAAAGTACAATTGAAAGGTTTTGTCAAATATCTGTGTTTTGGTATTTTAGCGATATTATTTGCAATTCTAAGACAGATTTTGTTTTATATATATTTTAAACAATGCAAATTAGTCATGTCATATCTTTCGAAATTATTCTTTACAAGGGACCCAAAGTTGACTAATATCTTCGTCAATTGATTAGTGAAGTTACAAATTTGAAAGTGTTAACAAATCTCATTAGTGTCTAGTTATTCGATTTATATCTTAATATATCTTTGTTCCCTTATCCAAGACCGATCTTTCTTTCCTATCTGCGTAACAGGGTGCAAGAGTTACCTACCTTGACTCTCATCTCCCTGGCAATCATCCTTGCAGATGTCGCTACGGACGCAGTATCCAGCGATGGAGTAGGCGTGTCCCTCAGGACAACACATGCCCTTTGACACGCCCCCTTCGCACTTCCAGTATGCGCGACAGCTGGTTGAGCTGGGATAGGTGCTGATGGTGGGGGTCTGACAGAGTTCTAGAGGTAGGGAAAAGAAGGTATGTAGTTGTTGAAAAATATTCAGCAGCACACAAAGATTACGTTTTTGGAAACATGAAGTAAGGAACTTTGAAGCGAAGCGGTAATAGTTTTAAAACAAAATAAGCGTACCTTTGTCGCATTTGACCTGGTCAGGATAGTTGCACGTGAGTTTATCCTGGTCCCAGTAGAGTCCGTGTGGGCAGTTCTGCACGTGTACCTCTATTTGCCCGTTCTCCAAGAAGTTGCACTGGATGAACTTGCCACAGTCGGAGTTGTGGGGGTTGTAACCGATGCCGTTCACAATTTTACAGTCATGGCACAGATCTGTTGATAATTTAGAGGACAGATTTCAACTAATGAAACGTTTTTCACAAACTTCTGACAGGGCTTCTAAAGAAGGAAACGATACTTGTTGCATTGACATCAAATATAATATTCTTACCAGGGCATTTGTCGGTGTTGCAGTCCTCGGTAATCACCTCTTTAGCCTCGCCTTCGCATTGTTTACCGCCATATTGAGGGGCAGGAGCTGTGCACGTGCGTTTCTTGATGACGGTGCGACTTCCGCCTCCGCATGAAGCAGAACATTGACCGATCTCATAGGACCACTGAGTCCAACCTCCATCAACTGAAAGTAATTATAGAAGTACTTATTATTGTAACTCAGTTTGGCCGATTCATATTGAAAACGGTTCGTAGATTGTAATAAATAGCGTTGTGTTTTTAATGTAGGGATATGTTAAACTTACCAGCGCAGTTCTGTGTATTACAGACTTTTGAGAAAGTTTTCGTTGCCTTTCCTTCGCAGTAATCACCGTTATAAGCAGGTGCTGGGTTTGTGCAGGTTCGTGTTCTAGTGACGATCTGAGATCCTCCACCGCAAGTAGCAGAACATTGACTGTAACTGTCAGACCAAGACGTCCAGGCTCCATTCACTGAAATAGGATTGTTATTTTGAGAAATGAAGTTATTTTAGAATCAGTCATTTAAAAGAATTTTTTACTTGCAATTTTGTTTTTCGTCTTATTTGAATGGAAGATCGGTACACCGTATTAGTGATTTCATGATCCTTAGTCACCTTTGCATTTCAAATAAATATTCAATTGTACCTGGGCAGTTTTGTGTATTGCAGGTTTGTGAGTATGTTGTCGTGTCATCTCCGGAACAGTAAAGTCCGTTATAAGCAGGTGCTGGGTTAGTGCAGGTTCGTGTTCTAGTCACAGTCTGAGATCCTCCACCACAGACAGCAGAACATTGACTGTAACTGTCAGACCAGGAACTCCATCCTCCATTCACTGTAATAATAAATAGAATATCATTAGCATGTGTTGTCATAAAGAAATTGACAATGTTGGATGACGAAATATCAGTCATATGCAATTACCAAAACAAAGTGTTAAGCGTTCTCAAATGTAAATATACTATAAGACTTCTCAGGAACACTTAAAATATGTGTACCTGGGCATTCGTGGGTGTTGCAAGCTTGTGTGTATGTCGTTTTGTCATCGCCAGAACAGTAAAGTCCGTTATAGGCAGGTGCTGGGTTAGTGCAGGTTCGTGTTCTAGTCACAGTCTGAGATCCTCCACCACAGACAGCAGAACATTGACTGTAACCGTCAGACCAGGAACTCCATCCTCCATTCACTGTAATAATAAATGGAATATCATTAGCATGTGTTGTCATAAAGAAATTGACAATGTTGGATGACGAAATATCAGTCATATGCAATTACCAAAACAAAGTGTTAAGCGTTCTCAAATGTAAATATACTATAAGACTTCTCAAGAACACTTAAAATATGTGTACCTGGGCATTTGTGGGTGTTGCAAGCTTGTGTGTAGGTCGTTTTGTCATCGCCAGAACAGTAAAGTCCGTTATAGGCAGGTGCTGGGTTAGTGCAGGTTCGTGTTCTAGTCACAGTCTGAGATCCTCCACCGCAGACAGCAGAACATTGACTGTAACTGTCAGACCAGGAACTCCATCCTCCATTCACTGTAATAATAAATGGAATATCATTAGCATGTGTTGTCATAAAGAAATTGACAATGTTGGATGACGAATCATCAGTCATATGCATTTACCAAAACAAAGCGATTAGCGTACTCAAATGTTAATACTCTAAGTATTCTTTAGAAAACTTTAAATATGTGTACCTGGGCATTCGTGGGTATTGCAAAGTTGTGTGTAGGTCGTTTTAGCATCGCCAGAACAGTAAAGTCCGGTATAAGCAGGTGCTGGGTTAGTGCAGGTTCGTGTTCTAGTCACAGTCTGAGATCCTCCACCACAGACAGCAGAACATTGACTGTAACTGTCAGACCAGGAACTCCATCCTCCATTCACTGTAATATTAAATGGTATATCAACATATCATATTGTCAAAAGAAGTTGACAATGTTGGATGACGAAACATCAGTCATATGCAGTTACCTAAAGAAACGAATATCGTACACAAAAATTAATATACTATAAGATTTATAAACAAATAGACAATTTGGTTAAGGTTTATACAATAAGTTATGGAGAATTGAAACACATATACAGATAAGAAATGTGTATGTACCTGGGCATTCGTGGGTATTGCAAGCTTGGGAATAGGTGATCTTGTCATCGCCTGAACAATACAGTCCGTTATAAGCTGGTGCTGGGTTTGTGCAGGTGCGTGTTTTGGTGACAATAAGAGACCCCCCACCGCAGGAAGCAGAACACTGACTGAATGTGATTCTCCACAGTGTCCAGCCACCGTTAACTGCAAAAATCAAAACATAGATTATTTAAATGATCTACATAATTTTTTTACATGTTTAGTTGATATGAAAGTGAGGTGCTAAATAGTTAAATATTAACATACTCTGATCTTGAAATTGTAACGGACAAACTTGCAAAAAGTAAAAAAATATTTATACGACATTTTTATTCTTCAAGACGATAAAACACGTAGTACTGCGTTAATAGACCATAGCGTGTTTTTTTAACTCGATTGAACAAACATACCCTTGATACATATTCGCAATTTTCTTCGAGGCACTAAATTCACACCAACCAATAACAGATACCGCTGCCACCAGTCCTTATGGCGATTAAGAGCGGTCAAATTTACTCAATATGCGTTATAACTGCAATGTCTCAAAAAGGAAAGGGCATTTATGGGTTGAGGTTTCCCTTGTATGAGGTTCAAACATAACCTATACTTTTCTCAAAAGCCAGGTGTAGTTGATCCCTAGGGACATATTTGTTCCTCCAGTGACCAAAGGAAAGTAGTGATTTTAAATGTTTTTATTAGCTTGACCGATCATAGTACGTTAGTTTTAAAACTGCTTACCTTGATTAAAAGACATTGCACTTTTAAACATTAATTTTCGATTTCATGACATCACTTTTTTTTTATCTAAAAAAAACGTTTTTCTACACATTTAAGTACAAATTCGTTCTTCCAACTGATGACAAATCGACTATCAGTGTATCTAAACTAACCTGGACATCCCATCGTGTTGCAGGCAACACTGATCACACTCTTAGCTTCTCCAGGACAGTCGAGTCCACCGTTGGAGGGGGCGGGGTTACTGCACGTTCTAGTGCGCGTGATGACCTTTGAACCTCCGCCACAAGACTTGGAGCACTGCCCAACAGTCTGGCGCCAAGCACTCCAGGCGCCGTTAACTATTGAAAATCACGTTAATGTTTACTTCCGACATTCGAAAAAAAGTAACAATATTAAAAAAAAAAAGAAGTTAATAATAGTCATACATATTGATATGAGTTTCAGAGTCGAAGGAGAAACCATTCAAGCGAAAGGTTTTTTGTTTTGCTGTAAATGTATTGCTTTTGTGTATAAACGAGTCTGTCGCCAGTAATTTCTTAATGATGTCAGCATTTATAGCAAAATTAGCATTCAAAGCTTTAGTTCTAATTTCAACACACAACCTAAACTGTTTTAAAATGACCCTCAAAGATATTCCATACATGATTTGATACAGATTGTTGCTAAAAGTTCGGTGATAATCGTTCACTTGTAATGTCGTCATTCAAATGTGCAAGGACTGTCATCGGTCTGTAAGAGCTGTCAAAGAGTGACAGTTATGTTCGTACTGACGTTACAAAGTAGGTGTGGGGACAAGGTACATAAACTGCCAACTACAAAGCATTTCCTTATAAAGTGTTATTGTTCCTTTCTTAATGAAAAAGTCCATTTCTTTGCATTGGTTTATATACATTGTACGTGTTATAACATTTGGCGCATGATTAGATTTGACATTATTATCATATTTAAGATAATATATTATTTTCCGAATATCTTTTATTAAAAAAGTTATTTTTTTGAAAATAACTTCTCTAACGAGAATATTCCATTTGTTGCTTATATTATGCCCTCTTAAATAGTCCTCAGCGTTTATAGACTGTAAACGAAAAATCCCGAATATCTATTTTAAGGTGACACAATTAGCATGACAACTCGTGGATTAAAAAACCCTAAGTTCGGTTTTGTTGAGGAAAGCTTAATAGTTATGTAAAGTAGATATACCTGTTACTGTAGCCTGAATAACAGAATTTGATAATCTCAAACAATTTCTTCATCGTCAGACACATATTTATCAGGAGACAGTGACGTTTAAAGCGTGTCATTAATTGTCCGGTTTTGACAGTATTAGCCGTTAAGATTGTCAAAAACAATTACAGTAAGGTATGTCTGAGTCATAGTGGAGCAGTTTTACAACGGATGTTTTGAATCGTGAAACAATAACATTCGTTTTATGTGTAATTTCATTTAACATTTCGATACTGTCAAGAAAAAAATCAATTTCTTAAAAATCGTTTCGTGCAAAGTTATAACAGAAATACACAGTATTAGTGTGTTTAGTGTATTTTTCTGCGACAACCGATGAATATAAAAATTTTGATATTCAAAGTGATATTAAAGTGATTTGTCCCAATAATGCTATTGAACATAATACTTTGATAAAAACATCAGTTACTGAAAACGCAATATTAAACTGAAATTCTTGTTAAATCTTAGTGAGTATAAAAATATTCAGATAAAAATTCAATTTTAAAATAGAGAAGTTACTTAAAACCTAAAAGAATATTTTGAAAATATAGGACTTACTTGGACAAACTCGTTTAACCAGCTGATTGACAACATCATCGAGTTCCTGAAACTGGCCAATGGTCAAGACCTGATCATCGGACGATGCAATAGCCTTGAGTTCAGCCTCGTCCGTCTTGAATCCCACACCTACAGAATACATGGTGATCCCCATCATCTTGGACAAAGCAGCCTGCTGAACAGTCGCTGAAGGATTCTTCGAAATTCCGTCGGTTATCACGATCCCAACTTTGGGAACACCCTGGCGGCCATATTGTCCCATCATGGAATTCATGGCGGAGATACCTTCAGCGGTCTCAGTACCGTCTCTTGGATGGCTGAGGAGGTTGATACGGTGTTTGAGTTCCTCCTCGTTACCGCTGAGGTTGATGACGTAAGAGATGTTTGAGCTGTAGAGGACGACGCCGAAATGTTGGTCATCCTCATCGATGTTCATCTTATCCACGAACGAGATGAGGGCTTGCTTCAGGGAATAGAACCCATCACTGTCGATACTGTCTGATCCGTCCACAACAGCGACGACGTCCAGAAGTTCCTGGCAGTCTGAGACAGACAATAAGCACTCATACTAACATAGTTAACATAAAATCATAATAATATAATTATATTGATAGTTTGCATAATCTTAAGAATGAATTGTCAGAGTATTGCAGTAAATGGAACAAAGGTTAACATAGATATGAGTTAAAACACATTTAAGGTGCTGATAGTAAATTTTAAAGGTTTAGCTATCGAGGTGAATTTCTAGAATGTGTTATTTCTTATAAGTGCTTTTCTCTAATTCACGATCAAGGCTTGTAATCCAATAGACATAATCGCAAAAGAGAGTAAAACATCTTATAAGTCATGTTGTTTATACCCATTGGAATTAAACATGACTGAGAGTATCCATTATTTATTATTATTATTTTATTTTATCTGTATAGGTACATATAAATTCAAAATGTCTACGATTAAAAGGGAAGCCAAAAATAAAGGAACATGGGTTTGAATATCTGTCTAACATTTTTCTCTACAAGAAAATCAAATTATGATATGAGATATCCAACCGGTGGTACCCGCTCGTAAGACGCATAGCAGACTATTGGTAACTCAGAGGTTGCAAAACACAATCCATTGCATTTCCGACATCAATATACTTATATATCATAAAACACATAACGCCTGACTATATGGTGTCGCGTTTTATTATATTGCATCGGTGAGATTAACTTTCGAATAGATATACGAACAGACCTTAATTGTTAAACATAAATTTAAAAAATTAGAAATGTATGATCATGTTAAGGAGGAATTTGTACTGAAGGCTTTCTGGTAAAAATCTTAAAGAAATCATGTCTTTTGTTACTGAATACTTCCACTGAAATGCGTCAAGGCATCTTTAGCAAATACCAGCCAAAGAGACCTTCAGGCCATATTTACTTATTTATGACATACCGTGAATTGTATGTAATGCAAATTGTTTACCATTATTAGAATTTCAAGTGTTGTAGCTCACGATTTCCCCTCACGTTGTTCCTTATTGTAAACATTGAATGTACATATATTATTTTGATCTATAAGGAAGACTCTTTGACATTAGCGACTGACATGGGCGTTGTCGTACATTGAAATAAGGAACATGTTGAAAATGGTATATCATTAAAAAGAAGTGCAAATTATTGTTATCTTGATTACCAACTATCAATTCATCGTCGTTTGTAGATAATGGAGAGTATGTCATAAATTCTTTGTCGGAAGAGTTTGGTTGAGTTCTAAGAATATGTTGAATTGAATAATCATAAGTATGATGACACTTATTTCATATTATATTCTCACCTGTTTCCTCATCGCTGTAAGTTTGCTCTGGTGTTTGAAGCTCATTGCTCTCATCAGGGGACTCTTCTGACTCAGGGGTCACTTCCGGCTCAGGGGACTCTTCTGACTCAGGGGTCACTTCCGGCTCAAGGGACTCTTCTGACTCAAGCTTCACTTCAGACTCGGGGGACTCTTCTGATTCAGGTTCTGAGGTCGGGTACACGGGATAGCTCGGTCCTGTTGGGTATATTTCTGAGGATTCCTCATATTGAGCTTCTTGAACGACAGGATATGTAGGCAGTTGAGAATGGCTAGGTCCTGTTGGATAAATAACTTGATGTTGATCATCATCTACCTCGCTGGATACAGTTTCCTGTTGAGTTGATGGCCCGCTGGGGTATACAGTTGCACCAGCTTCATTAGAGACAGGCCCAGAAGGGTAGGTTGGCACTGGTGCGGACGGGTAGACGGGGGCAGTTGGGTAGACTTCCTCAGATTCCTGGGATTTTTCTGAGCCAAATATCAGGTCGTATATGCTCTTGACGTTGGTACCAGCAGGTATGTAGGCCTGTAGTCTGTCTACTGGGACAGGTAAAGAGTTCTGTTCTTCTGATGCAGACTGTTCGGCTGGCACTGGATTCTGACTGGGGTAGATTGGGTATCCGCCACTGGGGTATGTCGGATAGGGACTGAGGTTGTTCGGGTAGTTGCTGCCAGCATCTCTTTCTTCCTCGTTGTCTCCTGTAGATAGAGAATAATGATTAGATCCTGTGACATTAAGCAAGCTCTTAATCAAGTATGAGAGGAATATTCACAATGAATAAGGGTAAGAACCCAGTGTCAATCTTCTCCCGTAATGTATCACCCGTGCTGGTGGCCCTTACTGGATAATTGGTGTCTCGCTATCGTTTGTCTAATTTTCTGTGCCAGCTCTTAAACTTTCTGCGCCCTTAATTGATGGTAAAAAGCCAACTAAAGGTTACTTGGTGCTTGTGCGTTTTTTAGGTTAGATATTATAAAAAAGACATGTTAGTACTTGAATATTTTCTTTGCACCTTAAGTTTGCAGAATAATTGTGCTAAAACGGCAAATATAAGAAACCAAGTTTACCCAGGGGATTTCAGAATTTGAGCGGTAAAACCCATGTACCAATTTACTCAAGGATACGATCATCAGTGGACATAGTTTTTATGTGTGAACATGTTCTGACCAACCTGTGTAGCTCGTCGCAGACCACATAGTGTAGCTGTCGCCATCATCAGCTTTTATCTGTCCAACGCTGATCAGCGCCAAGACTCCTAGAATAAGTGCTCGCTTCATTTTGTCTGAAGATTATCTGAAATAACAGTGTGGAAATACATTGTCAAATTGTTTTACTGAATGTTTACAGAAAATAATAAAATTGAATTAAAGTTTGAAAATTTTTTTAAATGACAACGTAAACGTTTTGTTTTGTTAATAGCATATTAGGTTTCTCGTATATGTACATTTAGTTGAAGACTGTTAAGGGATAGAATACATACATGTATATATGTCTGCAACACGCCATTGTAACGAGTTTATAAAATGTACGCTCGTAGAATACATACAAATGATTTTATAAGAATACTTTTGGATTTATTTTATCTAAGTAGAAATTGTATAAGGTTTAATTTGATGTTTCAATTAACAATCTACAAAAAGTAAAATTCTAGATATCATTACATTTTCTTCCTCTAATACACACATATACGTACCTTATGATATTATTCTTGTTTTTTCTTACGAGCAGTTACGAGTTAAGTTCGGTTGTTGGTTTGCTCCATACTTTTCTCCTCCTACTTTTATATACAACCAAGACAGGCGGGAACGCGAGGTCACGTGACTTATGGCGTCATAGGAGAGTGCAGAGGAGGCGACAGATGTGATTCCATTGGTTGTCACTCGCACCCCTGAAGCAAACAACCAACCATTTATCAGTGTTTTGTTTCCTTATTCTAATAAGCAACTATGTCTAATTTATTCAGTTTTGCGTCACAGGTGCAACCATAGTGACGTGAAGATTCCCATACATCTCACGATGTGAAAAACTTTAAGAACTTTGACACAATGTATAACTAAGCGCTGCGAGACAAATTATTTGACATTATTTTCTCATGTCACCTTAATGTGACCTAAACCTCACCTTTTTGTGTGCGGTGTTTTCCGTGACACCAGTGTTTAGACCACAGCTCCAAATGTTTGTATTTAATGCAATTACAATGCACTTGGTAACGTTTCCGTGTTGGAGGAGAACTTGGTGCTTTTTCATTCCTTGTGAAATTTATATACATTCATTTATGTCACCTAGGTGAGACATTTTTGATCGATTGGAGAATTTAAACTTTCACAGTTTGCTTCTTTGAGAGGTATTTTAGAAGATCGAATGGTTATTATGAAGAGTCTTGATGGGCCTGGATTGTTCGCCAACCTTTTACTTGTACATATGATAAACCACATTCTATATCATTTGTTCAACTTCTTGATAACGACACACAAATATGTGTCGAAACGTTTCTTATCATCAATAAAGAAGTTTTCATCCATGAAATTCTATTCATTATTTCGCAGTTTTGTATATTTCTAATAGGCAAAGTTTTACCATGCCTATCAGATTGTCGTTGTTTTTGTTAATCCTGTGAATGAGGACGTGTGATTTCTTTGCCAACGAATGCTATAAAAAATATCTTGTGGATTTCATGTAAAACTTGTTATTAAAATATCAGAATATACCAATGCATAACAAAGAAAATGTACATTTTTCATATTGGATTTGTCTTAAATCTGTAGGAACTTCTCAGGTGAATAGTATCAAATTTTTCTCACGTCATACCACTTGTTAATTACAGGCATTATGAATTTAGACTTCCTTTTGTAGTTTATGTGATTAAATATGTCTAAATGTCTAAAATTTCTAATTTAATATGTCTATTTATTGATGTTATAATACGCAAGTCAATTGTCACTAGAGCAAATATTTTTGAAAAACCTTGCTCCGTAGGGATATTTTCACAGTTAAATGACAATACATATTAACATGTTGTGGATTCGGTGATAATTTCATTTGCATAACAACACGCACACTTAAAATACAAATGTCTTCGTGTATATCCTATCTTTGAATTAAATGATTTAAAGAATCATTTATTCATTCGTATGAACATTTTCATTTGCAAAATTACTTCGGCAAACAAGTATTTCACATAAAGGTACGTCATGTTTTACACGTTTTGTTATGATATGTAAATTTTATGACCATATCCTCAACATTACGTAGGGCAACTGCATTTGCATTCACGCACAGCCTTCACTGTATCATAAACTTATCATTCCTTGAGGTCATTCGGTCCATTTTGTTTCTCATTGGCTATGTGAACCTTCCCGTCACAATAAACAAATGTTTTAGTGAAATGGGTAGCCACAATTTAGAAAGAAACAAACCACAGGATACATAAAATTTCATATCATTGCGTTTAGTGTTTGCTTTTTGTAATATCATGTTTACAGAAATTGATAAAAAAAACAAAGACTCATTGTTTTATTTATCAAATAAATCTAATTTAAATAACTACATCGTTTTTGAAGACTACCAATTATTTATGAAATTGTAAATAAACATCAAGTAAAACATATCGTTTTTCATTTTTTGCCCTGGTTTAGTTTTTTCTTTTTCTATTGATATGCATGTCCACTACGTATTGGTGGTTGTGGAAAAAGTAGTAACGCTTCTCTCTTACGTTACAGTCTTGATGACAGACTAGCTAAATGCTACTTCACAATTTCGAAACCCTTGAAACCTACATTTCTTAACAAGATAAATGACATGTGCGTTCCAGGATTAAGGAAATTGTCTGTTATTGAAATATGAGGAGCTTTACAATGCAGTAGTCACGCATTTGTGATTATTCAAGATAGACATTGAGATTACGTAGTTGTATAGAACATTAATTTAACTTATGACAAGATGCATTAACAACTGAATTTCCTCTTAAGGATGGTCACAATGTTAACTAATTTTGGTGATATTCTCAACACCAATGTGAAGAAAGGGGTCACAGATGCACACGAAGATGCTATTGTATGCAAGGAACTTTTGTATGGTCTAATAAGTAAATTCTTTATGTAAACCATAATTATTATATACAGATGTAGATACTAACACCGTTATCAAGCAGTCATCACTTGCTAGATAACGGTGTTAGTATCTACACCGAAACGTCGCAGTCCTGCAATAAAGAAGTTGTAAATCCATATAACTTGTTCTCTATTCATCCTACCAACCTCTAAATGCCTCTGAAAGAAGTCACAGTTATTGTAGATATATTTGTGTACATTACAATGCGTTTTATTGCTTGCATTTAAATTATTATTTATCTGTTTCAAGAGTTTTTGCCATGCCCCTCATTGTTAAGAATGGTATACTCGTGAATAAAGCTTTTATCTTGAACGTTAAAGTTTTTTTAGCACTTTTAAACAAAAGTTTTAACAGATCGACCCTGTGTTGTATGAACAGATTTCATCATATCACTTCAGATCTCATATCATATCGTAAGCCATACCCTATCATGTATCATGTATCATGTATCATATGTCATTTATCATATGATGAATGCTTGCATGTGTTCGTTGGTATTTGCAGAGTTAATTGATTAATGTGAATTCTACAAGGTGTGTATAGAAGGGAGAGTCCTATCGGGGTATTTTTGTGGAAATTTAATTTGAGTATACTACTTCCTGTTTAAAGTATCTGTTTCAACAATATATTTTAAACATGTTAATGATAATAGTAATATTTCTTTTGTTTCATTTTGAAAATATGTCTGTCATTCCAAAAAATGACGATCCAAAGTGCTGCCATCCTTCGGCTCTGCGGCATGAAAATGCTTTTTAAGTCATGTAAAATTAATTGGTTGTTCATTTGCGTATCTTTGTCAACACCTTTAGTATGTCAAAATTAATTCGTAAAATCACAGTGCATAATAACTGCTTCATATCTTGACAGTGTGTTCCAGAGTTACGGAGAGTAAACTTCTAGAAGAAATTTCTCAATGCAAAATGAATGGATCATAGGGGACAAAACTTCTGCCAGAGCTTAAGTTGTGTGAGTTTGATATATTTTGATAAACAAAGGGAAGATGTAAAGAAGTCATAACTTTATGATTTATTGAATCTTCATTTCAATACAATATATAACAATATGTGCTTCGTTTGTATCGCTCTTTATTGTCTTTAGAGGATACTAAACAACCCTCTATTTAAAACTATTTTTAAACGAGTTACAGATTAAGTTTTAAACGAGTTGATAAAAAACGGAATTACTTAATATATCTTATTTAATAATATATATTTTTTAATAATTATTACTCGCCCACATTATCAAACATATTTGCCGATTGAAATGAAAATTTCCGATAATTGGCTACCTATACAACTTCGCTATGACATTGTGTATGACGTCATACGTGCAGAGCTTTATACTAGTTTAATACTTTCGCACGTGTGTTAGGCTGCATTGTCTTAGATGGTTGAGTAATGATAATTTATTTCGACATCACGATCTATAACTTCTTGTCTCGGTTCTAAACACGCCTAGAAATATCGATAACCATAAAATGTTGAAATGAAACTTGAAATCCTAAATCATATCTTAAGAATAAGATTATATTAAGCTTTTTAAAATTGATGGTGTGTCTAATAATAATAATTCTTCATATTAGTATTCCTTAGATAATGTGTATATTATTGTAAATTAGGATTCATGTTTACGGACATTTAAAAGATAAATAGTTGCGTTTGTAAAATTTCCGGGATTCATTGTTAATAAACACCCGCAAATTTAGTTTGAAACCGACGGCGTTAACAGCGACACCTTACAACATACTTGTTTAATTCGAGACCGAAATCAACAATTATAAAGCTCGTAGAAAAATATCGTAAAACCCCAAGTACAAAAGTCATGAACTAAGCCACAACCATTGTGACGTCAAAACGGTTGGCCTTTGTGACGTCATACCATGGGAACGGCATTCGAAAGAAGGCGGCCGCATGAAACTTTGCGGCAAACTTGGACTAATTAAGCCAGTTGAAAATATTTTCGTTCTTCAAAAAATAAATCATATTAAAGTGTATTTGTGATATCTACCGGTAGGCACAATATAAAAAAGGACAACGACAACTGTCAAATCGGAGTACGGCACGAATTTTCTAAGAAACTTGAAAATTAAAACTTGAGTCGGGCCGGCACTAGTGAACATGTTGTATCAATTCGCGGTGATTTGCCTTTGCTAATTTGCGGGAATTTATTGTCATTCGACATAGGGTAATTTTTCCGAATCGACCAATCAGAATTGAGGATACAACGAAGTCATGTTACAATATACAATAAATCTACCTAACCAACCATAGCTTATTAACAACGTTAATCATGAATAGCATAATTTGTTTGGGGAATGAGATGATCACGAAAATGGTAGCAAATTTTTTTTCGTTTTGTGTTGTTTTTCTAATAGTGTTATCGAATATTGTAAAATGAAATATTTTAAATATCTTTATAATTACGAATGTCTCTATTCAACCAGCGTTGATTTACTTCATTAAAACTATACGACATGGGTAGTGTTGATTGTTTATATCAAATTCATTGTGTTACATAAATGAAACAGTGAATATATTACTCGTTATGTTACATACTGCAGAGAAATAGTTTACGGCGTTAGTAAACTAGTGTAATACCTCTAGGGGTATGACGCCAAATTACTCTGCAGTTGTGACGTCAAAATGTTAAAGTTCAGCTATCACTCTGTTACAGATCAAGATGACATCACAGCTTCAGTAAATTATCTGAACTTACACTACATGAAGATAAAGCGAGACGGATAATGGTCTGAATAGAAATCCTCGTTCTACACTACTATTTTTGTTATCGCTTGACACACACTTTTGCTCCTCTTTATTCAAAATCATTAACTCATCTTTTAAAAACGTATCACAGTGGGAGACGTTTAGTTCCTCTATATAAACATAAATATCTTGTAACTTTCGTTTCTATTCTATGTACTTGATGGAAATTTCTTGAAAAAATATATGACTTTCAATTCATTATACCTTGAAAAACAAACACGACCAATGCCATACCTTTGCTGACTCATCAGTTTATTTTACCGAAATGTGTAACTGACATGTAAGTAATTACAGGAACAATTAATCAAATAAAATGTCCATATACGGAAAACACGTTTGATCTTTTAAATGAAGAACCCATAACTAGCAAAACATTTCTCAAGAAAATATACAAATAACAGCTCATTGGTTGTGACTTATTTATAACGAAAGTATCAAGTACAATAACGGGTATGAATCATCCTCCAATTTGAAACCTAATCAAGGAGAAGACTTCAAGAATCCAAAACCGCTCCAATATATATAATTAGACATATGACATGATAGCTTACTATGGATTACTTTGGCAAACATAGGATTTGCATTGGCGCTTATCCATTAGCAATTTGGTGAGGTTGAAATAATTCATCTCATTTTTAAGACCCAAAATTTTTCAATGAGGACAAACCGTAAGAGCCTCTCGATCAGTGAAATACAGCGACCAGAATTTAGACTGTTATTTACTTTTCGTCATTCGTCATACATCATAATAATGACGAATAGAAAATTTATTTGCCATTCGACTTTCATTTTTTGCTGATATTTGAATGACGAACAGCAAATAAATATGCTATTCGACTCTCATATTTGTGTGCGATATAAATGACCAAGAGAAAAATTGTTTTGCAAATGTAATTCCTAATCATCAAGAAAAGCCCGAGGATTGGCTTTTATTGCCACCACTTTTAGAGGGATTTAGTTCCCCCTACTAGTCCCTCAGAAAAACTAAAAAAACCTCATGATGAAAAAGGGGTGCAAAAGTGACATTAGACATCAATGATTGAATAAATCAATGATTAACAATAGAAAATATGTCTGTTTGATTTTCAATTTTAAGTTTATACCTTTGATTTTATCATCCAAAAAAGTTCGAGGATGAGCTCTAAGAGCTGTCACTTTTAGAGGGAAAAATTTCCCCCTAGAATCGAGGTCTAACAGAAGAACAAAAAATGTCTTCTGGAAAAATGTGAGGTGTGTAAAATTGACATTACACACTTTCAATCCTTCAAACACATATTCTTTTATGTGAAGCAATGATTGATCATAATAATAATGTCTGTTTGACTTTGAAAATGATCTGTTTGCCTTTCAAATTTGAATGACATATAGCGTATTGTTTTGCTTTTTGCAGTTCGTTATTCGTCATTTGCCTTTTAATTCTTTATGATTTAATGTAGACATTAATCTTTCAGTGTTTCCTACGATCTATACAACAAGTGTTGATGTAGTTTTCAAGCTTTAAAACCATATATCTTTGATTTTATCATCAAAAAAAAGTCGTATCTATGATCCAGTTTTTGTTGAGCCACCAATTTTTTATTCGTTGTTGTTCCTAATAATTGGGGCATATTTTCCGAAAGTTTAATAGATATTGGTTATGTTTATCGTACCGATATTAGTTATATTTATTGGTCATGTTTATCATATTGATATTGGTCATGTTTATTGTATCGTTTTAACAAATTACATTGATGAAAAAGTGTTTGTTGTACAAACAAATTACATTGATGAAAAAAAACTGAAATTTTGCCAGTTCAAAAGTATGCATGACACAGCTATGGTTGAATTTAACGACAAAAGGAAGCGAGAAAGTTGTCCTTTTTATGGCACTTTTTGTGCCTTTAATTATTTGAACGCGTAAATCATCGATGTAAAGAATTAAAGACTACTCTTTTTTCTTTATCATAATGTATAATACAAAAAAAGAATAGTGTTTTAGGAGAAATTTAGTGTGAAAAAAAGGTACATAAAAATTGTGCTTCACATCACATGATAAGAAAAGCGACAAAAGTGTTGTTTGTGCAGTGCCTGGTGTTTCGTTATTTGTTTTAGCCCAAATTGTAGACAATTTATTCTTCTTGACAATGATATAATCGTTTTTTAAAAGCGTCGTATGGTTATGGAGATATAGTACCAAATTTGCTCTATTTGCTGCAGTAACTGTATCAATATTTTTTGGTGTAAATGAACACATTTTATATGGAATTGAAGACAACCTTTTCTTCTTCATTGTGATATAACTGTTATCAAAATGTGCAAAGTGGTTCAAAAGATATGAAGTACTAAAGGAAAGTAGATGACAAAATTGCTAGTAGAGTAGAGGAGAGCAAAATTAGCTTATTTATGACAATTTATTTCTCTTTCATATGATTTCGTCCATATTGAAACCCCCTAAAGTGTTCATATCATAGGGAGTGTGATAATCGACTGTGCATATGGTTGAAATGTACGCGTCTAACTAATCGATAGCATGCATGGACTCGGTAAGCTTGTGCGAGAGGGTAGAAGGTGCCCTTAGGCTATTAACATGTGCGGCGGGGGGAGGGGTAAAATTGAGTGAATTGAGCTTATTTTCGGTACGATAGACATTATCAATGTTTTCATAACTTTCGGAACATACGCGCAACGAAACAAAATTTGGTAGCTTAGCGACAGCCAGATGGAAAGTACAAGCGTTGAACTGCCGTACAAAAAGTGTCCGCGCTTTGCTACTGGGTACTGAAGTGATAATAAGCTAGCATGAGAAAAACTAAGTGTACTTCTCGAAACTCGCTAGGATATCATGCGGTTAAAGCTAAATTCGTCCCAGACCTGTCCATGCTCCGCATCTTAAGGGTTAAATCATGAAGACTTGAAAGGGGAATGACAAATGAAAAACTTTTAAAAGCAACAAAAAAATCGCTATTCGTCATTCAAACTTGAAAGGCAAACAGTCAGTCAAAAAGGTATATGGTTTTAATCAACCATCGTTGCAAAGCTCACATGAAACACTGAAAGATTAATGTCATAAAGAATTGAAAGGCGAATGATGAATAACGAACTGCGAAAAGCGAAAAAATACGCTATTCATCATACAAATTTGAAAGGCAAACAGACATTATATCTATGATCAAATATTGCTTGACATAAAAGAATATGTGTTTGAAGGATTGAAAGTGTGTAGTGTCAATTTTGCAATTTTTGTTCTTCTGTGAAACCTTGATTCTAGGGGGAAATTTTTCCCTCTCAAAGGTTTATGGTTTTAAAGCTTGAGACTACATCAACACTTGATGCATAGCTCACAGGAAACACTGAAAGATTAATGTCTGCATTAAATCATTAAGAATTGAATGCAAATGACGATTTGTAAAAGCAAAAAAGAAATTACTTTTCGTAATTCAAAATTTAAAATCAAACAGACGTATTTTCTATTGTCAATCATTGATTTATTGAATAATTGATGTATAATGTCACTTTTGCACCCCTTTGTCATCATGAGGGTTTTTTGTTCTTCTGAGGGACTAGTATTCCAGGGGGAAATAAATCCTACTAAAAGTGGTGGCAGTAAGAACCAATTTTGGGCTTTTCTTGATGATTAGAAATTATATTTGCAAAACAATATTTCTGTTTATATCGCACACAAATATGAAAGTCGAAAAGCATATTTATTTGCTGTTCGTCATTCAAATATCAGCAAAAAATGAAAGCCCAATGGCAAATGAATTTGCTTTTTGTCATTCAGATAACAGTAAATATGAAAGTCGAATGGCAAATGAATTTGCTATTCGTCATTCAGATATCAACAAATATAAAGACGAAAAGCAAATAAATTTGCTATTCGTCATTCGAATGACGAATGACGAAAAGCGAATAACAGTCTTAATTCTGGTCGCCTGAAATACTGGAGCCTTGTATGCCAACCTTGAAACAATCTCATGGATGTAGTCGTATGCCGACATACGACTAAATCCATGAGGTTTCTGCACATTAACTTTTTTAAAAGCCTGAATTCCGAATGCCGAATGTGTTCTGGTACACTTTACATGTTTGTGGACCAAAAAGCCGACTCATGACATCAGGTAAAATGGCGTTGGCGTTGGTGTAATGATAGCGCTTGATCTGGTGCGTTAGTTTTAGGCTTGTCCATTTCTCCCGACTTCCTTGTATTTGGAGACGCTGTTACTAATGATGCATCTTGTAACACACAAGTTTCGTTATGCAGTCTTGCACAGTTTAAGGGGTCATTTACGTGTTTGCTGTTGTGACCGTTGCTTATTGTGAGTTTTTTTTTACATGAAGTAGAAGATTTTTTTCTTTATATAGCTTTAAGCTGTTCTGTTACTTACATGTTAACATATACAACGTGCGGCTGCAGTGCCAAGGGAATTTATACCGCAAGTGTCAAACACTGTCCGCAAAATGTTTTGAAGTTTTATCTATTTTCGACTTTATATTTTTGTCTTCCTCCATTTTTTTCTTAATCTCATTTTGACTAATTTCAGTATCTTAAGCTGCTCAGTTACCAACGTAAATATATTTCATTGTATTAGAACCGTATAATAAGGGAAACACTGCATTCGCCAAACGACATGACGTGTTTCCAAAAGGGCATTTAAGGACTGGACCAACCCCGGACCGCCCATAGGAAGGCAGAGGTGACTCAACACGTTACGGTTCACAGACTCCAGATATCTCACATCCCACACAGGGCGAGCAGAGTATACATTTATATGTCTACATTTATATGTTCATGCTCCATAAATAACATGGTCTAAGGAGATCCGGCATTACGAGAAGAGTAACAGCTTGTTGCTTAATGTAAACGTGATACTTTTGTTTGGAATTGATAATTGGAGGGGCTTCCAAAATATTCATCAAATGTAAATAATTATGTTTTATGTACAAGCTAACATGTTGGGCGGCTTATTTATTCACTTGTCTCTAAGTGAATCCATATCAGTCAACAAAGAAGGCGTCGGAAATGAGCTCATTTTACTACTATTTTCTTTGCATTTTTATAAGAGTTGTCGCTTTTATGAATGGGGTCCAGTTAGTACAGGCAGCAAACAGCATGAGCTACACTTTTAGAAAGTGCGTTGGGTAATTTAAAGATCAATGAAATCTTTATGTAAGAATGAAACGAATAATGAGTTATTATTGCCGATATTGCGAATCAAAAGCGGTATAATATTTGTCATATGTTGACATGTGCATATATCACTATTCTCAGAAAACAGTTGACTGAGTGAGAAATCCCATTTATCGTCCCATATGACGTCTTACAACAAATACTCGTGAAGTCGCCGCAGAAGGCCGACGCAAGAGGAGCAGGAGTTTTCTTAAATATTTATTTATGGTTCAATTGGGAAAAAGTAGTCAGTGAAAGAAATTACATACTTGAAAGTGTGGCACAAGAAATAAACAAAAAACACCTCTTGGACAGAATTTAATTTATCTTTTATAGCGATGTGTCTACATATCAACAATGGTTTAATTCCGTTTTCTTGATTTTGGTGTATTAAATAGAGGTTTCCGATTATGTAAATACATGTTAATGAACATCCCTTAAGATTCAATTAACTCATTTATTTATCAAAATATTCAATACTTACTTTATTTGGTTTTATTTCTTTATTAGATTTATTCATTATGAATGTTACATATATGGGGAGTATTTTCATTGCACAATACGAAATAGGACGAGATGAAGAGTGCTCAATATCTTTGAAATTTTACCTGATAAAAATATTTTTTAGAGAGAGAACGTTCTTTATTGAAGCTTCAAACCCATAGCAGTAATCATTAATCTGTAAAACTGGTTTCAAAAGTATTATTAAAATTTTGATCCCACTATCTGCTACAGTAAAGATGTTTTTACCATTTCGGGTCGAGTCATTGCTCATACGCCCGTACAAACCGGTTACCAACTCGCCCATTTCGCCGCGACAAAACTCGAGTTTTAACAACTGGTAGTTAATGTGCTGTTACATTCAGTACAACTGTTTTCAGATGAGTCTGAATCACGGTCGCAGCTAGTAATCGTGAGTGAATGTTTAGTGATTAGCATATTCTGACCATCTACAACTGCAAAAACCATTTCTAGGAGTTCCTTAAAAATGCAACTTTGACAGGAGTCCATTTCTGGGGAAAACATTAAAATTGCATAAGCGTAGTTTCATAGCAATAATAGAATGCAAAGGTGTGTATTCATACTACAATCTAATAATGAATTATATATAGCATACTCCAGCTGTTAATGTGCATAGACAATCCTACAAGGAAGCACGACCCTCGTCTTCGCATGTCGAGTCAAAGGCACTCATCCCGATCATTCTTCCATTTGTCACCCACGTATGTCATATACATTTTGTTCTAATCTTCACAAAATTAATATTTCAATGATAAAAAAGGTACTTTATGAATTTCGTAAATAATAATTATTTCTTAATGCACGAATAACTGAACATCTTCCTTTTTATACTAATTAAAGTTACCGTTTTTTTGCTTGTGAAGTCTATAGCAAGTGATATTTACGTTTTGATTACCAACACATTTCCTGGAAGACTGCTGAATATTTTTCACAATGTCTCGACAAAATCATTTTAAGAAGATCACAAGTCTACGACATCATCAAATATTTGTTCCCAAACGTTATGATGTTTACACATGATGACATCATAAGGCTTTATAACGAAATTTATTAGAAAAAGTTTAAACGTTATGATTCACTGCATGTTTTATATCATTGCTCAGCAAATTAAAATACACAATTAAAAAAATCTAAACTTCGTGTATGGAGATATCATATACATCGACACTAACTGAAGTGATAATTAATACACACCAAATCGTGTTCATATATTTTATATCTCTGGATTTTTTTTTGAGAATCTCTTTTTATTTGAATGGAAACTATTATTTAATCATTCTTTTTACAGTTTTATATTGACAACTTGTGATTATCATCTTATGAGAAGAAAATTACATAATCATTTAAAACTTCCACACCAGCTTTATTTAACGTTTTAGAGGAACTTTAATCTACCTAATGCATGAAATGATAAAAAAAATCTGCATGCTTAACAATTTTATATCTTCATATTCATAGAAAAATAATTACAAAATATTTACAAATTTACAAGAAAAGAATCTTAAGGCTGTTCAACAAGGCCTCTTAGTTTCTGAGCAAGGCTTTTCACATTCGAAGCGCCAATAAATCGTCGTTTCTACATGCTATTCTCTATCAAGTAGATCATCTAAACCAAACAAGATAACTACTTCAGTAATTATCATATTTGCAATGGGTCAAAATCATGCATTACTTACATACACATGAAGAAAAATATCCGATGAATTTCGTTTTCAGAATATGATATCCAAAAAGAGGGGAATAAGATGATCGTTGCTTTTTATTCAAGAGTACTTCGAGCTTGAAGTGCATGTGTATGGCACTACATTTAAATTTCATGCAAAAATGAAACTTTGATTTCAAATGTGTTTTTACTACCACATTTTATTCTTTCATAATTGTAATAAAACTCTCTTTTAAACACTTAATGTACACGAATTGGTATTAGTTAAGATGATAGTATGGAAATACAAAATAAAAGGATATGCTATTGGAATTGAATTGGCACCTGACATAGATTTCAAAATAAGATAGTAAAATGGACTTGATTCTGTGGATCACTTTTTTCAAATGTTATATAAACGTCAATGTATAAATGACAAGAAGTTACACCAATGATTGTGAAATTTTGAACATTAAATTTTGTATATGTATGTGAAACATAAGTGGAGGAACTAACTTTAATTGAACTGTATAAATATTCTAATGTACGAGGTGAGACGTGAATAGATTGTCTGCCTGTTTGACTTCACCAATTCGCCAGTCTTCAGATGACAGATGTTGTTGAATTGGACATCGTTTAGTATTCTCTATTTATTCAATATCTTGTTGTTTTGGTGTTCGAAGGTTAAACATTTTGTAATCTGTCTTTGTCAGAGTTTATGGCCGTTTGTGGCCTTGATAATTCTTATTGATATCAATAGGTTTTAACTTTATTTTTTATATTTATCAGGATTCCTAAAAAAACACACAAATAGTTTGCTTTCATTATGTTCATTTCATTATATTTCAGTATATATTTTTAAATGGCATATTTTACATCCCGTATGGCAATATCGTCAAACAAGTGTTTGAGTGTTTTATATTCGTAAACATCGTGGTTTTACCGTATTCAACACACAACACTAAAGTAACGCCATTGGCTCTGTAGGTCATTTAGGTTAATCGATGAAAATGATAAGTCGAAATAAACGTAGGGTATTAAATTTCCAAAATCATTTCTTTGAGGTTCGACAAGTCTGCAGCTAATAAAAGCGTTATTAACACAAAATACCTGCTCCTTATTATTTTTATTTTTGGGGAAAAGAAAAATATACTTTTTAAGGGTTTTGCTTTTCACCAAATCCATATGTTATAGTAGGTTGCTTGCGTATGAAGAAGACCAAAAATATGTTTAGGGCATTGGTTAATAACACTACAAATTTAATCAAGCAATTACCAGGTCTTTTCATACTCGTTTAGAACAACATTATTTACAGAATATACATTTGTACTTATTTCAATAAATAAAACTTTTCTCTTGTTTTCATCTACTCTATACGACCAAGATATGAAGCAATGAAAGGATTTTATAGAGCTTCGTTATATTTGTGTTTTTTGAGGTCTATATTTGATTTATCTTTATGCCATTTGAAATATCACTGAAGTGTTTTACTTTAAATGGATTTTAAAAGTAGGATAATCTATAGAAGTAGATAAAATTGGCTGGCGCCATTATCAATATGTCCAAAATAACTCAAGAGAGATATTCCATACGTTTGACGTAAATAAATATATCATATAACTCGTGTTTTGTCACGTTAAAGAAAAAGATATGTCTTTGGAATGTACTATCAGTTTAGCTTTCTAATTTATATTATTGATAAGGAAAAGGCAGTGTTACATGTGTTAAGATACACGTTTCTTTCTTAAATGACTTGATATTTGTATTATCTTACATTGATTATATCGAGACATACGCACTTGTATATATAGCCATCAGCGGGTATCTATGTTGCCACACTTCGAGGGAAGGGGATCTCTCTGTATTTCAACTGATTAATTAAAACTCTAATACGGAATAAAATTTAATGTTCAGAATTCAACGATTATCCAGATCTATATCATATTTTGCAATGAAACACGCATATAAGAGTATTTTCGCATTAAACACATCTGAAAATCATAAATGCGACGTTAACATTGGTGTTAAACCTATCAGTTCATTATATGACTGTGGGACATATTGCTGAATCTGTCACTTACAACTATCAAGAGGAGACGTCGGAGATTGACAACTGACAAAGCGTTGACAACATATTTTGATTTTATGTGTACAGAAATTTAGACTTTGTTATTTACCATTGGAAATTTTCATGTTGAAAACAGACGATAAGGAAACGTTTCTAGACAGTTTTGAGAATTATATTTTATATATGCTTTAACGGTGAAACGATTTATCATATAAGGTGATCCCTTCCTTGACGTAATTTGAAGTTTGTAAAATACTTACTTTTTAAATGTTTTTTTATCACAACGGATAGTTCCCGTACATTTATTTGCAAAACGCAACTACTTTTGGTATAGAGGTTTGACAAATGTGCATATTTTAAATAACTTCATTCACTCGCATGAGGCTGAACGATGCCTTTACATAATATTGACAAAGTCAAGTAATTCTATAAACCACATTTTGATATGAAACTTGTGAATTCTTAGAAATCTTAAAATGATTAAGTTCTCAAATCTACAAATATATTCAACAACATAGGTATATTAATTCAAAATAAAGCTTATAACGAGTAAATGATATTTATACAGCTGTATCATTTTTGGAAAAACAAATTTAATGTCGTATCCAACCACTTTTTGTTTCAATTTCTTAAGAAACTGGAATCCCGGAGACATTTTCTTGGAGCATTTAAAACAAAAGGTCACGTTCTAGTTTCAATAATTATATGTGATCCTTGTCCATCAGCATATATATATCTGTGATTGTTTGCTTAGGAAATTGTTTTCAGTCCCAACGAAATATATTTTCGCTCAACCTTTAAATACTACGTAATGAGAAATTCTCTTTAGTTTCTTAAAGTGAACTAATTCTTGTCCATTTTGTCCAACGTGGCTTATTTTAACTCTTATTTTACGATCAGTAAACCCACTCTCTTCCAAATTTAGCTATCATTAGTAATAACGAATCAACGGCTTTTTTGAACAGCAGATCACCTATTTGTAATGTGCGTACATTTGCGTTTATAGTTCTAAAATAGCCAACAAACATACAATCATTAAAATGATGCATTACATAATGGGAAAACCGTGGGTTAGATATGGTTAATCATAACAAAACGTGAAATCACTAGCTGCATTACGTCCATACATGTGTACACGGTCACACAATGGTTCCATAGGCATCTAAAATAGATTTTGTTTTTCAAATGCTTATGTTTCATTAGTCAGGGTTTTTATGCAGTATCGTTACTTTAATTTACCTGACGCTGGTTCGTATTGATGTAAATTGGTTTTAATGAGTCACGGAAGTCACAAAACCTCGTTCCAGGATAGACGTTAAGGCGTTAAAATTGTACGCTATGTGAATTACTCAACCAGCTAGCGTGATATCCGTTTTCTATACTTATACTATTAGGAATTACAAGAAAACCCTAAAAATAATCATTCAAAAAACCCTTATGTGTGTGGGCAAGATGAAGCAATGCATGCCTTCCTGCATACTTATTAAAAAACTAGAGTCAATAAGACCCGGATGACTGATTGGGGAGGGAACACAGTGGAGATAACGTCGACCTGGTAGGAATGTAGGTTACATCTTTATGGTGCACGTACGTGTTGATCTGGATAAAATCTTTCATCTACATTTCCATCATCATCAATATCAGCATCATCATCTTCCTCATCACCACCATCATCATCAATCTATGCCCGTATGAAATCAAGGCAGTCAGAGATATTTTGTAAACACATATCCAGATTGGTTTTAAAATAGAGCAAGACAAATGCCCAAGATATGTGGGCGTGCATGGTCTATATATACCTCTATACGTGTCTCCTTGACACTAGAAAAGTGTTACTAAAGATATTGTGTTGTTCTCGGCCCATCGATCTTGTTATGAATAGGAAGTTTCCATATGACGTTCCTCGGCTCTGCCCAAACATCTTGTCATGTCGCACAAAACAACAACACATGCATGTTATAAATGAGAAACATAAAGAAATCAAGGTCAATTTATCATGTTTTCTGGAACAATGTCTGGTTAGGATTCAGCTTAGAATTTTTTAGTGCGTGAACTCGTATATCCTTATAATATTATATATATATATATATATATATATATATATATATATATATATATATATAATACACAAGACATTGATTTTATTATAGAATGCTTATGCTTTATCGATTTCTAAACAGCGATGAACTTGTAGCTCTTGTAAAGCTTTTAGAGTCTTTCATACAGTCAGTTTGTGAACATAAATGCTCAACTTTCTCCAAAGATATCTCAGAAATATCTTTACAAACTTTTAAATAAATTTTAACATCTAACATCTGGAAGAACTCTGTCATCTACTTAGTAAGAATATAACATAATTGCATGTAGAAAGGACTACCCTTACGATCTTATTGCATTATTGGTTGAAATAGATTATTTCACTGTTAAAGTTTCAACCTATCCCATACTTCTTTATCGAACGGAGCTTCTCAGGCAATATTGTCTCACATACTCCCTCCCTTATATATATGTTTCAACAAAAAGAAGATTGATTGGTTGCAATCAAATATTGTTTTGGAATCAGCGATGATGTTTTCAGTAGACTAAAGTACATTCACTTCTGCGATGAGGACATGTATGACTCTTTTTACTAAAGAATCCATGGCCAGAACATGTAAAACGTTAAAATGTACTCGACTATCGGTTTAGCAACAATACCCCATCAGGGGTTTGTCAGTTACAAAAATGTAACTTATTGTTACGTAATACATAGGTTTATTATTGTTAAGTGGGAAGATATTAATAAGGACTGTCCATGAGATAGAATGGCTAGTTGCAAAATACCAAATACAGATGTACGTCAAAGTGATATTTTGCCTTTTAATTAAATGAATAAATCTTTGAAACTTGCAATTAAGATGTTAATTGCTAACACTGAAAATCTGTTTATACTAATGACATTGACGTTTGACATGATGCATATTGCTTCTGCGCAGTTCTTGTCTTTAAACATGCTATGTTAGGAGTCACTTCCGGGTCATAAGGGTCGGGTTGGGAATGTTCTATTCGTGTTCACAGTAAGACCAGATCTATCAGACACCTTGATAAATGACGTATATAAATATTGTTTGACAGAAAACAACACCAAGAGAGGCCTTCTTGTATTACTCGTCACACGAATCTGTCTTAGCAAGCCCCTTTAATCCCTAATTATATATCGGATGAATCATCGAGATTGACTTACATGAAAACCAATATTTTGACACTGCAAATTAAGATGTAAATAATATTCTTCGAAATGAATATCTTATGATAATGTAGAGTAGCAAATATTTGTAAATGAGGTTTAAATGTATTTAACACTATGAATAAACCACTTCTTTATAGCACCCATAATTTCAGATTGCGCTGATTAAATGACTCGAAATCATGTGAGAATTCTAATGTATTGCTCCTACGCTTTTATCTCAATAACTGCGTGTTGTCAATCCAGTTGGTTTTGAATTCAAATTCATTTGGATTTTTAGTTTACATTGTAATGAAAATAACTGTGTGATCTGTTTATCTATGTAAATAGTTAAGGTTGAAAGGTCTGTTTGGCGAGGGGTGCAGTACGTGCGTTTGTATTACTTATTGCAATAAAATACAAGTTATTAAAAATTATTATGCCTGTGGTTACGTGAGATTTGGTTACGACAATGTTTCCTCCCAGTTGAATCCGCAGCATCAAAGACAATTCTTCGTTCTATTCAAAAATACGATTACGCCGATTGAAAAGCTGTTCGAGAACATTAATTTGTTTGGCGTTCTTTGAAGCTCAAACTATTACTACTACTTTTCCCTTGACCAATGTATAAAGAGACAAAGCTAGACCTCCCATGTAACAATGCGCTGTGAGACAAACCTAGATCTCCAATGTAATCATGTGTTGTGAGGCAAAACTAGACCTCAAATGTAATCATGTGTTGTGAGGCAAACCGAGAACTCTGATGTAACCATGCGTTGTGAGACAAACCTAGACCTCAAAATTAATAATGTGTGGTGAAACAAACCTAGACCTCCAAGTAATCATGTGTTGTGAGACAAATCTAGACTTCCCCTGTACATTTGCGTTGCGAACAAACATAGACATCCAATTTAACCATGCGTTTAGAAACAAACCTAGACCTCCATGTAGCCAGGCCTTGAGAAACTAACCAATACTTATCCTGTAATCATGACATGACATGAGAGACGAACCTAACTCCTCTGTACTTTTACGTTGTGAGACTAACCTAGATTCCATATGCACTTTTGTGTTGAGAGCAGAGGTAAACCTCCCCTGTAAGCATGCATTGAGAGACACACCTAAACCTTCCTTGTACTCTCGAGTTGAGATACAAACCTATTGAAAGACAGCCCAGATTTCCTCCTGTACATAATAGATCGTTTAGATACATCAGCGCCTACCCGTTGCTTTTAATTCTTAGAAACAATTCTATTTCATTTTATCCTGACAGGAGTTCTCGATGTTTTGCGATGCTGATTCACGTCCTGAAAGGATATCTATACTTTCAACACTTGCTTCTCGTGTATCCAAATAATGTAAAATTAGCCATAGATCCTCCATATCAGAACTATGTATATGTTTTCTGACAACAAATTTAATTTGATCAAATTCAGCGGAGCCCCTTGAAACAAGCCTCGTCTTCCCGTGGTTTGCTGTGATGTGACAAGGCTCCTATACCGGTGGTGAGAGACGGCCGCGTATTTCCATATTGTGTGACAGCTCTGAGAGGCGCGACACTCCGCGGGCTGAAAAGTTCACTAGGGCGTCAGAAGTTGTCGTGACGGGGGAGGAAACATCGATTAGTAGACAGAAGAACACATCTCGAGGAAACGATTTGTCTCAGTCACATGGTACGACCCTTTATATATACGGGAAACATCTCTGAAAGTTAGTCCAGAAATCCATCGGATAGGCAAGCAGCAGTTGGATCTATATTTGTATTACTAAAAGGTAGGATACTTCTTGAATCTCTTTGGTTCTCATATACATCCATACTTATGAAAGGTAAGATTCTAGAATAGATTCAATCAATCATTATCACTTTACATCGAAACGGGCTTAATATTTCTTTTAATGTAAACATCGCTAAAGAATGTAAGTATAATGTATTCTGATAAGTTGAAAGACACTCATTTTCAAATTTCCGCATAACATTGATACAATCGATAACAATAAGAGATACAAAAAATACAAGGCACTGGATTGAATCGGAAGACGTTGTGAAATACCCGATGTGGAAAACTTACGAAAGTTATTGCTCAAGACGTATAGTTGTATCTCATTTAACTGCAAGTATTTGGGCAATGAAATTTTTGTTCGCGAATAAAGTTAGAGTCGATTATAGGTTTTCACATTTTGATAGAGAATGCATTATTTGAATATCTATGTTCTCAAATTTTTAAACATAAATATGTTGGTTTACAATTAAAGAACAAAATACGTGTCAATTAATTAAGCAGAAATTTAGCTCTACGGTGAATGACGAACGTGCCTTTATGAATATGTTTATTTCATTGTTCCCTAGATGCCTGTGGTGAATCTAGAACCGTTTTAACCTTTTGATTTACTTTCTTACAAAACAAGTGTTGTTTATATGAAGATAAAAAATATCACATCTTTCAAGGGTATAAGTTGCTGATATACACAGTCCGTTAGATTCTGAGGTAAAGATTATGCTTAGAGGTCACAGAAATTCTTTTAACAACATCTCATTATGACACATAGCTTTGTAATAACACATACGGTGACAGCGAGAGAATAAATAGTCCACTAAAAAGCTGTCATACACCTAAACTACATTCCATAAAAAGGATTTTTAAATATGGAAACGTAATTCGTTTCAACAAACATATTTGAAGCTGCTTGTTATATATATTGAAATAAAATGTAAATTAAATCACGAATGAAAACAAGGACGCACAAATGTTTGGTTTTTTTAAATAAAGAACATTATTCTGAATAGTGAACCTTTCGACAATGATGCTATTGCCGCTGTTAAGCAAGGGGCATTTATGTCGAAACAACTCCTGTTCAGAAATAAAAAAAGTTATCAATGTTTAAAAGAGCCTTGAATCCTCCTATTTCAAGAATGCCGATTCCAAATAGAAAACCAATTCAACTGAAAATAAAAAAATTATTATTTCAAAGAATTCAATGTCTTGAACAAGACTTGTTTAGGTGTTCTTGGGACCTTCTCACACTCTGGCACCAATGGCTTCAGGCGTTCACAATCAGATAATTGTTAACACCAAATATCCTTGTTACCATTGATTTAAGAGTGTCAGCCTTGACAGCACACACAGATACATCATTCTCAATCAAAGCTCTTGTGCCATTTTTATTTCCTTAATGTTATTTCGAAGAGATTTAGCTCTTATCGTCAACAATACCATTCCTGTTTTATCCTTATCCTCCTGTCAAAACATACTACTTCCCATGATGGACATTTGCAATTACTTGATGTATTATACCGGATCAAGAATGATAAACTGACTAGTCAGAACATCCGGAGTAGCACTGGCTCGCTTGACTTTCAACCTTCTACTTTCTTTCAATCTAATTTACCTATTTGTAGTAGGTGTGTATATGCACCTTTGAATAAAAGTCGGAGGTTGATAGGGAGCAATGTGCACGTCTGAACTATAAAAGCATATTTTTAAAAAAGATATTCGAATTGTATTTACTTTAATATTCGAATTTTATTTTTTATTTAATTCTAACTCCTTTAAAGAGGTTATTCTTTATTTCTAACTTTACAACCATTTGTCTTTTCACATTGATTAGGCCTAGAGCTAATATATCTCCAATAGCTATAAACTTTTTGTCCATAAGGTTTCGATCAACGTATCTACAAAGTTCTCTAAACTTTAAGTCATATATCTTGTTTCATTTATTTCATGATGTGTCTTCCAGGAAGTTTATCTCTCATTCTAAATATAATGTTTGAATTGTAAATTTTTACATAACATTCATATTTCTTTAGATCCTTGAGTGAACGAGGCCAACCCAGTAAAGAAAATCAAGAGTTCAGCCATGACCTGATTGAGCAAGATGGATTTCGAGGATTTCTTAATGCTATTCTTCTTGTTTTCAGAGCGGACTCGTCTGTGAGAATGATGCACTTCCTCCTGTGCCTATTAGTAGCAATTCTGACACACTCGCGTCCCTCTCTGACCCAAATCATCACTGCAGACAGTCAGGGAAACATCATCAACATCAGCACTGGAACTAAACTCACCGAAGTCACTAACAACGTCGGTGACATGACGTTAGAACCGGCACAAACAAATGTGGTCTCAGTGAATACAAGAGTCTTCGTTAGTGAGTAATGAGGGAAACAGATGATTTGCATAACAGCACTCTAAAAATCTGCGATGGCGTCAACACTTAATTTCTAATTCCTTCAGGGACTTTTGATTAATGTGAATAATTCTGAAATCCCTTTTATGTGATTTGATAAAGAAAGCTTGATATTTTGCAAAGAGGCTACTTTACATGATGTTACGTGACGCAAAATGTCTTAAGAAGTCTTTGTTGAGAGAAAATCGTAATGAAAATGCAACCGCACGTTAAATCAAAGGTACAAATCTAATCTGAGTTTGCAATCATCGGTTCTTTCATATAAGTGAAGGAAGTCTTAAATATTTACTGACATTTGGCTTAAATTACTTAGATCCAATTTTCGTTAAAACTGTTTCAATATGAAGTAATGTCCAACCTTTCAATTTCAAGACGAGTGTACGGAGAACAGCGTGGATCCCAATTGCCAAGATATACAGACAATTGCCGCCCCAGCTGCTCCCAACCTCATTATCGCCGCTCCCGCTATAGGTTGGTGAATGGTATTACTATTTCGCGATATAGCTTTTTTTATTCACTATATACCGACAAAACCACCCTAAAACATTAGAACTAGCGTAGGCTAACCGGCTGAACCATTGCACTAAAAATTTTCCTTTGAGATTATTCCAAATCATGATTGTGTAATTAAGAAACCCATTGCCAATCTTTTGAAAAGATCCTGTTTCCGGTTGTGTAACCCAACAACCAAAATGATGCCAAAAGTGTTTTGGTAACGTTAGATATTAACATAGACTCTTGCCGCTTTGGTGTAAGTTTCACGACAGTGCATCAAGTAGGTGAAAATACGTTCGAGAGGCAACAGTATGTAGTCTTCTATTGTTTAACTGAACAAGCTAGAAGCATACCTTACGACGTTGAAGCTGAGATCAACAACAATGTTTAGTTCTTATATCTCTTTTATCTCTCTTTCGTAGCTGTAAAGAGTATTATTGCACGACCTCAAACACATATATTTTCATAAAACCATTATCATTGTTTTAATATATTCAAGCGTTGGGCAAATGTAAGTATAAATAACAGTATGAAACATTATTAATCTAAATGGATTATAATCGTGGCCTGCTGTGAACTAGAGGTCGAGTTATTGTTACACGCCCATCTTGTTAGCGTTGCGACTGTCACGGACTTGTTTTTATGGTGTCCGTTTCAGTTTAATTTGACGTCATATTGAATAATGAATTATTCAACTTTTTTGAAAACATTATTCATTTGCTAAATATACTGCTTTCGTGTAATCCTTGCATGGATTTCAATTGTGCCACATAAATATCATATATATGCTTAACAATAACTTTAAATACAATACAGAAATGAGTATTCATAATAAAAGTTTATAACGAAATATTTACAATTTCCATTTCCTATTTGATATCTCAGGTGATCGATCACTCATCATTAAAACAAGGTACAATTACAAAATGTATTTCCTCAGTGCATGCGATTATATACCATGCTGTGACATCATTGATGATAGAGAAACGTAACTGTTTATCTACACAGAGGAAGAAGAAGATGATGATGAAGAAGAGGATGATGATGATGAGGCAGAAACAACGACTCTAACTCCTCCCTCGTCATCAACAACAGAGTCAACCACAGATTCAACAACATCAACAACAACAGCAACAACAACATCCTCGACAGAACCAACATCTTCTACTGAACCACCAACATCCTCTATCGAAACACCAACATCCTCTATCGAAACACCAACAGCCTCTACCGAAACACCAACATCCTCTACCGAAACACCAACATCCTCTACCGAAACACCAACATCCTCTACCCAAACACCAACATCCTCTACCGAACCAACATCCTCTACCGAACCAACATCATCTTCTACGCAACCAACATCATCTTCAACCGAACCAACAACATCTTCTACGACAACTGAACAAGTCACAACAGATGCACCTAAGACATCAACGACAGCATCAACGTCAACGAAAGCAGTAACAACACAAACAGTTACTACGGAGTCCGCACCATCAGAGACAACTACTGAAATCTTACCGACTACTTCATCAACAACCACGTCTACGTCTTCTACCACTGAACTTACAACAACACCAACAACTACAACTATCACGACTAAAACGACGACTCCACAGACAACCACTACAGCTGCAACAACCACGACAGAGCCAAGGATTGCTCAAAGAGTTAGCACCACTCCTTCCCCGACTACCAGAAGACCACCAAGTAAGTTGTGAAACTACTTCGTCGGATATTAAATGCCTTACCGTGTAATGTTTTGTTAAATATCATATTTTGTCATTAGTTTGCATGTTAGATTTCGGAAGCTATCAAAGATAATACCCTTCTTATCAGTCAGTATTTGAAATATATAACTATATCTCACTGGATTATATACACATGACATTTTTCAAACAATGCACACATACAATCACACTCCTAATCACTTACCTGTCCATTGTAAGAGAAGTTGATAAGATTAGGTAAATTGAATTTTAAAAAAAACCTTACGTCATGAGAGATTATAGTTTGAAATATCTTTTTCGTTTAAAAGTTTTATGGTATCTTTGGAATTTTTCATCATTTGATGAGAGTAATGTGTGTGATGAACATTGACAGGAGAAGTCGGTAGTAATTTGAGAAATCTTAACCATTACGACCCTAATCATGCAAGCATACTTAAAACGCATGTTATATTTCTTTAACATAAATAAATGATTTTAATGATAATCAGATACACATTATCAGAAAAACTTGTTTAACATTTCCAAACAAAGTCATTAACATACTCATTAGATGTTCATGCGTATTTCACTGAACCAATCCGGAAGTCCATGAACGAGACCTAGGTTTGCGTATGCAATAAATATTGTTTTTCATTTATTTTTTTCGGAGTATAATGGAGTTTTGGCATGAATAAACACTATGTTGCAACCGACCTGAGAGTAACCTTGCAGCTTATTTTCATATTTAACATACCTGTTTCATACTTATATTCGTGTTACGCGATGTAAACACATGAATTCGTGACTTGAAAATGCGTCACGTATTCTTGCTCTTATAACATCTGACGTAACATTGCATATATTGCTGTAACTCCATGTGCTCTAGAACGACATAAATGTTTGAGTCTTATTTGTGGGTTAGCGAATAATGTTGCTTTTCATTTGTGTGTGACACTACAGCATCATCATAAAGTAACAAGATAAACCACCTGAACTCAAGCTGTAGCTGAAAGTCAACGGAGGGGTGGAGATGTTAAGGAGTGTGTGGGAACATAATAGTATGATATTGTATTATACATTATCCCTCGCTCTACGGCATGTCTCATTGTTTGAGTTGGCAGACTACGGGGATGGGTTCAAGCCATATCATTCTCAAATAAGTCATTTCTTCCCTTATCCCCTTTTTCACAAACGGCGATATCCCTGGTTTCTCTGAACCAAATGTAGCAGTGAAGTTTTATAACATAGTTATCGCACTTGTTTTATCAACAAGATCGAACCCTTGGAAAGATTATTTCGGGTTTAACGCCGCTTTCAAGAGTATTTCACTTTTTCACGGCTGCTAGTATTATTGCATGGGGAAACCCAGCAAAGTCAATTGTAGCTATGCAATGCGGTGAAACCTGCGAACATTTACTGGAACTACCGAACTATGGGTACTACTGCGCTGAAAGTCAGTTTCGCGTTGCAACCAAATCTTGATGCGTGTGTAACAGATCAAGTTAAGCCCTGGCGGAATTCGAACCACGGACCTCCTGATCCGAAGCCGAATGCGCTAACCACTGCATTAGCTCGCCCCCTGAAGAAATCTTGATCTCTGTCCCGAACAGAGTCATCTACATGGCCGACTACTAAGCCGCATAGAGAATAGCTGTGTAATATAATATAATCTGTAAGACATGGTATGCTATCAACTTCTCCCAAATTTTTATCGCTGAAAGAAAATAACATGCACCTGAACTCTAACGTTTTCAAAGAAAATCATGCCGACATCCATTCCTTCCAAACCTATACATCAGTATTTCCAGGGAGAAAGCGAGAGATATCCTGATATGGCTCTCGTGTAGTTACCATAAAATGGCATTGACACGAATAGAATTTTTTGATTTATCATACCAAAACACACTTTTAAAAATAGGCATGCTGCACGCTGTCGAAGAACACTTTACGCAACATCAAAGACCAAAGGTAACCACAAAGCACTCTTCGTGGGTTTTTTTTGAACTATCAATCCTTTGTATTTCAGGTGTGGGTATCTGCAGTGGGTGCAGTATGAAGAACGGAGTGGGCTACAGCGCTCACCCCACCGACTGTGGTCGCTTCTACCAATGTGTGGATTCCGGAGTCGAACTCGTACCAGTGGAGAGGTCCTGTCCCTTCGGTCTCAGATGGAACCAGAAGATTCTTGTGTGTGACTTCCCCAACAATGTCAAGTGTGGACAGGGTGAGATCTTTAACTTGTTTGACTGTCTGTAATGCAGAGACGCGTTAAAAAAACGACTGACAGTAAGAAATTTAGTATTCACTTACATTTCAATCTTATTTATCAAAAACCTTGTATCTTCTTTCATAAGTATCAATAACTGAAAGAGGAGATAATTTACGATTAGAACAAATTTATTCATTGAATTTCAGCTTTTATTTATGCTTAACGTTTCAACCAAAAAAACCAAAAGCAATAAAATTCTTATGTAGACTGAAAGCCATTTTACTTCTGAAAACTAAGAACGGTTGTCTAACAACAAACACGATTTCAGTTTCTTTCTTCTTTAGCCTTGTTACTTGGTAAAACCATAAATTTGTCAAACTGATGAGTTGATTTTACCTACACCGGATTCGTACCAAGAACTCTCTGGTTTTTCTATATTTTATGTGCGCTTGAACGCAGGAGACCTTTTAAAAAATGCTCATATTATATATGCGCACATAGAATTTATCTACCTACCTACATGTATTTTCGTCTTTCGTCTAAGACTTTGAAACGCATACAGACACTTTTTAGACAAAGATGTATCTCCTTCGTGTGCTCATAACAATTGTTCTTCATTGCTTAACACTAAATGCTAAATACAGCAACCTGAATTTGTTTTTCATTTGGGCCATTCCATTTTAGTATGAGGGGTCAGGTGCGTGCAGCCAATCGTAAATATTGATTTTTTAACCGTTTTGCATTTCTTCATTTTGGGGGGGATACCCTACTGAGGATACCCTACCTATAGTTGAAAGAGAGCAAGAGGTGTGTTTTTAAGTATAATTGTTTTTTTAGGTTATTCTTTCTCAGTGGAACATCATGTAACGTTAACACTGACTTAATTCTATATCTCCTTACAGATGTATGCCCATCCAGTGGTTATATCCAAATACCCGGAAACTGTCGAGGCTTCTGGGATTGTTACGGGGGTACAGCAATCAGCAAGTGTTGTCCCTATCTGATGGCCTTTGACCCTTTGTCTGGCGGGTGTTCCCTGGATGTCACTTGCTACGATGAGTGTGGAGCATACAATTATCCTGGACCAGGTAACCAGACACTATGAAATTAGGCTATTTAATATATAAGGCAACTAATAAAGCGCTGTCGGGTAGTAACATATTTGGGTACAATAAGGCACTGGTCTATGATCTAAGTACTATCGGAATCGATCGTATTGCCAATAGCCATTCTAAGAATATTCAGGAACTATCAGGCAGCTTATCTTAGCGCTATTATATGGTATTTCCGGGGAAGATAAAACATGATAGAATACTTTCATGTAGTGTTTTGAATTATCAAAGAGCGCAAAACTGATATGTAGTGATATCAGTTGGGCTAATTCGGGCACTATTAAGCGCTATATGATCGGCGCTGATCTTTGAGTTGGTAAAGCAAGGTTTCGATCTGCCTTTTCAAGTCCAGAACCAAATTTCTTCCATGTAAACTATACAATCCATCAATGTTTCTTGTGATAATCTGTTGATCAAATTTCACTCTTCTCTAGTTTAGATAATCTGGAATTGAAATGATCTATATTTCAGACACTTCAGCTATATCCGGTCGTTGCGACATGCGCAGTGTAAGTGGTGACAGTTTTTCCTACGAGCAGATGGACAGTACCGGAAGTTGGACTTTACGGAAGTGCCCAATCATGACCGTCTTTAACCCGAGGAACTGCGGTTGTGCTTTCTCTTCCGCCCAACAGGCTATAGACAAACAGGGTCAGTTTAAAAAGATTTTTCCTTCAAGCCATCTCACCTTTTTCCAATGAATAAGATGTTTCCCTGTGAAATTCTTTCAAGTTTTGCTGTCATGTTTGTCTCATGAAATAGGATTCATAGGTCTTACATTTCATATTTTGTTTAAAACAGACAGTGAAAGATATGTGTATAGCAGTGATAGGATCGAAGTGAAAATAAAATCTACAATCATAGACTGTCTCTTCCCTTCCAGAATGTCGCCCGGAGCTGCTTTTGACTTTTGACAAAGACACATCAGACATGTCGGGCAAGAAGCATTTCGTGAAAAACACCGATGTTCTAGTGTCCAACGGCGCTGCTTTCTTTAACGGGAAGAGTTCATTGATGGTTCATAGGTTCGCAAACGCCTGGTTTGGTCAGACTGTTATCATAAAACTGAGATACCAAGCTTTCTCCCCTTCCAGACAAGGTCTTGTATGCAACGGTAACTGTGACGTTGCCCCTTCCATCTACATCGGCACCAACACCGACACCAGCACAGAGTTCTTCATCAAGACGTACAACTCGGCAGCAAACTTTACTCTCCCGCAATCGGTAAGTCAAACATTTTTTATTATAAAGAAAGATAATACATCTTACATTCAGAGGGGATTTGTTGCATCAAACTTCCCCGCGATACAAAACTCGCTGCACCAAACTTTTCTGTGCCGGCGATTAAACGTACTGCATTTGGTTTGAAAACTCATCGAGGCGATGAAACAAATCCACAAATTTGATAAATTTTGACGTACGTTTGTTGAAATGATCCCATGAATGCTGCTGGCGCAGAGATGTTTTTGTTGAATAGGTCCAGTGCAAGTTAATATTTGACCTGTCCTCAAAGTCTTTATTCTTATGAAAGTATATGTTAACAGTTAATGGTTATCCGTGACACTTTTTGAATAACGATCATGTTCAGTGATATTAAGAATGTACATAGTAAAGTGATATTTACCTGTATTCTGGAATGTTCATATCTCAAACAAGTCTGCAGTTTTATTAAAAGTAGCCGATTGTTGAGACACAGCTCAAGAAAATCTGCCTTCATCAAGACGCTTCTATCATTGTCTCTTTCCCCAGAGCACGGAGTGGCAGGACGTAACGTATACACTGAAAGACGGCGTCCTCAGCGGAAGAGTTGGCTCTCAGACATCTAATCAAAATGTCAAGGGTAAGATGTCCAATTGGTCTAGTAGCGTCAATAAGTTCAGTGGCAGTCGCCTCAATGCCATAATTATAACATAACCTTGGTTGCAGTCAGCTCTGAGCTAACTGACCAACGCCCGATAATGATGCAGCGACTAAATCATTTTTTGGTAAAGTATCAAAATGTCATTAATAATAATAATAATAATAAGAGGATTTATATAGCGCGTTATCCACATCACTCAGGGACATGCTCTAAGCGCATAACATATATACAGCTTATATACAGTAAAGGTAGCGTTCAGATATATCGCTGGAACAGATGTGTTTTGAGTCTGGACTTGAAAGCAGGGAGAGATGGAGAGGCTCTAAGATCTTGTGGAAGGGAGTTCCATAGAGTGGCAGCAGCATACGAGAATGAATTTGCACCAAAGGTTTTCAGCTTATATTTGGGGACCACTAGTAGAAGTTTATCACTGGAGCGGAGGGATCGTTCTGGTTTGTACAAATGTAACAAGTCCTGTAGATATGCTGGTCCGATGTTGGAAATGGTCTGGTAGACAAGGGATAATACTTTAAATTCAATCCTCTCGCGAATCCGGAGCCAATGAAGAGAATTTAAAGCTGGTGTAATGTGAGAGCACAACTTTGTCCTTGTGACTATTCGAGCAGCTTGGTTTTGTATTTTCTGGAGACGCTGTAGCTGTTCCTCCGAGATACCAAATAGTAAACTATTGCAGTAGTCAAGGCGGGTTAGAACTAGAGTCCGAACGAGGGTGGCTGTTGCTTCCATGGTTAGGATGTTGCGTATCGAACCAATATTCCTCAAATGATAATAACAGGTTTTACAAATGTGGCTGATGTGACTTTTCATACTTAAATTTGAGTCCAAATAAACACCAAGATTTCTCACAGAGGTCGAGAAGGGGATTGAAGATTGTCCTATAGAAATGGAGGTGAGCTGACACTTCTGCTGTCGTTGACGCGGAGCAATAATAATGGCTTCTGTCTTACTGTCGTTTAAGACAAGTTTGTTGCTGGTCATCCAGGACTTTACATCATTGAGACAGGACTCCATTTTGACCTTGGCTTTCTGCTGACTGTCTTTGCATGGCTTGAAACTGTCCATAAGTTGTGAGTCATCTGCATAAAAATGTCTTCCAATGAGATGCTTGATGATGAGTTGTCCTAGAGGTTTGGTATACATGGTGTAGAGTATGGGTCCTAAAACCGAGCCCTGTGGCACTCCACATTCAAGGATATGGACATCTGACAGTGTTCTGTTAATCTGAACGGATTGAGAACGATTTTCAAGGTATGATGAAAACCATTTCAGGACTGTGATGTCTATTCCATACTCAGTCTGTAGCCTTGATAAAAGTGTAGCATGGTCAATGGTATCAAAGGCAGATGATAGATCTAAAAGTACAAGCATGGCAATATCTCCGTTATCTACAGACATCTTGATGTTGTCCAGAACAGCATTGAGAGCTGTTTCCGTGCTATGTGCACTCCTGTAGGCTGATTGATACTTGTCAATGAGATCAAAGTTCTGTAAATGGCTAAGCATCTGACTCTTGACAACCTTTTCAAGGATTTTAGAAATAAAAGAGAGGTTTGAAACCGGTCGGTAGTTGCTTAGGTTTTCAGGTTCTAATGATGGTTTCTTCAACAACGGTTTGATGACTGCTCGCTTAAAACACCTGGGTACTGTTCCAGATGACAGACTGAGGTTGACAATCCGGGTGATGACAGGCAGGATGGTGTCTAGTATTTTCAGCATGAACTTTGTAGAGATTGGATCTTCCTCACATGATGTTGGTTTTGAGGATGTTATGATGTTCTTGATTTCCTGTTCCGATATGTTTGTGAATGATGAGAAATGTTCTCCTTGGAACTCTTGGTAAGAAACATCATCGCAGGCTGTGACAAACTTATGACGCAGTTTAGCAATCTTCTCAGAGAAGTAATGTTGGAAGTCATTTGCAACAGTAGCATCTTCTCCTTTTGGTAGAACTACATCTGATGATTTGCCAAGAAGTTTGTTGAGAGTACAGAACAGACGTTTTAGATTACCAGCATTTGCTGATATTTCTGTGTTGAAGTAATCAGATCTTGCCTTCCGGATACATTTGTTGACGCTGTTTCGAGCATGATTGTATATTTGACGATGAATTTCCAAATGTGATTTCCTCCAATGCCGTTCAGCAATTCGTCTTTCTCTTTTGGCTGACAACACAACAGAATTGTACCAGGGAGACGCATCTTGTGGGCGAACCTGTTTGAGTTTCACTGGAGCATGCTTATCTAAAAGCTCAGATAGAGTGGTATTGAACATGTCAGTTAGTTCATCGACATTTTGTGTAGAATCCGTAAAGAGAGTCGACTCGAGAAGATCCTCATTGAATTTCTGAATGTCAATTTTCTTGATATTACGAACTTGAACTGTTTGCTAAATAAACTTAAATATTATGTTGATCTGATCTGTTTCCGTTGTTTTAAGGATCGGTAGAAACGCGACAGAGAGCACTGCTTATAGGAGGATGCGAGGGAGCTCAGGGCTTCAAAGGCATCATTGATGAGGTTCGTACACCTTACTGTACAATAAAAATCAAACGTGAAGTGATAGTTTAATCATATCAGATTGATAGTTCACTTATGTGTTCTTATCTTTCTACTTAACGTACGTTCATATCTTTAGAAGTAACATACATGAGGAAGATACGATTTTCTCGATGACAAATTTTTCAATTTGAAATTCACTGTGAAGTTCACGATAAAGACGTTGTTATCCAGAAAATGATGTCTTCCTCAACGTGCCTTGACGTGAAGCTTTATCACATGTGAGGATCTTGTATAATTCTTTGTTTTGTTTCTATTTATCGCTATTGCTTCCAACAGGTTGCTGTATATCTTTGTGATCCTTCTCGAGCATAAACACTCTGCCAGCCCCTCGACTCAACGTGGAATCATTTATTGCTGTGCTTCAAGTAATAGACACTTGATCTCACTATTGATGCTAAATACTGATGGGGTATTCTGCGCTACGATAAGGACCGAGATAACAACGGAATAACAACGTTAAATTGGCAGAGTGTCATATTTGTGCCAATCATGATTCTTCCTTAACCGATGGACAACAGTTTTATTTCGGATTTTATTTTGCCTTCTACAATTGTGCTGGTGTCAGATGTCAGTAGATTGAATTCTAACCCATATTCTATCACCATGCTCAGAAAATCTGTGAATGGTACATCAATGATAACGTCAATACAGCCTGTTTTGAAATACTAGCTTGATCATCAGCAAATGGCCAAGATAGTTGAGTTGCCCAGAGGGTAAGTGAATCTCAGCACAGAACACAAATCTGTCTGTCTTGCCGTTGTCATTTCAATAAATGATGAAGTCACGATATTCATCACAAAAATAAACATCCTGAAAAAAGCAGGCACACACGGTAACAAGCATTGTAGATAAAAGACATGACACTTTTCAGGTATGTGTTCAGATAGAAATCATTTTGTATGTTTTTATATAGTATTATGACAGATGAATTGATTCTGTAAGAATCTGAATGTTTTCGTAGAAAGTTTTTCATTATTATTTGCACGATTTTTTAAATGTATTTTGCGACATTGAAAATTTGTAAAAACAAATGTGGCTATTTGTCATAATAAGATTGATATGTTATTCATTTTCGTCCACGTAATTGTTAGCCTTGCACTTTGTGGCTGGTCCACCTTCGTATACCTGTGATATCTTTATACACACATTTGTAATAAAATATGAAAATAATAATATGTTATTGATATATTTATTCATTTATTGAGCACAATCACACAAACATTGAAGACGTTATTTACAAAGCGATGATGAGTTATATGTACATTTAAGCCTTTCACAAACACGTTTTCTCTTTGAGCACATAAGGAAATAAAATTGACACAGAGTATGTTTAATAAATTTGTATGACCTAAGCTAAGTTGAAATCGGGTTTTTGAAGTTGCATCTTTATGTCTTAGTTGCCCAAATTATGATGTTTCCTTGCTTTCAGTTGTTCATGAAAACCGGTCATATAAATGTTAAGACATCAAAATTTGGCGTATCATTTACTTATATTCTAGATATATGACCTGTTAGCACTACCAACCTAAATTACGTTTGAGTCACTGACGAGCGCCATTGTCCGGTTTGCAATCACAAATCTCGACTTTAAACAATTAATTGTCACTATACTGAACTGATAAACACTTAAATGTTAATGTTCAGAAACAACCAGTACTTCTCGATAAAATAACACTATTTATAAAGTTTGACATATTTAATCCTCACAACATACTCTGTGGCTCTTTAAGGGAATGACATATATTCAACCAGTCAAATGCCTTGGACCCAATCATAGACATATTACAGTACTATTTACATCATTTGCCATCTATTGCTTGTTCACCTTGGGGAAACATCAGATTCTGATTTACATCAGCAAGATATTCCATTGGAATTGCAGAAACATGGAACATTTATAATGACGACTTAATTTCAGGTTGGATTAACTTGATGATGATGGAGTAGGATGTGTTGAAAATAGAAAATACCTGACTATAAAACAATGTAATCGTTCCTTGTGTATGACATTGCAATAGTTTAGTATCGAACATGCAACCAAAAATCTTACACTGTTTAAAGAAGCGAAATTAATCAAATGGTAATTTCAGATGAACCAAGCATTAATTCAATGTTTAATATTTAATGCATTTGAATGATAACATCTTGCTTTCTTTCCTTAAAAACTAGGAATAGTTCTCATTGTGTGTTTAATTCTGTAGAGAAGGAATGTGTCAATGTTTTTTTTAAACTAATCAACTAGACTCATTTCTGATAACGTTTTTTTCGTACGGAGAAACAGCCCAACAACAACAGCATCAATAAAACACAAAATGGCGGCGACGGCAGATAATCCCATTGGCCAATCGATTCTTCCCCCGGCTGTGTCTCGTTTTGGATAGCGCGAAAGACCAGCACACTTTTTGGCGAAAACAGCAATTCCGACAAGAATAGCTGAACCTGTGAAACACACAACGAATACGTTTAAATTGTATGTTGTAAAATCAACAGTGTCATTGAAACGTTAATGGTATACATGTCAAACGATATAAGAGCCTGTTGGTATTTATTTGAATATGTAAGACATAATAGAATAAAAAATGATAAATACTTATTTATTTTAAAAATATTTTAAAATCATATTTCAAACGATAAGATATCAATCGACCCGACGCTGAATGTGAAAAATTAATCCTTTCCAGACGGTCAGACATCGCATTACCCAACACGATTATTCTAGCCATAGAACAAATTATCACGCATCAAGTGGTAAGTCAGGGATATGGAACGTTTGTTTAAGGGCTCCCTCTATTGGTTGAAAAAGATAGTTTTGCAATCGGTAGTATTTGTTTATTTATCAGTTAAGTTTTTTATTCCCTTAACAAATATATTTAAATATAAATATATATAGCGTCTTTTAAGAAAGGAGTGTAATTTCGTTTTTCTGGTTTAAATACTTGTAGAGGACAAATAAATCCTACAACTTCCTGATAGGACAAAAGTCGATATTACAGTGATGCAATGCTTTTCTTTATTCTATAGTTTTACGAAAAATATCTTACATTAGAATGCTTAGTCAAGAGGTTAAGGATGGAAACATTGACAAAGCCAAGTAATTAAAAACTTTAGATTAAACATTGCCACAGTTTCATTAAGTTGCTTCAAATGTTTTTCATCCTGCTTGAGCTAATTTTCTTAAACATAGTTCCGACGTTTCTGTTCATTTCATATATCTCAGCACCTAGCACAGACGGTTATTGGTTGGAGGCACCAACGGCCTCCAACCATCTCAACAGCTGAAATTCTCTCTATATTACAGTTGGAATTTTCAAAGGAACTTTCAATCAATCATATATAGCCTCTTTGTATTTCGGCAAAATCGTAAACAAATGAACACATCTGTATCAAATTGAGAACCACGTGACCATGTGGGTATTCCGAAATAATTGGCAACCTTTAATACGGAAAACGATTGTCTCTGCAAATCTCAAAATTTAAAGGGAACAGTTGTGTTTAAGAATAAAAAAGACAGTACAATTCTTCATGCCCGCACGTGTACTAAATAAGACGCGTTAATGTCACATGAAAGGTTAGAAAATTCTATTCCATGTTAGTAAAACCCCCTCCTTTACAACGGCACACGCGAAAAACAAGCGGCTACAAGTCGATAAGTGGAGAATGTCATAAAGGCGAGTCAATTTGTGGGATATCGCTTCGTGACAGACAAAGATAGAGGTAGTGAACTATGCTTTAGACTTTAATTTAATATATCTTGTACTGGCAATCTTTGAGAGTTGAGAAACAATGAGTGATACATATGGATTTATGAATTTGCAAAAGAGTCGAACACTTTGTGCGGAGCTGGACGCTATCAATTGTGACCTATATTCTAAAAATATATCTATTTCCAAGGGATAAATCGGTGACTCTTGTTTAAAACAGAACTGTATATATCTATTTATAACTGCAAGTTTGCCTGACTATTCTATTATTTGATGCTATGAACAAATAATTGTATAACTTTTTCTAAATAGAAGATAAATTGAAGGTCTTTTGTTCTATTAATGACCTTAATCTACTTATTTGCTGTAATGAAAATCCTATCCTATTTGTACCCTATGATTTTGCAGTATTTCCAAGCCTAACAAGGGTGCCTCCAACTTAGCCTTTTTAAAGGCTTTTCTTGTTCATGATCGCTGAATAGATGTCTGCATTCAAGCGAATAACTGGAATTATAGAAGTAAAGAAAGAATATATATTTCAAATAATTGAGTTACAAATTGAAACGTTTATCTCAAGGTGGAAATGTTCAACTTAAAGTTATGTTTCTGTAAAGCGTATCAGTTCTATGCCACTCACCAGCCCCTGCCATGAAGCACACGAATAGTCGACAGAGGACGACAGAGCGCTTCGCCTTGAAGACTCCCAGTATGTAGCAAAAGACGGCCATACCAGCAAACACTGCAGCTCCCACCTCGAACACCTTCGTCACCTGCAGCCACGCTATAACATAGAAACAAGACTTTCAAAAAATATCTCAGCAAAAGAAGAATTTATTTTGGCTATTAGTTCGTCACATACTAGCAATTCCAAACCAGCAACATTACTTTATTGGAAAGTAAATAAAAAGTTTTTAAACTGTCGTGAAGAAAACCTTATTTACTTTTACCAGAAGAAAGAGGGAAGGTTGAATTAATACTATTTCCCTGAAATTAATTTGTTTACCACTTTGACCCTCTGAAGTTTCAAGATTGAACTTACTTGAATATAAGACCCATATCAAACAGAACTAGAATCAATGTGATAATATTATGATATGGTATTTCCATAGGAAAAATGTCTTGTTGATTATCGTTTCTGATTTTTTGGTGTTCCACCGCGCTGATAGAAAATATTGATTTCATTAATATTCATCAACATGTAATTTGCGTAACCTACCTTTCTTAAAAACTGATTATAAACCTTACTCGATGTTTACTGTTGGGTTCAATATCTATACTGCAAAAATGTCCTATATCACGAATATTAAAAACCATGTTGTTTATTTCTTGTATCTTTGTAATGTATTGTCTATATATTATAACTCATATTTTAAAAATATGTAATTCAAACTATTTCAAATTATTTCAAGCTTGAAGGTCAATACCAAAACTTCAAATCAGATACATACAAATCTCTAATTACTTTCACGTTTTCACCACAAGTACATATTTCTCTGCTTGTTTCTCGCTACAGTAGTCCCTATTATGTTCCCTAGTACATTTTCTGTATTTTGTATTATGTATCGTACATACTCCTGCATAAATACGGGGTATGCATTGACTGATTCCCACGTCAGAAATGTAACAGCGTTCCCTCCACAGATAGGCTATTCAGATCAGTATACCTGCGTAACACTATTTCAAGTGGGTCCTGTTTCTCAGTTCTAATAAGATATAAAACAGCAAAGCTTTGCAGCAGTGAAACCGCCCTCATATCTTTCCAACAAATATTTTCAAGTCCCAAACTAATCATGATTTATCTCTTGTACGAAATACGTGCACATCGCACAGCTGTAAGGACTCTAGTTTTGTCAAAGATTAAGGGACAGACCGAGTTCTTATGCGCTACTTGCCCGAGTCACCTTGATTGCAACTAATCAGAATTTGAAATTTCTTTCTACTGATAACGTAGTATACGTGTGAAGAAAAGTCTTGAGTGAACAACTGTGTTTATTTGAGATATGATTTATCTAGAACGGGCAGATAGGAAAGTGAGTAATGCATGGAAACTTTCTGGCGTCAGAGTGTTTTATTATATTACCAAGGCATCTGATTCAATTTCTTCTAACATTCACTGGTCAAAACACACAGGGTCAAGCATGATAGGTCACGAACTAATGACAAGTGTTATTCAGCGAGCAGCTTCTATACAAAGGTTACTGTGGCTATAAAACCACCGTTTCTTCCTTGCTTGATGTCATTATTCATACAAAACACTATAAAAAAATATTTTCCATGTCCATTTAAAAGTTAATCACTCTTGTAGCTGTCAATATTGGTATAAAGCAGTTTTCTGCACATACTAACACTTGTATAATGAAATTGGCAGAAATGTTTTGTCGATAAATTGATATCTCTCCCAAAAGGATAGAAATCTTTATGAAAAATTAAATAAAAAATATCATCCTTATCTTTCATAACTTAAATGTCTTCAAATGGGTAACGAGCTGGAAAGATACCTAGCTATTATTCTACTGAGACGAATGATATTTTGATATGAGATCTGTTACCCTTTTCCTCTACAAACTGATCTCTTCTATTGTTCAAGAGTCAGTGTATTCCTCTTTAAATATTAAAAATGTGACGGCTTGATGATGAAATAAATTTAAATAAACTCATACATATAATGTTGGTTCTTTTGATCGTATAAATAAATTCAGTAAGCTTTGCAATTAATAAAAAAACAAAACAAACACAATGAATTATTACTTTTACTTTACACATAATATACATTAAAGGAAAACGATGTCACCAAGATGAGGTACACGCGAAACAGTCCTCTTTCAATGTCACAATGAGTGACAATGATCTTGAATTAGCTTCATCGTTTAATCAAATAATCACATCATCACTTACCTTGACATTACAGCGTGTTTACTTATATACCTATATAACACCTGTCTGAGGTACGTGACCTTTTGATGTATGACCATTGTTTACCCTAGTGACCACAGGTGACCATTGTATATCAATTCATCATCCACTGGTCAACTTATGGCGTGCTTTGTTTATACTAACAAGGTCAGGGGTCAGGTGTCAGTTTCAGAGGTGAGCGAAAGCAGCTTCGTGTGGTCATCAATTCGTGCGTTAAGTACATCTGTACAGACAGCTGTTAACTTAACCAAATTAACCAATGTGGGACACGAATATAGTGTTAGACTTGTAGAGGCACCGATTCTTTTTGTAAAACCAATCGTATTCAATAGGGATAAGAAAAGAATTATTCAACTTATGAATCATTTTCAAAAGAAATGGTAAATCGTGTAAGATATTTTTAACATTTGGGGACACAAAGATACCGATTTTGTTAAAAGTTTTATGAAACGAGTTTGGACCAAGTTCAATACAATTAAGTTTCACAGAAAATATTTCAGTATTCTGTTTACATGTATTACTCTGCAGGATGAATTGAAGAAAATCGGCCAAGGTGACATGACTCTGGACTGCCTGTTATCGAAACGCAATCTCATATCTTAACGACAGCAACTTTGCATCTCGGCGTCATGACGTTGAGTCATTGTGACGTCATAGGTTTACCGGTATTACACTGAGAAATACAGTCGTAAAATATATTGCCGTAAAATAGGCATGCTTTGGATAACATATATAAGTGCTTGTGATGAAGTATTTGCTCAAAGGCGAACTTGTAACTATCGCAAAGCCATTCAAATGATTTATGATTTGTTTATCAAACGGTTAAAGTCCATGTATCAGTAACATTATTTCGTGAAATAAGGTGGAACCAATTCGACATAAATCGTTTGATTTGTAACTTGAGAATAAATAGAAACTTATGTTTATTGATAAAGGGTTGAATAACTTGATTTAAACACATTTCTCATTTTTATATCTATTATAAGAAAATTATTGATTTTATTCAAATATTGATTTTTAAAGTTACAACAATTCTCAATCGCTCTTACAATTCTTTCAAACTTTCAAAATTGCTAACCATAAAAAACAAGCGTTTTCCAGTTTAATGAAGTAACAACAAATCTAAAGATATCGTTAAACATACCACATTCTTTTTCTAAATTTAAATACTCCTAAATTAAAAGTCAAATTTTTAAAAGTTATTATGTAATACAGTCTTGTTAAAATGAATTTATCAACGAAAACAATATCATGAATGCATGCTTCATTGACATCGTTTTTTTATAAATCATTTACAACATCGGTATTGAATTGCTTTCGGCATTGACACCAAATTTACTCATCGAAGGCCAGGTTTTATTCATTTAAAAAACATAGTGATTTTCAAAGACTTTCCTGAAATTGAAAGTTGTCACTCGAAGATACTGATGAACATTTTATCAGCACATCTTACTTTTGAAATTGAAAGTTGGGCATGAATTTTATTGAAATCGCACATGCATTAATGTCTCCCTTGTCAAATACTGACCTATATTGTAGTATTGTCTAATTAACACGAATGTCTCCGTTGTCAAATACTGACCTATATTGTAGTGTTGTCTAATTAACACGAATTTCTCCGTTGTCAAATACTGACCTATATTGTAGTATTGTCTAATTAACACGAATTTCTCCGTTGTCAAATACTGACATATATTGTAGTATTTTCTAATTAACACGAATGTCGCCGTTGTCAAATACTGACATATATTGTAGTATTTTCTAATTAACACGAATGTCGCCGTTGTCAAATACTGACCTATATTGTAGTGTTGTTTAATTGACACGAAAGTCTCCGTTGTCAAATATTGACCTATATTGTAGTGTTGTCTAATTAACATGAATGTCTCCGTTGTCAAATATTGACCTATATTGTAGTGTTGTCTAATTAACATGAATGTCTCCGTTGTCAAATACTGACCTATATTGTAGTGTTGTCTAATTAACATGAATGTCTCCGTTGTCAAATATTGACCTATACTGTAGTGTTGTCTAATTAACATGAACAATTCGAGCCCAATGTTCAAATCTGTTTTCCATGTAGGTGTTCATGAAACCCCTTCATCAAAAAAAGTATTGCAATAATTACTGACTGAATCATAAATGGTCTCTCGACAACCCAATGTATGTAGGTCTAGTTCTCACATCGTCCTAAAACGACTAACATAAGAACATATAAGACGTTTGTGTTAACAATCATACTCTATTGTTCACCCGTGTCCCTTCCATCGAGGGACAGACATAAGTACTTAATTAACATTCTTACTCTGTGTTGAGTGAGTGACGCTGTTGTTTACCTCGGTCAACATGACATGACATGACATGAACATGCCAAGTGATAACCAGGTTGATGATGGGAACTCTCGGGCTTGTTGCTGGAGAATTTCAAAGTTTTACAGTAATTATTATTTAGTCTAATTCACACAGCTCGATTGTAATAAGCAAAGACACAATAAAATAAATGAAAACAGGCTTTGTATTGATTATGCGTATAATAATACATTGTATTGTATATCTGCAGCGAGAAACGAAGTTAAAAATCACGAATTTTACTATATTTGGGCCTAAATTTGTTTGTATATAAAGATCTTTTCCAATTAACGCAAATCTGCACGAGTTTCTAAAATTCTTATCTTATACTTCCCAGTGTAATTTTCTCTTCACATGTGACTCTATTTAATTATTGAAGGTTACATATACACACACGTATATGCTTCCCTTGCGACGTCCCGCCAATGTGAGGTCACAATAACTTGTCACCGTAATGAAATTTTGAAAACCACATTTATGAATCAAACGTGAATGTAAAACTGTTCGAGAGGCTTTCAAGTCGTACAATTTACTAGTTACGATAGCGAAGTTTCCATATGAATACATGTACTGTCCATGACGTCGTTATTATATAGCAAAAGTGCCACTGACCTGCCAAAAAAATCTAAAAAGGGGGTGGGGGAGGGGGTTAAAACATATTGGGAACGAAAAAAATTAACTATTAGATTTCTCTAGTTAATCGTTTAACATTTTCCATATAAGTTTCTGCATAAATGGACCAGTGACCACATGGTATGTCAAACATTTACCTGTCTACAATTTTGAAATCATTTTGATTTTATATCTGATATTATATACAGGAAACTAACAAGTTATGCATTCTTTCCTTTTCAATATGTTGTTAGTTGAATCTAAATGAGATAATGTCATGGTTGCTGTTCAGAAATGAAATATTGATCTAGAAAATTATCTACATAGCTCATGAAGACGTGAGCTCACATCAGTAATGCTATGAATACAACCTATTGCAGATTTATGAAAAAGTGTTTGTGTCTTAACTGCATTGCACAGTGATATTGTTTTATGTAAGTCTTTTTTTGGTTTTTATATATTTAGATTCAGGCCATCGTTTAGCAAGGATTCTAAAAATCACTTTCTTCAAACTTTTCAACAAGATAGCCTGTCAACTAGTCATGAAAGTGTCGTAAAAATATTCAACAGCTAGGAAAGTCATTCATTATGTTATTGGAACTTTACAATGGTGTCATTGTTTTGTAACCGGAAGTAAAACAAAACCTTTTTGCAGGAGGTGACAAGTTCAGAACTTTCTGACATTAATTTTGAAACGAATGAAGTTTCACAATAGCGTTCCCATGCAAGTGGTTACTTTGTAGACATACCATGACAAAAGAAATATATTTCGTTTTAAATATCTTTCTGAGTATAATTTGATGTCATTCATACCTGAAATATCTCGTTCTACAATTGTTGAAAACAAATTAAAGATTTCTTTGAAAATCCCGTTAAACTGTAGTATTAAATAGGTGTGGGACATTTGACTTGGTATGTCTTATAATCAAATACACTATAAGCTTTTTTTTTACATATGATTCTACATCATAACATCAGGTCTTCGAAATACCTGTTAGCCGTAACTTTGTTATTTTGCTTGAAACACCAAACTGCTGGTACTATAATTTTTAAGTGAGTATGTTAGCAGGGGCAATATTCGGACTACGTAGCCTCTATGGGAAGAAACTGCGAACATGTTATACACACTTTGTTTGTATTAGTGAATTGTATCAATACTGCACTATTCATAGGACATTTGCATAGAGTCGGCTCTGTAACAACTCCTATGGTTGTGTGCTTTCCTTCGTCAATACAATCTTGCGTATATCTCTGTTCAAACATTAAAGAGACACGAAATAGTTTATGAATATGTATATAGATATATCAATTTCATATATATTTTTTCTATATTTTTTTTATTCAATACAATATATATTAACTATTTCAGAGATAGGCTGTATAATGTATGAATTATATACTTCAATCCGTGTATTGCATTTTACATATAAAACTGTTGATCGTGACAATGTTAGATGTTGATTAACGTGAGAAAACATGTAACGAGTACCACATGTAGAGGGGCCCGTGTGTGGTCTGTTTTAGGGTACACCATATATATATATATATATATATATGTATGTATGTATATTCTTCTATTAAACAACATTCCAACACTGCCTAACGACTGTGATTATCTTGATTTGATATTCTGATACTATCAAGGAACATTAGCATGAAGCTGAAGGATGACAACAAATCTACACTATGCTGGATAGAAAATTAATATTAGAGATAATAATAATAACTTCTGATAAACCAATAATGACATTTGTTGACATACATAATAAGGCGTTAATAGTTATAGAGAGTTGACCCAAATTAAACTTCTTGGCGTTCAATCGTTAACGGTTTCGATTGTCATTAAAACTATATAATCCAATATTGAGAGTAAAGCCTATATCGCTCTCATTATGCAGTCTACCACACATTAAAATAAACACAAAACTTGGTCTTTGTATGTCCACATGAACAAATGGAGCCTATTATATGTGATAAGAAGTAGCGTTCGATTATCAGAACATTCATCATTTTCTTGGCAGCTATATACATAAATACATCTCGTATGTTGTCAGTTAGCGTACTAATACTAACATTTCAAAGGACCACTTAACAGCGAACACCTTTATCGATAGAGTAAGAATATTGGATATTTCAAATGACAAGTGTTTAATTGAGAACTTTTTCCTGTGTATTTTCGCATAAAACCTGATAATGAACTACTTAAGTTAAAATAATATTCATATTCTGAAGACATGAATGAGCGGCCAATCTTCAAAACGAGATTTGCCACAATGGGGATAATTTGCGCATATCGACAAAAATACAAAATAATCATCATAGATGGTGGTATGGCATTACAAAAATTCAAATTTCAAATAAGTGTTTAATTAGGAATTTATTCCTGTGTATTTTTGCATCAAACCTGATAATGAACTACTTACGACAAAATCATATTTATATTCTGAAGATATTAATGTTCTTATTATGTGCGGTAAATCTTCAAATAGAGATTTGCCACAATGGGATATAGTTTGAGCATATCGACAACAGTGAAATATATGTGGGTTTTTTTAGCATTGCAAAAAGGGTATATGCTATCGTTGGTACCGTAAACAAAACTCATAGCAAAGCAGATTTAGTGCTAAAGTTTTTTGTAAAATAGAATAGAACCAAAGGTTTTGAAACTCGTTTTGTGCTATGATAACTGTCACTGTTAATGCAAGGCACTATAAACTGTAATTCAGAGATGGCATACTTGGTTAATCTATGTAGCAATGGAGGTACTTACCAAAACTTCCAGTAGCATCCGTGATCTTCTCAGTACACTGTTCAGCACTACAGGAGATAGTTACCCATATTCCGTACTTGACCGTCACGTTTGAGGGGACTTCGGCCTCCACAATCCACCACCCTGGGGTCAACAGACCCGCCAGCTGGAAGGCAATGGACGTGGACGCCAGGAACATCGCTACAAGGTCTACGGTCAGCATTATTATTCTTTCTCACTATCCTTCAACTGTTTTTCTGAGTCTGTTTACTGTTTGTCCAATGTCTTTCACTTTCTGTCCAGTGTATCTCCTTGTCTCTCTACTGTTTTCACTGTCTGTCCCGTGTGTATTACTGTCTGTCCACTGTTTATAAATGTCTGACACTACCCTTCTGTCTGTCGTCTGTCCCTCACTGTCTGTCACTGTTTTTCTACTGTCTCTCCACTGTCCTTCACTGTATCACCAATGTTTCCAGAAAACAAGAGCCCGGCAACTAGAACCAACGTGGAATTTATCCCGAGTGAAGTGTGGCTGACCTGCTACAGGAAACCGTTCACCGGGTCGCCCATTTGTTGTTACATAAAGCACTGTCCTGTCGGCGGTGTAATTAATTGGTGTAGATGTATATTAACAAGACGTATGATCTGCACCCGCACCGATGAAAAGCCCGACTGGATATTAAACCGCGTGACGAATGGTGGCTCGAGAGGACAAATCGGAGTTCAGCGCATCAGCGTGATTGGTGTTAATGCGTCATGAACAGATTTACTCCGAGAGCGGCGGGAGGCGTGACGAGTTCGTATGAACACAGCTGATGTGGTTGCGAGACGTGTGGATAAGGCGTAGAAACAAATGAAGCGTCTTACAACGGAAGTTCCGTGATACCAACAGAGTTTTCATCTGCCGCTTATACAGACCTAAACTATCTAACACTAGAATAAGGTCCCTAAGCTTATTAGACATTGCCTAATTCCTCTGTATGCTGAAATATCCCATTAAATAGCGGCTTGCTTAAGTTTTGTTTTGTTCTCGTTGATGTTTATGTTAAGTACGTCATAGACGATTTTCATGCTCAGAATTAATGAACATTAATGTTGTTTCTAGGAAAGTGAATATTAATTGAAACCAAACTTCAGTTCGTAAACAATTTAGACGTTTGTGCTACTTTAAAAATGAAGTCGTTCCTAGTAAATTTGGATTTTATTCATCATATCATAGCAATGTAAGTGTATTTCATTGCCAACGTGTAATAACATCATAAACACTGTAAGTAATTGTAACATGGACACGACGGTCTATCACCTTAAAAATAATTAACAACGCAATAACTAAAACCATATGCGTGTTTACAAACTATTGAACATTCGATGCAAAAATTACGACGTAAATGATTTGACTCTGCTTGTGTTGATAATATGAAATTAAAGGAATATTTAGATGACTCATTCTCAAGTTATATTCTCTTCAGGTTATGAGATCTGTGTACCAAGTCCCTGCTAATCCGCTTAAGCTTAAAGTGCAATCGGATAACATATTTTTAAAACGTCAAAGAGAATTTTTGTGAACTTAGCTGATTATAGGCTTATTGATACAATGCAGTTTGAAAGATATATAATATATATTAATTCCCTATTTTATATCATGTTTTTAAACCTGAATAAATTGTGATAACCTGTAATCATACTTTGAACCATTGTGTTAGTTTCACAAATTCTTATTGTAAACGTTCATTTCTCCTTAGCATAAGATGTTTATGCTATGACACAATGTAAATTATGTATACCTTCTAAAATTTGAAACTATACGTTTGTACACCTACATTTTGATAAATGATAAATAAGTTGATTCAATAACTTTTCTGATTCATTAACAATGTGTTTTACTTAGGACGGATTGATATATGAATATCGTCATTATAGTCAGTGTTTAAGGACATTGGCGGATACAATGTGGTGATTGTAGTTCTTTCAAATCGAATTAAATCGATTACAAAATCAAAAAATAATATGTTAATTGCATGTTGCAATTAAAAACATGAATTTGATAATTTGTTGAATTTGAACATTTTATTTCAACTTAGATTCATTATTGTTGAGATTAATATCTGGCTGTTGATAACGCATTGAGTAGAATTGATAATGTCAGACTTAATGGACATACACATTTTTCAAATGTGAAAGTATCTATATGGATTTGAGGTTACTTAGAAAACAAGAAGTTTCTTATTTGTACCTCCAACTTCTTGAATGCGCCTCAAACAATAAATGGAATGTTTACGTATTATTCAATGAACATGCAACTAGTGCTGTATAAAATCATAAACATTACGTGTCCTGTTCTATCTTCAGTTTACGGAGATGATATCGCCGTTGTGTTACCACTATCACGTAAGGTGGTTGAGAAGTTGGTAAACATGACCTGTAGTGTCCTATCCACTTTCGTTGATTACTGTTGTGTCGTCACTGCGAAGGGATATGACCGAGATTATTGAAACATGCGTTGTCCTGCTTGTCTTTAACATTTTCAAAGATCAGAAAAACATTATCGTGCTAATGGTTAACGGGGTCTATTTTGTAAGTATAGTTTTATTCGGATCAGATAACAGCTGAGTTGTGATTGACAAGAAAGACGTTGATGATGATGTAAAACAGATCGGGCCCATATAGTGTCCTGTTAATACTTTTCCTTGAAAATTAACGTTGTGTTGCAATTTTTAAATGAGATGCAGTAGAAAATGAAAACATGGTTGTTCTGTCGTGTTCTATACACACTTTAGTTTGAGTATCATCTGTCACTGTCAAGAAAAGAGAAAATGTTCAATATGCTCTGGCGTGTTCCAACCAGATAACCCTTGTGTTCCATTTTGAGGTGATCACGAGAACAAAACATACGCTGTCCTATTCTTCGTTTCAGATTCAGAATTCTGTTATTTAATCTTGGCATTTAAGAAAATGGTAAACATGCTCTTTCGTTTCAGGTTATTGCGGTGCCACTGTCTTGTTCAGGTATTTTAGGGATACGATTACCTGTTACACATAGCATCCCATTCTCCATTGAAACGTTAAATATATTCACAAGTTGATTTCAAACTTTAACTCCCTACGAGAAACACTGTATATTCTTGTAGTTTAAAAGGACGCTGCGACTATATATGATGAAATAATCAAATAAAGATATATGTAATAATGTATATATTGAGAGATCAAGCCATATCTACAATTCCTATTTATACTGAAAATGTTATGACGTCATAAACGAGAATATGAGACGGTATGAAGACCTGAAAGGTACATGGACCCTGGACAAAATGGAATATTTTTAATAATTCAACTTCTAATTTCCCTGGGTAATCTAATTTCGTACGATAAAGTAAATTTATCGACAGTCATTACTTCAAGTAAAATAATATTTGTCAAAATACCAATAAATCATGAATACATCGCCCATTCAACAAACAGTGGTCCTTGGTTGATGAAAAATCCCATCATGTAGAGACTGTAATGTTCTTGGTGTTTTGTGCTTATTTTTCCTTGTTTAACGTCATAAATGTTTAATTTTGCTACATTGTATGTTCAGTTAGATGTTCATCGTAAAATCGTAATCGTAATAAACGTTGTATTTTATCACCACTGCATTATTCATGTTCTTAGTTCATGAGATAAAATCCCAAAATGTCATGTTCACCCATATCCTACTAATAGGCTAGTAAACCACAATGTAATATTTCATGTGAATGGGTTATAATTCATTGGAATAAAGATCAAACATTCTCAGTATTATATCGAGTAGCCTAACTACACTTAAGTTCTTTTCCCTTTGATCCTGTTTACAAATCAAATATTGAATGTACCATTTCTGTCAATCACAGTGCTGAGGTCTCCAAACACCCAATGATATACGGCCACTAGATGGCTCTGTAAGGGGAGATAACTCTAATCTTTCAACCTAGGAAAGCTGTAATCCAGATATGTGGAACGCTCTCTAGTTAGTTGATTTATTCCCCCCGTCCAGCATATCTGAGGTTGTTTGCAGGTCGTGAAGTGACCTGTACATGGAGCCGTCATGTTGATGAGCTGGGTCACTTTGATCTTTATTATTAGATTTACATGCAAAATTAATGTCATCATCATTACAAATATTTCTGTGTGTAATAAATCAACTTTAATATGTTAAGATACGTCAAGTCTGCTCATAAATATATACGTTTATCTGAGTTTATTTACATGTTTGTAGCGCCCAAATTTGAAGTTGTGATCAAATAAAATGACAAATACTGTCGTTTTGTTTAAGACATTGGTAATCGAATTCATACATATCTTAGTCATGTTTTACATTGTGCTTTCGAAAATGATATCCTTTGAACGACTAACAGCAAAATCCCTAAATATCACAGACTGCCTTATGACACACAATGTTTAGATACGAGTCTACAATATTTATGTAGAATTTGACACATGCCTAGCCACCTTTAAAGTGTTGAGTTGTGGTTAAATCTAGACGTTCACTGTCATTATTATTACGAGAATGTCATTAATTTAATTTTGTTTTGATTTTTAATTGGGTTATGGTGACAAATTAGAAAGTTGAAAATTATGAAAATAACAATATTAAAATCTGAAATATATAATTGCTTCCGTTTCAAGTATATTAACTTAACAATCCTTGTTTAAGAAGTCATAAATAGAATTTGATTTTAAAATAGACATTATAAGGTACACTACAAGATGTATAGGTAATGTGTTTGATATTAATAGCGACGTTTAAAAAAAGGTAACTTGAATTTTCAATTAAAGTTTGTGTCTCATGGTGTAAAATATGTCACACTAGATAAAGATCCTAGTCGTCTATAAACAGTTTTTTTCGACATTCAATGGATTATTCCCCCGACTGCATACTATGTCTTTTGTTTTTTCATTGACATATGAAAGCATTTAAGCTTCAATTTGTTGAAAGGTTCTGTCAAAGTTACTGACAACAAACTAGCAGTCTCTTATACAACAACGTGACAAAACGAGACATAAAACAATATCCTCACGACAGAGAACAATGCGCTTGTGTTTATATATCGACCTCTTGCTTGAAACTTTATAACGATATTTGAAAAGCTAAGACAAGTCTTTTGTGTTTCAAAAAATAATGTATAAAGATATATCTTTGAAGTGTACGATTTACCAACTTTATAATAAAATGAATTTCAATCTCATATATTCAAAATAGTAAAATGTGACTGACGTGGCAATAAACCCAGCCATCGTCTACCAATGATGATCTGAACTGACCTTTGTCACTTCCCTTTTAAGAATTCTTAACGATACATTGTTTGCAATAAATTACGTTACGAAACCAGAGAGAGTAATTCTATAATTTTATTTCAATCAAAACAGTAATTAAAATTGTTTTGTTTTTGTTCAATCTATAAATTCATGATATGCAAAGGTTTGAATACAACTGAAGATGTATGAAAGAAATAAATGTCCTATAGTGTTGTTTACTGGCTAAACTTGTAAAATGTTTTCAAAGTGCGTGTTAAACTGGTACAAGACCCCGAATGGTATAAGAGGGTTTTATAAGATCCTTGCATATGATAATAAACACACCAATTTCAACCTTAGGAAAGGTTTTGATATTAACATGAACAAACGAGATACGTTGATGTTCAGTCATACTCTGTTTGTCACGCTGATAACGCTCTGAAGATTGTGTATAAACTGTTTATTCTTAAACTGTTAGTATACGATCCAAAGTGACAAAGCCTTAGTACAGCTGCATCCCAAAAGTTTGGCCTGCTACTGATGAATCCAAATGGAAATTCATTACTTGAACTGTTCTGAAATTGATCGTACTTTGTCCATTTGAATTTGATCGTTTTATTTTGATAGGTAGTTCAGTTGTGCAGATTTGTGAACTTTGGGATGATGAATTAGACACAGGTTTCCCATTTTTGATCACACAGCCACACAGCAAAATTAGTTTTCTGAGAAATGTACTTTTAAAGATAACCCTAAAACTCTGGGGAGGGGTAAACCCCATCAAGCAAATCTGGTTATCGTATCTTAGTAGTTTCTGAGAATGTCATGTTTGAATACAGCTTCAAACATAGTCCCAAAAATAGCAGAAAAGGTCATGAAGCTCTATCCTTATCATTAGTATTGTCCAATAAATGTTAAACGTTTAGTTCTTCACCGTTAGTGATGTTAACGATGTTTTTGCTGCACACTGTAAGATATGAAAAGGCATAGGGAGTTATTAATTGAATCACGTCATACTTGAGGTAGTATGCCTTTATGCAGATTGTATAGATATGATTTTCTTCTGTGCCAAAAGATAACCCTCTTATTCTTAAAAGATGCACTTAACAATTATTTCATTCCCCTGTCATCGATATGAAGATTCATGTAATAAAATATCAACCTCTCAAGCATAAAACAAAACGTTATATGTCTGTTTCTCTCGCACAAAAGCTCTGGCTTAAACAGCCAAGTGTTACCATAAATCGAACACTGGTAAGTTTAACATGAGGGTAGGCAATACACAGAGTAGAGATGTAAGAGTAGTCTCTGGAAGTATATACATCTGCATACCAAAAGTGTGTACCCTAGTGCAAATATCATGCAATACTGGATGTATTTGGGGTTTGATAACATTTAAAAATGAAACAGAAGCTGAATTTCCTATACAAAAGTGAAGATACATTATGGCCTAACGCAGCCGAATATAATACTCACAAGTTGATCGTAACAATTTTGACAGGTTTTTGAAGTGACTAGGGTTAATATAACGAAAATATTTTTATTTTTCTTTGCAAAATCCTTTATAAAGGATAACTTTTTTAAAACACAAGTCACATTTGCTCATTTGCACTAAGTCAATGTGATTAAGCTATTTTTTTTCTCTCAGAAAGTCGATCTGGAACATTTCAAAAGAAAAATTAGGAAATTGGAATTTAAAAACCAGATTACCAGATGATTAGAATCAAGAAAAGCCACTATGGAGACATACGATAAAGCGATAAAACACTGCATGTTTCGATTTGTTGGTCATATTTGTGTTTTTCGAACGCAGAATGTTACTATAGATGTTTTTTCAAAGACATTGTGGCTCATTCACAGGAGGTTTGAAAACTAAGGAATCAATTACACGGAGGAGAGTTGTAATAGTGTTTTTCCAAATACATTGCATAGACTATACATACTGAAAAATATGTTTATTCATCACTCAAAACTATAACACGTTACATGTTTCTTAATGGTCATGTGTTTATGTCTCATGCATGAACGATTGTCATAATTTTAAGAGAATGAGGATTCATAAGCTGTTAAAATATTACAGAGGCTTATTTAACTATATATCCATTTCCTTCTCAAAGCTGCAATACTTGTGTACAGATTATAGCAACATACATGGTGTGGGAGTCATTGCAGTTAGGAGTAAGGCAATAGGCCTTCAGTATGGGTCCTCCCCGTCGGAGGGCATTGTTTGTATTTCCCATTAAAAGCTTGTATGTTACTATAATCTAATCACTGAAATATTGGATCCTTGATCGGAAGGGAAGACACAGCAAAAGGTATGATTGTAAATACGCTGAAACGTCTTCCTGTTCATGTCCAAGCAGAATCAAACGCTCAGCGTAACTACTTAAATCTAGGATCCTGAACGGGAGGTTTGAAAGCCAGCGTAGTGAATACAGCAGCAACCACACAGAGAAGAGATGCGAAGAGTATTAACCCTACAGGTGCCGGGGTGTAGTTCAAGGCGCCGACAGGGCGGGTCTCAGAGTACACTCTGGACAACGTGGCGAACTTGCCGATGAAGAGGAAGCCAGCAATGAAATCGACCAGGGCTGTAAAATACACACAAGAATGGCTTTACTCTTATCATGATGCATCGTTAGCTGTTTAATCATTGAGAAATTGTAGCTTGAGCAACTCTAATATACCTCACGTCAACTGGAAAAGTAGCAAAATAGACTCAAATAATAAAACTTCATGAAGGAGTTGAAACTTTGATGGTTGGACCTGCAAAGGATTTATAATATTGACTGACTCTAAGTGTTGACGACAGTTTCTTATTATTCTGTATAAACTACACTGACGTAAAATCTGACCCACTGTTTATCAATTCACATTGATTCGTAGTTTCCTATTTTGAAATTCTCTGACCTAAGCTCGCTTCTACACTTGTTGATTTAAGAAATATTGTAACATGACTTCGTTGTATCCTCGATTCTGATTGGTCGGTTCGAAAAAATTACCCTATGTTGAATGACAATGAATACCCGCAAATTAGTAAAGGCGAATCACCGCGAATTGACATGTTCACTAGTGCCGGCCCGACTTTTAATTTTCCAGTTTCTTTGAAAATTCGTGCCGTACTCCGAGTTGACAGTTGTCTTTGTCCTTTTTTATATTGTGTCTACTGGTAGATATAACAAATATACTTTAATATGTTTTATTTTTAAAGAACGAAAATATTTTCAACTGGCTTACAAGTCCAAGTTTGCCGCAAAGTTTCATGCGGCCGCCTTCTTTCGAATGCCGTTCCCATGGTATGACGTCACAAAGGCCAAACGTTTTGACGTCACAATGTTTGCGTCGCTGTCACAATGGTATTGGGCTAATTCAAGACTTTTATACTCGGGGTTTTACGATATTTTTCTACGAGCTTTATAATTGTTGATTTCGGTCTCAAATTAAACAAGTATGTTGTAAGGTCTCACTGTTAGGAATGCCACTATTTGCTAATATCACAACGATGTTTTTAATGTAAATAATGCCGGGAATTCACATTAGTTAGACCTTATCTCACCTCTTACAGAAATAGAACAGTCGCAAAGTCCTTTCCACACAAAAATGAGTACGCAAAAACAGGGTTCGCTCTTAAACTTCTAACAACTAACGGTCATGTTACAATATCGATAAATAGTTGCGTTTGTAAAATTTCCGGGATTCATTGTTATTCAACGCCCGCAAATTTAAGCGTTTAAAACCTCCGGCTAACGCCGTCGGTTTTAAACTAAATTTGCGGGTGTTGAATAACAATGAATCCCAGAAATTTTACAAACGCATCTATTCAGGCCTATCTTCTAAGTCAATTTAAGAGGCACTTTACCTCAATATTATATCATTCTTCGAATCATTGATTTTTAAAAAAAATTCTGAAATCTTTGTTTCTGATTGAAACGTAATGAAGAATGTTTCATCTAGTGTCTTCTTCTATCAATTTGTGTTCATATATTTGATTTCAGAAGAGGCATGGATATGATTCTCTATCCGTCAAATATTTGATGACAAAGAACTTAACACGCACCTGTAAAGATGAGGAAGCTGTTGGCCATGACTTGGAGAGCCCTGTAGTTGCGGAGGTTGATGAAGACCATTTGTAGGACAACAGTTGCCAAGACTGAGACGGACCCTAACACCAGAAGCACTCGGCCTGCCCGCAACCAATCTATTCACATGAACAGATACATTTAGATTGAAGTTAAGTTTAGTATGATATTGTGTGTGTTGTTTGAATGAAATATGTCTAACGATATCAACGGTGAGGAAGACAAGACTATTTTATCTATGATCAACTTGTTTATTTTTTCAAAACAATAAAAACAATGATCATCCATAAAAGGGAATAATCTTCTGAAAAAAAAGATTATTTAAATAAAGGATTATTCAATATAGTTACATATCATGACCAAATACCATCGGGTAACATTTTAATAATTATTATTTTCTTTTTCCGATTATTAACTCACGGGCAAAAGAAACGCTAACACTTTTGATTTGAAATTACGAAAAAAATCAAACTCAGATTCAAACCCAATCGCATGAAAACACATCACACAAATACATCAATGATTGTTTCATATTGAACTGTGGTATCAAACGCATGCTTTTCCTAAATTTTGTAAAATTTTGTTTTTTCACCTTTTTCATGCAAAGCAAAATAGCCCCATTCCCGACGGGTATACAACCAATGCGAAACCTATGCGAATTAGTTGTCAGAGAACCACTTTGTAAAAAAAAACACTTGAAGAATGACAAGATTGACTTTAAAAAACATGAGCGAGCAATCGGGATGATTGAAATGGGAGCCCCCCACACCCATGTTGCAAGAAGGCTTGGCTGTCATCGTACAACTGTCACAAGACTAATGCAACGTTATCGTCATACGGGACAGACCTCAGACAGACCAAGATCAGGCCGACCGAGAGTCACAACCCACCAGGATGACCAATATCTGCGCACGTTACACCTCAGAAACCGCTTCCTGACAGTGACGTCATCGGCGTCGAATGCCCTGAGTCAACGGGTAAGCAGATACACAGTGGCCAGACGTCTAAGGTCCCATGGCATCAGGGCACACAGACCGTTCCGGGGACAGCTGTTGACAGCCAACCATCGCCAATGAAGATTTAGATGGGCGAGGACGGTTTTACGTTGGCAGCGACGTCAGTGGCAGAGGGTGCTTTTCTCTGACGAAAGTCGGTTTTGTTTCTTCAAAGCAGACGGAGGGAACCGCTGCATGTTGCGTTCAGGAAGTGGTGCCCTACGGAGGAGGGAGTGTCATGGTTTGGGGAGGCATACTTGGTTAGGAGAAGACGACGCTGGTTATCCTGAATGGAAATCTACGGCTCAGCGTTACGTCGATGACATTATCAATCCCGTCTTCTGTCCCTTTCCTTCGACAAGAGGCACAACGAGTAATCTTTCAACAAGACAATGCCCGAGCGTACACAGCTCGAATTACTCCTTCCTTGCTGACAACGTTTTGCCGTGGCCAGCATGCTCGGCGGACATGTCACCGATTGAACATATTTGGGACGCTTTGGATCGTCGTATTCGTCAACGACGACCACCTCCATATAACCGCCGACAAGTTGCTTAAGCTCTCCAAAAAGAATGGCAGCGCATTCCACGTAATGACGTCAGACGTTTGATTTTCCCCATGCGTCCGAGGGTTAATGCGTGTATTGTGGCAAGGGGAGGCCACACACGTTAAAAATGTGAACTATTTGCAACACACTGAATCTGGATTTCCCGGCAACGGGGTCGGTCATCCCAGTGAACTTGCACTTTTTGACTCTCAGGCCAGTATCGGAGACTGTGCCGTTGATACCGGAAGCTGATTTTTTGCATTTTTAATGAATTTGATATCGTCACATGTTCTTGTTGAAAAAAAATTTAGTTTTTTTTAATCTCACTTTTGTATATATTCTGCAATCTAGATTTAAATACATGGTAGCGTTTCTTTTACGTGTGCTTATTTCTGATTGTTCTGGAACAAGTATGTCTTTGTGTTAATCTCATAACCTCGTTTATTGTTCATCATTTCCTTCGTTTCGTTTCTTCGAACTTGGTATTTTATTCAAAAGTGGGCCTAACAAAAGGGAAATCTTATTTGCACAAGGCATGTTTACTTAATACACACTTGTGCTGTAGAGCAAAGAGAGAATTATAATAGAAGTATAAGAGACTGGGAATTAGATACAATTTGTACGCCAGTTTCTTCCTCATAAAATCATAAACAGAATATTTTGAATAGAATTATTAATCAAATTAAAATGTTTATTAAAAAAAGGACGGGAGCCCATGTTAAAAAATTATGGTAGAAATTGTTTTGTAAAATTGTCGACGTATTGTGACCTTACTTGATCAAAAAGAGTCAAAGATAATCTCCCTGGGAATATCTTCGAATGATATGCGTTTTGCTAATAAACGAATGTATGGAGATGAGAATAGAGCCATGTATATGATAACAGTATCAATACATGAACGTCTATTCAGTTTTGTACATATGAATGATTATCAAAGCGTACGTACAATATCTATTAACCTGTCCATTTAAACATTACTAGCGTATGAAACAAATGAACCAATCGATGTAGACTGCAGTGCACGAATCCAACAATTCTAAAAATCTATCGTATAAACTTGTTAAATCAACTATCAGTGACGTTTATATTGATCCTAGTCCATTGCGAAAAACTTTTTCAAAGTAAATGACTTCCATAGACAAAATATTCAAATGATCTTTGATATGTTTTTGATATAAAATCTATATATATATATATTACACAAAATTTTAAATGTACCTAGGATGCAATTAATTAATTTAAGGATAAGGTTACATCAAAAGAAATATCATCTTTTACTATCACAGTGTTAGATCTCTCTCTCTCTCTCTCTCTCTCTCTCTCTCTCTCTCTCTCTCTCTCTCTCTCTCTCTCTCTCTCTCTCTCTCTCTCTCTCTCTCTCTCTCTCTCTCTCTCTCTCTCTCTCTCTCTCTCTCTCTCTCTCTCTCTCTCTCTCTCTCTCTCTCTCTCTCATGTTATCAGTATTACCTGCATTTTCTCCCCCAAAGCCTTGTGGAGGATCCTTTCCTTCCGGAACCGGTACAATAGAAAGGTCTTCTGGATAACAGATTGTATCACTACAGCTGATATCACCAAATAGGCTGTATACAGTGACAATCCGTTGAGACTGTCGCAGCACCCACCAATTTGGCAGAAGAACACCAATATAGTGTGTCAACACCGCTATTGACGTAATGATCAAAGCAACAACATGGAGACGATCCTTTGCCAACATTTTAACAAGTGAATATTTTATTATTCACAGTAGTCTTACCACTTATATACTTCCCTCAAAGATGTTCAATAATCCACACAAATTAATCAATCTACCACGGAAGATACATTTCTCTATGCTCTGTTAAAGAAGTCCTTGGAATTCAACTCCACACCATGCCATTTTAGCATGTCGCAATGTCTCCTAAACGCTAGGACGCCGAGTTCAGTGTATCGTATGGTGGCTACAGAATCACATCCTTCTTGCTAACTTATCTGTCCCGCCCAGTCCTTCCTGCTTCCTCTAGCATTGCTGTACAGGAGATGTTTTTCAGTTTGAAATTAAATCGTGAATTTCATTTTTGCAAATGTGAAATTGGCTAAATGTTTTCGACAATATGAGTTTTGGGTTTTAAGATTTTATGATTGATATTTCATCATTTTCTAACTAAAAAGATATATAATCTTTTTTACAATTCATTCTTTAAAAATATCCCTCATTTGTTTTGTCAAGTAAATACATACCGTTCTCGTATACATGTCCTCCATGAGTCTGACTTTGGCTTAAAGTAATACACACAACTATGGTAACTTAATCAAACGGTTTCTGAATATATTACCTTTATTCTACTAGCGTAATCCAATATAATTAAAAGAACTATTTAATTATGCTTTGGAAGATCATTTCATTCAGCTTTTACCCCTTTATATTTGAGTTAAATTTAGTTTATGAAGGGTCATATCTTGTAAAGTAAATACTACCCTTTTCTTTGTGTTGTTCACTTAGAATTGCTTTAATTTAAGTCAGTAAATCTAGATTTTGATTACATACAGAAAGATGTTGAGTTCACGTTAACTTATTGTCAATAATAAACTACTAATGAATACCAGAATGCCATGAATTCCATATCACATCCTTAGAAAATCCTTATTTCCATGAATGAGACAAAATTCTAAATTGAAATAAATTTATATACGAATGTTTAACCCTTTAAATATGTTGTCCCAATGATAGACATAAAGCATGAATTATGCTGTTAATGAAAATGTGTTAACATTGAGTAGTGAAAGGAAGGACTAAATGTGGCTTCTTAAGATTCTTTAAGTGAAGTAGCAGTTGAATAATAACTTAAAGCATTTTGTAAGCAGTGAATAAAAAGCCAGTGGTCAGTAGACATGAATATCATTATATCCATAGCAACACTATCTCATATGGTCATTCATCCAATAAATTAATTCTGCCTCTCCTCGCTATTGCTATGCTGCTCTTATGGTACTAAGAATCAAGCAACAAATCCCATCATTTAATCTTTTGATATGATTGGGAAACGAACCCCGGCCTTCCGGTTGAAGAGCAGACACTCTACCAACAGAGTAACATCTTAACAATAGTCAACCGGACAAATAACAACTTTCATTACTATACAGCTTCACTGCTGATCGAGTCCATGGATTTGGTATATGTGGCATTAAGGCTAACAAAAGACGTATATAGATTTATTACTCACCCGTGAAAGATACTGCAGTTTATTATGTTTTTAATGGTGAAATATGCCATTTATTAGTGAAAATAAAATCCGTATTTTCACTGAGTGAAATAATAATGGTATTATACTCAGTGAAATAACGCAACAATCATATGACGTCATCTGTGACGTCAAGAAACAATTTAATGACGTCATGCAACGGCCGCGCTAGCGAAGCGTTTTAGCTTCTCCATTCATATAGTTAGGGTCATTTACGGGGTTTTGGGAAACATAATAAATAGAACATTTGACATTTCTCGTCGAATACCATGAATATCTCATCTCGTGAGGTACAAAATCATATATTTACACTCGTGGCTACGCCACTCGTGAAAATATAAATTTCATGGTATTCGACGAGAAATGTCAAATATCCTCTATATGTAATATTTATACGGCGATATTAAACTAGTGTAATCCCGGTGCACGTATGACGTCATAATAGTGTGTGGTTGTGACGTCACAATGTTAGCACCGCCATCACAATAGCGGAAAGCAGCGGAAATCTTTCGTTCAGTTCACTTTCGGCAATCCTCCTTGATTACTTAGGTCAAGTAATAAACAGAATACTAAACTTCCTTCAATTTAATACTTTTTTTATTAAACTCGTAGATGATTTGGTATCAAACTCGCTTTCGCTCGTTTTATACTGAATTCATTAACTCGTTTAATAAAAAATAGTATTAAATTGAAGGTTGCTTAGTTTCAGGGTATCGGAGAAAATTGGCAATAAATATATCAGGGGCGTTCTCGTTGCTTAACGGTTGAGGTACAGGTAGTTTTTTCACTATGTTATCTTGATACAAACCATAGTTTTTCAATATGAAAAACATACAATTTTCTCCAGTATGTTATTTCAAACTATTATATATAATTTGGCAAACTCGGGCTAGATGTCTATAAAACTCAAAAGGAAAAAAAATAATATACGAGAGAAAACAAAAATATGTCTGTTGTAGGATCGTTCATATACCGCATTGAATAATATCCGAGTATGGTACTGCATACATATGTCGGTTAATTCTCAAAATCTGTAAACACGCTATCCTTTCGACAACAGCTATCCGGTCACGTGGTTGATGACGTCACAAACGGCATTTCGACGCTCCAGCTAAACTCAAGGAGTAACATCCGGTTGCACGTAAAGTAGAGAAGCAAGTGCTTGATAATTGCATTCTACTGTTAATATATGACCTCTATACACTGCTTTTAGAGTCAATCACATTCCTTAGCAGAAACACATTTCTTAGAAGACTTTCTTGAAATAGCAAAAATAAAAATCTTCAAAGTGATTCTACAAATCACTTACTACTGATTGTAAGGCTACAATCAATTGTAACTTGTGTTAAAAGAATGGGCTACAATTGATTGTAACTCTACAACTGTTTTGTGGATAAGGCCCCGGACACTGGCGAGGTCTGCGGGCTTTTGCTTACCTTAAAGAAAAGTTATCGGGGACGATCGCACTAGCACTAGAAGTAAAGTCTTGAAAGTTATGAAATAAAATGAAATCGTTCTATTATAGCAATATTCAAAGCTTGGTTATTTTGTCCTCAGATATACAGACAGTTCATACATGTTTCTATAAACCTTTTTTTGAATACCAATGGTAATTTAAATTGAAAAATGACAATAATGTCTTTTTCGTGATCATCACGTAATGATATTGTGAACAGATAAAAAAACACTGTGTTGTCGTCCTTTGTTTGATTTGTAACTGCATGTACATATTTGACTAAAGTTACAGTGTCTCATCTTACATTAATGATAATTCATCTTTTACAAAAAGAAAAAATATCAAATCTTCATTATGAAATTACTAAAGTACAGGCTTTACAGTCAATGCAGTTATTGTTGTCACTTCGTATATATTGATTCAAACATATTTATTTCTTGAAATAATTTGAGTGGTAAACAAGCTGCAGAAGCTTATCTGAATACCGCTCAAGGATAAATGAAAACAATACCATATCTCTGAGCGATTAACAAAAGCCAACATTAATACTCGTATATCATGGTGAATTTACAATACATGAAAAATTGCAAAATGTACTTCGTATATATAATATCATTTCATGAGCTAGGCTGTATACAACTGTTTTGTCAGTATCACTATATATCATTACAAAAAGAAAAAAGCCTGATTCTTTGACTTAAAAAAACCCACATTCCCAGTAGACATGTGTTACAAAGGTTCTGAGTAGAACAAGATGAAGAGAAGACTAAACATAGAGCAAGTGAAATCGCTTCTGTTGAGTCGAGGTGAGGGTTGCTTAACTTCACTGCAAGTCACAACACGCCCTAACGTCAACCACTGGCTCGTTTATATTCTTTTATTCCTCTCAGTATTTCTTCACGATATGATTGTTTTAGCGGGTTCAAATCTTTACTTAAACTCGTAACTTTATCACATACGCATTAAACATACGTAATGCTTTCATAATTCTTAGACTCTATTTTAGGAATTTATCAAGCAATAGAGGAGATATTCACGCATTATTCATCAAGCAAGGATCTGTCAATTTGGTAAAGTGTAGAAAATGAAGGGCACCTTTTATTCATTTGTTCTTTGTATAAGCCGATATACTCTCGGCAATGACTTTAATAAAATGCTTACATAACAAAATCATATTTTTAACACTCTCCACCAAATCATCCCTACTAGAAACAGAGCTGTATATCATTGAACATTTACGCTCTCTTATTAGCACATTTTAGTAGTCTTCTGCAAAATACTCACTCTTGTAAGTAGTACCGCTTGGACTGGTCGAGGTCAAAGATCAAAGGTCAAGAGTCAAAAAGTTTATTGTATTCAAGTCCTTCGGCCCACATACATCATTACATATACAAATAGTTAACATACGTAATACAAATAAAATATGTAATTCAAATGTTTGGTAACAAAATGACAGTTGAAAGATATCCTTTTAGTTACAAGGAAGAATTTCATTTTTTAAACAGTTTATTTCTCTATCTTACACTATCTTTGATACATAATGACAAATTAAGAGTAATATTTTCGGTTTAAGAAGACATTAAGGATGTGATTTTGACAACAGTTCAGGAAATTACTTTCTTCTTAGAACGAAATGAGATGGACAAACGAGCAAAAAACGCATTTCATTTCCAACTGCTGATTTGCATAAAGGACAAATTCTTCTATTCTTTTCGATACACACTTGTCTTCCTTCTTTTACCATTAAATCTAACAAACCAAGTATAAATCTGAGGAAAATATGTCATAAGTATTAACAATATAAAATTGACAAATATTTTTCTGGTTGAACTAAACTTCCTGTAACAATCATATTGTGAGCTATCATATAAGATAGAATGCCAATCTTTATGAAACATTTTAACAGCTTGATTTTTTAAATTATGTAAAAAGATATTTTTTCCCGATAGTTTGGTTCATCGAAAGAACCTATACCGTGGGAATACAACTATGTTATATATGGGATGCTTATGTACTTTTGCCACTGTTATCTAAATGGAGAAGCATATTATAAGCCAACTGTGGGGTTCTCGTCTCATGAATACCGATAGGTTTTATCCAATGTTTTAAGCATTTAATTTTACTTTAGGTGTTGTTATTCCGATAATAAAAGTAGCAGAGAGAATGTTGAACAGGCCTTTATTTGTTCTTGTGTCTAGATCTTTAACGCTTTAAGAGAAGTTCATCGTGTGGTTGAACAAAAAGATAATTTTATATTGACTACTAACCTGAAGTTAGTGCTTGTTAGTAACGGTCAATACTTCTAACACTGGTCCGTGCTGGTTGGTAATGGCCATTACTTCTAACACGGGTAAGTGCTGGTTGGTAATGGCCATTTCTTCTAACACTGGTTAGTGCTGGTTGGTAATGGCCATTACTTCTAACACTGGTTAGTGCTTATTGGTAATGGCCATTACTTCTAACACTGGTTAGTGCTGGTTGGTAATGGCCATTACTTCTAACACTGGTTAGTGCTGGTTAGTAACTGTCCTTACTTATAACACTGGTTAGTGCTGGTTGGTAATGGCCATTACTTCTAACACTGGTTAGTGCTTATTGGTAATGGCCATTACTTCTAACACTGGTCCGTGCTGGTTGGTAATGGCCATTACTTCTAACACGGGTAAGTGCTGGTTGGTAATGGCCATTTCTTCTAACACTGGTTAGTGCTGGTTGGTAATGGCCATTACTTCTAACACTGGTTAGTGCTTATTGGTAATGGCCATTACTTCTAACACTGGTTAGTGCTGGTTGGTAACGGCCATTACTTCTAACACTGGTTGGTAATGGCCATTACCTCTAACACTGGTTAGTGCTGGTTGGTAATGGCCATTACTTCTAACACTGGTTAGTGCTGGTTAGTAACTGTCCTTACTTATAACACTGGTTAGTGCTGGTTGGTAACGGCCATTACTTCTAACACTGGTTAGTGCTGGTTGGTAATGGCCATTACTTCTAACACTGGTTAGTGCTGGTTGGTAACGGCCATTACTTCTAACACTGGTTGGTAATGGCCATTACTTCTAACACTGGTTAGTGCTGGTTGGTAATGGCCATTACTTCTAACACTGGTTAGTGCTGGTTAGTAACTGTCCTTACTTATAACACTGGTTAGTGCTGGTTGGTAACGGCCATTACTTCTAACACTGGTTAGTGCTGGTTGGTAATGGCCATTACTTCTAACACTGGTTAGTGCTGGTTGGAAATGGCCATTACTTCTAACACTGGTTATTGCTGGTTGGTAACGGCCATTACTTCTAACACTGGTTAGTGCTGGTTAGTAACTGTCATTACTTCTAACACTGGTTAGTGCTGGTTGGGGACGGCCATTACTTCTAACACCATGCTGATTAGTAAGGTTCAGTACTTCTGACTCTGGATAGGGTTGGTTCGTAACAGTCAGTAACAGTTTCTAACACTGGTTAGTAACGGTCAGTATTTCTGCCACTGATTAGTGATGGTTGGTAACGGCCTGTATTTCTAGCACTGGTTCGTGCGGGTTCCTGTTTCGAGAAGACGGTGCCATGGACCAACAGCGCGATGGAGACGAAGCTACATGGAACACTTAGGAGAAGAATGATCAGAGGGGTAGACTGGAGATTCAGAACTGAGAGAGACTCGGGGTGCTTGTTTGTTGAGAGGGCTCGTATCCTCAAGCCAAGCAGGATCGTACTTACTACCGTGACGAATACTGGAACAAAGAATTAATGAAAAGGACATTTTGGAATGTTCAGTTGTCAGGAGATGCTCTGACAACGACAACACTGACGCATTTTATTTCGTTTATTCGTTAAGGAGACGATAACCTTAGATGGTTTACCAGTTTTCATTGTTAGATTTCTTTGTTGTTAAAGAGCCACTCCGTGAGTTGTTGGAGTCATATATGCCAAACTTAATCAATGATGTCATTTTAAAGCGAAGTATCGACTGTTATCAAAAAGACACATTTTAAAGCTTATTGTATTTTTACAGTGACAATATGAAGGTAGAACGTCGCATTTGTGATCGAAAACCGGACAGTGGCGCGCGTCAAATAGTCAAACGTAATTTTGGAGACTTATCTAAAACAGCCAGAAGGGCAGTTAGGAGTTGATAGTGTTTGTTAGGTTATATAACTAGTATCCATGTAATTTGGACATGATATCTACACCTCTGTGCATTTATAAGGCTGTTTTTCGATTTTCATGGAAAACCAGTTTTTGTCATATACATATCTTTTGGACATGAAAAGTTAAGATGTTTTGATTTTATATCACCACATATGACAATTAGATTTGTATCAAAGGTAAATAATATGTTATGAAAATCACGGAGTGGCTCTTTAACCGATAGCATTTCAACACAGTAATTTATTTTGCTTATTTACATACGGCAACATGTTTTTTGAAAGACATAACTACTAGTTTGTTATGTTTATCCGTTCAAATCCCCTTATAGGACACATGTACCGACCGTATGAATTCAGATATACTTACTTGATGTTCCTAACAAGACGACACAACTCACGATTAGTTCAGCTTGCATTGTGGGAAGGGAGGCGTGGTTTATCTGAAGGACAACTCCCATCAGAAGGAAGATCACGTTGAAGACGAAAAGTGCTCGAATCACGAGCAACCAGCCTAGAAAATATCAAAAGACATTTCATAAATCGCGTACCTGGCAAGTTGGCAGTTATGGATCCATCTTTGGTCACAAGGGGCTAACTATTCGACATTCTCTCTCTACAAGAATAACTCAAACGATATCTTTCATCGTTAACCTCTGCTTTATTGGAGTCTTATTGGATGCAATCAACATTAATTGTGCTTTAAATAGGACTTGTACGTATAGGAATGTAGTTTCATAACTTGAAATGTCTCTGAATAAATTTTAAACCATATATTGCGCATTAATCATGCGATCAGCATATCCCATCATATATACACTACAGATATTTAACAAAATCATACATCATCAAATAATCATCATCACTATGTATGTATTTATGTATGTTTGTATTTGTGTATGTATGCATGTATGTATGTATGTATGTATGTATGTATGTATGTGTGTGTATGTATGTATGTATGTATGTGTGTTTGTTTGTCTGTTTGTTTTTGTGTATGTATGTAATGTATGTATATACTTGTGTTTGTTTGTTTGTTTGTTTTTGTGTATGTATGATAAGCTGTTGGTTAGGTCAGTATTGGAGACTCGACCTGAAAAAGTTACAGTGATCCGAAAATAACATAATTACAAATGGTTACCTGATCCCCGGTGCTGTACGCTGATCTCTGCAGGCACGCAGTAGTTCTCGTAGCATGTGAGATCATCAAACAGATTGTAGATTTCTACTACGCTTCCATCTTCATCCTGCAGGATGAACCAAGAGTTCCAAAAGACTCCTATCACTAGCACGAAGAAGCCCAGCACAGAGGTGACAAGTCCAACGTAATAAAGGTAGTTTGTTTTCTCTGGGAGCATGTTGACAGACAGACAGTTATCCTATACAGGGAGAGAGATACTGCCCAACAGGAACTATATCATATGGCTAGCTTTACTTTGAAGGCGAAGTGACTGGGATGTTAAATTGATGTACATGTAATTATAATGGGAGAATATGGAGCATTTTACATGTTAATGATATATTGACAAATCATACTCTATGAGACGAATACTTGTAGTATCTTTCATGTTTTTCGTGTTTAAAGACAAACGATACACAGGGATGAGTATTCAGTTTTCAAATGTTTCGAATATTTGTTAGGGGACAAAATTATAATGACATTGATATGAGGCATGGTTTAAATAGTTCCAATACGTTATGCATACACTATATAATTTTACACCAATTCAATCACTTGAAAACTCTCGACACAAATCATTCAAGGTGCAATTTAATAGAACTTATATAAGAACTTGAATATACGGTTCATTTTTCTGAAACAGCCTTTTCAAAATTATCTTGATCACACTAATATAAGAACGCTAATGTATTGATAACGCAAGACTTTAAACGTCGACTTCCGGCGGAAGTGTTGATTGTGATGAGTAGATCGAATCTCTCAGACGAGATCCTAAACTGTGCGACCAACACAAGTAAACAGGAAGTTCACTTTGTGGTGATGAATCTGCTCTGTTGTTCTCAGATGATTATGAGTATGAGATGGGAGTCTCTCGTCTTTGCGAAGACAGACGATACATTCTTCTATGTTAAAATTTATCATCCCAGAACGTCGTGAATCGTCTGTGAGTATAAAGGTTGGTACACCTCTTTATCAAATAACTCCATTAGAAGATTGATAAAAGTTACATGATCTCTTTTGAATGTACAAGGAAGCGGTCATATATTTTATCATCTTCCTGAATCATATAGTACTTTGATTTGCTTTATTGAATAATTTATAATGTAGAAACTATTATTTGCAGCTTTTTTTATTTTGTCGCTTTAATTAGCTGTTATTCATGACTTTCATTGGTCATATAGATTATTTTTATTAGGGTTATTAAATTTAATCTCTGTTTCTGTTCTTTTCAGTGTATCAGACAATTTCTCATCAAAATCAAAATCGTTCAAGTTTAAGAACAGATTACATCGACGATAAGACCACTGTGCACATATAAAGTGGACTATTGTCATATCCAAAAGACTGATGCATTGATCTACAAAATATCCTGCTTGTCTTAACAATTTATTTCTGTGTGAAATTTATTGTGAACCATCTCCGCAACCCAAATGTTGATATTTGCGATAATCACATCTTAGAAACTTTGCACACGTGAATTTAAGGACTTCTATATCCTTGACATTGAAAAGTTGATAAAAGTTGATAATCAAACGTCATTTTCATGATATTGGAACGACTTACGTTTACCACAAATCCAACGGCATCACTTCTAGATCGATCTAACAACTCTGATTTTATATAGACCCCGGAGTTACTTTCATACGCATTCACAACTGGAGTTTTAACCAGTCCAACGGCTTTCTAATCAACCCAGTGATTCTATTGTATAAGCACAAAGACACCACCCCTCAGCACCATGTGGATTAACCCTGTTGCAATCGCTGCCTTCATACTGACCCTTGTTGGTACCACCCTGGTGAACCTGGCCATGTTCCTCCCCTTCTGGTGGCAAGGTATCAGTCCGCTGGGTACCATGCGCTACTACGGGATCTGGCTTATACTTGAGTGTGGGCTGGAGGAGGATGACTCTTGTAGGTATCTTCATCCCAACCAGATCGAAGGAGGTAAAGGTATGTAGTCGTCTGACTTGTGTGATGTAATGTACAGCTGCATATCAAAAGTTTGTTCACTTACTACTGCATCTTAGTGCAAAGATGATGTAATTTAGGTTTGGTTTGAACATCAATAAACTAACTTCAGCAGAACTGACAAAGGGTCCATCATTGTCAATGTGTAAAATAGCCATTCTTTAACTTATTTTTGAATTGTTTATTCTCTAATGCAAAAATTCGAATTTTGGCACGTTTAATTAGACAGAAGGGGTCACATTTTAAAAATTCCTTTTTCCGTAAAAAATGATTTGTGCTTAAAGCTGTTTGTCACTTATAAAGGATTTTGTAGAGACAAATAAAATTTACTGTTTTCGAAATTTTGACCCCTGTCCACTTCAGTGACCTGCCAAAAACTATTACGGTTAACTGTTGGGTATTGCATACGATTGGGTTAAGGTGCAATGCAACTTTACTTCTGTATTGAAAATTCAAAATCATTTGTTTCTTTTTCGCAATGTCACGATGCCTTAAAGACATGCCAAATACGCAGATATGTGAACAAACTTTTGTTATGCAGTTGTATACTCTTTACATTCATGTAAGACCTAACGATATTCGCTTCTTGGAATAGAAGAGAATCGGCATAAGTTGACTCATCAAAGGAGATGTATCCTTAAAAAATATGGGATTATGATTAAAGTGCATCATTCAAGTATTCAATAGTAATAGGGCACACCCTTCTTACCATTCTATGTGCCACTGTAACTAGCATTATTTCTTGAGAGAACTTGTGTCTTTATGTGCAGCTGTAAATGACAACAGTTTTAACGAGAACAATTTTAGCACGTGCATTTGAACTGTTATTAGCATCCCGACGAAAGAGATGAATGATCGTTATCTTAAAATGCAGCTGTTGTTGACATTATTTCTAACGATAACTATTGTCATTAATTGAGGTACAGCTGTCACTTTCGTAATTGCTAAAGAGAACTATCATGATCGAACTTATATGACAGACAGACAGACAGACAAAACATTTTATTATTGTGTCACATGATTGTAAATCGGGTACAGTGACAGTTAAAAAACATAAAAATAATATACAAACACCAGGCCATATGGCCAATGAGACACACAAAACATTGTGTATACAAGTTAAACATTAAAAAATTGAGATACAAGAAATATATTAAATATGGGAGGGCTAGAATATCATTATTGTGATTGAGTTGTCATCTTACGTCGATACATACGGCTAACTAAAGCGGCCAGTGGATTTATAATAGTTTCTAGTTGTAAGAGGAATGTAGTATGTTCAATATCCGATAACCGGGTACGAAGTACTAACATTTTGGAATAGGTCATACCGGAGATATGGGTAATATGGACAATTCAATAAGAAGTGAACTTCGTCTTCGACAGCCTGTACATGACACAACTTAGTATTATTGTTTATATTTTGAGTTGCAACATCGAATAACCTTATGTTTCTGAATTCACATGTATCTCTTTATGGTAGAGTTCCTGTTCATCAGCAAGGTGTTTATGAGTATCGCGGTGGGACTGTGTCTGTTAGGGCTCGTGCTACACATCATCTACGTGCCCTTCCGGAAGGTCGCAATCAGATCGGTCGCCATCTACTGTCTGGGTGCAGCAGGTATGAACACTTATTGGAGTTTTTGAGTTTTACTATTAACTTTTGAACCTTTAATGAATATATTGTTGACCCGACGTGCACACTTTGAGGATCAGAGGACTGGAGAGAAAATCAAATTCTGTCCAAGGGCAGTATGATAAGCTAACAGTTAACCATAAGGATAAGGTATTAATTCCCTACTCGATAGACCGGCCTACATGGCTGCATAGTTGTCCATAACATTGGTTTCTAATACACTATTTTTTAGTTATTTGAACCACATCAGTCGCGTAGCAACCACTACCTCTAACTGTATCCACAGCTTACAAACTGTACAATGTTACATTTTGCTTACAATCTATGCAGCATTTACTTCCAAGAAATCAACGTTTTACTGTATCGAAAATCATGTGAGTGTGTTCATGAAGTCAAAGTGGGTATTTTACCAACGAAAAAAACCCCAGTTGTAATGAGCTTGCAATCACTTCGATTCCACGTTGTAAGCAATAACAACGGTAGGATCGACCTAGACACTTGCTTGTCGTGCTTGGTTATTCTGATACTGCTCCTTAACTGACTGGAGTAACATCTTGAACGATTCCTTTTGGGTTTGGTTTCAATGGGGAAGGGAGAGATGTCCTGTTACACTTCACTCATCTGTAAGTATAGCATGAATACGCTGCACCTTAACACATTCGGGGTCATAACAATATGTGATCTTTGTCACCCGGAAACTAAAGGTTTATACTTCAAAGCTCTAAACAACGATCTTAAATCATATGACACTAATCGTAAAATGAATGAAATGTTTGGCTTCCGCCTGCTTTCAATATACTCCATTTGATTTGTCATACACTTTCTTTTTCAAATACCTTCGTGATAAACATTACTGATATTCGATTGATGAGCATATACTTCATATTAATGTGCTCCATTATGGTTAAACCATGTCTCAAAAACTCGGGAGTAGATAAAGTAAATCAGAAGGTTTATAATTTCAGAAATAGCAATAGACGTAATCATTTAAAAACAGCCAAATTTTAAAGAAGAAATAAGAAATTTATGGATTTATAACTTCTTTATTGCAATCCAATTTACTTGTATAAACATGCCTTATCATATGATAAATCACAGTGTTGTAACTATCACTCGCATGATAACGGTTTTAGTATCTACATCGAAATGTCGCATTTCCCTGCAATTAAGAAGTTGTAAATCCATAATTTCCTATTTCTTCATAATACCAACTTCTCAAAATTAATGCCACTCAAAGAAGCCAAATTAGTCTAACAATTATGTATTACCACAATGTTCGATAGGCATAGGTGGATGTCGACATTTATTGACTTCGACTGGTTACTGAACACACAAAAACAAGAAAGAACGTCAATATTTGGTTAAAACCCAATGAGTACAAGTGGTTGTCGTCCCTGTGTTACTGGACAAAACGTCGAGCCACGACGAGAATGCAGGGTCATTGGTTCCGTTCAGTTTATGAACCGCATTTTATAGAAGAGCTCTGAATATAACTGTGAAACCCTCATGTCTTGAGATGGTTTGTAGAACACAGGAAGAAATAAAAAAAATGTTTCGCAATGCTTTCTTCGAAGTTTTTAGATAAAAGTAGATAACTATTCTAGAAGAATTTAGGGCACAATTAGGCAGTAATAATTAACTCCTTGCATCGTACGTTTAGAAATAATTTTGTGTATGTTTTTCTTCTTTGACAATTTTTAGATTTTGGTTTTAAGCATGATAAATAGGAAGGTTGTTCATAGTTATTCCAGTTTGTATTTCAATTGAGTATAATGATGGTTTGGAATGGATAGTTGACGCGAGGATGTTCCTAATCCATCATTAAAGAGCAGATATGTTGTCATACACTTGTAGTTCATATAAATAGTTAAATCATTGTTCAACTTGATGACACATGCAAACATCTCAATGGCTGTCTTCCTTCCTCCTTCAAGGTCTCTTCGTTCTGCTCGCCTTCTTCATCTTTCTCGGGAAACATCGTCTGCTGATCGAGAGACTGCGAGACTTCACTATCGGTTGGTCGTTCGGGTTTGCAGTTCTCGGGTCCATCGTCTGCCTCGTGGCCTCTGGTCTTACAGCCCTGGCTACCATCAAGAAGGCTCAACGTCATGACGACGAGGAAAGACTCGCTTCATCCACAAACAACTTCTAATGCTTTGGATTCACACCCTATAGAGAACTGGCATTTATTGCAAAAGGTTATGGGTCTTCAAAAGATTTATGATAACATAAAAACATCCAAGTCCATTGTCTTTGAATAGGTCTTTGCGGCTTCCGGTCAACAAAAGTGTTTGTGGATTTTGCTTTGCATTCCGTGAAAGAAAACGATTCAGAATTGCAGAATTGAATAGATATAAAACTAGATTAAGATGCTATCAATTTATTGATAAAATTTCCAATATTGACAATATATAAATATATATACATGATAAATCATTGATAAGATTTTTCCAAACTCGTAACTCTGATTTTGCAATGTATTTCAGTAGGATTGGGAAAGAGCCCTGATTAAATACAGATAATTTTTAATAAGATTGTCTCCTCGAAATTCGGTGTATATTTTTTCAACTGACCGTTTTTCGGATCTCTTTTGTGGAAAATACCTGGACTTTTGACAAGCTTTTGACTAGTAATTGATATGTATTATTAACATGACAAGTTATCTTGAAACCAACCCGCTTCATTCTTTAGTACCTGTTACATTCAATGATACTTCAAGGACAAACTAATAAACTTATATCGGAAGCATGAATAATAAACAATATCTTATTCTTTGGAAACAAAAACGTTTTAATTCGTCTCTCATTGTAAATAAACCATTTTGTTCCAAGAAAAAATAGTTGTGTTTTGTCTTTTACGCTAAAGACATCCTCCGGTTGATAAGGCATATGTCAGTGAAGGATTTGTAACTGACCATTTTATTGGTAATAAGTACAGATATTTTCTTGGACAAACATGAACGTTTTATGGGTTTTTTAAAGTAAAAAATAAAAATAAGGAGATGACATCTTGCTTCAATGTTGTAGAGAAGTTGTATTTTCATTTCGACACATACATGCGAAGAAATACTCTTGAAAGCACCTTCAGTATTATAAATGATCCACACACGATTGTGTGTCTATCGGATTTGTTCTTTTTCGTTCAGGGGAAGCTTATTTTCTTTTAATATGTTTTGCACAGCTGTTATATATTAGACAGATTATCACCCAACCAAGTGTGTCAAATGACAAGTGTGAATCTGTATTCGTTTTTACAGGGACGAGAGAAAAGCTTATGGCACACTTACGAGTGAAAAATCTCCTAAATGCCTGCTTAACTAAAAAAGCAGAATTATACTTCCCACTACTCTTGCCACGAGCCGTTTCAGGTTGCCAACAAACATGCTTTATGATGTCATAGGTGATATATTACACTCGCGAAAAAATACTGGTATCTGGGTTAAAGCTATGTTCACATGTTGTTATAAACCAGACAGAAAAGGAGAAGGAGTTAGATAGACATTTTATCCTGTGAAAGGCAACTGGCCGATAAAACAAATCGAAAGCAGAAAATATTGTATGATCTTCACAGAAAAAAATATTTAGAATTTCTTATTTTTCCAATTTGATATAAAATAAGCATAAATCGTCGTTATCATCTTTATCTGCTGATGACGTAATATTTACAAAAGTGTATCATGATTTTGAATTTTTCAACTATTTATTAAGAAGTGTATCCTTGTATCTAGATACGATTAACAGTATACTAGAACAAGCATTTCATCTTGAATTAAGTCAAGATTGGACTTTTTACCATATGCACGAAACTGCCGATGTTCAACCTATTGTACTGGTTAATGAAATCCCTTGTCTGACTCCAGTACATCGAAAGGCGGTTCTAGTACACCTGGCCGGTAAAACATGCTTTTGAGAAAACGCTTTCTCTTTGAAATGTAATGGTGTAAAAATTGCCCATATCGTAAAACAGATAAATGGTTGCTATACAAGACGATTAACAATTTCTTAATGAAACATAATTACACAGTGATTCAGCAGAATGTTAACATACATTATCACATAATATCTAAAAAGCTTAATGTCTTAAAAATAAAAACTCCATATGACCAAATACATACTTTTCACCTGATGACAGTATTCCGGGTATGACATATATACGACACACATATTTTATAACACACTTGATATAAAGTTCACTGGAAAGGAGGCATCTTATGATTTCTAACAGATGGAGGTGGAAGACATCAAGTTCGACCAAACCATAGTATCTGGAAATGAGCTTCTTATTTTGTGATCGTGCACTACGTATAGTTGCCTACACGTGTTCCTTAACCATCATTCTCTACTCAGAGGAAACTTTACTTATTTCTTCCATGTTTAAGAGAGTGCAGACCCTTCCAAGGAGGAATAATGATAAGTCAGGTGGATTGTTAAGAATGATCAAGTGAACATGAGAGATATACAAAATCTCGATGTTCGTTCAAGTCCGTTATGATGTTCCTGGATAATTTCAACCTGTTTCAGAGTATAACGTTTACGCTCTAGTTCCACTCATAATATTCCTATTCGGACTTTCGCTGGGAGATATACATGCAAATAACCGATTCAAAAAAGAAATTTGAAAAATATGTGTTTACATGTAAATGTTGTATCTCAGTTTAGGTAATGTAGGAAGCTTCTCTAATACTGTGTGTATCAACTATCAACAAAGAAAAACAACCATTTAGCCAATTTTTCTGCATATTGCTACATGTAAATTGCATATAGGAGTTTCGAGAAGGGAGGTCACTGATGTGCAATAAAGAACGTTGAATTCCATCCCCAAATTTTGTGTAGGTGCTCTTAAGGAAGAGCTGTCCCTCTACGAATTGCTTCAGCCATTTGTGATTTGGCTGTATTCTCTGCATAGCGTCTGTATATCTCTATGTACTGTTCTCTTGTAGCACGCGTTTTCTTGACAGACCCACGAGCTAAACTTGCCTTCTTCCATTCCTCGTAACGAGCAAATCTGGCATCGTCGGGTGTACTAAATCCTCTGAAATGAGCCAAAACTTCAAGGCGTATAACCAGGGGAACTAAAACAATGTCGACCATACCAAACTGCTTTCCCATGAAAAAAGGGCCGTCGGAGGACATTGCCCTGGTTAACTCCTCAATATGGTCCAGAAGGGACTTCATGGCAGGCTTCTGTTCTTCCTCTGTCTGTCTCTGTAGAGCTGTGTAAAATTTTGGAATTATTTTCTTTTCGATGAATTGAGACCATATGCGGACCTGTGCACGTTCATACGGGTCCTGTGGTAGGAGCTGCGGCCCTTGTGGCCACACCTCGTCAACGTACTCGATACAAACAGTAGATTCGTACACGGACTTCCCGTCGTCCACTATAACGGGTACAAGTCCTCGTGGATTCATCGCCAGGAATTCTTTGGTTTTGTTATAAGGGTCGATTTCGTTGTATTCAAAATCTACCCCCTTCTCCAAGAGTGCTATCCATGCTCGCTGGGCAAAGGGACAGAACCACGAAGCAAATAGTTGAACCTTCTTGCCCGTCATAGTATTGACTTACCTGTGAAATCATGAATTTTCAAATTTTTGAAACTAATCCTCGAAGTTTTGTATCTATCAACTTTATTTACTAAAGTCAGAAAAAAGAAAGAAATGATTGATCATCAAACCAAAGATGCAATGACCTTAAGACCAACTTCTAAATATTGGATTTTGTACATTAAAATTCAATTCAATTCAAATTCAACATTCACCGACCAAAAACTACACAGATTATTACATTATACATGACAAGTTTACATTCAGGTGCCTCATGTATGAATTTAAAGATATTGGATTAGACCTTTCTATCGTGGCCATAATGCCGATACAATATATCCCGATTTCAGTTTTATTATAGGATACAATATATGATCATTGAAATATTGTCAAGGAACCTGCGAGACGATTAACATCACGATACCATGTTTGCGATGCAATACGTATCCCGATGCTCTACAGTACCGCAAAGCAGAAAAGACTACTTAATATAGATAATGTTATTTCTTACATACCAGCCTGTCATAAATATCACATGACCGGAAATCACAAAATCAGGGACACTGTGAAATTGCAGATAGAACAACAGAAATAAAAAAAATTCTGTTCATCTAATATGTGAGTTTGTCAGCTTATTTATTTGTTTGAAGTATTATCGGGATATATTGTCTCTTGTGGCGATACATAGATATTTCATGGACTCTCACTTTACATATATATCCTGATATATTGTCTAAATGTGTTTTGTATCGATGCACTTGTATCGCGTAGACAATACAAACATTGATACTATCCATGAATCGTTACATCATTACCTTGGATGCAATACCTAAATAAAGCATTATGACGACCTGTTTTGAATCGGTCCTCATTTGAGTTAGTAAATTTTCTTTGTGTAAATAGTTTGAGCGAAGTATACTTAAAGATAATACGTACATGATTAACATACCTAACGTTTTCAACATAATCTATTGTGAATAGATGATCTGTTCTTGAGCAGTATATTTACCTCAGGTCTGTCACGTCCGCTGGTTAAATGCTAAATATATCCTATTTAAACTATTTAGATGCTTCGAAATGGATAACGTTAGTCCCAATTAGTAGCGGGATGCTTGTTAAGTTGACTTCTACTCCCACGTGAAACCAGGGGATTCAAAGTCAAATGATAGTGAATAATTCAGGCATCGGCTTGTGCAAACTTAATCCAGATTTGGTTGTTTAAGATGGACTTCGATAATTACTGAATCACAGTAAACATATGCGTTTGCACGACCAGGCATGCCTTGCATATACTTCGTGAGTGTTACCTGAATAATTGACCCTATAAGTGGGACTTTGACTCCTTAAATCGGGGTTTTAGAAAGGACATCACGATTAGAAATTCAAATAAAAATCAGTATTAAAATTGCTTCGTTGTACCCACAGTAAGTGAAAGTGAATTTGATTTTGAGTGAATTTATTTGTATAAAATGATTGATAATAAATGATTTTAAGTACTACTCAAAGGTCAATGGGAATACTTTCGTTACTGAAATGAATTGAGACTGAATAACATAATCCTATCAAGTTTCATTCATCAACAACGAAAGCCACAGATGGTAGAATTAGTAATGTATGTCAATACAAGATGAAATATTCCTTTTTATTGATTCAGTTATATCTCAATGAAAGAAATAAAAAATATATATATTATTTTGTCTATATGTGTGTGTATGTGAATGTAAATTCTAAATAGTAACATGAAACATGATTTCTAAATAGTAACATGAAACATGATTTCTCCATCCTCTTCCAACTTCCTTTTATAATCATGGAACCCCTTTTTGCTTTAGAGTTGGGTAAGGGTATCCCTTACCCTAACCTAAACATAAGTATCTATCTATCTATTTACGAGACCCTATAAAATACATACGATTAGTATGAAACCTAGTAAAGTAGCGAGGGTATGGTTGTTATCGAAAGATTTGAGATACTAGCCAAAAAATAAGCAAGATAGGTATTTTTGAGAATTATGACAATACGGCGCCTGTCGGTCCTACAGGCATTTCATAAAGTATAGGATATTTATATCTACGTTGTATATTATACTATTGGATAATGTCTGTATCAAAGGGTTTTAACGTTCTACCTACATTTATTATTGGCCGTTTCCACGGAAACTCAACTTAGAATTTCGTTTCGGACCAGAACTCAAAACCAAGCTCATTGAAACTTGGTATATGGAATAAGCATAGTGTGTAGTGGTGTCTTTTTGGGGTTTTCAACATTCTACATTTATGTGTGGCTTTTCTATGGAAAACCAACTTGGAATTTCGTTTCTGGACCTGAACTCAAAATAGAACAACAGACTCTGTAGCTCATCAGGCTATCCATGATACATTTTACAAATAGTCACAGGGTCACCATATGAGCTGCTGGAGGACCACCAAATCCATTCATCACTTATCAGCTTAGGACTCTGTACACAGGATTCTAAATTTTAAGTATTTCGCTTCTGGAGAACATTAGGCTTTTAGGGTGTGGTCCCTATTGGCCTTAGTAGGAGACAAGTCACCAAATCTAAAAAATGGAATCTCAATCAATTAAGTAGTTTGTACACAAAGTTACTAGACCTTTTACTTTTTTAGAAGATGATGACAATAGGTTTATAGGGCGTGTCCCTACGGCTCTTACTAGTGGGTGGCAGGAGCAGCTTTCTAGACAGTTGGTAAGCGAAAACTTATAATTCTTCACCGAATAATGCAATTAAAACTTTGATCCTCTATTAATGCAATTTACCTCCCAAAAAGTTTCCGCTCTAGGATGCAGCAATTCTATTTAAGTCGAAGATGTTACAATTTTAGAAACAATGGACAACGGCAGAAAATGAATGCAGCATCATAGCCCTGATGAACTAAAGACAACATGGGATCAGTAGCTCATCAGGCTTTATGTTTGATGTGAGGAAAAGAACAAAATGACTCTGGACAAAGGATACACAAGTCAATATTGAAAGGCATATCACCATGGTCAAATGTATGAGAAGGTCCAGATCAGAAGTTACGAAGGATTTATACTTGACAAAATAGGTTAGGGATATTTTCAATCTAATGAGAAATAATTCATCAGGTGGTAAATGTAGTTTTATTAAATCATCAATAATTCCAGAATTTTCAAATATCCCTAATTATTTGTGTCAAGTGTATGTGAAGTATCGAAGGCCCTTAACGACAAATGTCAAGTTTCACGAAAATAACAGCTCTCCATAAATATTGCACAAGCAATTTTTTTTATCACTTTGAACTATTATCACTTTTATAGTTTCAAATAATTTACCTGGATGACCTCTTACAAATGGTATGTATGTAAGCATGTTTAGATAACCTTGTTTTAGTATTAAGTCCAAAAAACTGACATCACAAAATTTAATTTAAGCACTTGTGGTTGGTGCAATTTTTTTTTTACAAGATGTATAGTTATTAGTAGTTAGCCCTTGACAAGGATATGGCAGAAGAAAAAAAATCAAGAGTTGAATCCTCTTTTGTCAAGTTATAGAGAATTATTAATTGATGAAATGTTTCAACCAAGTTTTAAGTTTATCAAACTATTGTGAAAATGATCAGAGCTGTTATCAAAGGGCTGTCTCCTTTGAAACATTCAAATGTATGTGCACTCATTCATGAGATTGATGAGTTAGTGACTGTTAACACCACTCGGGCAATATTTCAGCCATTATCTATGCGTCATATTCATGAAAGATATCTTTAAGGGACAGTAGCAAGGTCTATTTTCTAGAAAATTAGTGATCTCGCAAATACAAAAATAAATGTTTCCTTTTGGAAAGACTGTTTTTTAATCAAAGGAAACAGTTTATAATGAACATAAAATGCTCATTTAATCAATGCAAATCAATTTCCCTACCTCATGTGATCAAAAGGTGTTAACACAAAAATGGCCACCGGTGGCTTTTACTTGACTTTGAATGATCAAGGTTGACATAAATTTGGCATATACTAATATTTATTCGGTCAACTTTTAAGAAATAAATCTTTAAAAAACTTGATATTGTCACAAAGTAGATTTTTTTCGTCAAATGTACTGACCAACTTTCCCCAAAGGCACCAGTCTAATTCAAGCCTTGCTGTCTGTATAGCACAAAAATCAAAGCGCCATTTTTGGTGACAAACAATATGGTTTCTAAAATGGCGATCAAGTATCAGAAAAGTTACAGAAATGATTAAAGGCATCAGCCAATAATTAACTGGCACGACACATGCCGTGCAGGGGAAACTTTGGTACAGACAGTATGAAATAGGAAGGTCAGGAGCCATATGGATCTATTCACCTTGACTGCCATGCACATCACAGACGAGTATTCAACATTTGTGATAAAATTTACAACTAACCAAATCATCAATTCAGAGTTACTACTAAATATCCTGTTTTAGCTCTTCTTAGCATGTCACCAATCCTTGACTTTGCTAATATTCAAAATCTTCTCAAGATGATTTGGCACATACTCAAAAGCAGCTTAGTGTTTCACAATTTCAAGATTAACCGTTTTAATGGTTGGTCTACCTTGTATAATTATAAATTTATATTCCACTCTTTAAAGTATGGGAAGTGGGTAGTTGGATGATATTTTTCATATCAACCTTTCTGAATGTAAACATGCAGCTTCTTAACTTGAATAAATAAAAAAACTAGAAAATCCCTGGATTCAATTTATTTCTTTTCTTTACATCATCCAGTTCACGCGGTTAGGCGACCAGGGCAGAAGCGGTGGACGACTCACTGAAATGAAGAAAATTATGTTCAGAACAAGTCCAAATCAGAATAATTCAAGAAATTCTAAACAAAATTCAATGACTGTGGAAAAATTGTCAATCCTTGTTACAAAAAATATATTTCTTTGCTACAAATTCACATTGTCAAATATTTATCACAGTTCTATTCACTGTTAATACCTGAATCTTTAACAAGGCTTTAATCAAATCAAATGAATATTCCTTAAATAATGACACTAGAAAACTGCCAAATATGTTAAATCATATGTGACATTGACCATTTCAAAGAATCATCTTTTGGAAAGCAAGAAATCAAATTTTTTGGTGCTTTTATTGAGATTGGCATAGTAATATTAAGACAAAAGTTGACAAAATACTATCATGGGTGAAAATCTGCATGCAAATGACCTGTAACGGTGAAGGTGGACATTTTACCAAACATTACAGAATTATTAGTTTAGCAATAAGCATAATGTATTGGGAGTTCCCAAACATCTTAGTTCATATGCTGCAAGTCAAAGAGCCATAACTGGGAAAATTTGCACACACCCTAAATTTCTTTTTCACATTACTTTTGTACACCTTGTAAAATTTCAGAAAGTTTGATCAAAACAGTGGGAGGAGTAATTTCACATGTCAGGTATCCTGGTATACTTAAAAGTTGACCATAAATCAAGGGCTATAACGCCAAAAACATTGACTTGTCATGCCAAAATAGGGAGATGAATCAATGAAACATATCCAAAGCATGTAAAGTCTCTGTATGAGAGATAAAAATGTAGTAGTTTTATTTTGGCTTCAGGGGGTGATTGGTGGAATGAACAGTATCCCCCTTCCTCTTCACCCGTTGATCATAAAAAAAGTACAATTAGAAAAAACATTTGTTCATATACAATCTGCCACATCTTTGTAACTAAATCCTTTACTTTGCGAAATGTTACTTAAATTACAAGACAAGAGAGCACTTACTATTTCCAGTTGGGCGGGAGGACCTTCTTGGTCTTGTAGTAGCGGGCCAGTCTGTGGATACGGCTCTCGACCAGGATCAAACGGAACTTGGCGTCACGATCCTACAACATAACTTCTGATTCTCAGAATTTGTTATCTTATTTTTAGATAATATGTATACTAATGCCAATTTGACCACATGATGGAGTATTTGAAACACAACATTGTAACCTTGGTTTGTTGGTTGAAATTGAAATGGGACAAGTATTTATGCACCTACATTCAACAGAATTTCAACTTTACTGTTACATATTTACACTAACAGTTGTCTTTTTAAAGATTATTTCACAATTACAATAATCATAAAATGATTCATAGACATTGTAAAAATCCTGAAAGATTCTGTCATTCATACAGCTTAAAGAGTTACCTCCCTTGGTCCCTGTGGTTTTAAGCCAAGTAAATGATAAAGACTAATTGGCATTAAAATGGAGACAAAGATGCTAACAAGATACTCACCAAAAGTTCAAACACTAATAATGAATGGCCTAACCAGGTAAATCATGGTTTAGAAATAATGTATCACTGTGCACAAACCATACTTACTGCGAAGGAGCATTGCGCTCCAATATACCGATATATCCGTATATTGTTGCACTGCTAAAATACGGTATATACCAGCCTTGTGGTGGCCAGCCGACCCACCTTCCTGTTCCTCTCCAGATGTTTGCGGATGTTGACGGCCTTCTTGATCAGATGGTACAAGTCCTCTGGGATGTCGGGGGCCAGACCCTTTGCTTTCAGGATACGCAGGATCTTGTTACCTGTGACGAACCTAACCTGGGCCACACCATGGGAGTCTCGGAGGATCACACCTGAGGATAGATGACATTTGTTATAATGGTTTTAAACATTCAGTAAAAATTAAATAGTAACATTTGAAACTTCACTCTTTCATGGGGATGACAAAGCTAATCCCAATTCTGCATCAATTTACAAAAACATTTTCCAATATAGTAGCCTTTACAGCCTTAACATACACATAAGCCGCTGAAATAGGTTATAACGCAGCTTTACAGAGTTTCAAATGTGTCATGAAGGCGACTAGCACTTTTTTAAAGGCAAATCCCAATGATGAACCATTAATAATAAAGAAAAGGCTTCCACATATACTTTGTGCAATGCTGAAATATATTTTTGTTTGACAGTTTACCTTGGGGGTAAGACTATTACACATGATCTCTCCTTATGAAATCCACCCCCCCTGAAATCCTTACCAATCTGAGAGGGAGTGAGACCCTTCTTGGCCAGCTTGTGGATCTGCTCTTGAACATCTTCTGAAGTCAGTTTCAGCCACTGAAAAATGCAAAAGCACATTCAAAGTGGGCTAAGAACTTAGAGAATTCCATATGGCAACTTCAGGTATAATAGATCAGAGCCTGAAGATAAGCAGTGAACATTCTATACATTCATTTTTTACATTTTATTTTTATTTATTTTAGCTCATCAGGATTTGTATTTGATATTGACTTCAGGAAAAATGTACAAGATAAAAGCACAACCACAGACAAGATTACAAAATATTTTCAGTGTCTGTGCATATGACAATGATGAAATATTTAAACTATATATTCAACATGAACAATTGAGGTTATCTGGTGTAGACTTATACCTGAAATATTGATTGATACAAAATGGGGAAAAAGTTCCTATTTGAAGTACCCAATTCAGCCCTTCCTACATTCTGCAAGGTACCAAGCCAAGACATAATTTAGGTCTAACCTAATTTATTAGCTTGATACTGCATGCCAAGGGTTAAGTTACATTTCAAGGCAATTATTTTCACATGAGGATTTCCAAAATTAATTATCAACATAATCACTGGTAAACAAAAACTTCATCTCTAAACCTTTTTCAAATTGAATATATAAAGAGATATTTTTCAGGCTCACAGCAGTGTATGAAATAGACCAATCAGGCAGCCAATATTCAGGTTACTTTTGAGTGAGTGAGTGAGTTATTGTTTAACGCCGCTTGAGCAATATTTCAGCCATTAGCGGCGTGGTTACTTTTGATTCAGGGTGTTAACTTACAGGTTTTTCTAAATATGACCCATAATTGCTTTCTCTCCCCACAGAGGTAGCTCTATCAAAAATTGCTACACTAATGTCTGTCCCAATAGGATCATTTCTCAGTCTAGAAAACTAGAAACCTCATTGGATGCAATTGATTTCAAAAGTTATCATTCCAAAAGCCTGTATTTCTGTATGCTTCACAAAAGCAAAACTTAATTTTAAAGTGAAATTTTAACTATAAGTCTTCTTAAAGAGCCACTCCGTGAGTTGTTGGAGTCATATATGCCAAACTTAATCAATGATGTCATTTGATCGCGAAGTATCGACTGTTACCAAAAAGACACATTTTAAGGCTTGTTTTTTTACAGTGACAATATGAAAGTAGAACGTCGCAATTATGATCGAAAACCGGACAGTGGCGCACGTCGAATAGTCAAACGTAATTTTGGAAACTTATCTAAAACAGACAGGAGGGCAGTTAGGAGTTGATAGTGTATGTTAGGTTATATAACTAGTATCCATGTATATTGTATGTGATATCTACACCTCTGTGCATTTATAAGGCTGCTTTTAGATTTTCATAGAAAACCAGTATTTGTCATATACTTGTCTTTTTGACATGAAAAGTTAAGATGTTTTTATCTTATATCACTACATATGACATTTAGGTTCGTATCAAAGGTAAATAATATATTATGAAAATCACGGACTGGCTCTTTAACAAAACAGTCTGCTTATTCAGTGACTGCATCATTTCATGAACCTAGGTGAAAACAAATATGTTATCTATCCAGGTGAAAACAAATATGTTATCTATCCAGGTGAAAACAAATATGTTATCTATCCAGGTGAAAACAAATATGTTATCTATCCAGGCATGCATAGTGTTTTCACTGGCTGAACTAAAGCAATAAAGTTTGCTTTAAAAAAGTGCCCCTAGAGGAATCAGCTGGAAGGCTGGAACATTTATTGGTATTCAGAAAGAAGTTTGTGTAGGAATTCATGCCGTAGCTTCCTCTGTGGAGAGAGAAAGCTTAATTGACAAAATCATACTTTTGGACAGGTAAATTTTCGGTCAAATTTCACGCATCACCCACTCCCCACTGACAATAGCATCTGAACTCTTTGTCGGCAAAAAGTAATTGTAACTTTTTGCTTAAGAAAACCGTTTGCATGACAGTTCATTTAATTGACCAACTGGGCAATCATGAAATGCTAAATCAATTTTATGTGAATAAAAAATATTCCCCTAACATTTCTTTTTAATGAAACAAGAAAAAAGTGAGCATGGCTCACATACCCCCGCAGCCCGTCTGATTTCTTCTCCCTCTAGTCTGAACTAACATGATTCTGGATAACCTGATTTACTCAAAGTTACTGTAATAGTTTAAGAGTAAATGTGTCCCCATTGGAGCAACTTATCTCTTAGTCGCAACAAGTTTAATTGCGCACTCAATGGCCATTACTTTGTGAAAAATAATATTTTGGAAATGGCTTTCAAACTCGATCAAGGGTATCATCAGGTGTATCCATAACCAAAATTTCATAACCAAACACCATATAACTAAGTTAAAAAAATGACATTTCCATGGAAACGACAAAAACATTTATTCCAGAAAGATCAAAAGTGGTCCAAAGTGTAGACAAGGTTATGGTTAACAACTGTGCAAAGTTTGATTGATCTAGACTTAACGTTTTTTTAGTTAATGGACCGGACGGGCGGAAGGACGGACAGATGGACGGAATGACCGCTATATACCACCACTTACTTTGTAGCGGGGGTATAATTATAGTTTTCATGTAAAATTTAAATGCTTACTGTAGGAACTGATCTTCTGTATGGCAGAGAAGACTGGGAAATACCTTTTCTGAAAAAAAAGAAGAAAATAATGATGATTAGGAATTTTCAAACAATGTAGGTGTTAGGGAAGAGTACATAAATGTCATTATTTGAACATAAAAATCTAACCAGGGCTCCAGATAACTATTTGGATCAAGGGGTATTTAACATCTCAAAATAAAAATTGAGTAAAAATGCCAAGTGAAAATAAACTAAGCATATTTCAAGGTTTATTGTTTTCAGATCAACATTACAAGTTCGCAACAATGCTTGTTGTTGACTATAATTCCACACGTACATTATAATCTGTAAATAAATTTAGAGTTATGTACTTGGATAAAATAATACCTCATCTGCTCTATCTAAATATTTGTCCTTGGCATATAACTTTCACATATCGGAAAGTCTGCAATAGTTTAGGAAACACAATCAGAAACTATTTCCGTCAGATTGAATGCGCCTGAACGCAGCCGCCTGAATCCCGAGAAAAGTGAAGTCAAACAAAAGCTTGTGCAAAACTAATGGCGTATCTCTCGTTGGCCGATGGAACCATTAAGTACATACACTGTTGCAAAAAGGAGAATGTTAGGTTAGAGAACATTCCCCTAAAAAACAAAAAAATGGCAAATCTTAGCGGGAAAAAAACCCCATTTTACTAACCCTGTTTGGTTTATGATACCATCTCATTGCAACTAACATGGAAATGCATACAAAAATCTAAGCAACCCTTTTTTATTCATTCTTATTTTATTCATTCATTTATGTAACATTTTACATTACATATAACTAACCATTTCTATACGATATATGCAATGTCCCCATGTTGGGAAGATGAATATATAAGCAGATCAACATGTGATTGTTTTCGATAAAAATCTCATTATCTTCATTATGACAAATTTGATAAAATGGACATTCTTTTCTATTTATTTTTGAAAAAATATTTCATAATTACGATTAAAATGTACAAATGGGCGCCTCAATATGTGATAATGTTACCTTGATTAACTGATACAATATACACTCGTTAATGAATTCATAATACCCCAATTTGGAATTGTCACTTCAAAGTTGGGATATTTTATCTTATTATAAGGTGGATAATTGAGATAAACTTGATAATCTAGTTTCCACACAGGTTGCCATCAAGCAGGCTTCTATTCGACATGTCAAGATCAGACATGTAGAATTATAAATTTGTTTTGAAAACTCACGTTTACGCATGTAAACAATATGCGACTCGCAAACTCGGCTGAAATGTGTATCTGTTACTCATGGATTTAATTAATTTAATGCGTATATATCTGAATTATCTGTGCATATATTAAGCAGTTATGAATCTTATCTGGAGCCCTGCTAACTGTATCGAAACCCAAATTGTGTCATTTAATTTTAATCAGGCCATAGGAAATAATGGTACATGTTAGGACTTTAATAATATTAAATTTTGAGTTGAAAAGTTATAAAAACAAATCATGAAAATAATGCATAAGCATTGTTACTGTTTACAGGCACTAGGTGAGGTGAGGTGAGTTAATGTTTAACGCGGCTTTCCAAGATTATTTCACTTATATCGCGGCTGCTAGTATTATTGCAGGGAGAAAGCCTGCAACACCATTGTGGCTATGCATTACTGTGAAACCTGCGAGCATCGGCTGGAACTAGCGAACCATGGGTGGTACTGCGCTGAATTGTAGCATAGCATTGCACCCAAACCTGACTGCGTGTAGAACAGTTCTCTACTGCAGACAAAGTTGCCGAGCCCCTGGCGGGATTCGAACCACGGACCTTCTGATCCAAAGCCGAACGCGCTAACCACTGCGCTATCCCGCCCCTTTACAGGCACACAGGCTTACACCAGTCTTTTGCAAATACAGGTAATGCACGGATGTGTATATGGGTCCAATGTTAAAGCCAAACTGTGGGTTTGCAAGATTCATGCATATTTGAATTTGACGCAAAAAAAATCACCTGATTGCGCCCACATTGAAATAATTCAAGTGAAAAATAAGCATTGTGCTTGTCTTTACACATATTAATTTGAAATTAGAAAAATTAGGACAATAACCTTGTTCGAAATGTCAACAAAAAAGGCCGAGTTCGGAATATTATCACAGCTCCTCACACACTGTTTCCTTCTTATGAAGCTAAATAAATGTTATTATTTCAGTATATTTAATGTCAACACACTATCAATATTCTTACTAATATTACCTAAACAAGAATGTATCTAGCAGCCATGCTTCTAACATATTTAGAGAAATTGTTAAAACCAATTTACATTTCATCAAAGGTAACCTTCATAGCAGGAGTATTTTCAAACTGCTTAGTGAATAGGATAATGGATAATTTTCTTTGGTATATAGCAAGCACGTTCATGATAAAATCAAGATCTTTTCACAAATACTAATTTCATCATTGCTTAATTACTTATCATTTATTACTTATTCATACTTATCCGAAAGTCAGTGACCCTGTTCAGTCTTTACATAAATTCATTCCGCTAACAATGCTATATAAATTGTTGTTCACAGATCACACTCAGATTAGTTTTAGTTTTATTTAGAACATTTCTCCGTTTTTTTT